>CM076145.1:1868999-3253999 GCA_038025085.1 Tetragonia tetragonoides
AATTGACAAGAAGTTTGTGAATTATAGCTACATAGCCTTTGATGTACCATGTTGTGATGTTGTCCATGTATAGCTTCTTTTTCTTCCTTTTTCTTTCAACTCATTTTTGGGATTACTGAAGCAGATGCAGGGATGTAGTTCTTCTTTATTAGACAAAGCTATTAATGAACTTCTTTATGTTTCAGGCTTTCATTCCAGGTAAGAAGATTAGTGGAGAGAAAATTGAAGAAGTACGAAGAGTTTGCATTTCTCTAAATAGTATACAATTTGTAGTATTTGTAGTAATATAAAGCTTCCAAGTTGTGACTATGTAAATGTTGTCAAAATCAGTCCTATTATAATTTTTGCTGAATAAAACTCTTTTTTTTTTTCAGAATTTCCTTTTATCTTCTTTTTTGGTGTGTGTGTGTGGAGGGAGGGGTTCAAATGATGCACAAAGGCTAACGTATATATATATTTTGGAAAGAAGGGAATTGGAGTTGAGATGTAATGAACTAATACCTCAATCTCAAATTCTCAATCTTACTTTTAACACATTGGTTTATAGATCTTTGCCTTAATAGTGGTTTTTGGGCAATGGTTAATCCACCCATTGGTAGTCTACCCATATGATAGAAGTATGGACTATAAAAATAAGGATTTTTTGTTGTAAACTACCTTGTTTGATCTGTTTTTTTGTGACTTAGTAGTTAGTACCTTATAACTTTTTCTTTGGTGGGGAACCACCTTACAATGCCAATTTATATGTTGACTCATACCAAAGACCATTTTTTTTGTTCTAAAATTTTTAAAAGGCCAAAATACCCCTCATTAAAATCAAACCACCCTCCCCCTTTTATTTTCTCTTTTCCTCATTACGTTGTAAATTGGAATTTAAGTTGCTGTTCATTGTAAATGAAGTTCATTTGGGCCTTTGCTTCATTGGGTTCATTTGCGTTGAAGATTTTGTACTACGACATTGGTAATTTATTAATTGTTCATTGCTTTTGTTAATTTCATAGTAGTTTCTTCGGCAATTTAGTGCATTGATACAATATGACTACTTAACTTTGCCTCATTGGGTTTCTACTCAATTATGAAGATGGCTCTAGAGACACCACATAGCTCCAGCAATGAGTTTTCCTCTCCTACTTGTGTCTTTGCCTTATTGGGTTCATTTAGGTTGAAGATTTTGACCTCATCTTGTTTAACTTTTTGACGTAATGTGAGGGAAAGAGAAAGGAACGAAAAAATAAAAGGGTGATGGAAAGATTTTGGCCTCATCTTGTTTAACTTTTTGACGTAATGTGAGGGAAAGAGAAAGCAACGAAAAAATAAAAGGGTGATGGAAAGATTTTGGCCTCATCTTGCTTAAAATGTTGCTGTTCATTGTAAATGAAATTGTTGACATGAAATCAATTCACAAGCTTTAGACAGAAGTTGTAAATTGGAGAAAACGTAATGAGGGAAAGAGAATGAAAGATAAAATAAAAGAGTAGGGTGGTTTGATTTTAATGAGGGGTATTTTGGCCTTTTAAAAAATTTAGAACCAAAAAAGTAGTCTTCGGTATGGGTCAACAAAGAAATTGGCATTGTAAGGTAGTTCCCCACAAAAAATAATTTATAAGGTACTAAGTCACAAAAAACAGATCAAACAAGGTAGTTTTCAACAAAAAAATCCTAAAAATAACCTTATGTCTTGGAGTTGGAGCTAATAAATAATTTCCGACTTATAAAAATAAAATACCAAAAAGTAATTTAGTTTCTCATACATAACATGGGTAAACTAGAAATTGTCCTTACAATATTCACAATAATTCTGGCAGCTTTTGTCCCTTTAGAGTTGTATTCGACTATCAGCCTTTCATTCAAATACGCAATGTATTTAGATCTTTCTAATACAAAACATGGGTAAACTAGAAATTGTCTTTACAATGTTCACTAAATAACTCCTACAGCTTTGGTCTCTTTAGAGTTGTATTAGGCTATCACACTTTCATTGAAATGTGCAACACCTTTAAATCTTTCCTTGTAAATTTTTTTTTGTTGATGATCTCGAATGAAGAGGTGGATTTAAAGAATTATCGATTAGATTTAGATACATTTTAATCTATAGTCGAACAATAATATAATGCTCAACGATTAACCACTTGGGGGGCCGCGTGCATCGCACGCGGACCAACAACTAGTAATTTACAAAAGCAAACATGAGAAAATAAAAGCAATTTAGTAGCTCCTGCCTCAAACCAAGGGATGCCATGGCAGGCCCAATATGGCAATATGCCCGAGTCACACTCTTTGTTGCATGGAGCCAACGACGGTCATGTGTGTCGGAAACTCGAAAAAACCTCAAGGGAAACTTGTCTTTTTGTATGACTAATCACTAACGAGCTCTCCCCTCTATAGACCTCCAAAATCTCAACTCTTTTTATTTTAAACCTTTATTGTTTAAGCTAAGTCTCGTAGTTACTATATTGAGTAGTACTATTAAAATAGCCACCTCACCTTCCCTGCCACCATTCTCTCTCTTTCAAATTCCTAGAAACCCCAGCCTTCCCACCACTATTGCCAACATCCAAAGCCACCACGATGGAGTTTCCTAATTTGCAGAACACTGAGTTCACGAATGTAGTTTGAAGTCACAATGAGCTCCTCACAAGGAACTCTATGACCAATTCTCTAGTTTGGGGACGTACTTTAATTGTCCAGTACTGTAGTTCTTGTGTTCATTCAGTGTAGCTTTTTACAAATATATTGGGCACTTAATTTGAATACGAGAATCTAAATAGAAGGAAATGACGGAAAAAAAGGAAAATTGGGAAAACATAAAAGAGGATGGGATGATACTTCTCCTACCCTCTTTCCTTCCCTTTCAAAGAAAACGGGCCAAGTAAAACGATAGCCCAGATGCAAACCCTACCATACCCAACATAATGTTTCACTCTCTTCCTCCCCGCCCCCTTCTCTCTCATCATTCCTCACTGCCTCCCATGTCAACTTCTTCCTCCCTCTTTTATCACCCTAATCTTTGCGGTTGCATCCATGGCGGCGACGAGCATGAAAAGACCCGTTTCTTTTCTCTCGCCCCTTAAATCTTTGTCTGTTCCATTCCCAATGTAAAATTAGTGTTGTGCTATTGCATCAGTAACAAATTAGTGGCCTCAACCACGTACCAAAGATCACGCCTAACCTCTGATCTGTGATAGCTCTAAGCATGTTGTTGGGTATAACAACAAACATTTGAAACCTTGGGAACCCCATATTATAATTTTGAGCTAGGCGACACAACTGGGCAAAATTGAAAACCAGTTGAAATGAACATGCCCCAAGTATGGAGATGTCATGTGATTCCACCGGCTATCCAGCCACAGAGCAACTAGGGGGATGAGAGGAAAGGGGGGAAGGCAAAAGGAAAAGGTCAAATGACTATATCACGTAAAGTAGGGTAAACTACTACGATTTCCATTACTGAAATGGCTGACGCCTGGCGGCAAGCATTTTGTTGTTTTTCTTTCTTCTTTTTCCATGCGGAAATCCAATCATGGCAATCGATTTTAATATTTCTGACGGATGAGATGAGAACGCTATTATCACTCTCCATGCACTATGCCTTTATTTTTCAGTAACATCGAGTTAAAAGTATTCTAGTCAGAAATTGTTTATGACATGAACCAATGAAAGTGAGACAGATGGTTAGGCTATGAGCCTATGAGAGAGTAGAAGAGAACTGTTGTAGCATTTCTCAAAGGGCTATGATTGGCTGGAATGTGGAGAAGCAAAAATGAGGTGCTTGAATGGGGCAACATAATAAAATCACTATTTTCTGTTGGAAAGAGGTGAGGATGCCCAAGAACTTTTCCTGTCTATTCAGAGAATCCAAGGTTTACAAGATAAACTTTGGGTTAAAAATTGTAAGCTCTCATATTGATGGGAGTTAACGCCTCAATCAAACAAACAGCAGGCCTACAAACAAAAAGAAGCTCTCACAACTTAACGATGCTTTTGTTTCTGATAAATTGGTACATATGGGTAAAAGGAAAGCCTATGAAAACTCGAAGTTTAATGTATAAGGAAGAATCAGATTAACCAAATGCCCCACAATACCATCAACCCAGCGAACAAGGATCCTGACTCTCTTTTGTGCATGAAGTTTTTACCACTTAATCGGTTAGCCTCATTAAAAAAGGGAGCATATTTTCAAAGCTAAATGGAAAATAGAGTATGAAACCAAAACAAGGATTATTCAATTTCACAATCAAGGACACAGAGCTATGGAAAATGTACCTTACACCTCCCTCATTGTGACCAGGCTTATTGGTGTTGCAGATATTGCACTTTAACCGTTTTGCCCAGTTGATGTTAGCACACCTGCAAAGTCAATCTAGTGGCATTAGGAAGCAATGTCACAGAATTAACTTGTGCTACGTGGTTCAAACTTCCTTGCATGAGTAGAATATCCACAATATATGTAGGCTCATACAGGAGAAAATAGAAATAGACTACTTATTTCACTCGTAAGTGCCATGGAAGAACAAAGCACTGCACAAAGGTAGTATAAGAACTTATTAAGTAGAACGTTAACCTTTGAGAAAGAAAAAGAAAAAAGATTCAAAAATAGTTTAAGGTGAATGAAAATCAAAAGACATTCAAGTTAAAGCCAAAGGTGCAATTGTCAACAGAAAACAGCACTAATCCTAAGATTACTGAGATGATAATGCATGACTGACAAGTTGTCGGCTACCGAAGTCTTACATGGGACAAGACCAATCGTTAGGGCCAAAAAGTCCAACTGGACCAGTGGCAGCACGTGCGCCAGCAGCATCAGTTGCCCCACGACCCCTTCCTCTGCCGGCACCCCCTCCACCACCTGAGACACCGGCAGGCCGTGCAGTTCCACAACGGTTGCACACACCACGAAATGCAAAGTTTACATTGGTACAACTGTAACAAACTAAAGTGTGAGAAGCAATATAGAGTACTTGCAGCAACAAACTCGAACAAAAAAGAAAAAGGAGCAAGAAAGAGCAGCTCACCGATCTCATATCACAGACCTTGTATTTGGACACATCCAATCACCGTCTTGTTGCCATGCTTTCCCAGGACCATCACCACGTCCTCTACCTCTTCCACCAACCCCATTCACGTCTAAAGCATCTTGATCTTCACCTGGATCAATGAAGTCAGCAGCAGGTACAACTGGATCCACCACTACATCATCCTTCGCAGTCTTGGACTCCGCAATGAAAACCCCAATCACGTTTCCATGAAAATCTTTGTTGTTGAACCATTCTACAGCAGCTACCGCAGCATGTGGATCTTCATACGTGATTGTAGCATCACCCTTCGGTTCATTCGTCAATTTATCATGATATAACCATATCTTCGGTCGACCAGTTCTTTTTTCTTTCTGCAATGCACCATTACCAGCACCCAGAAAAGGCAAGTATTGAGCGAAACAAATGCATCCCAAATCCAATAACAATGGCTGGCTAAGTAATATTTGAAGAGACACAACAAAACAGTACCTTTATCAGGCCAATGGTGCCGAAGAACTCAGCCAACATGGTTTCATCAGTCCCTTCAGGCAAGTTACATACATAAATAGACCCATTTGCAGGAGCACCTTTGCCCACATAGCTTGCCATTATTATAATCCCAAGTTCATCAAATGCAGCAAAATCAAACCAGCACCAAGCCCTATCAGGGTTTCAAGACAATAATTATAGAGGGAAAAGAAAAGAAAAAAAATAGGCTATCTAATCTAATTAGGTGTTAAAACCGGCAACAACACATCAGCAAACAGTTCAGATAACACTATCTAATCCCATTCATACAATACATAGATAAACCTTAATTTTCATGGCTAAAGCTCCCAAAAACATATAATTAAATGCCCATTTCAAAATGCCCATGTTGTTGTTGATTTTTTAGGCAATTAGTTGCCTAACTATTAATCTAATTTGCTTTTCAAAAAAAAAAAAAAGCCCATTTCAAAACATATTTTCAACACCAGCTATACCAAAGCTAAAAACTGATTGTTTATTTCGTTTCATCCTATATAATTTGTCATATCGAAACCCTAAAAATAGCAAATAATGAAGAAAAGAGAAGGGAGGAGAGAGAAATTACCGTGGATTAGAATTTGGGAAACTGCCGACGGGACTAAGGCCGGCGACTACTGAGGTAGGAAGAGTTCAGTAAATGGGTGATTTTGTGATTGGCTTTGGATGAGCACTTGAGAGAGAGAGAGAGAAAGAGGAGAGAGATTGGTAAGGCAGACGAAGTGACGAACGATGAAGGAAGAGGAGAAATTGGAGACCTGTTTTTACTGGCTCTGTCCTTCGCCAATGAATCAACCACTCAAACATACTCAAGAAAAAAGAAAAAAGAAAACAGAAAAAAAAAAAAACAAAACAAAACAAATTACCGTAATATTTAGATGCTCAAAAATAATTGTTTTTCACAAAAAAATCTATAAAGCTGTCTATTCGTAATTTTTTGTGAGATGGGGGTTATTTTTTTTACGAAATAATGGTCACTGCTCACTATTAGTGACCCCTACATTTCTAAATAGTGACCCATTTTTGTGTGAATGGTCTTACGAAATTCAACATTTAGGTATTTCGGTTAAATTTTTCTTTTGTTAATTCATTTAGATTGGTAAGCAAGTATGATAGAGGAGGGTAAGTAATTATCTAGATAGGATGGTGGAGTTGGTGTGAATCTTATCTCATACACTACTGGTCGGAAATGAATTGGGGTTCTGTAGCCGTGACGGGTGGCGGGTGGCGGTGGCGGGTATAGGTAAGGCTTCTCCAATTTGTCCCGTTGGCATCCTTGAACCACTAATAATAACTAAACACAAGATTCTTACTCCGTAAACAAAATAATTGGCCAGAATGTTCACTCAGAAAACTTATTTGACACAACTCATATATGAGGTGACAGAAAAAGTGATACTTATATGGACACAAAAGTAATACCTCTAGATGACAAAATAATACTCTTAATCCGCTCATAAAAGCATTGATGGCCACCATTTTCTATTATTCTCAGATTTCTCATTATAGGCCATTATCTACACAGTCTCTTCTCATGCCTAATCTGAAATATTTGGTAAAAAAGGAATGATCACATCTTTGATAATCCCTCGCTAGACATTTGGTTGAAAATTTCAAAAGCAAAGGCATGATCTAGGCGTTTTACCAGAGGACTCAGAAAACCAAGGAGGAGATTAAAGCCTTGTATTTGGGAGCCATCAGCCACCACCTTGTGGATGGACAAAATTTAATACTGATGCTGTATTTGATGGCCGGAAACTTGTAGTAGCATCTCTTGCAGGTGTTTTGAGGAACACAAAAACTCACATGAGGCAACCTCAACGTGAGGCGTCTCAAACAAATATGATTTCATACTTGTTTAAAGAGATGGCCTCATGTTAAGGCGGCCTCATAAGAGACCCATTGTTTGACGAAAGCAGATTCAAGTTGGAACTTGGAAGCAAGGTTTTTGCATGAAGATTAAGCAAGCGATGCCCATACTGCAGAGCTATGAAAGTAATTGACATTGGTAATGAGGATGTATTGGACTCAATTCCTAGTAGCTGTAGAACTCTCCAAAAAGACAAGAAAAAAACACACACACACACACACACACATTGTACAACCAGATCAAAAGGCCCAGAACTAAAACAACAGTGTTCAGGTAAAAGTAAGATGCCCATGCTTGAGGTCACTGACTAGGTGAGATTAATATTACCACAAAAATGGAACATCGAATACAATGCTGGCCCAAGAGAAAGAACATGAAAAATGTGACAATAAGCAATCAAGTACTTGACATGCATCCGGCATCTCTATCCCTGACCTCCTGTTCATCCATGGTATCACACAACACCTTACCCCCAGTCTCTGGCAGAGTAAGAACCAAAAGCCCGGAAAGAAGAATCCCCACTCCGAACACAGTGTGAGAAAGAAGCTCGTTTCTCATCCCAATATCCACCAACACCGGAACAAAAATAGACGCAAACAGCAGTGCCTGCCTCGACAATGCAGCTGCAGAGTTCCGAATACAAGTAGGAAACATCTCCACCACATACATGAATAGGATGTTAAACACCATACAAGCGCAGAAAAGTGACACCAGTTCCATACCAATTTGTATGCCCTTCTGATGATGACCTATAACAGTCGAAAGTATACTTGCAGCTCCGCTGATGGTACAGAATCCAAGTAGTGAACTACGCCTGTTGCAACTTTGTATCCAAAAGAGATAAGTCAATAGAGAAGATGAGAGGGATAGAAGGGCATTGAATGTTGTGATCAAGTAGATGTTGAAATCCAATCCTCCAACACCCAAGAACATGCCAAAATATGTTAATCCAACTCCAAAACTGAGTACCATAGCTGCTAACAGCCTCTGGACAGCCCATCTTCTCTTGACCAAAATCTTGAGTGAAGAAAAAGGATTTCCATTCTTGGGAATCCCTTGTTTGATCACCATGTTCGAGCTGATATGACCTACGGACCCGATTCTTTTCAGCACAGATATGGCATCTTTCTCCCGCCCTTGCATGAAGAGCCATCTGGGGGACTCACAAAGGAAGAAATGAACCAATGTACAGCATATGATTGCAGGCACTGATGTCCACAGATAAAGGGCTCTCCATGAGGAACCGCGTGTTAGATAAGCTATAGCTGTCACAGATAACAACCCAAATGTCGAGCCAAGAAAACCAAACAACACCATTTGTCCTCTCCACCGCTTCCCAACCCTCTCTAACAAGAGGACAAAGGCAGAAATGGTTATGGACACACGACCTACACCGCTAATGAACCGGAACACTGAGTACACCCACAAATTAGGAGAAAATGCAGAGGCAAGTGCAGCCAAGGACATGACCAAGCAGGAAACGAAGACAAGGTTCTTTCTCCCTAGCGATGAATCACCAAGTGTGGCAAGTGCAAACCCACCCAAAAAGCATCCAACAAAGTAGGAAGTCGCTGGTAAACCCTTGATGAAGGAGCTGGCACATTGAAGATCCCACTCTGATATCATTGTGCTGTGCGCGTACCCATCCCAAGCCCACGCGCTTCTAGGAAGGCTGCATATGTCGGATCTTGAGCTGCAAGTTCTGTGATTGATGCAATGCCATACTGGCTGAGCATCGGTGAAGACACTGATGAAAGTCTGCTGGTTGTCAAAGAATGCCGGGATAGACGCAAGGATGGCTTGTATGATTTGAGTACAATTCATCCGCCCAATACTACCCTCAATTATCTCTTCCACAGACATTATTGTTGTGGTACCTGATGCCTCCTGTATGGGTCTCCCACCAATACCATGCTGCTCTGCCATGAAGAGAATCTGGGGTTACCCAACTTAAAAAACTAGCAAGGAAAATTTATTCAACAAGAAAATTGGATCAAATCATTGTGTATGCCAAATCACACCTTACAGTCAGCAATAATGCTTCTGCATCTTTAGAATGCAAGAATACAAGAAGTGGGTAATATACATCTCCACAGAGTTAACAATAATTAATTAATATCAAAATATCATATCTGAACTAGAAATACAAACATATGCAGTGTGCACATTGTGATCATTGCAGACCAGACAAATATTCTGCAAGTGCAAAGATACTGCAGATATGCAATCAATACGCTCAAAGAGTTGACCGTTTAATAAGATCAAGTGGTACATGAAGGTTGTATCTGAAATCTGGAAATTTGCTAGCTGTGATCTGAAATCTGACTAATTAGCTACTACAAGACAATCAAAGATGATCTGTCAGAAAGCTAAGCTATTGGTTTTTATCTTTCATGATAGTTATACAATGGGACAATGTCATTTTTACTTCCACTTTATATAGCTAGAAGGAAGTTTCCACCTATCTTACATTATTCCAAAATGACGGACACTGAAGTGTCATGTGACTTCTATTTTTGATAAGCTAAAAGAAAGTTTCCACCTATCTTACATAAAACAACAAACAACAAGCAAAAGGGTGAATTGTCAGGCGTTCTTATGTCTACCAATACTTTCATGACTGTCAAGATGGCAAAACAGCAGACACATCTAACACTGTAAGGAGTACTATAAACTGTCAGCTAAGCCATCAGTCACCCACACATCACTGATCAATAATTCAATATGAAGCTGCTATATCATGTCAATTGTGTGAGTTATAATCCGGGTCAATTTAGTTCGTCTTTATTTTCGGCAAAGTATTGTCGAGTCATGTTGTATTCATGTTTTTGAATCAATTCAACATTGCCAACTCAATTTCGAAGAGAAGATGTAAAAAGGACAAATTCACAAGGGATAGACATCATCACAATGGGATGGAATTCACAGATCCATTTAGAGAGTTGAACTGCTCATAAAAACAACGCGAACTGATCATAGACTTCTAGTTTTACCTTAGTTTCAAAGTCATTGAGGCGGAAATATCTTTATTTTCAAGTCATCACAGAAAACGTAGAACCACATTGCGTCTTCTAAATAAAGCAGTAAAAAAGGAAGGCAGAGCTAAGGGCTCACCTCGTTTCACCATCAGATTAAATTGAACATTTGAAACTCATTTCCGAAAAAAGGTTAACAATTACTGTCTTGCAGAAATTCGGGAGACGTTATCAGTCCATGAAGTTCCGATCAGTCTTGACTCTTGCAGACATTCAAACAGCCGAAGAGCACCAGTAGTGATAATGTTCATGCTGCTCTGTGTTTGGAAACCAAATTGGGACATCCACTTACTGAATTATCTGACTTCATGCATCATGCTGCTTGGCCCCTAAAGAAAGCAGTCATCAAAATTAACCTTTAAACGAAAAAAGGTTATCTTTTCTAAGCGATTTGTTTGAATGAGTGTGGGGGCAAGTCAATAGAGATACTCCAGAGCATAATGTCCAGACTTACTATCAACCAAAACCAAAAGCTGGAGACATGATTATCCAGAAATTAGCAAATACAGACCTCCCTCTTTCAATATTCAGCGGGGTTTTAGGAAATGGAACCTTCGTAATAGAAACATTACTAAACTAGTAAATTCATAACACGTTCATAATGTTAAGTTCAGCTACAAAGTACCATTTGCAGCATGTTTCAATCTGGAATATTGAAAGCAAAGCAAATGATTCTTGGCTGTGGAAGAAACTAGTGCAAACTAGGGACTTGTTTGTGAATAAAATAGGAGGAGAGCAGCTGGGTAAAGAGATGTTACAAAAGTGGTGTGTTAATGGGAAGTATTGTGCCAAGGCAGTGTATGATGTAATCAGAGACAAGGGCAGCAAGTGTAGATGGGGGAGGACTGTTTGGGAAACCATGGCAGTCCCAAGACACAGAGTTATTCTTTGGCTAGCTGCATACGACAAGCTCGCTACTATCGATCAATTAATGTGCAGGGGTATGCAAATGGTGAATCGATGTGTGTTGTGCTGTAAAGCTAGTGAGACAGTTTCACATCTGTTTTTCGAATGCCCCTTTGCTAGTCAGATTTGGCAGAAGGTTTTGCTTTGGATGGATATGAACAGGAAACCGTTGCTAGTCAGATTTGGCAGAAGGTTTTGCTTTGGACGGATATGAACAGGAAACCGATGAAACTCAAGTGTGAGTTGAAATGGTTCACTCAACATGTTCGGGGGAAGGCTCTCCAACAGAGGTTCAGAAGAGCAGCACTCAGTGCCACAGTTTATGAACTGTGGTGGGAGAGAAATAGTAGAACTTTTTATTGGGGTAGCAGGTCTGAGCAAGCGATTGTTCCGAGCATCCAGATGAAAACCTTCGCAAGATATTACCAGGCTGCTGGAGAGTAGTGGTCTGATTTTTATGCTTGTAGTGCTTTGCTGCACAGTAGAGTAGTTTGATTTCTCTGTTGTTATGCTTTCGTTGTTTGCTCGGGTATGCCTGGGAAATATATTTTGTAAAAACTGAAAATCCAAGGGTGTCACTTTGGCATCCGGGTGGAATGCAAGAGCTAACCATTTTCCCAAAAAAAGTTCAGCTACAAAGTTCAAGGAGCATAACCTGGACCACCATAGAAGGAACAACAACCAACCACCTGCCGGCTAAGAGCTACTGCGAATGAGTGCAATACACAGCTCCTGTATATATAGCTTAGTTGTGTCGAACAATCGCCTCAGATTATAGAAAAAAGATTCTCTCCTGTCTCCTCTCGTATTCTCTTTGCTTTTCAAAGCTCAGCAGTGGTGGTTCATGTTTAAGTCAACAGAAAGAGTTATTTAGCTATGACACATAAGTAGCCAACAGCCTAATTATTTATCACACAACTTTCATTCAGGAAGTATGCTTAAATCGCCCGAGTGCTGTCTTTCAGTTGAGCAGGTAATGAAGAAACAGCAACCAATTTTACAAAAGTATTCTTTAAAATGAATCTAACAACACCATTTTTATATTTTAAATATTTGTAGTTTTTCACTAATTCATGGTCAAAGTTTGTGAACTTTGACCTTGAAAAATGAAGTGTAAACATCTTGATGAAACAGATTAACATATAAAACCAGTCAACTCAAACGCTACAAGCATTCAGGATGTTAATGTTACCTCACATAACTTCCAATAAAGAAGATCGTGCATGAAACAAAATCATTAGCCAGTTTTGTGTTCTTTTAATTTCTGGTCCCAATATGATGGAAAGTTAAATAAATACAGATGAATCTAGTAAAACACAAATCTATTGAATAAAAGAATTTGCTTTCCCCTTGACAAAGCATGATCTGGAGAAGGATTAACAAAAAGGCAGTCTTTTTTTTTTCTGATTGACAGGAATATACAAATAGTGACTTGTGCATGCATGAATCTGTTAAAAATAAAGCGTCTAATCTGCACGGATCGGAGTGTTAATCTCCCCAAAGCTTTATGTAGCAAATTCTAGATTCCAAGGTTTTTTGAATAAAAAAACAGGACTTTTTAGCCTCTACTAATTTCTTCTCAGGACTTTGCAGCTGTTTGACACAAAGTAATAAGAAGAGTACCACACAATTATACATAACATATAATATCATCATCCGGTTATGCTCCAACTCAATACCTTAATTTGAACCCAATGCCATTTAATTTAAGTGTCAAATAAATCTTACCTTCTAATTCTAATAGTCTTTTATTAATCCAGTCTATCGCGGCTTCAAGAGATTGCCATGTTCCTTGTATGTGTATATCCAAAGCAAACTGCAAAACGTCAAGTAGCCATCAAAGACAGCCGGCCTACATATCCCATTGACAAGTACTGTATTTTTTTTTTTTTTTTTTTTTTTTAATGCTGGTATATGCCATTTTTCCGTTAAGCCATATAAAATATAATTACTAAGAGACCAGTATCAGAACTCTTGACTCAATCAATAACTATCTAACACGCATAGATCAGAGCAAAATACAAGCAATGTTAGCTATAACATGCACCGATTAAGCTGTTTGAATGACTTAATCATAAGCCAATAAAGCCTAGTACAAGATAATACACATACAGTATCATGTATAGGGAGTAACATAAGTTGTTAACAACCCTTCCTAGAGTGCTGTCAAATGATGCTATGAAAGAACATGTGCTCTTAGAGTTTTAGTTAGCTGATTTGTACTAACGTAGCTGAGCTTATTTCAATAAAACTGATAGGGTCTGTTCTCCCCAACTGAAAAATGTTTATATTTATTACTGAAATTTTATTTTTGTTGAACTTCGTTGAACTTTATTTAACTTTGTTGAACTTCGTTGAACTTTGTTTATTTTTGTTGAATCTTGTTGATTCAAGTGTTTTTTTATAACTAGTTTGTATATTGGTTTGTTTAACTTTGTTGAACTTTGTTTAACTTTATTTAACTTTGTTGAAGTTTGCTGAAGTTTGTTGAAGTTTACTGAAATAAACAGAAATAAGCTGGGGAGAACAGACCCTAATTATCAAGAAAAAATATAAAATTGTACGTTGTTAACATTTAAGAAGACAAGACAGTGGATATAGCCTTAGCTTATTGGTCCTAAAAGTAGAATCAAATGCCAGCTGAAGCCCAAGGCAAAGACTTGAACCATGTTTTGGCTTGGCCTCAAGAAAATTCATAAAGACAGTAATTGACTCATTAATACTTAAGCAACCTCTTTAATTTGTGTATCCTGAATGTCTCATAATTTCACGTACCATTATATATGTTAAGATACTACTACAAGATGAAAATAAGTTGAGAATCGAATTTGGCAAAGAACCAAAGCTAAGAAATGGGAACACTACTAACAGCAATGTCTATATTGATTTCATTAGTATGTATGCTTATTGTCACAGGGGTAGCTAAAGCAGTGAACTGGGTATGGTTGAGGCCTAAGAAGCTGGAGAGGAAGTTGAGACAGCAGGGAATCCCTGGCACTTCTTACAGGTTCTTGGTTGGGGACTTAAGAGAGTTCTCCTCCATGTGCTCCCAGGCCATGGAAAAACCCATGACCGGCTTCTCTAATGATTATCTCCCACGTATTGAACCTCTCCGCCATCAACTCTTCACCAGCTTTGGTATGCAATCTAAAATCTCGCTGTATTCAAGGTCATTTCCATTTTTGTTAAGACTGTGTTTGCATGGTTGGGTGATATGGGACAAGCTGTTAAGTTTTGACATAACTTTCTCCGGGACCTGGACAAAGCCCATGGATGAGGAGACCAACACCACATACAAGTCAAATTAGGGTCCATCCTAAAACCAAATGGCAATAGAAGGAGTAACCCACTTGACTTATATGTTGGTGTTTCTTCCTCAAATATTCTGATGTGGGACTCTAGTCCTCACTATTCTTTAACAGTAACTCAAGTTTTTTCCTCTGTTAAATGTAGGAGAAGTTTTTTTCGGATGGGCGGGCCCTGTACTAATGGTGAACATTTCAAAGCCAGCGTTAATTAGAAAGGGGTTAGCAAAGATCCAGGAATTTCAGAAGCCAAAATGGAACCCCATTGCTGACAAGCTCGTTCGAGGCCTTCTGAATTATGAGGGCGAGAAATGGGCCAAACACCGTAAGATGATCAAGCCTGCTTTCCATGAGGAGAACTTGAAGGTCATCCCTTAAACTCTTTTGCACAGTTGTAATTGAATAATCGAGCTTAGTGTTTTATACTGCTGATGAAAAGTTATGCATACAACTAGAATGCTAGGCCTTCACTGATAAGGATAATTCTGAAGTAAAATAACTTTTCGAACTATGCTAATACACAAAAACAATAAGAGGCACTTTTAGACCAATAATCAAGCTGTGCAAGACACTATGTCTGTTAGATAGCTAGTAATAATAGCTAAGATCAAGTCAGCTAGCATCTGTTGATCATAATGTCTGGTTCTATTACTCATAGTGACATTCCTCAAGAGAATGTCATCTGTGATGAAACAATTTATGGTGGGCAGACTCAGGCACAGAGTGTTGTTTGTTCGTCTGTTTCTTTACAACGGTTGAGTCTCATTAATTTCCTCATAACTTGTTTTGAAGTTTGTTTTGTGTTTGTTTTACAGCTTATGTTGCCAGCTTTCTGTGACAGTTGTACTGAGATGATCAACAAATGGGAGAAGATAGTGTCAGAAACAGGTTGCAGTGAGCTAGATGTGTGGCCATATCTTACCACACTCTCTGCTGATGTGATCTCTAGAGCAGCATTTGGTAGTAGCTATGAGGAGGGGCAAAGGATCTTTGAGCTTCTGAAAGAGCAAATTGGTTTAGCTTTTGATATGAGACACTCAGTTTATATCCCAGGATTCAGGTAATTTGCCTCATCCTGCAAATATTCGGATATTCCTACTTACCAGACAATGTAAAACTTATTACTTTCAGCTGATTATGTCAGATACATTCCAACAGCAACTAATAAGAGGTTTGAGGAGGTCGATAATCAAATACAGATATTATTAGGAGGACTCATCAGCAAGAGAAAGGAGGAAATAAAGGCTGGAGAAGTGGCGAGGGCTGACTTGTTAGGCATACTAATGGTATCTAGTTTAAAAGAAACCCAACAAGCTGGTGACTATAAGAATGAGCAGCTTGCAATGAATCTTCAAGAACTGATTGACGAGTGCAAGCTGTTCTACTTTGCTGGACAGGAGACAACTTCGGTACTGCTAGTGTGGACTCTAATCTTGTTGAGCAAGCACCGAGATTGGCAAGCAAGAGCACGAGAAGAAGTCTTGCAAACATTTGGAATCAATGTACCCAACTTCGAAGGCTTAAACCATTTGAAGATAGTAAGCTCTCAATTTATCTAGTGTTGACATTCAAGAAGGTAAATCTGAAACAATCCTTCTGCTAACATATATATATATATATATATATATATATATATATATATATATATATATATATATATATATATATATATATATATATATATATATTGCTTTAGGTGACCATGATACTGCATGAGGTTCTAAGACTATACCAACCAGGGAGTGAATTTACTCGGACGGTTATTAGAGAAACAAAATTGGGAGAGCTATTACTTCCTGCAGGTGCACTGGTTAATTTTCAAGTAGTCTTTGCCCACCGGGATAAGGAAATCTGGGGTGAGGATGCTGAAGAATTCAAGCCAGATAGGTTCTCAGAAGGAATTTCCAAGGCAACAAGAGGGAATAACTCATTCTTTCCCTTCGGTTCAGGACCAAGAAAGTGCATAGGAGATAAGTTTGCCATAATTGAAGCCAAAATGGCACTATCCATGATACTACAACGGTTTTTGTTCAAGCTTTCTCCATCCTATGCTCATGCACCTATGACTAATTTCACTCTCCAGCCTCAATATGGTGCTCAAGTCATTTTGCAGAGGCGTTGAAGAATGGAGTCAATCAGTCAAATGTTCGCATTATTGATAGATTTGCGGCTTCATTTCATTGCTTGTTTATGACATGAATTTTAGTCTTATAGTCTCATTTATTTGTTTGGGTATACCCTCCAAGAAATTGTCCCCTTCCTTATTTTTCAATGTAATACAATCGTGCTTAAAGGTCACTCTCTCAAATTCTCCTCTATTGAAGATGCTATCTAGCTTTGTTGGTAAAGTTTTTCGGGGTTAAAGCTAAACCAGGGACTTGGATTTGAAACACATTTTAACCTGTCACGGCGACCTGTCACCAGAAAGGGTAATCCAGAAAGATACAAAAAGCCCTCCCCTGTTGTCTACAGTCCTAACCGAAGATTCATCCAAAGTAATTACTAGCTATGTGCCAACAATTGTATCAGTAACAGTCCGTAATAATGCACAACTATTGAAGTATAATCCATGATCCATCCAAGAAAAGCTATTCGTTTTGTCTAGAAAATTGTGGTACATGTAAATCAAATGATTATACATTTCCTAGTGACATTTCTTGGAAGGTAGCTTAGTTCACAGATTTGATATCAAAAATCTAGGCTTAAAACTGTAACTGACAATGGAACTCCCAATTTTTGCTTTGGTCCATTCCACCCTCTATTCAATTTAATCGAGTTACAGCGACATATGGAAAAGCTGAGTCTTAAGATGAGAGTGCAAATTTCAATTCTGAGGCTTGACGGGGGAAAAGACAGGGAAAAGACACCCTCCACAACATGGACAATAACCAACCGGGAGTACCCTACCCACCCCTATCAGCCGACACTTACAACACCAAGATCTTCTATAAATCTTCGCCACTCTTCTCCTGATTCAATGCCTTGAAATTTTGAAATGCTTCAGTCTTACTATCTTGTGATCTCAGAAACATGATTCTATTTCTTCCTAAAGAGTCCGGCATCACTGGCGCTCCTCACTTAGTCCTCAACTCATCACTATTGAACGTGTATTTTCTTTTCAACAAAATGTATGTGTATTTTCAGTAGCAATAACCATATCCATTACAGACATCTTTTTACTGAAAATGCATGGTTACTGTTACAAAGAAATACATGTGCATTTCGTTGAACAGCTACGAGAAGCTTATTTATGGTCTATGGATCCCCGTGCTCATCCTCTATACCAAGTCCCTTCAAATCAACATATGATTGAAGGCACAGCCAACTCAAGCAACAACTATAAGCACATAAAGTACAAACATTACAGCATTAAAATTCATACGAAGTACTGAGTAAAAATTGATATAATTCTAACATACCCTTCTGAGCAGTTATGTGATACCACTTCAAGATGTATAAACACCCCTGGTGTTGCCTCATCAAAGAAAACCAATAAGCGCACCGCCTTCATCAGCTGACTGCTTTGAATGGTAAAATGCATCCTACGAAAGACAAAATGATACAATAAAGTGAGTTTCGCTTGGCAAGTATCCTACCCTTTGCTATGTGCACAAGAAGAACTCGATTTGGATCGAGTATCTAAACAAACAATCTTGCGGAATTTAGACACTTAACTTCAATAGCTTTGGTGTCACAAGCTTTTTCAACAAGGACCTGTTCCGATTAACAGTTCGGTTGGGCAGACAGATTAAAAGTGCAAAAAATGCAAATTTGTGGCAAAATGAATCAAGCGGACAACACATGAAGTTGTGTATCAGCAGGTCAACTTAATCAGAAAATTTATGTGTATCAGCAGGGCTTTGATTTTGTTTCAGATTATTAGTTTCAGATACGAAATCTGAGGATTTTTCCAGGCCCTGCAGAGCTGCGTGTCTCCCAGTTAGATGTTTTCTGTATCTGAATTGAAAGAACTGATGCTTTCCTAAGGAACAGTGATTATCACTTGTGCTGCTCACTAAGGTGGTAGTGCTGTAGCTGAAAATGCCAAGGTATTTTCATTGACAGAACCTATTCAACGCAGCTTTTTCTTATCATGAAATCATTTGTCAGTGATTGTATGGTCGTCCAAAATGATGAATCCTGTGGTTAACGAAAGGCTCTCTACATAGACACATTGACATAGCTGCATTTGATGATTCACAAAGAAATTAGACATCAGTCCTGTGCTTTTATTCATCCAGAAATATACCAGTTTCCTCTACATAAAGAGGGAGAGATCTTCAAAGAACATATCATATCATTCTTAATTTACTCATAGAATTAATATGCCTAAACCAGAAATAGAATCTCCTTATTAGCATTGAAGCCATGGTGTTTTCCTATCCTCCTCGTGCATCACCTATAGCAGCAATAAAAATATAAAAGCAAGATCAAATATGACAAGCAATCAAAAATTTGGCATGCATCCGGCATCCTTATCCCTGACCTCCTGCTCTTCCATGGTATCACACAAAACCTTACCCCTCGTTTCCGGCAGAGATAGAACCAAAAGCCCAGAAAGAAGAATCCCCACTCCAAAGACTGTGTGAGAGAGATGCTCACTTCTCATCCCTATATCCACCAACACCGGAACGAATATAGACGCGAAGAGAAGCGCCTGTTTTGACAACGCAGTTGCGGAGTTCCTAATACAAGTAGGAAACATCTCCAGCACATACATGAATAGAATATTAAACACCATACAGGCGCAAAAGAGAGATACCAGCTCCAACCCAATCTGTATGCCCTTCTGATGATGACCTATAAAAGTTGACAGTATACTTGCAGCCCCACTAATACTACAGAAACCGAGTACGGAACTTCGCCTGTTGCAACTTTGGATCCAGAAGAGATAAGTGAGCAGAGAAGCAAAGAGTGATTGAAGAGCATAGAATATCATGATCAAGTAGACATTGAGACCTAAACCTCCAACACCCAAGAACATACCATAGTACACAAGTCCAACCCCAAAACTGAGAGCCATAGACACTAACAACCTCTGGACAGCCCATCTCCTCTTGACCAAAACCTTGATCAAAGAAAAAGGATTCTGGTTGATGGGAATCCTTTGGTTGATCAGCATGCTTGGCAAGTTCGAGCTTAAATAACCTATGGATCCAATTCTTTTCAGTACAGCTATAGCATCCTTCTCACGACCCCGCATGAAGAGCCATCTAGGAGACTCGCAAAGGAAGAAATTAACCAACGTACAACATATGATTGCAGGAATGGAAGTCCAGAGATACAGGGCTCTCCACGAGGAGCCCTGATTCAGATAAGCTATAGCTGTCACGGATAATAACCCGAATGTCGAGCCAATAAAACCAAATAACACCATCTGCCCTCGCCACTGCTTCCCGACCTTCTCTGACAGGAGGACATAGGCAGAAGAGGTAATGGACACACGGCTCACCCTGCTAATGAACCTGAATACTGAGTACACCCAGACATTAGGTGAAAATGCAGAGGCAAGTGCAGCCAGGGACTTGGCCAAGCAGGAGATGAAAACAAGGTTCTTTCTCCCCAGCGATGAGTCACCAAGCGTGGCAAGTACAAATCCACCCAACAAGCAACCAACGAAGTAGGAAGTTGCAGGTAAACCTCTGATGAACGAGCTAGCGCATTCAAGATCCCACTCTGATATCATTGAGGGATGCAAATTCCCATCCCAAGCCCACTCGCTCTTGGAAAGGCTGCATATGTCGGACCTGGAGCTGCATGTGCTGTGATTGGTGCAATGCCATGGCGGTCGAGCATCAGTGAAAACACTGATGAATGTCTGCTGGTTGTCAAACAAAGGCGGGATCGACGCAAGGATGGCTTGCATGATTTGAGCATCATTCATTTGTCCAATGCTTCCCTCAATTATATCTTCCACGGACGTAGTTGTAGCAGCCTCCTGTGTGGGTCTCTCACTATGCTGCTCAGCCATGTGGACACTGAAGCAAGAGATACACAACCCACAGAATCAAAAATGGGAAATTTTGATTCAACAATCAATGTATGCAAAGTTTCAGTTGTTGGCACCAAGAATGCCTGCTTCATCTATGAAAAGCAAGAATATAAGTAGTTGTATTTTTCATGGCCACAAAATTAACTATTATAAACAGATATCAACTATAATATCAGAATAAGAAAAAGAAGCATATGCAACGCGCACGTTGTTATAATTGAAAACAAAACTAAAGAAAAGAAAACCCACACATGTAAGTATATGCAAAAGCAATCAATAACTTTTTGTTCTTATTAGTAGCATAAAAGAAACTGCAAATATACAATCAATAACATTAAAAAATGACCACTTATAGACCATGGTATTAATGTAAATTCGATATCAGTATTATGGTTATATTAATCACAATCTGGCTAGTCATGCATTATAAAGGCAATTTAAGATCTCCCTGAAAGCAATTGTTCCTCTTTTTTCTTTAGTGATTGTTGTAGAATGGGACAACAATAAGTGTCAAAAGCAAGTCTTTTTACTTCTACTTTTAGCAAAGGTACTTTAATAATTAAGCTACAAAGAAGTTTCCACCATTGTTACAAAATTGGAAAAGGAAAACCAACCAGATATCCTAAAAATATTCAGCAGAACTTATGCTCTGTCTGCCAATATTTCCATCAATGTCAAACATAAATTACTCTTCTGAAGGCTAAATGGTCAAAAAGAAGATTAGACTGAACAAGTAAAACTAATTGCCAAAAGGAAGGTAAAGGAACAATCATTTTCATGCAGAAATCCAGCTAAACTATTACAAGTCTATCAAGTTCATAAATAACAGTCTTCACTCTTGCAGACATTCAAACAGCATAAGAGTAGGAGAGCACCTGTAGCTACTTGCTTCATGCTAGTATGCAATTGGTATCTGATCTTTTAGACTTCGAGCAACTTCTTTCAAGAGATATTCTTCAGAGGACAATTCCCTGCATCTGATCTTTTAGGCTTCGAGCAACTTCTTTCAAGAGATATTCTTCAGAGTACAATTCCCGGACTTACGGTCTACCAAAATCCAAATACGAAGATATGATATCCAAAAAAGTAGCAAACGCAGACCACCTTGTTTCAATATTCTGCAGGGTTATCACAAATGGAACTTTAACAGAAACATAATTTACCAAAACGATAGGACTGAATCGAAAACAGTTACAATCATTGCTACTGCTTGCTTGAAGTGGTGATTCTTATAGCATGTACGCTATATGAGCATCAAACATGCTGAGTGAAAGCTAATGGATGAGAGCAAGAATCGAAGAAACAAGAATCTCCAAATAGATAGGTCTCAAAGTTTCATCTTCAGAATTGTTCTGTTTGGTCGGTGGAAGGCAAAACAAATGATTCCTGGTTGTGGAAAAAGCTGATCCAGACAGGGTTATGCTTATTTGTAAAGCTGGAGATGAGCAGACAGCTAGACAAATGGTTCAGAAATGGTGCAATGTTGGTAAGTTTCATGCCCAGGAAGCTTATGATATTTTGAGGGATAAGGGGGATAAGTTGTTGGGAAATGGAGAAAATAATATATGCAACTTTATAAACTTCATTTACTGATATCCATTCCAATTAACAAATGACTACAATATCTACCTATATAAGCAAACTTAACATGGGTACATGCCCACTACTACCACTAACCATTTAACTCCACTAACCTCACTACTACTAATTCTTAGGAAATAGCTATTGTCACTAAATATATTTCATTAATAATTTAATTAATTAATTTTGGAGCATAATTCAACAAAAGTGCAGATGGGTGAATGTTATTTGGCATACCATGAGTATTCCTAGGCACAAAGTGATTACTTGGCTGGCTGCAAATCATAAGTTAGCGACAGTGGATCAGTTGATGACAAGAGGGATGTATATGGTTAACATATGCGTACAAACTAATCCAGCCAACATTTGTTCTTTGAATGCTCATTTGCAAGCAACATTTGGTAACAGGTTCTCTCCTGGATTGGCATACAGAAGGCAATGAATCTTAGAAGAGAGCTACATTGGTACAGGCAAGTAAGCAACATGTGAAGGGGGGAGCTGCTAGACAGAATGTGAAGAGAGTTGCGCTGTGTGCTACTGTCTATGAAGTGTGGTGGGAAAGGAACAATAGGATCTTTGATAGGGGACTCAGATCTGCTGAGCAAATCGTTCGAAACATTCAGATTAAAGTTATAATTAGATACTACCAAATAATGATGTATAGGTCAGGTGGTTTTTGTGAGCAGCACTGCTAGGTTGTTTTACTCTTGATAGTATCTTTTTCTAGAGTTATTGTTTTATGATTATGGCTCAGGTATGCCTGAGAGCGTCTTGGTTGTAATCAAAAAACTGGGGGTGTCATGTTGGCATCCTTTGGAAGATGGAATACAAGCTACCGTTTTCCAGAAAGAAAAAAAATTCATATAACCCTTACAACATGAAAGGAACGGGAGTTCTTATTAAAAGGATATCAATGCTCACATAAAACAAGAAGCCAATGTATTGAACCAAAATAAGAACACTAAACCAGAAAAACAGACAATGAACTATGAGAAAAATAACAACGAGCATCTTATCTGTTGTTCTTTTTGATTGTCAAACACTAGGCTTAACAGAAAAAACATTCTAGTGGGGTGAGCCACTTGATTCCCTTCTTGGCCATCAAAATACCATTTTATTGCTTTTTGTTATGTAACCAACAATGTGGAGGGAAGAAAAGAACAAAAAGAGCAAACGCTAAAGCAGAACCAGATCAAAAGGCCCTCCTGATCACCTGAAACCACAGTGCTCATGCAACCGTAAAATGGCCATTCTTGACGCTACTGATTAGCACTGAAGTAGATACCAACAACAATAATGAAATACCAAATATAACACGCACCTTTGAGAAGAAGGTGGGATAAAATATGACAGGAAGAAATCAAATATTTGACATGCATCCCCCATCCCTATCCCTTAGCTCCTGCTCTTCCATGGTTTCACACAACAACTTACCCCTTGTTTCTGGCAGAGTAAGAACCAAAACCCCGGAAAGAAGAATCCCCACTCCGAAGACTGTGTTAGAGAGGACCTCAATTTTCATCCCCATCACCACCAACACTGGAACAAAGATAGATGCAAAGAAAAGCGCCTGCCTCGCCAATGCAGCGGTAGAGTTCCTAATACAAGTAGGAAACAATTCTACAATATACATGAATAAGATGCTATTCGCCATACAGGCGCAAAAGAGGGATAACAGTTGCAACCCAATCTGTACGCCCCTCTGACGATGACCTACAACAGTGGAAATTATACATGCAGCTCCGCTGATGATACAGTAACCGAGCATTGAACTTCGCCTGTTGCAATTCTGAATCCAGAAGAGATAAGTCAGCAGAGAAGCGAAGATGGATATAAGGGCATTGAATGTCATGATCAAGTAGATGCTGAAATCCAAGCCTCCAACACCCAAGAGCATGCCAAAATATGTTAATCCGATTCCAAAACTGACCACCATAACTGTTAACAGCCTCAGGACAGCCCATCTTTTCTTGGCCAAAATCTTGAGTGAAGAAAATGGATTTCTATTCTCGGGAACCCCTTGTTTGATCGCCATGTTGGAGGTGATATGATCTATGGACCCGATTGCTTTCATTACAGCTATGGCATCCTTCTCCCTCCCTTGCGTGAATAGCCATCGGGGAGACTCACAAAGGAAGAAATGAACCAATGTACAACCTATGATTGCAGGAACTGATGTCCATAGATAGAGGGCTTTCCACGAGGAATCCCGAATTAGATAAGCTATAGCTGACACAGATAACATCCCAAACGTTGCGTTAACAAAACCAAACATCAACAACTGTCCCCGCCACCGCTTCCCAACCTTCTCTAACAAGAGCACAAAGGCAGAAATGGTTATCGACACACGTCCTACCCCGCTTATGAATCGTAACACTGCGTACACCCAGAAATTAGGAGAAAATGCAGAAGCAAGTGCAGCAAAGGACATGACCAAGCCGGAGATGAAGACAAGGTTCTTTCTCCCTAGAGATGAATCACCGAGTGTGGCAAGTGCAATCCCACCCAAAAAGCAACCAGCGAAGTAGGAAGTCTGTGGTAAACCTTTGATGAACGAGCTGGAGCATTCAAGTCCCCACTCTGATATCATTGAGCTATGCACATTCCCATCCCAAGCCCACTCGCTCTTGGAAAGCCTGCATATGTCGGACTTGGAGCTGCAAGTGCTGTTATTGGTGCAATGCCATGCAGGTTGAGCATCGGTGAAAACACCGATGAATGTCTGCTGGTTGTCGAAAAAAGGTGGGATCGACGCAAGGATGGCTTGTAAGATTTGAGCATAATTCATCCGTCCAATGCTTCCCTCAATTACCTCTTCCACGGACACAGTTGTGGCAGTGGCAGTGGCAGTGGCAGTGGCAGCCTCGGCAGTGGGTCTCTCACTATTCTGCTCTGCCATGTAGACACTGAAGTAGATCTACCAAACTTAAAGAATCAACAATGGGAAATTTTGATTCAGCAATCAATTGTATGCACAGTTTCACTTGCAGGCAGCAAGAATAATGCTGCTTCTATCTATGAAAAGCAAGTATCTAACTAATTGTATTTTTCATGGCCACACAATTAACAATTATAAACTGAAAACATTAAAACAATTAGTATAACATCAGAATAAAAAAAAGAAGCATATGCAGCCTGCAGGTTGCTATAATTGAAAACCACACCAAACTAAAGAAAACAAAACCTACACATAACAATCATCAACTTTGTTCATTCCTTTTTTAGCAATACAAAAGAAACTGCAGATAGGTCTTACTGTACATTCCATATCAGTATTACGGTTATATATATTAATCATATACATTCACCCACTGGGTTGCCAACCCACATTTTTATTGTGTCTATTTCTCTCCTCTATTTTCACAATCTCTCTCCTCATTTTTGAAAAGTAGCAATTAAGGTAGGAGAGAGACTGACACAACATTCACAATATTCAAGTGAGTTGCTAAAACTGGGTCAATAAAATATTTTCCTTCGACTATTCATGTATATAAAGGCAATTAAAGATCTCCCTGAAAGCACTCAGCCGTTCCTCTTTATTCTTTAATGACTAAGTGTCTTTTGACTTCTACTTTCACACCATTGTTAAAAAAAATTCAGCAGACCTTACGCTCAGTGTCGACCAATATTGACCGTAGACTATCATTTTACAGCCGTTTGGCATACTTCTTCCAACTTCTACTTTTCTTCCCATATTTGTTCTTACCCACTCCGTTTCCACTTTTCATCCCTCTCCCTCCACCTCCAACTTTTAAGTGATCGTCTGGTTGCAAGTGGGAAGTTGTACTTCCTATTAATTAGGACTTCCTGGGAAATGCCAAATTGTATTTGGTTGATAATAGGAAGTGCAAATTCCTCTAGGAACTTACTTCCATATTTTGTTAATCAAATAACTTTTTACTTTTCTACTTCCCACAAAGTACAACTTCCTACATTTCTAATTGTCAATCGAACAACCACTAAAAAGTTGAAATAAAGCTACAATTGGAACAAAAAAAAGAAGCTATAATTTGTAACTTCTACTTCTCCTTCCACTTCTAGCTTTATTTCAACTTCTAAAAGTTGCACCTCAAGGCCGGAGTTGATGGAAAATGGGGTGGCGGGCAAACACAAATGAGAAGTTGAAATTTGGGGGAGCTAGCTAGGCTAAACCGGCCCTTAGACCATCTGTCACTCAGAAAACATTGCATGGGGATTCATTTCATGTTAATTGTATGCTGATTTAGATGACAAGGTTTACATGGGATTTTTATATCAAGTATTCGGATTTCTATAATGAAATCAAGCCACCAAAATTATAAACACTCAACTACGATTATGTAACAATAATCAAATTCTTCAATCTTCATACTTTCATAAATATATATATATATATATATATATATATATATATATATATATATATATATATATATATATATATATATACTCAATTGACAACTTTTTATCGATAGAACAAAGAAACAGAAGTTGAAAAGGAACCATTAATTTAGTTAAACTAAACAAATTAGTACGTAAGGACTCACCTGCACAATGAGGGCTGGAGAGAATGTATCAGTAAGAAGAGCAGAGGAGAGAGTGTGTTATGGAGAACACTACACTCCTCAGCTACTACTTCCCTAATTAATAAGCTATTAGCACAAATTAAGAGAAAGATTTGAGAGAATAATGTTTAATTTATGGTGAGGGATTTTTGATTAGATAATACTCCCATGGAATTGATATCTCAGCTTTTTTCGGTACAAGATATTTATAGGGAGATTGGTGGCTAGGTGCCAGCTCATGGCACACTCCTTGGAGTAATTAATTCCTTACAATTTGCAAGTTGCAACGGCTATTTAACGATACTAGTTGAACTGACTCGTGTGCTATGCATGGGGTTGGGGACTTGGGGTGGCTGTTCCTCACATAAAAATTGTGATGCCATTATTTCTTCTTCAGATAAATTTCAATTGTATTCCCTCTAACTCGACTTAGGGGGTAAGTTAGAAGAAGCTGTTGCCCAATATTGGAATTGTAATCGGTTCGGAACCGATAATTACAGAATTTGAAGTTGTCCAAATAATTTCAATTTCGGTACTTAATAATAGAAACGGATACCAACCAATTCCAATTCTAATTCCTCACTTTAAAGATTCAAAACCGATATCTAGTGTAAACAAATTCTAATTTCGAATACTCAAAATTCAGTATACGCGAAATAACTAAAAGTGTAACTTTCATTTTATAATTCAGAATTGCCTTTGTCGCAAAAAAAAAAAAAAAAAAAAAAAATCATTGAAAAAATGTAATGATGAAAAAGTCAAAACACGCTCTCTCTCTCTCTGATTCTCAGATTTGAAGGGGCTATCATTCAATGGCAAGCCGCCGCAATTTTGCTTTGCAATTGATATTACGGTATGTTTACGCAGCAAAGGGTTCTGCAAGGATACTTGGCATTTTTTGAAGAGAGAGAAGAAAGAAAGACTAGTTAAATGTGCCCGGCGTTGGCCAGGATCATGCTTCCCATAATAAGTCCAAATTGAAGATTGCTTTGATCTTTTAATTAATATTAACTTAATTTAATTTTGTTTTGGTCAAAAAAAAACTTAATTTATTTTTGTTCGAACGAATCAATGTTTACGAAACCCTCGTATAAAGTCAGTGTATGATGAACCAAGTGACAGGAAGTCATTACTATGCGGCAAATTAAAAAAGTAACGCCGTAGAATGTGGAAATTGTTAAAGAATAGTGAGGAGTAGAGTCCCACATCGGAATATTTGAGGGAGAAACATAAATATATAAGTCAAGTGTGCTACTTCTCTTATTGCCTATTGGTTTTAGGATGGACTCTCACTTGATTTGTATAAGGTGTTGCTCTCCTCATGGCGATTGAGTTACTCACGCTACGTCATGTTCAAATTCTTGTATTCAATAATAAACATATCAAACTAGCCGTAGAATGTGGAAGTCACCATGACAATCACTAATTATTATTTTTGGGCAAACAATAAACTATAAGGGACCAAGTACATATTAAGCCATCAATTCGTATGGGTTCCATGTGATACACTGGGCTCCAAGTTTTTCCTTTTACTTTCTTAAGTATAAGACCAACTCACAAATTAAATTGGGTCACTATTTAAAAATGTAGGGGGCACTTATTTTAAGTCGTGACCGTTCTTTTTACTAAAACATGACCCTCGTCTCACCAAAAATTACAATAAGATTGTTTAAACAAGTTTTTGTGCTTAAACTTTGGCTATTAATATACCAATTTCATAAACCTTTAACACCTCAAAGCAGTTCACGCCTAGACGATGCAAGGAAAAGTGTCATATGTACATAACATTACCCTTCTAGAGAAAGAAAGAGGTTGTTTCCAATAAACTCTTAGCCACAATACAATGATAACCTATATAATATAATCACAATAAATAAGAAGTACAAATAATTTAGTTAATCGTAATTCAAAGTCAAAGAATAGTAAATCTTTTATTTTAATTTTTGTTTGTCAATGCAAGACTAAGGGTGTGTTCTTTAGAGTTTACACGTTCAATTCAGTTTCAGTTTAGTTTAGGGGTAATCTCGTGTCAATTCAGTGATTTCCAGTTCAACTAAGTGATGTTCAGTTCATTTCAATGGTGCAGAATTCAGAAATATACTTTTTGTCTCACATATTAAGTTGTGTTCAAATCTACTCAGTGGTATCCAGTTCAGCTCAATAGTGTCCAGTTCAGTTTGGTTTAGTGCTGTTGAACTCAGATAATTTCAGTCTTAAAGAACGCACCCTAACAAATTAAGGTAGTGTTTGACAACATTTTTACTGTTTTTGTTTTTAATTGATTAGAACTAGTTTATTTATTTATTTTTGGTTTAAGAAAACAGTTTTTTGCAAAACGATTGTGCTTGGTTAATAGGTTACTTGTGAAAATCAGTTTTGGAGAAAACAAGTTTGGATGACATGTATGGGGGAATGGGGCTCCATAACCACAACTCCACCCTCAACATAACCAACCAAGATGGGAATTTTTCAAAGTGAATATCTGAATATGCAAAGTAGATGACCATTACACTAGCATTGAATTGAATTTATAAAGCCCATCATCACTCCTTTCAATAATATGCATGCCCACAGGCCACAACCCACCATGAGTCCAAAATCATGCGCAGGAGAGAAGCAAAAGGGAAGAAGACCAAGACCCAAAAAAAAAACAAAAAAAAAACGTTTATTAATATGATGGTTTGGGGTAGAACAAAATAGAAAAACGTTTATTAATATGATGGTTTGGGGTTCGATCTTTTGGTAGTCTATTTTTCAATTGAAAATAGAAAAATTAAAAGATAGCAAAATCACTATAACAAAAGATGAATAGCCAACACATAAAATTCCGACAACCTTTGAATTGTTACATTTGGTTAATTAAGGCAACAATTTTCTTGTGTTGCCATTAATTTTAGTTATTTGTATATGAATTTTGTCATCACTGAGTTATTTGTACATGAATTTTGCCAACACTGTAAAACTGTTGCTTTAAAGTTTATACAACAACATAAGACAATGGCTATGTCATTTCTAACACAAGGTTTAAACTGTTACTTGAATTATGAGCTCCAAGTAGCTTAGAAGCTGATTTCTTACTTGTATTTATAACGCAGAACTCTTAGTGATAGTGGGTTTGATTCCTAAAGGGGAAAACTTATCGTCTTCTAAAAGTAATTTATCATGTTGCCAAAAAAAAAAGAAGTAATTTACCATTCCTTCCAAAAAAAAAAATTCACTTTTTTTTGGTTTACCTTTTTTTGCTCTTGCTCCTATTTTGATATCGCAAATGGTTGTTTAAATTTTTTTTTTTTGTCACTCTTAGAGGGTTTTGTTTGGTAAGAGACAAAATAAATAGGGATGGTATATGACCGTATTGATCGCTAAAAAAGAAATTTGGTTGTATTGATTTATTGTATATTTTATTTTTGCTCTTGATTCATTAATTCGTGTTTTTTGAGGCCGAAAAAAGTAGGCTTTACTTTCGATTTATCCTATATTATTATATTTATTTTTTGCTGCTTCATTCCATATACTTTCTTTTTTTGATATGGTACTCAAAGGTATGAAATAATAAGATACCAATATATACCATCAATATATGACTATATATATCAATATAAGAGCTCAATAGATTGGTTTTTAAATGAAATTAGTCCCAACATATTCTTATGAACATCCATTAGTTATGTTTACTATTTCCTTTTTTATTTTTGCTTGGTGTGAATGAGGACTAGGCTCTGTCCATCATGTTTGACCAATGTTGTAACAAAATTGTGTTCCCACAACAAAGAACATAAATTGCCCCTTTTTTTGGAATGATTTCCTCAAATATACATCATTCACAAACTAATTCCCAAATTAGCTTCGGTTCAAAACTATTTCCCCACATATACACCACGTAGGATCGGACTGTGGCCTGGAAGCGAATTTAATTTTTTTTTATAGCGAAAGGCAAAGCAGCTGTGGCCCACAGCTGCTTTGCCTTTCGCTAAAAAAAGAAAATTAGTGATCGGACTGTGGCCTGGAAGCGAATTTAATTTTTTTTTTATAGCGAAAGGCAAAGCCGCTGTGGCCCACAGCGGCTTTGCCTTTCGCTATAAAAAAAAAAAAAATAATCGCTTCCAGGCCACAGTCCGATCCTACGTGGTGTATATGTGGGGAAATAGTTTTGAACCGAAGCTAATTTGGGAATTAGTTTGTAAATGATGTATATTTGAGGAAATCACACCTTTTTTTGTGCATTAAAAACAGTAAATGATTTATTTATTTTTTTGATAAGAAAAAAACCAGTAAATGATTGGTTTGTACTTATCGTCAATGTTTTTTTCTCTTAATTAAAACTTATCGTGTAGTTGAATCTCACTGCCAAAAACATTATTTGCCTTTCCTTTTCTTTTTTTTATAGATATTGAAGTTATTTGATACTTTGAACCACATAAAATAGGAAAAATATACGAGTAATAGGTTGAAACTGAACCCTTTTGTTGAAAATAACCAGCACCGCTCTCTCTCTCTCCATTCTCCATAGTCAAAGTGGGCATTCAAATATTCAATGAGATGATCCATTCAAAAAGACTAAAAAATTCAATGTGATGAAGAAAATTGAAGCAGACAATGAAGAAGTACGGTCCTACGTACCTCCTGGCTCTTGTAAGTTGTAGAGTAGCCCCAAAATATTGAATGTTGAAAACAAATTACAACCACAAATGTGAGGGCTGAATTTCTTGGGCTCCAAGGAGAAGGTATGCTTCCGCCCTGACCACAGGGAGTCCCTCCTACACCCAAGCCCCGTCTTTCTTCGGCCTACACACCAAACCCCAAGACATCAAACACAAAATCTCGTATGAGACGACCTCAAGGTGAGGCCTCTCACACAAACATGATGTCATGTCGACAACATGCTTGTATATAGAGGTAGCCTCACCTTGAGGCAGACACCATATTCTCGCTGTGACCACAGAGTCCCTCCTCGTCCTCTCAATCTTATTGGCAAGCTTAATCGATATCTTAAACAATGATAGGTAGTACAGCGGAATACTTGTCAGACAAGATCTCAAGAGAACACAGTACGACCTCCCAAAGAAAAATAGACTCTCTTCCATCCATCCAACTTGTTAGATACACGTTCAAGAATTGATTCTCAAACTTACTTATATCGCAGGCTGCCCGCGAGTGGGACTACCAAGTAGGTGAGCGGCCAACTCTGGATATGACAACGTGCCAGTGCAGCAAACTCACAAAAACACATCATCTGCAACATTAATCCCTACAAGCCTGCATTTGGATATGTAGATTTTCATTTCTGAGATAACCTCAAAATTCGGCAATATCCTGAAAACATTTTTACTTTTTTCCAATGTCAGCAGCCAGGAACAAAACCATATGATCTGCCAAACTCCAAGTGAGATGACCACTCTCCCTTCCTACCTGTGTAACAAAGATCTGCCAAAGTCCAACTGAGAAACATTTATCAGCTTCAAACATCATTTTACTCTACTTCTAACAAAGATACTTAAATAATAATAAGCTAGAAAGAAGTTTCCACCTATGTTAGATATGACAAGATAAGATCACTACGTTATACAACAGTCGAGTAAAATCGTGTATTTTACAAGATTACATGGCCGTGTCATGTTATTTTCATGTTTCTTTCAAGGTTTACATTGGGAGTCATGTTGTTTTCATGATTTAATTTCTTTTCATGATCAATAACAGTCATAATACCGTGCCGTATCCGCGAAATAATTTAAGAAATCTTCAACAACATTACCAACTCTATTTCCCAGAGAAGATGTCAAAGCCACAACTGATAGACATCCTCCAAACTGTATCGAATTTACAAATTCAAATAAGGAGTGAACTGCACACGAAACCAACACGAGTTACTGCTTGATTACAGATGATTTTAAGTTCTAAAAATGTACAAATGCTAGTTTCAATACCATTGATGCAGTAGTTAACATTACCTAGATGTCATTTTGGTAAGAGTTTGGTGAGAGGCAGAACCACAATGCAGCTTCTCAGAAATCAGCCAAAGGGGAAGATACAGCTAGAATGCTAGATGGTTTTACTTTGCTTAAACATAAGATTTGACTGATCATCTTGAGATGATTGCCAAAACGAAGGTGAAGGTATAATCAATTAATCATTGCCATGCAGAACTTCCTACAAACCGTTATCAGTCTATGAAGTTCACAAACAAGTCTTCACTCTTGCAGACATTCAAATGGTAGAAGAGCAGTAGAGCACCAGTAGGCGGTAGCTATATGCTTCATGCTACTATGGCTTTCGAAACAAAAAGGGAAATGCTAAGTGAAATCTAATATTTTGGCAACTTCTTTCTCATCCCTTGCTATTCTAACAGAAACAGTAAAAGTGTACAACACGAAGAAGAGTATACCACTTGAGAGCCACATGCTCTAAGCCTCTAAACACATTAAAGCAGTCATCAAAATTAACCTAAAACTGTACGATTCATTGACTCAATGGAGTTACAGTCAACAAAAATCCAAAAACGGATACAAGATATCCAGAAAAGTAGCAAGCATAAAACACCTTGTTTCAATTTTCAGCAGTATATGCACAAATTGATCCTTAGTGGAAAATTAAACTAAGAAAACCAAAATACGTCCAGAACCGAGAGCAAGTTCAGTTACAAAGTTTAAGGGGCAGATATGGCTTTCCTATCTATATCACCAGAAAAAAGGGGGTAAAAACAATCATCTGCCCGCTCAGAAATGCAAGTATCTATTTCTAGCAACTGAATAAGGCTTATATTACAAATCCTGCATCAGAAATCAGAATGTAGAGTAATTGGTGTTGCAAAAGCAGAATTGAAAAACACTGAACAGACAGACTATTTCTAGCTTCAACCATAAAGTAGTGTCAACTGTCAACAGCCACTTCCTCCACCAAGAGTTATGTTTCCAATGATACAAAAATAGCCAACATCCTCAACATTAATTACACAACTTTCATTTTAGAGGTATGCATAAGTTGGAAGGGCTGTGAGCTGCATATTATCTGGATAGCGAGAACTCATCAACTGGAAACAATTGTTTCTCACCCAGAATGGAAAAGGCAAGCTCCAGGAATTATTGATGGTTGAATGGTCTCAAATCATCAGTGTAGGAGGACAAAAAAATTAAGCAATAATAAAAGGCAAGCTCCAGGAATTATCGATAGTTGAATGGTTTAAAATCATCACACAGTAGGACAAAAAAATTAAGTAATAATGTTATTCCTTTTTTTTTTGGGATTACATGGGTATCCTGCTTGCCTAATCCCAAGAGTTCCTGAAGTTAATAACCAGGAAAACCTCCAGTGGCCCTGAGGGGACTCAAACTTGGGACCTCTGGAATAATGTTATTCATGGTCTTCAGCATTGCCATTAGGCATATCTCCAAAAACAAAGAATTATCCGAAGGTTTATGTACAGAAACTTCAAAGTTCAAATGCCACTGGAATTCAGGATGTATGATGTCTCACTTAACTTCCAAAGCAGAAAATCATCCATGTAAACAACAACCAGATCAACAATGTGCAAGTAAATGGCAACTTTCTCATATTTGCAATTCTTCAAGTTTGAAAACTTCTATAAAAGATTCCAGCTTCAATTATGAAAGTGTACTAGTCAGAGCATTAAATAATTCAACCTTGGCAGTAGACAATTATGCACACAGTTCAAGCTTGACATCCATGTTATCTGGGGAAAAAAAATTATGCACACAGTCCTTTGGGCAAAAGAGAACAAAAAGGCAGTAGAAAAAGGTAAGTAAGCTTCCACTGTGTATTGTGATCATAACTACTTGTCCTTTCGTTGAATTACTAGTATATTTGTCTACTCCAGAACTTCATGTTAGAAAACATTCACATGTCTATGTACACTTAGCAAAAATCCAGGTAAGTAATAATAAACATGAAAATGATGTACTAACAATATGAACTTGCTCAATCATATAACACGTAGCACTCATATAAGAAATGTATGAACCAAAGTAGGCTTCAAAGTTCAAACCCACAAAAGAAATCCAAAGCCAACAAACCAAACTAATACTCACTCTCTGACGGCTTAGTAATTATCATTTTTCCTAACTTTATTCTCCCCAAGTCTTGATTAATCCATTTCATCCTAAAAAAGGTTAATTAATGTTTAGATCAAAATGATCCAGCGTTGACAGACTGTACCCATAAGGAACAAACTGCTCTGATACTACTTTGTAACAAACCAAGATTTTCTACAAAAACTAAATAAATAAAGTAAACAAACCCGGGCCAAATTCCGGCGGAGTTCCGTTTGAAAATGGACATCCAGTCCAAAAAGACTTACTAAGAACCCGTTGTGACAAAATTATAAAGCAATATCCACTTAACCCAGCGGAAGATTCTAATCAAATCCGGGTGCTACCGCCACACTCACTCATGCAAATGAGTGTAATGCTCTTCAACTGCAACTATTTATTAACAATCTTAAAGAGATTCTAGGTAATCTAATTATTACAACTAAAATTAACTCTATAAAACAACCTAACCATAATTGCTTACATTCTTCTAATCTAGAAGCGTTCCTCACAACATCTGTATATAAATAAACTTGAATATGCAAAAAGGTGAGAATATGCAACGACTAGTTCGTAAAGATCATTCTAAATTCACTTTTAAGTCTAATACATATAATCATAATTGATATAGAGCATCACATGAATTTATTTAGTCTTTAAGTTACTTTATAAAGTTGGAAACAGAGAACATAAACAGACATCAATCTTTGCTATAATAAACCTTTAATAATGCTTCTCTTAATTTTCTTTTTTAAGAGTTATAAAAAAACTCTCTCCTTTGGATATCTTGATAACTTTTACTATTAGTCTTATATTACTAACCTCTAACTAGCCTTGCGGCTCTTCCCATATATGGGTTATATCTAGCCTTGCGGCTCTTCACATATAGGGGTTTTCGGCTCTTCCCATATAGGGGTTGTAACTAGCATTATAGACGCTGTAACTAGCCTTTCAACTCTTCCCAATTCCCATGTTGGGGTTGTAACTAGCCTTTTGGCTCTTCCCATATTGGGCCATAGGGGCTAAATTAAGCCTTTTGGCTCTTCCCATATAGGGGTTGTATACTTGTATCTAGCCTTGCGGCTCTTCGCATAAGGGGTTGTATCTAGCCTTCTGACTCTTCCCATATAGGAGTTGTAGGCCCTATAGCTCATAGGGACGTCTCTCATAACACATTTCATAACACATTTGGAGTACGGATAGGAATCGACTGCTCAAACTGTCATATTTCACTTTAAATTATTAGTAGCTTAGATATCTTTAGCTCATAAACTTATCATAACACATCTCAATCACATCATGCACATAAAACTTTCACTGCTAGCATAAATCAAACATCATGTAACTTTCTTTCTTGCTTTGTGCACACTTAATTTCCTAAGATTCTCCTCATAAACTCTCAAACTCCTGTACTTTACTTCTTATTTTCCTAAGATTCTCCTCATACATCATCCAAAGCAAACACCCTATTAAACAAACAAGCTCCTTTCCTGTACTTATCACTTCAAATACATGGCAAGTCATTGATTTAACCTAACTTTGTGTCTAAATGGCTTCAGTAACACATGATGTCATGGATTAGCTCTTCCACCTACCTGATCATTCTAGTGCATAAACTTCTGGGTAGCAAGCACAACCAATAACACATCTTCAGTTTTGGTTACAAACAATCTAATTCTTTTACCCTGGGTCACAATAATCATGGAGGTCAAAAAGCTAAACCATCAGTTATAGTATAGCACTTTCAATTTTCCCTTCTACCCCCATCATATAATTTCGCAAGTCACTTAATAATATTTAGCTTCAAATAAGCTCTATTACTCTTCCTAATCTATGGACAAGTTGTCATTTCCCTTGGATAATGGATAGTAGCTAGCTAGTTCAATTCTCCATCAATAAAATATACTAGGCATCTAGGTATAATCTGACACCCCTGTACAGAACACACACAGTACCTAAAAGAGCTCAAGTACATACTATCTTAACCCAATAAGACTAATCTATACATCCTTATCCAAGCAAGACTAGTTCACACAATCTGACAGCTTACTGAACAAGTTTATCTTTGCTAACCAATACTCACAGCCAATATATTGAGCATCATACAAAAAAAATTAAAACTACCATCCAAACCCCTATTCAGCTTGTACCCAAATCCATCACACACAAACACATAATAAGGCTCAAAGTGAAGTTAAAATGAACCCTATGTAATAGACGTGAGTTACCTTAGGTGCGGTTGGGGTCCTAATTGCTATTCCCCACAAGCTAATCCAACTCTGACCCTGAAGGAGACGTTAATGACTGATGGGCTGATGTGGTGGTCGTCCTCGTCGAGCAAGAGCTGCTGGGCTTCTATACAGCTATTACTGCTGCTGGTTTCTGCGCTGGACGACAAGAGAGACAGGGTGGGTTGCAGTGGTGGCTGCCAGTAGTTGGATGGTCGCCAGGAACGGTGATGCCAATGTACAGAACAAAGCAGGGGACTAACTTACAAAGAAAATGGCAATGTTTATGAGGGAGACAAAGAGTCAGTTGAAATGACAAAGAACTTTTCCTTCTTTAATGGGTTTTCTTCCTTCTTTTCTTTTTTTTCCCTAATGGTCTTATGCATCTATATTCTATATATACAAGGAATTTTAGTGGGTTCCTAATTGGATATATGTAACGTCAGTATGGGCTTAGATGCTCTAGGATTTTCCAGGCACAAACAATACTTCCCTAAAAAGATCATGCTACTCCAATATAACATCTAACTAACTTAAAATGAAACACTATAAGGACATCACTAGCAATATTAAATAAATTAATATCTAAAAACAATAAAACTAAAACCCCCTCGTTTTTTTATAAAAAAGCTGGGTATTACAATATGCTATTGCTGGCCATGTACCAATCACAGGTCTCCCAAATTGTGACTCACAACCATTACTAACCAACTGTTATTTCTGCAAGTCATAATCGATAATAAAGATCATTTCAAAGTGAATAATTTGGTTTGGATGAAAAGCCCATTGTTCGGGTTCTTGCTTCCTAGTTATAGGGTAGTGTGTTATCTCCACAATAAAAAATGTACACATCGGTTATTTAATCTTCCACTCTCCACGGGCTCTTATTTGACATGTCACATGTGCGAGTCCCTTCAAATGGGATATAGATTGCTTTGTGAAATTGCAATAGAGCTCTTCAAAAAAACTTAATTTCCACACCCACACGCACACACAAGCAGACGCACACACACAGAGAAAAGAAAAGAAAAGGAGTTTGAACAATCAAATCCTTAAAAGAGGAGAACAGCAACATATTCAGCATGTAGGTAAATCAATGAAGTAGCAAAGACTCGGTGTACTTTAGGTTGAGTGAAAGCTCAAACAGTCCTCATTTTAGGGTCTTGATCTCTATGCCTCAGGTTTCAACCAACTAACAAATCAATAGCCAGTGGCTTCTCTCCCAACATAAAGAAAGTAATTTAGATCCATGAATCTGGTACATGTATTTCCCTTCGCAAAGGATGTTCTTTAGAAGGAGAAACAAAAAGGTGATCGTACTCTGGTCATTAGGAATATGAGGAAAATGAACCATCCAAGGATCTTGCAACAAAAGGAGACTCATCTGAACTGGGCCTCAATCTCTCAAAAAACTTATCTAGCAAATACTAATTTCATAGGTTATCTCAATAAAACAATAGGATTTTCTACTAAACATTTTCTCAGCACTTTGCAGTTGTTAAACAGATGCATCAGCATGACAGTGATGACACCAATCTACGACCTACTAATATTTTTCAATCTTTCTCCTTGTTAGGCCCACAAATCCTCTAACTTCACCACTTAATTGTTGCCCGTGATAACCCTTCAAATCCTGGAAAGTTCCTATTTGTCCTTCAACTCAGACCATAGCACAAAATTGTCATTCTCTTGACATGGTGCGCAACATTGCCATTCTCATGACCTAGTGAACGGTCAGTTAGACTTCCATGACAACAGATAGGTCTTAGTACAACAAAACCTTGGGAAAAGCTAATGCCCAATGGTCATTAGACCTCCATGACAATAGATAGATGCCACTTCATGATGCTAAATATTCTATAAATAAGAAAATCATAGGAAATGCTAAAGGGAAACATCAAATATGTTATTTCATTGCACTTCAGAATAGAACAAGTAATTTCCTTTCCCCGAGAAACATACAACATAAGTAATCAATTGATCTAAAAAGCTAAAAGTCCAAGCTCCAAAAAATACATAATTCAGTATGAAGCTAAAAGCTTAAGTTCAGAACCAGAATTCAAGTATTCATTGCCAGCCAATCCAGAATATGAAAGCTAACGAAAACATGACAAGATGATCAACCTAGGGGGATCATAAGAAGCAGTAACAGTGTTGGAAGCGTACCATCCATCTCCAAGTAGACACACCAAAGCAAATAAAGGCAGCAGGAGCACTTTTTATTTGGATGAAACACACTACAAGGCAAGAGCAGCTTCAATCTTTCCCCATGAGTCCAAAGCAGGTCCCTGTAACCTTGTCTTCATCTTCTCAATCATCTGACTTGCCTCTTCTTTTTTCGACATACCCACCAAGCCCTTGACCAGAGCCTCCGTAGCCTCAAAAGGCGGGACCCATCTCCTCTTCAAAATCTCCATACACACATCCAAAGCAGAATCAAACTCCCCCTCTCGTACCATATGCTTAAGCAGAGTATAATACGGGGATGAAATGGGTGCAACATACCCATCCTTTGCCATCCTATCCAACATGACTTTCGCTGATTCCAAATCCCCCACCTTACAATACCCATAAATTATACTACTATAACTACCCGCATTCGGCTTGATAGCCTTACCCACCATCTCATCCAACAACTTCTTCGCTCGAGCACACTCCTTATCCTTACACAACCTAGCAATCCTATGGTTATAACTAGTCACATTACACTCCAAACCCCTTCTTGAAACCTCCTTCACCAAATTATCGAACCCCGCCCAATCCTGACTCTTCAAGTAAGCCCCCAACAACACATTATAACAATGAATATCAGGCTTAACCCTAGCTTCCTTCTCCATCTTCTCCATCAACAACTCTTTCGCCAGTTCGACCTTATCCTCCTCACAATACGCCCTCAACCTCAAATTATACGCCTTAACACCAGGAAAAATCGACACCTTTTTCTCCACATTATCAAAAACCTCATGAAATTGATCAAATTTGGAATTGTTCAACAAAGCAGTAAGTATAGCACACAAAGGTTTCTCACTAGTATTAAATTTCGGCGCTAAATCATAAAATGTACGAAGAGCATGATCAATCATACCAGCATTTGAATAAAGCATGATGATTCGAATGAAAAAACCCTCCGAAATCGGCGAAATGCTCTTAAGTTGCTCATCGAGGATTTGTTCGATTAGGTCAGAGCGATTAGCGCGAGTTAAGCGACGAATGGTTAGGTCATAGATAGGGCGATGGCGAGTGAAGCAAGGGTAAGTTGATGATTGAGAAATGAAAAGTTCGGCGAGCTTGTTAGGGTTTGATTCGGCGATAATGGCGGATTTCGCATCGCGAAATGAGGGGAACTGAGGAGAGAGAGAGGAGGATGAAGTTGATGAAGAAGAGAAGAAGGTGAGTTGATTGAATTTGGGGAAGAGAGGGTTTGGTTTAGTTAGGGTTTTGCGGAGTGAAGAGACCGCCATTGTTGAGGAAGATGAAGCTTTCCGGGGTTTAGGGAAATCTGAGAGAGAGAGAGAGAGAGAGAGAGAGAGAGAGAGAGACTGTGTGTATTGGGCGTTAGGGGTTTAGGGGGGGCGTTAGGGGTTTAGCGGGAGATCGAACATCAGAAGAGGTAGAGTGTTGACTGCTCACAGTGAAAAATTTATAAATTCAACAAAGAAAAAAAAAATAAACTAAATTTTACTCTTGGAGGATGAGGTGTGAGCTCAAGTGGTAAGAGTTATATCCTTATAACCTAGTGGTTAGGGGTTTAATTACTTATTCATGTGTATGGAGAATAAAAATTTCTTTATCTTTCTTTGCAGGGGTTTCCCAACACAATATTCGAACCCTCGACATCAGTTAAAGGTGAATGAGTCCACTACCACTCAACCACACTCTCTTGGTTAACTTGAGTGAAATTTGATGAAACAATCTTCTTTTTTTTTTTTTTGGTGTGATGTGATGAACACTTTTTTTGAGTGAAATTTTTGATGAAACCTTGGGAAGAAGTTGAAGAAAACAGGTCTTGGTCTAACAATTGTGGGAAAAGAAATTTATGTTGAATAATTTGCGATTTACATTTAGCAAACCCTTTTTAAAATGCCAATTTGGTAATTCAGGAAATATAATTTATTAACTTCAATGCAGTATAAAGAAGGATATCTTATATAAATCATTGTTTTGTTATATTTGATTTCATATGTGTGTGCCACTAAATATAAATACAAATCATGCAACACATGGGGATAAACTCTCGTTCTTTTTTTTTTGGTTTAACCACAAGTTCAGCTAAGCTCTTTGGGCCAAGGCTAATCTTGTTCGCACCGGGTCGGTTCACGAAGGGGTAAAGTGCTCCCACTAAATGATTTCTCCATTCACAAGATTCGAACCCTCGACCTTGCTTAAGGGATGAAAGTGCCGAACCACTCACACCAACCACTTATTGGTATAAACTCTCGTTCTTTGCGATAGAGACACAAAGTGTATATTTTATATAATTACACTTGCAAGCAAGTAACAAATGAACAATATTTTGGAATTCTTTCATTTTTTTTGATGATATATTTTCTTACCCTATTTAATGTAGTCAATAGTGGGTTGTGTTGTAAAAAATATTTGCTATTTTGATCTACTTCCATCATTAATGTCCTACACTACAATACTATATGGCTATAAAATTGACACTCATAAGGTATTTTGCACAAAAAGATTCAACTATTGAGTCTTCTTCGACTTCTTTGAAGAAAATAGGTAGATATGATATAAGTTGGGGAAGTATATTCTTTAATTTTGTGTCTTTAATTATTGTTGTTTGTAATCATCTTTCTAAGACATTTTTCTCTATGTACCTTATTGCATGGGTTTAATATGCAGATAATGGAGCAAAATGGAGTACCAACAGCTGAGGAAGTAGTTAAGGTACCGCTCTTGGTGTCCATGGAAGAGATGATCGAGCAAAATATTGGGCGAATCAACTACAACCAAATCATGCAAGTCGTCCTTGTCTGGATTCCATCATTCTTTGACAGCCAACAAACATTCATCAGTGTGTTTACCAATTCATACCCAACATGGCATTGCACCAAGAAAACTACATACTCCTGCGACTCTAGCACCTCTAACATATGTAGCCTCTCTAAGGATGATTGGGCTTGGAATTCTCAAAACGTATACACTTCAGTTATATTTGAGTGGGATCTCGAGTGTGCTAATTCTTTCTTCACTGGATTACCGACAACTTCTTACTTCGTTGGTTGCCTATTGGGTGGATTAGTGTTGTCCACGCTTGGTGATTCATCTCTAGGACGTAAGAACTTGCTTGTCATCTCATCTTTCGTGTCGTTCCTCACTGGTCTTGCATCTACATTTTATCCCAATATTTGGGTTTACTCGGCATTACGATTCTTAAGTGGTGCTGCCCATGCTCCCATTGGAATCTCTGCTCTAGTTTTATTGACGGAAAGGGTCGGGAAACGATGGCGGGGGCAGATGGCTATGATTCAACTAATTTCTCACTCGGGATATTAGCCTTAACAGGTATAGCATATTTAACTAGAGGTTTTTCATGGAGAGCCCTTTATATTTGGACTGCCATTCCTGGAATTATTTGTTCCATTTTATGTCATTTGTTTCTATGAGAGTCTCTTAGATGGCTATTTATGCAAGGACGAGCTATAGATGCCATCAATGTCTTGAGAAGATTAGCAAGCAATAATGGTCAAATGGGTCCCATCTCACCAGACGACATGTTATTCTTCATACAACAAAAAATCGTATCGAATAGTACTAATCCTTTTTCATCTCTCAAGATATTAATTGAGCGTAGATGGGCCATTAACCGATTATTGGCATCTATGGTGCTCAGTTTTGGGATTGCACTGTTATACTTTGGCATGTTATTGGGTGTTGAAAACTTAGGTTTCAACATTTATTTAACATCAATATTCAATGCCATAATATTTATGTTCTCCAATCTGCTCACTTTCCAATTCTGGATTCAAAGATGCAATCGACGGTCCTCTTTGCTCGGGTTCTGCACAATCGGCGGAGTGATATGCATAACCTTTTCTGTAATAGGGAGTAGCATCAATGTGTCCTTACTTATTGGGTTGGAGCTGTTGTCTTTATTTTGTATTGCATGGCATACAATCTAGTGGTGATGTACGTGTTGGAGTTGTTCCCGACTTGTGTGAGGAACACGACCTCATTGTTGGTTAGACAGGCGATGGTCTTAGCCTCAATTTTTGATCCCATGCTCATTCTACTAGGAAGAGAAAATATGATCTATTCTTACGCAGTGTTTGGAACCATAATGGTGCTCACCGGATTCTTAGTTCTTTGTTTGCCTGAAACAAAAGAGAAGGTGCTATGTGATACCATGGAGGAACAAGAGTTTAGAGACAACTGCGTCCAACAATCATTTGCTATTTGAATTTCTTTCATTCAATTTCTGCATAATAAGGAGATTTCATATGTATTTGTATTATGGTATAATATTCACAAGGTTTGCATACCTATTGTTAAAGGAAATTTTCTAGGTAATATCTCTATTTCTAAGATTTCTTTTTCCTCGATTTCTCTCTGTTTGTCTTTACGTCGTAAAAGACTCACATTAAATCACTTTTTGCTTTGCACTGCTAATGATTGACAAACAAATTAATTTTGAGTCAATTAATTTGTTCTTTTCTTAAAATGTTTGGAGTAGTAGGCTTCTCCATTGGGTCGATTCCAAGTTTTATAATTACTGGTTTGCCTAGTTTTGAGTTGAGTAAGCCAATGAATATCTTACCAAGCAACTTGTAGTGAAAGTTTTGCTCATGGATCGCCTCGACTCATTACATGGTTTATGATCCTATACATACGGGAGTATTACAATAGGGTGATGCTATTGTCTAGTCATAAAGCACTTTTATTGGATATTTTATTTTTTCATATGTAACATGAACACCAAAAAATTGTATGTGATAGTGTTACTGTAAATTTTAGTGGAACAACGTGTTGGATTTGCCCTATGAACTAATCATAAGAATTAATAATTGTATTATTGGTTGGACTATGGAAACCGATCTTTACTTAATATGGGTAATCGTATGTTTTGCTAGAAACCAATTACGGTTTGTGGGCCCGAAAAGAGTTTTGGACTTACTGCCACATTAAGTAAACCAGCAGGGTCGCACACTTAACATGCTCGTTTTATTAGAAGGGTCTAATTCGGATTAGGCCAATTACACACTTAACCTAATCAGCCCTCCTGCCTCCCTATATATATCATGACTTCTGATCAGTTAGGGTCACACGTGATAATCAGTTTTCACAAAACCCTAACTGTGTGTCATTAGAGTAAGGAGAGAACGAAGGTTGTGAACGGGATCGCTGTACTAGCATACTGACGTGTGGATTCGAGCCTGTGTGTGGATACCAGTTGAGGCACGACATCTGACGTGTTCATCCATACCCAACCACTGTTCATCCAACCAGCGACCAAGGAGTGAGGTAGGATTTAGATTTGATATTTAATTACAGTAATCACATGTTTTCTGGGTTAATCGAATTTCTATTATGCATGTATGATCATGTTAGTGGTTAGAAATTCCTTCAGTGGTATCAGAGCCGCTTGTGTTTTACTGTCTTCGAATATATGATATATGGTAGATATATGAGTAAGATCGAAATCATGATATGTGTATAATACATGTTTATGTGTGATTCGTTTTCTGTTTTTTTTTTTTTAATATTCGAATCTGAGCATGATAGTATTTTTCTGTCTTTGAAAGCATGTCTATATGAATAGTTCATATGTTTAGATTCGTATATTACAAATAGCATGTTGTTTGAATGCAAGTCGTTGTAATTCTGTATGCTACTGTTTGACGAATTCACACAGATAAACTAGGGCTAAACCCTAAAATATGGTAATACGATTAGCCTAGGGTTCACGATTAATGAGATTAATCGTGGCAGTTTCCCCACTAAACGGAATTGAGAATTCTCCGCCAGGGGCGCTGCCCCTTGCACCCCGCGAGGGGCGCTGCCCCTCGACCCGCCCCCTTGACCCCTGCATGGATCCGCTTATTTGTGTGAATGATGTTTTATTTTTATGCCATTACAAATCTTTGATGTTTGATATATGATATCTTAGTTCACATGATGTTGAATGGTATGGTATGGTGAATAGTATGGCCCATAATTTTATTTTGGTTTTAAATACGGCTTGCGTGTCGTTTATTTGAATGTAATAATTAGATTATTGCTAGCGTAGTAGTGAAACTTTTATGATATAGTTGATTGTAAAATCAAGCTCATGAAGGTCAAAGGATATCATGGAGATGACCACCCAGCTACTATATGGAAGAAGCAAAGAGTGGAGATTAGATCACCATAGCTTAGGGGACCATACTATATCACATGTGTTATTATTTATGCTTTCGCTTATTTACTGTTGATTATATTTATTGTTATGTTTGCATGAAACTCAACTCCATATAATCAATCACATCCCTTAGTAATATTAAGTTAACTTGATGCCTTTCCAATTTAATACACCTATTAGGACTTGGTTCATTAAAATGTGTCTGCCAAAGTAGAGCATCCTTAATTACTCAAGTTTGTTAGGATGAGTAACAGTTACCCATATGTATGAATTGGTTTACTTAATAAGGCTATCAAAACAGTTTTGGGCCTTAAGGCATAGAGTTGGGAGCCGGGACATATGATGTCATCCCAACAACCAGGAGTTGTATAAGATACAATTAGTAAAGGGTTACTTACCTAAATAACTAAGTGTAAAGTGATAAGCGAAAGCTTACTTGATACTTAGGAAATATGGATCTTGGCTCCACTATATTTTATAGGGATATCGGTCACATTAATATAGTGGAGTTATTTTGTTAAATTGTTAACGAAATATTTATGAAATAAGTCACTAAAATCTTTGTACATTTATTGTAGATAATGTCAAACCCTACACCATCACACTCATTTTCACTGCGATCCGTCCTTGAGAAGGACAAACTGAATGGAACCAATTTCTTGGACTGGTATCGAAATTTGAGAATTGTTCTCAAACAAGAGAAAAAGGAATATGTCCTTGAGAAACCAGTCCCCAAGAAGGCTCCTGCTACCAATGCTCCTCATGCTGAGGAATGCTTTTCAGAAACTCAAAGATGATTCAATTGATGTCAGTTGTCTCATGCTAGCCACCATGAATTCTGAGCTTCAGAAGCGATATGAAAGTATGGAGGCTTATGAGATGATTGAGAGCCTGAAAGGAATGTTTCAGGAGCAAGCACGAATTGAGAGGTTTAACACTGTGTCTGACTTGGTTAAGTGCAAGATGGGAAAAGGAAGTTCAGTTAGTCCTCATGTAATCAAGATGATTGGTTATGTTGAGTACTTGGAAAAACTGGGCTCCCCAATGGGTCAAGAGTTGGCCACTGATATCATCTTAGCGTCATTGACTAATGATTATGATACTTTTATTAAGAACTATAATATGCATAATCTTAACAAGTCATCGGCTGAGCAGCATGGGATGCTTAAAACTGCTGAGCAAAACGGCAAGAAGGACCCAACTCCCAATGTTGGTTAGAAAAGGGGGCCAATTTAAGAAACATGGTCAATCTAAGGACAAGGGAAAGGCTAACATGAAGGGTCCGATTGTGAATCAACCCAAAGGAAAGCCTAAGTTCAAACCCTCGTCTGGTCCTTATGATGAAACCAAGTGCTTCTACTGCAATGAGCTTGGGCATTGGAAGAGGAATTGCAAGAAATATTTGGAGGATCTGAAGAAGAACAAGGGAAGTGTTCCTTCAACTTCAGGTAAATGTTATATTGTAGAAGTAAATGTATTTACTTCTTCAAATTCTACTTCTTGGGTATTAGATACCGGATGTGGTGCTCACATTTGTGCAAATGTGCAGGGACTAAAGAGAAGTAGGACTTTGGCAAAAGGAGAAGTGGACCTGCGCGTTGGAAATGGAGCAAGAGTTGCTGCGTTATCTGTAGGAACATTTTATTTAAGTTTGCCATCTGGATTGGTGTTAGAACTCAATAATTTTTATTATGTACCTGCCATTAACAGGAATATTATTTCTGTTTCCGTTTTGGACTTGGAAGATTTTGTCTTTGTGATTAAGAACAAATGTGGTTCCTTTTATAAAGATGATATATTTTATGGTAGCGGTCCAATGAAAAATGGCCTTTATGTTCTAGACCTTAAAATTCCAGTTTATAACATAACTACTAAGAGGCTCAAATCAAATGACTCTAACCCAACTTACCTTTGGCATTGTCGTCTTGGACATATAAACGAGAAACGTGTTCAAAAGCTCCATAATGATGGACTTTTAAACTCATTTGACTTTGAGTCATTTGAGACATGTGAGTCTTGTTTATTAGGGAAGATGACTAAGGCACCTTTCACTGGTCACATTGAGAGAGCAAGTGATTTATTAGGCCTCATACATACTGATGTATGCGGACCATTAAGCATAGTTGCTAGAGGAGGTTACCACTACTTCATTACCTTTACTGATGACTTCGGCAGGTATGGTTATGTCTACTTGATGAGGCATAAATCTGAATCCTTTGAAAAGTTCAGGGAGTTTCAGAATGAAGTACAAAATCAACTTGTATCAGATCAAGGGGGTGAGTATCTAAGCCAAGAGTTCGATAGTCATTTGAAAGATTATGGAATTGTTTCACAACTCACCCCTCCAGGTACACCTCAATGGAATGGTGTATCAGAGAGGAGAAATCGAACTTTGTTAGACATGGTTCGATCAATGATGAGCCTTACTAGTCTTCCAATATCTTTTTGGGGATACGCTCTTGAGACAGCCGCGTTCACACTTAACAGGAGTCCATCAAAATCAGTAGAAAAGACACCATTTGAGAAATGGACGGGAAAAGTTCCAGCTTGACTTTTCTAAAGATTTGGGGTTGTGAAGCTTATGTAAAACGTTTACTTTCTGATAAGCTTGGACCTAAATCTGATAAATGCTTCTTTGTGGGATATCCTAAAGAAACTAAAGGATATTACTTTTACCATCCCACCGACAACAAAGTGTTTGTGACTCGACATGGTGTCTTCTTAGAAAGAGAGTTTCTTTTTAAAGGAACCAGTGGGAGTAAAGTGCAACTCGAAGAGGTTCGAGAGCCACAGGAGAGTACTCCAATTTCTGAGGAGACTCAAAGTAGTTTACAAGATGTTGTAGTAGCTACACCTGTGGCACCATCCCCTCGTAGGTCTGAAAGAGAGCGCCGAGAACCCATTAGATATGGTTTCTTGGTGACTGAACATCGTCATATATCATTAATAGAGGATGACGAGCCTACGACCTACACGGAAGCAATGATGGGCCCAGATTCCGATAAATGGCTTCAAGCCATGAAATCTGAAATGGATTCCATGTATGAAAACAAAGTATGGACTTTGGTAGACCCACCTGATGGCGTAAAAACCATTGAGTGTAAATGGGTTTTCAAGAAGAAAATTGACATGCATGGGAATGTTTATATATTTAAGGCACAATTGGTGGCAAAAGGTTATAATCAAATTCATGGGATAAATTATGATGAAACCTTTTCGCCCGTCGCAATGCTTAAATCCATTAGGATGCTCCTTGCCATTACTGCATATTATGACTATGAGATATGGCAGATGGATGTGAAGACAGCTTTCCTTTGGAAAGCTGGAAGAGGATGTGTACATGACACAACCCGAGGGCTTCACATCACCAGGAGGAAAGGTATGCAAGCTTCAGCGATCTATTTATGGATTGAAGCAAACATCCAGGATTTGGAATCTTCGCTTCAATGAGGCAATCAAAGAGTTTGATTTCCTTAGATGCGAAGAAGAACCTTGTGTTTACAAGAAGGTTAGTGGGAGCGCTGTGGTATTCTTGGTCTTATATGTGGACGACATATTACTGATTGGAAATGATATTCCTACACTTCAGTCAGTCAAGGCCTTTTTGGGAAAGTGTTTCTCAATGAAAGACATGGGAGAGGCAACCTGATGCGTTAGCAAAACTGAAACTTTTAGCTCGTTTTCGAACAATGGGTATTTTGATAATATTTTGTTTGTTTTGCGATTATAAAGATTGAAAACGAAGTAAATGAAACGAAAAATAAGAAGAGGGAGGATAGATAGCACCACCACCAAGACTATAAAGGATTTAACCACCAAGTCAAGGCTAAAGGATACTACTTGTTTCACCAAATATCCCTAAGGACATTATAAAGAACAACAAGGTTTGTAAGCAAAAGGCAGCAGCCATTTCATATTTTCATTCATCATCAAGTGCCTTTTACATCAGCTGTTCTTACATATTTATAGGGGTCACAAATGTGCCCTAATAACCTAAGAATACTCTAGAAAGGGTGAGCTGTCCAAGAGTAGTGCCCAAGCAAAACGAAACTTCAGTATTTTGCCCAGAAATGAGCCAAATACGTGCAGTACAATTTGGAGCGCATTTCCTTCCGTTTTGGACCACTTGACAGCTGTTGCTTGTCCTTGCATAAGGACAAACGTGGGTGAGCTGTAAGAGGAGCCTCAAGCTTCATCCTTATCCATCCCATGTGCTTTTAGACTCTCCTCATTCAGCAACTACTTAGGGAATTCAAATAACAACTAATTACATTTGTTAACTATGCTAACTACATGCAGGGTGCACTATAATTAACAATAATCACAAATATTTATTTGTACGGACTAATTAAGTTGTACGGACTAATCATCAAGATTAGGTGGCCAAAAGGACAGTAATGCCTTTAGAACCAGAAATATCATCACTTATCTTGAGAGTGTCCCATTTGCCAAGATCATTGCAATGACACTAAATCTAGTCTCTTGATGATCTGATGTTAATGCACCACCAACGCATCATTCTCCTCTTCTTTTTTGGGACTTGCCCTCAAGTCCGTGAAAACGAAAGCCATCCAATTTAACTCAAACATGTAGGTGCTGAACTTCGCACCCCTAATTCGGCCTCGGATCCAGGCTCCTATTAATTTTGTCACATCACCCTTAGCTCGCTTCTTGTTCACATCAAAGTGGCTTGTTGTAGTTACACCGATGCCCACTCGAGGGAAGCGACCACACTCATGCCAATCACTATCAAACCTGCTGCTTCCACCATGATGCTTCTCAAAAACTTGTTCAATTTCAGCAAGTGAACTAGCCATGTCATCACATACAACTTTAAGTTCTGATTTTCTAGGTAAATGACATGTTGTACGAGGTGCTGCATTACATTTCGCTAAACCAGGTTTTGTGACCTCCATAGAGTTATTTTTGTTGTCATGCTCAAGCTGTAAAGTACTTTCTATAACAGAAACTTGTTGCTCAGTGTGTTGTACGAGTAAAGGTGCGATTGTTGCTTGAATAAGATCTTCACAAATGACAGTTTCATCACCATGGGGTTGTAACTCTTCGACAACGATTGCTGAATCAAGAACATTGCTCGGGTCGTCCTTTTGTTCTTCTTGAAACAAAGTGGGTTCTTGAAATTCTTCACCAATCATTTGCCATTCCTCTAGGCTCACAATGATGGGAGCTGCATTTTCAGTAGCTTTCACACTAGCTACTCGCTCAAGGTTGTGTTGAGTGTAAAAAGCTCGTGACGTGAACTTTGGCACAAACTTCCTAATGAGCTCTTCACGCATCTCACTCCAGATTTGGATTTTGCCCTTTCCAATCCTTCTTCTCCTGATTTCTAAGAGTTCCCACCAAATCAAAGCATCACAATCAAAAGAACTCATCACAAGTTCTATTTTCTTGCGATTAGAAAACTCCAAGACTTTAAACCATTCGTCCACCGTCTCAAGCCACGTATAAAAATCTTCAGAATAGAGGAACCCACCAAATTTGGGAAAGTCTATCTCTAAGTCATCATCATTATACTTGGTATCATAAAGACGAGGCATTTTGTGGAGTTAGGTTGTGTTTGAGTTCGGATGGTGTTTGGGCTGTTTTTGGGTTCTTTGTGGACTTTGTGTTGTGGAATGACGGGATAAGACAATCAAATGTAATGAATACTCAAAACTATCCAATGATTCAACACCCAATTCCAGTTTCAACAAAGATCCATAAGAGAACAAACGCCAATTGCAACAGCTCAACTTCAAACACAACAATTCCAAATTTTGCACGTACACGAACAGCTCAACAAATCTCAAACTTTCTCACATACATGGGGGAATAAACCAGATATCTACCAAGATAACTTTGTAGTATAAGGTCTTAGGAGTCTACAGGACCAAGAAAGGCATAAAATGGATCTCTAGATCTTGAGATATTAACAAAACGCCAAAATGACTCCTGGTTGTATTCCAGCAAGACCAACAAAATGTTTGAGCACCAATGAAGGCCAAAGACTCAACCTTTCAACTTCAAACCACTTGGATAACAACGATAGAACCCCAAATAAGATAACCAGTTAGAAATCCCTCAAGGTTCACCACAAATATGCAGGTAAAATCCAGAACAAACAAGCAACACAACAAACAAGATCCTAGTTCACGCTCATCACATATAGCAACTTCTCACAATAAACTGCTCCAACCCACAACGATTTAAGAAAAACCACCAAGATATTCTGAAAGATAAATGTCTAAGGAACTCAGAAAAGTATCAAAGTTGACACCTTTACCTTTTGAAGCGCCTCCAAAAACCAAGATCCTCAGCTTGGTCCAATCGCGCATCCAGCAGGAGTCACCGAGGGAAAATGCTTACTTGAGTACCCAAATCTCAACCTTTTTCCTTGAAACCAAAACCAAGTAAAAGAGGACTCTTAAATGAAAAAAACCCTCTGAATTAACGAGCTAAGAAAACCAAAGCTCTGATACCAACTGATGCGTTAGCAAAACTGAAACTTTTAGCTCGTTTTCGAACAATGGGTATTTTGATAATATTTTGTTTGTTTTGCGATTATAAAGATTGAAAACGAAGTAAATGAAACGAAAAATAAGAAGAGGGAGGATAGATAGCACCACCACCAAGACTATAAAGGATTTAACCACCAAGTCAAGGCTAAAGGATACTACTTGTTTCACCAAATATCCCTAAGGACATTATAAAGAACAACAAGGTTTGTAAGCAAAAGGCAGCAGCCATTTCATATTTTCATTCATCATCAAGTGCCTTTTACATCAGCTGTTCTTACATATTTATAGGGGTCACAAATGTGCCCTAATAACCTAAGAATACTCTAGAAAGGGTGAGCTGTCCAAGAGTAGTGCCCAAGCAAAACGAAACTTCAGTATTTTGCCCAGAAATGAGCCAAATACGTGCAGTACAATTTGGAGCGCATTTCCTTCCGTTTTGGACCACTTGACAGCTGTTGCTTGTCCTTGCATAAGGACAAACGTGGGTGAGCTGTAAGAGGAGCCTCAAGCTTCATCCTTATCCATCCCATGTGCTTTTAGACTCTCCTCATTCAGCAACTACTTAGGGAATTCAAATAACAACTAATTACATTTGTTAACTATGCTAACTACATGCAGGGTGCACTATAATTAACAATAATCACAAATATTTATTTGTACGGACTAATTAAGTTGTACGGACTAATCATCAAGATTAGGTGGCCAAAAGGACAGTAATGCCTTTAGAACCAGAAATATCATCACTTATCTTGAGAGTGTCCCATTTGCCAAGATCATTGCAATGACACTAAATCTAGTCTCTTGATGATCTGATGTTAATGCACCACCAACGCATCACAACCTATATCTTGGGGATTAGGATCTATAGAGATAGATCAAAAAGACTCTTGGGCTTAACCCAGAGTACCTATATAGATAAGGTGTTGAAAAGGTTCAACATGCAAGATTCCAAGAAAGGTAATCTTCCCATGTCACATGGCATAACTCTTAGCAAGACTCAGTGTCCTTCGACACAAGATGAGCGAGATCGCATGAGTAGAATTCCTTATGCTTCTGCTACAGGTTCTATCATGTATGCCATGATGTGTACTCGTCCTGACGTTGCTTGTGCTTTGAGCATGACGAGCAGATACCAATCTAATCCAGGTGAAAGTCACTGGGTCGCAGTCAAGCGCATCCTCAAGTACTTGAGAAGGACTAAGGATGTGTTTCTTGTCTATGGTGGTGAAGAGGAACTCACTGTAAGTGGTTACACTGATGCAAGCTTCCAAACGGATAAGGATGATTCCCGATCGCAGTCAGGATTTGTATTCATTCTGGATGGAGGAGCAGTTAGTTGGAAGAGTTCCAAACAAGATACAGTTGCTGATTCTACAACAGAAGCCGAGTATATTGCTGCTTCTGAAGCAGCAAAAGAAGCAGTGTGGATTCGAAAATTCATCATTGAAATTGGGGTGATACCTAATAGTTCAAATCCAATGGACCTTTATTGTGACAGTAATGGGGCCATTGCACTGGCGAAGGAGCCTAGGGATCATCAGAAAACTAGGCATATACTCAGACGTTACCATTTGATACGAAGCTTTGTACAAATGGGAGATGTCAAGGTGTGCAGAGTTTCATCGGAAATGAACATTGCTGATCCGCTGACTAAGCCTCTACCACAGGATAAGCATGAGCGTCATACTATTACACAAGGACTTAGATTCATGAATGATTGGTCTCTGTCCTAGTGGGAGGTTTATTTTGTGACTTATGTTCGATTTATTTATTGCTGTCCCAATGAATAATTTATATGATGTAGATCATCAAGTATGTGACTTGATTGTGAGACTCTATTGTTATAAATATAATCATTCTAATTGTCCGTAGTCAGTTATCATTATTTGTGGGAATTTGATAACTATTGAGACTATCATGTGGATTGATTGATGACTGAGTTTCACAGGTCATAATTATGAGATATGAAATTGATCACATGGATAAATGTTAGAGAATATTGTATTGGACCGACCCATTTCAAAAACATTGAAAGGATTGTTATATAAGTATCATCAATGTTTTTCATATGCAACTTTTAATTTGATCATTTGACCTGAACTCACCATGGTTTCGTACATGATGTTTAGCATATCTTGATATTATCAAACGTTAATCCTTAATCGGACGACTATAAAAATAATTGAATGATGTGTTGTAAGTCATGCGGAGTAATGTGAGTGAGCAAGATGGGATTTGTCACTCTCATATAACGGGAGTAAGATATCTGTGGGCCCCTCGATGAGTTTAAACTGTGAAATGCATGGCCGTACTCAAATGGATTGAAAGTCAATCGTTTGTTTTAAACAGTTTAACTGCGGAATCGAGAAAGTCATAATTGAACTATATAGGGATGACACTACTCCTTCCTTATGGTCAATTTAGGTATCACATGGCAAAGGGATCATCGATGTATGATTAGCTATAGTGCAAGTGGGAGATTGTTGGATTTGCCCTATGAACTAATCATAAGAATTAATAATCGCATTATTGGTTGGACTATGGAAACCGATCTTTACTTAATATGGGTAATCGTAATATTTTGCTAGAAACCAATTACGGTTTGTGGGCCCGAAAAGAGTTTTGGACTTACTGCCACATTAAGTAAACCAGCAGGGTCGCACACTTAACAGGCTCGTTTTATTAGAAGAGTCTAATTCGGATTAGGCCCATTACACACTTAACCTAATCAGCCCTCCTGCCTTCCTATATATATCGTGACTTCTGATCAGTTAGGGTCACACGTGATAATCAGTTTTCACGAAACCCTAACTGTGTGTCATTAGAGTAAGGAGAGAACGGAGATTGTGAATGAGATCGTTGTACTAGCATAATGACGTGTGGATTCGAGCCTATGTGTGGATACCAGTTGAGGCACGACATCTGACGTTCATCCATACCCAACCACTGTTCATCCATACCCAACCACTGTTCATCCAACCAGCGACCAAGGAGTGAGGTAGGATTTCGATTTGATATTTAATTACAGTAATCACATGTTTTCTGGGTTAATCGAATTTCTATTATGCATGTATGATCATGTTAGTGGTTAGAAATTCCTTCACAGCGATCAATTTGTAGTGAAATAAGGATCACCATTCAAATTAAGGCTATGTTTGGCAAAATTAGCTATAGTTGTAGCTGTCAAATATAAATTAAGGAAAGAAATTACTAGAAAACTGCTAAAAATGGCTACAAAATGCTAATAAACTAGTTGTGGCTGTAGCTGCAGGTGAAAGCTTGCACGGATGACTTTTACAAAATTAGTTGTAGCTGTAGCTTCAAATTGAAAATCTAATGCAAATTGTCTAGAAACATAGAGTAAAAAATACTAGCTGCAAGCTGTAGCTTTTATTGAAAAGCTAGCTGTTCGTGCCAAACACAACCTAAATAATCCATATAGATTTCTAAATAGTGAGCCCCATATCTCTAAAAACAGACCTCATGACACAACACTATTGATCTATCTATGGATAAACGAAGAAATGGTTACCTCAATTTTATTATTATTTTTTTTCTATAAAAAATGGTAAGGGGTAACCACCTATAGTTTGACCTATTTATGGCTTTATGCGTTACCATACTGGCACTCCCACGGTTGAATGTTCGATTTGAATCATAACTACTTCTCTAGAAGAGAGAAAGTACGTTATTATAACAGACACCAGTGCTAATGGGTTGAACAAACGGTCTTGATAACTCCATAGGGGTCCAACTGTAACCCATCTACTTGTGAACAAAGTTAGACATTACTCATACAAACACTTTCAGGTGGATATAACTTATAAGCCTAAATCACGAAGAAATATTAGTTTATCTATCGGATAAACTAACCCGGTGATATGTAAATTGCTAATTGATTAAGTTTTGATATTTTATTTTTTAAATTAAAAGTAATTTATTTGAGTTCGAGTGCGCAACCTTATATTCTTTGTTTTCATCATTGGAGTAAGCCAGTTAGCGGGTAGATAAATCATTCTCCCTCCATCACTAGGAAACCGGTACCGCCGCCAGTGATAAATGGTTACCTCAAATTGAGGACATTAACTATCCAAGAGTTGCTTTGTCTCTGCCTCAAGCGGCCAAAATGATAGAGAGAGGTCTGGGGCAATGGCATTGTGGTCGATATCTCCAATGGCCCCTCTTCAATGGCCTATTTACTTCCCCCACCGCCGCTTCTGGAAGTACGGCTCGATTGTCAATAATTGCGAGTCTATTAATTCCCAGGTACTATTTCTGTACCTTTTTTTTTTTTGTGTATTTGCTGTTTGAATGTCAAATTTTCATGCGAAATTAACTACTTAACTTTCAAAACAAATGAATAGAATGAAGAAATATTTAGATTCAGTGTACATGTGCAATTTGATAGTTACTTGTAATTTTGAAAATCTCTCTCTCTCTCTACATTGAGTTTTGATTCAGTTGTTGTGCTTCTGACCTAATGCACTGTTTGTATTTTTAATTTGTTTCTGGTATTTATATTCAGAATGTTAAGAGTAAAAGAAGCATTATATATTTATATTTATTTGAAGGAACAACTTGCATTATTTGAGGCTCTTAATAGCTAGCTTAGCTCATTTCTGCTACTTGTATGTTGAATTTTCTCATTGATATTTGTAGTTTAGTTAAAACTTGCTTCTTTCTTTTTAATATTCCTGATCAGTTTTCATTGATATAATACTCCATTTACATTAGATATTCTAGCTTAGCAACTGTCCTATATGTAGATGTTGAGTTTATTGACCATGTCATAACTCATACCATCACATTCATGGGTGAACATGTTATTTCCGTTAGACTCGAATTGATATGATTTCGTGTTACTTCACAAGAAAGCAGAACCTGTGGAAAGTTAGTGACCATTTGATTAAGTCCTTTAATTTATCACCCAAAGATGAAATTTAGCTCTATGATAACTCTTTCAACTACATGTCGGCAGTGATAAGTAGGATGTTTATTTCCTGTGTAATGAGATGGTGTTCTTCAATTATGTTTTCAAAGATGGAGAAATGTTTTCAAAGGTATCATAATCATCACTAAAGGTACCTGAAACTGATGGAAGTGGACCTCCTTCCTCATCAGAATATGTGTCTCGAAATCAATATATTGGAAAGGGATTCAAAGCAATCCAATTGATACTACCAAATAATAAATTTGTAACCAGACTGGGAAGAATTAAAGGGGAGATGGGTTTGAGAGTTGCAAAATTTAATGAATAAGAAGGTTTGTCAATGGAAGCAATGAATGTAAAAAAAAGGACTTGACATGACATTCGCTACAACGGTGGATATAGAGAAGACATAAGTCATGTTGCACATGTATCATTATTGATGTATCTTAGTGCTTGTTTGGTTCACGCAGGAATTGAATTTGTGTAGGACCCAGGAATGTAATTCCCTTGTACACTTCCTGGGAAATGGCCTTGACATGTTTGGTTGACACCGAGGGATTTGTACTTTCCATGAATTAACTTCATTTCATTCTGTTTGGTTCAATTGATGTACTTCCTGCGAAATATCTGTCATTTGACCAATATGCCTACTAAAGAAACTTGAGATGTACTGTAATTGAGACTTCATATAAGGGTGGCGGCAGAAAAAAGAAAGAGCACCTACTTAACCTAATACCAAAACCAGATAATCATCAAAATTGAAGGATCATAAATTCATACAGTGAACGAAAATAAGGGGACAAAAGATTAAAATCAATTTCAAAATATTAACAATCGATCTTTGGTTTTCAATTTCCCTAAGCACGCTAACCACATGAATGTCTCAACCTTCGGTGGCGTCAACCCTCGCCATATACCTTTTATCGCTGTATGCTATCTCCCTCTGTATTTGTTAGTGGGGTTTGGACTATTAACTGAACAGTATCATGATACTACTTCAGTAATCAGAGGAGAATTAGCTTCTGGTGTAAATCTCCTCTTCCTTGATTGAGGGCCATATGTATTACTTTGGTTCCATTTGAACTGAAGACTGGCATGATGTAGTATTTAACTTATCATTTGCATATTCTCCTTTTCAGACATTTTCTATCAGAATATATATCAGAGCATTGGATCAGTGTGGGAGTTTGCAAGAAGTTGTTGTGGGTCCTGAATAACCACAAATGCAAATCAGAAGGGATCTGATCAATGTTGTCAACAGGGTTGGAACACTGCTCCATATTCTCCGTAAACCTGTGCATAGGCTTTGTGAATTTGAAACTGCACTGGAAAAGCGAATATGGTAATAGCTGTATCTCTTATATTTAGGATAAATTTCATTGAGCTATACTGAGGTTTACCAAAATTACAGAGATGTATACTCACGTTTGACTAGATACACTGAGGTATACTCTGACGAGATTCCGGTCACTTTTTGACCGTTGACAAAAGTTAAACTCATTTCTGGACATAAATGCCCCTCGTATACTTCATTGAAATTTTCTAGAAAAAATTATTGTGCAATGATTTCCCACTTACTTTACATTGCATGCTCGTATATCTTTTGCCAATGTGTGTCATGGTGCTCAAATTGTTACCAAGATATACATAATTGGCATCAAACTCTCATAACTTTAGCTCGGTAGCTTTTTTTGGTGCACACACAAGATTAGACTTGTGTAGTCAATTTGCACGGTGAGAGAACGACGATTCAAATCGAGTCGCAAAGTTTTGTGGTGCAGTTCTCTCAAAATCAAAAAATATAAAATGGGAAAGAGTGAGAAATCATTGCACAATATTTTTTTTTAAACTTTCAATGAGGTATACTAGGGGTATTTATGTCTAGAAGCTAGTTTGACTTTTGTCAACGGTAAAAAAGTGACAAGATTCTTATAGTAGTATACCTCAATGTATTTAGCCAAACGTGACTATACCTCTCTGTAATTTCGCAAAACCTCAGTATACCTCAATAAAATTTACCCTTAAATTTACTTTATTTTACTCGATTTATTACACTAATTTTTGGCTACGTTACATAATTAGTAAAAAGAAATTTGGTAACTGTCATTGAAAGATTGAAGGATGGAAACTGAACGATGAATGAGAAGGCTGCATTCCTTGTATTTTTAATCAATGCATGAGGAAGAGGAGAAGTGTTTTGAGGGGAGATGATTTTTTTTTTTCCTTTCTTTTTTTCCCAATCAAAAGAAGATGTAAAGTTTGAAAAAACTTGTACGAGACTGGTTCACAGCAGACAGGTCTCACACAAGACTTGCTCATCTCACTCTCTTTCTTCTCCTCTGACCAAAGTCCCATGACATATATAGAAATTAAGGTAGCTGCACTGCACTGCTGCACTGCTGCACTGCTGCACTGCTGCCTATTCAATTTGTACATACTGTTCTTTTAACTAGATTGAAAATGAACAAAAATAAGAAATAAGTTGGGAAGAACACACCCTAGTTCAATTTGTCAAGCTCAATTGGAACAGCTTGAAACCTCAATTCATAGTTGTATAAACTGCCTAACGAACAAAACAGGGAAATTGAGCAGGAATGATAAATTTCAAGTTGAGATAAAAATCTGCAAGATAATTAGACTGTGAATCTCCTGCCAATTTATATGCTTCATTTGTTCCTTTGAGTTTCATTGGTATTGCTGGCCCTAGGTCTGCAGCAACTCTTTCGGCCGAGAATCTGGAAGTGCATGTCATATTGAGCTTGGGGCTTGGTTTCCTCCCAATAAGGTTGTTAAGCTTCCCTTAGACTGGGAGTGCGTGACGATGTATCAATACCCTCCCCTTCAGATGATCCTTGTCCTCAAGGATCAAAGTGTAGAATCCAAATCATACTTGAATAAAATAATTAAAAATCCCAAGTGGCATTTTCATTTGGGTGTCCTAGCCTAGTTACTTGACCAGTAGTACTTTGGTTTGTGCTTGACTGCATTAAAAAATTTGCTTCGTGTTGTAGATCAGTATGGGTTGTAAGCCCTTGTAATGAGAAGGTCATCATATTGTTTCTAGAGCATTTTAACATGGAAAATATGGTGGATTAGGGTTGTCCAGGTGGTAGAGCCAGCTTATATGATATCTTCCCAATCTTAAAATCACCCTGTAGGGACAATATTACTTCTTGGCAGCTAGCTTTGATAGTTTGATGTGCTCTTCTTTCAATGTTGTGTTGCCTAAAAGGCTGCAGCTTAAGAGACATAATCTCCTATCAGATAAATTTTATATCACATATGTGTGTTGGCCTTTTGTTGCATTCTGTGTGGTGCCATAGCAAGATTTGCTCCAATGAGGGTAATCGCTTAGCCTCTCCAGCTTGTAAACTTCTGTTTGCTGCTTCTTCTGACTGGATTCCGTAGCCAGATCAGAAAGGTGTAAAGCCCGAATAAAACTTCATGAGGTGTGGTTTGGATGGCACTCTACAAGCAGGTGCACCAATCTTTAGGGTTGTCATGGAAAAAGCATCTTGAGTAGGTCTTTAGGAATCTGTTGACCACCTAAGTTGGGGTGATAGAAGCTAGACATGTGAAGTAATGTGGTGCCGTGAATAGCAAATTGTTCATGCTAAAGATACTCATGAACACAGTTTTTATCTAAGCTATGGTTTGAGGCAAGAAGGCCCTTGTAACTTCAGGACTATAACGTGTCCATACTTGCTGAGTGTCTATGACCACCAGGATTTCTTCTTTCCCCATGGATTTAGGCAAGTCCTCAACAAAATCATTGACATGTCAGTCCAAACTGTTTCTCGTATGGGAAGGGGTTGTAGGACACCGTCCAACCCGCCTGTGCAAAAATTGCCGGACAGTCCGAGAATTTGAAGTGCAGTGTTTTGGATGAGAATTGGTAGCAAAAAGAGCTGTAAGAGTTCCATTCAATTAACTTTAAAGCAAACAAACAAATCATATGGTTTCACCAAAATGATCGGATATTTTTCCCCATTAAGCATAGATCCGCTACATGCAATGTTCCAATTAAAAAAAAGAGGGAAGGACAAATGAAGAGCTTCAAGAGGAATACTTGTGGGGGTTTCAACTTGAAGGTGTATAAATTTGATAGTTTCAGTCACTGCTGGGCGTAAACTTTGTCTTAGTCCCCTAAGTGTCGCCAACTTTTACTTTTTAATCTTAACCCCTTTTGTTGGACTGTTTATACATATCCAAGGGTGGAGATTGGTCATCCTTATAGGAAATCTTATATGAACCAAAACCAAAACCTCCTTCTACCAATGAATACCTGTTGATGAGAACTGTATATTTTGTATTCAAATATTTATCCCCTCTGCATGGCAATTGCTTATTGTCTTGAAATTGAGTATGAGTTGCTTGTTTTAAAACTATTTCTTTGTGTTTTTTTACTTTTGTTTTCCTATTGACCTCAAATTTTATAAAAATAAATTAGATCCACCTCTGGATATATGTAAAGGTAATAGAGAAAAAGGAACAGAAATTGAAAGCTTATCCATCGTGCCTGCAGGAGTTGCATCCACCATTCATTGAAATGCTCTCAGCTCGTGATTTTGATACCTGTACGATCCGTTATTGTTTTGCTACCACTGTTAGCTGCAAGATTTTGCTGACCACACCATATTTTGCTGCTTCAGCATTCATGGGCAAAACTCATGAAAGAGTTATTTTCCATTTTGTCCTCCCTGTCACCTTTTTTAAACAGAGACTGAACCCCGGCAGAATAAAGTGTTACTCTTTCTGCTCTTATAATGATGCCGACTATCTTGAGGATGGGTCAGGTTTTGGCTGCAGTCCACAGGCGCCTGCCCTAATCACTTGTGGCTCAAATGCAGAAGAGGTGGAATACTATGGCCATGGACAATTGGAGATTCTAATTTAGATTCAGATTCAGATTCAATGTTCTTTATTAGAGTAAGAATGATGAGGAGGATGGAATTGGAATTCCGATTACATTGGTAAAAAGGTCTGGTAGAATTGTGTCCAGGATATACGAATTAATGCCAGCGTTTCAACCATTTGGGAGGTATTGACTGATTATGAGAAGTTGGGTGATTTTATTCTAGACCTTTCCATGAGCCGTTTAATCGGGATGAGAAACAACTATGCTCAAGTTTCTAAGGTATGTATGCAACATTAAACTTATTTCTCAAATTTAATGCCAAAGTAGTTTTCAACTGCTATGAAAATTAAAGGATCTAAATAATGTTTTTCTTTTGGTAAAAGGTGTGAATTTGGATCGAAGGTGGCTTTGTGACCGTTAAAGGAAAGTGGTCTATGAGCAGGTAAGTCTGAGGGTAATCCTACTGCCCATGTTCCTTTCTTGTTGTTTGCTTGTGTATACTTTAACATTGTTCTAAGACAATGATCTCTTATTGCAACGCTCAACCAGATATGCCTGCTTATCTTTATCTTGATCACTAGGGGCAGGGATGGTTGGGAGATGCATAGGAAATAATGGAAGAAGCTAAACAGAGACATTAATTGTATATTGTGTTAAAAGTGGTGAATTCCTCATAAAATTTCCATCTCCTTACCATCAAAAAGTATGTCAACGCAACCATCTTTCATTTGGTAGCGAAAATGCTTTTAGGTTTTAACACACGTACAATGCAAGCTTGAGAAATTGAGCAAAAATATTATTTGGACCTGGAAAATTATTTAAGATTGTAGACACCACAATCGTGTTAAACATAGGTCCCAGTGAACTGAAAATATATTGCATCTCTAAATTTGGGGTAATTATCACAAAATACATGATAATTTTTTTAATATTTTAGATACCGCAGAACTTATCTATCATAATGGTAGAGATGCTAAGAGGAGTTCTTAGGCCTTGTTTGGCATGTAGCTGGTAGCTGGTTTGATTAGCTGGTTGTCGTCAACTTGTTGTGCTAGCTGGTTTGACTATTTGATTGTAAAAAGATGTTTGGTAAAGTGAGCTGATTATTGGTAGTTGATTTAGTGTAAAATGACCACTATGGACATGGAGATAACTTTCTATTGTTAACAATAAAAATAATTGATAATTATTATTAGTTATATATATTAATATTATTTATGAAAATAATAATAATATTTACAAATTTATTAATATATATTATGTAAATTAATTATATTTATTTGATTAATTATTTAATTTAAATTATCATTAGTTTCTAAGTAAGTATTAATGCTAATAATGATAATGATAATAATTAATAATAATATTAATATTAATTATATTAACTACTTCTAGTCATAGTAATAATAATAATAATAATAATAATAATAATAATAATAATAATAATAATAATAATAATAATAATAATAATAATAATAATAATAATAATAATAATAATAATAATAATAATAATAATAATAATAATAATAATAATAATAATAATAATAATAATAATAATAATAATAATAATAATAATAATAATAATAATAATAATAATAATAATAATAATAATAATAATAATAATAATAATAATAATAATAATAATAATAATAATAATAATAATAATAATAATAATAATAATAATAATAATAATAATAATAATAATAATAATAATAATAATAATAATAATAATAATAATAATAATAATAATAATAATAATAATAATAATAATAATAATAATAATAATAATAATAATAATAATAATAATAATAATAATAATAATAATAATAATAATAATAATAATAATAATAATAATAATAATAATAATAATAATAATAATAATAATAATAATAATAATAATAATAATAATAATAATAATAATAATAATAATAATAATAATAATAATAATAATAATAATAATAATAATAATAATAATAATAATAATAATAATAATAATAATAATAATAATAATAATAATAATAATAATAATAATAATAATAATAATAATAATAATAATGAAGAAAATAATAATATTATTATTATTATTATTTTTATTAAAATAAGTATTGGGTTAAGATTGGTATTTTACATAATAATCCAACAAGCTGACTTCAAAAGTTACCCCTACCCAGCTTTTTGTAAATCAGATTGTTGGGTCCAAAAAGCCAATGAAAAAGCTGGTAACCAAACACCAAATTTTGGATGGTTGGATGGTCAAGTGGTCAAACAATCCAGATTGTCCAACAAGCTGGCTAAAAAGCCACCAACCAAACAAGGCCTTAGTGATCTTAACAGCAGCTTCTACACTGTCCCTTAAAACAAGATGGACGGATCAAGCCACAAGGCAAAGGCCCCACCACCTCCTTACTTTGTAGTCATTGTAGTTCGGGAATAAGTCGATAAGTCACACACCCTTGTTATTCTTACATTTTTTTTTTTTCTGAATAAACAGCAGGAGAAGCAAACCCGGTATTGACTGTACACAAAGAGTAACTGTTATTCATAATGGTAAGAGGAGAAACACTACCACCCACTCCTTCTGAGTGAGCACAAGAAGACTCTGAACGGCATCCTTCCTTGATAATGCTGATATGACGGAAAATTTACCTTTGTTATGCTAGCTGATATGACTCAGCTAGCATAACAAAAAAAAAAAAAATGCTAGCTGATATGACGAATCCGTGGATGTTGCTTGGTTACCTTTGATGACTGCCTCGGTTTATTATTTATCTCATCTTGGTATATTCTCTTTTTCAGATCCTTTTCTGTCGGAAGTTCAAGTAGAGCAATAATGCGTTTCTAAGACGCCAGTTTTGTGAGACCTAAATGATAGCCGGTGCAGACAAGAAGGGATATGATCACTATAGTCAACAGTTGTGAGACATAGCTCACCACTAAATCCTGTGCATAACCTTTGAGCAATTGAAACTACACAGAAGTTAAGGAAAAAGGTGAGAACTACTGAACTACATTGCTTTGTTTTGCATAGCCTTAGTTGAGTACTTTATTGTAGCTGTGTTACTTAAAAAAAAGAAAGGATGGTCTAATTAACAATTCAAAATTGAAACCATAGTGTGATTTAATGATAGAAATATGTGTACTGAAAGATGAAACAGTGACCGCCATTTATGCTTGAGAAAGCTTCATTCATGGAGGATGAGGATAGATGTGGAGAGGGAAGTAACTTATTCATTTGAATCGATCAAACAATGATTTATCATATAAAAATATACAAACATAGATATTTGCAGGCTCAACTGAGATCATTCATGTTGTTATTGTTATTAAATGAGAAATAAATCAATAGCAAGAACCATATGATATTTACTTATTTTGTTTTCCCACTGAAGATCGGAAGAACAGTTGGCTATGTATATTATATGCCTGGCGAATTAAATTTAATAAGCCAATTGCATCTCTGTGCTCTGCATTTGGTTGACATGCATGGTAAGAAAACTGCTCCCCACTTACCAAGAAAACAGATGAATAAATCAGTTGCTTATTCCCCCAAATATTTGGACTAAAGTATTGCACCAAATAGAGCTTGCTACGTGATGGCCGGTTACATCTAGGATTGACATGCATAATGTTCTGTAGTAGGCAGGAGTAATGTGGGCTTACTAATTGGGCTGGAGCTAGTGTCTCTATTTTGTGCCTGCATGGCGTACAATATAGTGTTGATGTACGTGGTGGAGCTGTTCCCGACCTGCGTGAGGAACTCAGCCTTGTCGTTGGTGAGGCAGGCGATGATCTTATTAGGTTCAGTTTGTGATCCGATGCTGATTTTACTAGGGAGAAAAAATATGATCTACTCTTACGGGGTGTTTGGATCAGCAATGCTCCTCGGTGGGTTCTTAGTTCTTTGTTTGCCGGAGACCAAAGGCAAGGTGCTCTGTGATACTATGGAGGAACAAGAGTTTAGGGACAATTTCAGCAAGTCGATTGATATATGAAGAGATTTCATACGTTATAAGTTTGAATCATTTCAATTGCTGATGTATCCATGTGTTCCCTTTCATTTGAATATGCAGGTTACTATCCTTTGGTTCATATACTGTTTATTGTAGTTTGGTTCATATACATAGTGTGTCAGTTTCTCGACAAATTTGTGCGTGTGATTATTTCTGAAAGTGAGAAATCAAAATGAAAATAAATAAATTGATAAGGCGTGTTCGGGTGTTGCTTCCTTAAGTATCTAGGTGTCGGATTGTTATGTTTTGCGTTATTTTCACACAATGGTTCTATTTGTGTTGACTCAAGGGTTTTGTTTTTTTGGTTTGGTGTAATATATGGGTATATGTGGTCTTTGGAGGTTAGACTCATTGTTATTTGAACTTCGGTCGGCGTCGTTTTCTTGTTAATTAAAATGATTCCTAATTAACGAAAAAAATAAAACATTGATAAGGTTTTGGTTTATACTCTAATTCTTTTTAATGATATTTACATACATATATAGTCGGAGTAGTATTGATACATAACTCAATGGCTAAGTTCGTTTTTGAATAATTAGTTTTGAATCTCTCTTAAACTCTCAAAGTAACAAACCCTCACTACAATATAAGCTCTAATACGAATACAAGTTTAATATTGAAAGAAGGACTCAAGGCACAAGAATAATCAATCCTATTAATATAATGAGATTTGGGGATAAAAAGAGGAAGCACTCTTTGTGTTTAATTGATGCGTAAACTGAACGGTATTTAACGCAAACTCAAAAGATAATCAGCTCGTTTTAAACTCACTTGTGTTTAACACTCAAAGATAGTAACTTGCTAAAATAAAAGGGATAAAGACCTCACCACAAATGAATCCTAAAGGTTAAACCACCAGATTCAATTGATAAAGGGGCCACTCAAACTCACCACTCAAGTTATAAAGGCAAAACCACCAAACAAGAGATAAAGGGCTTAAGATTTGACATGGATTTTCACCACAAGCTTCAAGCTTAATTTTCTCATTCAACCATTCTCCTGTTACATTGGCTATCATTACATATTTATAGGCTCAAAGATGCACCAAATCCTAATAGAATATCCTAGAAACATGCCTTGTTGTCCTCATGAGAGCAAGAGCTCAAAATGGTCCCCAAAAGGAGCTAATTGTGCTCAGTTGATTCCAACGCACAAATGGTCCCAAATAGTACAACATGGAGCGTATCCTTTGTACTTCTGGCTATTTAATGCATCTTGACTCCACTTGAGCTGGTAGATGTCCTTATCACTTGATCCCCAAGGCAAATATCAACCCATAAAAAGTAGGATACTAGGATTAGTGACGTGGCACATAAATCCTACGATTGCTGCAACACTATTACATTATCAAAGCCAAATGTAATTAAAACATATTGATGCAAAGTGATTAAAAATAAGGACTGACCCTAATGACTTGTATGCACTAATCACTTGTACGAACTAATCATTTGTATGGACCAAATGACTTGTACGGACAGAAACTTAATTTACTTATTGAAAGCAATTAAATTGTTGGTGTTTGCTGATTAGGGGTCCCTCAAGAATAGGGTGAAGCCCTCATTGCTTGTTTTAGAGCCAAACAAATTCAAGCCAATGAAGAAATGCTTGCCGATAGGTTTGTGAGGCTTGTTTTTTTGGATCATTAATTTCATTCAAAATGGTGTGCTGAGTATATGGCCGTCTCTACCTATATATAGGGGAGAGAAGACTCCTTAAATGACCTAGAAAGCATCTAGAATGGGTCCTTGCTGTACAAGGCTCAGCAAAGACCCGTTGGTAGGACCACAAGACGCGTCCTAGGCTCACAATATGCTTGAGAGCGACTTGAAACGACAGCTGGCTATACTTTGTACTATTTGGACCACTACATTAAATGCCCTGATTTAATGGTTCTCTAGGCCTTTTCCTCTCAACATGTGACTCCTTATCCCTTTAGATACGTGGCCTAAGCTATTACAAAGCTGGAAAACAGATTACAAATGCAAACTAAGCTTACTTAGCGCTAATGATGGACGTACGGACTAATTCAGGACATTGTACGGCCTAAATGACAGTATGCCTGTTAAAAGAAAGCTACAACACTAAGCTTTATTCATGCAAGCTAGGAAGGACCTTAGGGAACCCTTTTAACCAAGGTACATCTTTTAGACAGTTTAAGATTACCATTAAGCTCTTCGAGATATCTCAAATGCTCCCTCACTAAGTATATATTTTGATCACAAGTACATAGTATATATAGAAAACTTAAAGCCTATCAGTTGTATCTTGTATGTTAATAGACATAAGCTTTTTCCTATTCAATTTGTAAACGTACACATGTATAATTTCCAAAATAAAAATGAATGTTTTCTAATATTTTACATCTTTATCTTGTTGAGTTCGATTATGTTTGCAAGTTTTTATGGTTTTTCATATATTGAAATTCTCTTTCTGTTTCAAAATAATGGAGTACGCCTTAATGGTATATCGACCACTTTTGGGAGCACGACCACCAAAATACATAACATATTAATTAGGGACATAGGACATTACGTCATTTGATATCCCCTTGGACCCCTTTCTTTCACTCGATCCCTACCCTTAAGGGAATGATTCTTACTAGAAAAAAATTCAATAGGAACAAGCCAATCTCTATTAACATACAAGTGACAAAATGTACTTCTATAATCAAATACGATGTTAGCATGACGTTATACTGATTTGAGACACCTCGCGTCCGTTAAGCGCTCACAAATACGATGACGTGAAGCAAGGAACAAACTCAAAGAGTGCTTTCAATGCCACGTGCATATATAGGTAGCAGCCATTTCCGAGGAGATATTCCATGTTCCTATCATTATTTTCCACCGAAAACACCACTCAAAGCTTAATAATTTTCATTTACAGAAGTACTACATACTAGTACAAATTACTGATCCAAGCTTGTGAGTTGTGTCTTCGATCTGGATATATACTCTAATTGCATGCATTGTCAATTACAAAGCACTTATACTTGTCTTGGGGGATTGGAAAGTGAGTGCCTGGCCTGATCATCACACAACCACAATTTTGTGCCAACACCACATTAAATACCTTGTACACTTGCAATGCAAAAGGCAAACATAAGTCCTTAATACCCCAACTATTATTACTGAAGTTTTTTGTTATGCACAAAAATTTCTATAAGACTGTCTTTTTGTAATTTTTGGTAAGACGATGGTCACTTTCTAATAAAACAAGGATTACTGCTCATCATAAATAACCCTTACATTTTCAAATAGTGACCCTATTTTTTTGTGAGTTGGTCTCACTGTTTTTTTATATATATATCATCAAATATAAAAAGAATACAAAGCCTATGTTCTTGGCTACAACCCCCTACACCTAGGAGCAGCCAAATTATTCAAACTCATCCACATTTTATTTAGGTTTTATATTTTTTAAATCTTAAATTTTTTTCAAAATGTATTAGAATAATGCATTATTGTTATTAGCCCATTACTTCTTTATTGTAGTATACCCACTACTTTATTATGGATGTAGTCAAATTGACTACTCCTTGTCCTTGGTGTAGCCAAGAAATCATTTACCAATGACATATGGACGAGACATTGCTAACTTTGTCAACAATAATTAAATTAAACATGACACACTAGCAAACTAAACGTGACAATTAAATACACTTTATGTAATGCAAATAATTACATTTTTTCATTTAGTATTACCACTCTGTTTAGTATCTAATACAACATAATTAATAACAATAATTCAATATGGATTTGCATTTAGTGAGGACTACCACATATTACTAGATTTCGAGCAGCAGGGGGTAGACCTGGAGGAAGAGGATATCCGCGCGGCAGTAGAAGTGGTTTTTCATGATTTGATGAAATGAGAACCGAAATACCGCAGCAGAAAACTTTGCCGTATTTTTGCCGATCTGCCCTAAAATAGTCCAAAAAAGATCCAAAATCAGATAATCGCATAGGCACCTGGGAACCTTACTCAGTAAAGAAGGAAACTCCCTAAAAAAGACTGCTAGTTGGTATGGAAAGACTCGCTTTGTTTACTTCTTAGTCAAATATGCCCTATCTGTCTTACTTTAATATGAGATGAATGGTAAAATAAAAAAGAAATTTCTTGCAGATTGCTCAAACCACGTAACCTAATCAATGCGCCTATTCTCCTAAATCAAGACAAAAGGGATTCTACGGCTCAAAGCACTTTTTAGCCCAAAAGGGACCTCGCTCGATCAGAAAAGTCTTCAATCAACTGATGACCGTCAATCCAATCCACTTTCAATCAAGCGACGACTGCTCTTCTTCCATTCTGAACGTCTTAAAGTGTACCATTCAGAAAAGGTAAGGTTACAGGGCGCTCTGAGGAGGAGATTTTAATATTAATACACAAAAGTATTATTATTACTAGATTTCGTGCCCGTGCGATGCACGGGTTCTTGCTCATCATCCTCTGTTATTAGAATCAATATAATAATTTTTTTTAATCACATCAATATATAAAGTTGAATAATAGGAGGAGCAAGGAACAATAATAATCTTTTTTCAAAAATTTAACAAAGAAATTATATTTTTAGTGAATAAATAATATACCTTCATTAGGATAATAAATATAATACTTATGCTACTTTTTTTATGAAATATAAAATAAAAGTATTTTTGATTTCTTTTTAATCACCCATGCATTTATGACTATTTATTATTTATTCAATGCCATCTTGGTGAGAACTCAATTATTATTATTATTATTATTATTATTATTATTATTATTATTATTATTATTATTATTATTATTATTATTATTATTATTATTATTATTGAGTCATCATGTTTACTTTTTATTCTTTGTTGATTATATTTGAAAATTTTCAATGATGCATCATAATTCATCAGTTACATTTGAATTGACATTTGAAAAGTATATGTATATATAATAGTTTAAATAGCTAAACATGCTTAAAACCAAACCAAAGGAATGGGGTATCAACTAGTCTTATATTTGAACTTGGCTCAGTGCTAAGAGCAACCCCATTGAAGAGATTTGTGGGAGAGGTTTTTGTTATGCCACATCATCATTCCACAAACCTCTTTTTTCCATTGAAAAAAATCTCTAAATAAGCTTTTTGTCATGCCACAAACCTCTTACACAAACCTCTCATCCCATTAAAAAAAACTCATTTCAGCTTTTTGTATGAGACCCACACTCAAATCAAACATTTTATTTACTTCAACTATCTTAATAATTTCATTATAAAATTATTTTTTGAACAAAATAGATATTTTATTATCAAACTATATTTATATTTAATTTGGATAAAAAATTATTACTTTTTCAAATTTGAATTAATTTTGTATATTTTAAATTTGTCTTGTATTTTTCTTTTATGTAACTAGTGTATATATTCGTTAACAAAAAAATATAAAAATATTGTTGACATTTAAAATATAAAGGAAGAACAATTTTATTAAAATAACTTAAATTACATAATTACCTTGAAAATTATAAATTAAACTAATTAACCATGACGATAATAAGACTAAACGAAACATTACATTGATAACTAATTGATAAGCGTAAATAGATGGAGTTGATAAGTGTAAACTAACCATGATGATAATAAAACAATAAACTAATAATTTATTCAGAATCATCTACTTCATGTTCAAAGTGTGTCCATATGTGCTCCACCAAGTCAGCTCGAAGCTTGTGATGAGTATTCTTGTCACGTAGGTCCGCATGTCTTTGAAAGTAACTCTGCAATTGTCGAGGAACGCCTGGATTAGGCGGCAAAGGAGTATTACCTTCTTCATCTTCCCAATTCTCAGCTTCATCTCCTTCATCATCAATAATCATATTGTGTAATATGATGCAAGCATACATTATATCACTCAAATTGTCCCTATACCAAAATCGTCCAGCACCATGTATGATTGCCCAACGAGATTGGAGCACTCCAAAGGCTCGCTCAACGTCCTTTCTTGCGGACTCTTGCTTTTGTTTGAACTTTTTCCTTTTCGGATCTTCAGGATGACCAAAAGTTTTAACTATTGTAGCCCATTCAGGATAGATACCATCGGCTAAATAATATCCTTTCATGTAAGTTGCTTGATTTACCGTAAATTGTACCTCAGGAGCGGTACCTTGCAAAACATCATTGAACAATGGAGATTGGTTGAGCACATTGATGTCGTTGTTTGATCCGGCAACACCCAAAAATGCATGCTATATCCACAGGTCGTATGAGGCAACCGCTTCGAGCATGATGGTCGGGTATCCATAATCACCTCGGGTAAATTGCCCTTTCCATGCAACGGGACAATTTTTCCATTTCCAATGCATACAGTCCAAGCTTCCAAGCATGCCAGGAAAGCCATGCTTCTGAGAATGCATTTGAAGTATGCGTTGGACATCATTAGCATTGGGCCTTCTCAAATACACGGGACCAAACACCTCGATCACGGCACAACAAAATTTGAAAAAGATTGCACACAAGTTGTTTCAGACATACGAAGGTACTCATCATAATTGTCGGCTGGAGCTCCGTATGCCAATTGACGGATTGCAGCTGTGCATTTTTGAAGCGGGGATAATCCCTTTCTTCTATGACCATTACGCCTCTGCTGAAAATATTGGTCATGATTTGTAACGCCTTCCACTACGTGAAGAAATAACTCCCTTCGCATTCGAAACGTTCGTCAAAATACATCGAGAGGGTATACCATATTTTCATCAAAATAATCTTTTTGCAAACGACTTTCTCCGGCTTCACGTTCTCGCTCAATGTACCTTCGAGGTTGTCTGTTGGATGTTTGATTTTGTAAACACTATGTTTGCCATTCTTGTAACAACATCGCCATCATTTGTTCGTCAGTATCATCCATAAAATGATCGATTAAGAATTGCCCATAGTCGAAATTATTAGAGGCATTGGGATCTTGAGACATATTTGGGTTGTGAGTTTGGAATTGTAGAAAAAAGGAATCGTATTTGTAATTAGAAAGTTGAGTGTTTGAGGAAATGAGATTGTGAGTAAAACACTCTCCCTCATGAGAAGCTATTTATAGATCCATTATAACAGCTATTTTTATAACGGCTAGTTTTTATAACGGCTACTTTTCTAACGGCTACTTTTGTCCAACTTTAACTTTTCCAACGACTACTTTTTAATAAAATTAAACATAAACTTCAAATACTAAGAAATTACATTAACTTAAAAAAATTCGAAACTTAAAATTTTGCATTACGTTAAAATTCAAAAGAAAAATATTACATGAGCTTAAAATTAATAAACATAAAACTTACATAAACTTAAAATCAAATAAAGATAAAAATTACATAAACTTAAAATTACATAATAATAAAAAGTCGATAATTTCGAATTACATAAATTTAAATAGCAACGAAAACTAAACTACGGAACACTATATTTAGCTTTGAGAAAGGTGACTTGATGGTTGTGTATGATAAGTTGTTGCTCATTCATCCCACTAGTATCCTTTAACATAAATTCAAAATCTTTTGTCCTTGTGTCATGTTCGGCCTTGTTTGCGATTTTTATAATAGCATCATTTCTTTTAATTGCAATTTCTTCCATCCTCTTCCACTTTTCTTCCCAATGATCATCGGAAGGGCCTTCTTGTACTTTCTTTTTTCCTTTAGCCCTCTTCTTTGCCGCCTTTTGACCGATAGAGCGGACTTCGGCGACATCACTATCGTCACCGCCATGATCACTCGTATCCGGTTGGTCGGATGACGTGTAAGCTCCAGATTCATTGACCTTCTTCTTCTTTGTAGCACGTTGAACAATTTCTTGTGCAGCCCACTTCGGCTCATCTTTTACCATTACCCATACATGCTCATATGAGAATTCATACCCTTATGGGTACTTTTCCATAGGTCACGTGATTCACGTATTATTTGATCATCCGACCAACCGCTTTTATGTTGAGATAAAATTCGATTATAATAACCATTAAATTCAGTTACCTGTGGTACAATTTGGTAGAAGTGCGGCTTGAGTTGCGATTCTAATTAATCTTTCACAACCGGTTTTGCGATACTTGTTATAGTATATTGTGATACGATTCCAAAAACTGCCCCTTGTTTGACCGTTCCCCACTATAGGATCGTTACTAATAGTGAGCCAAGAACTAATAAGCATTTTTGTCTTCCTCGACGCTACATTTACTAGCTTTGCTCTTCTTGCCTCCGACACTATTGAATTCTTGGTTGAGATTAATATGTTCCAACCCTTGTGTGACATAAGGTTGAGCTTGAGACTCGGCGGACGATGGTGTTCGAGGCTCTTGATTTCCACCCATGCCGAATTGAGAAGAAAATGGAAACATGTGAGGGCGGGACATAGGATTATAATTGTCGGGGGAAAACATATGTTGAACACTAGAATAATTAGGAGAGTTAGAAGAACTTAGGAATTGAGTGTTTTGAATATTTTGAGACTTTGGTGGAAATTGTGGAAATTGGTGATTTGGAAAAGTTTGGAAATTTTGTGGGTTTGAATTTTGAGTATTTTGTGAATTTTCTGTGAGGGGAGAGTTTAAAAAATTCATAAAATTACCTCTAAATTGATTATCACCCATGTTGAGATTATTTTAAAAGGTATATAGAAATTGAGAAAATTAGAGAGAGTATGAGATGATGTGGGTAAATTAGAAAAGTTACCCCACTATTTATAGAGAAATTAAGAAAATTAGATAAATATTTTTTTTTGCAAATAAACAGTAAAAAAACGGTCATTTTTTTTTTATATCAGCAGCTTTCCAGTTGAAATTAATTTGTTACCGTTTTTTACACAGCAAAAAAATCAAACGGCTCTTTTTTTGATTGGTGGAACGACTCTTTATTTAATTGGTGGAGCAAAGCTGCACTGGGAGGGGGGGACCGCGGACATGTGGCAGCAGCACAAGGAAACGGGACCGCACAAAGTCAGCATTAATTTCACTTGTTGAAAAGCCAGGTGCCTCAATCTCACACGCAAGTCTTTATTTGCTGTTTCATTATCACACTCCTCTTTTCAAGTGGTTCAGTTCTTTTATTATTTCTTTTTCTTTTGGCTCACAAAGCGGTTTGTGCAGACCCAACTGCTTTGTGGCAGTATCCCACAAAGCTTCTCTCCCATTGAAACTTTGAGCTTTTTGCTCTGTAAAAATGTTGCCCACAAAGCTTTAATGAGGTTGCTCTAATTAGCACTGTGCTTTTGTCCTCAAGGCTGAAAGAGGGAATAGAGTAGGTCATGGGGTTGAATTTTATGAAAATTAAAAGATCATGGGCTCAAGTCTTGCTAAACTTCTTTGTTGAGCCTGTCTACAAGATTTATCTTGTTGGCTTGCCTGTGCACACTCAAAGAATTCGCGTATGCAAAATTTTAAAACTGTACTTCTAATGGTTGTTCATGTACTTTGGCACAGTGGATATAAATTTATTCTTATGAGCTACTACTTTTACACTTCAAGGATGCTTGCTAGGTACTCCGTACATAGTAGGTTGAATATAAGTTGGAGAAATTCTTTCATTTCTTGCAATTTATTCCCTATGTAAGTTTTTTTTTCTAAATTTTTTTAATAATCTTTTGTGTTTTTGTTGTTGAACCTCTTGTAGGGTGAATTGGCACTAACTTTGTCTTAACAAATGGAGCACAATAATGATGGTACAACATCTGAGGAAGAAATTACTGTTCCGCTCTTGGTGTCAATGGAAGAGATGATTGAAACTAATATAAGGCAAATCAATTGTAGTCAAATTGTGCAAGCCATCCTTGCCTCAATTCCAACATTCTTCGATAGCCAACAAATATTCATCAGTGTGTTCACTCATGCTCATCCAACATGGCATTGCACCAATAATAAGTACTGCAACGACTCATCAAACTCGAACTTATGCAGCTTATCCAAGAGCGAGTGGGCTTGGGATTCAGCAAATGTATACACATCAATCATATCCGAGTGGAATCTCGTGTGTGCCAACTCATTCTTCTTAGGATTGCCAACGTCTTGCTTCTTTTTCGGTTGCCTATTGGGTGGACTTGTACTAGCTACACTTGGTGATTCATCTCTAGGACGAAAGAACTTGCTTGTCATGTCATCCTTGGTAATGTCCCTATTTGCTCTCGCCTCTGCGTTTTCTCCTAATATTTGGGTGTACTCAGGATATCGTTTCTTGAGTGGCTTTGGCTGTGGTCCTCTTGCCATCACTGCTGTGCTTTTGTTGACGGAGAAAGTTGGAAAACAATGGCGCGGACAGATGGCCCTGCTTTCATTCATTCAGATCTCAATCGGGCTTTTAGCATCAACTGACATAGCTTATCTAACCCGAGGTTCTTCATGGAGAACACTTTATTTATGGACATCTATTCCTGGAATCATTTGCTCCATTTTGTGTCATTTCTTTCTCTACGAGTCTCCTAGATGGTTGTTTATGCAACGACGAGAAAAAGATGCCATCAATGTCTTGAGACGAATGGGATCCAGTGAACCAATGTTGTTATTGTTCACACAACAAAAGGCCCTTCCCAGCAACAATAATACTAATCCTTTTGATTCACTCAATATTCTCATTGAGAAAAAATGGGCTATCAACCGATTGTTAGCATCTGTGGTGTTAAGTTTTGGGATTGGACCATTATACTTTGGCATGTTCTTGGGTGTTGAGAACTTAGGTTTCGACATCTATATGACTTCAGTATTCAACGCATTGTTGTTGTTATCTTCTTATCTGCTCACTTTCCCCTTCTAGATTGAAAGATGTAATCGACGAACCTCTTTGCTCGGATTCTGCACTATTAGCGGAGTGACCTGCATAATCTTTTCTGTACTAGGCAAGAGCAATGACGGGTTCACTACCGAGTTGGAGCTAGTGTCTCTATTTTGTGCATCCATGGCATACAATCTAGTGTCAATGTACGTGTTGGAATTGTTCCCGACGTGTGTGAGGAACACAACCTCGCTGTTGGTCAGGCAGGCGACGGTCCTAGGCTCAGTTTTTGACCCGATGCTCATTCAGCTAGGGAGGAGATATATGATGTACTCTTATGTGGTCTTTGGATTGGCTATGCTTCTAGGTGGGTTCTTAGTTCTTTGTTTACCGGAAACCAAAGGCAAAGTGCTCTGTGATACCATGGAGGAACAGGAGTTGAGGGATAGTTGCAGCAAGTGCATTGATATTTGATTTGCTTTCTATCAATTTTTGCAATATGTTTAAGAGATTTCTTGTCTAAGTTTGAATGTTGTAAGGTGTTGTGCACTATAATTGATAGTCATATATGATATGGTGACTGCTTACTACATACTTTATAATCTAAACGCTTTGTTTCATGTATCCATCTTGATCTTTTACGGTAATGTTATTGGAAGTCCATAAAACACTATTGTTGAATTACTTATACCATTTATGAAATTATAAAGGGAAATTTCTATTGGTACCCTTTGTTTAAAACATCTCTAGTTGGTGCCAACTATTATTTTAAAATCCATGTGGTGTCCTGTATAATATTGCAAGGTTGATCTATGACTAAGAAGTTGATTGGTTAATAAAAATGAGAGAAGTGCAATTTCTCAGAATCTTCCACTCCTTCCAAAATGGAAGAAGTTACTTGTCCAGGTTCCCTAGAAAGTGCAAGTTTCTATTGTCCATCAAACATAAATTTGATATTTTGAAAGTGTGGTACTTACAATTTGTAAGCTCTCACCTTATCCTTAGATCATTGAGAACCTGCTACTCAACTTATGAACTGACAAAAAAAAAAAAACGTATTAACAAAAAAAGGGGGTTTGGGCTGATATAGGTCGACGCTAACATGTTTTTAAGCCCTTCATCAAATTGGCCGACAAGCAAGCTTGGACCAGACTATCAAGTCCGTCCTTATAAATTTACACAAACACTTCTCCATATCCGTCTATTTTCCGGACATGATAGGCGGGCGTCGTAGACCGACCCGTCCGCGATCATCTGAGTTACACAAGTAACAATCAACACTCACCTCAAAAAAAAAAAAGAAAAAAAAAAGAGGTAAAGTTAAAGATGGCTTTGTGTCGTGCCTTCTTGCATTGTAACAATGTCGTGTCGTGCTCGTGCCATGCATACTCTTCCAAAAGGTAGGCCCACGTCGTGCCCGTGCTTGTGTCGTGTCATGCCATGCCCATCCTTTCTTCAAAAAATATGAAAATTTTGGCCTTACCATACCGTGCCTCACCGTGCTTTATTTTCAAAATCCAGGCCCAGCCCAATCATGCCCGTACTCGTGCCCGTACTACCTCCATGCCCGTGCCGTGTAAAAAGCGTGCTCTGTCGTGCGGTGCGGTGCTAACAGTGCCCGGTGCCATCCGTAGGTACAGACGTACAGTCAAGAGTCACACATTGTTTATCTCTCTCTCTCCCCCTCTCCAGTCTCCTCTCCCCCTCTCTCTCTCGGGAAAGGACACAAGCCTAGCAATGTCTAGGACGACTAAGAGCATCAACGATCGCAAACAAGTCTGTCGAACATTACGAGTTTATTAGTTTCCAGGTATTTACCCCTTACTTTTCTTATTACTGGTATTTTAATTTTAATTTTTCAATCGAAATTATGATAACTAAGTCTGATGAATTTGCTTTTGGGTTTATTTAGTTGGAATTTTTAATTCAATTGTTTGGTTGTGAATTTTGATTATTATTAGGTTAGGGTTTACAGTTACTTGTTACTTTTGATGGTGATTTGATGCGTATTGCATTTGCGATGATATTTTTCCCCAATTAACCAAGTGAATTGGGTATAAGCAATTGCAATTAATAGAAGAAGGATAAGGGGAGAGAGAATTTGATAGAGGAAAATCCAATTTGTGACATTTCGTAAGCATCAACAGTCAAATATTAATTTAAGTTGAATAGCAAAATGCAAATTGAGCTAATTATCTGTAACTGAATCTCCCGCCAATTCTGTTGCCTCGGAAAAGAGGCTAACTAACTAACTAACTAACTAGCTCAGGTGGCTTCCAGAAGTTGGACTTAGGCTGGTTGACTGGAACCCTTGGTCTGAGAACTCGGAACTGCTAGTGTGGTTGAATTTTCTGCTCGGTGTCCTCAATATGGTTCTTAGAGGTTTAGAGCCACTGTTGCTCTGGGAGATTCAGTTACAGATAGTATTTTGGTTGTTAGCGGTGTTTCGAAAATAGCTTCCGGTTATAGACCAGTATAGGATGTAAGCCTTTTGCTTGGTCATTTGTGTATGCTGGAAGGTGACCATATTGTCTCTTGAGCGTTGAAACATGGAAAGTATGGTGGATCAGGTATCCAGGTGGTAGACCCATCTTGTTAGGCTACCTTTCTATTTTATCAATCACCCTTTAGGGACTAAAACTTCTTGGTTAGCTTTTGGTGTGGCCTTCTCCAGTGTTGTGTTGCCTGTGTGGTAGCTTAAGATAGATTTGATTCTCCGGTCTTACCATTACGATATTCAAGGGAATTGGGACAATTTGTAAATGTTACTGTAGAGTATAGAGGATACCTTGTCCTCTCACCTGCGGTACATTTGAGAACATTAAGATACTTTTCTTTATCTACAAAAAAGAATTTATTCTCCAATCTGATGGTCCTTATTGCTCCTAGTTTGTTGGGCTGTTGTTGCAATTTGTTTTGTGGCCTAACAAGATTCTCTCTGATGAGGGCAGTTGCAGCCTTTGTAGCTTGTAAACATCTGTTATGTGCACTCCGTTTCTTGGGTAAATAGGGAAGGAGTATAGTAGAGAACTTCATAATATGTTTTAAAATAGTAAAAATTGACTTAGTATTTGTCGTTATCTCTTTCCTCTTTAAATGCTGAAGAGTTGAATGCCTGTCTTCATGATTATTTTATTTTATTTTATTTTTTTACTACTTTATTACTCGTCTTTGGTGGCCTACAGGTGTCACATAGCAGCTTCCCTATTTAGAATGAATGAATACTTTAATCTCAAAAACAAAACTATTGTCCCCCAAAACTATTCTCAACTCAGTGGTGCGGCTAGCAAGGGAGAAGATAATCAGAGTATTTCACATCGTAATTTTTTCCCTAATTAAAAGGGGTTTTCCACGTAAAATTGTTTGTGTTGTTTTTAGGTTCTTGCACTTTATATTTCCGATTATCTGTTGTTGTGATTGTGGGTAAATATCGTAGTTTTTAGGTTATAATTTTGTATTATTAATGTTTTGGTTGGTTTTATGTGTTTTCCATTTTAGTTTTTTTATTGACCTCCAATTGAAATATTTTTAGATGTACCACTGGATAAATGCAAAGGAAATAGACAAAAGGAAGAAAAAAAATGAACGCCTATCCTTCATGTCTGCAGGAGTTGCATCCACCATTCATAGGAGTTGTGGTACCAGTTGATCCACCATTGAAGGGCAAATTATATGTGAATGGCTCTGTAGTTGTTGCTTCTTCATTTTCATCTTGTCCTCCCTATCACCTTTTCAAACAGAAACTATCGAGTCGCCGTGGAACAAAGTTTTGCTCTTTCAGTTCTTCTAATGATGCCGACTATCTTGAGGAAGGATCAGGTTTTGAGTCAATCGCAGACGAAGAGGTGGACGTCTATGGCTATGGAGATGGTAATTTATTAGATTCAGATTCAGATTCAGATTCAGATTCAGAACCGCTTTCTCAGAGCCAGAATGACGAGGAGAATGAAATTAGAATTCAGATTACAAAGCTCGGAAAAAGGTCACGTAGAATTGAGTTCGCTATACGAATAAATGCCACTCTTGAAACTGTTTGGGGTGTATTGACTGATTATGAGAGCTTGGCTGACTTTATTCCAGGCCTTGCCGTCTGCCGTTTACTTGACAAGAGAGACAACTATGCTCGCCTCTTTCAGGTATATATGTATGTATGAAACATTATCTTTATTACTTAAGTAGTACCTTTGTTAAATATATTTACAAAACATACTGTCACATTTTTCTTTCGATTCATGTATTTTTTCCCCCTAGTAATGTGAGAAAATTAATGACTAATTCAGTCAACATTATACAAACTCTAGAGGAAAGGGAGGAATCACCTACTAGGTAGGGTTTCCCCAGCCTTACCTCAAGCTCCAAAGTCCAATTCCATTACATGATACAAATACTTGACAAATGAGATCTGCCCTGTATATAAATACACTAAATGTCAATGCTAGAAACCTTGAGGGGGTAGCTCAGCTGGTAAGACCTCTGAGAAATATTCCAGAGATTCCAGGTTCGAGTCCCCTCAGCGGGCCTCAGGGCCCCTGGAGGTTTTACCGGGGTCGTTAACTTCAGGGCACATGGGATAAGTCACACCCATGTTATCTAAAAAAAACAAAAAAAACTAAATGTCAATGCTAGAGAAATCCAATTACTAGATCCTTCTGCTTAATCATTAATAATAGCTAGACACAGACTTGGCTAAAACAACCTCAGATTCCTACTGCTGTAGATCAAGCTGGCCAGACATGCATTTAAGACCAATTCCAGAGTTTGCTGCAATTATAGGGTCAAAACACCAATCAGGCTATTTACTGCTTGTTGTGATTTAACCCCAATCCACCTCTGAACTGTTGATAGCAGAGAAAGATAGAAAGTGGGAAGCTAATGTGGCATATTGGTATTTTTGCTAGTCTCTGGTGTTTCTGGTCAGAGAGGAATGCCAAAATTTTCTCTAGAGGTTCCCTACATAGCTTCTATGTGGGATAAGGCGGGGGGGGGGGGGGTGCTTTTAGGAGTTATTCGATACCTGAGCTTCAGAGAAACTGGCATAATCTGTTGTAATTTCTTAAGCAGGACAACTTGTTTTCTGCTGCTGTTTTGGCAGACTTACTAATACAATCTTCTTTTATCAATGAAGTAGAGAAAGATAGCGCATCTGAAAAATAGATGATCACATGATTCTAGAGCATTAGTAGATGGACCACACTGTCCACATTCGTATGTGGCCTTTGCAATCCGTTCTTAGTGAAGAGCCTAAGTTGACCAGCAAGCCAAAGGATGAATGAATGCTTAGGGATAGTGAATCTCCCTCAGATCATTTTCATGCTGTTAGTCCTGGAGTGTGTACTAACCAGCAAAATGTACTCACTTTGAAATGATTAGCCATTAGGTACCAGATTTAATATTAGCCCATTAGCTTTCCAATGGAGCAGCGTAAGACCAGATTTCAATTACCCTCAAATAAACACCATTCACCTATGTCGCGCAGAGAGTATCAAGTTTAGATGGAACTGTCATAAATGTTATGCAAAAGAAGCCAAGTTGCAGAGTGTACGATTGTATCTTCTTGGCACATTATAGTCTTTCATGGTTGCTGGGCATGTAATCAAGGAGCCTTCTCTTAGCTTATATTTTCCCTTGTTGTGAATACTCAGTTTTAAGTACATTAATCTCCTAAATATAAGGACAGTTATTTTGGAACTTCTTATAGATCTTTTTTGTATTCAGAACATGTACAATATGAAAATTTCCCTCTTGTCCTCACACTTATATGGGTTTGGATTCCTGGTAACAGATTGGGCAGCAAAACATAGCATTGGGTCTCAAGTTTAACGCCAAAGCAGTTTTAGACTGCTATGAGAAGGATCTTGAAATTCTTTCGTTTGGTCAAAGGCGTGATATTGAATTTAAGATGGTAGAAGGTGACTTTGAGACCTTTGAAGGGAAGTGGTCTATTGAGCAGGTAGCACACATGGTAATCCTTGCTTATGTATAGTTTAAGGGAATGTATTAACAGTGCTTTTCTTGTCATGGCTCACAAAGGGATAAAACTGCTTTTGTTTTTTTGATCACTAGTGGCAGGTATAATTGGGGGATACAGTAGGATATAATGGAAGAGCTAAGCAGAGACATCAAAAGGAAATTGCTTTTGAAGTGTTGGGTCCTTATAGAGTTGCGATACCATAACAAATTAAGTACAGGAAACAATCTTTCATTTGGCTGCAAATAACTTTAAACATTCAGGTGGTTGTGTGTGCTCTAGGTCAGTGATCTTGAGTAAATTGTTAGTAGGAATTTAGAAATTTATTCAAGATGTCTTCGATTAGAAAATGTTTTGAAGAGTCTTGTAACAGATATTATTTGATGGCTGAGTTGCTTATCAAAGCAGCTACTTGTCAAAAGAAAAAGCAAAAAAATAAGTATATTTATAGCTTAAACAACTTGGCTTCAAGTCCTTGGTATGCAAGCTGATATGAATAATTCATGGATGTTACAGTATGGTGCAGAAAGCTGTGAAGCCATTCAAGCCCTCGATCTCATGGAAGGCCAAGGATTTCACACGATCCTTTCTTATGTAGTCACGGTGGAGCCGAAGATTTGGCTGCCAGTTCGGTTAGTTGAAGGCAGACTTTGCAACGAGATTAAAACAAACCTTTCTTGCATTCGAAATGAAGCTCAGATGAGACCACAGTCATTCTCATAGTGTTGGACATGCAGCAATATCATGTTATGTTCTTGCTCGTTGTTGTAGCTTGTGCATTGGAAAATGAAGATTTCCTTGCTCATAGCTCACAAAATTGCTGCTAACATTGACAAAGTTCACCCAGCAGAGACGCCACGGCCCTGGTGTGCGAATGACCTCCTGGTGTTCATCTTGAAGACAAATGCAAGATGGGAAATTTTCCTTCCTAAGTAATTAATTTTGTGCTCATTAAATTGTAAACATTATGTTTGATTGAAATTCTGTTATTATGGAAGCTATTATAAAATTCTGCTAACATACATCTTCACCTCCTCAAACCCCACCCCAAATCCCAGTAGGTTAGAGATCAATTCATTTTTCTTGATAGACAGAAGAGAAAAATTACACACTACACTACATTGCAAATAAATGTGACATTTATACTACAGATTTGAGAGGGAACTACAGACTACAGGGTTGTTTTCTGTTGAGTCTCAGAACTGCTTATTGCCCCTTGGAAAGCCCATGTAGAAATGAGGTGGTGAGCTATTGTGTAAGGCCCTGGAACAAACATGGCAGTGAGCTCTCCGGTTTCCGTGTTAGAATCTGAGAGGTTCTGACTCTCTTCTCCCCTGCATATATGCTGTATCCTGACAGCAGCATTTCTTTGGGCCTTCTCATATTCAGCAGATGAAAGGACTTTCTTGACGTCCTCCCGATTGTGCCACTGAGCATCTATTCAGACATATCCACCAATGCAAAGCAGCTTAGGACTTATCACAAAAATTGTAGGTAACATAAATAGACAAATGCGCGTACGCTGATTCATTATTGGTTCCTTCTACATCACAAAATGTAATTACTGCTTGTGTTCCAATTATAACGTTCGCTCAGAAACCGAACTAATTTTTGTATCCTAGGCTCTTTGGAGGCATTGGGGTAAGGTTAATGTTAATGTATGTAATGGAACTATGGAAAAAAGAAAACAATGCAGTTTGCAGAATGTTCAATGGTGAAAATTGTGTCCAAAATGTACCTTCCAACTCATCTTTATCCACGCTTATTTCTAGTGATTTAGCATAAGCAAAGAAGCCCATCATCAGCTGGCATGGCATGCTCCTTGGACCAACTGGTAATGTCAAAATTAGAACATATGTGTTGTCAGAGAAGAGAAGAGACTGACTGCAACACCAAATTGAGGCATTCATAATCTCTTGAATGTTACTGAAGTTATTGCCAAAATGTCTCAACAGGAAATTCAAAATTACAAAGCATGAACAGATCAACTTACCAGGCCATGGTTGAGAGGCTTGATAAACAACTTCTCCCACTTCGATACCAGTTTCTTCCCATGTTTCTCTTCTCACTGTTTCTTCCAAGGTCTCTCCAGGCTAAGGAAGGCAAATGTTAAAACTTGTGAAATTCTTTTAAAGAGATATAATCATAGTGACACCAAAGCACACACTGCGATGAAACCAGCTAAGCAACTCCACATTCGATGCACAAATCTTGCTTGTCTGCTTAGAAGTGCTCGATCATTATCTCTGCCAATGACGAGCATAATTACTACCTGGTTTCAGGAAACATCGCAAGAAATATAGTACACGTCATGAAACAAAATGTTCATTTGCATGCTGTAGAATTAACAGGAAACAGGCATCACTGTACCGGATCAACACGAGGAATCGAGGATAAATGCTCTTCTTGCACGATTCATTTGTGCACTGCACCCACCCAACCACCAGCTTCCATGGGGACAGTTTTATGACCACAATGCCCACAGAAACGCGATGAACTGTGCCATTCTACCAATGGCCTAGCCTGATAAAATGTCACATTCAGAAAACCAACAATTGTGCACAGAACTTCTTAGACATTTGTCATAGAGAAACTATAGAGAACAGAAGAAAGGTAAGAGGATCGGAGGGAAAAGGAACAAAACATAGGAGCAAGAGGGAAAACAAGGAGTACAACTGCTACATGAATTTTATGCTATTGAGTATTGAACTATTAAGATGGATTAAGATTGTCATCATTTTATCTTTATTAAGTGTAGTTTGTGTTGCAAGGGAAAAAAAATCGGGTGCATGTTCTTTTTGGTTTTAAAGGAGGTACAAAGGCCGATAGGAATTAAACCCGCAATCTCATTATTAAGAGACAACACTCCAACTAACGGAGCATATCTTGATTCCTAAAAAATCGAAAGTATCCCTGTATGCCTGTATGTCATTGAAAGAAAGACACATTAAAAGAGCCAGGGAGTATAAAAGAAGAACTAATGGTTAGTAAGGTACATCGTTTGAGGTTGATGACCCAATATAGCGTATAATATAGTCAGACTAATCTTGCAAACATGAAAAGCCTTCTTAGCTCAGTGGTAGAGCACGTGGCTTTTAACCACGTGGTCGTGGGTTCGATCCCCACAGACGGCGTTGTCAATTTTTTATAAACCCTCCCAACTCCCACCACACGCGAGTACATGACACATCTGTTGTTGAAAATGAAAGTTTGAGAACTGTTGTTGAAAAGGAAAAAACCAATTTTTGTGCATAAACTGATAAGTGATACTCATACATACATGAATATGATAGTTTGCTAAATTATTAGTCGATAAAATAAAATGTCATGATCATGATCCAAAATCATTAGTCGATAAAATAAAATACTACTCCATCCGTCCCGTGATTACGTTGTCAATTGCTTTTTGGAGGTCAAAGTTAATAGAGTATATGAAAATATATAAAGATTTACAATGTAAAAAATTTATTGTTAAATTCATTTTTAATAGTACTTTTGAAAAATAATATTTTTATAATTTTTATATTCATAAATTTATAGTTATTTATAATCAAAGTTATGCATTGAATACCGTGATAAAGTAACTGACAACGTAATCATGGAACGGAATGAGTAGCATGCAGGAACAGAACAACTAGAATTGACACACATGACCAGCAACAGCCAATTCACCCATACCACGAGGGTCAGCCCAGTTAGTAGCCACCATAAGAGTTCTAAGCTCAACAAAAGAGAAACATTTCTTTTTCAATTCAACCACCACATTCTCATCCTCAGAAACATCAACCGCCCAATAAACTGAATCCTCCTCACATCTTGTACCCAGATAAACCAACTTATCTTCCCTTAATTTGACCTCAGAATCAACTAAAAGGCTTTTACAATCTGCCAATTTTAGCCAACCCAGATGCCAATTTGGGGTGGATTTTGAGTCAAATGAGTGAGAACCTGCTAAAGGACAGCCCTTTGAGAAGGGCAGTACCTTAAAATTGGGGGAAGTGGGTTCTTGGGTATTGCACAAAAGTTGTGATTTGAGGGTTTTAAGGGAGGAAATTGGTGAAAAGGGGTCATTTGGTTTGTGGGTTTTGGACCTGATGGGGTTGTTGGCAAAAGTGTAAGAGTGGAGTTTGAGGGTGGATTTGATGTGGTTGTGGCAATGTGGGCGGAGGAGAGAGAATGGAAGTGGTTTAGTGAGAGAACGGAAGACCATGATTATAATGTAAGTATAAACGTTGAGATTGATTGAAGGCTTGAGAATTACATTGATGGATACATCTATTTATATACAAGATATTGAAGAGAGAGTATCTATAGAGAAGACAATTAAACTAATCTAGTGCTATGATCAAGGAGTAGAATATTAACACTCTAAGAATAGAAGATACATAGAGATAATTAAGGAAGATAATAACTGGAAATAATAAAGGAATATATGCAAGAAGATTCTCTGATTATTCTCTAATATGCCACCGCAAGTTGGACGTTCGGTAGGAGAGTCCAATCTTGGAAGTGAGACGGGAGAAGCGATTTAGTGACTACATCCGCAAGTTGATAATTTTGTTGTGTTAGCTAGATCGTTGGACCCGTTAGTGACGTGGTGACTCGCACCACTGTTAAGGAGCCACATGGGGTTTGGTGAGGTTTGACTGGTTTGTGCGACTTAGGCGCAAGAGGAGTAATGGGTTGGGTTGGATTGGGTTGGGTGCTCGGTTTGAGCGAGGTGAGAAGGCAGCTTTTGTGCGGAATAGTTTTTAAATTTCGGTACATTGGGAGAGTATGTGACCTTAGGTACGACACCAAAGACATTTTCCGAGGAAGGGTTTCGGGTGGGTGTTGGATTGGGTGGGGTTGATTTGCCTAGGAGGTGGTGGGACGGGTGAATGGTCGTTTGTAGGCGGTAAGGACCGATCAGTACATGCTTTAATGGATTGCATGGAGTCGGTTATGCTTTGAGTTGTTTTGGTGATATTGTTTAGGTTAGCCTTGGTTTGGAGGATGTGACCTCGGGTGGGTTTGGCATAGGTGTTGGGTAGAGTTTGCCATGCCTTAGCAGTGGTGGTAGAATGACAAATAAGAGATCTGACGGAGGGTGAGAGAGTTAAAAGAAGAGTACCAAGATTGCATGTAGTCGGTTGTGGTTCGAGTTGTTTTGGTTATATTGTTTAGGTTAGCCTTGGTTTGGAGGATGTGACCTCGGGTGGGTTTAGCATAAGTGTTGGCGAGAGTTTCCCATGCCTTAGCAGTGGTGGTAGAATGACAAACAAGAGATCGGTCGGAGGGTGTGAGAGTGCCAAGAAGAGCACCAAATAGTAGTTGGTCTTGGCAAGTCCACGTGAGGAAGGCTGAGTTTGATTTGGTGGTGTCATCGGTATTGGTGAGGGTGACGACAGGTGGTGGTGTTGTGCCATCAACAAAGTGATGGAGGTGATAATTGAGGAGAATATATTTGATTGGGGGAAGCCATGGTGGTAGAGTTTGAAGGTTGGATCAGTAAAGCTCTGATACCATATAAACGTTGAGATTGATTGAAGGCTTGAGAATTACATTGATGGATACATCTATTTATATACAAGATATTGAAGAGAGAGTATCTATAGAGAATGCAACTAAACTAATATAGTGCTATGATCAAGGAACAAAATGTTAATCTAGTGCTATGATCAAGGAGCATAATATTAACACTCTAAGAATAGAAGATACATAGAGATAATTAAGGAAGAGAATAACTGGAAATAATAAAGGAATATATGCAAGAAGATTCTCTGATTATTCTCTAATAGTAAGTGCTAATCTATTGTTTTGTTTATCTTTGCTGTTTGAATAAAAAAGTTACCAATTGTTTCATAAATGTCTTCCAGGTATTCAGAGTAAGAGGCCGGTGTTGCTTTGAATCAAGGAAGAGCACTGCAATGAGAGCACTTATATTGTGATTAGTGTGAGTCCAATAGGGAGGAGAGCACTTATATTGTGATTAGTGTGAGTCCAATAGGGAGGAGAGCACGTGTGAAAAATAAAAAGGTTAAGAGACCTCTTTAGAAATCTGTTCCAGTCTCACAACCTATTGTTGATTTTAAGAGATAACAGATACACAGCAAAAAGGAAAAATTCTGTTGCTCTTATAGTTTCACTTCACTGTGGCTCAACCAGGACAAGGCAGTAAAGGGAAGACTCAGATGATCTTCTGTAATTTGTAACAGCAAAATGCTTTTCAAGCGCTGCATCTGGATGGGGGAAAGAGAAGTGTGAATGATGATGACGGGGAGGGTGGGAGATATGACAAGGAGAACCCACTTAACAATCAATGGACAAACATAGCGTTTGGAGCGTTAGGGGATGATTCTCATACAAGATGAGATCAGGCTTCATTTCCATATAGAAGGTTGATTGGAGGACTATCTTTTCTAAGGCATTTTCTGAACTTTCTTGAACTGAACTAAAGATAAGGTGAGATAAACATTCTGAATGATATGGCTTCTGCTACAACAATGAGGGCTCTACCTATATTTTGACACCTACCCTATAAGTTTGGCCAGATTGACGGCCAAACTTTGCATTCCTTGTAATGATCCTTCATTATTAATAAGAATGCGAATTTATCAAAAAAAAAAGAGTGGATCTGCAACTTCCAGTATACCAAGGTTTAATATTGATTGATGCCGGAATCCATGCATTACAGTAGTTTGAAAAGGTAGAAGTTGGTATCTACAACTTTCTTTATACTGAGGTGTTAGGTTCATCTGCATTTTTAGATGTTGATTGATGGTCAGAGGAGAATCAGGTTCCAGACTATGTGTATTGGCTTTCCTCTTATTGAATGCCTTGTGTTACTGGTACTTTATCTGCCTGATATATGTTGGTGGATATGAGAACTTTTCCCTTTTACTTCGTCGACCATAATGGCTATTTGCGGCAACTTGCCTACTTCCATTACAGAATTTGTTTTATCACCGGCATATTCTCCCTTGTAGCCCTTCCTGTCAGAATTCCAGGAGAGCATCGAGGTTGTTTGTAAATAAGGCGCCTGAGTACCTTAAATCGTGTACTGGGGTCCATTTTTTCTTCCAAATTTGAAGTTTCCTGCACTATTTATTTTGCTGTCAGATAGTTGTTATTTGTGATGTAACTTCACTTAAGGTGTACAAGTGTTGCTAAATCGAAGTATAAAAACTACAGCAGCAACTACCACTAAAGGTTCTCATAGATATTGCTATGACTAATATGAATTTACATCTCCACTGGATTTGAGTTCAAAATTGTTCAATTTGACCTTACAATTTTGATCCAATGTGCACCTGTTGCAGTTCTTCTCTTTTGGCAACTTTTTAGGCATGTGATTCTAACTTTATCATTCCTGCATAATAATCCAAACCAACTCAAACATTAAACGACTACTTTCCACGAGTTTCCTGCTTAAGACGGCAATCGCCTCCATGATGATGAAATGTCAAAAATGATAATTAGGAAAAGTTACTGTTTTTAGTTCCACAAATTCCTTCTATTATTGTGTACAATTGCAACCTCCTGTATGGAAAAACCTGAACCATTTTGCAGTTTTCCTTGCTTATCTCTCCAACTTATGCAACTCATTTTCATTATTGTCGACGGCAGTTTTAATTTTGAAAATAGTTTTGGAAAAGTCGTAATAGGGAATTGTCATAATTTTGAACATTAACTTAAAGACAAGTTTTGTCCTTAACTTTGTCTTCTCTCTTTTGTCTCTAAATGCTGTTTCTTAATGAAAAGTCATTTAGGTTTGGGACATTGTTATATTTTATCTTAAGGGATAACTTAATTAGTTGTCAGAGTCTTATCAGTAGCAGATGTAATCATGGGATGTGATATCTAAGAATTAAAACAAAAGAAAGTGATAATTGATCTTGCTTTATTATGTACCTCTTACAGCTTTCATGTAAATTAGTATATATGTCTGCTTTTGGTGAAATTTCTTATTCTTTGATTATAAAGAATGCTAAGCAACCATGTGATGTACATCTTATTTAATACATCTACATGGACTTGGATAAGTCATAGTTTATGTATACTGTATGTCTGGTTGCACTAATCATGGCTTTCTTTGAGAGTTCTTTACTCATCGTTATGCATTTGTTTCCCGGCTGTTTAACTGCATGCTTTAGTGAATACAAGTCACCTTAAGCTCATTTTATAGTGTTTGAAATTTCCTTGGTCTTTGCGTTTGTTCAAGTACTCATTAGTTTCGTTATTCTGAAGAGTATACACTATGTAATTGTTCTGTTTCGTATCTTAGTGGTTTTGGAAGCGAAGTTAGACCTTGGACTCGGCGTTTTCATGATCAGAAGTATGAGACTTCCATTCTGCTTCATTGTAATTCAAAAAGATGTGTGCGGAAGTTAAGAAACTAATCATCTTTGTGTTTAAAACTATGTACTTTTGAATGACCATTTAATACAATGAACACCATGCGGATTTAAGAGTAATTTGATAACCAAAACTTGTGGGAAGAAAAGTCATTCTTGATTCTGTATTCTGATCTGGTTCCTACTTGTTCATTTGATTTGAGTTAGGTTTCACCTGCTGATGTTCTTATATAAAATTAAAAATCCTGTGACCTATCAACGACCTATGGAGAATATAAACTATTGTAGTACTATGTTTATTGTGTATAACTGTGTATGGATTTTCATATACTGAAGGTTACAGGAACCACGTTCTGCTATTGTTTATCTTTGAAACAACGCGTTTACTATGATTCTTATGATTCAGGTTACAGGAACCACGTTCTGCTATTGTTTATCTTGAAACAACGCGTTTACTATGATTCTTATGATTCAGATTTGTTTTATGTATGTAGTGTATTTTTACATAATTTAATAACCACCCTAGGGAAGTGGCTGGCGCTATATATTATGTTTCTGAGCAACTTTGCAAACCAAGGAGTCTGCATAGCTTCAGCTCTCAAGGGACATAGGTAAATATCAATTACAGTCGTTTTATGTCCATTTTTTTATGAACTCTACATTATATCATTCCCGTGATGATTATCCTTCTCATAGTGAATCTTATGTTTCAGGACTACAGAAGCAGCCAAACTTGTTTGTGTCGACAACATGATGGAGCAGGATGATATAACATCTGAGAAAGAGGTCACAGTTCCAGACAAACCGTCACCTTCAGTGTCCGTGGAAGAGATGATCGAGCAAAGCATTGGACGCATAAATTGTGCTCAAATCATACAGGGCATCCTTGCTTCGACTTCGACCTTTTTTGACAGTCAGCAAGCATTCATCAGTGTCTTTGCGGATGGCCAACCAGCATGGCATTGCACTGGTAATAAGACCTCCTCCTGCAGCTCCATCTCCAACATATGCAGCCTCTCCAAGACTGAGTGGGCTTGGAATTCAGCCAAGGTTCACACTTCAACCATATCAGAGTGGGATCTGGAGTGTGCCAGCTCCTTCATCACAGGCTTGCCAACAACTTGCTTCTTCCTCGGTTGTCTGCTGGGTGGGTTGGTGCTCGCAGTACTGGGTGACACAGCACTCGGGCGAAAGAATCTGCCGTTCATCTCATCCTTGTTAATGTTCCTAATGTAAGAAAACAAGAATTTGCTAATTCTTGTATTCACTCAATATACAAACAAAATAGGAGGAGAATAACAAGAATATAGGAAGTATAACAATCTGCTAAATTGTTTCACACTTTCTTCCTTAAATATCTGATTTACAACATCTCTTTTATAGACTCTCATATACTAAATTTACCAAAGGTATCTAATGAAATTCATTTATAACCTCCTAAGATGTTACAATTAATCTGCGGTTAATTGTGAATTGCTAAACACTTATTTACTATTCTTAGCTTATTTAATTCAAGTTTGTTTTCTTTAACACGCCCCCTCAAACTTGAATTTTCATTTCGGAGCAACTACTCCGAGCATAGTCTTGAATTTCTCAAATAGATCAGCCTTAAGAGGCTTTATCAAGACATCGGCAACTTGCTCTTCAGATTTGCAAAACTGAAGCTCAATCTCGTTTTCCTTAATCAGTTCTCTGATGTAATGATAACGAATATCAATGTGCTTAGATCGACCATGAAACACGGGGTTCTTTGCTAGGGCCATAGCAGACATATTATCACAGTAAATAGTTGTTGGACTTTCTTCACGATGTTCTAGTTCTGCTAACATTTTTCGTAGCCAAACTGCTTGACATGCTGCTGATGTTGCTGCTATATACTCATCTTCCGTTGTCGATAAGGCTACTACTGCTTGTTTCTTTGACAACCATGATATGACACTTCTACCTAGATAAAAGACATATCCAGAAGTGCTTTTGCGTGTATCAAGGTCACCAGCCCAATCACTATCGCTATACCCAACCAACTTGAAATTATCTGAGTTGGTATAGAAGATACCATGATCTCGAGTACCACTTATGTAACGGAGAATCCTCTTTGCTACTTGCAAGTGTGATTGATGTGGCTTCTCCATGTACCGACTAATCAATCCGACTCCATAGACAATATCAGGTCTTGTGGAAGTCAAATATCGAAGACTACCAACAATAATCTTGAAATAAGTTGGATTTACCAATTCTCCGCAACCTTCTTTCTTCATCTCGACTCTTTCTGCTACGGGGGTTCTAATAGGTGCTGCTGCATCCATCTTGAACTTTTTCAAAATATCAGTGGCATATTTATTTTGCGAAACAAATATACCTTCATTAGTTTGCTGCACTTCAATAACGAGAAAATATGACATCAAATCCATGTCTGTCATCTCGAACTCGCTCATCATTGCCTCTTTAAATTCAGCAAACATCTCTTCACTATTCCCAATGAAGATAAGATCATCAACATATAAGCACAATATCAAAAGATCACCATTTTCCTTTGACTTGACATACAATGTATGCTCATGTGGACATTTCTGAAAACCATCTTGCAATAAGTATGTATCTATGCGAAAATACCATGCACGAGGTGCTTGTTTTAAGCCATATAAGGCTTTCTTGAGGCGATATACTTTGCTTTCACCTCCTTACCTCACAAAACCTGGTGGTTGTTCAACATAAACTTCTTCTTGAAGTACACCATTCAAAAATGCCGATTTTACATCCAGTTGATGAATTTTCCACTTATTTGGCGCTGCAAGAGACAACATTATTCGTACAGTATCCATTCTAGAAACAGGAGCAAATACCTCGAAATAGTCAATTTCCGGCTTTTGCTTATAGCCTTTGACTACCAATCTTGCCTTATAACGGTCAACTTCACCATCTGGTCTATATTTTGTCTTGTATACCCATTTAACTCCAATGGGCCTTTTTCCAGCTGGTAACGAAGTCAACTCCCAAGTTTCATTTTTCTCAATTGAGTTGATCTCCTCATTCATGGCTTGGATCCACCTTTCATGTGCTGCAGCATCTTCATATGAAACTGGATCGCAATCAGCAAATAAACAAAAATTTACGAGGGTCTCATCAGTAGAATCTTCCTCATCATCATCTCTGTATATTACATAATCTTGATATCGTGTTGGCATAACACGATTTCTCTGCGGACGACCTGCTGACCTTGCATCTTCCGTCATAGAGGAAGTATTAACTGGTGGTGTTAGGGAGCCACTTGGAGAATGAGTCTGTGGCTCATCTATGGGAACTTCATTTATAATGACATTGCTAGATGTGTCATTATTTTGATGCCATTTCCATTCTTCATCTTCAACAAATCGGACATCTCTGCTTAGTATAATCTCCTCGCTATCTAGATTATACAACTTATAACCCTTTGTCACATCACTATAACTAATAAATATACATTTTCTGCTTTTATCATCGAGCTTTTTCCTCTTCTGATCTGGTATATGGGCATATGCAATGCACCCAAATACACGTAAATGAGACACATCTGGTTTGTTCCCACTCCATGCTTCTTCTGGTGTCCGTCCACGAACACTCCTAGTGGGACACCTATTCAATAAGTAAATTGCACAACAAACGACCTCTGCCCAAAATGGTTTTGGTAGATGTTTGGCCTTCAACATGCTTCTAGCCATCTCAAATATGGTTCTATTTTTTCTTTCTGCTATACCATTCTGCTAAGGAGTATAGCTAGTTGTTAATTGATGTTGAATCCCTTCTTTCTTGCAATAATTATTGAACTCATTAGATGTAAATTCTCCACCTCTGTCAGACCTCAAGGTCTTTAAAGGATAACCGCTTTGTTTTTCAACAAGTACTTTGAACTCCATAAACTTGTTGAATGCTGCAGATTATTCTTTCAAGAAATAAACCCATAACTTTCTAGAAAAAATCATCTACAAATAGTAGAAAATACCTTTTCTTTCCGATAGATTCTACCTCAACTGGTCCACATATATCCGTGTGCACCGAACTCTAACGGTTGCTTCGCTCGTCTAGACTTTCCAATCATAAACGAGTCTCGATGATGCTTTCCGAGAATGCAACCTTCACAAGGGCTACTAAGAGCTTCAATAAGAGGTAAGCCCGTAACCACATCTAGCCGCACCAATAACTTCAAGCCTCGGAAGTTCAAATGGCCAAATCGAAGATGCCATAACCAATTGCTATCTTTCACCATTGCTTGTAAACTCATCAATGTTCTAGCTTGAACCGACAAAGGAAACATACGATTCTTCGTCATGTTCACCTTTGTAATACACTTATTATTTTTTCCTCTGATCTCGCACACCCCATTTTCAATATGAACTTTGTGCCCCCTTTCTGAAAGTTGTCCAATGCTTAACAAATTCCAGAATAAACCTAGCACATAGAATACGTCTGCAATCGTAACATTAGTACCATTTTTCGATTGAATACTAATATTACCTTTTCCCTTCACAGGAATTTTAGACTTATTCCCGAAACTCACTTCTCCTTTCACCGATTCATCAAGGAAGGAGAACATTTCTTTCTTTCCGGTCATATGATTGCTACATCCCGTATCCAGATACCAAATATTGCTGTTTTCGGCATCTGTACTTTCTTTGCAGGCAAGAACTAAGTTTTCAGTCACTTCTACGGCATTCGCTTTTGCTTGCTCACCATGTTGTACATTTTTCCGGCATTCAAATACATAATGCCCAAATTGTCTACATTTGTAACACTGGATTTTGGATTTGTCACGCCCACCATTTGCTCTTTCACCCGAAGAACTGCCTTCACCGTTGATATCTTTATTTGAGGTATAAAAGTTACCTCTTCCTCGACTAAGACCACGACCTCGGCTGCGACTTCTTTGGTATCCGCCACGACCGCTGGATACATTCGCATTGCTTTGCAAAGCATGCTCACCCCTAGAATTTTTGTTTCGTTGGTTAATTCGCTGCTCATGAGAGGCCAACGAACCCAACAATCTTTCAATGGTGATAGTCGACAAGTCATTTCCTTGTTCTATTGCAGCCACAATAGGATCAAATTCTGATACGAGTGTTCTCGTTATCTTCTCAACAACTCGTTGATCGATTATGGTTTCACCATTAGCCCGCATCTGATTTGTAATTAACTGGACCCGATCAAAGTGATCATTTATTGATTCTGAATCATTCATGCTTAGATTTTCAAAATCTCCGCATAACGTCTGCAAACGAACTTGCCTCACTCTTTCGTCTCCTTTGTAGGATTTTTGCAGAATATCCCACGCCGCATGAGACGTTTCAGCTAACGATATTTTCGAAAATACCGTTTTTTGCCCAGCTGCAGAAAAGATAGAAAACAAGGCCTTCTGGTCTTTCTTGCGGGTTTCTTGTAATGTCTCCTTCTCCTCCTTAGACATCGACCCAAATGCTGTTGGGTCGGTCACATTTTCAAATCCTTTTTCTACCACCTCCCACATATCATGAGAGCGGAAGAATACTTTCATTTGAATAGCCCAATCATCATAATTGCTTCCAACTAATTTTGGAAGGGGCAGTTGAAATGAGTTGCTTGTTGTTGCCATTTCCCGATTATAATATTCGCAAGAAACCTTGCTCTGATACCAAATGTAAGAAAACAAGAATTAGCTGATTCTTGTATTCACTTAATATATAAACAAAATAGGAGGAGAATAACAAGAATATAGGAAGTATAACAATCTGGTAAATTGTTTCACACTTTCTTTCTTAAATATCTGATTTACAACATCTCTTTTATAGACTCTCATATACTAAATTTACCAAAGGTATCTAATGAAACTCATTTATAACCTCCTAAGATGTTACAATTAATCTGTGGTTAATTGTGAATTGCTAAACACTTATTTACTATTCTTAGCTTATTTAATTCAAGTTTGTTTTCTTTAACACCTAACTGCAATTGCCACCGCATTTTCTCCCAATATTTGGGTGTACACAGGATTACGATTCTTTAGCGGGGTGGGCCGTGCTCCTATTGCTATCTGTGCTCTGGTTTTGTTGACAGAGTGTTGGAAAACGGTGGCGAATGCAGGTGGTCATGTTTGCATTCATTCAGTTCTCTCTTGGGATATTAGCATTGACTGGTATAGCTTATTTGACCAGGGATTCTTCATGGAGAACCCTTTATTTATGGATTTCTGTTCCTGCAATTGTATACTTCACATTATCTTATTTCTTCTTATGTGAGTCGGCTAGATGGTTGTTCATGCAAGGACGAGAAACAGATGCCATGGCTGTCTTGAAAAGAATTGGATCTACGCGTCAAATCTTCCCAAGCTCGCCTAACATCCTCACGCATCAAAAGGTACCAAACACTAATCCCTTCACATCACTCAAGATTTTGGTCAAGAGAAGCTGGGCTGTCAAACAATTATTGGCATCTATGGTGCTTGGATTTGGCATCGGACTCACGTACTTTGGCTTGTTCTTGGGTGTGGGGACTTTGGGTTTCAATATCTACCTGAAATCAGTATTCAACGCATTACTGTCCTTGTCCTCGTACCTCTTCACTTTCCTCTACTGGATTCAAAGATACAACAGAAGGAGCTCATTGATTGGGTTTTGCACGATCAGTGGAGTAGCGAGCATAATATTTTCGGTAGCAGGCAGGGACCATAAGGGTGTACGTATAGGGTTGGAATTAGTATCACTTTTTTGTGGCTGCATGGCATACAATGTAATGCTGATGTACATGGTGGAGCTATTTCCCACCTGTGTTAGAAACTCTGCTTCATCGCTGGTGAGGCTGGCAATGATCTTGGGATCCGTCTTTGCTCCAGTGTTGATTCTGGTTGGTAGGAGAAATATGCTTTACTCTTATGGGGTGTTCGGGTTTGCAATTCTTTTTTGTGGTTTCCTGGTGTTTTTTTTGCCTGAGACAAGGGGCAAGGTGCTTTGTGATACCATGGAGGAGCAGGAGTTTAGGGATAACAAACACGAGACAGTTGTTTGATTTTCTTTTAAGTAACAGATATTCTTGAAATGCCTTTGAATTGCTTGTATAACATTTAAAGGGAGATGTTAGCTAACTGAAGTGATGAAATTCTTGAAGCCTATGTGGATGTGAGTACTTGTACGAGGATTTGGATTCGAGTCAGTTTGATTTTTTTTGACAATAAGTCTTGTATGAGACTGTCCCACGGTACGAGGAGATGACTTTTATGAATAATAAGTGTGACTTCTTTTCCACAAGTCGCCAATCAGCATTGTTTTTTTGACAATAGTCACCCTGTTTCATTGTAGGACGGTTTTATACAAGTTTTTATGTCCTTTGAACGCTACAGCTTAATATATTTCACAAGTGATGACATTGATGGTAGTACTACTACTGACAACTCAATTACACACTTGAGCTGTTTGGTAAATCAGAAATAGCTGAATCTCAGATATCAATTTTCTAAAACCTGGTAGATCCTAATGAGCAAATTCTAGTACAGCTTAAATAATCATATTGTAGCTCAATCATTGCTACTATCTTGCTGTTTTTCCACTATGGAGACCAAGATCCAATCCCGGTCCCTTCTGAGACGGGGAGTTCTCTACAATTTTGGGCCTAGGCCCAGGTTGGACTTTGTAGACACCCTAGTCAAACCCAGTACTCTTGCAATATCAACATTAAAACGACAAATCACAGTACACTCACCCACTAACGCCTAACGAGAGAGCAAAACAAAAATCTTAACAAATAGTGTAATCTTGAAGTTAAGATCCAGGGGAGGCAATTGCAGGAAGCCATACTTGTGATCTAGTAGTCTTTCTCAGCTTTCATCTCCATTATTCTAAGGCTGCGTACAACCGACCCTTTTAACCCATCCTAATTAGGAGCCTCGGAGGGAATGGGATATTGTTAACTGTTGTTGTAATCAAAGGCTGGAAATCAATGCCATGGACAACAAGAGACTGTGCCCGATACCGGTATCTAACCATTAAACTCATTTCCAAGACCTTCCAACATTATATCTGCCTATCTCTATCTCCACCCACTCATCCCCAACCTTTTTTACCTCCTTCATCCCTTCATTGCCCCTCCTTGTCTCCTCCATCCACTCGAGATCACGATCTCGATCCATCTCCATCTGCTCATCAATATCCTCATCGTGTAAAACCAAAGAGCTTAGTTGCTTCCTACACTTATCGAGATCCAACATTACCTCCGCACTTAAGACATGACGATTATCCTCAAACATCACACTTTCATCGATCTCCGTAAGACCTACTTCCATCAACATAGAACCAAGTGATTCCACTCTTCATGAACACGAAATACAGGACATAATTAAGTAGTACTTGGGCTAAGGAATTTAGTGTGTAGTTTTGCTTTCATGAGCAAAAGGCATGTACGTGAACCCGGATGCACCGCCACCTCCCGGAACCTATAAAGTGCAGAATACATACGTTTTGTAAAATATGACATTATCATGTGACTTTTACAGATATAGATCGATCGATCGAGAGGGAAAGAGTGACGTTACCTTGATTCAGGATAGAATATCCATGTGGAGGGATAAAGGTTGTTTCTCCATTCAATTTCAAGTGCCTTGGCACCAAGCATTAAGCTTTTCTTCCCACTCCACTTGTCCAAGATTACGCTCTACAATACAAATGATAAAAACAAACTATACACCGTTATCCACTTAGTTTTCAGGCAACAGTATAATTGAAAGCGAAGTTAAGAACTTGTCGTTCTGGACAATACTGCCAATGACTGACCCAACTCTTGATTTTTAGGGCTTGTTTACCGCTAGTAATGCATGCAATTCAATCATTTTATGTAAGGAAGATGAATGTGGGTGAAAAGTGAAAGAGTAGTGGAAGGATCGGAAAGAGATTATAAAAGTGGGGTTGATTTTCACCGTCATATGTAATCGCAATTGCTCAACCTTAACCCATGTAAAGATGATGATTACTTTCGATTGTAATCAATCTCACTTGTTCATCTCTCTCCTCCCCCTCCTTTGTTTTACACCTCACATTTACACTATAAAATGATTGAATTACATTGTATTACTAGCAAGTAATTAAACACCACCTTAGTTGATAGACCATGATTTCAACCAACTTTGTCTAGTTCAAAATCTTATCTAGATTGGTTTAACACAAAATCTCGTATGAGGCGGCCTCAAAATGAGGCCTCTCATACAAGCATGATGTCATGTCGACGTCATACTTGTATATAATTTAAATTTTTTTTTACGGGATGTTTTGGAAGAAAATTAATGTCCGGTTTATAATGAAGTAATATTTTGACTTTGGCCAGAATTCTACTATATCCACATATTTGTTGGAAAGTAGACAGTTTTGGGGATAAATATTTGTCTACCCACATATGTGTGAAATGTTTTTTTTTTTTTTTTTTTTTTTTGGCAATTAAAAAGATTTTATTAATTATCATGAATTGGCAGAATGAGTACATAGTAACCTCTAGAGTCCATAAAACTTCTATCACCTAACAAACATAAGCCAGGCAAACAACCTCGGCCTAAAAGGTGATTTACAAACCAAACCAACAGATCTCAATCCTAATCATAAATCTGCAAAGAAATTAGCTAGTTTCGTATGTAGATGTGCTCTGATACAAATAGCTGATTTGATCTTGTGTAGGACTCTATCTTCAGATTGCTTCTGTTGCTGAAAGCATCGAGTATTACGCTCAACCCATATATGATATATAGTCTCTGCAAAACAAGCTCTAAGACTAGTAGCTTGTGTAGACTTCCCTTTACTATTCATAAGTAGCCAATTAACCTCTTGTTCCCAGGGGAGGCATGACCTGCATATTTTCAATCATTTCAGCATTCCCTCCCAGACCATCTTAGAGAAGCTGCAACTAAACAACAGGTGCTCAAAGTTCTCATTTTCCACCTCACACAGATTGCAAATGGGATTGACTGAGAGCCCCCATTGCAAGAGAATATCTTTTGTAGAAATTTCTTATGTAGTGCTAACCAAGTCACAAAGTTAGCTCTAGGAGATGCATGATTCCCATAAATCAATTTTCTCCATGGCACTTTAGCAGACTGCCCCTTGATGATGGAATAAGCAGCCCTAATGGAGAACTTGTTTCTTTTCCCGATAGTGTCCCAGCTGCCAAGACTACCCATATGCTTCCTCATATCAAAAAATTTCCTAACAGTTCATGAAGCTTGTGTTGGTGCCTGCATATCCATACAATCATTGCTCTTGATGTAATAGCTGTGTACCCACTTGACCCATAGACTATCTTTTTTAATGCTCAAGGCCCATAGTAATTTCAGAATTGCAGCTTGGTTCCATACTTTGAGATCTATCAAATTCAAACCTCCTGCTCCTTTTGGGAGGCACACCTTATCCCATGCCAAAAGCGCCCTTTTAGTAACATGTGACTCCCCTGACCATAGATATGATCTGCATAATGCTTCAATTAGCTTCATAACTTTTTTGGGTAGCACAAATAATTGTGTCCAGAATGCTTGAAAGCCAAACAACACTGCCTTTATTAACTGAACTCTCCCTGAATATGAAAGATGCTTTGCTGTCCAAGCTCTTAATCTAGCAGTTATTTTCTCTACCAACCCCTGACATTGTAAAACAGAGAGCTTTTTTGTTGACATAGGCACACCAAGATATTTAACAGGAAGCTCACCTTGAGAATACCCTGTGATATCTAGAATTTTATCTCTATCGGTGAGGTTGACTGAGCCAAAAAACACCTGGCTTTTAGCCAAGTTGGCTCTTAAACCAGAGGCTTCTGAAAATTGCGAGAATCTATCATTAAGGAGTTGAGCGGAAGTGGGATCTCCTCTAGCAAACAGGAGAAGATCGTCTACAAAACACAAATGAGTAATTCCCAATCTTTTGCACCTAGGATGGTAATGGAAGCCCTGCTGAGTCTGTAAACCAGCTAGACATCTATTCAGGTAATCCATAACTAGCACAAAAACATAAGGAGAGAGAGGGTCACCCTGTCGTAACCCTTTCCTGGCTGGGAAGAATTCAGAAAACTCCCCATTAATAATAATGGTATAGCTCACAGTCTGAATACATTGTAAAACCCAGTGAATGAACTTGGGAGGGAAACCCATACCTTTCAACACTTGTTCAATAAAACACCACTCCAGGGAATCATAAGCTTTTTGAAGATCAACTTTGGTCATACATCTAGGTGAAACATATTTTCTGTTGTAGCCTCTCACTAGCTCATGCCCCATATGTGTGAAATGTTGATTGGTTGAAAATAACTTATTTGAATCCCAATAGACAAGCCAAATACGGAAATTTAAAAAAACAAACGGAAATTCAAAAAAAAATCCAAAAAAAAAATACAAAAAATTAAGGGACTAGAATTGTGGATAAATCTCTTCCTTTTTTTATTCTATATTTGTATCAATATCAGATTGGTAGACTAACCACCTTTAGATCAAGCATTGTTAAGTTTTTGGGAGGATTGGAAATGAATACAAGATCCTCCCAGTGTGTTGTGTGATTGTGTCCAAGCACTCAAGTCAATATCAAATGCTCCTAGCTAGCTAGTATTTTGATTCAAGAGAACAATAACGGAAAGAAATAAAGTCAACTCTTTTGATCTACTATTATCAGATGGTTTCAGAAACGGTACGTTCATGAACATATGAATGAATTAGAAATAGCAGATAAAATAAGTAAATCTGATGTTCTTCACAATGTATATAATGAGAGTATTATTAGAGAAGAGAGAGAAAGTTGACGTACGATTTTACCATCCTCAATGAGTACGTACAGGAGAGGTGCAGAGTTGAGCTTAAAGTTCTTTCTTGTAAATACATTCAACTAAATAGGATATAGATGTCTTAGAATCGTGAGAGATAATGTCAATGTAATCGGATGGCACGAACTTCTCCCACAAACCTTAGGAATCGCAGGCCGAGAAGAGTTGCTTCGACACTAATGATAATGGGAGGACATCCATTGGCGATGTGAATAGAGATAGTATATGTGAAACACAATCTTCGGGCAATGCAGACAGACGATCCATTGGTATGAATTCAATTTTTGGTCTTCTTCCTTTATTGCTAAATACTACCAAGCTTCTGAACGAGCAAAAAAAAAAAGTCAGAAGCCTCTGGTTATGCAAGCACTACTGGTTTGACTAAGGCGTTTTACATGTCGATATTCGTTCCTTTTTTTTTTTATATTCAAACAGGGCTTCAAATTAAATTATGTAAGAACAGTTCTGGGATATAAAATTCTCAGAGAGTTATTTGTAATAAAGTTATTACATGTCGTAGGGGCCGAATTAAAAAGGAGAGTATCATCATGACAAGTGAGGGACTCCATTGCTAGATGAGCAAGAGAATCCACCACCATGTTGCTCTCTCTCAGACAATGCGAGCGAGAGTTTAACTTCTACAAAGTTTCCCATCAAAGTTTTACATTCCATAATCATGTTGCTCTCTCTCAGACAATGCGAGCGAGAGTTTAACTTCTACAAAGTTTCCCATCAAAGTTTTACATTCCATAATGATATGTTGGAGATGATCTTGTACGTCCTCCCTCTGCATAAGCAATTCCACAGATTTCTTTGAATCTGACTCCACAATCACTTTGATCAAATTGTTGTGAAGTGTTTGTTGGAGACCTTCCTTGATGGCTAAAAGTTCCGTCATCACCACATCTCGGGCCCTCACTTTCTTTGCAAATCCGGAGATCCACTTGCCTTTATGATCCTTCATGCCTCTGCAATACCAGCTTCAAGAGTGACACTATTAAAAGTATCATCACAATTTAACTTAATCTAGTCCACTGAAGGTGGATTCCAAGACACCATGATCTTTGTTCTCTTTCGTTTCGATTTATGGGGTTTCTCAAGTAGAGCAAAAAATTCCCAGCACTTGGCCACAACATTTTTCAACCAAATCATAGCTGTGGGGATTGAATTGCCAAATATCACATCGTTCCTCGTTTTCCAAACATACCAGATCACAAAGGAGAAGAAAGTAGACCAGGGAGGTTATGGTAGGTTTTTTTTTGAATGAAAGTTATTGAAAAGCCAATCATGAAGATTTTCAGTGAAAAAGTTGTCAGTGACACCAAGATTAGACCACATTTAAGCAGTAGCATGACAATCACGCAAAACATGTAAAATGTTCTACTTATTAGAATGACAGATAGTGCAAATGGAACTAGCAAGTATACCCCTCCTAGCCAAAGTTGCATTGTGAGCATTTTTATCTAACCAAGAAAGCCATATGAAAAACCTAATCTTAGGTAAAGTTTCAATTTTTCAAATCCATTCGAGATTCACATCATCAAAATTGTCCCTAATAAGCAAATCATACGCTCTACTACCATTAAACTTATTATCATCCATCAACAAACACGTGGGAAAATCCTTACAGTCAATGGTGGGGAGATGAACTTTGGACAATAATTTTTTCTATAAACTTTCAATGAGGTGTACAATTGGTATTTATGTCTTAAAAATTAGTTTGACTTTGGTCAACGGTCAAAAAGTGGTCAGGGAGTATACCTCAGTGTATTTAGTCAAACGTGGGTATATCTCTCTTTATTTTCCCCAAACCTTAGTATACCTCAATGTAATTTACCCTTTTTTTATTGGTGAGATAGTGTATTTTTTTTTTTTTTGATCAAACTAAGAAATATCCACCGTCGATCACAGTAACTATTTTTCTGCATTGGTTTGTAGGCAACTCAAAAGATAGGACAACTGGCCAATGAGTTTAAGGCTGCTCCATGCCCAAAGAGATTCGAACCTCGATCTTGATTAACGATGAATGAGTCCCTACCACTCAACCACACCCCCTTTATTATATGGTGAGCTAATATTTAGGAACCTATCATGCATATATCGTGCGAAGTTGAATAAGTAGCTAATCATTAGTGATCAACATGACGTCATGCGACCACTGAGTCGTTTCATGTTGAGGCCACCTCATGTGAGTTTTTATGAAAAACTAAACATGGCTAGAGCCCAGAAAAGTATACTCCACGTACATAAAAAGTAATAATAATAAAGAATAAATTGAATGAGTAACAATATGTTCAAAACTATAAAATAAAATAAAAAATAAAAAAAATTGTCCCCTCAGAATAATTAAAAACATTTGTATATAAATCAGCTTCTTACTGCCGAATATATTAGACGATACAAATTTACTGAAACTAAATATAGGAAATATAGCAATTACTGAAGATACAAATTTGTCAGGATCCTAGTTTTAAGCCTTTGGTCAAGATAGAATTTGAAATTTTACATAGGAGTATCATTTAGCGTCAAGATAGAAATTTTACAAAAAAAAGAGTGGATTTTTATGCTTACTTTGGAGCAACTGAGCAACAAACCCCACTCTTCACGGCACGAGGAATGAGCTGAAGAGTGAACCTGCGGTGTTCAGAGAGGCGGGTCGGCAAAGATGAAAGCTGGGAGGGTTTAAAGTTGGGTTTTATATGAAAGAGAAAGCTCTGCCACTGCCATTGCAGCAGAAAAAACTACTGGCGCAATGATGACACGCACAAATCAAGAAATGGTCCAAAGAACGAATATCGACATGTAAAACGCCTGAGTCAAACCCAGTACTCTTGCAATCCAACTTAAAATCAACATTAAAATGATAAATCACAACACACACACTCACTAACAACTAACGAGAGTGAGCAAAACTAAAATCTTAACAAATAGTGTATTCTAGGAAGTTAAGAACCAGGGGAGGCAAATGTAGGAAACAATAATTGTGATCCAATAGTCTTTCTTAGCTTTTGTCTCCATCAATCAAGGCCAGGGGTGCGTACAACCGACCCCCCTTACCCTTCCTAGTCGGGAGCCTTGGAGGGAATGGGATATTATTAACTGTTGTTGTAATCAAAGGCCGGAAATCGATGCCATGCACAACAAGAGCCTGCTCCCGATATGTGATTCCAAGCTCCATTACAATCATCTCCAAGACTTTCCAATCATTGGTACCCTCAATGCCAACATTATATCTGCCTATCTCTATCTCCATCCATTCACCCCCCATCAATTTTACCTCCTTCATCCATTCATTGCCCCTCCTGGTCTCCTCCGTCCACTCGAGATCACGATCTCGATCCATCTCGATCTCCATCTGCTCATCAATATCATCATCGTGTAAAACCAAAGAGCTTGATTGCTTCCTACACTTATCGAGATTAAGGAGTACCTCATCACTCAAGACACAACGATTATCCTTAACCATCTTACTTTCATCGATCTCCGTAAGGCTTACTTCCACCTTATTATAACCAAGTGATTCCACACCCATCTTGAACACGAAATATAGGACATAAGTAGTACTTGGGCTAAGGGATTTAGTGTGTAGTTTTGCTTTCATGAGCAAATGGGATCTACGTGAACCCGGATGCACTGCCACCTTCCGGAACCTATCAAGTGCCAGAATACATACGTTTTGTAAAATATGACATTATTATGTGACTTACATTACATGATCGAGAGGGAAAGATATACCTTGATTCAGGAAAGAATTTCCATATGCAGTAAGGAAGGTTGATACTCCATGCAATTTCAAGTGCCTTGTCACCAAGCATTAAGCTTTTCTTCCCACTCCACTTGTCCAAGACAATGCTCTACAAATGATAAAACAAACTATACACCGTTACCACTTAGGGCTCGTTTACTACCTTGTAATCAAAATGCAATGCAATGCAATCAATTTATAGAGTATACGTGGGATAAAAAGTGAAGGAGTGAGAGGAGAGGGATGGAAAAAGTGGAGTTGATTACATTATTTAATGTAATCACAATTGCTCAATTTTTCTAATGTAATGGTGATTACTTTGAATGGTGTAATCAAACTCACTTTTTCTATATCTTTTCACCCTCTTCTTCCTTTTCCACTACACATTTACTCTATAAAATGATTGCATTGCATTGCAAGGTAGTAAACACCACCTTAGTTTTCAGGCAACAGTATAGCTGCAAGCGAAGTTAAAATCTTGTCGTCCACCATTTTAAATTACAGTTGAAGACTTGAAGGACAATACAGCCAATGAGTAACCCATCTCTTGATTCTTAAAGCTCGTTTACTGTTACTAATGCAATGCAATGCAATCATTTTATATAGAGTAGATAATGTAGGGTGAAACGTGAAAGAGTGGGAGGAGAGAGATGAGAAAAGTGGGGTTAATTTCACCATCATATTTAATCACAATTGCTCAACTTTAACACATGCAAAGATAATTACAGTACTTTGGATTGTAATCAATCCCCGTTATTCACCTCTCTCCTCCCCAACCTTTATTTTTCAACTCACATTTACTCTATAAAATGATTGTGTTACATTGTATCTAGCAGGTAAACACCACCTTAGTTGATAGACCATGATTTCAACTAACTATGACTAGTTCCAAATCTTATCGTTCCAGATTTATTTAAATTTTTTTAGGGGATGTTCTAGAAGAAAACGAATGCCCGGTTTATACTGAAGTAATATTTTGACTTCGTGCAGAACTCTACTATATCCTCATATTTGTTGGGAAAGTAGAGCTTTTGGTGATAAATATTTGTCTACCCATTGGATAGTTTACCCACATAAAATGTGTGAAATGTTGATTGATTTTCACTTTTTAAGTTGAAAATAACTTACTTGAATCCGAATACACAAGCCAAATATTCGTATCAATATCAGATGGTTAGACTAACCACCTTTAGATCAAGCATTGTTAAGTTTTTGAAGAGCCAAAAAAAACAAAAAGCATTGTTAAGTTTTTGGGAGGATTGGAAACGAATACAAGATCCTCCCAGTGTGTTGTGTGATTGTGTCCAAGCACTCAAATCAAAATATCAAATGCTCCTAGCTAGCTAGTATTTTGATTCAAGTGAATAACAGGAAGAAAAAATAAAGTCTAACTCTTTTGATCTACTAACATCATATGGTTTCAGAAAGGGTACGTACATGAACATATGAATGAATTAGAAACAGAAGATAAAATAATTAAGTAAATCTTTTTCAGAATCAATATAAGGAGAGTATTATTAGAGAAGAAAGAGAAAGATAATGTACCATTTTACCGTCCTCAATGAGTACAGGAGAGGTGCAGAGATGAGAGAAAAGTTCTTTCTTCCAAAGATCATCAACTAAATAGGATATTGATGTCTTAGAATCTTGAGAGATAATGTCAATGTAATCGGATGGCACGAACTTCTCCCACAGAGCTTCGGATTCGCAGGCTGAGAAGAGTTTCTTCGACACCAACGATAATCGGAGGACATCCATTGGCGATGTCAATATAGATAGTATATGTGACAGACAATCTTCGGGCAATGCTGACAAACGATCCATTGCGTTTGAATTCAAATTTTGGTAAGTCCCAAGCTTCTCAACGAGCAAAAAAAAAGTCAGAAGCCTCTGGTTTTGCAAGTGCATATGTCGTGTGAAGTTGAATGAGATAATGATTAGTGATGAACATGTTGAATAAAAAAGCCCTTAAAAAAATAAAATTGTCCCCTCAGAATAATTAAAAACATTTGTATACAAATCAGCTTCTTTAGTGCTGAATATATTAGATGATATAAATAAACTGAAACTAAATCTAGGAATATAGCAATTTACTACAATAAACAATAGCAAGGAAGGCGAGTTTTTGTTATCAAAAGGCGACTGGGTCTATCGCCTTATTAGACAATAGCAAGTACCAGGTTGTTCTCCTCTTTCATCACTAATAATATTCAATGTCAGGTTTCTCTCTTTCAATTTTGCTTTTGATTTAATTTTGTTGTTTTGTTACTTTATTCGGAGTTTTGAACTCTATGTTCTCTTCGGATTTGCATGTTCTTTCTCGATGGTAATTTGCCTACTCTGAAGCAATTGCGACACTAATTCACAGACATGCTTGATCTTTTTGTTGTTGTTAACTGCAACTATATTATATGGATATGAAATCTGATGGTCCAATTCGTGTTTATTAGGCAATTTTGAGAATTTAGGGTTTCGCGATTCTTTTTTCAGTTAATTGCAAAACTTTTGCGGTAATTAGGTTTGTGGAAAATGATTCCACTTAATTGCTAATGTTTTCAATTTACTGTGAATTGTGATGTTTGAAATGGATATGTTCTATTAGGGTTTAACCTTCGAGCTTTGGAGCCAATGTTGATGGTTTATTTGGTGTTCGATGAATTTAGGGTTTGAGCTTCGAATCTTGTACTGCCTATGGATGTGGCTTCCATGTAAGGTTTTCTAGCTCTCTCCTTCCCCTATTCTCACTCTATATGGTTAATTATTTATTATGAAATGTGATGTTGTTTGCTGTAATATGTTCAATTAGGGTTTACATTTGCATGTATTTGATTCCCTATCAGAATTAATAGTTTGCTTGAATTTAGAGAACATAATGAATTATCATTTCTACACTGCTATTGTACTATTGTTTGAGGTGTTATTGCTCATCCAACAAAAACAATCTATAAGCTTTCTTTTTTTGAGGCACACTCATATATAGTCATATAGTATACTCACATATACTGAAGATTGTCACTACCTCTGAGGCAAACCTTCTTGCTTTGTTTTTTTTTATCAATTTTTAGATTTTATAAATCATGACCAGCCTATGTTTTGTTTCTTATTCCTAAAAATTCCTTCTTTTTATACCTTTTAGTGGGATTTGTAGGCTACGATTCCGGGTATTAATCAGGAAATACAAGTGTGTCATTGATGATTTATTGTTCGGTTTGATGTCCCTTTGCCTATGATGGTTTATAAATATACTTTGAGTAGTAAAATACTATGAAAAGAGTTCCACATCTGAGGCTTCTGGGCTCATACTTTTCCTCATTTTAATCATTTGAATATTGCAATCAATGCTTAATGGTTGAGAATCCTGTCGGTAGTACATTAGTTTGAGTATGCTTGATTTTACTGAGTGAAAAAATGGTGCGCGTGACGATAAAACTAGACAGGGACAGCTGATACTCTTCGGAGTATGATGAGTTGTCTTAAATGGGAATCTCTTAGACGCACTTGCTTGTCTTCAATCAAACTGGTTTTGTTTTGGTTTGTTAGATTGGTTTGGATGAATAGCCATCTAATGTCTAATTGAACAAATTTTTAGTGATTTCAAACCTTTGGAAAGGCCTAGTTATTGCGACGCAAGAACGGAGATATGAATGATGGTTCTTGTTGTAGCTAGATGCAATGACTGATCGGGCTCCAAGGACATCATATGTAATGAGATTTCTGCCTTAGGCAATGAAGGCTTATCTGTTGCTTTTGAATTTGTGATCCTATGTTCTTTATAATCTCTGCTTTTCAACATCCTGTCTGGTGGTTCGGTATTGTGTACAATAAGGGGAAATATATATTGGGTGTGGCTGTGGGTTAAGAGAAACTGGGATTTCTAGGTAAAAGCAAACAAGCAGGAACCTTGTTTTGAGTGGCCTGTGGGAAGTGCCAAAAGCCTACTTAAATAAGGGAGAATATCTGATCTATGTGAAAGGTCAAAGGACCCACAATAATAGTTTGCCAATTTCATGGACATTGGCAAATAAATTGGCAAATGGTTGTGTTTTGTTGTTTCAGTCCTACCTATTTATTCCCTTTCCGTATAAGAAGCCTCTGTTTTTTCCCCTCTAGTAAAATAACGAAATTAATGACTTTTGTCTTCTGAAATGTACATCAAGTATTCCTGACTCATGTGTTTCTCATTTTTTTCATAATGGCCACATAATCCAGATTATGTACAAGTATATATATGTAAATTTTCCATTCTCCTGTAACTGTTACAACAACAACAACAACCCAGTAAGTATCCCGCCTAGGGCGGGGTCTGGGGAGGTCCAGATGTACGCAGTCTTACCCCTAACTAGTCGCCTAACTGTTGTATGGTGTAAAACAGATTGAGCACCTTTCACCGAGGTTAGCAGCAGTTAGAATTGAACTCTGTCCTTCACATATGAACGTGGGGTTCTTCTAGAAAGTTTGTTTTGCTCTTTTGCGTTCAAGGCTCAATAAACAGGGTGCAAAGCTCCTGTCAACACCTGAGGTGACTTTTTTTTTTTTTTTTTTTAATGGCACAATATCATGTTGAGCTCCTGTCAACACCTCTTTCTAATCAGTTGCCTAATTATATAAACTGAGCTCCTGGTATAAACTCTCATAAGTGAATATTTGACTAAAAATGCAGATTTTATCCTCACTTCGGAGCTGCAACACAATTATTGCTAGGAGTGTAAGAATGACCAGCTTCAGCTTTGGAGGTCTTCAAGCTTAGAGTGAAGAACGATCATTTCCTTTTTATTTTGTATTTAAAATGTGTTTAGCTATTTATTATACCGTTCATTCTTTTTTTTCCGGCTGTAATTGAAAAGGATTTGTTGGAATCTTTGGAATTCGGATATATACAGATCTTTTATTGGTATGATCAATGATAATTTTCTCATTTGAGTGATCTTTTATGGAGTATTGGATATTGCCACAAAAGAAAAAAAAAAAAAAAAAAAAAGGGCAAATAAGGCGAATAATACATTGTTGCCTTATTTCGTGACATCAAATAAGGCAATATTTTTCCTCTCGCCTTGTTTGTTAGGAACCAAATAAGGCGACTTGAAAAACTTTGCCTTATTGAGTACTATCAAATAAGGCGAAATCCTTTTGCCTATTTTGCTTCAAACCGAATAAGGCGAAAGTTTTTCATTGCCTTAAAAACGGATTTGGATCCTCTCCAATACCTCAATTCCCGCATTTACGCATTACACTTGTTGATGTTTGCCACGTATTAAGTTGATTACAAACAAAAAAGGTAAAGTTAAATCTTTAACACATGGCAAGCATCAACAAGTGTAATGCGTAAATGCGGAAAATGGGGTATTAGAGAGGATCCAAATCCTTCTAAACCTATTACAACGGGGCTAATAAGGCAACCTAAAGGCGACCTAAAATTCGCCTTATTAGGCTAATAAGGCAAAATTTGGACCTAATAAGGCGAAATTTTTTGCCTTTTTTGGACTTTTTTTTGTAGTGATTACTGAAGATACAAATATGTCAGGATCCAGTATCAAGCCTTTGGTGATCATGATCTTATTAATACCACCGCATAGAACATTAACGTCAAAAGGGCAGCTTGCATACAAACTTACCGGCCCCTAAAACAACCCAAATTTGCATAATCCCCCACATATCATTTGGCACAAAGATAAAGAGTGGATTTTTATGCTTACTTTGGAGCCACTGAGCAACAAACCCCGCCTTTTACGGCACGAGAAATGAGCTGAAGAGTGAACCTGCAGTGTTCCGAGAGGCGGGTCGATAAAGATGGACGCTGGGAGGGTTTAAGTTGGGTTTTATATGAAAGAGACTGCCACTGCCATGGCAACATAGAAAACTAGAACAAGAAAAGATTAAGGAATTTGTGGGTAAGATTGTGCTACAAAAAGAAGGGAAAACAAATCAACTACTGATATAGTTAACTAACCAAGTAAATGGAATTCCAAGCTATTCACAAACTCTTTTTCCCTTTGATGTCCACAAAAATCTCCTTTCAAATGATGGAAAACAAAAGGAAAAAGCCATCAAAAGATGGACAATGTAATATCGGAGTAGTGAATAACTCCACCATATATCGTGCATATATATATCGTGTTTAGTATTGCGGGAGCAGCTAGAGGTTCGAATATGCAATGGATTCATGGGTTCGGAATGAAGATCAAGGCACCTAATATCCTAACAGCGAAGCTTTTAGCTATAAGAGATAGTCTTAAGCAAATTAAAATGCATAAGTGGTCGCATGTCATTGTGGAATCAGACTCCAAACAAGCTGTTGATGTACTATGTGAGAAAGTAAGAGCTCTATAAGGATGTACTAATGAATATAATTTTGGAGTGCAGGGCACTGGTGGGCACTATGGACCAGGTCAAGATCATGCATACATGGAGAGAAGCTAATGAACTGGCGGATATAGTGTTGCAAAGTTCGTCATTCATTCGGATTGTATTGTTTTAATTGAGTTTGATGAACTGTTGTCCTACTGCTTTAGACAATGATTGTAATGGGGTCTTACGCCCTAGACTCGTAGCTACATAATTTTAATAGATGTTCTTATTCTACCAAAAAAAAATAATAATAATAATAACTCCACCAGAACACCATTACTCCAATAATAACAGGAGTATCTGATGAAAAGTCAAATTAATTGATAATGTCATACACAGCTGCACGACGACGTATTATGCTACAGCAGCACAGGACTTGAAGCATTGCCTGATCAATGAAATGAAGGGCAATGTGGTCAAGCATTGAAATGCTTCATTTACTAGAACATTGGAGTAGTGTTTTCATCATCCAATACACTGTGTTAACATTAAGAATATAATGATATATGTGAGGGTATCCTATAATTAGTCGTTTATTGTTCAAAATAAATATTTCAATTGAATGAGATGGTCCTATTCTTGAAGTGCTATTCAGTAAACTTCATTGTACCAGTTACTCTGATTGCAATAGTGCAACATGGTTCTTCCATGGGATGGAAAGCTGGGTTTCTTTGGTATCGATATCACAAGTGAACTATGAAATTGAGTTTGTGGCATGAACATGCATGCCTTTGTGATGTCCATGATGTTCAAATATCTTGTGCATCATATACATGTTTGTTAATAGACCTCAGCATTTTCTTTTATTCTTCAGAAATTGGTTGAAATGGCAGTTTTATGCTAGGGGATATGAAGTTGCAGTATATCTGACTATTACCTAATGTCATTCTGAGTGAGAGCTAAGTAGAAGTTCGTCTCTTCCCTTTTAAGTGGCTAACTCTACTGAATGAAGCTTGTCAGCTTGCAAGTAGCATTGACAGAACTTTGAATATTCCTAAAGTAAGGGTCGTTGGCCAAATGCACTCTATTATTCTGATATCGTAGATGTTAGTGCATCATTGTGCTTGAAGTTTGCACCATGTGCCAGAGAAACTGAGCTCCGCCGAGCTGCTGAAATAGTCATTGTTTGATCTTTTTGTTCTTTCAGCATGCAGTCTCCATTTTAAGAGCTTATTTCTGGAAGAAGAAACTATATATTCTGTTGCTGGGAGCCTGGGACATCATTATGTTTTGTTAGTTTGTACCCTTAAAACAGTTATTTCTGTTGTTATGCCATCCTTTTGATATGTCAAATCGTACTGTTAGCCCACTCACCAAAAAAAAAGAAAAAAAGAAGAAAAAAAAGTTGAATTATTTCCATTGGCCATTGCTACAACACAGAAATAATATGCAAATTTTAGTACATTTATCAATAAATAACTTAATCAGTTTCCAAAACATGAAAGTCATTTAATATTTTATTCATCCTCTAAGGTGTCCCTATGAATAAAATAATTCCAAGATCCTCATTTTACCCTAATGTGACCAAGCTTTGGCTTGTCAACCACACTAGTCAAAATAGGTAAGCAAGCCTTGCTAATTATGTCCAACATAACTCTTGGTTGATAGGCATATCTAATATGGCTATCCCTTTACCCCAACATGTAAGGACTCCTTACTCATATCCTTGAGGGAACCAAATGGTCTTGTAAATCTCTTCTTAGACTTACCCACATTAACTCAAGATTAAAATAATGCCACGCTTTGGCAATGCCCATTATGAATGATCGAGAGTGTAATAGGTGACCTTTATTTGGGAGGGCATAAACTCAATATTTCCTTGGGACGTGATTTATCAATTTGTTTTAATATGTGTGAACAAGTTGTTATATTAAACAATATGATAAATCAGGCATGCGATAATTAAAGCAATAAATCTAATTTACGCAATAAATAAATGATCCTAGTATGGCCCCTGAAAAAGAAAAACTAAAGATCTAATCTTCATTTTCTCCCACTTGAATTGCGATCTCCTCCAAGGCACCATTCTTCAAGCTTTCTCCTTTGTAATTTGTACTTAGTAATTTAAACTTAAAGCTAATGCAATAAAATAAATTACATAAATACGACGGTTTTACATACCGTATTTAATTACAAAAATACATAACGATACGCAGATCGTATTTTGGGCCATACTAGATCATACATTCATTCACCCATAAGATGGGTGACCCAAGAAATATCCAAAAGCCATATAATAAGCAAGTAGATCAATCATCCAATAATTGAAATATTTGAAATTATATGCTAACGGATCCAATACACACTACTGATCTAATCACAGTGCATACATGCATTCATCATAACACTAAACTTGCAAAACAACAATTTAGTATCAAGATTGAATTAATAGTAGCAAACTATTGTATTTAGTGTCAAGGTACGTAGTAGCGAAATCCAACAATTAGTACCAAGGTGGTAATATGTAATAGCAAATGCCACTAAATAGTAGTCAAAAACACGGCATAAACCTCGTAGCTTATTTCGATCATAGATCGAAAGGAAAACATGGATCTAATCCTAACATTCTTTGCATCATATGAATCAAATAAGGGATGGAGGAAACATGCTACTTATATTTATGCAAACATGACACATGATCTATCATGAAATGGAAGCATAACATTTCTAATACTATTGATTTTACCAAAGTCACGATCCATCATGGCAGTGAACATCAAACAATCAAATTTTTTAATTTTTGACATGATCCAATCACGGCAAAAACAGATCACACGAAACAACAGCCCATAAAGACAATTTTCGTGCAGCAAGATTGATTTTCGTGATCTAATTAACCCATTAATTAGGCTTTGATACCACTGTTGGATCTAGTTGCAATGATCTAATTATGTAAGCGGAAGATAACTAGATAACAGGAAGTTTAATGGTTAATTAAACACACGTAATTATACCTCTTGATGCGTGCCTCGTTGTTCGACGAGATCGATGGATGCAAATTCTAGGATCCCAAATGTGATCCCTCTACCGTAGTCCACACCGTAGACGAATGATCACCGTTGCCAATTTGATAGCTAGATCGTGGGATCTAATCCCTCTAGTAGCACACGGTTAGGATGAGAGAAAAGGGAGACAAGGATAGCATATTATTTGTGCCTCTCAAGCTCTCAAGTAAGTCCCTTTATGCATATGCTATCCTCCTCCTTTTATAGAGAACTAAGGGCTCCTTGTTCCTTAAGTTGACCTATTCCACTTAAGGGAACAAGAGTCACCCACCCACAACCAAGTGGTGCACCCTTAAGGCCCATTAGTTAAGTGCCTAGCACTTAAGTGATGTTGGGCTTACCCTAGGTGAGCCCATTAAACCACTCACTCTCACTTGATCCATTCGACACGTTGTGTGTGACCCGTTAGGCCGAAACGCATTTAGTAGTTGGTCCAATCCAATCGGCCCGAATAATCGTAAGCGGTCTCTAGCTAAATATTACGATCTACTAAATCGATGGGTTTACTATCTCTAAAGTTTAATCCCAAATTTTGCACCTTCACTGACAGGACATAAACCTTCAGATTCTGCTTGGGAGGAGACATATAATTTACGCATATAGGGTATTTGGATTGACAATGCTTCTTTGTGGGTTTTTGGTTATTTGTTTGCCAGAGACAAGGGGCAAGGTGCTCTGTGACACCATGGAGGAACAAGAGTGTAGGGACAGCACAAATGGGTTAGTTGTTTGATTTTTTTTGTGAATAAAATCATACTCCCTCCGTTTTATGAAGATGTTTACACTTGCTTTTTCACGGTCTCCAATGCACCATTTTGACCGTAGATAATTTTAATTATATGCATATATAGATTATAAAATTATAATTTTCCAAAAGTATTCTTTAAAATGAATTTAAACAATACCATTTTTACATAATAAATCTTTGTATTGTTTCACTAATTCATAGTCAAAGTTTGTGAACTTTAACCTTGAAAAATGAAGTGTAAACATCTTGGTGAAACAGATTAAGTAATATTTTTCATTAGGAATGATATTATCATCTACAAAATTATAGTATTAAATTTCTGCCTCCACATGTTGTATCTGCTGCTAATTGGCCAAGCGTCAAGCTATCATACGATCTTCTAACTTTGAAATTGATTCCAACATACCAATTGTGACTTATTTTTTTTAAAGTACAATCAGAAATTCTGAGTATTCCTAAAGTTAAGGAAGACAATCATAATCAATCAATCAATCAATTAATGTATATATATAAACCCAACCCCTTCTTCTTAAAGTTAAAGTCGACAAATTATAGTGTGAATAGGAAACTCAATATGTTAGAGTTAGAGAAAATAATGATAGGAAGTTAGTAACCTAAGACATGTATATCACCTAAAATTCTAATAGTCGTATACCATTGTTATCCAAAGCTAAATATAAACCCAACCTCTTCCCTACTCCTTCCCCCCAAACCTCTCTTTCATTACGTTTCAGCTATTCATATGCAACAAATATGCTTATTTCCAACTAAATGCTTAATAATGTTTTCTTCTCATGGAACTAATTAATTCTATTATTTTTGCAGGTTGCTATATCATACTCTTTTTCCTTTTGGATATTGATGGTATGCGTTCTTATGTGAATCACTTAATTGGTGTGCATAATAACAATTTGATGTGTATATATGCATGTTTCCAATAATGTTTATTATTTTTGTAATTTTATATTATGATTATAAACTTATAATTGTGTTATTGACAGTCTGATATTCATGGTTATTTTTATATTAGGGGGGATTTCTAAAGGTAAATCTGATCTCTTGACTAACAAGACATTTTTTTAATGCAGTTCATGAGTTTATCGATGAAGTGATTAAACAGGTTCAGCAAGCATTTAATTTTATGTGATTATTTTCTCTTATATCAATTCGTTTTATTTTTTGGGATCTCTCTATCAATTCTTGGTTTCAGTATGTTTAATTTCATAACAGATGATTATGGACTTTTTCATTCCAATTTGGTGGAGGGGAAGGGGAATATCAAGTTCAGACGAAGCATGAGCCTGTAGTTATAACAACGATCAAAAAGAACTATTGTAGGTCGCCAAATTCGTTTGTATTTTATTTATTTATTTGGTTCTTTTACAATATTTATCATTATCATAGAGGACGATGATGCATACTGTAAACTGATAGATCTCTAGCTCTATCTCTCCCAAACTCTTTTTTCTTTCTTTTTCTTTATTATTATTATTTATTTATTTTTTTGTAATAGGGTTCATTTTCTTTATCTTTTAGTTATGGGTTTGGATTGTAGAATTTGAAAGGTGGGTAAGTTCTTTTCTTTTAGTACTCTAATTGGATTCTAAGATCAATAGGATGCTATGTGTACATACAACGTCATGTGCCTACATAAAAATTGAAATGATCAAGAGGCTTGGTTTATATTCTAAACTAAAACAAGTACAAGACCTTCGGATCACATCTTGAAGCCCCTGTCCTACATACATCGTCTTTTCATTTTTAATCATGTTCCTCATTGATTAACTCATCATGCTTAATTATACAAGGTCTCTTTTTCTATATGAATGCTTATAAGAGCTTCTTCTTTTTTTGGGGAACATAGTTGGTAGTCCCCAAAACACATTTTGCAAGGGCAGGCTTCCAGCCTCCAAGCCTAATGAAATTCTCAAGATTAATATATAAGACCAATTGAACCTTATACGAGATACGAGTCAACAAGTGTAAGCCCCTTACCCTACCTACATCATTTTTTTATGTGTCCATGAAAATTGAATTCTCAATAAATATCATATATGATTATTGCTTTTTATTAGATGTTCCAGCAGATTCACTAATCGATTGCACAGTCACATACAATAGTGTAAAATGCTTAGGAGTCTTAGAATCCTAATTCTAATATAATTACAATTCTACACTAATACGTGCTCCCATCAATATAGCGTTAGAGTTTTATTGGCTTTATAATTTGATCTTGGCCAAATATTCAAAATAGAATATAAGTATTCTACACATCTACAAAAATAAAAATATTTATACCTTCATATTGGTATCAAAAAAATACCTCAGAATGAGATGCATTTATAATATATTTACACAAACGTATAAGATCGTATCTAATATTAAAACCGTAATTAGATTTTAAAAAATATAAGATTTATTTAAAAATAAAATAAAATAAATAAAATCATATAAAATATAGTTGTGCATCGCATGGGCCATACAACGTGCCACCTAAGCAAAATTTGAGTACTATTAGAATTAGTCATTATCAGAAGTTCAGAACCACCTGAAACTTTTCTAAGCAAATTCATAGAACGCGTCACCTAAACAAAATTTGAGTAGTACTAGAATTACTCATTATCAAACGTTCAGAATTAGAACCACCGAAAACTTTTAATACTTATTAAAAAAGGGTACAAGATAAAAGGAAAAAAAGGTTAAATGATTATGAATTTATGATATTGAGAAATGCGTGGCTATCCACTTTTACTATTTGTGTTTAAGCATAAACGTAGTTAAAAGAAAATAAAATTAATTAAGAGTGAGTTAGGTAGCTACGGGCTTTATACATTTTTTTTTTACACAATAAGAGACCGTAACTGATTGGTTGAGTAATATAACCACGTAAAATTCTATAATGAAAAAGTAGGCTCTAGCCATTATTCAATTTTATTTTTATTTTTTAATGATTGTTCTTATCATTTGAGGTATTGGGATTGACTTAGGATGCAATTTATGTGGTATACTTCTTATCAAATTCTTCAAGAGCAACATATATAAGTTAGTACTAAATATCCTTATAAATAAGTGATAACATTATTTTAAATATATCAATCATCTTATAATGTCAGTTATTAAAGAGGCATCTTTCGAGAGTATAGAGACATGTCACCTAAGCAAAGAGCATAAAGACATGCCACATCAGCAAACACGATAAAATAAATTAAAAACAATTATGCAAAAGATAAGTATGTTAGTAGTGAAACAATGATAGAATCCTTAATAGTTCATATATACGTCCATCAATATGAGATTAGTTAAGAAAAAAGTTAGAAAATTAGTGGGAGAAAGTAAATCCCGTAAGGGATATGTAATGATAGAATTTGATTCATGAGAGGAAGCCTAGAGGTAACAAATACATGTTGTAATCTTTTAGATTAGATTAGATTAGATTAGATGGTCACAAAACTTCTATCTTTTAGTTTAGGCATATTGGTAGTGTGTAATATTCTACTTTCCTACACCCACGCACGCCAACCCTTCTCTCACGAGCATTTTTGGTTTTGCACTTTGAAGCAAATATTTTGTTTCATAATCATTGTCTATAATGACTATATAGTGCTTACTTTGATTTGTTATTATGCACGAAGTCATGAATTGCTTACTTTTGGAATTAACTTTTTATTTCATGTGAAGATATATGTAAGTGTAGAATTGAGTGTTTTTTTTTCAAAAAATCAAATAAAAATTTTATAATTGACTCATTACGTTTATATTTGCAGGTTTTGAGGTTACAAATTCATTATTTGCACATTTATATGCGAAAACGTATAGCAATAATCAATATCAATATACCTATATAAAGGATTGCACCCCAAAAATAAATAAATTTATATATATATGTCGTAGTTATGTGAGTTAGACATTACTCTTTCATATTTATATTGATTACTTCAATGATTATAGGATATTAGTGAGTATTTCACTTAACCCGTGCATTGCACGGGCTTTCAAACTAGTATATATATATATAAAGGAGGCATATTTCGGGAGCAATAAGGCACGCCACGTAGGCGGGAATTTTAAGAGCGCGCCACCTAAGCGAAATAAAGACAAAAAATAACCGGTTTGAAACGTTTAGGAGTCTTAGTATCCATATTTTTTAGGATTCTTGAGAGGTTAACCACTAGAGTTTTAAATGGATTATAACAAATCTTCGTCCAATATTTAAAATCGGATATTACATTTTCTATACATCTCAAAAAAAAAAAAATTACACCATCAGATTTGGATCGAAAAATGCTTTAAAACAAGATGCATCTATAATATGTTTATAAAATAAATTTTTATGATAGAATTTGATTTATTTTTTTGGGTGAAATATGATTGAATTTGATTGATACTAAAAACCTATAGTAATATAATCTGTCTATTAATTAGCTATGAGATAATCTTTGATTAATAATTTGCACCAAAGGAAAAAGAAAAGAAAAAAAAAGAAAGAAGATCACGTCTATCCGACCATTAGCTATAAGGCCTTTCTCTTTCCCTTCTACCATTTTTCATTATCTTTGATGACACATTAGTTTAGTTTGAGTATAACACTACTACTTTGCCACAATTATACACAACCTATAAATAAACTTGGCTCATTGCTTTTAACTTTGGTGTGTTGATTGGTTTATTTGTCATACTTATAAGCATAATATACATGTAGCATGATGACTTTTTTTTATACCTTGCTTGACATATTGTTACAAGTCGGTCATAAATTTTCACTTACATTTCTATATATGTACAGATCACAAAGTTTAAGGTATTTCTCTCTCTTCGTGCGTCTAAGATAAGAACTAATGTACTATATGTACTAATGTAAAATTAATTAATTTTTCGGTTCTTCTTGCATATCGTGTTTCCATCATTATTAAGCCAAACATGTAAATCTGACTAATTAAATGGTATATTTGTATTTTGGCATACATGCTATTAGTTGAGCGATCACGTCAATGAAAATGATTAAATAAGTATATTTCCGGTAAGTTTTAACTTTTATATTTAGTTATTTACCAATTCATGTTTTTGCTTTTCTTATTGATATTTTATACATAGGCTTATAGTATATATATATATATATATATATATATATATATATATATATATATATATATATATATATTAGGAATTAATTTGTTTCTTGCTCAATACGCTGAAAGTGTTACGCTACAGCGTATAAGTTTTATAGACAAGTTAATGTATTGATAAGTTTTTTTGCTTTTCTTATTGATATTTATTACATAGGCTTATAGTATATATATATATATATATATATATATATATATATATATATATGAGGAATTAATTTGTTTCTTGCTCAATACAGTAAAAGTGTTACGCTACAGCGTACAAGTTTTATACACAAGTTAATGTATTGATAAGCTTTTTCTACACTTAAGGTCACCTCAACACTAAGCTTTCTTTTGTTTGGAGTGACTTAGAGTTTATATATCATTACCACTATAGACCTAGAATTTCATATTCGATATACTCTATGTACGTATAAATTGAAAGTAGCTTGAGTTTGTATAAGCATAAAGATAAATATGTGTAGTAATCTACTATAGATGAGACGTAACAAAACTTATTTGTTATTTCATAGGTTAGTATATTTGTATATATATAAACCCACATAACCTCAACTCACCATCCATTTCCTGTCCTCTTCCTTCTTCATGTGCACAATAATAACTAGAGTATATTTTTTACTTAATAATTGTATTCCAATTTAAATCGAATATTTTCTTGATGGTCTAATTGTTTTATTCATTTGCAGCATCAACATTATGTTTTATGTTCTTTATAGAAATAAAAGTATAAATTAGAAATAAATGATATAGAGCAATATGTTTGATATGTGCATCAATGTACCCATAGGTGCCACATTATTAATGATGTTGGGCTTGCCTGAAAAAAATATGGGCTAGACAAGTGTGGTATATCGTGCTAGATACACCCGAGTACATACAAAAATTTACCGTGTATCAGGAAGCATATTTCAGGAGTACAGAGCGCACCACATAGGATTGACATGTAAGCAAGCAATTAGACAAAAAATAAACAAAGATTAGGATAATGAAAAATAGAGTTTGAGTTGTGATAGATCTCTTGAGTTTTATAAGAGTCCTATTAGATTTCCGTCAAGTATTTAAAATCACTTATAACTTTTTCTACACTAAAAAATAATAACGGTTATATAATCAAATTCGCATCGAAAAGTACCTTAAAATGATATCCATTTACAATATGTATAAGAAACATGTAAATTTGTCTCCAAATTTTAGTTGACGCGATTAAAATGAAGCAAATATGTTTAGTGCGTGTATGATACATATTTGATTATTAGATTGCGCCACCTAAGCAATTAGTGTCAACACAATAATTAAAAGCAAACCACATAAATCAACTATATATCTTAGAAAATTATATGCGGGTAGAATTGAAATAGTAGTATTAGAGTTATATTCTACTAACATAAAATGAAACATATACGAATGTATTAACGTGAACTCGTGCATCGCACGAGCTTTATAACTAATATCTATATATTAGAGGCATTTTCTGACAGCATTGGAGACGTCCACCTAAGCGAACCATCATAATAAAATTTTAATATAAATATAAAATAGAAATATAGATTTTGGCATAGAATATATATTAAGTTGTACTTTCCTAAATTGTTAACGAGTAGACTATTAGAGGTTTTGGTATAGAAGATATACTAAAGTTATACTTTCCTAAATCGTTAAAGAGTAGACTATTAGATTTTAACTAGCATATAACTTTACTTACACGGCTTAAAAAATTAAATTTCTTCCACCATTGGAAAGAGTACGAAATATCCTTTAAAATGAGACTCATTTGTAAGATGTTTTATTGATTAAAAAATAAACTATGAGTATATTAAAAGTGCATAATTTATACAACATAGGTAGCGTCCACCTAAAAAAGTAATTAGTTTGACAACTAAATAGTTGCAAAGTTAAAAATAAAAAAAGATAAAAAAAAAATCATAATATCTATATATTAGAGGCATTTTCTGACAGCATTGGAAGCGTCCACCTAAGCGAGCCATTGTAGTAAAGTTTTAATATAAATATAAAATAAAAATATATGTTTTGGTATAGAATATATATACTAAAATTGTACTTTCCAAAATCGTTAAAGAGTACACTATTAATTAGAGGTTTTCGTATAGAATATATACTAAAGTTGTACTTTCCTAAATCATTAAAGAGTAGCCTATTAGATTTTAGAAAGCATATGACTTTACTTTCACCGTTTAAAAAATTAAATTTCTTACACCATTGGAACGCGTACGAAATATCCTTTAAAATGATATACATTTGTAGTATGTTCTATTGATTTACAACATAAGATGCGTCCACCTAAAAAGGTAATTAGTAATTAGCTTGACAAATTGACACAACTAAAGAGTTGCAATGTAAAAATAAGAGAAAAGATACGTATATTAGTTATATAAATTTAAAAAGCAATCTCAAGGTAAAATATAATAAAAAGAGTATGTGTAGAATAAAGAAATAAATAATGAATCTAAAATGATTCTAGGTCCAATCTTTAATAGGAAGCTTTACCATTATCACGTATAATTTTATAACTGTGCCTAATATATTGATCTCCCATGCTATTTTAGGGCTCCAATTTATGTTCCCTTCAACTTTATAATTATTAATTTACTCCTTTCGGACCACAAATAAAATTACATTGGACTTTTTGCGTTCTTCAAGGCAGTACTTTGACTGCATATAACTTTGAAAAAACAAGCAAGTTTTAAAATATGTTTTGCTATTCTAAGGTTTACGTCTAAAACTTCTCTTTTTTTGAAAAGTAGTTATGTATACATTAGACATTTAAACTGATTTTACCATAAAAGAAGGGTCATATCTTTGGAAGGTTAGTTGTACACTTATATCAGCATAAGAGCATTGACGTGCCAACATCAAGCATAGAAAGACTCTGAAACTATTAACTCTTGGATCATGTAACATATGGGATGAGTTAATTAATAGTTAATTGAAATTGATGATAAGAGTTTAATTTAGATAAGATCCCCTATAAAGTTATAGTAATCTTATTATATGGCATTCAAGATATTAAATGGATTATATAAATTATTATCCATATATTAATAATAGTTTTTCATAAGTGACAATTACACTTTGATTTTTCGATGAGATTAATAATCACTTTATATTAATTTTATTATATAATCACAGTTCGTGCAACGGACGGGCATACTCACGGGCATCCACCTAGTAAAATTAAAAATCGTGCCAGAAACCCCAAATCTAATAATGTAGAAAAGGTTTTTTTGGTTACTCTAACTCATTGTTATGTGTATACTTAATTTTGATATCTCTATGAATCATAGAAACAAATAGCTGAGTGGCTAAAAGGATAAAGACGTTATTTGAGTTAACTCTCAAATAGAAAATTCGTCATCAACACCAACTGCAAATTAGATTATGTATCCGACTCTACATTGCGTACTGCACACAAGCATGAAACCCGTCAATTTTGTTGAAAGAAGACAAGGAAAAATAGTTTCGTTTTGAATTGGCCAAAGGAGGAGCACTAGGGCACCCATGGAGCCATGTACACGAGCGGGCCCCCCCGAAAGAAATAAGAAAAAACCTAACATTTCTACATTGAATTATATGATTATTTCTTCGCTCATTGAAGTGACAAACATCAATTCAAAACCACTTCAATGAGAAGCAACCAACAAGTTGACGATGGATTAGGTGTCAAACTACTCGACCACCAAAGTTTATATTCATTTTAGCATGTACTCAACTACCCCGCAAAGTGTTCTTACTTCCTTTAATTTGTCTCAATTCAAATTAGAGTTTAATAACTCAATGATTCGCATATGAGAGTCTAGCAACAAAGTTTCGTTACCAACATTAAGCAATAGTCTTAGATCCAATTTGTAAAATAGCTACATCTTTCTCATGGCATTCCCGTGCTCGTTGAATTTAGGAGCATGATGACATACATTGTCCTAGTGTTTAAAGAAGCTCTACCCTAAATAGCCTAGGGGAGAGGATCAGATTTACCCTGAACAAAACACAAAGGTTGTTTTGTATAGACCCTTATTGTGAAGCACAATGAGCCAATGTCCATATGCAACTGCACGAGAAATCCAAATCACAAATAGATAACAGGCATGAAATATACTCCGTACTTGTTTAAATATGACCCATTTGTAATTTGAAAAATATATTAGTGTGTATTGTGATAATATACAAAGATGCTCTGATGAATAATTTAAGTCTATTACATATCGCTAAAATCAATTTAAATAAAAAAAAATTGTGCATTACACACACTCAACTTGTATAATAGTATAATACTCTCTCCGTCCCAAATACTTTCACGGAGTACATTACACGAGCGATTTCATTTCCAAGAAGGCGACAAACTTGATGTCACTCAGGTTCAGATTATTTCGTGTTTCAGTTCAACTTCGGGGTTTTACTATTTGGGCTAAAAAACGGGTCTATGTTTGGGCCGTCCGATCCGGGTTAGATTTGTCAATCCATGGACCAAGAAGGCTAGGAGTACTTTGTTATCGTTGGGCTCCTTCGCCTTTTTTGGTTAGTCACATACCAGGCCCAAATTGACCCAATTACTAAGATCAATTGAGAAATGGAATCACTGAACGAAGAGAAACAGCGATTGAGTTGAGTGTTCTGCAATTGCAATTGCAATTGCTCAGAGAGAAGAGAGAGAAAATGGGAGGAGGTCATGGAACGACATTCAAAGGGATGACTATTCACACTCCAAAGCGATGGCATTCTGTCACCGGCAAGGGCATGTGCGCTCTTATGTGGTCAGTTTTTCTTCACTTTCTCTCTCCTCCTACCCCATTTCATTTCCCCCTTTTGATTTTGGATCCATTGAAATCGAAACCCTAATTTTTTTGCCTAAATATGTTTTAGTTTATTTGTGGATTTGATATACGATCTTGATGATGAGGTTAATATTCTATGTTAGAAAGAAAGAAATAGATTGTGTTTTGTTTAGCTAGTTCTTGCTCTTAGATTGGATTGTTCTGAAATTTTAGGGTTCTTAGTTTTCACTATAATGTTTGAATATTGCACATTGTGGCGGACTTTAGAATCAGGACACTGTGGATTTGGGGAATATGATGTATTTTGTGACGAATTAGTGGTCTGCGATTTTTATTTGGTTTGCCTTTTAGCTAACTAAGGAAATTGATGCAATTTGGTTACTCAAATAGGGTTGTTACTTGTTACTAGTTGGAAAGTGAAGCTTTATTTCTGGGGCTTTTGTGAAGAGATGAACTATGATTAGAGGATTATGAGTGAATAGTGTAGCACTGTAGCTTAATACTAGACTTGGGTTTAGTACACCTTGGTTAAATCATCTTAATTGATAAATGACCTGATGAAAACTTGATTCAATTGTAAGTTTCTCGAGTCAACTCTTTTTTATTGCCTATTATGCTATTGAAATGAGAGTCTCAATGGCGGAAATGGATAGCAACTTGGATGTAAGATGTAACCCTTTTTGAGCTGGTGAAAGCCCAGAAGCTTTGCCATTATTTGCCATGGTAAACTTCACTGAGCAGACTCCAAAGAATCTTGATTTTCTGCACATTTCTTCTTGTCATATGGAGAAATATGTCCTTGTAATTTTCACTCTGAAGAGTTTATTCTGTGCTCAAACATTTGTGGATAATGAATCTTCCTGTGCAATACTATATATTGTTGGATTACAAGCATAAAGACCGACCTAAGAACTCTAAAACTGGAGTGATTATGAAGGAAAGTATACAGGTGAAAGGGCAAGGGCCGGGGGTAGATTAACACATTTGTGGATAGAGTCAATGGTTTTGTTCGACAAGAAATGTGGCATTCAGCCTATTGATTTTGTGAATCATCTATCCTTTCACTTTAGAGGTGCTTGTTGAGAGTCAGAAAGATTCTGGATGCTGCTGGCACAAGTTCATTTCATCTCAGCTAGTTGATTATAAATTATTTTCTTTTTTTCCTTACCAATATTTAATAGACATCCAAAATCCCTTTGTCTCCAGTGAATTAAAGCCTTTCCTGACCCCTATCCATCTATCTCACAACCTATATCTATATGTTGTCATCCACAGTCACCGCCTCCTTCCATCACAGCTAAGCAGTTAAATCCTCACTGGACAGTGCTTGACGGAGGCTTGTCAGTCCAATGTAGCCTTTTACCAATTATTACTCCTCTTTCCCTCTTCATTACCCCAGCCATATGCTATCTCTTGCTTGCTCTGTCTCTCACCAGCACCATCACCAATAATGAGTCAATGATTATGGGAGATTGTGTCCTGGAGGTTCTCAAAAAATTTCATCTTCAAAATTCAGTATATCTACAAAGGAGGAGGAGGAGGAGGATGAGAAGGAGGAGAACAAGAAGAAATATTCCTGATGAAGGCCTGAATTGTGCTGTTTACCATGAATTTGCTGCTGAGAAATTGTATTGATAAACATTTACATTAATGCTCAATGAGAAGTGAGACAATGGAGGGGATTAAGATGGAGAACGGAGAAGGTGAGGCCAAAATTCAGTATTTGAGGCTATAAAGTATAAACTATCCCAAAATTTAGCAATCGAGTGAAAGTTGTAGGTTTGGAGCTCAATAAGATGTGAAATAGGAGATAAGAAGAGACATGAGGAGGTGTCCTTGACTCCAAAGATGGATATAAAGTATTCACTTTTTCAAACTTACGAAAGAGTTTATTTGTGCAATCAAGCAAAAAGAAACAAGATGTTTCCCTTTGTGACTGGATTACGCCCAACCTGAAGGCCCATTCATTTTCCAGATTCCCCTTTCCCCAACTTTCTTTGAGCCGTTTTCTATCAAAAAATACGTTCTGAGTAAACAAAAAGCAATTTATAATTTGGTCATTGAAACATTTGTTATACTAATAGAAAGGTCCTTAAAATGTGATAGAATATGCAACCGATTAGTGTTAATAAAATAGATTTAAAAGAGAAAAAAAGGTAGCCACAATAGTCAGGTACATTAGTGGGACGTGGGTTAGATGTCCCAACACTGCCAGGGGAAAAAAAAGGTTAGACTACAAAAGGATTATTTATCCTCTTTTTCGAGATGTACTCGAGATTATGTACACAACAGGGAGCAAAATCATATTCGAGATGTATTAAACGTGCTTCCTTACTCTTTGCTTGATAAAAAACATGTTGTTCACCTATAAGTTGGTGTGAGACCACATTCTCCTTGGAGAACTTCCTGAGCATCTCATATTTCTTCATCCTCTTGAGGAATGCTCAGATCTATTTTGTTTCAAATTCGGAAGGACATTATGCGGACACTCACAGTCATGGTCAATCCACACGAATGCATGATTGTCAATATGCATGTAAGACATGCTTTAATAGATAGCATATGCAGACTAAGGCAAGTATACACAATGAAGTGAACAGTAATGGGGAGGGGACTTCTCATGTAATCTCTAATATTTGCAAGTGGGCGAAGTGCACATCATCAAGAAGCTGAATGTGACAAGGCAGGTGCTAGCAAATGTTACGAATAATTCCTTGGTTGTAGTTGAATTTCTTATTATCTACGTGAAACAAGTTTATCGCTGATTTTAAATGTGTTTTATATTGAAGCTAGTTATTCATTTCCACTGGACTCTAGAGAGATGAGTGCTACTGGTTTTCTGCTTCTAGCTGTGTTGGCCACTATTTTTTTCTACTTTTTGTTTGGTGAAAATCTTAAATATATATACAAATAATATGAGAGCCTCTTGAAATAACTTGAATAGAAACTTTGTACTTGGTTGATGTGGTAATGCTGTATATTGTCGAAAAGGCTGATGTTGACGGAAACACCTTTTTTTTCCAGATAAGATAATTTTTTATTAATCAAATCTGTAAAGAATACGGAAACACCTGTATTTGGGTTGGGGTGCTCTCATTTTTTCTTTAAAAGGGAGGGGGGTTAGTCCTTGAATGTGTATTTGTGTGTGTTTAATTTTGGTTTATTTGTGCTGCCCATGCTGTTTTAAAACACCGTGTGTTGCTCATGTTTCTAGAATCACTGCCGTAGAAGATTTGAAGAGATGTTAATGGTTATTCTGGTTCCAAAATAAAATGTCTGATTTTCGTAGTGTCGCCTATTAAAGCATACTTGATGATAGAGTGAATTTCTGAGAAATTCTTTGTTGATACTTGATTTCAGGTTTTGGGTTCTGTACAGGGCTAAGCAAGATGCTCCGGTTGTATTGGTGAGCTCCATTTTTCGTTTCTTTTGATTTTGACACTGCAGTTCTCCCTTTTAAGGTGCAGTTACTGCAATAGAAGGCTTACATTACTTGACTGATGAACTTGTACCTCTGTTTTAGGGTTGGAGACATCCTTGGGACGGGCATGATGATCATGGACATGGACACTAGATGAGTTTCTGGTAATTTTTTGAACTATAAGTCAGGTAGTTGATTTGGTATGCTGATTGGATGCTATGCATGAAGTTAAAATATATGCTTAGCTAGAAATGCAGGGTCATTTTGGTAAAACTAATAACTTTGACTTGTTTTGGGGAAGTTTTCCAGAAGATGGGAAACTGCTGCATTGGGGTGGGCGTTAGTAACAAAGTTGTTGCCTGTATAATCTGTCTGTCCATTTATGCTTCATGCTGGAAGTTTAGCTGGAAAACAGGGAAATGCAACTATTAACCCATCATCTTCTGCATGACCCCATTATTGTCAACCCGTTGAACAACCATTCTTGTCAATGGAACTTGGAAGTGGCTGCTCCTAAAACTATCAAAATCAATAAGGATTTGGAGCTCATGTGTTCAGTGCCAACACTCACTTATACACTCTCTATTAGAAGTATTAGCTGATAGAAGAGTTAGTAGAACTGGAATGTGAGATTATTAAATTGAAAGACCACACATCACCCTTTGTAGTTTGAGAAATTCAAGGGGATTTGTGGTCACTAGCTATGTTACTCGGGCTCTTCTTTTCAGCGTGTCGGATCTGTGGACAACTAGGATACAATATCACACTCGAACACTTCAAATTAAAACAAGGGTGGGGAGGAGAATCCTTAAAATAGATGAGTTCGACCCCGGATGCACACCCAAACGTAGTTCGAGAGACATAGCTCAGAGCATCAGCAACGGTGGGTTGAGTTTGGGGATGGCTTCTCATACCGATACCTTCACATGGGTTGGGACCCAATGTGAAAGGTATCAGTTTTTGTCCAGTTTTGATCAGTTCACCCAACGGTTGAGAAATTGGGCTACAAATCATGTTGGTGGGCCATGAGTTTGAATAAAAAATCAAAAAGCATTTACTGTGGGCAGAGAAAGTGGGCAACAATCATTGCGGTGGCCCATGGGCTCTAGTTTTGTTTGTAAAATATTACCGTTGCAGTTCAACGGCTAGTTTTTGAACGGATTTAACTCAATAATTTGCCTATAAATTTGTAATTTGCGGTGGGCCAACAAGCTAAATGGCATATTATCCCGCTCATCTTCAACAATCATATTATGTAATATAACACATGCTATGATTACTTCACCCATCTCAACTTTGTTCCACAAACGTGTTGTGACTTTAATTATCGCAAACCGAGCTTGAAGGACTCCCAATGCTCGTTCAATGTCCTTTCTTGCTGATTCTTGTTGTTTTGCAAAGTATTGCCTCTTTGCACCTTGTGGCCTAGAGATGGTTTTCACGAACGATGCCCACTCATGATAGATGCCATCTGCAAGATAATATCCCATTTTTGATCGCCTTTCATAATTATCCCAAAGTTGCTAGAAGCTCATCATCTTTAATATGTCATTTAGCTTGTTGGCGTTTGCCGATATCATTTTCGGGGGTACTGAGCTCAATATGCTCCAAGCCGTGTGGCGTGATAAACTCTGGTGGTTGTGAATCCGAATTGGATCCGGTATTACTGATTGGTGTAATTGGAGGTTGATCTATGTTACTTGGTGGACCCATATTTACATTTGTAGCAATTGTTGCAAAAAATGAGCATCCACCGAAATAATATTTGGGTTCAAGGGAGCGGGTGAAGGCGGATATTGGTTATTTTGGGGATTTGGTGTGAATATATTTTGGTTATTTGGGGTGTTTTGGAGCATGCTCATGATTACGTTTCAATTGAAGGGTTGATTCGGATCCATTTGCAATAAGGAAATAAACTACAAAGTTGGAGATTGATTTTTTTTTGAATTTAAACAAAAAGAGAGTAGAAACTAGAGGGAGGATAAGAAATAAAGGTGTGAAAATATGTTGGAAAGAAGTCAAATTTATAGGCAAATTATTGAGTTAAAAAACAAATTCCGTTCAAAAACTAGCCGTTGAACTGCAACGGTAATATTTTACAAACAAAACTAGAGCCCATGGCCCACCGCAATGATTGATGCCCACTTTCTCTGCCCACAGTAAATGCTTTTTGATTATTTATTCAAACCCATGGCCCACCAACATGATTTGTTGCCCAATTTCTCAACCGTTGGGTAAACTGATACGAATCAAACTGATACGTTCCACATGGGGTCCCAACCCATGTGAAGGTATCAGTATGAGAAGTCATCCCCAAACTCAACCCATTGTTGCTGATGCTCTAAGTTTCACTTTGAGTTTGAGTTTGAAAAATGGATAAAGTGATGAGGTGGCAGGGTATGAGAACTGAAACTCATACCCACCATTATGGATGCTCTCACTAGAATTGAAACAATATGTTACAATAGTACATCAGACTTTATTAGTCTTCATTTCTCTCTTTTTGCATTATTTATGGAAAACAGAAATACTACTTGGAACCAGGACTAGGCTATATCAGAAGGCACAGCCTTCAGTGACTAATGTAGTTGCAGTGTAGGGGTGTTTGATTTTCGTAATAATTACCTCTAGGAAAAATTGCTCGTTGCTTTTGGCAATTGTCTCTCATTTACCTTATGTATCTGGCAAATTGCCGAACCCTGCAGTTTAGTATGCTTATTCAATCCCTCATTCTGCCAGAATGCTACTGTCTGAGTCTGATGCATCCATGGTAGAGGAGATTAGTTACCTGCTTTCTTGTTTTGGTTTGTTTCAGGCATCTCAATTACAAGCTAGTAGCTGGATGAAGAAACGATCTATCGTGGGATCTCATTGTGAATGTTAACATTAGACTTCTGGGTTACTTCTGCTTAATAATGTGATTTGGATTTTGTTGAATGCGTTTGTTCAATGATGATGCATCAAAAGCTGGTATCTTTGGCACTATTTTTATTTGTAAGATCTGAGATCAATTTGAAGATCGAAAACTTGCTTTGTCTGATAATGTTATACCCGGTTTGTTTCTATGTTCGGCTTGCATATAATTCAGCTAGTAGCTTTGGAAATTATCAAAGGCGATCAAATGAAGATAATTGTATCATATGCATATCAGATCATGTTCCATTGTCTTCCAACAGGGAAGGTCTGACAACTGAAATATTGAATTTTTTTTGTTTGATCTCGAAATATAGAAATTTTTAAAACACACGTTATTTCGTTGTTTTCCTAAACGATCTTATTAACTGTATCTGTAACGCGACATTCACCTTAATAATCGGTAGGTTAATACTAGAGAGAAAAAAGAGAGAATAGAAGGTGTAATTCACCTCCGGCCACTCTATATTGACTATTTTGCCTACATAAACGCCTATATGATTATTCTGTGGCAAGTGGTAAAAGTTAGGGGTTTCTAGGATGTAAGATTGGAAATCGTGACTTCTTTCCCATCTTCCATCCTGAAGCGAGGCCAAATGTTTCAATGTATTAAATGTTGGTCATATTTTGAGTGTTATTGTTGCACCGAGTTGGATTTTAAGTAGATTGATCTGTATAATCTGATTTCAATTTTCATGATTCAACGTTCATTAATATAGTTGGTTGTACTTTATAACACTACTTTTTTGAAATTAAATTCATTTAGCATGGTTACATGTACAAGTACAAACATTTGGATTCTCTTTCAAAATAACTTGACATCTTCGGTATGAAGAATTGAACTAGCTAGACAGAAGGACTGAAGAGAACAAAAAATCCCAACAAAGTTAGCAATACACATGGTGTAGTATACACACCTTTGTCTGGTGATGTGGTGCAATTCTATTGGTTAAAAAATTGAGTGAAAAAAATAAAGATGAATTGATGTAAAATAACAATTTCATTTGAATTTCAAACTGTAAGGCCCAAAATTTTCAAATAATGGCTAGGGTTAGGTTAATATTTGGAGGGAAACTTGATTGGAACTAGGGTAAGTTATTTCCGGCGAAACTCTGGCGACGAAAGGTTGAGTTTTTCGGCGGTCAATTTTTTTTTTTGTTCAGATTTTTTTTTCCTTCAAAAAACTATTTTCCACATCCTTTTCAATCTTTGTACAAGTGTACAAGGCAGAAGCTACAGATGTTAGAATTTGCCCTTCAATCGACCGACTTTGTACAAAATTGGACATGAGCTTAGATCTATAGCCCACGGTATGCCCGGTCACTTGCTCCTACCTTAAGCTACAATTAAATCCCTTCCGACGAGGCGGTGCATACAGATCTGTCAATTGAGGTAATAGACCAACATCAATTGAGGTAATAGACCAACATCAAGAAACGACGATAAGTAGGGGGAAATAGTTTGAAGCGAGATCCGAGTTCATTCAAAAGGAACAACTTGGTCGAGGAATTGGTGGTCAAACAAAGCTAGAAGAATGTTGAATCGAACTACAAAGGTAAATTTGGTTCGTGGCAAACTGTAAATTAATAAATCAGACACGGTAGAAGAAGCGGAAACCAAATCTGTCAGCGGCTCACCTTGAAAGTGTCGGTGAAAATATTCTAAGGTTGGCATATCGTTCTTACTATATAATATGATGTTTTTAGTCATAAAAATAGTATATTTGCTTATCTAGGTTGTTACTATATAATATGATGTTTTCAAGCATAAAGATAGTATATTTGCTTATCTAGGTTGTTACTATATTTTTAGTGTTATGCCAGGGATTATTCCAGGGATATCAATAGTTTTGCTAAAGTTGTTCCCAAATAAATACGAAGTATAAGTTGAGAATTTAGTAGTCTATTACGCATCGCTTTGAATGATGATATGTTACATAAATTTATGTAATCTCGTAATATGATTGATATGAAATAAACGGTAGTTTCGAACAATTATTACGCATTACGTAGTCTTACTTTGACAAAGCAATTGTATATTTAAGTATTGAAAGAGTAGTGAATGTTTGAAATTTAATTGGCCCTAAACCGTAAACTGAATTACGATTTTATTCAATGCATGTAGATGCCAACATCGTTCCATGTGACAATAAAACATGGGGGGGTCTTTTTGATGGAGCCAAATTATCACTACTCTGGTGGTAAGGAGATAAAATTTGTAATCCATGATCCATCCAAGTTAACATTTCAAGCAATTAAGGATTGTGTAAATTTATTGGGATATAAAGGTAGTATGAAGTTATTTGGGACGAAAAATTCAATTCGGTCGGCGTTTTTGATGGAGTCAGATGTGGAAGTGGACCTGCTGAAAAGATTGGATAGTAGTTCTGATAGGGTTATATATGTAGAGCATGTTGACGATGAAGAGTATTGTGAAAAGGATAGCGTGGCAGCACGCTTAGTATGCCAAACTGCAGTTGAAAATGCTGGCGTAAAAAACAATATTCGGGGAGGCAAACTTGTAAACACCGGAGTAGAGAAAACTGCTGATCCTATGGGAAATTTTCCGGAGGCGGGAATACAACAAACGAAAACAGTATACAAGATCGGGAGGAAAACATTAGCGAAAAGGCATAGTGTGAGGGTGAAGACTGTAGCGCATAAAAAGAGCAAAACAGACAGAGAAGCTGAGACGGTAAACATCAAATTCATAAACAACTTATGTATTACAATAAACAGTGTGGTCCTCTGTATTAGACTTGTAAAATTCTGGTATAGATGATTGAAAATGTGTAATGTACACTAGGAAAACGACAGTGTAAGCAATGAATGTGAAAATGAAGATCAGGTTCGAGATGCAAATAACGATTGCAAATATAATGTTGGTGATGGAAGGGAGGTGCGTACTGAGGAAAAACAGGGCCACTGCAACATTCATAAGTATGGTGTTGAGCCTGATTTGAGTCAGACAGTAGACATGGAGCGAGTGGAGGAAAAAGATTGCAAAAGTGATGCTGGTGATGGGAAAGAGGTGCGTACTGAGCAATTTCATAGCAACTGCAGGATTGTCAACGATGCGGTAATGTTATTTTTACATACAGGTGCATGAATAATATCACTTCGAGGGTATTATTAATGATATAATCTTTTTATTTGTTTGTAGCCCTTCATGTGATATGTCATGGGTTGCAGTGTCCAAAGGTTTCGGAAATTGGTTACTAAGTTGACAGACCAACAACAGGTTTGGGTATCACAATTGGGGTTCGACGACCTTATGCAACTGTCCATATCCAACATCGATAACAAGTTTGGATATTGGATAACTCGGAGGTTTGATCCCTACACAAGGGAGCTATATATTAGGGAAGGGCAGTCAGTGGTCATCACCAGCAATGAAATTGGTTGGGTGCTAGGAATTCCTAGTACTTACTTGACGACGAAGAGGGTGTCGGAGTGTAAGAAAGAGGAATATAGGGCTTTGAAGATGGAGTACAAGGCATCAAGGTACGGGAGCCTGGTAGAGAGAGACATCTTCAAAATGACATGTTCGGAGACTGAAGATAGGGCTAAGTTCAAGAAACACTTCCTTTTATATACGTTGGGGGTACTTCTTTGTCCTACGCAAAATTGCCGTATCAGCCCACTGCATTTGAAAGTCCTTCACAACGCCCGCCGTTTTATAGACTACAACCGGGGTGAATATGTCCTCGAATGGTTGGTTAACTATAGGAACAAACTTGACAAGAATGTTTTAGGTTACGGAGGCTGCACTCTTCTATTAACTGTAAGTAATGGGCAACACTATATACAGTTTACTATATTTACCAAGTTGAAGATAACTAATGACTACTGTTTTGCAGATCATTTACTTGGATAGAATAGACCTTTGGAAGGGGGTGAACTGGAGGACCGATAGGTCAAGATTGTGGGCATGGAACCAAGACACGTTCGATGAAGCATTGAGACTTGATCTGGGAGAGGGAGGTGAATATGGGGCTGCAAAGGTTGATTCTGTATTTCTCAATTGCGATTCCAATCATTTAACTGAAAAATGCTAATTTGTATACGCACATTATTTGTACATGAACAACGATTCAGCCGTAGTCATGTTCATAGGACAGCTTGTTTGAATATTTAGTAACAATGTTGATAATGTGGTGATTTCAGACTGTGCCCGGCGTGATATATGGCAGACCATATCTGACTCCAACCAAATCTGTTTGATGTGTGATGAAGACTACTACGGGAAGATCATTCTTCTTGGGCCCCTCCAATGGATTCATTAGTGCACTGTCACCTACGAGAGACTGAGATTGAGATTAATAATGGCTATCGTTACGTTCAACTTTCTTCAGTCGAGAGATTTGAAAGTGAAGGAGAGATCCCAAAAATTGAGTTATTTAATGTTCTTTTTTCAAATATGAATAAGTTGCCTGTTTTTTTCTTTCAAGTTGGTGTGTGAGTAAATAATGTTTGTAGGGATTGTATGTGTTCTATGTAGAGAACTTGTATTATTAGTTTCATATCAAACAGTTTTTAGTGCTTGACATAACAAATGTTATCCTCTTCAACACTCCAGAATAATGAATAGTTTAGTGTGTAGACGAGAATGGGCAAATAATTCACACCGGATTAAAGACACATATTAGAATTAGATAGTTGCATCCCACGTTCACACCACCGAATATTACAGAATTCATTTGTCCAAAAGACGGGTAATAAGGGGGGTTGTCTGGAGTTAAATACAACCATAGAGTAAAAATAGTTGACAAATGTTTAGGGTACAAATATTAAAACAGACCGACAATTGCCCATATTGGCGAATCCCTGCATTGCGTAGCTACTAATTTCAGCTGGCAAAATGAAGCAGTCAGGTAGACGAACAATCCTCAAGGTTGTGGGCTTAGTGGGGGTGCCTCCAAAAGATACTCAGAAACACCTAAACATAGATAAGCTTAATTATGAGCAAAATTTAATGGAGAATATAGTGAAGAAAAATTATGAAACAATCGTATCTCCTCCCTCCTCTAATTTTCCTTGGACAATCCCCTAAAGATTGTCATCGTAATCGAGAATATGGAACTCAATCTCGTTAGTCCACAGCACGAGGATACCTCCTTCCAAACCCTTCGGCTCCATTAGTTTCCATTTCTCAAATGGAAGGCCATCGATTATAGCCTGGGTGTTGGTCCGTCCAACCCGAGTCTCAGTTATAATAAATACGTTTGGGTGGAATTGCTGGCAAAGCTTGAGGAAGTTTCCCCGAAATGAGGGCCTTGCGATTCCCCTGGCATTACATATGATGAAAGTCATGTCTTCAGCCAGAAAGGGGCGTTCCACAAACGCCATGTTACGTGTTAGCTTCTTTTGATCCAATGCATCAACAATAACATCACCTGACACCATCCTCCAATATCTTGTACATGCGACAACATTGCAAGTGTATATTGGAAAGGTATTCCTTATATAGTAAAGCATCTAACAATTTGAGTAACAACTAGATATACGTATTAGTCGGTTGTTACAATTGAGTGATAAATAAACTGTACGTAATCGTGAGTTGTTCCGAAGCTAATATAATTGCTATGTAACAATAGTGGAGGCGTATAGTATACCTGAACGGTGTTGGAGTAAGCGGCCATGTTTGCCCTTGTACATTTTCCGTTCAATCGGCATCCAATTGCAGATTGACGGATATTCATTGGACGGTCAATGAAGAGATCCAATCCAGTAGGTAGCAGGTCTTGTTGCTGGCACCCGAGAGACAGTACGCATGAATGGGCTTCATTCATTTCATCTGAAGTGAGGTAAGTAAGATCGGTCATGGTGAAGAGGTGTGCTGGTTTAAGAGGTGTAGCCTCCTCCGCCGATATCACTAGCATGTTCCTCACATTTCCAGTGGTTGACCTAGGATCCATTATTATTCCTCGCATTGTGGAGGCTGACAGGGTCGCAATTGAACCATCGCCGTTCTTCACCAAGTAATTTGTATCATTGGTGACTACTTTCGGCGACCCAGGCTTAGGAATGTCGAATAGCTCAATACGACCCCGCTCCACGAAGTCCAGTTGTAGTAGTTCGTGGGGTGGAATAGAGCGTATTAGCCACTCATGCATGAAGTTGGGGAAGATTTCTTTGAACACGAATTCAGCCATAGGCCACAACTTCTGTCCATTTTCACCTATGACATAAGTCTGATACCCTTGTTGGGGAATAGAATCAGGAGCTGCGATTCCCCTTTCAGTATTGTTAGGTTCTTCAGGCTCTTCCACTTCTATTTCAGTAGTGTTTTCATTTTCATCACTATGGACTTCCAAACCAAGATTGGACTGGTTTTTAGGAGCTCCTACCATTTCATTATTAGTAGGGTTTTCTTAAGTTGTGGTTTCCATTCCAAGAAGAGTAGCGTTTGGTGGAAGCTTCAGTTTAACATCAATGTGGATTGTGTTTTGTGGATCTTCAATTTCAATTTCAATGAGGGTGGTGTTTGTGTTGGTTTGTGTTTCAGGAACTTCAATGTCCATTTGATGTTTTTTGTTGTGTGGGAGGGGGCGAAGACGAGTCTTTCAAAGTAGGTCACATGGGGTAACGATCTTTATATACCAACATTCTGTTTTGCGGATTTCAAATTTTATGGAATCTAATTTTAGAAAACACAACTTAGACACGGTCCGAATATCGTATTAATGCAGTAACAATGGTCAGAAATAAATAATAGAGTAGTACACATAAAAAAACTTGTCATTTGTGAATTCCTAGTGCATTGTTTCATGTCATTTGTGAATTCCTAGTGCATTATATTCGTAGGGGAATATAACACTTAATACTTCAATTAAGGTGAAACAAGATAATATTAATAACAATCTATTTAAAAACCGCATAATAAGATACTTAAATAGAAAGTACAATGTTGAAGATCAACTAAATTAACCCTCCCTCAAAAACAAGCATGAAATATTGGACTAGGAAACAAGACAATAAAAAAAATACATCATTCCGAAAAGACTTAAATTCGTTGGAACAACGGAATAGCCATCATTCATTCGAAATGCTACCATTAGTTCAAATAACCAATCAGCAAACACCCCTTTTCAAGTCGGACAATTGCTTCAAATTCTGCAACTGGCGACGCCTCCTTTGAGGTGAAGTTGGTGGCTTTGGAAAACGTTACTTGCGGTCTAAACTTGCCATCACCCTCATTGAGTCGGGATATCGACTTTCAAGTAGTTTATAATCCTCGTTAAAATACATTTTCAAATTATTCATCCAAGACCCCATTTGTACAAACAAATCCTCAATGACAAAAGGACCGACTACTTTTATCGCTTTCCCCATGAATGTCCTGATGTCCTTGACATCATTATCTTTAGCTTCTTGAAGTTGCTTGATACTTTTAACCATGACTATATCCTAAGGTTTTGTTAGAAGGCTTTAAAGATTTGTGAGAATATGAATCTAATGGAAGATATAGGAAAAAGCAGGAAAGGATGTTGTGGTTAGACAAAGGGATGAAAGGCCTTATTTATAGGGGCTATTTGTTATATTAGAACCCTAAAAGATTGTTACTTTTTTCCTCCCAAAAAGATCAAGTTAAAATGATTTGAACCCCAGAAGAGGCAAACAAAAAGGTTTTCCCACCAAAACTATTAGTTTGCTAGATATTTTTCCTCCAAAATATTTAATTTTCAGTTGAATTTCCCACCAAACCTATATGCGTGGAACATTATTTCCCTCCAAGAAAATAGAAGTTATTTTCAATTTCCCACCCAAACTATTTGGGTAATTAATATTTTCCCTCCAAAACTAAGAATACATTTTCCTTTTTATTTGCCCGGGTTATCATCTCCGTCATGGTTGTTACTATACTATTCTCAATATTACGACATTATGCATTCCCAAAGTTAAATGCACCAAGGTTTATGATTTTACAAACTGTTTATCATCAATTATATAACTGTACAATAAATTTTGTGAATGCCTGCCAAATCCTACTTATATATAAGTTCAGTGATGAACGGATATTGAAATTAAATAGTAGATAATAAGCGCATTCATAGAAATAACTTTTATATTACTTCTCCTAACGTATTTCATTTTTTAATTAATAGTAGTGTTTGATGATAATCAATTATAAGGTCCTTATAAAAAAGTATAATCATCTATGTAAAACCGATAAATGACAAGAGAATTAAAAATTTAAAATTGAAAGGTTTCTGTAGGGGCGAAACTATTTCGGTGTCAAACTTATTTTGATTATATCCAAAATCCAATCTTATCCAATCCAAATAACGTGATTCGGACTGGATAATTTTTTTATTTCCGATTGGTTTATTAGTTTTGTAAAATAATTATTTTTGAATGGGAATCGAACACACCCTTTTTGAGCCCAAACTAAAAGGTATTTATAAAGCAAGAGAATAAAATAAAACGCTACATCAGCTCCATGTAGTCAAACAACTCACTCAAAACATTGTTAATGTTGTAGATCTATACATTAGTTAATATTGGACAATGTTAAAGAATTTATCATTTGTAACAATACGTTGTAGATTATTTTTCATACTCATAAATAATAAATGTTCTTGTCAACAAAATAAGGTGAAACTGAAATATTTGTGTTTTGCCGAAAATTAAACACCCAGGAAAGGCCGCTAGAGGCCATTACAATGGGCAATGATGAAGACCCCTCCAACAAAGCAAACCCAAATATGGATTTCAAAAATTAGTTTGGATTGTATCCATACTCAAAAATGGGATAGTCCTAAATTAGTTTGGAATGGATTTGGATTACAAATTTGGAGTCCATAATTGTTTGGATTAGAGTTGGATCACTACGCCATAATCCAATCCAAAGTCCTAAATAAGTTTGAACGAAACGATTTGAATTAATATTTAGGGATAAATCGGAGTGGTCTGAATCACAAAAGAGACTGTTATTTAAGACTTAGATAATCATTTACATAACCTTTATCAATGTCTTCCATATTATAATTAATTTAGTTTAGGGACATTGAACACGGTGATTGAAAATGCTATTTAAGATTCGCATTTAAATTGGCCATTGACATAGAACTATAACCAATATGGTTTTTACCATTTCTAAACATTATCTTTCATCATTTAAATTGAGTTCCCATATGTTTTGCTATTAAGCAGTAACAACGGAGTAAACAATTACGTAGATCAGCCTTTTCACCATCTCCATAGCCTAATTTCTTGATAGGTTCAGAAGGCCATACACAAATATACAGGAACTGATTTACGATTCGCATACATATTTTCCTCCACCAGGGAGAGCACATTAACAGACATATTTACCCTCCACCATAATAAACCATTAATAAAGCAGGGGATTGGCTATCAAAATAATAATAGGTTCCTTAATCACAACACCGGCCACAACAATTTAAACTATGTCTAGGTATTTGGTGTTGCTAATCCAGCACAATTGTGCAAAGATACATCAATACGATTTGAACTTTGCCTAGAAAGTCAGGAAAAAGCATCACATCACGCCTACTAATCTTACGAAGCTCCAGCAACCTTGCGTCAGTACAGTATTGAAGAGAAAGGTTTGGCCATTGGAACTTCTTCAATGATTAAAGCCAAATTGAGTTATAGTAAGACATGCTTTTCCTCAATGCTGCTATACCATCTCCCCCCAACTTCGAGCAAGCAGACTCCATCCTTTCCATTGCATCGAAAAATTTTGGTGAGTCTTCATCTACGTGTACGAGGTGGATCAAGCTGAGCATGTATTCCGCACGTTCCAACCAGTGCTCACCCAATTGTGTCTTGTAATACTTAAAATAATAGAACTGCAAAAACATTGATCAAAAATGTGAAACCATCTACTTACATAAGATGTTTGATATTGATAAGAACTTTTGGAGGGGGACATACCATTCCGAAGAAGTACATAGCATCCGGGTTGTTACTGTCCAGGCATTTGTTTAAAAACCTCATGAAGGCGGTACACAACATTGGGTTCTTATAGATATTATTGAACCTGACTTTGCTCAAGACAGATTGTTGTAAGCCAAGCCTGTTCATATCTTTGCAACTACCACCAAATACAAATGACGAAAACAAGCGAATAAGTTGATGATTAAAAAATTTAGTGTATGTGGCAAGAATTATCCCTCATTACGACAATTGAAATACATGCTAAATCCTGAATCCATAGAAGGCCATATAAATCCCAAAATACCATAATTGAAACGCATGCACAACCATGAATCTATTGAAGTCAACAATTTCCCCAACTTAACATAAATTAAACTATGAAACAGATGTGAAAGTACCAATCCAAACAAGTCTAATATTTAACCCAAATAAACATAAGTCAAACACATCTGACTTCATCGATCCATAGAAGTACACATGTGTTTACTTGAATCAATATAATTACACAATTGACCAAACACATTTTTGAAGCACATGTGAAACGACGATCTGTCGATTGTTCCTGTAAAAACGAAACATCCTGTTCAAGGGTACTCTGTTTTCTTCAATTATTTCTAATAAATACATTTTTACATACAAAGAAGATGAAAGGCCAAAATTCATGCCAATACTAGCTAATTGTGCTGGTAAACCTTATTACTAATAAATTCCTCAGACGAGCTCTCAAATCACAAAGAAGTCAAACAACATTTTCAATAATCCCTCGCATGCATAACTAAAATACACTCAAAAACTTAAATGGCCATCATTTAGTTCATTTAAGTGCAATAGAAGTACAAATTAGATGCACGAAATCACTTGGTTTAACCCACAACAAAATACCAAGTACGATACATGGATAAGTAAATATTGGATAAGTAAAAATATATCAACAAAAGCATGTGGATAATTAACATAATTTGACATTCAAGAAAAAAGATTTGGGTTTTTTTCAAATAAACAGTTATATTTACCTTGCCCTTAGCCTGAAATAATCTTTGCAAGAAACCATTGCCACATTTTTCAGAATATCTACCAAAACATTTTCGTCAAGGTTCGTTAGAGGCTTGATTTCCACCATTTGATCTTCTTCCATTGACAAGCACTTTTGTGTTTTTTTTTGTGACGGTAAGGGTGAGCCATTATGAAGGGGAAATTGAAGAAAATAAGTGACTTGATAAGACTACTTTTGAAGGGAGGGAGAGGGCAATAAATTTGGCCTTTCTCCTTTTCGTAGAGTTTGATCAAGTGGCAGAGTGAAATGAGTAGGGGTAAGGACTAAGGTGACTTTGTGTAGTTACTTTCACCTTTTCATTACCCAATCAGGCATCAGACTATTTTTATAAGGCGCTGATATTCTGTCTCTTTACATTACTGAACAACTCACACTAGGTGATTCTAATCTTGGAACAACACATGATCTGAATCTCCCTTTTAAGATGGGTAACATAATTGGAGGATAAATAAACTGATTACGCTAATTGGCCAGCCTAAAATTGAATTTAATCATCCAAAGCTGTCATAGCACGTAGTTAATATAACAAAACAGAAAATAAGAAGATGTTAATGCTCCATAAATTAATTTCAGAATATAGTCTGTCTATTATCATAGGCAGCATAACATTACACGTATGCATGTATGCACATTTTGAAACCCTAACACCATGCATAACACGTTTGGAGTTGAAATTGAGTGATAACCAATTTAAAACCCTAACACCATCTCTTATAAACGAGGATTGAGTGATAACCATTCCGGTCATTCAACAAGATTACCCTGTTATGGGTCGAAATTCGCTGTATACCATGTGATCTATTTGAGACAAAGAATAAGCCAACTAACATCGACCTGTATGTTCGCATATTGTTTATTAAGGGGATTTGCTGCTGAACAACTTTAGACATTTTAGAAATTTTAATTTTTCATTATTAGCTTAGCAGTAGTTCTACGTTGGAAATAAAGTTCATTTGTATGAAACGGAAAACTGATAAATAAAATAAAATGTTAATTTAATTTTATTGAAAATATTTTAGTAATTTATTGAGTTATTGATAAAATTTAAATATATGCCTTTTAAATTGAAATCATGATCATGCACGACCATGATAGACAGAAGCACGAGCACGGACTCCACATGAGCCTCTCTTTTGGAGACTGGGTGTTCTTGTGCCTGGTATTTAAGGGTCACAAGCAATCTTAAGTTGCAGTCCTACGCTCCCTAAACCGGTCCTAAAAAACACAAATGCTATTCTATTCTAATGTTTGTGACGTTTTGTCAATATGAGGTTTGCAGGCTTGTATTTATGCTTATTCTTTTATTTATAGAGGTTTGAGGTAAATTTTCATGATCTTGCAGTTCTGCTGTTTGCCGACATCCTTTAGTGAGACGCTTAACTCCTTCACGTCTCCCACTTCTCCTTGAACTGTTTAGTTTTCTTTGTATTTTTGACTTTTCTTTAGTCAATTGTTTTATGTGCTGTATTTTAAGTAAGTATATATTTCGTGTGTGACAGTGGGCATGGGAGGACACGAGTCCGAAACATGACAACTATAAGCACGGCATGGCACGAAATAATCTTTAGCAGTGACCTTTGTTTTATTAAAAACTACCAAAACATATGAAATGACCATTTCAAGTTTTTGTTTTATCATAATACAAAAAAAAGAAAAAAAATTTAAAATTGTTCATTATGCAAAATTATATTATCACTTTGCCATCAAATAAAAAATTTATATATCACTTTACATATACAATAAAACAAGAATATTTGGCAACCTCTAAATATTAATCAATCACAGGTAACACCATTTAAGTATTTCATCAATTACAGTCAATGTTTTCACTCAATTAGCACCAAAAAAACCTCTTCCACCCAATACCGTGTTGAAATTGAAAGCAGGTTTAAAGACTGTCAAACTTGCATTGTTCCAATACAAACATCATTATACTGACAGATGTAGACTAAGCAAGAAATACAAAAAGTCCCATCTAAAAACACCGTCCTCTACTAAAACCATACCCAACTACCCCTGTATAATTTTTTGAATACCAAGGGTTTTATTTCTACTCCCTTAGTTGATAGGATCAATAATTCTTACATTTTCCCCAGTGAGGTTTTAATTTTTCAACCTCCCAAACGACTAAAAAATTTGAAATTCCACGGCTGAAAATAAAATGGTGGAGATGACATCTTTAACTAAGCTTCCCAATGATTTGTTGAGGGAGATAATTTGGAGGGTCGTCGCGGATTCGTGCAAGGACTATTTTGAGTTTAACTTCAAGGTATGTTAATTGAACATTCTTTTTACATAAATTGTTATTTTTGGGCACCTATTTCTTAATTTTGATTCCACATAATAGGGTAAGATTTCTTTATGCATATATTTGTGTTAAATTGACAAATATGATTTTCGAATTGTTGACACTCGTTAATCGGATACAACACCCAGAAAATTGTAGTTCAAAATTGGGCTGAAATTTGCCCATTTATCTTGTGGTATGGAGTATAAGTTATTATTAAAAATGTGAAGATTTGATGGTTCATAAAATAGGTCTAAGTTCCCGGGATCTAATTAGACGAACCATGGATTGTTTTGCATGTGTTACAGTTTTTCATGTTATTGTAAAATATAGAATTCCAACCAATTTGTTAAAAATTCAGATTTTGAAATGTGTCCACGTATTTATTTAGGAACAACCGTAACATTTTTGTGTGCATCATTTTCTTTATCGCCGCCAGAACTGCGTAAATATTGAAGTATGCTTACCTGAATTTGTCTTTTATCTTAGAGTTATGCAGTAAACAATAAATTGTGTTTATAATCTCTGTATTCATAAATGAGCTCAAGTTTGACTACATTTCTGTTCAATTTTTTCTGGATATAATATCTTTATTCATTCATGTCCATTATAGTTGACATTAGAATTAGAAGGTGAGTGCTAAGATTTATGATTAATTGTTCATAGTTGCAACTTAATGAAGAAGCTTGGTACCTCCAAAAAATTCATCGTAACGTGAGGTGGAACAATATTTACAAGACTCGAGTCTTCCGCAACAAACAAATGTGGTTATTTTTACCGATGTGTTTGAAAAATGATAACCCGGACGCCATGTACTTCAAAGGAATGGTAAGACATTCATCAAATATTTTTGGCAATATTAAGGGTTGCTTGTTACAAGTAATATCAGGTTGACTACATTTCTGTTCAATGATTTGCAGTTCTATTATTTTAGGTGTATGAGGAAGAGCTTGGGTGAGGAGTGGTTGGACCGTGCGTATGAGCATGGGCATGCCTTTGCAGAATTCATTCTAAGCATAATCTACCTCCTATCTAACCATGAGCAGAAGTTCAAAGATGGAATTTTGACGATGGCTGACGCTTATGATAAATTGGGTGAGGATGGTTTTAAAGCGGTAAGAAGCACCCTTTCTCCTTATAAGGCTAGTTGGTTGTCTACATTGAGGCTGTATTGGCCAACACTTGATCCAAACGACTGTTTGGACGAACGGTTGAAGGAAGTTGTGAAGCTATGTAGGCGTGAGTTGAGTTTTTTTGCTCAGTTTCTGGACATAACTATCTACCACGAATACTATTCGATCAACTGCCTAACATGAAGCCATTAGTTGTGCTCATTTATTATTATCTTGAGATCCCCTCCCCTTTTTTGGTACTAGTTATTTATGTAGTAGGGTGAATTTGGCTAAACAATGTTCCTAAAACTTTTAAGTGTGGGGACTTTTGTATCCCTATGAATGTAATACACATGCAGACATGCATAGGTATTAAATGATGTCTATTCCATTTCATTTTTCACGGCTACTATATGACCATGAACCATGCGTTCCATTTAGGACACCTTAACAATAAACTTAAAATAAAGGTTTACAAATAAAGGGACAGCTGCACGATGTTCACTATAGTGATAATAGTTGTTACTACATAAATGCAAAAAGGTCTTTAATAATGTCCTTAAAGTGTCTGATAATCGTTGATTCATCATTGTTCCCTTAACTAGGGGTAATAAGTAAGGACGTGTGGCGCCAAATACAAAACGTTGATGTCAATCAAAGTACATGTTTGATAATGACAAAACAGGATTACTTCATTCCTTTGTTCGTATAAGATCTAGAATTTGAAAGACTTAACATTTGGTTTGGGCTGTGTTCCGCAACCAGCTTTTGGGTAGTTATTACACTAGTCAAACAACTACATATTCTCATGGTGGATGAGAATGGCCGAAGAGGGGGGAAAAGAATTAGAGTAAATCTATGAAAATGGTTTGGGTAAGAAAACTTCTTTCATCGTTGCTAGAATTGGTAAATAATAATTGGTTGTTGTCTGATTAAGATAATGCGGACTCAAATTCAAGTCATAGTGACTTACAATGCGAATCGTAATTCTCAATGATCGATATTATCTTGCTCCGTGAATAGAGGGTGCAAGTGAACAACGATTGAGGTACCCCCCACTACATCATGTTCACGCTCTCTTCTTCAATAGCGTACATATTAGCGTAGCTGAACAAGTACCGCAAGCACTAGCCCCGTCAACGTAGTATTAATAATGGGCTAGTATAGATGTAATACATGTCTATTCCTATCGATGTGATACATTTGGTAAGGAAACTTACATAATAGTATTACAATTGGCGAAATTGAGTTTCTTAAATGTTTGAGATTTTGCCGACTAAGTACGAAGCTCATAGTCACTTAAAAAGGGAATCATCATTCTCATTGATCCCTGTGATTTATACAAAAACCACTCAATAATTAAATACAATATTTAAGAGTATTGTATTAGTGGAATTGACCAAAGGATTATATTAGATGATTTGTATAACTGTGTTTGGTGATTAGCTAATTTATATAAAAGTGGATGATTATGCCCCCTCTTTGATAATTACAATCCGCTAACTTGAAAAAGCTAATTTTTTAGCGGATTGGGCATTAGCGGATTCACCCTAATGCTCTAATCGAATCCGCTATTAACCAAATTTGTTAAATGAGTGGATTTTCTAGTCCTCAAGTTCGCTAAAGTAGCCCCAATCCGCTAATTACCAAACAAGACGTGGCCTTGTTTTGCAATTACCGCATAGGGGCTAGCGGATAGTGGATTGCTTTAGCAGATTTGACTAGAGGTTTGTATTAGTGGATTTGACCAAATGATTGTATTAGCTGATTTGTATAAAGGTGTGTGGTAAATTAGCTGATTTGTATAAATGTGGATAATTAAGTCCTTTTTTTAATAATTAGAATCCGCTAACTTTAAAACGCTACTTTTTTAGCGGATTGGAAATTAGCGGATTCACCCCAATCCGCTAATCGAATCCGCTATCAAACAAACATGTTAAATTAGCGGATTTTCTAGTCAAATCCTCTAAAGTAACCCCAATCTGTTAATTTTCATACAATCCGCTAATTACCAAATAAGGCCTTGTGTGTAAATCTGATTATAATCGTTTATATATCTGTTTTATGACCTTCAAAATAATGTTTAAAGTTATGACTCATCATTAGTATTTCTTGAAATGGAAATGAGTTTATCAAGTGAATGAGCAGAACATTAATTTTTTTAAGTGAATACCGTGTTAAAATTTAAATAACATTTAAACACTGTGAAAAGTTCATTGTTCCAACAAAAACATAAATTACTGACTTATGGGGAGTAAGCATTAAATACAAAAGGTTCCATGTTAAAGGACAATTCATTGGACTCGAAAACCAGTTGAAGACCCTCACTCTACCCCTTGTATTATCAAACCAAAAAAAATAAACCCATCCCTTTTATAAATATTTTAAATAGCAAGGGTTTATTTGTTATCCCTTAATTGAAAAGATTAAACACTCATTTCTTTTTCCCCCTTCTTATCTCTCCCAAGTGTGTTTGATGGAAATTTCAGTGATACTCATCCATGGCTGAACAAAATATTGTGGTGATAACTTCTCTAAATAATCTTGACAATGATGTGTTGAGGGAGATAATCAGGAGGGTGGCGGAGGATTCGTTGAAGGATTATTTGAGTTTAACGTCAAGGTACATTAAACACACATTGTTTTACACAATATGTCATTCTGCCCTGGTTTATATTAAATTTCTATCCAGATATATTTATGCATATGTGTGTTAATTTTACATTGTTGAAATCAGTTATGGATTCGATTGAACATGTTTAGATTGATTATAACTAATGTTATGGAATTCGCCGTTTTATATTGTTGTATGTATGATGGTTAGTAACCAGTAGTTACTTTTGACAATGTTAAGTTTAAAAATTTTGTACGAAATGGATCAAAAAGTTTGAGGAAAACTAAATTGAGATTTCTTTGTTTATTTGGTAACAATGAAATGCCTGAAACACGCTCTTATCGTATTTAATCAGAACAACCGTAAAATAAACCTAACTCACAAACACACCATGCCCGACAGAATTGCAATCTATTTTGCTCTTCACATTACTCATTTTTTATTTACTTTTAAAATATTCAGCAAACATTAATATTATGTTTATAATATCTGTGTTCATATATAAATTGCTTTATAGTAAACATCTGAATTAGAAATAGTGTTTTAAGATTGTTGAAAACTTTTTGATAGTTGTAAAACAATTGAAGAAACTTGGTAATGAGAAAAATATCGTTCGGGGAAAGTGAGGTGGAACGATATTCAAAAGAGCCCTCTGCACAACACAACAATGTGGAATTTTTTAACATGGTGTGAAAATAAACAAAACCCAGATGCCATGTACTTCAAAGGAATGGTAAGAATTTCATTGAATTGTAAATTATTTTCCCAATATAAAGCATTCCTTGCAACATCTAGTTAAAATCGGACTGCATTTGTGTGAATTGTTTTGCAGTGTTATTATTTTAAGTATTTGAGGATGCATTTGGGTGAGAAATGCTTAAAACGAGCATATCAACATGGCCATCACAGCGCAAAATACATTTTGAGCTTAATCTACCTCTTCGTGGGCGATGAGGCTAAGTTTAATGATGCCTTGTTGATGATGGCTTCTGCTTACGACAAGTTGGGTGAAGATGGTTTACAAGCCGTGAGAAGCACCCTTACTTATTATAAGTCAACTTGGATGGGTCCAAAGCTTTTCTCTTGGCCAAAACTTGATCCAAAGGAATGTTTGGACAATCCCTCAAAAAAAGTTGTTAAGCTATGTAGGCGTGAGTTAAGTCACTTCGCTGAGTTTTTGGGCAACAAGCGATACCGCAAATTCTATTTGGACTGAACGTTTGGCCATTGTATGAAAGTTTTGGTTTTTGAAGGGAATTTTTGTTATTTTAAAATACCCTCCCCTGTTGTGTTCATCGTTTATTCATTAGGACGGTATTTATGGGGTGTGAATATGTTGTTTGTAGTAACAACCATTTAAGTGTTATGACTGTTGTAACCTTATGAATGGAATACAATTAATATAGATATATAGTAGAAGTTGTATATGTAGTGTAATATACTCTGATAGTGTTAGGTGTAGTTATTTGCAGATATTATCCAGTATCGTTGTTACTGTATAAAGCAGTCTTAATGGAAATGTCGTTTTAGAAGAACTGTTGTCTGTTGTGGTGCGAAGTTATTGATAACTCTAGGGCAATGCAGAACACCATATGGCACCTTACAAATAGTGGACTAAAAAAAAATGAGAGCTCCCATTACACAAACTTTGGACTTAGATTTTAACAATTAAATAATAGTATTATTAAAAAATGAAAATGAATTTCAGAAATGATTCATATTAGGACGTCTCAACATTAAGGTCATAGTTACTTAAATTGGGAATCATCATTCTCAAATGTCTATTCTCCATGTGATCTTTACTACAACTATGAAAACTATTTGCTACATTTTTATGAATTGATAGCAATATGATTGCGTATTCTACAATTATCCAAATATTTGGCCCTAACCTCAAAGTCAAATAAAAATGCAAATCGTGTTTTGAACACAAATTTCTTATCGTATACGAAATGCCAAAGACAAAATATATGAAAAATTATGTTTATTTTATTGATATTGAAAATGAGGTATAATCTCAAATTTGGTCTCCTGGTTCGCTCACTACTCTCGATTTTGATTTGATTGACTTAACTCGGGCCAAACTCCACGCTTGATCGTGCGCAGATATTTGATTTGAGTTGTTGAACATAGTCGGAATTTACTTCATCTCGTTCAAAGGGTTGACTTGATTTATTGAATCGCAGGCCGGATATGAGTCTGACTAGATACCCTTAAAAGAGAGTAGAGAGCTTTATTTATAGAGAGAGCTCTATCCTAAGGCTTCTAGGAGTTGACAGTCATGGACCTTCTTATACACACTTAGCAGTCAAGTCATATTTTACTACTCCCTCCGTCCCGTAAAGTATGCAAACCAATAAATTTGCATATGAACTCCAACTATGGAATAATAATAAAATTTTATATATAATATAAAAAATTTAACTTAAAAAGAGTCAATGCATCAAATGATGTTCCCTTAAATTTTACTATTTTCGAAAACTATTCTACTTTGTGGGACGGAGGGAGTAGTTCAAAGTTCATTTTAAAATGCCTTTTAGCATTAATGGTATAAACTAATTTGATTGATATTCGTATTTAATTAACCCACAATTATGAGTCATAGTTCGACTTTTGACCGATTTAATTTAATATATGGCATAATATTTCTTTTTTCATGCCTACACATTATCATAATGATCGATGTAATTGAATATGATTAATATTTTATGGATCGAATTACATGTAAGCATTAGCTGAAATTAAAAGAACTTCTAGTTAAGGGTGTATCCGGTAGGGGTGAGCGCAACGGGGTACCCACCGGGTATTGCACTATCCGGAATTAGAATTGAATTCACCAGTTCCTAATTCGTAGTAATTGCAATTGGAATTGGTTGCACCGGTTCCTAAATCTTAGGAATTGGATTTGGATGCACCGGTTGTGAGTTGGAAGTTTATTATTTGAAATTTTTCTATCTCCTTATGGAAATTTAATTTGGAGATGTAAAAATTTTCTATTATAGTTGTCTTCTTTATTTTTGAATTTGGCAACTGAAAATTGGATACCATAAATTGAGGTTTCCCAAAATTGGTGAACTACATATTCAAATAATCTAATAATTAAAAAACTCTAAACCATAATTTAGGCCTTGGGCCACAGCCGGGTCAATTATGTTTAATAACGCACCATACCATTTTTATCAGTTGATAATGTAGTTGACGGTTGTTCCTCTAAACAACTCACATTTTATAATAAGGAGAACAATGTTGAGATAACTGACAAATTAATTTAGGGTTGTTCCAAGAAAAGATAACGAATCCTACTAAAGGTGTCATCAAATGGATCGTCAGGAGTAAAATGAAAAAGTAAAGTCAGAATCTGCAATAAACACAAGACTATTGAGATAAAGCATTAGTCACATTTTATAGATTCAATATGAATTTAGGGACCGGATATACATACAACCGATGGTGCCAAATAGAATTTTGTAGGCAAGTGATTAATTTGCTCGCAGTGAAGATATCCACTTCCGTCAAAGATGAAGATACATCAAAGGAAGCACATGGTTACTATGCATGTTGGGAGTCGCACTGAGGTGTCCTTGTCAATTGTCTTGTTAGCAAAAATTTTGTTGTTATTGTTTATTTAGTATATTGTAGAGTTATTTTGATTGTAGATGCGGTATGACTTTTCTATTAATGAAGATTTCCTATTCCCCTCTACAAAAAAAAAAAAAAAAAAAAACAAACTCAATTAGCCCTATTCTTTTCACCGTGCAGATGCTATATTGCATTTCGTTCTACACTATGTTTCGTCTACGATACTTCCTATTGCATTTCATTATAGGCCTTTGTTTGGTAATTAGGGGATCGATTCAAAATTAGCAGATTGTGGTTACTTTAGAGGATTTGACTTCGAATTCCGCCAATTTTACATGTTTGGTTAATTTCCTATCCACTAAAAAAATACCGGTAATTTCCTATCCACTACAAAAATACCTTTTTCAAGTTATTAAAGAAAGGACATAATCATCGACATTTAAATAAATCAAATAATTTACCAAACATATTTATACAAATAAGCTAATACAATCCTCTAGTCAAATCACTCATGTTCCATTGCACGTGTATTCCATTTCTTTAAGTTCCGATTTTACATCGTTTCTTATTTCTTACATGAAGGCACGTATCATATAATCCCAAAACCCTATTAACACATTTACACGTTACTCTCTTTCTATCTCACTCAATCAGAAAATCACTCTCAACTCCCAGTTAGACTTGCCTTACTCTCAATTGGCCGACTCTCGCATTTTAGAGTTCAACATAAACATATTTTGCGAAGACCTTGTCAAAATTTAGGATAAATAGAAATTGGATCGGAATTAGAAATTAATTCGGACTTGTATTCGGAGTAAATAATCACAATCCAAATTTAGGACGGATTGGATTTGGACTCTAATTTACGAGTTAAAAGTAGTTTTCGTTCAACCGAAGTTAGGAGATTATAATGTAAATATATACATGGTGTGTATATATATATGCATTGGGAATTTTATATGTAGGGTTGGACATAAGTTGCAGGACATATTTTATTTGGAGATGTATATACAATAACAACTATCGTATTTATTTCACAATTAAGCATATATTGTGGAACAACGATTACAATTGAATGGTTATATGAGAATTTAAAAGTAAGGAATGATGTTCCGATAAAAAAGGTAAAAGTAACTTTGATGAGACAACTTAGAAGTAATAAATTACCCCCGGTGACGTGTTAAAAGGACCGCTGTTGACCACCAACAGTTGACATTCCCACAAAACCACTTCCTCTCTCTCACCTACCCCCGACGACTGCATAAATAGTGTTATTATTCATATCTAAACCGCACTCATTTATCCTAGGTCTACGTAATTTCTCTTATATTTTACTGATTTATGAGTAACTTTATATGAGAATTACTACTTTGGTATTTTGGTGTTTTAATTGTGATTTTAGGGTCAAATTAAATTCCATATGCAAGGGACTTAGGATTCTCTTTGGATGCTCAAGATGATCAAGGCAAGAGAAGTAATCAAGAGTATTGAAGAGAGCATTGGATTCCTTGTTGGATGCATCTAGACACTCAAATGGAGTTACTAGTGGCTTTTAACTCTTTTGGGAGTTACGTTGGTGACTTATTGATGTTTGGGAGGTTACTCTATGTAAATTGTCTAGATTCGTCTTGGTGTTTTCTTATAAATAGGATCTCATCCCATCCCATCATGGACGGTCTCTTTCCATAGTCTATTTTTCCTAATCCACTTTACGCTTTCTAGATTAGTGTAGTGAGAATAAAAATGTAGATTTTAAGAGTTTTATTAGTTCGTTCTTCAAGTTCAAGCGTTCTTCTATTTCTCATTGGAGACTATAATTGAAGCTACTTGGTTTATTTCTTATCTCTACTCTCTCTTTCCCCCTCTCACCATGCTTCTTATTTCAATTGCTTTATTTAGTTTAATTGATTTTAGCATGAATTTCATTACGTACTTATCTGTAATTGTAGAGATCATGAGTAGCTAATTTCTTTTGTCTAGGGTTGATGTAACTTAATTATATCCTATGATGCTAAATTAGATAAGTAGAAATTGGCATGTCATTAGAATTGATGCACATTGTTTGATTGTAATCTTGTTGCGTATATTAGATGATTAAGTCAAATTCGAGAGAGGCTTCTTAATTATCGTACCTCAATCATTCATCAAGTTTGCCTAATCACGAGAGTAGTTTAGAATAACTTGGGACTATTGGAAAGGAAATTATATATACTTCATGCTCTTGATATTTTCTTAACTACATGAGAATAGGTAGTTGAGAATTATATTGAGTATTCCTTTCTCGCTTCGAGAGAAGGTTTTAGGATTCATATTTCCGTCCTTGCAACATTCAACATGACATGCTAGTTGAAACTTATTAATCCGCATCTAAGATCTTCATAAAGTGAAATCAACCCTAGGTTCTTTTTCTTATTATTTTCTCTTATATTAGTGATTAGTTTTCTTGTTTCAATCTCAAATCAAATTGTGAATCGCTTAGCTTGTTAAATTTAAGAAAACTTAGTACTTGGAATCGATAGCTCCTTGTGGTTCGATATTTTATTACTTCGATACAACCCGTATACTTGCGGGCCTATCAAGTTTTTGGCACCGTTGCCGGGGAGCTTGGCGTATTCCAATATTAGGAGTTTTTTGAATTGACTAGACTAAGCATTTTTTTTTCGTTCTTTGATATGTCATCTTACATGCATCATGGGGGTTATGATGATTATGATTCTTATTCATATGATTATACTTGTGATAACTATGTGAAAACGAATGAATATGATATGCCCAATGCCTCATATAATTGGAATGGATGGGGTGGTTATAATGCTAATCAATGTCATTTTGATTACCCCTACCAAGGTAACCAATATGTACCTTATTTTGAGGACTATAATCATGGTAATACGGGTTATCCTAATTCTTATTATGGAGAAGACCAAACTCAATTGCCCTTTCATCCACCCAAGTCAAACTTGAAAATTCTTTTGGAGCAATCTATTGTGGAAGTAGAGAAATTGTGGTCTAAAGTTGATTCAATTGCCTCTCATATGGCAATAATAGAGACTCAAATCAGTTCCATGAATAATTTGTCTTTATCTCAGCATTCCATTGAGTATGAGGTTGTTGATGAGTTGGTTGAGAACAAGTTTAATGATATTGAGCATCATGATTCATCTCCCACCGAATTCATAGACATGCCAATTTTTACAATCGTGCATCCTCATATCAACCCCCCTTCCGATACCTTACTTGGATATGCATATGTGAAACCCTTTGGTGTATTACTCAATCGTGATTCTTATTTCCATTGGGTACATGAGCATATGAATGACGAATTCAACAAGAATAGTGGGGATGATCATAAGTTTGTTGATTGGGGATTTTGATTTTTCAAAAGCATTTGACAAGTTCAAGAGGTCATTAATTCTTTACTATATTTTTGTGAGAATGATCTCTAACATATGTCTTGTTGAAATGAGCTCAAGTGCATTTGATAAATTATTGCGAGCTTTGGCTTTCTATGAAGATTGATTAAAGAAGGTACTTCTCAAGGTTCATGGCAAGGTTATAGATCCACCCGGACTAATTCAAAGCGGTCGAGCTCTTGACCTTAAGAGAGCGCTTCTTGGGAGGCAACCCAAGTTTTCTTTTTATTTTTTTTTTCTTTTTGTTTTTTTTTTATTTTGTATTTATTTTTATTGTTTTTTTTTAAAAAAACAGAAAAGAGAAAAATCAACTCACAAAATAAATATTCCGTTATTTAGTTAGATTTTTTATTTACATTTTGATTTTCTTTTTGTAGGTACAATAAACTGCGTTTAATTCATAACCCACCCAGCTCGCGCCTGCCCGAGCGAATTTTACCCCACCACCACGCCCGATCGGGCACCTCTATCTCTCACTCTCTGTCTCACCCACCTGGTCGGGCCATTTTCCAGCCTCACACCACCCGATCAGGCCCGCCTTCCATGGCTCAGCCCCGACTCGTCAGCCCACTTCCACTCTCTCTCCTCACATAACTCTCAAATCCTTCGTCACTCTCAATCGCCTCCATCTTCTCACATCCCATGTTCCTCTCTCTCTCTCTCTCTCTCTCTCTCTCTCTCTCTCTCCACCACCACCGCACCAAATTTGGTCGTCTCGCTCCACCTGCGGGTTTGGGAATCCGTCAAATCCCTTGACAGCCCTTTCTCTCTCCTCATATTTCCGCCCTACCACCTCTGGCCTCCCTATTCATCACCACCTCTGTTCCTCTCTCTCTTCACCCACCACCGCTCCAGCCCAACCGCGACCTCCCCGTCTCAAACCCATCCAGTTCACGGTCCACCGGCGACCCGCCATAAGTGGCCATAGATTCTGACCTTCATGCCCACTCTTCTATTGGATGTTTTGGCCTTGATTTTTCAACTCCTGGGGTTTTAATGGTTGTTCTTCAATTGCTTTTGCTTGATTTTATTTATCGGGCAACTTCTCTGATGGTTTTCTATGAATCATCAAAAGGTGTATTTTGGGCTAGTGTTTGTGTGGTGCTTGACACTATTGAGATCATTGGGAAATTGATACTGTGTGACATATAGATTGTGTAATTTGGTCAATTTTATTTGATCATTTCCTCGATTACTTGTGAGTTCAGTGACATAAAGGGCTTGTATTCATGTTGATCTCCACCATACTTGCGTTCGAATAGCGAGGAGTTTCGAAATCGCGTCTACATTTTTTCATCCCGCATTTGATCAGGCCTTGTGAGTTTCTCTCCCTTTTCTTCCTCTCTATATTATTGTCTTTTTTCACATTGAGGACAATATGCAATTCAAGTTTGGGGGAGGCGATTATTGTTGAAGGTGATGTTCGATAAAATGTGATAGATAGTTGCATTTTGCATATAATTTCATGTTAGGTTGCATAATGGAAATTTTTCATATTTTTCGTTAATTTTGTCTATTTTCCTTTTTTTAGTTTATTTGTTAGTTTTTCATGCATTTCAATTCATATAGTTTAGGTTTTGAGTTTTGCATGCATAAAAACAAAACAAAAAAAATCCAAAAAATTGAAAAATCCAAAAAAAAGACTGAGATATGATCCTTCAATGATAGAAATTCTTTTTTGTGAAAAAATTGAAGGAATTGTCTCAACTTTTGTGAATAATGGTCTTTAGCCTTAAAAGTTCATAGCATGATTGTGATTGTGGACCATTAGTTTGTGGAATGCATGTTTGTTGCCCTCGATGTTGCATAGTTGATTTGGATAGACAAAAAATAACCATGTGAGATTTTGAGCCTTTGATTGATCGATTCATCTCTTTCGATTTTATGGTTTCTTTCTTGTGTGTGTGACTCTCTAAATTGCGGTTTTCTCTAGAATTTGCCCGGTTTCTTATCAAAATTGCACTTGACATGCTCATGTTAGGAAATGATAGAAGCATTCTTTGTTTCTAGCTACATTAGCCAAATAGCTACCTTTATACATATTCCACCCTTGTAAACCCCTTTGTGCCTTGAGCCGTTTTATTGGGTAAAACCACATTACAAGCCTTGATTTCCTAAATACATCTCTTTCACCGAGCCTAAGCTAGTGGAGTTGATTTATATATAGATATTGTAATTTGTGATGATGAAAGCAAATATTGGCATTGGGTTTTGAGATGGTGTTTCATGTGAATTTGTGAAATTTTGGTTGTTGTATCTTGAAAAAGAAAAAAAAAAAGTAAAGAAAAAAGAAGAAGAGTTATTCAATAATGGTTTCGTGTGAGTGAGATAAGAAGGTAGAAGAAAAAAAAAGCATAGTTTCTTCATAATGGTTTCTCCTTCGTAGTCTCTTTGTGGGTTTTAATGGATATGATCACTTGGTAGTTGGGTTGGAGTTAGAGAGTGAAGTTATTTTTGTGCTATCTTGATCTTTACGCAGAGATTTAAGAAAGTGTTTTTGACTCCACTAGTTTTTGCCTAGTCCACATTCCCAAATGTATTATCCTACCTTTACCCCGAGCCTCATTACAACCCCATAAAAGTCTTCTTGATCTTTGCATGAGTAGTTGTCTTTGGCAATGGCGAGTTAGAATATGGGCAAGCTTATGGTAGGTACCGCATTTGGATTGAGTCTTGAGAGTTTTATTGATATAACCTAAACACATGAGTGTGAGTGTTCACATTCCAAAAGTGAGGGTTTGTTCGATCTTCTATGCTACTATCGAAGGTGGGCCTTGTGGTAAGATTGCTGGTTTGATTCACAATTTACATGATATGCTATGAGTTTTAAATGGTTATTGATTTATTGGTCACTTGTTGAGCCTTTTCCTTTAAACTTAATGTTTCCTTTGAAATGGAAATTGAGAAGGTGATCTCCTATTCTCCCTATGATGTCTTGTTGATAATGTTTTGCTTGGGGACAAGCAAAGACTTAAGCTTGGGGGAGTTTGATGAGTGCATAAATAGTGTTATTATTCATATCTAAACCGCACTAATTTATCCTAGGTCTACGTAATTTCTCTTATATTTTACTGATTTATGAGTAACTTTATATGAGAATTACTACTTTTGTATTTTGGTGTTTTAATTGTCTTTTTAGGGTCAAATTGAACTCCATATGCAAGGGACTTAGGATTCTCTTTGGATGCTCAAGATGATCAAGGCAAGAGAAGTAATCAAGAGTATTGAAGAGAGCATTGGATACCTTGTTGGATGCATCTAGACACTCAAATGGAGTTACTAGTGGCTTTTAACTCTTTTGGGAGTTATGTTGGTGACTTATTGATGTTTGGGAGGTTACTCTATGTAAATTGTCTAGGTTCGTCTTGGTGTTTTCTTATACATAGGATCTCATCCCATCCCATCATGGACGGTCTCTTTCCATAGTCTATTTTTCCTAATCCACTTTACGCTTTCTAGATTAGTGTAGTGAGAATAAAAATGTAGATTTTAAGAGTTTTATTAGTTCGTTCTTCAAGTTCAAGTGTTCTTCTATTTCTCATTGGAGACTATAATTGAAGCTACTTGGTTTATTTCTTATCTCTACTCTCTCTTTCCCCCTCTCACCATGCTTCTTATTTCAATTGCTTTATTTAGTTTAATTGATTTTAGCATGAATTTCATTACGTACTTATTTGTAACTGTAGAGATCATGAGTAGCTAATTTCTTTTATCTAGGGTTGATGTAACTTAATTATATCCTATGATGCTAAATTAGATAAGTAGAAATTGGTGTGTCATTAGAATTGATGCACATTGTTTGATTGTAATCTTGTTGCGTATATTAGATGATTAAGTCAAATTCGAGAGAGGCTTCTTAATTGTCGTACCTTAATCATTTATCAAGTTTGCCTAATCACGAGAGTAGTTTAGAATAACTTGGGACTATTGGAAAGGAAATTATATATACTTCATACTCTTGATATTTTCTTAACTCCATGAGAATAGGTAGTTGAGAATTATATTGAGTATTCCTTTCTCGCTTCGAGAGAAGGTTTTAGGATTCATATTTTCGTCCTTGCAACATTCGACATGACATGCTAGTTGAAACTTATTTGTCCGCATCTAAGATCTTGATAAAGTGAAATCAACCCTAGGTTCTTTTTCTTATTATTTTCTCTTATATTAGTGACTAGTTTTCTTGTTTCAATCTCAAATCAAATTGTGAATCGCTTAGCTTGTTAAATTTAAGAAAACTTAGTACTTGGAATCGATAACTCCTTGTGGTTCGATATTTTATTACTTCGATACAACCCGTATACTTGCGGGCCTATCACCCCCTGCTACTGATAAAATTCTGGGAAGACAACCCTGTTATGACGGAGAAATTGGAGAAGGCGGAAATGGACAAAAGCGATGAATGTAAGGTAAGTGAAATGCAATTTTGTATATGAATTACAAATTCATTCAAATAATTTTGAATGTTCTCCATTTTTTTGTTAATTGTTCCTATATTGGTCTTTATTAGTCCGTAGTTCTTTCAGTGTGAGAGTGATATCCTAGTTTGGAAAAGTTTATAAGTCGAACCGAGGCAAGGTGTATTTGAGTATTCAAAAGTGGTCCACGCCTTTCAAAACTCGAACCCGCTCTTTTCTAAATAACACCAATTGTGTCCGTAGATATAGATTATTTGATTTTTGAAAGCATGTGCTTTACAATCTCAATTGTTCCGAAACTTTTGGGTTTCTCTTGTTATTCTATTGAGCAAATTTTCTATTGATGTAGAGAATTTTAGTCTTTTGTGAATTAAAGTATTTGTAGGTCTGTGGGATATACACAACAATTTGTCGGATTTAGCTCCATTCCCTATATTTTAGGATTATTTCACAACAGATGGGGTTGAATATGTAATTATAAAAGAATTTCTCTTTAAAATATGTACAAAGCTTCCAATTATAAAGATGGGTCGTTTTGTATATTCAAAAGCCACACATGTACATCTCTTTAGTAAAAGGGTGTGCTATGTAAACTGTTTTGCATTATATTTTCTGAAAAATGTAGATGGTGATGAATTTAGCTACTTGGTGAGGGAGGGATGAATTGCTCCTCACATATAATATTCATTTAATTTATACAGTGTGTATCACCATTTTAAAAATAGATAATTTGTAAATCAAGCTTGTTGTGACATGTGAGGGGCTGACAAACAACAAACTTTGGTGTTGTATGTTTACTAGTTCATTGTTATATGTTTTGGTGACTTTACTGGTGAAAGTTCAAGTCATGACAAGGATGATGGATCATTTGCAGTATCTATTGTGGTGGTTTTCATGCTAAGCATTTGGAATACGCATTATAAAAGAATATTTTGACGCAGGTTGATTATGACGTCTACAATAATACTCAGATGGTCATGGATGATGTAGTAAGTATAGCAAAGCAACAAATAGATAATATAAAAGATGATGAAGAGCCATTAGAAGAGGTAATATTCTAAATTGAATCATATTTATTTGGGAGTTCACTAATATTTTTGACGAAAACCTGTCTAATGCGTTGGTTTATGTCCGGTTTGTTTTGTGCATGTTTTTATGTCGTGTTTATTTTGTGCATTTTATATATAAAATACAGGGAGGCGATGTAGTGAATCAATATTTGTTGGATGAGGTTAGAAAGTGTTACATTATTTGTTTGTGTTTTTTTTTTTTTTTTTTTTTTTTTTTTTTTTTTTTTTTTTTGAGTAGAAAGAGGGATTTTCATTCATTCATTCATCATACATACATCAAAGGATACATAGTCATCCACATAACTCGGACCCTCTTCTAACCAAATTCTATCTTGAAAGTCGTAGGGCTGCAACCTAGCTAGGTGGTGAGCCACCTGATTGCCAGACCTACCAACATGAGACCAAGTACAAGAACTAAAAGAACGACTAATAGATACAATATCAGCTAATATGAGACCTAGTTCATGTCGCGGTAAAACATTCTTTCTAAGAGCTGAAACAATTACTAAAGAGTCTGTCTCTACAATTACATCCCGGAAGCCGCTCTCCAAAGTAGTCTCCATTCCAAACTTTATGGCCAAAGCTTCCGCAATATCCACGGGATAAGAAGTAGCTAATTGTCTCACCCCAGTTACCAGAAGGTCTCCAACATCATCCCTTGTAACGAAGCCCATTCCCACACCCCATTCTTCAAATATAGCAGCATCACAATTTATTTTAATCTTGCCAGGAGGGGGAGGTCTCCATCTTTTTTCAATTTGTGTACTTCCATTAATAGAAACTTTTGTAGTATCCATGGCCTGCCAGTACTGATGGCAAAATGTGATAGCTTGGTCCAATATCTGCGACATGGACTTCTTTTCACCCTTGAATATTCGTGCATTACGATAGTTCCACAAAGCCCACAATACTGTCAAGAAAATTCCCAACTGCTCACCTTGAAATTGCTGTAAAAGGATTGCAATCCATGATCTAAAGTCACCAGCTCCCTGCATAACTAGTAAATCAGACCAACCCATTAAATCCCAAATTTGTCTAGTTACTGGGCAATGAACGAAAGTATGCATCTCATCCTCTTGCTTCCCGGGGCATAGATCACAGTCCTCTGCTATGTTACAATGACGACTCTGAAGTGCAATTTTTACAGGCAATGCACCGCGTACAGCTCGCCAAACAAAATGTTTTACTCGGGGACATAGATTTAAGTTCCAAATCCTTTTCCAAACCCAATCTGGACCTGTAGAGGCCCCTGGTAGGAAGCGATCATAGTTGGACCAACGGACAAAGTGATATGCAGATTTAACAGAATATTCACCATCCTTTGTAAAGTGCCAGCATAACTCATCATCGGGTTGGCGAAAACTCAGTGGTGTGCTAAGAAAAGCAGAGGCTTCAAAAGGGAGAAAAATTTCCTCGACTAGCTCTTTACGCCAAGTATGGAGGTCTTCATCAATAAGGTCATTCACCACCATATTTGGATCACGGACACCTTTTGCTGTCAACACGAGGGAAGGTGTCTCGGATGCTATCCAGTGATCATTCCATACGTTCACACTTCTCCCAGACCCAATCCTCCATCGTGCTCCATTAATAATTATCCATTTAGCTTCCATTACCCCTCTCCGAAACAAGCTCGGGTTGTTGCCATTGCTAGCTGTAAGTATTGTTCCATGAGGAAAGTACCTAGCTTTTAAAATTTGACCAGCATACGACTCACTGTCATTTAGAAATCTCCATATATGTTTCGCCAAAAGTGCCAGATTGAATGATTTAAGATGCCGAAAACCCATACCACCATTAGCCTTCTGTTGACAAAGCTTATCCCATGATACCCAATGAATCTTTCGCCCATCTGCTTGTTGTCCCCACCAGAATCTTGCCACCATTTTCTGCAAATCAGCAAGAAAATAGTCAGGAAGAGAAAAGAGCCCCAAAACATATGTGGGTATTGCCTGAGCAACAGCTTTTATAAGAATTTCTCGCCCCGCACATGAGAGCATTTTCTCCTTCCATCCCTGTAATTTCCTCCATACCCTGTCTTTAACTCGACTAAATACATGCCCCTTTGATCTCCCTATTATAGCTGGTAAACCCAAATATTTAGTATTCTCATCAAACTCACGAACACCTAGCAAAGCAGTCAATTCAGATTTTTTGCTCCCCATGATACCATTGCTGAAATAAACTTCTGACTTGTGAAAATTCACTAGCTGATCAGAAGCTGAGAAATAGATATTAATAATCTCCAAAATTTTCAGGGCTTCATTCTGAGTAGCTCTAGAAAAAATCATGCTATCATCTGCAAAAAAGAGATGTGTGATCTCTGGAGCTCCATTACAAATCTTAAGACCGTGGATAGAACGGTCCTCTACTACCTTTGTCAATAGCCCCAAGAAACATTCTGCACATAATAGAAAAAGATAAGGGGATATAGGGTCCCCTTGACGAAGGTCCCTTTCCGGGCGAAAAAATCCATATGGCGAGCCATTAACTACAACCGAGAATGAAACTGTAGTTACACATTTCATGATAAGTCTAATCCAATGCTCAGAAAAACCAAACTTTTCTAAGGTTTTCTCAAGAAAAAACCATTCCACTCGGTCATAGGCTTTAGCCATATCTAACTTCAATGCCATAGTACCCCGCTTCCCTCCTTTTCCACCCTTCATCGCATGGAATGCCTCAAAAGCAATGATAGCATTATCATATATAAGTCTCCCCGGAATAAAAGCACACTGATTTTGGAGACAATGGTAGGTAGGATAGACTTTAAACGGTTTGCTAGAACCTTGGACACAATTTTGTGGACAACATTACAAAGAGAAATAGGTCTAAACTCTGAAATAGATTCAGGCTTAATTTTTTTTGGGATAAGGACAATATGAGTATGGTTCAAATTATTAGGCATAGGGTCCCCATTCAAAATACCCATCACCATGGAAGTCACCCGCTCACCAATAATGTTCCAGTATTTTTGGAAAAAGAAAGCACTAAAATCGTCAGGTCCGGGAGCTTTGTGTGGATGCATCTGATTAACAGCAAAAGAAATTTCATCTACAGAAAAAGGCTTACCGAGCTCTTCATTCATTGCTGGTGTGACTCGATGATCAATCCCTGCTAACGCTGCATCAATATCTTGTGATTCTGCAGAACTAAATAGCTGGGAAAAATAATTAGTAGCAATATCAGCGAGCCCCTCCTCCTTATCAACCACATTCCCATTGCTGTCAATTAATCTGTCGATATGATTTCTTCTTCGCCTATTAGTAGCCCTTGTATGAAAAAAGCTGGTATTTTTATCCCCAAAGGCCAACCAGTGAACATTGGCTCTTGCAAACCACATCATCTCAATTTTTGAGTCTAAAGCTTCAATTTCATTCAGCAACTCTTTTCTCTTAATAATATTCTCCTCTGTTTTTGGTTCTAAATCTATCTTCTCTAACGACTTCCTTGTCATACGAGCTTTCTTTTGGAGATCACCAAAATGTTCTGCATTCCATTTTGATAAGGCCTCAGCAACATCTTTCAACTTGCTCACTGTTGTACTTGGCTGTCCATTAGTACCTCCCCACGTTTGACGAACTAGCTCTTCGCACTGCGACTCAGAGGCCCAATGAGGCTCAAACCTAAAAAACTTCTTCCGATGGCTGCCCAAAGACATAGGTTCCTCTGTAAGTTTTATTGGACATGGTCAGAAAATTCCTAGGCAAATTTCTAACCAACGCCTTCTGAAACATCACCAGCCATGCCTCCGTAGCCACAAAACGATCAAGACGGCATTCCACGCTTGCTGTACCCGACCTACCGTTCCACCACGTATAAGGAGACCCAGAATATCCAATATCGATCAGTCCACAGTTACTTAAAGCTTGTTCAAAAGAAACCATCTGTCCAACATCTCTAGGATTGTCACCCTGTTTTTCTCCATCATGTCGTATCTCATTAAAATCCCCCAGACACAACCATGGAAGATCGCGCTCGTTTCCTAACATCTCCAATACCTGCCATGAGATATGACGAAGATCCCGTTCAGGCCTACCATAGAAGCCAGTGCACCTCCATTTGGCACTATATCTCGGATCATCAACAATGCAATCGATGAAGTATCTAGACATTTGTAGTAACTCAACTGACAGAGACATACCCCACAAAAAAGCAAGACCACCACTACGACCTTCACTATCAACAAAAACTCCAAAGTAATTCTTAAGTTTACGCCTGACACGTTCCATCTCGTAACCAGAAAGTTTCGTCTCACAAAGAAACAAAGTAAGAGGCTTCTCTCTGGTTACAAATCGGCGGAGCTTGGCAACTCCACGAGGGTCGCCGAGCCCTCGGCAGTTGATGCTTATGTGACTCATTGCGATCGGCGGGACTGCCTGTCAGCAGCCTCCGCCGTTATAATCTCATTGTTTTCCCCTAGCTCTGCCTCATGAACAACTCGTACCTTTCTGTCAAGTTCTTTTCCCCTTGTTAGGTTCATATTTCCTCTTGAATGCATCAGCCTGTGGGATGTGGACCACCTGAGCGTCCAACTTCATGTCAACTACATGCTGCCTTTCCTTCTCACTGAACTTGTTACTTCCAAGCTGCTCCTCAGCATCAAAGGTCAAGCGACTTCGTACTCTATTCCCACTACTCCCTCGTAGTTCAACAAACAACTTGCTTTCCTCCTTCAACAGTTCACTCTCCCTTCTCGGCAGTTTCATGGGAGACGCTCTCATCCAACTTCCATAAGCATGCGATGAGCGAGGTATCTCATCATCATATAGGTCACAATCTTTATCAACATGACCAAGTTTACCACAAATATAACAGAATTCAGGAAGTCTGACATATTTTAGATCAAACCATTTTGGTGAACCCTCTATTCTCAGTTGAATACCCCGGCGCAAGGGCTTGGATATATCAAAGTCCACTCTAAACTTGATTAAACGAGTCAGCCGAGAAGGGTCTGACTCATCAAAATCTACATATGAACCTATTCTTGAACCAATAAACTGTGCCATTGAGCGTGTTCTCTTTAAGAGAGGTAGATCATAACACTTCACCCAAAAGCGTACAGTTTCAAATTGAATGTCTGAAGGTATTTCATTACCAGTTATCTCCTTTAACAAGAGAAGATGATCATCAAATGCCCAAGGTCCATCATCCAGCACATGGATTTTGTCAGTCATAGAAAAAAATTGGAAAATCAACAAGTTTTTATCCAATTCTTTAACCACCATGCCTTTGGATGGTTTCCAGATATTTCTCATAGTGCTTTTTAAAGACTCAACATTGAAATTGCTACTAGTAAACAATTTACCAACCAAGCAGAAAGAAACTTGCTTACCCATATCTTCGTTGACATCATCCTCATAACTATCTCCTCTTCTTCTTCAGTGAGTTTAAATTTCCTCCACTCCTCCAATTCTGCTTCCATGGGTAGTAACTCCCAAATTCCAAAAAGCACAATCACAAATTGGAGCACTAATCTGACTGGACACCCAATTGAAAGAAAGGAAGAGATAGGCACAGAATCAAGCCCACAAAATTTTGAGGCTAAATGATTGAAGAACAACAGATCAATCCCCACGAACAAGGTCGGGGTAGAAAACTGCCTCACAAAAACCGCTTGAAGAGTCGGTTATTTGGAGCCCCCTTGAATTCTTCTTCTGTTTGTGTTTTTAATATGGGCACAACCCAATTTTTTTTATCCAAATTGCAAATGAATCATTGAAATGTTGTTGCATTCATTTCAGCCATCTGATGTACCGGATAAGTGAGAGAAGCCTGAACTGGTGCCAAAAATCGATGGAATGGTACAAGTACAACCACCTGAAACTGATACAAGCCATTCCATCCTTGATGGAGGTGGTCAGTGTATACCTAGACCTAAAGACAGCTCTTGTGAGGTACATTTACAAACTTATGTGTGGATAATATTCGCAAAGCCATATAATTATTAGTTCCAATCTTGCAATTGAAGATTTCTAATGTCGGTGAATTATTTTCAGCCATCTGTTTCAAATGTTACGTTAGGGAAGCTTGAAGTGAGGCCACAACACGATGGAATGATAAGCAAAGAAGCACCTGACACGGATACAAACCCTTCGACGCTTGTTGGAACCGCTCATTGCACAACACCACGTGAACAAACCTCAAGTCAGGTAACATAGAGAATCTGCTGTTTGATTAGTATGGGCACGACCAGATGATTATTATTACAAAAATTGCAAATGAGGGTTTCTAATGTTGTTCAATTATTTTCAGCCACCAATTTCAGCTAATACGTTAGGGAACCTTGAAGTCAAGCCACAACACGATGGAATGGAAAGCAAACAAGCACCTTACACGGATACAAACCCTTCGACGCTTGAAGGAACTTCTCATTGCACAACATGTGAACAAACCTCAACTCAGGTAACATATAGAATCTGTTGTTTGATTAATATGGCCACGACCAGATGTTGATTAGAACAAATATTCCAATTAAGGATTTCTAATGTTGGTCAATTATTTTCAGCCAAGTATTTCACCTGTTACGTTAGGGAAGACTGTACTGGAGCCGGACCCTGATGATTTGCTAAGGGAACAAGCACCTGAAACGGATACAAACTCTTCCACGCTTGTTGGAACTGCTCATTGTACACCTACACCTGAACAAACCTCAAGTCAGGTAAGATATAGAAAGTGATGTTTGATTAATGGGGGCACTTCCAGATGATTATTAATACAAGAATTGCAATTGAGGATTTCTAATGTTGGTGAATTATTTTCAGCCAAGAATTTCACATGTTACGTTACGGACAACTGAAGTGGAGCCAAAACCCGATGGTGTGCTAACCGAACAATTACCTGAAACGATACAAACCCTTCCACGCTTGTTGGAACTGCTCATTCTACACCTAATCATGAACAAACTTCAAGTTAGGTAACATATTGAAACTGATGTTACATTAAAATGGGCACCGCAATTGAGGATTTCTAATGTTGGTGATTTATTATCAGGCACCTGAAAATGATACACACCCTTGCACCCTTGATGTTACTGATCAATGCACACGTACGCATGAAGAAACTGGTAAAGGTTCTGCTATTACTTGTGCCCCAGAGAATGATGGGTCAACAACTGATCCACATAAAGTACAAATCAATGATACCTCTACTGTGGTACACGGAGGAGAAACCCCAGCCGTTTGTCCTATTACTCATGGCCCATCAACAGAGGCACATACAGTTATCGAAACTAAACATGTTACTACTATAGGTCAAGGTGTGATAGAAGATACAAGTGTTAGTTGTGAAGGGGGGGATGCTTCTTCTGGTGCTGATGTAGCTGTAGGTTCCATACAAAATACAGGAACAATGCCCTGTCACGATGACTCGGTACATGATGAAGCGTACAAGGTTTGGTTGTCAAAACTTTCTGTAACCACACCCGTTGAGGTACCTCTATTTTATTGATGTTTCTGGTTACCATGATAAAGAAGGAAAGATATGGGGAAATTTTCTTGAAAGACTCCTTGTATTAAAGAACCACAATATGGTTATTTGTAAGGATCAAAGAATTCCCTGTATAAAAGCTAAATCTGATGTATTACTGCTTTCTCCATAGATTTTGTCTGCTATTGGAAATAACAATAGTTCAATATCAATTGGCATGATAAAGAGAGATAAGGATTGGATTATATAATTAATTAACACACATAGTAATGTCATTTATTGAAATGTCAATGTTAGTTAGCAGGACAGTTTGGATTGATCAAATAAAATGTGGTCATTATGAAGAATAATTGTAGTTGTTTTGAGATTGCAGATAAATGATCGGGGTCAAAAGAAAGAGAATGTTGTTACTGGGTTGACATACGAATCTCGCAAGACCCAGAGTAAAAGGAAGAAGGGAGAAGAAAGTTCTTCTCTGATCTGAAGTTTCACAAGTGAGGACAAGATCCAACTGTCTTGAAGGAATGGACTCATTAGACAAGAATGACCAGGTAGTCAGGCTTCTGTCAAAATAGTTGCTCGAGTTGTATGCAATTACTTAAGTATGAAAGTGTTATCTTGAATATATCATGACTTATCCAATATGGCATCTTTGGTAGGGAAAATCTATCCTATCCAATAAACAAACAAAAAAAAAAAAAACAGACTGTGTTGGAGAATCCCTTGAGAACCCACAACATTGGCGTCAGTGATGCAAGGGATGGTGTAGGTGCATCTAAAAGCCCAACGGTGGAAGGGGTTGAGTCACCCAAAAATGTTAAGGAAGGTGGTCGAGGTCAGAAACGGAAACGGGGAAGACTGGTGGTACCTAGACCATCAAAAATTTATGTAAGTGCGTGTAAATCTTTTTGTCGTTTCAAGATTCTATACAATTTAGAGTATCGTACCTAATACATTATCTGCTTCATGTAGGGAAACCCTATTGTCCGGTGTCACCCAGAGAAGGTCATACAGCTTTGTGAGAATCTATTGCCTATACAAATAGCTTGGTTGAAGGGTACGAGATTTGAGCACTTTTTAGATATCTCAGTTTCAACCGTCGACAAGATACATTCTTACTGGTTAAGCAAAAGGTTTAATCCAAAAACATGCGAACTAACTTTGAGAGAGGAAGATGAAGAAGGCGGTCCTCTTAAGTTGGAGATTACCCCAAATATGATAAAGTGGGTTTTTGGAATACAGTCAAATCCTGACTTACAGGCTATCCCTGTTGCTGAGGCCACAAACAAAACTGTGTTGGCAATGAAAGCCGAGTACGACAACAACGGTGGGATTGATGAGTTCACTGTCAAAAGGATGTGCGTGGACAAGAAAGTCGATAGAATAAAGTTCTTGAGGAACTTTGTATTCTACTGTCTTCAGAACATTCTGTGCCACACAACGAGCACATGGTACAGCCCATATCATCTTCAAGCTCTCACTCCAAAAGTGGTAAGTAATTTGGCTGACTGCAACTGGGCCCAATACGTACTTGATTGGATATGTGAATTCAAGACCAAGAAGTACCAAAAAAATTCAGGAGTTTCAGGATCTGCTCTTCTCTACACTATAAATTTTATGCCTGAAAACGATGTGTTGCCCTAAGCATGTGCAATTTCACATTACAGATGGTCCATTGAATAATTTTCGACCCGTGTGATTGCAGATTTTGTACTTGATGGAATAGACTATGTTAAGGGCGGAGAAAGGTTGGGATGTGGCAAGCCAAGGATGTGGGCATGGAATACACATGATATGTAAGAGGCAATCGAAAAGGACACTAGACCTGATGGGAGATATGGGCATTTATCGGTGAGATAAACCATTTTAATGTTTAAAGAAGGGTTAATAAAAGTGGAAATATTTGACACAAGACTGATTTTATGTTTTTCAGCTTTTTTCTGAATAGTTTAAGAAAAATGAACTTTTCAATTCATGTGTTGTTCCTTCTTGTTTGAATGATGTTGGAGATGTGACTCTTCAAATGACGACTAATGATGAACTCCTTTTATCGTTGTTACTAGATATTTATTTATAGCTTCTGTGTCTCAGGTTGTTGGTGGAGTGAAATATGGGAAAGCATATCCCACTAGTAGGGGTGAGGTTCAACCTGTGTGGGTCACAAAACAAAATGTGAGCGTATTCCCTATGGAAACAGAACGATTTTGTGGAGGATGAACGTGATAGGGTATGTTGTTTATTTGAAGAGGACAGTTTAAATAAAGGGAAATTTTACGGCGCGCCCCTGAAGTATGATCAAATGCACATAATATACATTCAACTTTAAAAATGCACCATATATCCCTGAACTATTAAAGTTTGGTGTAAAGCATTCACACATGTTGACAATGTTTATTTACCGTCAAGTTGCTGAACAATTTGTATTTTTTATTTTTATTTTTGAAGTTTTTGGACAATTTGCTTGTGATTACGGATACTTCAAACATGTATTTTCATTCATTTTTTTTTATTTTACAAAAAGGAATAGTAGATAGTGTATTATGTGTAGGGGCAAATTTTGGACAAGACTTTATTTGAGTAGTTTCCAAGAGCAAGTAGAATAGTATGTGCAAAATATTTGTACAGTAACGTCAATGTTTGGTTCCGATTTTTTAGGTGAACTTTGCTCAGACAAATAGGCAAAAAATACTAATTCGCAATACATGAAATTGGTATATTTTTATTTTTCTTTGATGTAGTGAATCTGGTGATCGATGTAGTGGACAAAGAGGTAATAACCTCTGATGTTGAATGGGAAGTTTAAAATTAGCCGTTGAATTATTTATTACTTTGCAATCGATAAAATAATCGTAGTATTTGAGGGGGATAGAAAGGTAGAAAAATTATATATGGGTGAGATTAATTAGAGCGATTACAGGTCACCTCAGAAGGATTATTTGTGGCATATTAAATAAAAGAATATCCAATGTAATAATTTCAATATGAACTAAATCAAAAAAATTGCCAACAAAAATATTTGTTGAAATTAGCTGCTATTTAAAAAAAAGAAAGAAAGTTAGTATAGTATATTCAAATAAATTTATTTTGTAAGAAGCAAAAAATAATATAATGATATGGTGAATTTTTCAAAAGAAAATACGGTGAATATATACAGATGAAAAGGACATTTGTTGTAAAAAAAATAATAACAAAATAAAAACAAAAACAAAACCAAATTAGAATTACTCAACTGTACAAAAGTTCACGGCAAAATGATAGGATGTATATTTTAGACAAGAATGTAGAAGTTTAGGGGTATATGTTGCACTTTGAAAGTTAGTTGTATTTTGTGTGCATTTTGCCAAACTTCAGGGGCGCGTGGTGAAATTTCCCTTAAATAAATGATGGGGTAAACGCAACAAAACTAATCACACCATCTCTAATGTGTATGTGCAGGTGTTACCCGAAGATTTCCCTCGCCCCCCAAGGGTCCGAGTTCCAAAGAGAGCTGCAAATTGCTCAGTGGGTGGAAAAGGAATACGTAATAGGAAAACAGCTCGACAAGAGAACGCGGAAGATGCTGGAGCCACAACAATGAAGAGTGTGGAGAGGGGAGGCGATGGGGGACTACATGTGGAAACTGCAACAAGGAGGACCACAAGGTTGCAAACATTGAAAAATAAGGTTGCTGAAGAAGTTGGGAAAGGGACAAGAACTCAAGAGGAGGACGAGGACACAGAGAAGACGATATCAATGACTAATCAATATGAACGTCACGACAATACTTGTACGGACACGGCGGCCTCTATCCTTAAAGATGATAATATCCAGGAGTCCTCATCTGACAAGGAAGACAACACTGCACATCCTTTTGCTGATGGAAAAATGTGTGTTGAAAATACAAATAATGTGATGAAGTACATGACAAGAAAGGTATCCGGGTCAAAAAAGTTACGAACGTTCAATTAAATTAATTTCTACGTACCTTTCTAATTCTGTTGCTAATTTTAACTTTTTTTTTTTTTTTTGGTTTAGAGGTGATTTTACTGTGCTGAAATTCAATCAAATTAAAATTTCCCGCTCAGAGCTGTATCATTCTCTAATCAATACAAGATCAAAGAATAAGGGCTACATTGAGATTGAGGTAATTAAACACTCATTTAATGTATTGTAAGATTTTTGTCCCTCATCTCAATCCTAACTCCATTATTTAATTTGTAGGTCATGGAATATGTGTCATCGTACTTCAACTATTTAACTACGCTGAAGGAAAAGAATATGCGGCAATCATATATTATTTCCCCCACTTGGGCTGTAAGTTAAAGGACATACAGAATCACTCAAGTTATTACCGAGTTGAAACCTGTTTACTGACTTGATTTATGTCGTATTTCATAGATTAAGGCAGTTGAGGCCTATGATAGAGGCGAGGAGTTGGACAAGAATTATAGGAAATCCTTTATGGGCGGAGTTTCCATTATGTTACGAGAAATGACTGGGGATATGGGTGATGACTTTGAAGCAATGAGATTCGTAAGTTATGAATCTGATTTGAAATATTCAGTATTCTGTTCCTTCCCTTTTTCATGCTATGGTGCGTCGCTTGCAGTTCTTTGTTCCCATCACCAGCAACGGGAGGTGGTATTTATACATTATCGATAGGACTTCAGAGAGAATAGAAGTGTGGGACTCATCACAAGGGGTTATTAATAAAGACCCGTATACGGTCATTCAGAGAGTTGTGGTGAGTAGTTTCATATTATTTTTTTACAAACATTGTTTGTTCTCCAATCCACGACAATTTTTACAATCAATAAATACTGCAGGCAAAAAGTATCGACGAGGCATTTAGCCTTCTAAGGCCTCAAATTGACATTATAACTTGTTGGATGCCTTTTGTTCGAAAAAGTCCTTTGAAGAAGAACAAAGGTCCCAGAGACTCTGGAGTACACGTCCTGGCGTGGATTGTACAAAAATTTGAACGTCCCGATTCACTTCGAGCTAAGTTTGCTATGGTATGATTTCACTTTCACTTTTGATTCCTTTTTATTTTCTAATATCAATGGACTATCAATGTAATTTTTATGTAAATGTTTTTGTCTCTAGGACTTCGAGAAAACTAAAACGCAAATGCAAACAGTTTGAGAGATGATGGCAGCTTACTTAATATGCAATAACTTGAACATGAGGTCAAAGAAAGTACCAAGGAAGGCGTTAGAAGATATCAAAGGTTAATTTGGAGGAATATTGTACATATCCTTATTAATCCCTCGTCTTAATTTGAACATGTAACCTTTTGTGACCAAATCGGGTTTCACTAACGTGGTTGTTCCCGGATTACACATTTCAAACATGTATTTTGTCTAAGTTTAATACTCTTTTGTAAAGGTATTCGCATGCATCATATCTTTGGAATCAAAGAAATGTTTATGCTTATTGAACATGCTGAAGATGCCTAAAAATATTTATCATTACTATGAGTTTTAGAAATCCCGATCAAATATTGCTAAGGTTTCGCAGTGCATTCAGTTCAGATTCCATTCTTAGTAGCCACTGGAAGGGAACTTATTTGTAAATTGAAGAGAGTTCGCAACTGGAAGGGAACTTATTTGTTACTTAACTTTAATATTTATGCATCATTTAACTTAAACAAAAATTTAAAGGAAATGCACTTTGAGAATAATGTAAATACTACTGCTATTCGTTCAATACAATATACAATAAGTTTCTGACCGGATTAACAGACTAAAATAAAATATACTAATACACAATTTATCTAATAACAACATAACGACAATAATACATAACATCTAATCCTAAAAGCTAAACGTACTAATACACAACTTATCTAATAACAACTTAAAGACAGTTAGACATAGCAGCGAATTACACAACGACCTCAATGCTTCTAAAACGCTGCATACTTAAATAAACTTCAACGCCCTTTATCCATTTGGATTTTCTCTTTCAGCTTCGCAATTTTCTCATTACACTTCCTAATTTGTCGCTCATAGCTTGAAATCATGGTATCTCTCACAGCAAGAGTATCTCTCATCTCAAGCATCTCATCCCTCATTAAAGGAAGAAGTTTGGATGAAGTTTCACATAATGGACCATCATACCATGAAAATTGGCTACAAGGGTTACTTTTGGGACATGTTTGGAACCGTCTTTCGCAATTTTCATCCGTACCAGCAGTTAGTAGCTCCATTTCAAGGCCACACTTGCACAATTCACGTCCCTTCAGCCTTCTTCCAACCGAATTCCACTTCTTTATGTTGCGAAACTTGTTGAACCCACATAACCCTCCCTTACCCTACAACAATTACAACAATCAATGTACTAGTAAATGGAAACAACAATTAATAAACCAGCTAAAGGGGCTTTAGCCCCTCCTTTAATGCAGTTTATTTACTAAATTAAAAAATTTGGGGATTTAACAGCCAACTGTTACCCTTGCTATAGCTCATTCCCATTTCTTAATTGATTTCAAGGATGCGTGGATATATTAATAGAGGTTTAGATGATAAATTCGCATACACTAGGAGGAGGGAAATTGCATGAAGAAAGTAAATGGAATGCAAAATTACAAGACCAGCTATTTCACTTAGCCCCTTGCTGCTGGTAGCTGTAAGGACCCGGGATTTCTACCTGTTCCACGGAGTGCGTCCTTATAGAAAATTTGTAAGCTGGGGGCTTTAGATAAGTTCAAGGAACCGTCAAGTTAGAAAAGCTTTTGTAAAGACTTGAATTAAATAAAAACCATGAAAGAGGTCACAAATCTACTATCGGCATTTTATCGAAGGGACAAACCGAAGGGACAACCCAATAGCGCGATAAGTGAACTGATCATGTTTTTAGAAAGACTCCCGCTCATATAGAACATATGAGTACCCAAGAATAAAGGGTTCGGGGGCGAAGGTACGAGGTGGGAAGGTGTTAGGCACCCAACTCGCCCGTTTATGACGGCCTCTACTAACTCAAGTTTGCTTAATAATTTAAAGACATAATTTCCATGCAAAACCTGATTAACAACCTAGACTTAGGCTATTAATTGGTTCATCACAAGTATCACAACATTTATTTTTAACCCTTATTTAGACATGCATTCGATTGACAAATTGGGCAGCACAACGACTAGATAGAGAATATTTAGGAAGCGATAAAAAAACGTGTACTAGCATGATATCTACATTATGACTACTAGAAAATAAGCAATTAATTTAATTTGAGCCCTCAGGAGTTTGTACCTGAACTGTAGGCTATATTTGACAAAAATAGTAAAAATAGATCTCAAGTTTGGAAGAAAGAGGGAGAAGCTCAGTGTCAATACTCCCGAGAATAGAGGTTGTCAACTGTAGACTGTGTGTTTTGAACTGAGGGTGGAGGGTTGTATTTATAGGCGTGGAGAAGTAGGGTTGGACGGCAGAAATTGAGCTGAAAACGAGACGGGCTTGAAAAATCAGTCGGGCCCGAAGAAGGGTCAGCGCCGCTAGCGGCCCTGGAAAACTTGTCAGCGCCGCTAGCGGCCCTGGGACTTATTCCAGGGCCACTGACGGCTCTCAGCAGCCAGCTGGATGTCGTCATAATGGCGTCATCCAGTCCATTTTTTTCGGAGGAATTTTTTATTCCGAAAAATATCAAAAGACCGTTTTACCCTTGGACGGTAAAAAATGGTTCTACCCCTAAATCGCAACTTGGTGACCGGGGGTCGGAAAAAGGCGTGAGACGTGTCATTGGAAAGCTCTTGAACGGGGCTTCTGAATGAAATGGAATGAAGGAGTGTTTGGAGGAAAAACCTCAGACCTTATCTTAACTATTAAAGCAAAAATAGCAGTTCAAGTTTATAAATTACTCCTTTCATCATCGGGCTTTTGCGAAGAAATCTGAAGGCGCTTTTTTGGCGTCTACAGAAGCCCCCACTTTGATCGATCTTGAGTAAAAGCGAAGATCAAAGTACTCCGAAGGCGACATGCAGGATGCTGATGTGCGCATGGTGTGTGAGAGTGTATAGTATGCATGCATATGAAGACAAACCTGAGTTGGGACACGCTCGTAGTGTGCTAAGATTTCATCTCTGTGAACACGAGAAAATAAAGGTTATGTTAGCAGGATAGAACACCGCTCGTAGATGGTCTAAACGTCTGCCGGGGACCTGTATTCAGAGTGGATGAAAAAGTTAGTAATACTTTGAGAATGATCAACGTGGAGTGCTTCGACAAACAGTGACTATACACCGCTCGGCGGATGTCGAGATCCCGACCCTGTTATAAGAACGAAAAGGTCAACGAGATAAGCGCGATTAAAAATAATCGGCCATAAAGTGGTTAGGACATATGAACAGTTTAAATACAATAGTTTTAAGCAATCATTGACTGAAACACATATATAACGTAATGGACAGTATAACTGCAACGGTTTAAGCAATCATTGACTGACACACACACAAAAAAAAAGAAGTAACCTCGTAGAAGGGCTGACCCCAAAAATTTGTAAACTCGCAGAGGGACTGACCCCAAAAATTTGTAACCTCGCAGAGGGACTGACCCCAAAAATTTGTAAAAGCGTAGAGGGACTGACCCCAAAAATTTGTAAAAGCGCAGAGGGACTGACCCCAAAAATTTTTAAATCTCGTAGAGGGACTGACCCCAAAAATTTGTAAACCTCGTAGAGGGACTGACCCCAAAAATTTGTAAAAGCGCAGAGGGACTGACCCCAAAAATTTGTTAAAGCGCAGAGGGACTGACCACAAAAATTTGTAATGATTAGTAAGGCCAACAGGTTTTCCAGGCTTAAAATATTTTTGGGCGCTCCGGGCCGTAAGAGTCATCGCAGTGTAGATCCTGGCTTCAGTACCTGGGACCTGCAAAAGTAAACGGGTTAGTTTTACCTGAGAAAGTTGGTACCGTAAAATAGGCCAACTGGCGAACTTGAACTTGTGGGCCAGAGTGCTTTGCTCCCGCGCGCTTGGTACTGATTTTTGCCGTAAAATGAACTGAAGTAACGAACTTCAGACTGAAAAAAGGGACCGTGGGTCAGCAGTGGGGCCCGTGCTGCAGGTCTGCAGGGCCGCTAGCGGCCTAGGCCAGCGCCGCTGGGCTTGAGCTGAATAAAATGGCTTCAGCGATTTTTTTTCTTTTTCGCGTGCCATCCTTCTTCTTCGTCGGGCCATTGTCGAGAGCCATTGTTGAAGCTTCCCCATTGTTGAGTGCTCCACTTTGCTTGAGGTAAGTCGATTATTGACCGTTTTCCTCGGTTTTTGTCTTAAAGTTGCTTATTTTTCCGCCTAGTTGCTGAATTTTGAGTTGCATTGTTGAATGGGTGCTTGTTTCTTGCGAATCTGAAACTTTTATTTTCCCTCTTGTAGAGAGAGAAAACTCCATTGTGTTCCCATGGCTCCCGTAGACAAAGGAAAGCGTCCTATGAGTGATGAGGAGTATGACCGGAGCCTTTTTCGCACCGGGTTAGCTTCTACTAGAGCACCTCCGACTAACCACGCAGACGGAGCTCGACTGTACTAGGACTCTTTTATGCGGTTGGACTGGCGCCAGGCTGGAGTTTGGAACCGCGGTGTTCTGTTGCCGGATAGACGGAGTCATCTATCTAACTTAGAGCTGGTATATTTTCTGACTCTTTTTTTTTTTTTTTTTCTTGTTCAGTATATTTGAACTGGAAATTGGAACTGTTAATGCTTCGACACACGAACAAATTAGGACTTGTACTGGATTGGTGGTCAGCTGTATATAATCTGTGTGGAATTATTTTAGTTGTATTTGTAGTATATGGGGTGTTGAGAAAAATTTGTTTGTTGGTTATGGTGTCGGAGTTTTGCTGCAGGCTAATGGGACTACCTTCTGTTGGGCTATGATGTTGGGGACCTTTTCGGAGGGGGCCAGGAATTTGGTACTGGGCTCGGGTCTTGACGAGTTTCTGACTGTCATCCCTGTGTGTCACTCGGGAGATTCTAGGATTATTGCTAGGGGTTTGCTGGAGAGGTTTTGGGATACCACGAACACTTTCCATATACCTGTGGGAGAGATGTTCCCCACCCCTTATCAGTTTGTTGTGCTGACGGGGTTGTCTTTTAGAGGGCGTCATATTCAGTACGACGCGAGCTACTGGCGGCGGAATGATACTTTGCTGGAGCTTTACGGGCCCGTATCCATCTACTTTGATAAGGATCGGGTTTCTTTGGCGCGGTTGTGGGAGGCCATGGCGGAGCAGGGACTTACCGAGGAGCAGAGGGCTCGTATTTTCCTGGCTTGCTTGCTGGGGTCGACAATCTTTGCTCAGAAGAAGAGCGTGTGTCAAGTCAGTTTCTTGACAAGCTTGGAGGATTTGACCAAGGTTCATGAGTACAACCTTGGTGCCTCTGCTTATGCTTCTTTGGTGAAGTGGTGTCGTCGGGCTTGTAGGCCTAAGGAGATGAGTGAGAGTTTATCCATCACGGGCCCATGGAGGATACTGGAGGTAGGCTCTCATATATTCCGCTTTTCTTTCTTTTGTGCGCACTTGTTTTTGGATTTGGAGCTTATTTGTTTGCTTGTATGGCAGCTGTGATTCTTTGAGTACTTTCCAGCTTTTGGTCCTCACCGTCTTGGTTTGAGGATGTTCCCATTAGGTTCACGGTGGGTTGGTAGGGATACCCACCAATTTACCTCTTTGGAGCATTTTTGGACTCTCTTCGAGAGTCGTGCCGCATCTACGGTAGGTGGTTGTTGACTTGTACACATATATATTTTTTTTGGTTCATTTGGTGTGAATGAACTTTTGAGCTAGTAATCTGCAGGTATCTTGGTCTGCTTTTGATGACATTCCCGGAGTTCCACCCCATATTACCACGGAGTTATTTAGAGTGTCTTTTCTGTGGGTGGTCTTTGAAGGGCCATTTGGATTTGTATGGTATTTGGGGGAACTCTTAACTCGGTTGGTCTATCCCTCCTTGGATAGTCACATGGTTCCAGATGATCCTTCTTTGACCATGTTCTATCTGCGGGGTCTGAGTGTGCGGGACCTAAGAGTCGTGATCCGTGGTAGGGCGGCGCAGGAGTTTCTTATGCCGGAGGTTGTTGGCTTAGACCGCAAGGCCGTATACCTGGCTTACTGCTTGGACCGTTTGATGTCGGACCTTACTTCTGAGGTAGGAAACTTATCTCCATTTTTAGCTATATGTGTGATATACTGACCTCTTGTGTCTTGCAGGCGGATCGTCTAGCTCCTCAGGGTCCTAGGAGGTCTCATTCTAGAGCTCCTCGGGGTCAGCCCCCAAGTGTGACCTTGCCGACCAATGAGGTGAGGTACATTGGGGAGAGTGGGGGACGCATAGTGGAGGAGTTCCCCATTCACATGGCTGATGGAGAGGCTGTGGAGGGCTTGCCTTTGCCCGACGGTTGTACTGGGGTAAGCTCCTTTTTATCCCTTCTTGTGTTTGTGTTTTCTTTTGGGTGTTGATTTTGTCTTGTGGCTCTCTCTTTTGTAGTTGAACCGGGAGCAGACCTCTCAGATCTTCAAGCTTATTCACTTGCTGAAGAATGGCTATGGTCGAGTGATGGGCAAGGGAAAGAGTTATCGGTCCAAGACCGTTGATGTGAGTAGACTCTCTTTTTGTTTAGCTAAGTGAGGTGCTTAACTTAACATCTTAACTTGGATTATCTGCACAAATGTGGGTTAGAGGCTTTTGGCTCCTGTGAGGTTACCACGACAAATTACAATTTCCGTTCGGCGGATGGTCGACACATCGATTGTAATTCTTTTCATCAATAAGGATTGATGAGTCGTGGGTGAGGAAGCGTCGATTTGCACGATAGGACAACTGTATATTCCTTTAGATATACGGGTTGTCTACGAGTTGCGACACAAACTTCCTCGAGGGTTAATAAGGGTCAAAAATTGTGCCAAAGCACATGCAAATGATGCAAAATATGGAACATGTTATTAAACAATTAAGCAAACTTGACTTTCGAGTCTCACCCTCTTAAATAAGTCCCCAGTTGAGTCGCCACTGTAAGGATCCGTGATTTCTACCTGCGCCACGGAGTGCGTCTTTATAGAAAATTTGTAAGCTGGGGGCTTTAGTTAATTTTAAGGAACCGTCGAGTTAGAAAAGCTTTTGTAAAGACTTGAATTGAATAAAAACCATGAAAGAGGTTACAAATATGCTATCGGCGTTTTATCGAAGGGACAAACCGAAGGGACAATCCGAAGGGACAACCCAATAGCGCGATAAGTGAACTGATCATGTTTTTAGAAAGACTCCCGCTCATATAGAACATATGAGTACCAAAGAATAAAGGGTTCGGGGGAGAAAGTACGAGGTGGGAAGGTGTTAGGTACCCAACTCGCCCGTTTATGACGGCCTCTACTAACTCAAGTTTGCTTAATAATTTAAAGACATAATTCCCATGCAAAACCGGATTAACAACCTAGACTTAGACTATTAATTGGTTCATCATAAGCATCACAACATTTATTTTTAACCCTTATTTAGACATGCATTTGATTGACAAATTGGGCAGCACAACGACTAGACAGACAATATTTAGGAAACGATAAAAAAACGTGTACTAGCATGATATCTACATTATGACTACTAGAAAATAAGCAATTAGGCAATTAATTTAATTTGAGCCCTCAGGACTTTGTACCTGAACTATAGGCTATATTTGACAAAAATAGTAAAAATAGATCTCAAGTTTGGAAGAAAGAGGGAGAAGCTCAGTGTCAATACTCCCGAGAATAGAGGTTGTCAACTGTAGACTGTGTGTTTTGAACTGAGGGTGGAGGATTGTATTTATAAGCGTGGAGAAGTAGGGTTGGACGGCATAAATTGAGCTGAAAACGAGACGGGCTTGAAAAATCGGTCGGGCCCGAAGAAGGGTCAGCGCCGCTAGCGGCCCTGGGAAACTTGTCAGCACCGCTAGCGGTCCTGGGACTTATTCCAGGGCCACTGACGGCTCTCAGCAGCTAGCTGGATGTCGTCATAATAGCGTCATCCAATCTATTTTTATTTTCCCGAGGAATTTTTGTATTCCGAAAAATATGAAAAGACCGTTTTACCCTTGGACGATAAAAGACGGCTCTACCCCTAAATCGCAATTTGGTGACCGGGGGTCGAAAAAAGGCGTGAGACGTATCGTTGGAAAGCTCTTGAACGGGGCTTCTGGATGAAATGGAATGAAGGAGTGTTTGGAGGAAAAACCCGAGACCTTATCTTAACTATTAAAGCAAAAATAGCAGTTCAAGTTTATAAATTACTTTTTTCATCATCGGACTTTTGCGGAGAAATCTGAAGACGCTTTTTTGGCGTCTACAGTAGTCTTGCTGCTGGTACTCATCGATTATGGATCCATTATGAAATCAACGCTTTCTCTGTCACCTTGAGGTGGTTGGGTAACCATAGCTTACTTCCTACCAAAAATCCTAGGTTTCACCTCACTGAGTCCAGCAAGGACAAGGTAGAAGGAAATATAAGGAAGGTTTAGTACTAGTCTTCCTATTTTAAAACCCGCAACCTATTAATATTTACAATTTAACCATTAGAAATAATATTATATTCGAGTTTCCGTTGTTACTATGAAAACCATAAATAACGATTCTTATTTGTTAGTTGTTACAAAATAGTAGTTACAAATAAGTGTTTTATTCAAATTATGCAACTGTACACTACTGGAAACCAATTGCTAGCTTGTTGGAAACAACAAAAGTCTGGATTAATAGGTGAACATAATAATATCCGTTGTTACAACCAAATTACATCATCCTGGTGCAAATGATTTCCAAAAGCCTTTTTGCATCAATAAAGGTAGTCTATATTCTAACATGCTACATAGAGTCATTACTAACATTCGGGCAAAGCAATACTAGTAATAGATTGTATTCCCATCTCACAACAGATATGAATGCTGAATATCACTATTCTTAATGTCTCATAAAGTTCTCCTTCGAGGATTGGAAGGTAGAATTAACACCAAGTGCATGTTTGTGTGTGGTTGTCGAGGGTTGGGAAACTGGGAAAACTGGATGTAGATCATTCCCTACGCGGCCTATAGTTGACACTTCTTGTGAGGGTTTCCGATCTCCAATGACCATGTCCTGATTGCAATGATTTGGTAGACTTGTAGCGTTCTGGGCAGGAAAATGCGGGGTGGGAAAATAAAGCATCTGCCCGAACTGCATCTCTTGCATGGACGTTGAGCCTGCAAATCCTCTCCATTGTTTGACTACTGTAAAAGCCGAAGTTTCAGAGAATGACAATTGTGACAGACCTCTAAAGGGACCACATTTGGGTAAGAATTCATTCTCTATGTGCTGAAATTTGGACCGCCCACCATGTCCGATGACGTTCGATATTTTGTCTAAGGATAATGGTTGTTTTCCCAGTCCCTCTGCAGTTTTGCCATGTTGAGAAACGAGTGCAGAAGTACTGGATTGCGGACACGACGGAGGCAAATACATACCTTTCTTGGAACGTGTAATGGGAAGTTTTTAATTGGTTCCAGGACTCATAGTCTGTGAATCCTACAAAACACACAACCAATTCTTACTAATCATACACATTCAAATGTTACAGTACATTTATGAATTGTGTAGGGGATACCACAACCAAAAGGTTCAGGCTGTAAGTAGATAGTACTAGATACACTTACATTGATTATTTGACTTTGTCCATCATTTGCCTCCATTGATTTGCCCCTTTTGTTTTGTTCGTATTTGCGACCGTTGCCACTTGCCTGACCAGATGTCTTTCTTTTTGCCTCCGCAGGGTTTCTATTCCTGCCTTGTGGCAACCTCCCCTGTCGAGCTAGTACTACAGGGTCTTTTGGAAGCGCTTCGTTTTGCTCAGAAGAAGGCTCCGGGGGAGGGTTTTGGCTTGGACGAACTATAGACTTGCCAAAAACGCTAGATGGAGGTCCTTCGGACTCGGGATCCCATGAAGAGAAACGAGAACTAACACCTCCTAACTCCTCTAGCTTCTTGCATAAATCAACTGAAGCTTTTGTCTAATATTCATGCGTCTTGTCGTTCAGCATTGCAAGAGTCTGCATGTAATTGTTTCTACGCTTAATCTTTTGCAATTTCTTCAAACGCTCTGCTGCAATCGGGTCATCCAGACCAACCGGGATTTTCGTATATTCCCTGTCAATGTCCTTCCTCCATCTGTGAAGGATATATCTTTCGGGTATACGACCAACTTCCTCCAAGTCAAGAGTGCCAATTAAGTGCTTGCACAGTACTCCCCTAAATTCAAAAAGCCTGCAGGAGCATTTGTACTCTTCCACATCAATTTGCAATGTCACGGTGTAGTGTTTGCGCACTTTCTTCCAATGAGGTTTGATCAACTTCTCATTTGCATGGTAAATGACAGTCAACCTTCCACTGGAGAACTTCGACAGGTTTGTGAGTCTCAGCAAATCTATCTCAGCCATGATCTCTTTTAACTTTCCATTCGTGTATATATCCTGGAACACCGACCCCGCCAGGAAACTTCTATCCAATAAAACAGGATTGTTCTTCGATTGCTTGTCCAGTTCCTTTTTTTCTTCAATCTTCGTTTCGAGGCCTTGCTCGTACTGTTTAATAAATCTCATCAAACCAGAGCTCAGGCTCACGTAACCCTTTACAAATGCATTCATTCCCTCACTACGCTGCGTCAAAGACATTCCGGCACAAAACCATCCCCTCCAATAACCCGGAACCCATCGTTCCCATATTCTCTACGCCTCTTTAACCCAGTTGTTCTCTTCTAGAGAATAATCACTTACCATTACTTTCCATGCTTCGTCGAACTCTTCCTGTGTCATACAATCATGCACAGCTGCTTTTATTGCAAGATAAATTTTTTGTTGTCTTTGTGTCACCCCAATGCTTTACTAGCATTTTGCAATATGTGCCACAAGCACAATCTATGCTTTGTGTTGGGGAACTCATTTCGGACGGCTGCTCCTATCGCATTGTCTTGATCTGAAAGGATAGTCTTTGGAGCCTCCCCCATGCACAACTTCCAATGATTGAACAACCAAGAAAACGATTCCGTGTTCTCATGGGTGACTAAGCCTGCAGCTAGGAAAATGGAGGATCCATGATGATTAACTCCGACAAAGGGAGCAAATGGCATGCGGTACTTATTGCACAAGAACGTAGTGTCAAATGTGATAGTATCCCCAATGTACCTATTGGTTGTCCTACACCTTGCATCAGACCAAAATACATTTTTCAATCTACCTTCCTCATCTTTCTCAATCGCACTGTAGTAATGAGCATTCTGCTCTTTCATCTTTGCAAAATACTTTTCAAGGTTCGCAGCATCGCCTCCAACAACTTCTCTTCTCCGCCACGCATGTATGGCATTCTTCAAATCTTTCCTATTGAATGTTAGATTTTCGTGCAAACCTCCATTTTCAACGAAGATGGTGTTGAAAATCTTAGATATTGGGAGGCCCGCCAATTCATGCTTCATACATTTGTTCATGACGTAATCGTCTATATACCTGAAGTTTAACATCCTCTTGCTGTTTGACGGGTCAAGACCATGGTTGTGATCCAATTCACATAACGAAATTTCAAAAAAAAATTGCTCTTTCAAGAGTCCAATAACCCGTACTTTGCACCCACTAACTGCTTTTTTACACTCATACCTTATGCGTTTCATCATGTAATATTTTGGCTCCTTTGCTCCAGTCTTCCTTCTACCAATCCCTTTTGCTTTAAATTCAGGTAATATACTGTTCGATCTTATACGAAATTCAAATCCCATATCATAGGCATATGTGTGGCAATATTCCACGAAATGGGGTTGATCATCAAATATCATCCCAACCCTAGGTGCAATACTCCTTTCCTCAGTTGTCGGGGTCTTATTCAAGTCCACAACAAGACTAGTTGTCTCATCATTTACACCTTCTTCATCTTCAAAATCAAAATCATCTTCAAACGGCCAATCTTCATTAAGAGGATCACTACCACCTCCGGGTTCCTCAGCTGTCTGCCCAAATCAAGTACATAAACTAAGCATCAACACTTTTGTACTAATCTGTTACACTAATGGAGTGAATTTACATGTTCTTTACTTACCTCTTCTGTAATGTACTTCCCATCTACAACTCTTGCCTCACCGTTCCCAAGCTCTACACTATCATTCGAGAAGTCATTTTGGAGTTCAGTCCCTAAGGTGTATAAGGTAACTTTATCTTGCATATGTCTACTATCGGAATGGTCAATCACACCCACTCCTACTTCCATGCGCTGTAAATGGGTAAATTTCAAATATAAATAAATATTATCATGTTTACGTGCATATCCTTCTACCTATTCTTTCATAAATAAATTTAATCTCAGTTATCAAACTACAACATCATTTTATCCTCACCAAATTACAAATAACATGGTCAGTATTTGCATATATTACTTCCCATAACATATGGTCAGTATACTTACGTTGTTACTAAACAATTCAATTTTCAAACCAATAAATCAAAGCAGTACATGCTACATTTAGTAACATCCGTTGTTCCTACGTAATTAACGTTTAGAATGTTGTAGCTAATATCAGGCGTTACTGTTCAAAGGAGCTTTGAGATGTACATATTTCGTAAAATTTTCAACAAAACAATTAACTTCATCGACCGAACATGGTTCAATTTATGGGGAAATATAAGCAATTCGAACTTACGTTTATTAGATGATCCTCATCGTGCAAGTTATCTAGATAATCTCCCATCTCACCTTCACGACAAGTCGCCGGAACTTCAAAACAATTCCTCCTCACACCGATCGAGCTAATTCTTGCTTCTCCTCCCCCCCCCCCAAATTGGTGTCCTGGACTCGGAAAATATTGCTTTGCTTCAACCTTCAATTTTTTCTTTTCAAAAATATCTCGTCGAAAATTTTTTAGCTTCGCCGGAGAGGAAAATTTTGGGCCGGAATTGTTTAGGGTTTGTCAATTTCCAAATCCTTTCATTTTCGGCATTTTTGGGCGGGCTAGAGTCCAGACTTTCCCCCCTTTTCCTCAAAATAACACCCTCCCTTTTTAGTCCTATTTTCCCCCCAAAATAAATTTTTACTTGCCACATGTCGATATATTATTGGCAGGACACACCTGTGTATATTACACAGGGTGTATCGCTAGTCCTTTCCAAAAAATCCGCATCATTAAAAGATGTTGACCTATTGACCTCTTTAATAAAAGATATTGTTTTGGGGGCAAAAAAAAAAAAAAAAAGAATTTGCCAATAATTTACCGGATAATCCCAAAAAATAGAAATAAAACAGTTTAATTTACTGGATAAGCTGGAAGTTACAAACTTTCATTTTGCAATCCATGCTCTCGCGTGTGTGTGTGTGTGTGTGACAGGACGTTCTGACAATTGAGAATTGACTCCCCATTTACATTTTCTCTCTCCTCTCTCTTCTCTACTCTCTAGTCTCGTCACCTCTGCTCTGTAAGAACTAGCTGACTTTCATGGCGGATTTTACCCATTATTAACACAACCCCCCCCCCCCCCCCTCTTCAAATCAACACCAATGGAGAAACCACTAAAAACCCACCTCTCAATCCAAGAATGGGAGACACTAATTGACGATTTCCAGTACGGAACTTCAGAGCGTTTAGAAAAATGGACATCAGTTTTACCACCAATCTCTCTCCTCGAACTTTCTCTCTCCTCTCTTCTCAAACGCGACTTCCCTCTTTCTCTAAAACTCCATATCCTCATCTTCCTTGACGAATTCGCCGATCCTCTATTTGGTTCCGTTACTGATTTTGATTTGATCCTGTCGAGATTTATCGAAACCCTAAAACTCGTAATTCAATCGCCAATCGATGGTGTTACGGTGACATATGCCCTAAAGGAACAAATGCTTGTTACTGTTACATCTGTTGTTATGAGTGTAATTGATTTTTCTAGGGTTAGGGTTTTGGGGGTTCAGATTGAGGATTTGGTTGCGATTCTTTTGACGATTGTTAATCGGCCGAACCATGGGGTTGATCGGCAAACGAGAGGGGTTGCTTGTGAGTGTTTAAGAGAGTTGGAGAGAGAATTTCCGTGCTTATTGGCTGAAATTGTTGGGCATTTATGGGGGCTTTGTCAAAATGAGCGAACTCATGCGTGTCAGAGTTATCAATTACTGCTTTTGGAGGTAATTTGTAATATTGTTGTTAATAAATTGAATGTTGGTTCGTTTTTCAGTACTGCTGTTCCTTTGGTTCCGTTTAATGTTCCGCAATGGGTGAGGGTTTGTGGGAATGTGGGTAATGAAAGTGATGAGGGTAGTGATAAGAATGGTGAACCTGAACTGGTAGTGGGAATGCATTTTGGGGTTGATTTGTCGGGTTCGAATTTGAAGGAGTTGAAAAGGGTGATGGCGTTTTTGTTGGAGTGGCCGCAGGTATTGACTCCGTGTGGGATGATGGAGTTTATGTCAATGGTTATGCCGTTGGCGGTTGCCTTAGAATTACAGACGTCGTTGTTGAAGGTTCAGTTCTCTGGGTTGTTGTATAATTATGATCCTTTGCTTTGGCATGTTGTTTTGATGCTTTATATGCAGTCTCCCGACACGTTTAATGGACAGGAGGGTGAGATTTGTAAGAGGCTGGTGTTAATCTCTAAGGAAGAGCAGCAGCCTTTGGTGTTCCGATTGCTTGTACTTCACTGGTTGATGGGTCTTATCGAGTTAGTTTCGAAGAGGAATGTTGGGGGAAGGAACTTTATTGTGGGGATGGGCTCGAGTTTCTACCCTAATGTCTACGATGCACTCACATTGAAAGCGTTGAAATTGGATTTGCTTGCGTTATGCTCTGTCATTGTTGATGAAGCAGGGAGTAAAGGCGGTGATTCTGGTATTCCTTCAGTAAGATACTTTGAGGATGGTCTTGTCTGCGTTTCAGCTTTTAAGTGGCTGCCTCCTTGGAGTACCGAGACTGCAGTGGCTTTCAGGACCTTCCATAAATTCTTGATAGGTGCATCATCTCATTCGGACTCTAATCCATCTTCGACCAGAGCTATCATGGATTCCGCTATCTTCCGTGCTATACAGGTACATGTTTGCTCAAGCATCATTTAGTGTTTCATTTTTCAGTTTTTAATTAAGTGAATTACTTATCCCCTAGTTCATGCTATTATCAATGCATAAAAATAGGAGACTTGTTCCCAATAAAAAACAAATGGGAGAAATGTATGATTGAGATTGTAGTGGTGCTTCTGTGACAATGAAGACACAAATGTCTGTCATCTGTCATATTATGCTACAAAGTTATTTATTTGTTCTGTTTGAACTTTAAGAGTTCCTGTTCCCTACCCTGTCAATGCACTTCCTTAGATAGCATGGGTATCTAAGGTTTGCTTGATAAATCCCTTGGACCCTGATGTTAACAACCAGGAAGACCTCAACTAGATCTCGTGTATCGAGGTTGATCAATTTTGGTAGTGTAAGACGATCTAAATGGCTAGTAGCCAAATAGAAGTCTGCATCTACACCCTAGAACTAACAGCTGACTTGCACTTATTGTGATCCATGTATTCATGGTGGATCCAGCACCTAAATTTTTAGATAAAGAAAAAGTATATTGATAAGGATTCAAATGTAGGATCCAACCTAAATTTGTCTTGTTGTTTCTTCCTTGACGTCTTCCTGACCTTGCCTACCAGCTACTTAGCCCCTTCATCTTGATTTTGTGAGCATGAGATTGCTCCCTAATGTAGTGTTCTGCTGAAATTAGATCCTACAGTAAGCTACGTGCAATGAGAAATGACCCCCTCTACCATCATGCTTCACAGTCGTTTCTCACAGATCTTACCAGGCTTCTTTTTAGTCCTGATACCTTTGTGTTTCGATAATTGTCTTCTGTTGGCTGGCTATCGAGCTTCATTAAGTTCTTATTGCAAGTTATGATTGAAGTGAACTTTGAAGATCATCTTGGACATTTCTTGATACATGGTAGGCTTGTTTCCTTTTGAAGCAAGCGCATTTGTAAGCTCTAAGTAGTAGAGTGTTTTGGGCGAGAAAAGATGAGACAAGAGCGTTGTGTGTGATATATAGAGGGATTGAGAAGAGAGCAATTAATGTTATAATTCAGGATGTTAGATCTAGATTCATTTAGTGGTATTATGGAACTGCTTCTCTGTGCTTACTAGGATTCTATACAGGATTGGAAATCAAATGAAAATTCCAACTACTATAGTTGACGTGTATCCTTATCAAAAAAAAAAACTATAGTTGACATTTCTCCTGTGTACAAATGCTCGCTACTGTCTAAATTCACGCAAGATATTACAAGCCTCATGTCTACCCACTAGTAATGAATTATTGTGAAGTTATCATAAAACTCCTGTGTTGAGAACTCATGATTCGAGAAAAAATGTGGAAAGTTTGCTTAGGGGGAGAAAATGTATGGAATGAGATTGTCATTAGAGAAAGACTTTTGATGGGGGTCCACTTGTCAAAGCCCGCAAGTTATGGGTTCTGAATCAAAAGAGTTTCTGAGTCCAAACCTCATAATCAGGGGGAATCTTAACGTCGCCGCCCCCCCCCCCCCCCAACGCACAAAAAAAGAAAACAATATAGAAAACAAAAGGCAAGCAAGCAAACGAGCTGACTGACTAACTAAAAAGAAGAAGAGACCCAGCAGATACACGGTTCAACCACCACTTGTGATGAAACAAAGACATGTTTAAGTATTAGTTTAAAAACTTTTGTTTTTTCACCAGAAATGGAAGGAGCTAATTGTACAACCTGAAAAGGCATAATCTGCACCCCTCCCCCCCCCCCCCCCCCAAAAAAAAAGGAAAAATAAATTAATAACCTTTTGAGTAGCACATGCTATAGCTACAATGTCTTGAATTTATCATGATCTAGGATTTCATTTTCTTCTTACTTGGAGTCTCAGAATATCTGTTCCTTGGGATACTTGATAGCAATGGTCTTAGAATGATTGAATTGATCCCGTCCCATGTCCATGCGGACCAGGAACAAGGAAACTAAATGAATGGAATTCCTCTTCAATGGCAAATGATAAGCTGCATATTTTTCTTATATTTGAACTTTCAAACAAGAATAGAACAGTAGAAGATTCTAATTTTCAAATTTGTGGTTCACAGCCATATTGGCTAATGGCTTATACACCAATGCAATGGGCCTATGTATTCGTAGGATTCATGTTGACAGTGAAATTTTGTGCTTCTGTGTTGCAGATGCTACTGGTAAACTTGCTATTGGACTACCAAAAACTGGTGCCAGTTGTCGTTGCTTTGATTGACCGATTATTATGCTGCCAAAAGCACTGCTGGTTGGGGGAGAACCTGCTTCAGACAGTTGATGAACATTTACTGCCTAAAGTTGTCATAGATTACAGGTTGTCCTCGTATTTCTTGGTATTTGATAGAATTGGGAAAAATGATACTGTACCACCTCAGACATTGCTGGAGTTGCTTACTAAGTTCGCAATTTTCCTTGTTGAGAAGCATGGACCAGATACTGGACTGAAATCCTGGCTGCATGGGAGTAAAGTCCTAGGGGTTTGCCGAACGATGCTGATGCACCACCATAGCTCCTGTTTGTTTATGGGACTTTCTCGGCTCCTTGCATTTACATCTCTCTATTTTCCTGATCTGGAGGTTCGCGACAATGCAAGGTACTATGATCAGCATTCTCTCATACTTGTGGCCACCACCCCCATCCTTTTGTTATCTTAAGTTATGTGTGAAGGTCACTTTTCAACTTGCTTAATTTATAGTTTGCAAAATTTCTGGATGAGTATTTAACTTGCAAATGAGATTTAGCGGTTCTTATAGAATGCAAGGTACTATGATCAGCATTCTCTCAAACTTGTGGCCACCACCCCCATCTTTTTGTTATCTTAAGTTATGTGTGAAGGTCACTTTTCAACTTGCTTAATTTATAGTTTGCAAAATTTCTGGATGAGTATTTAACTTGCAAATGAGATTTAGCGGTTCTTATAGAATACATGTACACAACTGGAATTTATCACGGGGAAGGGCGCAACACCGTCAAGCTTCTTCCTCCTTTTCCCCTCACTTTGGTTTTTATATATGCTTGTAAACATGTGAACTTTTCATGGCATATTGGTGAACCCCAAACCTTGCCTCATTGTCTCATTGCTAAAGAATGTACTCACATTTTCTATAATATGTAGGATTTACCTTCGAATGTTGATATGCATACCGGGGAAAAAACTCAGGCACATACTGAACCATGGGGATCAATTGATAGGCGTCTCACCATCTCCGCATGCAAGTTCTTTCTTAAGCGGTCAAGATCTTAAGAAATCAAGAAATGTTTCATCTTACATCCATCTTGAGCGAGTAATACCACCGCTAGTGAAACAATCTTGGTCCTTGTCTCTACCAGCATTGGGTTTTAAGGGTGATAATTATGGCTATACGGATGGTATAAAGGATAGTGAACCACTGTTGAATGGAGAAAATCCCAACAGTAGTAACAATGTTGAACTGATCCCTGACACCAACAGGATAGATCAGCCCCAAATGCCTCTACGAGTGACAGACTCCAAGATTTCAGAGATCGTGGACATTCTGAGAATGCATTTTTCGTGCATTCCTGACTTCAGACACATGCCAGGACTCAAAATTAAAGTACCCTGTACTTTAAGGTTTAGATCTGAGCCTTTCAATCGCATATGGGGATCAGATTTGTCAGGACAGGGTTCTGATGAATTAAATGCTCTCCCTGCCATGTATGCTATAGTGCTTAAGTTCTCATCCTCAGCGCCATATGGTTCTATACCATCCTATCACATCCCATTTCTTGTTGGTGAATCATCTTCTGGTGATAGTCTTCCAAACCAGGACTCATTGGACATTGTCCCCATTGGGACTCCCTCCAGTGACAAGTCATCCTCCAGGTCACCAGTCACAATTGAATTAGAACCACGAGAGCCTGTGCCAGGGCTTGTGGAGGTTTCTATTGATGCAAATGCAGAAAATGGCAAGGTAATCCATGGAAAGCTTCAAGGTGTCTCAGTTGGAATTGAAGATATGTTCCTTAAGGCTTTTGTCCCAGATGAGATCCCAGAAGATGCAATTCCTGGATATTACTCAGACCTATTTAATGCTTTGTGGGAGGCATGTGGTGCCTCCTCTAACACTGGGCGTGAAATGTTTTCACTGAAAGGCGGGAAAGGGTTTGCAGGAATGTACGGGACACAATCAGTGAAGCTGCTTGAAGTTCCTGCGACATTTGCAATTCGTGTCGTTGAACGATATTTAGCCCCTTTTGTTGTCAGTGTGATTGGTGGACCTCTGATGGAAGTGGTGAAGGATGGAGGTTTCATCAAGGATGTGGCATGGATGGATGTGTTATCAGATTCTGCTGATGTGAATAGCTCAGTGTTTGATTCTAATGGAGGCGCACTCTACCTGACATACTATGACAATGAAGACAATAGAGTCAGTAAGATTGACATTGGTAAGATAAACATGGGTTGCTTTCTTGTGTTGATATTCCTTCCACCTCGATATCATCTCCTTTTCCGGATGGAAGTTTCTGATATTTCTACGTTGGTTCGAATCAGAACCGATCACTGGCCGTGCTTAGCCTATGTTGATGAATATCTGGAAGCTCTATTTTCTTGACAGGTGATTTTGTTTCAGTGCTGTTTGCACCATACGAAGTGGACATAATTTTGTCTTCTTCTGGTTCTCTTGGGTTGGTTGGCTACCAGGTACCTATTCAAATTCTTTTCCCATATTATTTTTGACAAGGGAAGATATTCTTTTTGCACTAGGAATAAAGTTGTTGTACATATCTCGAGTGGCAATCCCTCGTGTAGCTGCATTCTTCCTGGAATACTGTATTACTTTTTGGCGATGGTAAAATTTTGATGATGTGGACGTATACATAGTTCCTGAGAGTTTATGAGGGGATCGTGTAAATCGAAACTTTAGTAGCCATCAAGCATTTGATTACCAGTGACTTGTGAAATTATAAACTGGGACTCTGAGAACAATTGTGCTAACAGGTACAAGAAGTTTGATTCTTTGTGCAGTTTGTGTTTAGCAAATGCTTATGAGGGGATCGTGTAAATCGAAACTTTAGTAGCCATCAAGCATTTGATTGTCAGTGACTTCTGAAATTATAAACTGGGACTCTGTGAGAACAATTGTGCTAACAGGTACAAGAAGGTTGATTCTTTGTGCAATTTGTGTTTAGTAAATGCTTATGAGCCACGTCTTCATCTAGAGGTAAGGCCTGGCAAACAGGTTGGGTCGGGTTCGGGTTCAACCCAACTGACTTGTTTTTTAAATTGGTCGAAAACTTCAACCCTAACTCAACCCATTTAATAAACAGGTTAATCAGGTCGACCCGTTTAACCCATTTAACTAATTTATTATAAGTAAAAAAGGGTAAAAACTTCATATAAAGGGGATATATACCCTCAAAGTTTTATAGCAAGTAGATATATAGAAAACAAACTATTGGATTAAGGAATATTTATACTTTTCAATGATTATTAATTATTTGGCTCATAAATATTTACTGAATTTCAAAAATAAAATTGACATTTGTAAGTAAATCGGTTGTTTTCGGGTTGAAAATTTCAACCTTAACCTAACAATAAACGGGTTGAAAATCTCAACTGTAACCCGCTTTTTTCAGATTAAGTTCTGGTCGGGTTGTCGGATTGGGTCAACTTTTGCCAGGCCTATCTAGAGGCATCATTTTTGGTTCATAGGTATCAATTTTTCATTCAGAGGTATCATTCCTCATGTATCATTTTTTATTCTTCATGAGTTTTTGTGATGTTAATTGGTGCCTCAAGGCAGCAGTTAAGCATTTAAATGGTTAATTTCCTTGAAGAAAAATGAAAAGGACTAAAAACAAAGCATTTAATTCAATTTCAATTTCAATTTCAATTTCAACTTCAACTTCAACTTCAACTTCAACTTCCTGTGCATTTCATTTTCCTTAAAAGTGTGCAGTCTCTCTCTACTCTCTCTTCTGCTCCACCAAGGGACACCCCCGGGCCGCTGCTTCTGCCATCACCTCCGGCCGATCAGCTCATTTCCTTATGTTATCACGTGCTCACTTGATTGGCCCAAATCTACCGGTCACCCCATTGATTTTGATGATTTTTCTTTTGATTCCATCGGTAAAGAGGCTGATAAAGGCCTCTGATGGTTGGGTAGCTCAAGGGATTGGGGTGGTGGAAGTAGTTGGTAGTGATGGTCAAACAGATTTTGACGTTTTGGTAGTTACCGATGGTTATGGTGGCCGACAATGGTGAGGCAGACAATGGTGGACACCGACCATGGAAGTGGGCATGAAAGACAGTGGGATAGGTCTTGAAATTTTTGTTTTTTAGTTCCTTCGTAATTTAATGGCACCTCATTTTATGGTCATTTCTAAGGTGTGGAAAAAAAAAGAAATTAAATGAGCATCACTAAACTAACACGACATCACTCCTGAACTAAACTCATCTGACCGGATAAGCTCTAAAGAACAAATCCTTCATCTTCCATTCTCTTAGCATGTCCGTAAAACCATAGGAGGTATCAAATCGCTCATTTTAAACTTGTTTCAGTTTTTAATTTTCAATATTACTTTTGCAATGCACTCCAATGACTTCTCTTTGTTAAAATTGAAGGCACGCTCTTACAATAATGCACAAATTGCAAAAGCATTGTTGGCATTCTGTCGCAATTGATATATAAAGTCAAACAAATGATAAGATCTGCGCAAAATAGAGTTGTGGAGTTGCGTAATTCACCACATTCAGAGGCTCAGAGTCAATATCTACGATCTGAAAACAAAGTACGACACCAAATGGTTGCTACCAAATTAGAGGGAATGAGAGATAAACTCACGGGCCTGTACAAAAAAAACTTCCCTGAAGAGGAAAAACAAAAAGGGAGGGGACGCGACACGGCCAATTTCGAGGTGGATACACATTTCTAAACTCTGAACTAGTTTCTAATTTATCTAAGCATGTATGTGATGTTTCCAGACATGAATCTTGAAATTCAATGGACATTGATTTGCATTAAAGTTGCTTCATATCGCAGCCCCCCCTGTATCTCTGTAGAGTGCAGCATGCTCAAATAAAGCTCGGTTTGATCATTTTCTGGCAAGTGCAAGTGTGCAACCATCCCAATCCAGTAAGATTCTCGTTTCACCGCTAAAAACAGAATGATGCAATACAGTGTGCCCAGGTCTTCATGGGTTCTACGTCAATATGAAGCAGTGTAGATAGAGGAAGTTCTGGTTTCTGGATATGGGTATGCTTGGCCTCGCTGATAAAAAAAGAAATTAACAAAGTTTCACGCGGGGGTTCTCGAAGGGTTGAAACTTGAAACTACATGAGTGCAGATTAGGCAAGGAGTAAATTTGTGGCCCACCCATTGTTAGGCCAATTGCCGTAAAGGGAGAGGACATGGGCCATAGCACTAAACCTGGATTGGGCTCACCAGCCACTCCCTCCTCATGACATGGGAAAGTGAGCCCTCTAGGAATAGAACGCAGTGATGGCTGTGGCAAGAAGACCACACACCGAGCTCTAAACTCTTTGGTATGTTGTTAAAATCGCTTACAACAATTTGCTTAGTTGCCAAATAAAGTGAGGTAATTACCTCATGAAGCAGATCTATCTCCTCTCCAGGGCACTTCTAGATCTATCATTGGAACCTTTATATTTAGATTCATTATGCTTGTCACCTTTTTGTTCAACAGCCACCTTTTGCTTACGCTGCATTTCTTCGGCATGCCTCTTCCAAAGGGCTTCTCTATCTTTTCTTGGCATCTTTGTATACCTAGAATCAGACTTTAGGAGCCTTTTGGCGGTAGACCATGAACTAAGAATTGTTTTCCCATCTTCCATTTCTTTAGCTGCTGCTTCAGGAGTTATAACCTCAGCCAAAAGAGCTCTATAGTAATGAGCACACCTCTGGACAAAGCAAAAAACATTATGTTAAACGTGTGTTTTTTTCTTTTCTTTTGGGGGAGTGGGGAGACGAGGAATAAAGATAAGGTAGGATCTACTTCACTCTGTTATTGAACTGTAACAAATTAACGGGTGTTTGGGCAAGCTTCTTTCAAGTTTCAGCTTCTGCCCTTATGTCTCTAACATCTCACTCCCTCCACTTCCCTTTCCACTACCAATTCAGCTTTTCTTGAAGGGCTGAAAATACTGCCAACGAGACCAAAACCAGAAGCTTCAAGCTTCTGCTTCCAGCCTCCTTGGGGGCTATTTTCAGCTTCTAAGAATCTGCATTTTGGTGGAGATGGAGATGTAGATAAGAGGTGAAGCATGGATGTGAGGGAAAATGAAAGGAAAAGCTGAAGTTTGAGAGAAGCTTGGCTAAACACCCCTTAAGATTACAAGTAAAGCGAGAACGCTATATGGTTCCAGCAATCTATTTACAGTGGTGATCCACCAAGGCCTTGGCTACGACAAGGTTTGCAATTGCCACAATTATCAAAACAGAATGCTTGCAATTGCCATTCCAAATTTCCAATATCTGACTACTCTCATTTTGTGCCCCCTTATGGTTACTCCTTTGACGGAAATCTAAGGTCCCAGTGCTATGATGCATACTAAGGCTGCTGGTGATGCTATATAGGAAAAAGAGAGACCTCAATTTCGATCGGATGCAATAATGTTTCTCCGTTTTTTCCGCTAGTTAAAAATCTGAATCTTGGATTAAGGTTAAATAGAATATTTACAAACTCAAACACCACTCTTCTCTATCGTCTTTTACCTGCCTCCCCCCCCCCCCAACCAACACAAATTTAGGAGAAAATGAAAAAAGCTGGGTGTGTATCCGGCAAACTGTAGCTGTTGAACAAACTCTGCAAATTTCAGTACAATAATTGACAGAACATTGACGATCTAGATTAAATGATCAAGACGGTGTTTTTAGGGTCCAAAGAAACAGTAGATACCGATTCATTATGACCAAAACTACAGCAAAACTATCAAGTAACTGAAAGATTTGCTTGCCACATACCTCATAAAGCATTTTGACATGCTCTCGGAAGAGTCTCTCTAGGTCTGCTTCATCCAAATCAGGGTTGGATGCACGCCCTTGTGGATCTTTCTCAATTTTAGGTTTTGACTCTGTCCAAGATGCCTAAGAATAAGAGTTTGGAGCAGAAATATGAACAGTCTGTCAAGCTAAACTTTGATGAATAAAATTAAACAGCCACAACAATACAAGCAAATCCCACAATTTTTTAAAATGAGAGAAAGGATTTGTTACAGCAAAAGAGATTCAAGAAGGACAGAGAAGCAAATGCTGAACGTCAGTAAGGGACACATTAAAAGCCCCAGCTGCTTTGGCCCATAAAATAGCCACGCGATCCCATACAAAATCCGAGCATTGCATTCCAACCATATCCACCAAAAAAGGGCAAAAAAGGCACACTGCATAACAATCTGGCCTCCTTACCCCTTCTCCAACCAAGGTACCAACGCTACAAATTATGCACAATAATAGCTGGCCAAATAACACGCTCCCCCTCATACCAAGTAGCCTCCTCCAGCAATTCCAAACAAATTCACATTGCAGAAATAATTGTACAGAGGCCTCACTAGCCTGGTTGCGGAGTACACAAATCCGGAAACAGGGCCCACCCAGGTCTCCTCCGCTGAAACATAGTATTCAACCGACCTAGTACCAAGGTCCAAACAAAAGCATGCATCTTGAGGGGAACATGTGAACTTCCAAATGAACTTATCAAGGGGGAATTGAGGGTAATGTGATGGTAACCTAATGTATTGGAGAAAGGATACCACCACTAAATGTCAAGTTGTCAACAAACACTGAATCAGAAGTAGATATGTCAGCTCAAATAAAGATTCAAACTAAATTAGTTTCAGTATGCATTTTCTCAAGGATAATGATCTTAAGGAAAAACGCTGGATATAGCACAGTTGCAAATATATTGGTCCTCTACGTATATTATTTGATGCTCCACTCAAACAGAAAAGAAAAATATAAATTCATAAGAAAGAAGAGACACTACAAAGAAGACAGATCTGCTAGAGTCAGAATTACCTGAGGATCTTTTATTGATTCCATTAGCAATGCTTGATATGAAGCAACTGCTTCCTTTCTACGAACCTTCAATCGTACCCTTTCCATCTCGTGCTCCTCTCTTTCTTTCCTCTTTCTCAGTTCTCTCTCTCTCTCTTTCAATTTCTCCTAAATCATAGCAACCATATAAGGCAATAGAATGACTCTTTATCACACCTTAAAGACTATCATGTTCACGTACATCATAGAAAGACAACCTTTCTCCTTAACTCCCTTAAGCTTTTATTATTATTTTTTTATTTTATTTTTTTGATAATTAGGAAATTTTATTAATCAGTTCGCGTTAATACCACACCCTAATTTAAACAATACCACACCCCTAAAAAAATAATGACGATACTGCCCTTCTTTTAATTTAGGGTGTAATCCCCTTCCCCTACCCCAACTTATAGTTTAAAATTTGCGTAATTTTGATTTTTTTTTTCCCAAAAAAATCATAACACATGCGCCTAATTTAGACACAAATTATATAAGTGTACACCTTATTTGGGCGCAGAAGTAGAATACCTGCGCTCAAAAGAGGCTCGGTTCTACCACCCACGCCCAAATTAGGAGCAGGGTTCTACTACCTACTACGCCCAAATTAGGCGCATGGTTCTACTACCTACGCCCAAATTAGGCGCAAGACTTTGTAAATCACTAAATCAGGATGTCTCAAGGCCTTTCTCCTGCATTTGCATGTCATAGTCTCATACGATTCCACATGGTGGTAGATTATTGATTCGGGACATACGTATTGAATACACCAAACTAGATGATATTTTCATGCAAGAGACCACTAACCATTTTTTTTATTTTTTATTTTAATGTCCTTAGGCAGTGAAGGAGTTTCTTATCAGCTATCAGTTCGAAAGATTAGTCGGACATGTGCGATGTGCCATAAGCAAGGTTAATTAGTTATACAAATAATGAATGAGCAAGTTGTGTTCATAAATCATAAATCAGAAATCAGAAATCACTTGATTCAGTTGATTCAGATGGACAAGGTTGATTGGTGGGTGGGGCAGTGGGCGGGGAGGGGCGGTGGCCTGGTGGGTGGGGTGGTGAGATACTGAGATGGTGTGTGTTGTTTCTAAGTGTTTATTTTTTAAAATTTGGAGTTCTATTTTTATAATTTAAATTAAGGGTATTTTAAGAACATTAATTTTTGGTGTGCGGTATTGATTAAATAGGCGACTAGTATTTAAAAAAAAAAAAGTTTTTGTGGGTCTTTCGGAAACAGTCTCTCTTCTAGGCGACTAGTTAGGGGTAAGACTGCGTACATCTGGACCTCCCCAGACCCCGCCCTAGGCGGGATACTTACTGGGTTGTTGTTGTTGTTGTTGTTGGTATTGATTAAATAGGGTGTGGTATTTAGCTCCACCCTTATTAATAATAAGCAAGAGGCATGTCGAGAGACAAGCTCATTGGAGAAGTCTCCAAAGTTACACCCAACACCAACTTTTCTAGAAACAGGTCTCCTAGATGTGATGAAGTTCTTCCCTACAACAAGACTGCAACTAAATGTTCACCCATGAAACTAGAATCCCAAAGAAAACTCCCGTTAAACAAGAAAAAACATAGCAAAATTAAAAAGAACTCTTTCCCCTGCCTCGTTTAGTTAATCATCAACCCATCTGACTGAAGTCATCACTTACACTAAATGCTCGGTAAAATCCCAACTACATTCGAGCTTCAGAGTTGCCACATCAACAAAAACTCCTTGGGTTAAAATCCCAACTACGTTCGAGCTTCAGAGTTGCCACATCAACATAAACCCTTAAGCTTTTATTATATCTATGTCAAGAAAACTGCTTCCTTGTGATGCATTAGTTAAGAAAAGAAACCAGTTACAACTGCAACATTCAGCACATTAAAGAAATAGATATCTCAAAATCATGGGAAAGAATGCGTCTTTCGTAGAGCAAAGCATGAAGAAAAAGGAAAACCATAATGCTACTATAGGATAATGCATGTCTAAATCCCCGGAAAGGAAAGTTTTACATAAATGCTAACTAACAATAAGTCCATGAGTTACTGCACATAAGTTTAATTTCTTTCACTCTAAATGTATTATTCTTGGATGATAATACGAGCAATGAATAATAACTGCACTACATGGAGAGGCGCATAGTAGTTGCCAAACGTCACCAACTTAAAAAGCTTAGTACCTGTTCTTCCCTTTTCGCATTTGTGGCTCTTTCTGCCTCATTATCAGCAGCCTTTAACTCGGATATGAATTCATTGAACAAAGCCTCTCTATCCTCATGCTTAACAGCTTTGTATCTGGGATCATCCCTAATGCCATCTTTCACCTGCAAGATTGTGCCATAATATGAAAGCTATGTAGTGTATGGAAGCACAAGAAGTAATCTAGTTAGTGCAGGCCTTAATTTTTACAAACCAATATCAGGTATTAAAAAATTAGAAAGTTGACTTTTATGAAAAAAATTGGAACATAAAGTTCTATTCAACCCAGCAGACCACACTACTTGTTGGTTACCTCATCATCCAGAAGAAGAGGGAGTTCCACAATAAATCTTTTATTCATAGTGAGGCGTCATATTACAACAACTGAATCAAACATATATTCGCCATCAAATATTAGCATATTATATATTCATAATGATCAGTGCCAGTTGTATCTATTGAGAATGCAAATTCACCTTTGGTTTGTTGAAGCATAAAGTTGCCTAGGTTTATGTTTTTAAGAATAAGGAATCCAGGGTTAGAGATACTTGTCCACAAATGAAAACGATCTGTGGCATACCAATCTATTTCGTCTGAATACTAGATTTATATAGTTTCCTTGTCCCTTTAGATGCTGAGGCAACTATTCATGGTTTCCAGCATTACACTCGGTTGAAACTAAATAAAGGGGCATCTAATCCCAGTTGAAGATTGAACAAAGACTCTTACACATGATATAAAGGATTATAAACAGGGACTACTACAATAAAAGGGATTTAAATCCATGATTAGAAGAACTAGGTCCTACCCTGGACCATCGAGAGCTCGCAGTAATATCCACTCTTTCACGTAGCATAGATTTGAAATTAGAGGCAGCAACTGCACGTTCCGCTTGAGCTTTTTCTTCGGCAGCCCTTTTTAATGAAAGGACCCTGCAAATCAAACATATATTGCATAACCATCACGTATATCCTGATCCTATTGTAAATTTCTTCAGCAGCCCTTGTAAGATCACATGTATTGTTTATCTTGACCTTTGATTCCTAAGCTATATTGTAAATTTCGAATATCGTAAAAAATCTTTTCGACTTAGGTCATTAGTTGAAGATAAACGCTATTTCATTCCATCTGTTTGGCCACTACACCATTTCGGGTTCTTCCGAAATATAATTTTGCCCACTTTGAGTGTTTAAAACTTCAATTATGCAGATAAATAGTCAGATCACGATAAAACAAAATCAATTTGGTACTAATCAACAGCTCCCACTGCAACATTAACAATCATATGACAATCAACCTATGGACACTGAACAAAAGAATAAGTGAAAATCTGCTTGCAGTGAAATATTATTAGATTTTGATTCCATTGCTAATGTGTGGCTTTTTTGACGTGGAGAAAGAAAATAGAATGAAAAGTAGCAAAAAAGGTCAACCACCTATTTGACCCAGCTACTCAAACTCAGATAATTAGCTTTCAAGAAAACTTACAAAAATTCAGGTACATATTACAAAAGAACTGCAAATCAAGGAAAAAAATACTTTGGAGGCATTTTGTTTAACAAGGAATCAAATGCAACCCGAAGATCCCTCCTTTGCTACCTAGCCAACACCCCTTTGGTATCTTTCAATGGCATTCTTGATTACTATAACAGAAAAAAGTAAAAAACTGATGATCATTCAACAATCAATGTCATTCACTCACTCACTCACTCTTATGGGTGAGGACACTTTTTATGCGTAATCAAAAAGTATTTCAGTCAAATAGTCAAACTATCAGCATTTACATTGGCCCTAGAGCTAATTGATAAAACAAGCTCAAACAAATCAAATTATGATCCCAATGCATCCAAGTGCAAAATAAGGATTAAAGAAACATATTTGAAAGATCCAAAAATCAAAATAAAAAATTTAGAAAAAACCCGGTAACTGAAGTTATGATATAGGAGGCAAGCTACCTGTCGTTCAGCAGAATCTCTCGCTCCTTGCGATCCAAGGCCTCAAAGCGTGCATCATGGCCCCAGCTCTCCCTGAATGTTTTGTAATTGGTACTGTGATCAATATCCTGGAAGATGATATTCTTGTAAGCCAGCTTGAAGCATGCAAAAATATATAGAGAGAAAGAAATATACAACCTCAGTTAGACTTGTTGAAGATCTCCCCTAATCCCCACCCCCACCCCAGCTTATCCCATCCCCCGAATATTTCCTAACAGAGATTCCCAAAAACAGCCTCCAATAAGATAAATAAGGGAACACATTTAATTAAATCAACCATTGATTGTTCCCTCCTCTATAATTGATCAGCGTTTTGATTTGACCTCTTTTCAGCAAAAAATTATAGCAGTACAAGTCAAACTAAAGAAAGAATATCTTGTAAAAACCTCCTTTGCTTCGTCCAACAACTGCTTGAAACCGTCAACAGCAGCCTTTTGAGCCGCTCGTTTTTCTTTGCGTTCCTCTTCAGCCCTTGTACGGACATAATGTTCGAACAATGATCGACGCTCAGCATAACTAGGAATTGCCTACATAGGAAAAGCAAAAGGGGTCAGTTGTAGGCCTTATCCAAATAAATAAATAGAAAGGCGTAACTAACAGGCATACAGTGCATGTAGGAACAAGCACCTGAAGCTCATCAGTAAAATTTATCACGCAGACCAAAAAAACTTTATTTTCCATCAATCCTATGAAATAAGCACATACAACAGCACATAATGAACTAATATAATTCAATAATTTGGGTCAATTAGACAAGAAGGAACATCAGCAGTCAGCACCAGCACACAAAAGAAGGGCAAGAACCCAGAAACAAAAGTCTAACAAATTAGTCTTCAAAAAGGAAACTGGGAAATTTTGCGTCTTAGTATGTGCGTATGCCTGCAACAGGCTCCACACATGGAACACTAACCTCTAGATTGTGAAAAGGAAATAAAATAAAATTTAATAAAATTTAAAAAAGAGAAACAAAAGGCTGCAAAAATAAAGATCACATAGGGATTTTGCATTCTTATTCTTGTTCGATAGTTAACCAGCAAAACTGTCCTACAATATTTCTCTTTGCCTTTATAAATAGATGGCATTACATACTATGTCGGAGAAGAAGCATCAGAAAATGATAAGAATTGTAAGCGAAATAAGCACAATCTCATAAAGTAAAGAATACACAAAGCATTGCACGAAGTCAAAACATCGTATGCTACTCAGAAACAAGATACCAATGTAAAGTAGGAGACAAACAGAGCAGTTATTGATCAGTAGATATATTTCTCTTAAAAAAAGAACACCCTCTCCGGAACCCTTAATTGCTAATACAGAACATGCAAAGTCTTGGATTGACAAACCTTGAATCGAAGGTCAAACACAATCTTTGGTAGCTCTTTGTCCCATTTTGAAAAAGGTGCTACTCCACGTTCTTTAAGCATCTCCTAAAATTGTCAAAGAGCAATCGAGAATATTAGAGGTAGCAAAGATGAAAGGCATTTTCCACAAAAATATGAACAAAGCACACTGAAGTCAAATATTATTTAAAAGGATCGCAAGCATTATTGAGCCACTGTCCACCACAAAACCCACAAGAACATTTTCATAGTACCAATAACTTACACCATGAGCACAAGGCAGTATCTTTAGACGTCTTCAGCATCATCGATTATTATAATTGAGTAGTTGACATGCAAATTAGAACATTTTAGCGGTACGTCAGGAGTAACCATTTGAAAATCAGTTTTCTAGGAGCGTTTAGTTTAATCAACTGGTGATATTTGACCTTTTTCAAACTATACCTAAACTAATTACTACCATTCCCCCTAATTCAGCTTGTTTACATCGCTCTCCTTGTTCTTACTTACTTTTCCGGTTTTCCCCAATAATTTTTTATTCTTTCCCTTTTTTCTCACTCCCCAAAATATTTTTGAGTCCAATCTACTCCCTCCATTTCGGAAAAACCTTAACATTTGTTTTTTGAAGGTCAAAGTTTACAAACTTTGACCAATGATTTATGAAAATATATAAGGATATACAATATAAAAATACTGTGGTTAGATTCATTTTAAATAGTACTTTCGGAACATCGTATTTTTTAAAATTTATATATTCATATAAATACAATTTTTCAAAGTCAAAGTAGTGCATTGCAGGCCGTGAAAAAGTAAATATTAAGGTTCTTCTAAAACGGAGGGAGTATATCATAATTATGCTAAAACACGAAATAAAATTATTTTTAGAAGTATATCAGATCATAATGTTTGACACTGATTCAGATTATAATTGAAAGTATCTGCCTTCATTCCCTCTGCATCATCTTGATTTTTATGATTCTCTCCTTAACCTCTCACTCTCCCATAAGTTATAACATTTCCATTCTCATCATAATTTTTTAAGATAACATGGGTATCTGGGCTTTCCCCGACTAATTCCATGGGCCCTCAGGTTGACGGCAAGGAAAACATTTAATGGCTCTGAGGGTCTCGCGCTTGGCACCTTCCATTCTACATCATAATGATGCTAAGCAAGGCCCCAAACAATAAACATATATACAGAGAGTGGAAAAAGGGTAAGAAAGATACCTTGAACTGAATATTACGCTCCTCCTTGGTTGGTCCAGTGTCCTCATCCTCTGAATCAGATGACAAGTCAGATATGTTGCCATCTCCTTCAGCATCTTTTGGCTTATCCTTGCTTCCCTCGCTCTGCAAGCCCTTTACTGTAGCCTCAACGGTTTTAGATCCATTAGTTTCTAACAACGCTGATCCTGATGGAGCAGGAGTTGGGAAAGAGGTAACCTGAGCTCCTGATTCCTGCAGCTTCTTTTTAATTAGATCAAGAGCAGATGAAGATCCTGGAGCACCTGAGTTTCTGAGAGCTATGCCATCACGACCACCTGTGTTGAGAGCAGGAGCACTTAAACTAGTAGCACCAGATCCTTTTTCATTTATTGCATTGGAATTTGGCACTGACATTTCATTCTCTTTTGAATTGTCAATTTCCTGCTTTTTCCTCAACTCTGCTACCTCCGTTGGGACTTGCCAGCTGCTAACCTGATAAGAGAAGACGTTAAGCATTCTTTCAAAAGACTGCAATGAGAATTAATATTTCAACATACTACAGACAGTTAAGTTTATCACTACTCATCAAAGCAAAGGATAAGTTTCACAACCTGAAAGATTAAAAAGAGATATTAGATGTAAATGAAACATCACGCATCATCTGGTGAACCCACAAAGTGATATTTAAGATAAAAAAGTAGAGTAGTTATGATTGTCAATATGAAATGGATTGATTATATTCTAATATATGCAGAAGCGATGTTTTTCCTGAAATTTTGTGACATACTCGTAATATATTATTCCTTTGTAAATGCCTAAATGTTATATTAAGTACATTAACTTAGTTTTATACCTACGGTCCTTCCAGTTGCATTTGCATCCTTACTGAATCATGCATTGTGGTTGAGGCTGAAAGTCAGTCTGACCCTAATGACAATCATAGAATACCATAAACCCTCGAACATATTTGGCCATGACTGAGACATGGACATATATTTAGCATGTAAGGAATTACAACCTAATGCTGACCTATTGGCAAAATAAAAGGAGCAGGGGCTCAAATAAGAGACGAGGGTGTTACTATCTCACTCTTTCAAAGTGAACCCTTGGGTTCTGTGCCATGAATATATAATTTGGTGTCATAATGATAGAAATCTGCTGAGCATGCTCAAGTTCTTTTGGATAAGATGGCTCGCTGGTCGATCCAATTGTAATAAGGAACTAAAAAAATCAGCGGCTAATTCGATACTTAAGAGAGGGCTTCTCAATAGGGGTAAATGTAGTTTCTCATTTAATTTTTCTTTAGGTTCATTTTGGAGAGGACATCTTGCCCTCTGCTTGTATTGTTTTGTTCTGTCCAAATAACTCTGTCATATCTAAACAAAGTAATAGAGAGCTGAAACGTTGACAGACTTTCCTTTTTGTGTGCTTGATTCACAATGAGATCAGCGAGACTTGCGATGACCAAGATACGGCCAAAAATGCCAAATTTATTTCAAACGTTAAGGGTTTGATAGCATGAGAAGAGTGATTACTGGCAGTGCATCAAAACAGAAGTCACAGCAGCCTAGGTTGCACTGACACAGATACGGACACGGACACGACACAGACATGGGGAAGCGCCATTCAAGGAATAAAAATAGCTTAAGAGGTGTCTTGTCCTGGTGTCGGTGTCGTGTCGTGTCCGAGTGTCGGACACGCGACACGGCACCTATCTAAGGTGTCCGTGTTTCATCTGTCAGCAGCTGAAGTAAGACAGGGATGGCATATGCCTTATGATATTGTGGTAGATTCTTATGATGGAGCTTCCTTCTTCTCTTTTTTGTTTTAATAGTAGGATAACTATTTTGTGTATGTGATTATATCTTCAAGCTATAGTCAGGTCCATATTTGACCCAGTAGGCTGCTATTCTAGTTGTTTAAGTACTCTTTTCATTCACAAGAAAACACTTTCAGAAACTATGTAAATGTTCAGCGACCTTTTGCGTGTTTCTCTTTCCTCTCTATATTTGAACATTCCATTTCTTAGCTTTTACACCAGTACAAGTGGATATAATGAACCTGAAAAAATATATATGTTTTAGAATGATTGTTTAGTCAACTTCTCCAAAAAGCTAAAAAAAGTAAAAAAAAAAAAAAAAAAAAAAAAGAGAACCAATTGTAACGTGTTTCTTTAAATGTTATAAAGTGATACTGTTTTCAAGCAGGCAGGGTTAAAACTTGTTAATTATGAGCATCATAAAACCAAAGGAAGGTATTTCTCCATTAAATTCTAATTTTGGGAAGTTAATGGTCATATTGATAGTAATTTGTCTCTATTTCACCTTCAATCAATGAATTATATTGGAACATGTAGACAGAATAGGTCAAAACTCATATCATATATGTAAAAACAAAGCATATACCAGAAAACTCAGTAAAATAACGAATTCTAGGATGTCATAAATACTAATAGTGATGTTCTCTTTGAAATAAAGAGATTTTGAAGGATACTTGAGAAGTCTTAGAGGACTAGTTGGTTGTATTTGTTGAGCCAAACACCTATTGTGAAAACATGTGTAGATTTGTCTTCATTATGATAGTGGAAAGATGATCATAGAATTTTTCCACGCATGGTCAGCATTGCTATGAATTTTATCTATTTTTATTTTTTTATAGGAAATCGCTATGGATTTTTATCATAATTTATTTTACTTCTCTAAACACCATTTGATGTTCAGGTCCTTTTCCTGGCCAGTTATATTTCTTTTCACTTGTCAGCTATTCTTTCTTAGTGGGATGTAACATCTTACTAATCATGACTCATATTATCAATCAAGTTTCTAGAGATTTAGAGTTTAGGCATTTAACTACTACTTAGCAGTGTAATTAACCCGAGTAACCTCGGCGTTACCCTTGTATCTCAGTTGAGGAAATGAAATTTGCTAAAGGCAACTAGCATTTTACTGAATGCAGCATTTTGATTCCTTCTTTAACTGTGTACCACTGTTGCTTGCCTGTACAAAGAGGAGAGGGAGAGGGGGTGGGGAAGGAGCACAACATTCAGATGAGAGACGATTGAAACAGAGGGGGATAGGGAAAGAATTTGTGATTGAGAGAAAGCAACTTTTGGCTGAGTGTGCCATGACAAGGCGGAGAAAGGTGAGCTGATGACTTTAAAAATAAAAATAAAAAATCTTCTCAGTTGGTTATTTTGATGATGACGATTCTTGATATTGAGTTTTGTGGCATGGTTTAAGGAAATAGAGAAATAAGTAGGAGAATTTATCCTTAGCATTTGACTATGATAATGTAGCTTATGATACATACTGGTGTCACTGGTGTGCTTAGCCTGTGAGTAATTAATGGAGATAATTGGTTATATGGTGGGATCAAAATAATGAGTGTCTTCATTTGGCATGCCTTTTTCAGCATAAAACACAATACATACTCGAATCAAGGTCATACCAGGCTTTTGGTGTTGTAGTAGTATCTTTTGCCGTCATTGGTTGTGACCAATGCCCAATCAGTACCAGCCACCTTCTCCCTACATTTCACGAGATGCATAACATTTATGAGAGCATAACAGAACCGAAGCAAAAAGATGTTCAGACATGAGCACCCCAAATAATCCTATGGCCAATATATTTAGTAAGAAAAATGCACAACTTAGTCAACACTCACATATATAAACAACAGGAAGGGGAAACAGAAAATGGGAAAAGCGAGGAAACAGTATTACATGAAAGCACTAGCTGTCGTATCAGCAAGTTGTTGGATAACTTGCAATGGAAATATGGCATGAAATCAAACACGAATCATCAAAAAAAAGTAAGAAATTCTTCAGTGATCACTAACACTCTTACCATGAACAACTTCAGACACCGTACACTCAACATTCAACAGGATAATACATCAGTAAAGCAGTTAAAAAGCATACGCCACATATTCACAAATCAAGGCATCAAGCATCTTCTTTCTCCAGTATGACAATACTGGAATGAAGCTTCATCAGCAGAGGATCAAAAATTTTAAAAAAATTATCGTCAAAAGAGAAATATTTTTAGCATGTTTATGTATAAACGTAAAAAGTGCCTCCGTTGGCAGTAGTCTAGAAGAAGAGGTGTAGACAGAAGTTCCTCCAGTTTGAGCTTGCAAGAAACCGGACAGAAAGGTGTAACCTGTGAAGAAGTCCCTCAGAGCCTCACTTTACAAGCTATCAAGCAAAAGAGTGATAGCCATACTCTGGAAGTTCTTAATCAGAAATTTGACAAGTTATCAACAAGAATAACCTTATGCCTCGTTTGGTTGACATACATGTCGGTTTCGACTATCCGTTTAGATGTTTCAAACCCATTCCCAGTGTTTGTTTGGCAAAATACCACTTCCAAACGCATACTCGAAACCGATCAAGTATCGCTTATCGTCCCCCCTTCGGTTTGACTTCCTGGTTTCAGGTATCAATTTTAGTTTTAAATTGTTTTGGCCTTCGTCTATCCACCATGCGGCTCTTCCATGGCTTCCACAAGCCATATCCACCTTTCTACCACAATCACCATCTTAATTCTTCATCCAACCATTTCCAACTTACAAAAATTAATATTGGTAATATCATCTCCGGCTCAAAAGAGAAATGAAAATAAAATTGAGATGGGACAAGTGGCTAGGATAGGGGGACAGATGTAGAAGGTGGATAAACGGTGAAGGTCGTGCAATTGGATAGAAGAATATGGTCGGAAACAGCCTCTCTACTAGGCGACTAGTTAGGGGAAAGGCTACGTACATCTACTCAGACCCCGCCCTCGACGGGACATTTACTGGGTTGTTGTTGTTGTTGAACATGGTCAATTGTGAAGGTTTTCACCAATATGACTAATTTTTATAAAAATACAACCAAAAAAAAATAGTGAAAAGAAACGAGTTTTAAGAATCATCCAACCAAACAATTTGTATAGGTTATAGGGTTTTCAATCTATTCCTTCTTAGGTTGATTCTCATTGCAAACCCAATTCCACTTTCTGAACGAAACGCCACCTCGTAGAGTTCCATCAAACACAATAACCTATGGGCATCAGCTTTGGCTCTTAGCTCTCAATTTGTACATGTGACGCTGACACTCCTTGGCGTCTTGATAATATTCTTGATTACATATCCAGCGAAGAATATAAAATAAACAGTTACTAGGAGCCTTGGAGACAAAATAGTCACGCTAGAATTGAAAAACTAAGCACAATATCACGACAAGTACTCACCATGCAACAGGAGTTGGTTGCGCCATTGCATTTCCCGGCTGCATTGGTTAATCAACATATATAAGAACAGGAACAGAAAAAATTAAAAAATGATATTTAAATGTCAATATCAACCAAAAATTGATAGTTTCACACAAGAATTTATAGAACACACATTATTGCATTACAAGCAAAGACAGGAACTCTATTATGATAACCGCAAATTCATCAGCAATGTGTGGTAGTAGATTATCATCATTTAGTAATTTTCCTAGTGTCAAGGAAAGAATGTAAATGGGGTCCAAGGTCCAAACACATTAATTTATTTTTTATTTTTTTGGTAAAAGAAATTTGTATTAAAAAAGCATTAATGAATTACAAGAGTAGCTCAGTTGTCTCTGAGAAGTATTCCAGAGGTCCCAGGTTTTAGTCCGGTTTTCCTGGTCGTTAACTTCAGGGCCCATGGTAGATGGGATTAGTCAAGAAAAGCTTGGACACCCATGTTTTTTTAGATAAAGAGAAAGATTTTATTAAAGTATCAAAGAATACAGTAGATGAGGACAAGATGTCCTCCCAAGAGAAACTAATTACAAATTAGCCCAATTACGTTGGATTGTAGTAATAGAATGACCCCTAAATGCCCCTGAAGCCCTAGCCCATAAAGATGCTAGATAAGTGACTCTAGCCCAAAGCATATCGACCGAGATGGTCACCCCATCGAAGACCCGAGCATTTCTTTCCAGCCACAGACACCAAAAAAATCGTAAACACAGCATTGCACCACAGTAACCTCTTCTCCTTCCTCCTCCCAAACTCTATGCTGCAAGAACTCCGCCACACTAGAAGGGGATACCCATTCCTCCTCAAAAATATCAAACAATCTATCCCAAATGCAACAGGCAAAGTCACAAGTAAGAAACAGATGTAAAGCTGTCTCACTACTCACCCGACAAAGGAGACACACATCCGGCATAAGAGCTATTCCGGGGTCTCCTCCTTTGTCGCAGATCATTAGTATTCACCCTATCTAGAGCTACAGTCCACACAAACGCCCAAACGCCCGCACCTTAAGGGGCACCTTAGCCTTCCAAATGAGGTCAACTATGGGAAACAGAGGAAGAGGCACACCCAAATGCTGAATGAAGGACTTGCAAGAAAACTCCCCCGAAGCATCACCAATCCATCTCCTAGAATCATCACACTCGGAAAACTGAACTGTTTCTAACAAGGCAAGTAAGGTCGTAAACTCATCCATTTCCCAGTCATGGGGAACCCTCCGTAAATGAAGGTTCCATGAACCCGACTGCTCAGAATAGAACAATGTCAAAGTAGCGCCATGCGAATACGCGAGGAAACATCACACACGGCTGCCTCCCTTTACAAGAATCCTCCCGAAATCTCCCCGTCCCCAATTTCAAACTCAACAAGAGGCAACAAGAGGCAACAAGAGGCAAAAATAACTTGTGAAATAAACTTCCATGGACTAGCATGAGAAGTCCCTGTAGCCAACTGTACGTCCCACCCATTTGGTTGTAACCCATACCTCCTGTGCCAAAGACTCTCCGGCTCAAGTGGGAACCGCCACAACCACTTACCTACAAGGGCAACATTCTTACTAACTAACCTACCAAAACCCAATCCCCCTTCCTACTTAGGCCTGCAGACCCTATCCCAACTCACCAAATGTTCCTTCCTCTCCCCATCAACACCTGACCACAAAAAATCACGCATAATTTTCTCAATGCGTTGTGCCACTGCCACAGGGATCTGAAACAAAGAAAGATAGTAAAGGGGGATACTGGATAAGCACGACTGAATAAGAGTAATTCTGCCACCCAGTGAAAAATAACCACGCTTCCAACCATCTAATCGCTTAGAGATCCGCTGCACCACCGGCTCCCAAAATGTCTCGGAACGGGGATTACCACCTAATGGCACCCCTAAATCAGCCAGCCAAGCCTGCAAACACCGAAAGAGAATCCAAACTGCATTTGCTAAATTAACCTTCATTCCGGAGATCAACTCAAAAAGTTGCAAAATCGTAAAGACATTCTTGAACTTGACAACATCAGCCAATAAGAAGAGAATAGTGTCGTCCGCGAACTGTAAATGTGAAACCGACACCCCCTCCCTACCCACGCTAAACCCCTCAACCACCCCCACCTCCACACTTCTCTCTAACATCCTGTTAAGCACATCAACTACAAGAGTGAAAAGAAATGGAGACCACTCTCGAGGCGCTCCATTGACTAATACTGAGAAGAAAGCATTTGAAAAACAGCCTCTAATCCACCATCTCCAGCGGACTCCAAACCCCTTTCTCTCAAGCACTCTATCCAAAAAACGCCAACTCACTCTGTCATATGCTTTTTCAAAATCAAGCTTAAAAACCAGCCCCTGTCACCCCGTCTTCTAGCATCATCAACCGCCTCATTCCCAAGCATCCAAAATCTGTCTCCCTTCCACAAAAGCACTCTGGGAGTGAGAGAACCTCCCCTAATCTTCTCGAGAGTACCTTAGTGATAATTTTGTACACACTACTAATAAGGCTAATTGGTCGGAAATCCTTAACCTTAATTGACCGGTCTTTCTTTGGGACTAAAGTGATGAAATTGGAATTAATACCCTTCCCAATAACACCCTGCTCATGAAACTCCTGGAAGACAGCAATAAGATCTCCTCGAACAACGTCCCAACAATCCTGGAAAAACACCATGGTAAACCCATAAGGACCCGATGCCTTTTCCTTACCCGATGCCTTTTCCTTATCCATACTGAATACAATTTCCTCCTGCTCAAAAAAATGCTCCAACCACTCTGCTGAATGTGAGGCAATAGGACTCCACTCCAGCCCCTCTATGAAAGGTCGTTCTAGGTTCTCTTCCTTGAACAACGACCGATAATACTCTGTAATTTCCCGGGTAATCTCTCCCACATCTGAGACCACCTCCCCATTGTCTTTCTCTAACTACTTAATAAAGCCCCTGCGTCGCCTCCCAATGACAACCTTAAAAAAGAGCCTAGAGTTCGTGTCACCCTCCTTGGCCCAACGAACCTTCATTTTTTGCCTTTGCCTTTGTTTCTCCCTCAACAAATCATTTTTTAGTGAAACACTTTTGAAGAAGCTCCTACTCTCCATCCCCATTACTAAGGCTGAGTCTGATCCACCAAAGAAATTTCCTGAAACAAAGCAGCCTTTTGACCCCTTACATCTCCGAAAACCTCCTTATTCCACCTTTTGAGCTCCTGTTTGACGAACTTTAGCTTATGCATAAAACAATAACCCTTCCAACCTTGAATCTGACAGCCACCCCACCACTCTGCAACCCTCCTACGAAATCTGGATGAAGGGTCCACATTTTCAAACTGGAAAGGTATCGGACCCCATTGCACCGGGCTAAAGTGAAGGACAATCGGGAAATGATCTGAGCAAGGACGAGGCAAAACCTCATGCGTAAGTGATTGAAACTCATCCTCAACCTCATTTGTAAGCAAGAACCGATCAAGTCTGGACGACGCATTCCTCCTCCCTCAAACGCTCCATGTGAATTGAGCATTCGCTAAAGGAGGATCACGCAGCTCACACTGTGATAAAAGTGTCAAAATTCCTCATATGCGACAGTCCACCCAAGGTCCCCGTCCGCTCCCCCACCGTTCGGACGACATTGAAATCTCCTCCAACAATCCAATACGGAGAACACATATAAAGCACTGAAATCTCCGCCAACAATCCAATACGAAGAACACAAGCCCCATAAAGCACTCAACTCTTCGAAAAAAGCATCACGTTCACGACGTACACAAGGCCCATACACAGCAGTAAACCACCATGTCCCCTGGCCTTTTACTTCCAAACAAACAGAAACAGAAAAGGACCCCAAAATAACATCTACCTTAACTTCGAAACGAGTATCCCAAACTACCAAGATCCCACCAGAAGCTCCCTTAGAAGGCAACTCCACCCAATCCTTATTCTGAAAATCACAAAAACTCCTAATGAAAAAAGAGTCCACAACTTCTCTTTTTGTTTCTTGAAGAAACAACACGTCTGGCACCTCCCTAGATAAAACCTCTCTCACCACATCTCGCTTCTCCCGTCTACCCAACCCATTCACATTCCAACTGATAATCTTCATAAACAACTGCTACGACGTCCACCATCGTAATTAACGCTTGACTGAAGATTGCGCAACTCCTTCTCCCAACTCCTCCCCCTACGTCAGTTTCCCTTAGAAACCACTCTAGGCTGCATATCCTGCCCCGAACCATCCACAAATTTACAGCCCATCTCAGTAAGTAGAACCTGAGGAAGCTCAGAATCTCGGTCGGTCGTCGTGAGAACCTACTAAAGAAGGAAGTTCAACAATGTTGCAAGGAGTTGGGCAACTAGTCTGACACTCAAAACTGCCCAAAGGAACATTTGCAGTAGGAGAACTAAAAATATTAATATCCCCCATATTCAACAAATTCACCCCATCATGTAAGTCCTGAGTCACTTCCTCCAACACCTCCCTCTGCAAACTTTCATTAAGTAGCCCGTCATCAGCATCGAAAGAACTCGTTGTACCATCATCATCATCCAACAGCTCACACTCAGCCCCAATGCTATGTTCCTCATTTCTCCCAAAACACTGGGGCTCTGTAACACCATGCAAACACTTAACAATATCCGCCACCCAAGAACCAAACAAACACAAATCACCTACCATACCCCCTGCCTCAACTACAGCTTTTGGAAGGCTAACTCTCAGATTAGAGCTGCTGGCCTCAACCAAACGCCCACCATCAGGAGCCAAAGGGGAAGAACATGCCTTCGGTCCCTCAAACAACCAGCCCCAATAGCACCCACCACCCCATCCTCGTCGGCGTTTTCTGTCCCAAGAACACCCCTCTCCGTCGCCAACAGCCTCACCGAAGCAGTCACAGCACCACCCGAAAGGACCCCACCATCAGGTCCACCGGAATTTTCTGTCTCCTGCTGCGAAAAATTCGAGCCCAGATCTGAAATTTCAGCCGCCGGCGACCGGTAGCAACGCCCCCCTCCCTGCCGGCTGGACTCGCCGTTCTCATCAGTTGCCGGCCGAACATTAACTGCCATCGCAGGAGAAACCTCCACACGTGTCTCTATCCTTTTCCTTTTCTCACATTGAACCCAAACCTTTCTGAACTGGGTAACTGGCTTTCTTTTGTTTCCTGGGCCAAGTCTCTCAAAGACTGATTTCTCTGGCCCAGACTTCAATATATTAGGCATTGGGCCCCTTGCATACCCAGGCCCAAGTCTCTGAAACACTGTTCTCCTAGCCCCTAGTCTTTCAAAAATTGTGCGCCCAGGCCCAAATCCTTCGTTAGCTGGCCTTCTTAGCCCAATTCTTTGAAAAACTGGACCTCTATTTGAATTCTTGTTTACTGAAACACACGTAACTGCTTGGCGAGATTTCAGTGCGACAATCTCGCGCCTTCCAAACGTATCTCCTTCCTCTGTAACGGCTCCTCTCTGCAGCATCCTCAGTCTATTGAACTCCGGCTTGGTCTCCGACCACCTACTCCTCTGTAAAGTGTCATGACTCCTCACAAACACAAAACGAGGACCAAAACTTTGCAGCGCCTCAAACAGAGCACTCCATCCTCGTCCTCTAACACCTTCTAGGACTCTAATAGAGACACTACCTTTCCATGGCTGCTTCTCTAACAGAACATAGCGCCCAACGCCATTAACACCGATCTGAAGCAATAATACATAGCCATTCCCACGAAAGGTTCGCACCCATCTCCCTGCACTATCTCCTCTCAAGAGCGACATGGCCTCCGTCGCCCACCAAAGGAGTTCCTCCTGACTCAATCTCACTTCGAATTTCCTCTCCCGATGATGCTCCACCAAACGATAATCATAACTCTCACGAATGAAAACAAAACGTTTATTCTCAACTCTAAAAACAAATTCCATGATAATGTAAAATTCAACTCTAGAAAGATGGGACTGGCTCCCGGAGCCCTACCCACCTTAGGCGGACAGGAGACCCTCCGACCAACACCCACCCTAGAGAGACAATCCTAGAGAGAGAAAAAACATAACCCCAAAACTAGAGTGATTTTGCTTGGACACCCATGTTATCTAAGAAAAAATTAAGAAAGGGAACAAGCTGTCCTCCACAAACAATCAAAAACCAAAATGGCTCTCGAGTCTCTATTTACATCCAGAAGAGACGCTCCTGAAAAATCTATATGAGCAAAAACCAAAAGCAGTGCAAAGTACACCACTTTGTCCCACACCAAATCCTCCCGAAGAGTCTGATTCCACCAATTGTGTTCAATAAGAGATATCACCCAAGTGACAGGATGTGAGGGATTCATAAATGAGCTCAAAGGGTATAGACTCTATGGAGTCTCCATTGTAAAAGGTTTACTAAGCACACGAACAGAAAAATGTGAATTTGAAAGAAAAGATGCACACAATTATGAGGCGATATAGTGGATGTTCATGGTTTTTTCCGAGTTTGGGTTTATCCACCTGAAGTTGTTTGTGTTGCTTTGCCATGCTTTCTTCTTTATTGCACCGAAATTTCCAGTCAGAATGCATTCTAATGAAGTATTACTATGTATTACCCTATTCACAGAGCCATCACCATGGGTCTAACAAGAACCACCACAACCATTTACCAGCCAAGGCAAGGTACTTGGAGACCAAATAACCAACTTCCAACCCTCTCATATCCTTCGGTTTATACACCCTAGCTTACGCAGCCAGATGATCCTAGACTTATCATACATTCCACATCAAAGGGAACCACAAATGAATCGCTCAAGATTCCTAACCACCCATGAAGGAGCCCTAAATGGTTGAAGGAAAGACAAAAAATAATGTCTGGATCAAACACAATTTATGACAAAATTGACATTTGCCTGCAAAGGAACAACTTTCAAAAGTCTTAACACATAACACAACCAAAATCATTGTCCAGCGTATCTACTCCAATCTTTCCTGAACGCAAGACGAGAGGGGGGCCGATGAGGAGAGGAAACCATTTAAAATCTAGCCTTGTCTCAGAATTGCCTCTTTTAACGCTCTCCAAACAGTCCTGATTACATAGATTTCCCAGCAAACCATGTTATACATTCTTCAATAAATTGTACTAGAGTATCTTAATTCATTTCTTTATTGCCTCTTCACAGCTATTTCTTGCTTATCAGGCAGCTTACCCTTCAATCAAAAAAGATATATTCTTTCAGCCTTTTCTCTGAACAAGCATTTGATAGTTGTCAAGGAAAAAGTACAATCATTAACCTCTCCAGCTTCTAAACCCGCTCGCCTCCCCCCCACCCCCTAAACCCAGACCCGCTCGGCTTCCCAGCGGCGGCTACTGCCGCCTCCACCTCTCCGGTGGCCGCCGCTGGCCGTTCCTTCCGCCGTGTTTTTTGGTCGATTTTTACCGCGTTTCTGGTGGTTGGTGGGTTCTGTCTTTGTGGCTGGATTCTGTCTCAGGTGATCGGAGTTCATTACATCGGGATGCTCTCGGGTGGCTCACGGTTTCTGTGCTAATTTGATGTCCTCATCCTCTGGTATGTCAAGGTTCCAATTATGTTGTTTCTTTGCTCTTCTCTCGTCATGAATTGGGCTTGATTAAGGGGTATTGTTGGATTGTTGTGACTGGTTTGCTTGCTTTTGCTTGTGGTGATTTTGGGAACTTCATCATGGTCAAAGTACAAATTGAGGGTAAGGAATTTGTGTTGAAATTATTGGACAATGGATTGTTGGTGGAGGAATACGGCAATGGTTGTGATAGATGGATTAAATTTCCCCTTCGGTTAATTGGATGGGTGTGTGATATGCTTGATTCTTGCTCAAAATTAGTGGAGTTTAAACATCAAAGAACTTGTGGGTGTTTTACTTGGAATATTCAATCAGGTTTTAATTATTAGGGGTGGTTTTTGGAGATGAATGTGGTTATAAGGGGCAAATAAATTTCTGTTTTCGTTCCTGGGTGTGTTGTTGGTAAACCTTGGGGAACTTTTGTTGATGCCTTTCTCCAAGTCGCTAGGAAATCTCGTAAGAGTCAAGTTGTTGAGACCCGTAAAGGTGTATCTGGTAGTGAATGTGTTGATTTAGGTATGCTGGTGTTTAGTAATAGAGTTATGTGCGACATTGAGCCTAGGTCTACTCTTCAATGTGTGGATTTTTCATCCTCTGCGTCCTGGGCGTGTTTGGTCATTTCTAAGGAGTTGATGAGTGATGAACTTTTGGTAGTGGCACATAGGAATGACACAGATGTTTGTTATCCAGATTACAATATGAAGTTGGGTGTTGATAAGGTGCTTGATTGGGAGAATAGTGGGTTCTTTTGTGAAAGGTCTTCTTTGGCCTCAGAGTCTAGTGAAAGAGTAGTTTCCTCACTTGATAGTGGTTGTGCATCTAGTCATTCGACAGCAGTTGATCATGAGACTGCAGTTGATCATGAGACTGTGGTTGTTGGTTCACATTTGACTCAAAATGATGTTAGGGATTTGCGTGAGGATTTACCTTTGAGTCACTATAATGTTAGTTGTAGTTGATTCATTTCCTTCTCATTTTGGTGGTTTAAAAAAGTTGAAGAAAAAGTCATCTTCTAAAGTTGCTGTGGTTTCCTTCTCTGAAGAAGTGTTTGCCAATGAGTGTTACCTTTGAGTCACTATAATGTTAGTTGTAGTTGATTCATTTCCTTCTCATTTTGGTGGTTTAAAAAAGTTGAAGAAAAAGTCATCTTCTTCTAAAGTTGTTGTGGTTTCCTTCTCTGAAGAAGTGTTTGCCAATGAGTGTAGGAGGGCTAGTGTTGTTCCAACAGATCCACCAAGTGTTTTAGAGTTAGAGGAGTTTTCTAATGGCGTTGATATTAGAGAGATGATGGAAGAATCAAACGAAATTAGATCGGCCATGATTGATAATAATTACTCTATTCCTTGGGATTCTTGTGACTTCGATGTTGATGAGGGTTGGTGATGGATGCTTTGAAACTTGTTGAGAATTCTTCCGATGAGGTGTTTTTCGAGATATTGTATGAGTTACAAAAGGAGGGGAAACTCGACATAGAGGAGAAAGTCATTCGCATTATTGAAAGTTTATGCAAAGACGACTTTATTCAGAGACCGACGTATGGCTAGGCACCACTCAGTGGTCAAGGAGTCTTCGCGTGGTTTAATATTCTTTTTCATCTTGCTGGTGTGTGGGTTTAATTGGTCTCTTCATGGCTTTTTTGAGAGGAATTTTGCTGATTTGAGTATTTCACTTGAGTTTTAGGTTTGTCTTTGGCTGTGTTTTTGTCTTTGGGTTACTTAGGTGCTTGGCTCTTTAGTCTTGTGGTGCTGATTGTGGGTGTATTATTTTGACATAATTGGTGTATGAGCTTCGGCTCCAATTGTTGTTAGAGCTTCGGCTCCCTGTTTTCCATTTAATAAAATGGACTATTAATTATCAAAAAAAAACTTCATTTCTTTATTGCATTCTTCAGGCATTCTTTTTGGACGACTAGTTACTAGTATGCCAGGAAGAGCGTGTCAACAGTTAACTATATACCAAAATTTTCAGCATGCAATCAGGTCTCAACTCTCTACATATGCTTCCAAGTACAACATTCTAATATTTTGATTAAGTTGCAGAGCTCAAGGGAATAAAACAAGATCGAAAAAATGGAGCAAACAAACTGGTTGTTTTTTTTATTAGATAGAGCAAACAAACTGGTTCTAAAATTTCCTCTTTAACAGAACCTACTGAGAAATAATTCCCACAATCTGCAGCAACATCCGAGTATTCAAATGAAAGTAAAGTTTTCCGTACCTCTCCCTTAAAAGCATGCGGCTTCTCATATGTTGATTCCCCAGTTAAAGCGTTATAATAGTATACAACCCCAGCTTCAGTTCTATGGGCACTCCACGCATCATTTTGATTGTTCTCAACAGTATCATCCTTGGTACCAGCATCACTAGCCTGTTTACTGTCATCTGCAAAACCCGAACAATCTCCTTACTGTAATGGCAAGCTACAAGTGTTGGTTTAGCCTTAGTTTATGAATACATAAAGAACAGTGACAAACCAGTTCCGGGAGGTGGTACTTCAGGTTGCATTGCAGAACTTTGTGTCATCGGAACACCAGTAGCATTGACAGAAGATGGAAGCACTACAGGTGTAACACCAGGAGGCTGAGCATCAGGCAAAGGAACAGAAGGAAGAGACACGCCACGTGCTGCCAAGGCAAAGGGACCAGGATAGACAGGAGGATAAGGCAGGAATGGGGGTCTCAATCCGCCCATTTGTGGGGCCTGCAACCAAAGTCCTTGAGGTGGACCACCAGAGGAAGGTATTGTTGGGTATGGAGGATATACTTGTGGTTGAACACCTGGATTTGACATGAGAGGAGCTACTTGCAGAACAGGTCTCAAAGGTGCAGGGGGGGGAGAACCCATCATTGCAGATGAGACTGCTGGACTGGAGGATCGTACAGATGAACCTAGTAATCCTGGCAGCCCAGGCATTGCAGCAGCGCCAGGCCCCACAGAAGGTGGTCCAAATGACGGGGAACTTGAAGTAAATGTTGCTGCTTGGCTGAAATTAGATGTCATGGGAGCAGTTGGAGGACTTGCAGAAGTATGAATGATTGACGATCCAGCTGAAGACCCTATTCTTGCATCTTTTTGCATACTGGCTACACGCTACAGCATTCTGCAATAGGTAAAGCAAGAAGCATATCGTAATCAGCTGTCTTTGTACATTCACCCCCTCCCCCTTCAAATTCACCTATGCATGCAGCAATCCTAACAGAGCAAAAACAGACATCTACAAAAGGATACTAGAGTTATAGAGTAACTTGTATATAACCAACTGCTCTTTTAAACAGCCCCCCCCCCCCCAAAAAAAATATATATATATATATATATATCTTCTCCACATAAACACTTGAAAACTAGGACAGTAGGAATTCCATAGCACATTGGAATGAGTTGTTTGTCACCAGAGGTACTTTTAACTAGTGAAATAAAATAAAGATAAATCCTTGAGCAATCAGTATACAATAGTAAATTTCACAGCAAAAAAAAACATGTGCAATATAGTTAAGAAAATATTCCCAGGTAACTCAATCAGTTGACTTGAACAATAGGTAGTACACACTCGTGTCTATAACTCTTGCCTCGGCCCCATTTGAGAACTTATGCGAAAAGAAGCATTTGATGATGTAACACCCCGGATTTTCTAAATAATAAATAAATAATAATGAATAAACTCACGCAGAAAATCCGCAGAGTTTCCTTCGTAAATAGACCTCCCAAGTTATCGACCTTTCAAAACCTGCTTAAACAGACACAAAACAAAACCTAACTTTACAGCGGAAGACTTCTAACCAAATCCAGAGCATCACTGCCACACTCACTCACTGAATGAATGCAAGGCAAACCGTTTACAAAATCCCAACTAACCAACAAACTATAATGTACTATCTTTACACCAACTGAAAATAAAATATAATGATCAAACTTCTTGACGTCTTTGAGTCCAACCATCCAACTAGCACAAAAGATCCTCACGGACAATCAACCTGCAAATATTCTTCAATCTACTCCCACATTTGCAGTTAAGCCGCAAAAGGTTCATCGTAGGTCCACCATCTGTAAATGGACAACACACACACATAAAAAGAAAAACATCCGATCAACAAAACTGAGTAACCAAGCATTCCATCGAATAATAAATAAAAACTCAACTCAGGTCAACTATGACCTTGACATCATTAATCACTATAGCAAGGTCGCTAACTATGACCTCTCAAGTAATATATTCCCATAGTTCCTACAAGTATCTCATATACCCAAATGGTGTGCCAATCGCTCTCAGTCACTAGCCCCTAGCCTCGACAATGTGGGAAGTGAACTGGCGGTGCAACCGCATAAACAAAACCATTCCATAACTTGGTCATAGGCCCCATCACACATAACATAGCCCACAGGCTCTCAAAAGTCCACTCTCGGACCAATTCTCATATCTATGTAACCATTTCATAAAATACTACTCATCCCCTAAGAGTAAATATCTTAGGCTACTCACTCACATGTCAAGAACTAAGAAAGCGAACCACGTCTGATCCTCAAACAAAGATCAATATCAAGTCATACTCGATCATATTCACACGCTCATAATCTCATTTCGTTACCATTACCCGTTCTGGGTCTATATCAATAAAGTTCACTATATGGCACGGGTTCCCAAAAGAATTACAAGTTCTCGGTCAACATCATCCAACTCAACTAAGAGTATTCAACTCCTCAGAATCTCACGCTATTCCTAGCTTTAAATCAGGTCCTAGCATAAACATAGTTTTTGCTCATCTATTCACTACTAATTCTCCTATCTAAATCCAAAAGTAATCCAAGTGCCAATCAACAGCAAGTAACATCAATTATTAACATATATGCATTCTCCATCATGTTTATGCAAGTATACAGCTATAGTGTGATCAAATTAAGGCAACACAGAGCATCCAATTTACACATAAAAGGGCAAAAATAACATCCATCTCCAACCGAGTAGAAAGTGGTCACCTTCAATTGACAATCCAAATCAATTGTGCAAAGTCAATCCTTCAATAAATCAGCAAGTTATCTAAATTTCCACAAATAACAATCACCAAATCAATAACTAATAAAACCCACAAATCAGAATTAATAAAGCAAGAAATCAAGGGTTTAGGGTTTACATAATCAAACCCATGAAAAAAACAAATTGGGCATGAACATCGAGCTAGGATGGCGACTACTAGTGACGCTCGAGTTTCTGGTGGTCACCGAACTCCATGGCAGTAGCGGCTAACCGAACAGAGAGAAGGAAGTGAGGCTGGCAGTAGAGTATAGCCGCACAAATTCAGAACAGGGGAGAGAGAATTCGACCTTCTACAGCAAAGCAACCGTGGCAGCAGTAAGGTTTTAGAGAGAGAAGGAAAGAAAAGAAGATTGGGACGGTGATGGTGGTGATCGCGGTTTGTGAAGAAGATGGTGTCTGGTGGTTTTTGCTCTCTTGAAAAAAATAAAGGTTTAGGAGAGAGTGAGATACATAATAACCAAGGAAAAAAAAATAAGGCTTAACCGACTTAAAAGAGGTCAGTAGCGGTGTAAGAGTTCCAAATGAAATCAAACACTTTTTTTTTTACAAAAGGCAAAACAAATACACCCACTTTAGAACTAAGTAAATATCACCTTGTAAAATAAATAATTATTTTAGGAAAATACTTTAAATATACGGGGCATTACAGATGAGGCTCTTGTGATATTGGGACAGGAGCCAAAATAGGTGGTGGAAATGTCGGATTGATGGTAAGACAGTTCCAGGAACAAATGAATCAGGACCCACAGACTGTCGTGGAATAGGAGGTTGCAAAAATGCAGAAAGCAGAGAGTTCTTGCCACTTCCGAGATGACTATAGCAATAGACTAAAACTCAGATAGAAGAGGGCAACAAAATGTGAATTCAGAGGCAATGCTACATTCTTGGTATTTAGGCCAAACCAGATCCTAAACTTTAATGCAATCAGTCATCAGGAGTTCAGGACACACACACCAAACAATATCGCAAAAAGTGTTAATAGAAGCCAAAAAAACGACATGAAAAATATTCAGAAGCAAACTCTGCAGATGCAAACAAGACTACACATACATCACATGGGACAAAAGCAAACATATTATTCTTGCATTCATGGTTTGAAAAGATGAAGGAACTATGTTTTTCAGCATCGCATCTCAAGGTCATAACTACATATGCATGTAACAAGAAACAGGGTGGAGTTGATTATCACAAAACTGTACTCTTTTTTAATTTTTTAGATAAGATGAAATTTCATTAACGATCAAAGTGTACGAGGACAAGGAGTCCTCAAAGCAAAAAAGCAAATCTAACTAAAAATCAAATCACTCCATAAACGCTGAACATTCGTTAGGGTCACGCCCTTAAAAACCCCCGCTGCCTTGCCCAGAGAGAAGCCAAGTACACCCCACGATCCCAAACCAAACCAACAGGATTACCAACCCCAGTAAAAATCCTCACGTTCCTCTACAGCCATAGGCACCAAAAGATTTCCAAACACAAACAACGCCACAACACCTTGCCCTCCTTTTCCTGCCCCGTGTACAAAGCGTTTTTGAATGAACTGACTGATCATGGCAGGACAAGCAAAAGGTTCCCCACGAAACAATCTATCCCACATGGACCTGGCAACATCACACATCAGAAACAAATGCAAACAACTCTCACTCCCCCGATGGCACATCACACAAACATCCGGTGACAACGACCACCCAGGGCACCTCCGCTGCAACATGTCATGAGTGTTCAGCCTACCCAATACCATAATCCAAACAAAAGCACGTACCTACAAAGGGACTTTAGACTTCCAAATGGAATTAGCTAAAGGAAAATGAGGGTATTGTGAAGGAAGGCTAAGAGTGTGAAGGAAGGATTTGCAGGAGAAACCCCCAGAAGAGTCTCCAACCCAAACCCTAGAATCGTCACTAGGAATGAGATGCATGGTGTTTAGAACACACAAGAGGGAAGCAATCTCCTCCAACTCTCTATCATGAGGAGCTCTACGTAAGTGGAGGTTCCAAGAATCATCGGCACAATAGAATACTGGTGCATCATGAAGAGTGGACAAACGATAAACCCAAGGATTTGTGGTGGAGAAAGGGGTATCTCCTTTCCACACATCCTCCCAGATGCTAACCCGATTTCCATAACCCACTTTGTACCTACCAGAGGAAGGAAAAAAAACGATACCTGAGAGGTGAACTTCCAAGTGCAGGCATGAAAAACGGTAAAGCCACCATGGGCGTCCCATCCATTATGCTGAAGACCGTACTTGCTCCTGATAACTCGGTGCCATAGGGAGTCGGACTACAAAGGAAAACGCCACAACCACTTTCCCCCCAACGAAATGTTCTTAGACACCAACCAACAAAATCCCAGTCCCCCCCTCCGTCTCAGGTTTGCACATTAAATCCCAACTAACAAGATGCTCTCTCATATTCCCATCCGCCCCAAACATAGAAAATCCTTCATCAACCTCTCAATTCTGTTGGCCACACTAACCGGGATTGTAACACCCCGGATTTTCTAAATAATAAATAAACGAAAATGAATAAACTCAAGCCGAAAATCGGACAGAGTTTTCTTTGTAAATAGACATCCCAAGTTATCGAACTATACAAAACCTGCTTAAACAGAATAATTACAACAAAACAAATCTTTACAAAAGATCCAAACTGACAGCGGAAGACTCCTAACCAATCAGGCAAACCTTACAAACTCAATAACAACTAACAAACTTTAATGCTTTACAAATTACAACTAAATGAACTAGAAAGTATAATCACAACGGACAACACTAATCTTTCTTCTGGTCAACTCGAATCGACTGGTCCATCAAAGGAGATCTTCATAAACAACCAACCTGCAAGTCATATTCCAATCTACTCCCCCATGCAATCGAATATCGCATAGGTTCATCATAGGCCCACCAATGAAGAAAAATGGACGCACACACACGTAGCACAGAAAGCAACCAATCAGCAATGCTGAGTAACCAAGCATTCTATCGAATAACAAATAAAAGCATTAGGATCTCAACCCAAGTCAACTACGACCTTGAAGTCACATAAACCTCAAAAGTAGTCTCAATGCACTGTCCTAGCTATAACTCAATTCCCCAAGAATATGTGTCAATCGCTCTCGGTCACTAGCTCCTAGCCTCGAACATGTGGGAAATGAACTGGCGGAAAACCGCAGAAACCAAAATCATTCCATAACTAGGCCATAGGCCCCATAACTCATAACATATAGCCCACAGGCTCTCAAATGTCCACTCTCGGACCAATTCTCATATCCATGTAACCATTTCATTAAAAATAATGCTCATCACCTAAGAATCATTATCTTAGGCTACTCACCCACATGCTAAGAGCTAAAGAGACTAACAACTTCTGAGCCTCAAACCATTATTCATATCGTATACTCATATTTCCATCTCATATAACAATTCTGATCTGATTCACATCTTATAGTCAAATACCCATTTGTGTATGTAATACTATCGTCACAACATGGCACGGGTTCCCAAACAATCATGTAGCTCTCGATCGAGGTCTCTGTATACTAAAGCTAGCAGCTTACAATCTAGCTTACAATAGGGCTGCCAACTTACATAACTTAAACTCTAACAAAACCTCTCTAACATATATATCCACAAGGGGTTCAAGTAGTTTACATTCTAACTACAAATTCTATAATTCAGAGAACCATATGCTCTATTCACACCAACAAACGTAATATCTCAGGCTTTACAAAAACATAACACATTCTGAAATTTACAGCATATCCCATAGCAAATTAAATCACCATTCACAAATAATTAGCTTCATATAATGGCAACTTCATATCATAACTGAACACATAAAAATTCACATGTTGAACATCCAATTCACACATAAAAGAGAAATTAACATTCATCTCCAAACCAATAGAAAGGGTTGCTTTCAATTGACAATCTAAATCAATACGCATCATATATCTCCGATTTAATCATCAAACATCTAACTTATATGCATAGAAACAGAATTTATAAATAAAACTCCAAATCAGAAATTTAATCACTAAATACCCAAACTAATATAGGGTTTAGGGTTTTGGAAAGCAAACCAGAAAACAAGAGCAACAATTGGTGAACTGGGTCGAGCACCATGGCTGCTAGTAGTCGACAGCCCGCGCGACAGCAACGACATCAACAACACAAAGAGACACGGGCAGGAGAGAGAAAGACGCCAGAACAGAGGAGAAGGTAGAGAAGTTTCACCACCAACAGCAAATTTCCAGCACCAGCAGTATAGTTTCGAGATGAGCAAGAAGATAGAGAAGAGAAGAGCAGTCGCGGTGGTGGTGGTCGAGAATCGCAGTGATGAAGAACAACAATGGTGGGTTTTGTGCGTGAGAGAGAAAATAGGTGAGAAGGTCTTAAGGTGAGCGATTAAAAGAGAACAAAGGCGGTGAAGACTTGAAGTCGATTTAGACTTCTAAAGTTTTTATTTTTTTCTAAAAGCCAAAATACACATACATAATTACCAAAACTAAATAAATATCGCTTTATAAAATAATAGATCTTTTTCATAAAATACCCAAAATATTACAGGGATCTTGAAGAGGGAAAGATAGTAGAGAGGAATACTAGGCTAAACACGACTGTAAAACCGTAAACCTCCCGCCCAATGAAAAATAAACACCCTTCCAACTACTTAAGCGCTTAGCCACCCCACACATAACAGGCTCCCAAAAAGAAATGCGGGAATTCCCCCCAAGCGGAACCCAAAGGTACGTGAGCGGCCACGGTTGCACTTGACAACCCACCAAACTAGCCAAAGATCCCAAAGCACTCTCCTCCACGTTCACCCTTGCTAGGCTACATTTAGACAAGTTAACATGCATCCCAGACACAACCTCAAAAACCTATAACAAAGTAAGAACTCTTTGAAACCCCTCAACCTCCGCCGAAAGAAACAAAATAGTATCATCTGCAAACTGAAAGTGAAAAACCACTAACCTTTCCCTACCCACTCGAAAACCCTCCACGAATCCATGCTCTACACTCCTATCTAACACCCTACCAAGAACATCAACCACCAAATTGAAAAGAAAGGGAGAAAGGGGATCTCCTTGCCTAAGGCCACGCGACGAGGTAAACCACTCCCTATGGGCTCGATTGACCAACACTGAGAAACTCGCATTAGACAAACATCCCCTAATCCACCTCCGCCATCTCCCACCAAACCCTTTATTATCCGACACTATCCAGAAACACCCAGCTAACCCGATCATAGGCTTTCTCAAAGTCCAACTTAAACACTACCCCTCTAAAATTAGAGGGACGAGCATCATCCACAACCTCATTAGCACTCTGAAGTCGAGTGGAGAAATTTGTACTCTTTTTTCCACACCTGACCAAGGTGAAAGAAATATTTTTACAGCAAAGTGTGCAACACAAGGGTGTAAACTGACAGTAGTGGTTCTGATCTTTCTTAGGACTTCAAGTAATGAGACCTAGTGACAAGTTAGAAAGATCCTGATAGGAAAATCATGTAAATAATTAAAGGGTAAGCAGGTGTACCAAATTTAGAAGAGAATTCCTAAAGGCTCCCATGATTTTTACTAGAATTCCTTTGAAGGAAAAAGACTTTGGATCCCTTAGCATAAAATAATAAGTAATAATAGGGCATGATGCCATGATGATAAAATGAAGGATAAAGGAATGAAAAGGGTTTGCTTCTATGCTAAAAGATCTTCCTAAAAGTGTGATATTTTCCCATTCATTAGATATTAGAAAGAAAAAAAAGTCTTTAATAACTTAAGCCCCTCCAACCTAGAGTTACCAAAAGGGAAAAAGAATAACAAGATAAGTAAAATGAGCTTCTTTAGACCACATAAGAGGCATTAATTCTTACCATAATCGTGCATTATTAGGTATACACCATAATTATTTCTCTAAATGCAATATTTTGATTGGTACTGAAGGGAATTAGGCTTTAAAGGAAACCACCAAATACATTTTCCTACTAGGGAGAATGGCTTTTTATAATAAAAAGACATTTCAGATGTAGATGAAATTACAGTACAATGTAAGAGGACAAAGGGTCCTCTTATAGAAATTATCTATACAAAACAGTGATTCAATCTACAGCTGTCAAATAGGTCAGGTCGTGTCGTGTTCGTGTTCGTGTTAAGGTTAAACGGGTCGAGAATTCCTTGACCCAAACCTAACCCATTTGTTAATCGTGTCGAAAATCCTTGACCTACACCTGACCTGTTTAATAATCGTGTTACCTGCTAATGACCTGTTTGAAGGAATTTCTAACTACTAACATGATCATACATGCATAATAGAAATTCAATTAACTCAGAAAAACATGTGATTACTGTAATTAAATATCAAATCGAAATCCTACCTCACTCCGTTGGTTGCTGGTTGGATGAACAGTGATTGGGTATGGACTAACATGTCAGATGGCGTGCCTCAACTGGTATCCACACACAGGCTTGAATCCACACGTCAGTATGCTAGTACAGCGATCCTGTTCGCAACCTCCGTTCTCTCCTTACTCTAATGACACACAGTTAGGATTTCGTGAAAACTGATTATCACGTGTAACCCTAACTGATCAGGAGTCACGATATATATAGAGAGCCAGGAGGGCTGATTAGGTTAAGTGTGTGATGGGCCTAATCCGAATTAGACCCTTCTAATAAAACTAGCATGTTAAGTGTGCGACCCTGCTGGTTTACTTAATATGGCAGTAAGTCCAAAATTCTTTTCGGGCCCACAAACCGTAATTGGTTTCTAGCAAAACATTACGATTACCCATATTAAGTAAAGATCGGTTTCCACAGTCCAACCAATAATGCAATTATTAATTCTTACTATGATTAGTTCATAGGGCAAATCCAACACTGTTAACCCGTTTATCTTTACTTATTTTCTAAACTAATTGAAAATTGAGAAAAATATAAAATTTTACCTTAAAATTAAAAGTCCTAACCATATATAATGTACATTCAATAGATTAAAGTTATTAAAATGCTCAAGATAGTTGAGATTCTATCATAATATTTAATTGTTATACAAGTTATTTGACATTAAATTTGACTATTTTAATTAAACGGGTCATAAGCAGGTTGCTTTCGTGTCGGATATGTCAACCTTAACCTAACCCATTTAACTAAACGTGTTACTCGTGTCGACCCATTTAATTAAACGGGTCGAAACCTCTCAACACTAATCCGCTACATTCGTGTCCGGTTTGTGTCGTGTTGTCGTGTCGTGTTAGCTTTTGATAGCTCTAATTCAATCATGCTGCAACATGGAAGAAGATAACCCTTGAAAGTGCATCTTAAATGTGTTCTGAGCAAAGCTAAATCAACTTACTCTATCCCACCAAAGATCAGTACTGGTCACTCCTTTCCTAAAGATCCCGTCGTCTCATTCAAGCCAGAAAATCTACAGATAAGTCTTTTTGACACTTACACTCCCTCGTCACAACCAAAGCCTGCATACTTAACTATTATGTATATACTGCTGAAGTATAGTTGTTATACTAACCCAATCCTCCCCACACACCATAAACATCCTACACCATAACTGCTCACTTCACAATGCAAGAAGATACGACATCCCGTCTCAACACCCTTCATGCATAATACACAAACTTTCTAGGGAAGCACTCTATTTTTCCGTCAAAACAGTAACAAAACAAAACCACATGCTCAACTAAATCCCAACTTACCAAATGATCTCTCTCTTCTCCCAAGCCACTCACTAAAATACATCACAAAGAAAGGTACTAAAGACTTATGCAAGATACATTATACATAAAACCCCATAAGAGGGTTTTACCTCATTCAATATGGGTACGACCCAGAATACGGGTCGACACAAAACGGAAAATTAACAACATGAGTACCTTTTTATTTCCATTAAAAAGCAATCAATGACGAAGATACATAAAAGAAAGCATCTTTCTATCAGGAATACAAAAAACAAAAAAAAAAAATTGAAACATCAATTGATGGAAATAAATTGCAAAACAAAAGGGGTTTTGGTGGGCTATGAGAGATGAATCGAAAGGTGAGCTAGCCGGTAATAAATAAATGGTCTTACGAAAGAAAAGAAAGCAATGTAAAGTAAGGGTCTTTTCTCTTCACCTTCTTTTTACTGAACTTATCTGCACAATATTGAACTGAACTGAAATTTACTGAACTGAACTGAATTTTTCTGAACTGAACTTATTTTTACTGAATCTACAATTACAAAGAGTAAATTTGTTCTTTGGTTTAACGAACTCTACTGAATTTTTCTGAACTGAACTTCTTTTTACTGAAATGAACTTCTTTTTACTGAACTGAATTTTACTGAATACTTCGTGGGGAAGTTGAGGAGAACAGGCCCTAAGTAGTGATTTCCGGCAACTTGAGTATATAGGCATTAAAGATGCAAGAATGTGATGAAATCGATCAATAGTTGCATCTTTTAGACGTTTGTTTAGTTCCCATTTGCTTCAGATGAAGGAAGAGAGAGAGAGGTGGGGGACTTACCAGAGGGTGAAACACTGTCTACTTCGGCGAGACAGACGGCATTGCCGCTCTTAAGCCTACTGAAGGTCCTTTATTTTCTTCCTTTTTCTGAGCTCTTCGCATAGTTGTTTTCTTTTTATCTTTTTTTCAAAATTTAAAACTACTTAATTTATTTTTTTAACCCAAAAAAACTCTTATGAGACAATTTCACGGTGAGTCGGGGTCAATTTTTTTTTCTCGTCAAAAAAATGGTGCAAGTGAATGGTGACTGAGACACCCCGCTACGTCATGTTCGGACTCTCGTGTTCAATAGCGAATATATCAGACTAGCTGAACAACTAGTGCAAGCATGACCCCGTCAATGTAGCACTAACAAGAGGCTAATATAGTTCCACCAGCGCAAGCACGACCCCATCAACGTAGCACCAACAAGGGGATAATATGGTTCCTAGAAGCCAGTAGACACAAGCCATGGGGGGAATGATGATTCAAACCCATGACCTTGCCTTACCAAACTACTTGGGAGTAAGTTTGAAACCACTAAACCACCACCCTTGTTGGTTAGTCAGGGTCACTTATAATGTAGACAAGAGTCACTAGACCTCGCAAACTTGTCGTTTGGATCGGGTTTGATTCGAGTTATTTCGGATTTTTTCAGTCAACTTTTTATAGTTTTGGATTTAGTATTCGAGTTTGGTTTTGATTTGTTGAAAATGTTCCGGGTTCAGGTCGGTTACGAATTAACAGATTATTATCGGATCTAATTGTGAGTACGAGTCGTATCATTGTCAAACGGTCTAGTCCAACAACAACAACAACAACAACAACAACAACAACAACAACAACAACAACAACAACAACAACAACAATAATAAATAAATAAATAAATAATCTTAGATGTGGTTTGCTCTATTGCATAATTTGCATTGTCCTAAATCCTAATTAACTGGATAGTCTAAATAAAACACGTAACTGAAAATGAATGAAAATTAACGATGATCCTATTAACTTAGAAGGTTCGTTTTAAATATCTTAAAACATTAGCTGTGCTCAACTACTTATTATTGACCGATTGTTTTATATTGTAACAAAATTATTGCTAGCGTCAGAAGTCATATTGAAAGTTATTTGTCCATTATATATATGAAATAGTGTTACACAAATGTGTAAGTAATTGTGGGGATATGAAGTTAATAAATATGTAGGTGGTTTGATTCAATAAGGCTACATTGGTACCTTAACATACTAACATAAAATATAAAATATTTTAAAATAGTATTATTAAAAAAATATAATTTATTTTCGTTGTTTGGTTGGTTAGTTTGTTTTGGTCATCAAATTTTGGTTATATTCGGTTGTGTTATGAATTGGTTTAGATTCGGACTGATTCTGGTTTTTACATCGAAATTCGGTTTTATATATTGGTCGGGTTGCTTTCTATTTTTTGGTCGATTCATTTCGGGTCGGGTTAAAATCGAATACGAGTCATTATCGGGTCTCATAATCTTGGGTTAACTACAGTTCAACTCGGGGTATTTGTGGCTTTCGATTTAACTTTGAATGCTACTATTTGAATTGAATCAGGTCTCGGGTAGAGTTTTTGGTTTGAGTCAACGAGTTCGGTCATCTTTGTCGGGTCTAGTCACTAACACCGGAAAGTGACTTCCAAGTTTAAATAGAGTAATCTCAATTCATCATGAGTACTGGTATTATATCATGAGTACTGGTATTATACAAAACTTATACTATGTAATGTAATGTAATGTAACCACTAGTAACAGACTATCAGTACATCACAATGTGTCTCTAAAACCATTAGGTCGAAAATAAACATGTTGGCAATGTGTCTATTTGTAAGAACCCTAACCTTTTCGGCCTTTAAATCAAATTTACTCTCGAGTGATAATTATTGGTTCTTAAAGAAGAGAATGATTGATTAATTATGATTGTTGCACGATGGGAATTAATAAGCAACATGGTGAAGGCACCACCATTTTTTAAGGAATCAATTGAAAATCATCAAAGTGCACTAAATTTCTATTGGAAATTGACTCACAAAACCTAAAAGGGGCCAAAGATTGAGTTGCGGGGTGTGAGTGCAAAAAGATAAAACGAATTCTATCTAAATAGCCTGTAATAACGGCCTCTACTAATCTCATCCATGTCAATCCTTTATTCAAACTACAAGGTTCCATCTAAATCTGGTCGTCCAAAGTCCTAATTTAACTAGGTGGACTAAAGACAACCAATTTACTACCATTATCGCTTGACATATAAATTACCAATTTACATGCAGTTATCCAACCAACGAAAACAAATAAGAGGAGCAATAATAAAATAACTCCACCCTACCATACTTTGTTATACGCCCCAAGTATTACACGTGCACATTGATAAAATTGTTAGTAAATTTAATGGAAGTATAATGTAAAAATCATATAATATCTATATATTAGAGGCATTTTCTGACAACAACGGAGGCGTCCACCTAAGCGAGCCATTGTAATAAAGTTTTAATATAAATATAACATAGAAATATATGTTTTGGTATACAATATATATACTAAAGTTGTACTTTCCTAAATCGTTAAAGAGTACACTATTAATTAGAGGTTTTCATATAGAATATATATACTAAAGTTGTACTTTCCTAAGTCATTAAAGAGTAGACTATTAGATTTTAAAAAGTATATAACTTTACTTCCACCGCTTAAAAAATTAAATTTCTTACACCATTGGAACGAGTACGAAATATCCTTTAAAATGAGACTAATTTGTAGTATGTTCTAATGATTTACAACATAAAATGCGTCCACCTAAAAAGGTAATTAGTAATTAGCTTGACAAGCTTACACAACGAAAAAGTTGCAATGTAAAAATAAGCGAAAAGATACGCATATTAGTTATAAAAATTTAAAAAGCAATCTCAAGGTAAAATATAATAAAAAGAGTATGTGTAAAATAAAGAAATAAACAATGAATCTAAAATGATTCTAGGTCAAATCTTTAAAAGGAAACTTTATCATTATCAAGTATAATTTTATAACTGTACGTAATATACTGATCCCCCATGTTATTTTAGGGCTCCAATTTATGTTCCCTTCAACTTTATAATTATTAATGTACTCCCTCCGGACCACAAATAAAATTACATTGGACTTTTCGCGTTCTTCAAGGCAGTACTTTGACAGCATATAACTTTGAAAAAACAATCAAACATTAAAGTATGTTTTGCTATTATCAGGTTTACGTCTAAAACTTCTTTATTTTTTGAAAAGTAGTTATGTATACATTAGACATTTAAACTGATTTTACCATAAAAGAATCATATCTTTGGAAGATTAGTTGTACACTTATATCAACATAGGAGCATTGGCGTACCAACATCAATCATAGAAAGACTTTGAAACTATTACCTCTTGGATCATGTAACATATGAGATGAGTTAATTAATAGTTAATTGACATTGATGATAAGAGTTTAAATTAGATAAGATGCCTTATAAAGTCATAGTAATCTTATTATATGGCATTCATGATATTAAATGGATTATATAAATGTTTATCCATATATTACTAATACTTTTTCAAAAGTGACAATTACACTTTGATTTTTCGATGAGATTAATAATCACGTTATATTAATTTTATTATATAATCACAATCCGTGCAATGCACGAACATATTCACGGGCATCCACCTAGTATGTGATATATGTTAATGCAAACCTATGGCTATCTATATATATGCAAAGTGGGCTAAAAAACATGCAAAAGAGCTATCATTAAACTAAATCATGCATGCAAAATAATAAATATAAACTAAATCATGCATGCGAAATAAATATAAACTAAAACATTCATCATAGCGTTAACCATAATCAAAATCTACATGATTAATAATTTAAAGGAAATAAGAAAAGAATTGAATTAAAGCTCTTAGGATGGTTAATTTGAACGTTCGAATCGAACGAGACTATTATATTGGATTTTGCTCTTGGTTTAGGTTGTAAGGTTGCATGTAAGGGTTGTGTCTCGTTCTTCGAATTGTGAATTCTCTCAAGTTTAGATGATTTGTGCTCTCAAGGATTGCGAACTGACTATCCCTGAACTAGTCGTCTAAATGGGTATTTATAGAGGTAGGGGTCTCGAAAAAGGGCATAGCGTTGATTCTCGAGGGCCAAAACGAGACCCAGTGGCCACATTGAGTGCCGCTGGAGCCCGCGACTGCTGCCACAACCCAACAATGGGCTCAACGGTAGGCCGCTGAATCTCATCAGCGGCAGACTGCCATGGCCAGCGACCCTGGTTTTGGCCTTCGCTGCCACGCGCTGTTGTTGGGTCCCTCAGGAGAACCGCTGAACCTGCAGGCGCGCATGACTTTAGGGTCTTTGACTTTTGTGCTTTGTAATTTTACAAAATTTCCCATAGCAGATCCGAGGGGGTCGGGAATGGACGATTTTGATCTCAAACTTCAAAAAATGATATATTTTGATCAGGGGGCCTGATTGAGGCATGGTCAAAGGCGTTGGAAACCTTATAACAAGAGCTAACCAAAGACTGAGGTTTCGAAAAAATTTGCTTGAGACTTCCGAGCATAGTCCTTTCTACTTACGTCCATTTTGATCCATTACCATCATCATGGGGTTTTGCGACGCTTGGAGGATGTGCACCGATTAGGGTGTCTACACTATCCATCCATGAGTAATCAATGGCAAGACTTGATCACAGGTTAGCGATAAAATGCTGGACGTACTCCACCGCTAAGCTTCACGTGAAGCTGATGTAGACTAAAGCACTGAAATCATAAAAAATATTTTGGAGAAGTTTTGGGCCGCGAACACGCGCCCTCTTGCTTAGGGTTGTTGGCCGGTCACAAATAAAAATCATAGCTGCTTATTTACCGATTTGTGTTTTTTTTTAGTGTTGGAGGAGACACAGAGACTTAGATGGAATGAAACCCTCAACCTTATAATTAGAGGGCGTTTGGTATGTGGGAGATGAGAGAAGGGATAAGGATTAAAAAAAATAATATCACAACTCCCATGTTTGGTAGGTGGGAAGGGGATTAAGGAAGGAGTGGGGATAGGGATAAAAGTGGGTCTTATCCCACGATTTTATTACCATGGGGGGGGGGGGCAGTTATTAGGGGGAGGGAATTGAGCTCTATGTGCCAAAAGACCAAATCACCCCCACTAAGAATCAGTATTTTCAACTTTTTTACTAAAACCTAACCCTTTTGGCCTCCCCCCCAGTATATCACATTCATCACTTTGCTCCTGCCATTTGCTCCCGCCAATTGCTCTCTCCATTTTTGTTCACTCCAAATTACGACGTTCTTCTCCTACCCCATCATGCAACACATCGTGAAAATTGCATAGTTCAAGTAAGTTTCAACTCATTTACCTCCAAATTCATTTATTATACATTTTTCAATTGTGAATCATCTTGAATTGCAATTTCTAATGAAATTTATGTGAATCCCTATTTAATTTTGGTTGTAAATAAGCTTTTCATATCTTTATTTAATTTTGATTGCAAATTTATTTTTTTGGGGGATAATGCTGCATATGTTCATACTATATCCAATGTTCCAATAGGCCATAATGATCAATTGCATGTTTATGTTTTTTTCTGTATACTGTTTGCTGTATTTTCAGTCTGTTGGTGCTGTTTTCTGTATACTAATTGCTGATGTATTTTTCGGTTTATGTTTTCTGTTTTCAGTATGTTGTTGGCTGTATAGGTAATCTGTTTCTGATTTCTATTTTTTTGGGTGTTGTTGGCTGTATATGTATGTTTCCTGTTTTTGGTTGCTGTTTTCTGTAATTTCAAAAATAAGTTATTAGCATCATAAACATGGTGTTTTTCTTTTAAGTTACTCTATCAGTAAGATTAAGAAAACATTCCAGGGAATCAGTAATATAAACAGAATAGGAACTTGCTATTTGTTCAATTCAGAGTATGAGGAGAAACCTAAGTTAAGTGATTTTGCAATACAGACCAACAACAAAGACATGCTTTCATTTAGTTGCGTTAAAAGACCTAAAAAAAATTGATGACTTGAACCTTCTTTTGGACTGTCATCTATTTTTGGATTTGAGTTGTTCTTTTGTTTCCTCTAAGTATTGCCACTACTTAATTTTATTCTCACTAATTACTATGCTATGTTTTCTGTTTTCTGCTTATATTTTGAGTAAGTTTATTAAATGGTTGGTATATACAGAATGGAAGGATTTCTTTTCACTATGAGATTGCATCATGGGGGTACTTTTACAAAAGAAGGTGTATTTGATTATGTTGGAGGTGAAACTTCTTTTTTCCGTAAGATTGACAGTAATCGATTTTCATACCTTGAGATAGTAGACATGGCTAAGAACATAGAATTCAATGATAGTGATAAGTTATTCTACAAGATCCCCGATTTTAATCTTCTAGATGGAATAGACCCTGTGAATGATGATCAACCTATTCCACGAATGCTGAAGTATGCAAAGAAAACCAACTTGCTTGACATTTATGTTCAACATGTCGATCAACATGTGGATCAACATGCTATGAGTGGCAATGGAAAATCTAGTGAAGATGTTGAGGAGCCGGATGTGGATGAGGTACTTTATTATTAACATTTTTTTTTTGCCATAGTGAATAACATTTTTATTAAATCATTTATATGTATGATGTGTTAAGGTGCTTATGTGCTAATTGTTTACATGGATGACATGTTGGTCTAATTGTTTTTGTTCCATATTTATTATCGAGTTGTGGTAGATAACAATATAGTACTTATTTATGTGTCATGTTATTGAAAGTGTTTTTTTTTTCAACTTTTTTGTTCACAGTCATGGCTCGTTCACATGCTAGCAGAAAGTCTGTAATAACCTTGTGGTGCGCAATGAGAAGGCGTAGGGTGAAAATGTTGATAATATTATATATTCTTATAATTATGTTGATGGTTTTGATTAGAAGGCGTAGGTATAGGATAACTAAGGAGCCTTCTAGGTATGATCCAAGTATTCGATCAAAGCATTTAAAAGACATGATAGCTAGAAGTGATATCTTATGCATTAAGCAACTTCGTATGGATAGGCGTTGTTTCTCAATTTTAACTTCTTTGGTACGAGACATTGGTGGTTTAAGAGATACCAAGAATATGAGTGTGGAGGAAATGATCGCAATTTTTTGCATACAATCGCATACGATGAGAAAAATCGAGAAATAAGGTTTGACTTTCGACGATCTCAAGAGACAATAAGTAGACACTTTCATAATGTTTTAACAGCAGTGTTGAAGCTTTGGAGAGTGTTACTTAAGACCCCTCAACCAATCCCTAACAACTGCACGGATGAAAGATGGAAGTGGTTTAAGGTAACTATTATAAAATAAAATTAATTAGTGACTTTTTGAATGATTTATACTTCATATAATTTTTAGTAAAGGTATTATTTGTATTATAGAGTTGCTTAGGTGCTTTAGATGGGACCTATGTAAAAGTAAATGTGCCTGTCGTTGATAAGCTACGATATAGAACAAGAAAGAACGATATTGCGACAAATGTTCTGGGTGTATTGCACCAGACATGCAATTTATATATGTGTTACCCGGTTGGGAAGGATCAGCGGCTGATGGAAGGGTTCTAAGAGATGCCCTGTCAAGACCAAATGGTCTACAAGTTCCTCGTGGTAAGGTTACTTGAAAAAAAAAATCCTAAATTGGCTTTTCTTGTTTTGGTCTACTTATGTGAATATATGTTTCGTTATAGGTTGTTATTACCTTGTTGATGCTGGATACAAGAACTATGAGGGATTTCTTGCACCATATAGAAGTCAACGTTATCACCTACAAGACTGGACTAACCCACCAACTAAAAAAGAGGAATTATTTAACATGAAACATTCATCTGCAAGGAATGTGATTGAAAGGATATTTGGGTTATTGAAGTGTCGTTGGGGTATACTTAGGAATCCCTCTTATTACCATGTAGATACACATGTTGATATAATACTAGCATGTTGTTATCTACATAATCTCATTCGACAAGAGATGAGTTTTGACCCGTACGAGCAACAATTGGATGATTTTATGCAACAAGAACAACAGTATGAAGATGTAATTGATTCCACAGAGACATCCCAGCAATGGACACAGGGAAGAGACAAGCTGGCTCAAGATATGTGGAATGCTTGGGCCACTTGTTGGATCTAATTGCAATGATCTAATCATATAAGCGGAAGACAACTAGAAACAGGAACCTTAACGAGTCACTAAATACACATAGATATACCTCTTGATGCGTGCCTCGTTGATCGATTAAATATCGATAGATGCGAATTTAGGATTTCAAGTGTAATCCCTCTACCGCAATCCACGCAGCAATCGATTTGATCAATCCAAACACGTTTGTTAGCTAGAACGAGCACAAGGAACCGTTCCTTGGGCTATGGAGGTACTTGGTTGTTTAGAGAGAGAATATGAGAGAAGGAGGCTATCAGTTGAAACCTGTAACCTAGTTACATCCTCCTTCTCTTCTATTTAAACTGTAGAGTTCACATGTAGTGGGCTAACCCTAGGTAGGCCCACTTACCGTTCTCTCTTACTAATTAACTAATGCTACTCCTAGGTCCATTAATTAATTATTGATCCATCGATTACTTAAGCGTGTGACCCGTTAGGCCCATCGCATTTAGTAGTCGGCCAACTAATATTGGTCCAATTATCGTAAGCGTTCTCTAGGTAAACGTTACGATCTACTAAATCGATGGGTTAACTATCTCTGTTATTTAATCCCGAATTTTGCACCTTGACTGACAGGACATAAATCCTTCAATCTCCCACTTGTCCTTAAGATAAGTGTGCAAATCCATTCCCTTGTCACTTAGTGTCTTGCTGTGAACGTAAGGTAAGAAGTCTAGTCATCCTTACAATGTTCATATCTTTTCTTGATCCCGAATTTGATTGTTAAGACAAATGATTATCCAATAATCCATTAGAGCACGACCATGCATTTCACAATCCCAATTCTACAAGAGGCCCATAAGACAACGATCCCCGTAGGGAGGACAATTCCTGTCTTGTACGTTCATGAATTCCAACATAATTTTCAATAATCCGGACGTATACGTTATTGCCTCCTTTTACGCAGGCGTTAGGAGTAATCACAGATCACCAATCCTCATGTCTTTATTCATAACCACTCAGGTTGGAGAAATGGTTCAAGATAGTTTTATGAGAGTCTAATATGACTACTTGTTCTTAAAGAACTCTCATGGTGGGTCTGTCCGATCATGAACTCCCAATTCATATCTATGCAAATGATCCTTGACATCCCATCTCTCCAGCCCATGAAACAGGCACTGAGATCAACTTGTAATCTAATCATCACCGGTTATTAGAATCTAATTCTAACACCTAGATTAGGGACAAATAACCACAAAATCCATATCACACAATAGGGTTTCATTATCCAAGACATCGTCTTCATAACCTATTTGGATAACTGTGTTATATTATTTTGGATTAATATTCAAAGTCATACAGAAAATTGAATAGAACCAAAATCATTGTGATAAATGTACAGAAGTATGTTTTAATCATGAACATCATTTCATAATCTAAAACAATGAAGCTAATCATCTCCGAAGCGCTTAATGCCTATCAAAGATGTGACTCTCGTGCTTGACCCAGTCAAGCGGCTTAGTCAACGGATCAGCGACATTCTCATTTGTATGAACCTTGTATATGCTAATATCACCATCATTGACCCATTGTCTAATAATGTGATATTTGCAATGTACATGTTTAGACTTTTGGTGTGACCTTGGATCATTGGCTTGGGCGATGACTCCATTATTATTACAATAAAGAGCCAACGGTTCAGCCTCCGTAGGTACAACGCCAAGCTCAACCATGAACTTGCATATCAAAACAGCCTCCTTCGCAGCTTCCAAAGCTGCGATGTACTCTGTTTCCGTTGTAGAATTTGTAATAGTGCTTTTCTTAGCACTCTTCCAAGTCACTGCTCCTCCCTTGAGACAGAATACAAATCCTGATTGGGATATAGAACCATCTCTGTCGATCTGGAAGGACGCATAAGTATAACCTTTCACAATCAACTTTTCGAAAACACTTCCAAAGCCAAGTCTTTACAGACTCCAGCAATGGAATGTCGTTTCCAATGATCAGTATGTCATCAACATATAGGACCAAGAAGACAATTTTGCTCCCACTGAACTTCGTGTATACACAAGGTTCTTCTGTGTTTGTGATAAAACCAATCCTAGTTATGGCTTCATCATAACGCAGATTCCAGCTCCGGGATGCTTGCTTCAACCCATAAATGGATCTTTTTAGCTTGCAAATCTTCCCAGCGTTCTTAGGACCGATAAAACCCCTCATGTTGTGTCATATACACATCCTCTTCGAGAACCCCGTTCAAGAAAGCTGTTTTCACATCCATTTGCCATATCTCATAGTCATAATGAGCTGCAATTGCTAGGAGTATCCTAATGGATTTAAGCATGGCAACTGGTGAGAAAGTTTCATCAAAGTCAATTCCTTGAATATGCCTGTAACCTTTTGCCACCAGTCTAGCTTTGAAAACTAGAAAGTTTCCATCCTTGTCCGTCTTGATCTTAAAGATCCATTTGCACCCGATGGGCCTAGCTCCATCCGGCAAATTGACGACATGGAATCCATTTCGGATTTCATGGCTTCTTGCCATTTGCTGGAATTTGGACTCGTCATTGCTTCCTTTGTAAGCGGTGGGTTCTTCACTTTCAACAAGGAAAATGTCACGGCTTTCCGTCGTATAGATTAAAATATATCTATTCGTGTGAAGCCTGACTCTATCAGACCTTCGAAGGGTGGATTCAGGTTCAACCTCTTGAGTTGCCTCTAGAGTTGAATCTGGAAATGTTTCCAAAACATCTTGGATGAATTCTAAATCCCTATCCACATCCATTGGAGCTGTTTCCAAAACATCATGGATAGATTCCAAATCCCTATCCACACTCCAATTGTTGCTCATCTTGAATTTTTTCGAGATGGACTTTACTCCCACTTGTCTCTTTGGAAAAGAATTCCTTCTCGAAAAAGACACCATTCCGAGCAACAAATATTTTGTTCTCAGTTCGGTTGTAGAATTAATAACCCTTTGTTTCCTTAGGATAACCCACAAAGAAAACTTTGTCTGATTTGGGCACAAGCTTATCACCGAGTAACCTCTTTACATAAGCTTCACACCCCCAAACCTTGAGAAAAGATAACTTGGGACCCCGTCCCATCCATAGTTCATGTGGTGTCTTTTCAACGGCTTTTGACGGAGTCTTGTTCAGTGTGAAAGCTGCCGTCTCGAGAGCATATCCCCAGAAAGAAATAGGAAGATTGACGTGACCCATCATTAATCTAACCATATCTAATGAGGTTTGATTCCTCCGTTCAGACACACCATTCCATTGTGGTGTTCCAGGCGGAGTTAGTTGTGAAAGTACTCCACAACCCTTTAGATGTTCATCGAACTGTAGGATCATATATTCGCCTCCTCGATCCGACCGAAGAGCTTTGATTTTCTTGCCTAGCTGATTTTCAACTTCATTCTGAAACTCTTTGAATTTTTCAAAAGATTCAGATTTATGTTTCATTAAGTAAATATATCCATATCTACTCAAATCATCAGTAAATGTAATGAAGTAGCTAAACCCACCTAGAACTCATTGGTCCACATACATTTGAGTGTATTAGACCCAATAGCTCACTGGATCGCTCTCCCTTTCCTAGAAAGGGTGACTTTGTCATTTTGCCAAGTAAACATGATTCGCAAGTATCAAATGGCTCCAAGTCAAATGAGTCCAGAATCCCTTCTTTAAGAAGTTTCTGAATGCGTTTCACATTTATATGGCCTAATCGACAATGCCATAGATATGTGGGGTTAGAATCATTAGTTCTAGCCTTTTTGTTATTGATGGTGAGTATATGTTTGTCGAAATTTAGCAAATAAAACCCATTATGCAAATGTGCGCTAAAATAAAATACATCATCTTTTGAAACCGTATAAGAACCATTCTTAATACGCATATCAAAACCTTCCATATCCAATACAGAAGGAGAAATGATGTTTTTGTTTATACGAGGAACATAATAACAATTATTAAGTTCTAGTTCAAAGCCCGAGGGCAACGACAAAACATAAGTTCCTACAGTCAAAGCAGCCACCCTGTCCCCATTTGCGACTCGTAGGTTCACCTCATCTCTAGCTACCTTCCGAGGTTGTTTTAGTCCCTCCACATTTGAACAAATGTGAGTACCACAACCGGTATCCAATATCCAATCAGAAGTAGTTGTAGCTAGATTGATTTCAATAACGAAAATATTTGAAGTCATGGAGACCATTCCATACTTCAGGTCTTCCTTTAGCTTTGGGCAGTTCCTCTTCCAATGCCCCTTTTGTTGGCAATGGAAGCACTGATTATCCGCAGCTAAGGACGACTTCTTAGCTGCCAATCGTTGCTTAGGCTTAGGCTTGGTCACACCACCCTTGCCTTTCAACAGGTTGCCCTTTGAAGTGGCCCCTTTCTTTCCCCTCCCAACATTAAGCACTTGCTTTTCGGGAAGTCCTGGAATAGACGTCTCCGAGACGCATTCCTTCTTATCATGCCTGAGAACTATTCTCAGGTTGCGATGACTCTCCAGCTAATTGTTTGGTCCAACCAAACGTTCGCTGTCTAGTATCGACCTTGGGTAAAAAGTTGACTTGTTTTCATTGGCCATTGCTACAAAACAGAAACAATATGCAAAAATTTAGTACATTTATCAATAAATAACTTAATCAATTTCCAAAATAGAAAAGTTATTTAATATTTTATCCATCCTCTTAAGGTGTCCCTATGAATAAAATAATTCCAAGATCCTCATTTTACCCTAATGTGATCAAGCTTTGGCTTGTCAACCACACTAGTCAAAATAGGTAAGCAATCCTTGCTAATTATGTCAAACATAACTCTCGGTTGATAGGCATATCTAATATGGCTATCCCTTTGCCTCGATATGTAAGGACTCCTTACTTATATATTTGAGGGAACCAAAATAGTCTTGTAAATCTCTTCTTAGACTTACCCGCATTAACTCAAGATTAAAATAATGTCACGCTTTGGCGATGCCCATTATGAATGATCGAAAGTGTAATGGGTGAACCTTATTTGGGAGGGCATAAACTCAATATTTCCTTGGGACGAGATTTAATAAATTGCTTTAATATATGTGAACTAATAATTATATTAAAACAATATAATAAATCAGGCATGCAATAATTAAAGCAATAAATCTAATTTAAGCAATAATTAAAGCAATAAATAAATGATCCTAGTATGGTCCCTAAAAAAAATAAAGATCTAATCTTCAAAATCTCCCACTTGAATCGCGATCTCCTCCAAGGCTCCGCTCTTCAAGCTTTACATATTGTAACTGTATTGATAATAGTAAACTTAAAGCTAATGCAATAAAATAAATTACATAAATACGACGGCTTTTCATACCGTATTTAGGTTACAAAAAACACAAACGGTGCGCAGACCGTATTTTGGGCCATACTAGATTATAAATTCATTCACCCATAAGATGGATGACCCATAGAATGTAAAATATATTCAAAAGCCATGTAATAAGCAAATAAATCAATTATCTAATAATTGAAATAATAAATTATATGCTAATGGACAAAGACTCATAAATCATGAAAACATCATTGTACGTCTGATCAAAATAAAGGGAAAAAGATATCCAATACCCTTTTAAACCCAACAGGATGCCATGAACAACCCATATAAGTGGAAAACAATTACGTCTAACTTGTAAGAGAACAAGTCTCTTATTAAACATGTAATTGCTCTAAAGACAAATTCTTATTATGCCTAACTCAGCCAATGCTTGGAACATGAAGTTACAGGACATATAATAAGATGGCAGCTAAAACACTACCAGTGAAATTAGAAACACTTGACAGTCACATGATGCACAAATTTTCCACATGATGAGATCAAACCACCGAGAAGTAATTTGCGAAGACAAACGACGTGATCCAATCACTAGGTCAAAAGCAAACAACAATACGGGAAAAGATTTGGACATCACGGCAATTGATTAAAATAATCAAACTAATCCAAGACGCACCAAAACAGCATAATTATTACGATCCAATCGCAAAAAAAAAAATAAAAAATAATGCTAATTATCACGCAATCAACCAAAACCGAAACTTAAGGCTGCTAACATTTTCGTGCTTTTAGGTTGATTTATAATGATCTAATAAACCCATTAATTAGGCTTTGGTACCACTGTTGGATCTAATTACAATGATCTAATCATATAAGCGGAAGACAACTAGAAACAGAAACCTTAACGAGTCACTAAATACACATAGATATACCTCTTGATGCGTGCCTCGTTGATCAATTAAATATCGATAGATGCGAATTTAGGATTCCAAGTGTAATCCCTCTACCGCAGCCCACGCAACAATCGATTTGATCAATCCAAACACGTAGAACCGTTCCTTGGGCTATATATGGAGGTGCTTGGTTGTTTAGAGAGAGAATATGAGAGAAGGAGGCTATCAGTTGAAACCTGTAACCTAGTTACATCCTCCTTCTCTTCTATTTAAACTGTAGAGTTCACATGTAGTGGGCTAACCCTAGGTAGGCCCACTTACCGTTCTCTCTTACTAATTAACTAATGCGACTCCTAGGTCCATTAATTAATTATTGATCCATCGATTACTTAAGCGTGTGACCCGTTAGGCCCATCGCATTTAGTAGTCGGCCAACTAATATTGGTCCAATAATCGTAAGCGGTCTCTAGCTAAACGTTACGACCTACTAAATCGATGGGTTAACTATCTCTATTATTTAATCCCGAAATTTGCACCTTGACTGAGAAGACATAAATCCTTTACCACTAGAAGACACAATGTTTGAATCATTTCTTTTTTAGTCTAAGTAGGGTGTTGATGGGGTGATTTTTCTTTATTTGTGTTTAGTTGGTTTTAATGTACTAATCCCCTCTCCCCCATAATGCATGTTTTATTTGGCGATCGTTCTTATTATTTTTTTGTTTTTTTGAGACTCTGATTATATTCTCTTCGCTTGAAATGCAAAAATTAAATCTTCATATATGTGATTTACATTGTTCCAAAATTTTACATGGATGCTTTGTTTTATTGTTTCAAGTAGATGACTGTCATTGAAGAGAATAACGGTAAACGAGGTAATAAAATTCGGAAAAGAGAAAGGATAATATGGACGGCCGAGGAGGAAAGTGTACTCATTGACATTCTTCTTGAAATGAATGACTCCAACTGGAAAGTAGATACGGGTCACAAGTCAGATTACCTTGCACATATTGAGAAGAAAATAGAAAAAATACTACCCAAAGCCAACTTGAAAGCTGATCCACACATTAAATCAAAAGTGAAGATTTGGAAGAAGCAGTTGTCGTATATCTTAGAGATTCAATTGTATGGCAGCGGCTTTGGTTGGGATGATGAGACAAAGACGGTAAAAGGAGACGAGGAGGTATTCATGGGGTGGGCAAAGGTACCATTCACATTCTTTTACTTTTTTTTTTTGAGTATGTTTCTTGTTTTTTCTCCTGCTAATGATTATACTTGTTTTTCTTTTTTTGTGCTTTGTTGTTTTGGTAGAGTCGTGACAGAGTCGCTGTTTTATTCAATAAGCCCATGATACACTATGACAAGCTTTGTGTCATTTACGCAAAGTATTTGACCAAGGGAAACAAAGCAAAAGGTCCAGGGGAGCAGTCAAACATGGAGAATGGCAATCAATCTACTAAAAATGGGACACAAGGCACTAGCCAAGTGGTGGATGAATCAGCTTCTCAAACTCAAGGTACCCTTGGTATTTCTAGACAATCTTATAAGAGGAAGTATATGGAAAATGATCGTATGGAATTGGAGTTCACCCAGATGTCTAAAACTATTTCAAGCTGGTTGGAAGCAGAAAAGGAAAATGCATCAGCATTGAATGATATTAAAAAGGCTTTTGTGCATGAGGTTGAAGTGCAGGAGCAAACTAGTGACTGGAGAAAACAATTATTCAATGTGCTAGGATCAATTCGTGATCTTTCTCCTGAACAAGTTGTGAAGACCTCTCGTGTCATTGGGCAAGATGCTGCGAAAATGGAACTTTTCTATAATACGCCAGAAGCACTCAGAAAAGTGTTTGTTTGCCTAGAGATCAGTGATGAAAATTAGTAGGTTGTTATATTCATTCTCTTTCAATGTAGTTGAAAGAGAACAATGATTTTTGTATCTCACTGTTTTTGGGAGATTTTAGACCAAAAATTGCGATATGTCAATTATATCATGTGACTTTTATACTTTTATAGTTTCGGTCATTTTGTTATCCTTACAAAAAAATTTCTGAGTTGGGCGTTGCATGAATGGCTTTGACATGTGTGTTTTGTGTGTGGTTATTGGGAGAATTAAGAGGAGCTGTCTCTGGTTGCTGTTCTCTTTTCTGAGTGTAATGTTGTTTTTTGTATGCGCATTTGTTGGTTGCTGGATGCTGTGTGCGCATTTGCTAGTTGCTGTGTGCGCGTTTGCTGGTTGCTGTCTGCGCGTTTGCTGGTTGCTATCTGCGCATTTTCAGCTCTGGTTTCTGTTTTCTCTTTTCTGCATGCTGTTTTCACTTTTCTAAATGTTGTTTTCTATTTTCTGAGTGTATGTGTAATTGTATGCGTGTTTGCTGTTTTCTGTATGCGTAATTGTATGCGCGTATTTTGTTTTCTTAGTGTAATGTTGTTTTCTGTATGCGTATGCTGATTGCAGCGTGCTGTATTTTTTGTCGCTGTTATCTGTTTTCTGTATGCGAATTTTTAGTTTCTTGTGGCCTGTTGAATTTTTGGTTGCTGTTTCTGTTTTCTGTAGGTTGTTGCTGCTGTATTTTCAGCTTATGGTCGTTGTAGGTGGAAAAGCTCGGGAATTGGGGATGTGGGTGGGGTGTTGCTTTGTGGGACCGTGATGGGAAACTAGCTGTTGAAGTTCTTTTGATGTTTATACGAGTATTCAATCAGAAAAAGAATTAAATAAATTGAGGTTTGTTATGTTTTTTAATTGATGGGTATATTGGTAAAATAATCATTTTATTCCCAATCCCAAACCCACTCACCAAACATGAGATATAATTATCCCTTGTTTATTCCCTTTTATTACCAAATAAAGGAGTGAGAATAAATAATGAAGTCCCTATCCCCAAAAATGAACTCCCCATCCCCACCTCCCAAGCCTCAAACTCCGATCCCACATACCAAACGCCCTCTTAGGGTATAATACTCCTAGCCACTATACCATCCCTTGATTTTCTTGTCGATTTGCGTTTGAGTACTAGTTGAGTGTTTGTTTAGTGGGAATAGAAGGTGGGGATAGGGATTAGAAAATGAGGATTGTAAAATCCCATGTTTGGTGTAAGGGATGGGGAATAGGGAATGAGTAGGGATGAGGATAAAAAGGCCTCTTATCCTACGTTTTTAATCCCATAGGGGGGCTGGTAATTGGAATAGGGATAAGAATTTTAATAGTCAAATTACTATCATGCCCATTAAAAAAAGACTGCAGCTTTTGTCTCCTCTTTTATTTAATGGTATTTTGGTAAACTAACTCTACAATCCCCAATTTATTCCCTAATCTAATACCCACATAACAAACAGGGTAATGGGATTAACTATAACAATTTCCTATCCCTCAACACAAATTCCATCCCCATCCCCATCCCCATCCCCATAGTCTCACAATCTCATTCCCACTTCGCAAACGCCCTCTAGTTGTGTTGAAACTTGGAGCTATTTAACCTTCTAGTCAAACACTCCTCCAAACTCACAAAGGCCTTGTTTGGATACCAGATTGTTGGCCAGCGTTTTGGGTATTGGATTGTTTGACTCAATGACAATCCAATTACTCAAAAAAATGATGTTTGATGACGAGTTTTTATGGCAGCTTGTTTGTCCAAACAATCTGCAAAATGAAAAGCTGCACCCCCTCTGCGTTTCACCTCCGCTTGTCATGAATAATTAGCATATTTGACCATTATATCCGTCTTGAGCACATATTTACAAACAATACCATTGCTTTTTTTTTTTTGTTGATGAAAATTGAAATGGGCCAATATCCAACTTCAGCACATGTATGAATCAATGTTCTTTTTGAGGGGAAGGGTGGGTTAGTACATAACAGGAGGGTGATGGGTTTTATTTTATTTTTCTTTTTTGTATAAAATTAAATGATGGATTTTTTTATTTTAAACATTTTTGGGTTAGACCATTGATAGCTCAATATTAATATTACAAAAATAAATCAATAAATAAAATCTAAATAATAATAAAAATAAAAATAATAAAAATAAAAACAACAACTACTATTAGTATTGCAAGAACAACAATAAAATATTCTTTTTGGTCATTTTACATCATATCAGCTACTAAAAATCAGCCGACTTTACCAAACATCTTTAACAATCAGCTTACATTACCAGCCAGTCAAACCAGCTAATACAACCAGCTAACCAAACCAGCTATCAGCTACCAGCTGCATACCAAACAAGGCCAAAGTGCAACTCATACCGACCCACGTGGAAATGATTGGAAATATGGAATATCCCAAAATCAAAAAAATGCATTCATCACACAAGAATTGATATTATCCCCACGTTTGAAGCTACAATCTCTCCCTATTCATTTCACCGTCCTCTTTTTCTTTCCATTCTCCGCCTTTTACACCTTCAATTCAATTCTTTTCCCATATTCTCTTTCCTCTCTCACTTTCTACCTGTCTATGTTGTTATAGATGGAGATACTTCCAATGCTCTTTGACTGAGGTTTGATTTTAGTTCATTTAATGCATTGAAGCTTCAGTTTTCTAGTTTCTTTAACTGGTGGAATTGGGTCTCTTTTGGGTTTGTTAAGTTGTTTGTTAGTTGCTCATCTTTTTGAGTTGATATCAATCATTCATGTTTTCTTATTCACTTGATGTTATTCATTGTGCCCATTTCAATATTAGGGCAACCCAATTGCAGTTTCTAAATGATTTTGATTTCTACTCCTGTAAGCTTAACCCCTAAGTTCTCCCAATTTGAACGGAATCAAGTTAGTCCAAGAAGGACAGATTATGTGAATGCAAATGGGTATTATAGTTTTTCATTGTTAGGGCTTCGTAGAGCGAAGAAAAGAAGTTATTTTGGGTTGGGTTATGGCAAGAATTCAGGTAAACGATGGGTTTTTCGGGCTTGTGCGATTCCTACTGATGGCGGGCGACCTAATTTAAATGTAGAACTAACCAATTCTGCTAGGAGGAGTGCTAAGAATATTGTTTTAAGGCGGTTTTCGGATGAACTGGATGATGGTGATGATAGGGAATTGTCACAAGAATCCATTCAATTGGGTTCTAATTTTGCCAGTTTTCAGGAAGACCCTATAGTGGATAAGCTCAGGACTCAGCTTGGAGTTATTCATCCTATTCCTTCACCTCCAATAAGTCTGAACGTTTTGGGGTTGTTTGTGTTCTTTTTCTTTGTCGGGGTTGTATTTGATAAGGTATGGACACGTTTCAAGAGGAAAAAGACCGAGACACAGCTCACTTTGTGGCGGCAAACGCCCACGAGCATTTCGATGTTCCTAGAGAAGGATTTGCAAAGGAAGGAGTCAGTAGAATGGGTGAACATGGTGCTGGGCAAGTTGTGGAAGGTTTACAGGGGTGGCCTTGAGAATTGGTTGGTTGGTTTGCTTCAGCCTGTTATTGACAATATAAAGAAACCAGATTATGTTCAGAGAGTGGAAGTAAAGCAGTTCTCTTTGGGTGATGAGCCTCTGTCAGTAAGAAGTGTGGAACGCAGAACTTCTCGCCGTGTTAATGATTTGCAGTAAGTATCTTCAATTTCACTTATGTTTGCTAAGGTATATATCTGCTTTTTCTTGGCTGTTAGCTCAGAAGAGTTAAATGGTGTGAACTATACCATAATATGTTGATTTAGTTAAATTTTGCTGCACTACAGTACTACCTTTTTAGTGTGACTGCCTCACCTAATGTTGCTAATCTAACTAGCACTAGTATGTAAAGGTCACTAACTAGTCAATCTAGACTCCTCATCTGTTTGGTTTTAATCCGTTAGCAATAGAATATAACTCAAAACAGATAAACATTTTTTAATGATAACTTTAAGACAACTTATCGGGAAAGTAATAGAATTAGCCAGTTTTTATCTAATCACTCTTTCCATTGTATTTTGATATGCTGCTTGCAAACTAAAGTAACCTTTTACCGCACCCCCATTCTGCCCTCATGAACAAATTTATTTTGAAAAAAAAAATGAAGCACACCCAAGCTAGCATAACTTGATTTCTGCAGTACTTTCCACTTGCAATTAAACAAACCAAAGGAAATCAATAATTGCATGAAGCAGAAACGATCATCTAGCAATGAAAGTATGAAACATCTTGACAATATACGCACAAAAACAGCAAATGCTTATGACTCATTGGTTTCGCTTGGTGGGAACTCGGGAAGTTGGTGTGGCGTTTTCCTCTAGAGTTTGAATCCTTATGACTTCGAGTTATCAGGAGCAACTATGGTCTTTAGCAAAATCAATGGGATGCTCATGTTGGCTCTCCTGTTTCCGATGATTGCTCGTGGAAGTTCATTTTTCAGGTTTCAACTTTTGTTTCTTTTTTCTGGTTAGATACATAGTGTGTGATGGTAAGCAGGGGCTGCCTTTTATTCTGGCACTGATGGCTCATTGACCTTCACATACGGAGAGTTCCTCATGATAGAGAGATAGAGGAGCTCACTTTCCTCCCCAGTGTTATAGATACTGCTCGTAACATAGTGACGATTCTCGGGTTTGGGTGGGAGACTCCCTCTGGGGTCTCATCGTGCAAATCCTTCATTCACCACCTTGGCTTCCTTCACGATAACCTCATTTCCATCTTGCTAATTATACTTGTAAGTCTAATGCTCCTTCCAAGGTGTGTGCTTTTGTTTGGATTCTTGCACTGGTGGAGATCAAGGTTGGGTGTTATTTCCTGATGTCTGTGGCTCCATGATAGCTAAAGGTGTCTGCTTTTGTTCTTTTGCGTTTTTGCTAGGGCTTTGTGGGCTTGGCGTTTTGGTCTGAGGGTGAATATTTTGTGTTCCTTGGTACGTTCGTACAGTGTCACAGGTTCTTTTTGTTTGTTTCGGGAAGGAAAATGGGCTTAAATTGTTATGGCAATGCGTGTATATTGCTATTTTTGAGTGCCTTTGGTTGAAAAGAAACTCTAGGGTCTTTAGAGGTATTGGTAAGCTGTTGGAGACTGTTTGGGATACAGTGGTGTATTGGCTTCTTTGTGGGCCAAAGCAGGCAATACTTTTAGGGGGGGGGTCTCTCTCTGATATTTAGAGCCATTGAGGCGACTTGTAACTTTTTACTTATCTGGCTGAGACTCCTTGTCTTCTTGCCTTGTTTCTTTGTCTAAAAAAAAATATATGCGCGCTAGTTCCTTGTTAGCTGTAGTAGCCATGTAATTGAATGCTTTCTATATGTGAATCTATTTCACATGCTTCTACGGGGGCCTTGTTTTTGGGGGGTGGGGTGGGGGATAAGTCAATTGCTTCCTATGAGAATGGGATGGGCTATATTATACCATATATTTTGTCATTTAACATGAAGGCACAATTGGTTGGGAATGGTTCAAATTGTGTTATATGGCACTTGAAGACATGTCAAAGCTTGCTGCAGTGACCATTGTGATTATGATAATTTCTGTGTTACAGTTCTTTCATATTGCAACCCTCCTCCCATATGCTACAAATTCACGTTGATAGGGCAAACCGGGAAAGGGGGGGGGGGTTTCAAGGGGGAACTTGCAATGACTATTGCCACAAACTCTGACCAAATGTTTGCGATAGTTTGCAATCTTGTTGATCGCTGCTGCCTTCTTGCACGCATTGCTTAGTTGAATCACAGCTAGCATCATTCTTCCCTTCTCTTGATTACCTCTCCTCTCTTTTCCTTGGGCATTGGTGTCATGGCATCTCCACCTGTCTTCAGAAGTGCAAGATGAGACTTATTTGTTCAAATCTATCCGTGGTAGTTAGTAGTTACCCATCTAGCAACTCCAATAGTCATGGCTGGATCTTTCATTAACAGCCGGATTAGGTGGCAGTTGGTGTGGGTCTTCTCTGTGTGTAATCTTAAGTAGTCGTGAGGTTGGCTGGTTATGAGGGTTGTGATGGATGTTAAGCAAGTGGTGGGGATGGGAGATATGGAAGGGGGGTGGGGTGAGGATGGCTGGCTGTGATGGTGGTTATAAACATAGGGGCGAGGGCGATACTCAGGGGGAATGCATGGACCGCAAGAGGTGGTTAGGGTGGGTTCGTGGTGGATTTTGGCCATGGAAGTAAGCGTGTCAGCATTGAAGGAAGTGGGGTGGGGACTTGGGGGGCATAGAGGAGGAGAGAGGGTGGGTGAGAGATCTGATGGGAAACGTGATGCAAAAGGGGGTGGGTAAATTTCTGACCAAAAATGTTTAGTAAAGTTAGGGAATCAATTGTAAGTCTTAACCACCGTTTCTTCCTCCTCCTTATATGTTAAGGTTTCTGTTTCTAGAGGTATTCTTGAATCAAAATACATTTACTATGAAAGTTATAAGGGTTGTTGAAATTGTCTAGTATAGAGCGCTTGATGTACGTATTTATTGATTTGTTTGTATCATTTGAACTTTGAAATATAAATCTTGGATTACAAAGTGCATTCATATCTGGTATTGATTGCATATACCTCTCTTGACCATTATGAACCAAATGTCTAGAGTGCCCAGGAGTCTGGTGGAATAGGATAGGGTTAAATTTTTCTTAGGTCGACCTGGAATGAATTGTGTTACCGTATTCCTTGAAGTATGATTGACATACTTAAAAGTGAAGTTGTGTAATGTTGGAGATATGGGCTATTGGATTGGCCTTAAGGTGGTTCTTAAGCTTCCTATTTGGGTTTGTGCTTATTGTATTAGAAGTTAGCTTAAGCATGTTACTTGTTAGTGCTCTGTGCCACCAAGTGTCTGGTTGAGGTCGCCCTCGGGATTTATGGTGTGGCATTAAAGTGTAAACTAGGGCTTTTATGTAATTTCAAAGGCAGTATGGGCCTGGATTCTAGATTCATGAAATTGATCTTTATAACTTGAAGTCTTGAACACTTGGCTTGTAATACTTTGCAAAGTAACATCAAGTTCACTTTGACTAGTGTTACGTTATATTGCTCTGCTCTAAGCAAGTGTTTGCAATCTATGAATTCAGTTAACCTCTTTTGGCATTTTACATATCATGTGGTACCTGAAAAAAATACAGGTTATCTAGGATAGCTGCATATTTTCATGACACTGCACTTGAGCAAATTACAAAAATTAGATACGTAATCTCATTTGAGAGTGAGATTTTCACTTGAGTTTGGTTGTTCTTAGTAGCTCTAGGCTCAAATGAATGTATTGAAGCTGCAAAGCTTAGTAAATATAGAAATTGTTCCAACTATTCTAAAGATATTTTTCTTAATCTTTCTAGGTACCAGATAGGCCTTCGTTACACTGGTGGTGCCCGTATGCTTTTAATGCTCTCTCTAAAATTTGGCATCATTCCAATTGTTGTGCCTGTTAGTGTTCGGGATTTTGATATTGATGGGGAGCTTTGGGTCAAACTGCGGTTAATACCTACCGAGCCCTGGGTTGGAGCTGTTTCTTGGGCCTTTGTGTCTCTTCCAAAAATAAAGTTCGAACTATCACCGTTTCGTTTGTTCAATCTCATGGGTAAGTCAGCATATGTGGTTTTTGATATTTCCTTGAATCTTCTAAATTTGTAGTTCCAAAATAAACTTAAGAAAACCCTCGTCGCCACTTTCCAATTTTCAAAATTAGTAGTAGTAGGTGATAACATGCTTAAAAACTACTGCCCTGAGATCTCACTTCTTGATGTAGTTACTGATATTTTCAGGTCTATTCGTCCAATACCTTTTTCTTATTTGATCAAGGGGAAATTCAATGATTTCTCAAGAACATATTGATGTTGAGATGCTATATTTTCTCAAGCCATGCGCAATATTCTTTTTGCATTTATTCCGACACCTGACAACTGATATACTGACTAATCTTTTTCTTGTGTGGATGCATTGGCCACGACAGCTATACCTGTTCTTTCAATGTAAGTGCTATGAGCAGTCAGCTTGTATTAATTCCAGTTGTAAGTGTAATTGAAACTCAACTTACCTTAATATGTTTCTTTTGTGACACTTCTCCTTCTGTGTACATTTTAGGCTTTGGGCTCAGTAAACATAAACCCTTTTGCATATTGTTTTTTCTCTAGTATCTTGTATAGAACACTAAACGAAAAGAGCAATCTGATTTCTAGACTAGTGTTCTTGCCTTCTTGGTGCACTTTTTCTGCCTTGTCTATTTATTATCATGTTTTACTGTAGTGTATTTGAAGATTTCAAACTGAAGGTTACAAACAAAAGTCATCTGGATTCTGTTGTTCCCCCACTTCTCGTGGACGGATTCCTTTCTTTACTTATTTTTGTTTTCTGTTTATTTTTTACTACCGCTTTGTTAATCCTGTGTATTAATTTTTAGCAATGAGGTTCTTAGGCACACAGTGACTCAAGGTATCAAATATCTATTGGCCGGTGGTTGTCAATATGTGAAATCCTGGTATGTAAAGGGGTGCCCGATGAGAATGTTACAGGGCTGATACGGCTGATAATAAGTCGATAAATAGCTGAAATTCACACCTGGATAGGTGCCAATGCAACCTGTTACATGACATCCATGACACTATGCTCCCGTGATTTCGCGACCTTTACCCCGACTACGTACCCCGACTGCGTTCGTGATTGCAATTTTGAACCAGTAGAAAAAGAAACCGTGTACTGATAGTTTCTTTTCCTTGACTATTTCTGTGGCAAATTAGGTCATGCTATTATTAGCTGGAACATGTCTTGCAGTCTTTGTCAGTTTTGTCCGGAGAATACAGTCAAGTGTCGACCATAGACCCTTGATTCTTTAGTCTAATTTTAATAGCAATATGCTGATATAGTGATCAACTTTGTTGCCTACTGTCGTGTGAGACTCATGTCTGGTCGTTGGTATAAATGTTCCCATTATGCTATGTCATGTCTGATTCCCCCCACCCCTTTCCGTTATAGATTCTTCAGTATTAATCAGGCAGTACTGTCTGGCAACAGGTTCTTGACAAAACTGCTGACTGAAGATTTACCTAAACTCTTTGTCCGCCCAAAGAAGATTGTTTTGGACTTTCAGAAAGGCCAAGCAGTAGGACCTTTGCGTAATGATTTTAAATCTGGGGATGTCCTAGAAAAAAATAAAGATTTTGTTGGAGAGCTGTCAGTAACTCTTGTTGATGCTCGTAATCTCTCGTATGTTTTGTATGGTAAGATTTCTTCCTTTTTCAGTTGGGCTTATGAGAACGCTCTGCTCCTAGTTTAATTTGCTCTTTGAAAGATTTGTTCATTTGTAATATGTAACTTTGCATTTGTACGTTTCAGGTAAAACGGATCCATATGTTGTTTTACGAATGGGAGATCAAACAATACGCAGTAAAAAGAATAGTCAAACAACTGTCATAGGACCACCTGGTGAACCAATTTGGAATCAGGTAGAGCCGTAGAGAATGTGCTTGTGTCTCTAGGTCTAATATATTGCTGTCTTATACAGGGTCCCTTATTTTTCCGTGCAATTGGAGTCTCATCTCATGTGCCACGCTAACTAATGCATGCTTGTAGGATTTCAACATGCTTGTTGCAGATCCTCGGAAGCAGAAATTGAACATTGAAGTGGTGGATTCCCTTGGTTTTGCATATGTGTCAACTGGGACTGGAGAGGTAGTTTTCTTAGCTGTTATGGATGTTCCTTCATTGATACATATTGCTGCATTTATGCAAGATAATATTGCCAAATCTGATATGCTAGAAGTTTATGATCTAATGTCGATAGTCCCTATATATATTGTTTGCGTTTTTGTTTCGCTGAAGGGATGGATGTGTCTGACTGTGGTTGTAACTTGTACCTCAAACTCATACACCATTGATTTTGAGGACACAATGATACGCTTAATAGATTTCCCAGAATAGATTTGGTTCTATCATGCAATGTGCAGAACAAGTATCATAGAGTGGACCCACCATGTAGTGGTTATATTTGCATGATTGTCGTCATGATCTGCAGAGAGGTGCTTCCTCCAAATGAGGACAATTTGCATGCTTGTTGCTCATTTGCTTGGAACAGTGCAATCTTTTAGGCTTATTTTTTGGTAATGAGAAAACAGGCCTCGAATTTGTTGTATCAAAATTAAATGCTTATGCTACGGGTGGATCACCAGGTTGATCTAAGTACTTTGCAAGACACCGTGCCTACAGATAAGATTGTTGTCTTAACTGGAGGTTGGAATTTGCTGAGGAAGAGGAACTCCGGTGAAATACTTCTTCGCTTAACATATAAAGCATACGTGGAAGATGAAGAGGATGAGGGTACAAAAGCACATGTACCAAAAATTGCAGAGGATGATGCTTCTGATTTTGATGAAGCTGGTCCATCTTACAAGCAGATGCCAGCAGGGTCCATGCGAGAGACAGACAAGGAATCATTTATGGATGTTCTTGCCGCTTTACTCGTCAGTGAGGAATTTCAAGGGATAGTAGCTTCAGAAGCTGGGAACCCCAAAACCGGAGATGATATCGCCAGTTCAGGGTCCACGACTCCAAGGTCTGGAGGCCTTGCTTCTGAATCCATTTCTTCTAGGGTGGGTATTGGAGCTGAAGGTACTAAAGGTACTTCTCTCAAGAATGTTTCCAGTAATTGAAGTCATCTCTTTAATTTTCTCATCTAATTGTGAAACATTTGTTATTTGTAGGATCTGCGTTATTTTGGTTGGCGGTGATTACAAGTATTGCAGTTGTAATTGCTCTCAATGTTGGTGGTTCAAGTCTTTTTAATCCTTGACCTTTGTGGACAGTCAGTGAAGAACAATACTGGTGAGTGATACCAAAGTTTTGGTGATTTGGCCAATTTTTTTGTCCAAGTAATATGATTAGTTTGGCAAACTAATTTTGCACTGGTCATTTTTGCGTTGTTTGTTTCACATTTCTGTGATGTGCTTTGTGATGTTTAATTGATTGTTGTATTTATACATTTATTATGTTTGTTAGCTATACTTGATGCTTGTCTTCATTCTAATTTTTATAACAGACAGCTTCCTGCATAAATTTGTTGACATTAATTTTTGTTCAAACATCACTAGTCTTCCTGCATAAATGGGTTGACATTAATTTCTATTCAAATGTCACTACTCTTCCTGCACTGTTGATCAATTAGCTAGACGCTGTACATGGCGTGAAGGACAAGTAAAATAAGTTCTGAAATAGGTGGAAACAGGTTGAAAAGTTTACTTTCAATGCAGAAGACTGCAAAGTGGTGGATCCAAGGTCCTAAAGAGGCCATTATCTATACAAGGAAACCTTGATGAATTAGTTAATGTTAGTCATATTCCCAAACAAGAAAAGAATCATGCTTCTGTGGGAAACGTGGGTTTGAAATCAATTGCCAAAGACTTCTCTTTTCCTTTCTTTTCCAAACTGATGACTTGATATCATTGCATTAACCTGTTGCTGAGTTAAGCTGATATTTTTACTAGACCACTACTTGCTATGTGTCCCCATTTTTACTAAGATAGAGCAGTGAGGAAAGGACCAATTTAGGGGAAAGAAAGAAATTAGGGAACTATTGAAATGTTAACTAAGTTCCTATGGGCAGCTCTAGATTTGTATTTGGTTAGCTAGCATACCCCATAGATAGATCCCGAAAGATTTTGGCTTCCAACTTTTCACCTGGTTCATGTCATATTGTCAAGCAGCACCACGAAGTTGAACATTTGGCATAACTTTTGGTTGAAAAGTAATACAGATGGTACTGATGAAAGATTGTTCAGATATAGGGTATCATTTCTAGTAGTCTCACCGGTTTTTTTCTCAACAGATTGCTTAAACCAAAATCCAAAATCTAGATAGCGAGTATAACCACTGCTGGCAAGGTTGCATTGGCTACATTTGAACATACGCCTTAGGTAGTGTTATTTTCAACTGATAAACACTTAACTGAGCTGAACTGAACTAATAGAATAGCAATATGTGAGAGAAGTATGTTGTAGAAATGAACTGAACTGAACTGAACTTATTCCTGAAGTGTGAAGTTGAAAAAAACATACTAGTTTGAAACATGTGCTGATATGCTGATATTTAGATCTGAAATGCTTGCTGCACTGCTTACTTTGTTAAAGTACATTTACATTCACGAGTATAATGTGGACTATTAGGTATGAAACACTTGGTTAAGGAGTTACGTACCAAAAAGTTGCGTCTAGTGTTCCCTATACATTTGGTGACAAGAACAAGTTAATATTTTTAGTCAAAAGGTTGAACGGAAGCTTTCTGGATTAAATTATTATGCAGCTCTATGATCATTTTAAGAAGTAACAGATGCATACGTCAGCATGTGCTGTGAAACATTTTGTTAGTACCAACATACAACAGCTATGTTCAAAGCCTTCGATAGTGAGATGTCAGCCATGAGCACTAAAGTAGTGAAGCAAAGATTTGCTAGCAACTCTAGTTAGGTGTACTCAATAATGTATGCTCAAGTATGTTTTGCTTCCAATTGTAAAGTAGGACCATACAAAACAATGCGTAGCTTGCTACATCTCCTCTTTGGATTTATTAGAGTTGTACTTGGTCAAACACTAGGTTGATGTATTCTGGTGAAAATTCTCGATGTAGTTCAAAGGAATTTCACTTGCTAAAAGACATGTTAACTGGTTTGGACTTTGAAGTAATTGTGTGTGCTTCGTATGACTTCAACCTGTTTTTACCACTGCTGTCTTTGCTGAATGGTACCTCATCTATGTTTACAGGCTGATTCCGGCAATGAAGTAGCTGACGGGACGCGTTCATATCCTTTCTGACAGATTTTAGTTTTGGAAATAGATAGATTCGAGCTTGAGCTGTGATCCTTTGGGTATCGGAATTTTGTGGCCCTTTCCACCCCAAGGCATGGCAACTGTAAATCCTATTTAACCTCTCTTTTCATTCTTTGGTACACTATATCATGTTATTATCATCCTCCGCCAGTGTAATATAAACCAAACCACAGGTATATTAGAAATAATTGAAGGTTATCTCAAACATATCATAATTACACATCTCATTAATTTACTCTAATAAAGTTCTTTAATAAGTGTTTCATCCTTTGTTACGACGAAATTTTGGTTTGCTGAGATCAATCTCCAGTGTGTGTTTCTTAACATAAGAGAGGAACTGGCTCCTTAGGTTAAACTGGCCTGGCTCCTTAAATAGTGCCCGCCTGTCAGCTGGGCTAAATGGCATCTAGATATTTATTCCAATATTTGCTATGGAATATAAAATTCGTCAGTAAATCAGTGATGGAATATTGAAATTCTGTATCTGGTTTAGCTACGGATTTTTCAACAAACATTGCTGGGCTCTCCGGTGGAATATTTTTCTTCGTTGATTACAGATTATATTCCGTAAAATGTCTCTTATGAAGCCGCCTTATACGAGTTCTTGTGGTGGCTAATAGAGTTGTGGATCCAAATTTTCAGATGCTATCTTTATTTGTGCCGAGCTCTTTTATGGCAGACACATTTCTTCATTTAGCTATTTTTGCGATGAAAATTCACTATTATAGGAAGGAGAAATGAGCCGCACATGAACCGACGAGATAACTAAGCGGTGACACATTTTTAAGTTACAAGAAACAGTACCACGTTGTTTTTACGTTGGTTTTTACCCATTTTTTTGGAAAAACCAATGTGTGGTAGGTAGATATTTTACGTCAGTTAAAAATCGACACGGTATCTTGTGCCTACATATATACTACGTCGCTAGACCTGTTAATTGGGTCGGGCGGGTCGGGTCATGTCGGGTTAGGGTCACTAGCGGGTCGGGTCATTTCGGGTCGGGTTGAGAAATGCTTGACCCTGTCCCAGTGTTGTCGGGTTCGGGTCGACCCACCAGGTTGGGTGACCCAAATTCTTTTAATTTATTCATCAATTATATAGCCAATTTATGTTTTCAAACGGTATATTTGTATACATATACTCTAATTTCACTACAACAAATATCACAATAATAGACGCGTTTTTTGCCACGCTTGTCAAAGCGTGAACTGAAGTGGAAAAAACACGGAGCTTTACTGCAATTTCAAGTGTGGGAAAATAATCCGCATGTTTACCACATAGTTAACCGTGGAAAATTGCAAATTTGTCACGCTTTTAATCGTCTTGTTTATATTAGGGCGCGGGCTCTTGAATTTCTTGAGTGGGGGTTATAGAACGTTAGGCTGGGCTAGGAATTAGTTTCCACAATCCCTAAACTCAGACCAAAAAAAAAAGTGAATTGCTATTTACCGCCCAAAATTACTACCTACCGCCCCTATAAATTACCCCTTTGCCCTTCACTCATCCTCACTCATCACTCATCCTCACTCAAACTCATCCTCACTCAAAGCAAAACCACCACCACCACCACCACTCACGGCAAAACCACCACCATTCGAAATGTCAGGGGCTAGCGGTAGCGGCAGAGGTGGCGGCGACGGGGACGGAGGCGGCGAGCATAGCGGCGCGGGGGTATAGATTCGAATTTTTTTTGCTTTATTTACTCTAATTTGCTTTGATTTTTACGAAATGTGTTGATATAGGAGTGTTTTTATTCGCGGTTTATAGACAATTGAATTGAATTTGTGTTGTTTGAAGTTGTGTTGATTGATTTGTGAATTTTCGAGTTCGTCGGAGTAGTCGGGCGTCTGAAAAAGACGACTCACCCATGGGTGGGGTGAGTCGCCTGTAATAGACGACTCACCCAAGGGTGAGTCGAGATCGGCAGACGACTCGCCCATGGGTGAATCGCCTGTAGCAGACGACTCACCCTTGGGTGAGTCGAGATCGACAGACGACTCACCTATGGGTGAGTCGCCAGTCGCAGACGACTCACCCAAGGGTGAGTCGAGATCGGCAGACGACCGACACAAAAAAAAAATATATTATTATTATTATTATTATTATTATTATTATTATTATTATTATTATTATTATTAATATTATTATTGTTATTATTATTTATTATTATTATTATTATTATTATTATTTATTGTTATTATTATTAAAATTATTATTATTATTATTACTGATTATTGTTTAATTAATTAAAAATGTGAAATGATAGAGGGGAGGAGCCGGTAAATCGGTGCCGAGGTTATTTAGTGAACTAGCTGGTTCAGGACCGCGTCACAAGAGGACGCGCGGGATTGATGCCTCTGTACGGAGACAGAGAGAGGCAGTTCGGATGAGGGAGATGACTGCTGAGCAAGACGATTACGAAACTAGCGAGTTCTACTCCGGGGATCAGTCCATGGACGATGATCAGATTGGTGTCGAATCATCCTCAGATTGGCGCGTGGTGAAGGGCAGAGGCGGTAGGTTTGTTAGTACTGGGTCGTCCAGTACTAGCAAACGATCTAGAGCGGAGGACGACACTACATGGCTTGTTACAGAGGCTGTGCCTGGTGGGCCGGCGGATGATAGCGTCATACCGAGCTTCCTGGGCCACGTAGCGTCTCGTATGTGGAAGGGAGAGATGAGGGGTCTCTTGAAGTGTCAGAACCGATTCAGCGTCTGTCAGCGGCTGAGTGAGTGGCGAGCGAAGATGTCGGCCGAGGTGAGGGCCCAGATCGAGGGGACTGGGTTATCACACCTAACAGACATTATGTTCAGACATATTGACTTCCCCCTGATATCTGCATTCGTGGAAAGGTGGCAGCCGGATACGAACTCGTTCCACATGCCGTTCGGAGAGATGACGATCATGTTGCACGATGTATGGCATATTCTTCGGATTCCTGTAGAGGGACAGCTCGTTTCCATTGAGGGACGGGATGGGCAGCTGCAGGCGACGGCCATGGAGGTTCTCGGGGTCACCCGAGATGAACTGCTGTTTAGCTACTGGCAGGGCGGTGGGGTCCTCACGGAGTCGATTTTTGAGCCTTGCCGAGTGGAGGACCGAGTGGAGGACATCCAAGCGATAGCTTGGATGTGGTTACTTATTGGATCCACCTTGTTTGTCGACAAGAGTGGTAACCGTATTAGACCCTCCTGCGTGATGGAGGTGAGGGATGGTGTCGGAACGGCTCATGAGTTCTCTTGGGGATCTGCTGCCCTCGCCTTCCTATATCGTCAGCTCGGTATAGCTAGTCGGGGGGATTCTCAGGGCATCTGCGGATGCCTAACTCTCCTCCAGGCATGGATATACGAGTACTTTCCCTGCTTCCGACCTCATCGGGAGCGGATGATTGTCGGGGACAACGAGACTCCCCGTGCGTGCGTATGGAGTGCCCAGGCTGAGGGCAAGGACGTGGGTCGACTGTGCTCCTTACGTAGACGCTTGGATCAGCTGCGAGCGTCAGAGGTACGTCATGCAGTTATCGGTGTTCATGATTTATTTCGTCGTTTGCTATGTTTTTTTTACTTCACCGTAACTTGAACATTTCTACGTAGGTGGTGTGGCTGCCGTACGTTTCTGACCCGGTTGCATCTGTACCGAGGACTGTATTCATGGGGTGGCTACGGTATCGGGATATTATCGAACCGTACATGCCTGGTCGTTGTTTACGACAAATCGGGTATGTACAGAGTATCCCTTTCCCGATCACTAGGCCAGAGAAAGCGATCAGGTCATGGAGCAGTCGTTCGTACAAGGTTGTCTACCCCATACGAGTATCATCTGATGCCTGGCGTATGTTCCCGGGATGGGCCATTCTTGGTCTCCATGGGTTTCAGGCATCCACGTCAGATCCCACAGCATGTACGGATGACTACCTCGCATGGTACTACCGTCACTCCCACCCTCTGCTGATACGTGACGATGCAGCACCTGGATTTGTGATTCCTCCACGATCCAATAGCGATTATGTAAGTGATTAACTAAAATATATATTTTTTTTAAGTATTACATATCTCTGAACTCACACTCATTGTTACTTTTTTGCAGTGGATGAATCGTCTAGCCGTCGGATTTGAGTCTTGCATTACTTTGCTTCCTCCGGAGCAAGCGGAAGGTCCTTGATCATTTATGGAGGAGTATATGAGAGATTGGCGGGATGCCAAATGATGTATTGCTTATATGACCGTAGATGAATTTGTTATATATTTATATAAGAGTTTCATTGTTATTGTTATTTATTTGTGTTATTGTAATTTGTTGTTTCTTAGTTACCTTTTTTGTTTTATTGTAATTTGTTGTTTTATTTACCTCCAATAATCACGAGCACTCTCCACATGCAAAATATAACAATCACACAAAAATGTGACAATGATATAAGTAGAAAAATATAACAATCACGCAAAACATTCAATTACGTCGACCTCGCTAAACGATCCCAATGTGCTCTTCGCCTAACATACATTTGCTCCCAACCAGCGACACTATCAGAACGGGAAGTAAACCATGCTGCGCATATCGGAGGAACAGGGAAATCTGAGGCTAAATTCAGACGGATATAATGCATGTACGAATCAGCTAAATGAGCTATGACAATTTCCCTACTTGGACGTGTAGCAGTCGAAGGTGCTTGCAACGGTAGCACTGTGTAACAAGAATATAACCCCCTTCCGCTGCCGTATCCGAATAACATAATCGCTGCATTGAAGAGGTTGGCAATCGGGAACAAATCCTCAACTACTATCATCCAGTGATCATCGTTACACGCACCTCCGTCCCACATAATACGGCGGTAACCAGCGTCGACCCCTTCAACGTATATGTTTTCGTACAATGCTCGGTTAGCTAAGAGTTCATGTGCAATGCAAACTCTCGTCAATCGCCATTGCTCTTGGTCTCCGAAAACGTAGTCCGCAATGACACGGAAACCGCAATTACCATCCCCAAGCACATCGAGATATCCTTCAATGAAAGGTATGATGATTCCCGGAATTTTGTTAACATGATAGAATTCAGTGATATCTATTCCGTGTCCAGCTGCAAGACAATATAATAGAAAGTCATTAATAGTACTTATCAAAAAGTAATTAACAACATTATGTACATGTTAATAAATTATGGGTTTTCATACCAGTACTCCGCACGACGTTACTCGATGAGGATGAGCTACGACCACGCCCGCGGCTCGAACTGGATGACCTAGGGCGACCACGACCCCTCTGGGAGTACTCCCATGAACTAGGATCACGTCTGGTAGAGGAACTCCCTCTCGGTCGACCTCTGACTGTCGTGTTCGCTTCCGGCTCGACGTAACTCGCTTCCTCAGGATGAAGCTGCTCATTCATAAGGACAGATATGTTGCGCACAAATGCCGGGTCGCTTGAGTTAACCTCGTCGACGAGAGAGTGAAAGTATCGATGGTCCTCAGATGGATGCTCAGTCATGTCAAGCGTAGCTATCTCCACTGCATCACTAATAACGAGTGTTCGCCAAAATTTGTGGACACTATTCAAGCTAATTGGCGTGCCCGTATCCGTGGCCGTTTTCAACTCACACGCACACGGGATCTGATGAGTGGATCTCAATACACAACCGCAACGATCAAATACTTGGTGACTCAATTCTCTCATCCTCGTCAGCTCAGCCCATAATATTTCTAAGCAGTAATGGGAAACATACCCGGTCAGATAGTTGAATGGGAAACTTGAGTACATCACACTTTTTCGTCTTCTGCACTCTTCAAGTGTGTACTTGATCTCAGTTATTTGTGACTCGATTGACTTGTTGACCTTGTTCCAAACATTGTCCAAAGCTCCAGTTGAGGAGTTCAACCACTATTTTAGCGCGGCATGTGCACTTTTCACCCTGCAAGTCGTAGTGTTGCCAAGGTGTAGCACCTTATTCGTCCACGCAGCTACAAACATCTCTTTATATCTCAACCAGGTCTCCTCTACATAGGATATCACGTGAGGGTAATTCTTCCAACTATCCTTCATCAAACGCACTGCTCTATCGTACTCAGCTTCTGTGGAAGCTTCCATGATAAATTTCCACCTCCCGTTCTTGAACCTCTGCGCGGCGATCTTATCTTTTCCACAAAGTCTGTACACTTTGTCTTCAACGACTTTGTTAATGTGCCATGTACAGAGCAAATGGGCACTCTCGGGAAATATCTCTCTAATAGGTCTCATCAACCCTAGCTCACGATCGGTCAAAATTGCGGTTGGGTGTACATCATTTCCAATAAGCATCCTCAACTTATCTAAGACCCACGCATAGCTTGCCTCAGTCTCATCCTTCATAATGGCATAAGCTATGAGGAAGTTCTTATTGCTTGGAGTCATCCCCACTATCTCAAGAAACGGCATCTTATACTTGTTTGTTTTGTACGTGGAATCTAAGCCAATCAACCAAGGAAAAGACCGAAGTAACTGAATTGAAGTAGGGTGTGCCATGAACACGTGAGTTACCTCATTAGTAGCTCGGTCGGCTCTTGTCCAATGTACGTACTTATTCTCCACAGCTAAATGATGAAACTGATCAATGACATCTCTCTCTTCAAAATCAAGTTTCCTTATACGATCTCTGTGGTTGTACACATGCCGTCTAGTTGCATTGTCCTCGGGAAAGTTTTCCTTAATAGCGGCCAAGATAGCACATGGCTTTGTTTGTGCCGAAGTCATGTCACAAACGAGTTTCTTTGACCCAGGACTAAGACCACTCATCTGACGATATCCCTCAGGAAACACAGCAAAGTCATGGTTGTGCGTACCCCTAATCCCAGGCAATGTGACAATCATCCAACTACTGGACCCATACACTTGCTGAGCACTTAACTGGAACGTACATTTACAAGCCTTTGTTTTCGAATTTTTCCGAGCAGCAGTATCTAAGTCTCTTAATTCCCCCCTGTAGCGTTCACCTCGATTGCATCTTAACAATTTTACGCTTCCATTCTTCTTGTGTGACGAAATTATCAACTCAAACCCGATAGTAAGGGCAATTTGTTTTGCCCAATTAATTGCATCTGTATCACTATCAAATAACTCATCAGTGACGAAATGCGTACTGTAATCAACACCATCACCACCGAACCGCTCCAAAGGAACCTAACGAAAACAACGAAAACAATGTTAGCTTAATCTTAAATTCAAACGTCTATCAAAACCGACTGAACCAAAGGACAGGCGTCTACAATTTACGCGTGGACCATGGAAGAGGCGGAAATCACGGACGCCTGTACCATGGTCTAGGCGTAAATCTCAGACGCCTGAACCATGGTTTTGGCGTCCGTGATTGACGCCTTCACCATGGTGAAGGCGTCCGTGATTTACGCCCCGTCCATGGTCTAGGCGGAAATTTCAGACGCCTGGACCATGGGCTGGTCGTAAAACACGGTCGCCCGTGCAAAAAAAATGCGCAAAAAAAAAATTTACCTCCGCCACCGTCGACGACACTTCCTGGTCGCCGGCAGACATCCGCGGCCGTTGCTTGAGTGAATGTTGATGAAGGTTGGGTATAAGAGTGGGTGGTAGAGAGGGAGAATTGGTGTGAGAGTTAGAGAGGGAGAGGATGAGTGAAAATGTGAAAAAGGGCAAAATTGGAATTTCTAGGGGCGATAGGTAGTAATTTAGGGACGGTAAATAGTAACACCCCAAAAAAAACTCAACCTCGCATTCTCATTAGGCAGAAGCTCACTCACAATTGCGATGTTTCCACAAATTTTTCTCTCCTTCGATTTCTTCATCATTTCTACTTCACCCTCTATCTCTGTACTTCAATTTTCGTTCTTGCCCTGAAACAGATCTCTCTCTCTCTCTCTCTCTCTCTCTCTCTCTCTCTCTCTCTCTCTCCCTCTCTCTCCCCTGTTCCTATGATATCCCTCTTTTAGGGTTCTCTCACAATTCAACAGAAATCACACTTATTGTCTTCAATTCGCTCAAGAAATACATGCTCGTTCTCACAAACCGTTGAATTGCAGGTTTGCATCTCATATTCTCTCATTCCCTGTAGAAGTTTGCTAAATGACTCAAGGATTGTGAAGTCTTCCATTATTCTTGTTTCATTTTTGTTTTTGTTTTTGAATTCTCTCACGAATTTTAGGTTTGATATGTGAATCTCGCCCAATTTCAGTTATGTTTCTTCACTTTTGAATTTCAGTCGATTGTGGTTATTATCTCTATTTTCTTTCAATTCTACAATTAGGGTCGCCAAAATTTATTATTATTGTTGGTTAAGCTTGTTTTTGAGGTGATGACTGGAAAAATTGGCCAAGGCATTATACGGTGAAATTAGGCTAACATTCAATTCAATTTTTTTGTAGCAATAATAAAAAGAAAACAAAGGCTTGACTAGTTTTGTGTTCAATCAGGACAAAATTAGGCAAATACCATATATCCATCTTACTACTACTGGTACATTTTTTTATTATTGATGTCCAGCCTAAGGAAAGTGAATAGGTATAGCTAGATAAGTATTGATTAGCTAAATGAGAGAGGAAACCTGGCAGTGGTAGTGATAATAACGAAAGCCAATGTTGTAGGGTTGCGAGTTGGGAGTTTTTTTAGCTTGGTTGCTGGCCGTGTACTGTGTACTGTGTTTTTATATTAATATTCTGTCATGAATTTTAGGTTTGATTTGTGAATTTCGCCCGATTTTAGTTATGTTTTTTCACTTTTAATTTGAATTTCATTTGATTGCTATTTTCTTTCCATTTTCAACATTCTTTTGCAGGTTCAACGCCATTTTAAATACTTTTTTTCGTATTCACTCACAAATGAATTTGTGAAGTGTTAAGGTTTTTTCGCATTATGCACGCACAATTTTTTGATTGAAAATATGTAATTTAAAGAAAGGACAAAGTTTAATTTAGAAAGAGATAGTTTAGGGTAGAGACTAGAGACTTAGAGAGGGACTGTCATCTCAATGTAAAATGGGACTGGTTAACAATGTGGTGGTTCAGTGAGGGAACTAAAAGACTTCACTATGGGGACTGGGTTTCTAGTAGCAGATGTCTTGTTAACATTGCTTCGTTGTGTGTATATAAAACAGTTTCCTTTAGATCGAACTGGGTATCAAATGATCTGTAAAAGGTGACTCAGCATTTCTTTTAAAGAAATACCATGCAGAACAAACTCATAACAATCATCAGATTTAAGAATTACTCTACTATTGAATTGATTATGTGCAATTAGAATTTGATGCTGATGTGGTTGGAAGCCCATATACAATGTTGCAACTAGAGTTCTATGATTATGTAATGGTCCAAAAGAAGTACTGGAGTTAAGTTATACTGAGTGGTGTGTCTCCTATTACTTTTTAGCTGACCATTTATCTTTATTAGTAATCTAGAGCTTTTTTAAAGTCTTATATCTCACGCTTTCACTTGTTTAGTACTTTCTTTGAATTTTTATGCGTAGAAACCTTGGAGTGCCAGTTGCCATATTGTTGGAGCAGAGAAGTGCCTATTTTGCACTCAACTTTGTCAATATTATTAACTCTTGCAATATTTTTTTATTTTTTTTCATGTGTAGGGCAGTTTGCTTTTTCAGTTCTTGCAGCCACCATGGTGAAAGCGACCAACACTACAAAGCCTAAATGCCCTCTTAAGTGTGAATTTTGACGATTCCTTGCATTTTCGGCAGTGGAGAATGCTGTTGAATGGAGATCTCTATTTAATTACTTGCAATACCACAACTGTGCCATTATTATTCCTTGTTTGGCTTGGGTGAATAAGAATTCGATGGTGATTGCCAATTGATAAATTCATTTTTGGCATTTCCTGTTAACAAAGAAAGAGTCTAAATTTATGTATTATTTTCCTATAAACAAATTTGTAGGAGTAAATAATAAGAACCTAAAAAGAAGAAGGAGGTCTTGGAACCCTTAGACCTTGGTATTTTCCTAGTAATATATGTCCTTGGGGCATTCTGTATGTATATCTCCCTTTGTTTTCTCTATCTGTATATGAAAGAGATATGTTTGTTTTCTCTGTTTGTTTGTTATGTTGCTGGGTGGAGCAGCTTGTGAAGCACATTACTTAATCAATGTGTGCGTGCTCATTGTGACCCACAGTTTGGGGATTTTCTTTTATAATTGCTTTAGTTCAGGATGTTTTGAAGTTGATTTCATCTTGTTGTTTCATACAGGTTTAAACATACAATACAAGAAAAAGCCGTTGTTTTATCTGGTGAATGAGCTGCTAGTAGATGGAGTTGGTGTTTTTGTTGCTATACTGTTGTACTTCTGAATTTAAATGTTACGTTGTTGTGCATTACTTTGTTCTGATTTGCAGCTGAGCTTGCTGTATAGTGCTGTTAGTTATCTACTGCTGGTTCTGGACAATCTTATGAAGAGTAGGACCAGAAAGCTAGTAATTTCTATGCTAGTTTGTCTAGTCGAAATAGTAATTGGGATTTAGGACAAAGTTACAGACTCAAGACTTTTGGGTTGAGTTTGAGATGAAGAATAACTGGCTTAACCACTAGTTGACATCTCATGGACTTTGTTAATATGTAAGGCTTCACATTTTGATTCCGTAAGTTAATGCTCAGCTACTTAGTAATCCTGGATCCTTCAAAGCTTTTTAGTGTGAATTAGAATTGTCCTTTCATATCGCTTGATGTATGACGGTGGACAAGTTGGCTGAGATGCTAGTTAATTTCGATATGTACTGCCTTGTATGGTGCTTGGCTCTTAGTGCTGTAGGTCCGTTATCTGTGTTCACGTTTGTTGCTCTCTTCTGGTCTGCAGTAGATCAGATTGCCTGTGCCTATTTGCTGGGTGTGTGTGCTTTCCTGGCAATGGTTTTGCTGAAGGGATCTGTGCTGAATTTTCTGCCAAACAGGTTTGTCAGTCCGTAGTGACTTTGTGATTTGATGTAGGGGTCCATTAGTGTTTCTTTCTGCTTACACATGAATCCCTTAGTTGACAATGTTTTCTTCAAATGTAGTTTCCTCTGATTAGTGTTTTCGCCAATGAAGGAAACAATAAGTTGAGGTCCCATGTTTGCCTGGAACCTTTCATCATATATAGCAGCACATCGTCACTTGAGTGTCATGCATTGTTGCACGCAATTTACAAGTTTCTCCAACCTCATAGGAAAGATGCACTTAATAGTTAATACTAATGTAATGGCTTGTTAGGTGCTGATTACCGCTGGAGGATTAATTGAGAATGAGTTTACGCCTGAAGTTGAGTCGTACTGCCTAGTAGTCTAGTACCTATCGAGATTGGTAGCGCTTTGATCTGGAGCTTACTTGAAGGTAAACTGCACTTGGTATTCTGTTGACATGTTCACATCTGAAATATGGAATATATGCATGGTTTCTCTGCACTTAACGTTCTTTGTACTTAATAGTTAATATTGTGGAATAGATGTGCACATATTAATCATCATCTAACGTGCAAATACTTCCCAAGTTTAAGATATTGCTTTAAAATAATAACGCTTAATAGGGTGGTTCTTGAAACTACTGCAGTTGTTGCTGTTGCATTATGAAATTTGCAGCTACATTAAACATTTAAAGAGCCTTGCCAGAAAAACAAGATGGATTTACAGAAGTGATAGCTCTTCTCAATATTCTAAGGTTTGTAACTTTGTTTCTTTGCACAGTAGTGGTTTGGGAACAGGGAAAAGTAAACAGGAAGTGTTTTTAAGTTTAGAAAATAGCACAGTGCGTAATCTGTGTTTGAGCATGTTGTTTGTGACCCATGGTTGGAGTATTTTTCTTCTAAATCTGCCTTACTTTAGGATGTTTTGAAGTTGGTTTCATCTTGAAAGGAATTGGTGTTCCTGTTGCTATTTTGCTAGTGTTGTGCGGTAGCTCTGAATTTGTTCTAAATTTAACTCTTAAGTGTTGTGTACTGAGCTGGCTATCACTGGTGTATTCTGCTGCTGTATACTCATATTGCTGGCTGTTGGGTGCTGCACTGCACCACTAGATGTTAGAACTAATACTATTGGCAGGTACATGAATATTCTAAAACAGAACGACTAAAAATGATAAACAGGAATGACATATGGTTGTGCTTCGATGCAAACATATTCTGGTTTCACCTTAGTAAATACAATTTTTTTTTTTTTTTCAGGTGTTTTCTTTTTACAGACATGCGCAAATAGAATCTCAAAAGCGACAAACTTTTTTGGTTGTTTGTTGTGTTGAGGTGATTGAATTGGGTGCCATATAGAGATTTATATTCTTCCATTGGTTTTGAAAATGTTCTTTTTGTACTTATGCAGGACATCTCAAATGAGAGGTGAGACATATTTTTAGCATGTTGATGCTCAAGAAGTCACTGGAGCTGTTGATGACAAAGTTCAAGACTAGCGCTTCATTTTTTCTAGTATCTCCTATAATGATACTTATTAGTGGTGTTGTATGAACAACTAATTCTAGAAATGATTTTTTTTTGATCATAAGATGTAGTCACTAAAGCTTCTTTTTACGTTTCATGTGTTGACAATGTATGTATAATATTGAGCATTTCAATCTTGAAATATATGTTATCTGATCTATCGCTTCTTTGGAGGAGTGCAACAGGTGCAAATGATAACATATATGTGTAAACAATAATAGTTGGACACAAGATTAATGTTAAAAATGTTTGCTCACGTGAAAAATAAAAAACCTCTCGCCAAAAAATTTGCCACGCTTTTAAAGTAGTAAAAATTTCCCGCCTAAGTGAAAATACATACAAAATTTCTACATTTAAAAGCGTGGAGAAAATACGATTTCCACAAAAATAGGTGTGGTAAGTTGCGACACTTAAAAGTGTGGCAAATTTAAATCGTGGTAAATTATCCACATTGATTTTAGTCACGCTTTTTTAAAGCGTGGTAAAATTCTTTTTCTACGCTTCAAATGTGGTAAATCCAAGGTTTTTAGCGTGGTTAAATAGCATTTTTGTTGTAGTGTTTATAACTTGTATTAACTACATACATATTTTATTCACGTTTTGGAATGTATATACACTTATATGATATTTATTATACTTTGTTTAATTATTCGATAAGTTGTACAATATAATTCCGTCCATTTGAGGGTAGTTAGGAGCAAAATTTCTCATTTTGAGAGAATAAACATGTAGAGAAAAAGTTAATGAAACACAAAAAAGGTTTTATATGGTATTTTAGGATAACTTAGTTGAACTTTTTATTTATAATTACAAATTGTTCTATTTTTCGGGTCAAACGGGTCGACCCACTAACGGGTCGGATTTGACCCAAAAAATCGGGTTCGAGTCAAACCGGGTTCTGGGTCAAGAAATCAGTGCCAGGACCCTGAAAAAACGGATCGGGTTTTTTGATCGGGTCGGAAATTGACAGGTCTATACGTCGCCCTCTACTACCCCAGTATCAAAACCGGTGTGGTAAGGGCAAAAAAAACCAATGTTGTATCTATTTCAATACTCCATATAGTAGTGATTGTGGTAAGTTGCGGTATCTTTGGGTGGCAATTAAATAACTTTTTTGTGTGCGTGTGAGTGAGGTGGTAGATATAAAAATGGATAGAATTGAACCCTCAACGTTACTGTTGAATATTGATAAATCATAATTTGTTTTTTTTTTTTAGTTATTATTTCTTCCTGGTTTTGCATAATGATGAAGAAAGGCACTACATAACAACTCCCTTATTTGTTTAATCGTGCAGTTATCTGTAACGTGTGCGGTGTGTCTATCATATTAATTATATGCACGTTGGGAAGTATACTTGGGAGCATCAAAAAATGTCAACCTTATAATGCTGTAGACATGAAGCTGAAATAGGGTGTTACAATGAGAAACTGAGCTGGAAATTATTGGTTGCTCCATTTGACCTCACAAAGAAAAACGAATACGCCATTGGAGCAAAGTCTCCATGATCATTGGGCTAATTATATCTTCTTGAACGTCACCATCATTATTAAATTGCTAAAACAAAACATATAATGCTATGTTTGTGGATCCTTATTTACATCAACCAGCTAGATTGAATTTGGAATATTCTTTCTTTTATTATTTTATTAATTGCTTGTATTTTTAACGGGAAGCTGGATCGAATTTGGATAAATTATATTCTACTACTGCTACATCACATCATCATCATCATCAATGATTAAGATTGGAGATAACAGTCACTTTGAGTAAATTTTGTATGAGACCAACTCATAAAAAGAGTCACTATTTAAAAATATAAAACTCGCTTATTATGAATGAAGAGTGACCACCATTATTTTTCTAAAAAGCGACGACCGTCTCTAACCAGTTATTATATAACCATCTAGTACAAGTTTTGTGAAAAAAGTAGTGTACAAATAGTATATTATTCTTCCATGAGCTTTAAATAATTTAGAAAGCTAACTCTTTTGTTTATTTTTTTCTAGGGATGTAGGAAGCAACACTTGGCTATGTTAATTGGTAGAGTTAGCCGTAGGCATGTAGCAAAAGCTGTGAAATGTTAAAATGTGAAAGTTAGTAGGAAATAGTTGAAAGTTTTTACAAAAAGTTAATAATTTAACTCGATCTAGTTGTAGCTACAAGTTAGAGGCTTATATGACTAGATTCACAATATTAGTTGTAACTGAAAACTATTGTCAAACTATTTGATAACTAAGAGATGAAAAAAATTATGGCCTCATTTACTTACTAGTAATGCAAGGCAATTATTTTATAGGGTAGATGTGAGATGAAAAGTGAAGGAGTCAGAGGAGAGGGGTGAGAAAAGTGGAGTTGATTGCACTTTCCAATATAATCACATACAATTGCTTAATTTTATCCATTAATAATGATTAGTAGTACTTTAAATGATGTAAATCGATCTCATATTTCCGTTCCGCTTCCTCCTCTTTTTTCTTTTCCACCTCACATTTACCCTATATAAAATTACATCGCATTACTAATAAGTAAATAACACCTAATTGCAAGTTTCAAACTCTGCAAACTATTGTCAAACTATTTGATAATTAAGAGATAGAAAAAAACAACTTACAAGCTGTACTTTTTATTTGAAAACAATTTTACTAAGTGAGTCGTATTACATCAGCAGTATTACGTCAGCAGTGTTACGTGATAAGCACTAATATTATCTTTTGGCCAGCACATCATCGACGACAACTATGTTTAAATAATCATCGACGACAACTATGTTTAAATAATCATCGACGAATATAATTAATGATACAGATCGATGCTGTATGATTAAACTAAGTTATTGCTCCCTGAATTAAATATAAGTCAATGCTGACCAATTATTGAATAATGTCAACAAGCAGGATGACGCATATAAAATAGTAAAGCTTTGTTGGCTGTTATATTTTCACTTCTTATGCACATGACCTCAGAGAGAAACCAATGCAAATGCAATGATGCAAGTACAACTCATCACAACTAAATAATCAAGAGAGATCTCAAGAAATTTGCCCCAATAGTTACCATACCGATACCATCTTCTAACTTGGAGTTATTAAGTTCAACCCTTGAAACTCATATTTCCTTCAGATTAATGAAAACACAAAGGTGACAAATCGATAATAATTGCATTTTGACCCAATTGGCTTAGGGTGGGGGGAGAGGCAAGGGCGTTTAACTGCCTAATTCGGAATAGTTTGAGATTAGTACGACTTACTTGAGATGTGATGGATTAGGTGGGGTCGTACGATCCTTATCATTATAAAAAAAAAAAAGCGCAATTTGGTGAAAACCACCTAAAATGTTTCACTTTTTGTCCAATATCTTCTGAATCGTTGTTATTTGCTTAGTACCACCTTAAATGCTACAAACGCCCTGTGACTCACCCCTTAAGTGATTTGCCGGCCAAATTTCATAACTCTTTTCCCGATTCACCCTCACATGTAAAGCACATGTCAATTGAAATAACCCCTCCCTGTTTGACTGACTTATTTACCCATTTGACCCTTTATTTCATTAATATTTGACTTAATTAACAAATCTAATTCCCCCAAACCCCATAGCCTCATCAGATCTCCTTTCTCCTCCTCCTCCATTGGCTTCGTCACTTGCTACTACCCATGAATACAAAGCAAAGACTCTCATTTTTGCTCTCTAAAGCTTGTCTTCTTCCCCATCTATTTTCTCCATTGAACTGTTTAAAACGAAACCCCAATTTTCGATTTTCCTGAAATTTTGCTCTATGAATCTGCCATTAAACCAACCCCCAAATAACATCTTCCACCCGCATTGCTTTGCTCCTGGGTTTTCGATGAGAGGAAGAATAAGCACACACCAAGTCTCTCTCATTCGTTGTGGACGAGAAACAAACACCAAAACTTTGAAAGAGAAAAAAACCTTCACTGTTAATCAATTGCACCTTTTAATTTCCTTTACTGTTGATCTCCACACTCCAATTGATGTTGTAATTTTCATTCACTTTCATCTATTTTCATTTCATTACCGGTATTTTTCTTTCTTTTTTTTTCTTCTTTTAATTATTAAAATTTGGTGGGCAAATTCTTTACTTGAGTGACTTTGATGCGTAGAATGTTGAACTTTTGTGAGTTGAGTCAGGGGTCTTTGTTACTTGTGTTAAATTATGGTTGGTAATTTTGTGTTTGTTTGCAAAGCTTTCGTTTTTCTGAAATTTTGCTCCCGAATCTTCCATTAAAGAGGTCGGTTGATTAACCTGTCGAACCGAAAAATCTGTACAGAGATGAAGAGCAATTTGAGTTTTGGAGTTGAAGAACACAGAGATGCAAGAGATCGATGAAGAGAGAGAGAGAGAGAGAGAGAGAGAGAGAGAGAGAGAGAGATATGGAGAGAGAGAGTCAAATCAAATGTTAATTAATTACTTAGCTTTATGTAATTTAATTTAATTTATTTGGTCAAATAGGTTGGTTCATTTAACTAGTCATGTGAGGCACACGTGAGGGCAAAACGGGAAGAAAAGTAAGAGATTAGGCCGGAAAATCACTTAAGATGTGAGTCTCAGGGCGTTTGTAACATTTAAGGTGGTACTGAACAAATAACAACGATTCAGAGGATATTGGACAAAAAGTAAAACTTTTGAGGTGATTTTCACCGAATTGCGCTAAAAAAAATTATAAAATACTCACAACTAGACCAACACAATACACATGTGAGTATATGAGCTACTTTAACTGTAATAGATTTAGGCTCGTGATATTTATTTAAATAAAAAAAAAATCTCGTGATATTTATTTAAATAAAAAAAAAAAAGGATTTGGATCCTTTTCAATACTCAATTTCCAGCATTTATGCATTACACTTGTGAATGCTTGTCACGTGTTAAATATTTAACTTTATCTTTTTCATTTGTAAACAATTTAATACGTGACAAGCATTCACAAGTGTAAAACGTAAATGCGGGAAATGGGATATTAGGGAGGATCCGGATTCAAAAAAAAAAATTTACTCCCTACGTTCCCTATTGTTCTCTCCTTTTACTTTTGGCATGCAAATCAAGACTATGCAATTATGTTGTTTATATCGTCTTAGAAAGGAAAGAGATAAGATCAACCATTCAAGAGTTACTATTAATGGAAATGGAAAGATCATTTTGGGATGTTCTAAAAAGAGAAATGGAAAGGACAACAAGGAACAGATGCGGTATTTTGAAACCTTAATTAAAGGGCAATTTTGTAACAATATATAAAACACACGAAAAGTTGGGTGAAATATCGGTGGGGTGTTGATTTTTGGAGAGAGACATCTAAGTATGTTTGTAAAAATCATTGATTTAGAGGAGTTTTTGAGAAAAAAAACCCCTTAAAGGTATTTTTGCACAAAAAAAATAAAATAAAAAATCATACATTTAAGGCAACGAATCGATCCTTGTAGATGCCCAAGAAGTATCGCCACTATTTCTTAAATAACCGATGATGATAGGCAACTATCGTGCTCGATAAATGGTTTAGCATTCAGATCAACACAAATTCTTATCTAATCTTTTGATTAGGAAGGACCCTAATTTCATCATGGGGTGATATTAGGTGTGCAAGTGGGGGAGAGGGGAGGAGAGAGAGAGTGGTGAGGAAGGAGAGAGAAAGGAAGAGAAAGGAGAGAAGGAGTAGGGAGGTTCCAACTCTTGAGATTATGATTGAACCATTGTCAGATCAATGATCAAAGCCCTCTCATTTGGAGAATGCTTAGTTTACCTACTGGGTAGTCTACCGGGTGATGTGGACAAAACAAATAAGCTTGTACATTGAAACTCAAATAAACTATTTTCAAGTTAAAAGATAGAATATCAAAATTTAACCAATCACCAATTCACATATCATCGGAGTAGACTATTGGGTAAACTAATATTTCTCCCTCTCATTTTAGTTTGTTGGACAGTTCATTTCAAAAGCATTGCTGGTTATTGAGCCAATTCCGACTCTGAGCTCAAAAGATATCAAGTATCAATGCCAAAAGAATAAGGGTAAATCGTAAATCTAGCATTAGTAAGTTATTATTCAATTTACATTCTCTTTATATATATTTTTTCTTTCTCACGTGTGATGAATTATTTGGTACCATCATCAATAAATAAATTTTATGAATACACTTTGTTCGTGAACAAGCTCGATACTCGTTCGTTAAGTAAATAAACGAACACGAACATGAAAGTGAAGCTCGGTCAAATCTAGTTCATTAAGTAAACAAACGAACATGAACACTCCTATCGAATCGACTCGTTTACACCCTTTGCACATCAACCATATAAATGTGCATTGAAAATCTAAATATGCCAAGAAATCCAAATTGTAATTCTAAGGAGTTGCATACTTTGTGGGACATAGAGACTAGAAAATTTACGGAATAATATTAACTATAAGTTTTGTATGAGACCGCCTCAAGGTAAGACTACCTCGCTCTATATACAAGCATGACGTAGGTATGACATTATACTTGTATGAGAGGCCTCATCTTGAGGCCGCCTCATATGAGATTATTGAGATTTGGAGAACAAGGTTTTTATGATCTTCTTAGCCAAGTTGGACATTTCAAATCTACATGCGCCAACTTAATGGGAGTATTGAGATTTTGTGTAATCTTTTTATATTCCTTGCTTTTTGTGTATACTCCATAGATTTGTTATTGGGGAGGATTAGGAAATCTCCTAATATTAGGCAGCTTCTCCTTTCTTGAAACGCTTCCAATATCAATTTCTTTAGAGATTTTGTGTTTTCACATTTATACAATTACAAGTTATTTATCATCAAAAGTGTGCATATTTTAGCTCTTTTTTTTTTTTTTTTTTTTTTTTTTTTTTTGTAAATTTAATGTTTTTTGATGGGTTGTCTTGCTTGTAACTTTGTTGTAATAATTTTCTCTTTCTTTTTTGGTGCTAAATTTGTTATTAACTGGTAAATAAAACTAAAACAACACCAGAGCGGGATTTGGAGAGGTTCATCCGCAGCCTGACTCTTAATTTGTTTAGGAAAAATATTAAAGTGTTGGGGGGAGGGATGCCCTCAAGTCATGGTAATAGTCGTCCATTGGTTGTGTATTAGCCATTGACAAAAAAATAAGTCATTCATTGGCTTGTGGTGCCTCTATAAAAGGTAGAGATATCTATTACCCTGACCTAAATGACATTGTTTGTTGTATTATAGTTCTACTTATTATGATTAGTCATACTGTGAACATTTATCTACATTTGACTAAATGCTTAGAAAACGATTATTAGCCTTTTATTAACAAGTTTGAGAATACTCGGTTATAAAGTTCTTCTACCAAAGATTATCATAGTAGACAATGAATCGAAATGAACTTAGTACGTCAAAAATTTATTGAAACAAAATCCGGGTGGCCCATGTCCAAACGCCAGGCGAGCGCCATGTCTCATGTCCCAGCGCCTATGACCCATGTCCCATGGGTGAAATCGGAGTTCGGGGACCTGGATGACCATCCTGAGCCACCGGAGGTCTTCTAGGGTTACGATAGACCACCCGTAGAAGTTTGACAAAGACGAAAATCGGCCCCGAGAAGCCGAAAATCAAAGGCTATAATCCACGTGTTTTGCGCTTCCGGGAGACCCCAGAAAAAAGGTGGATATTTTCGCACCACATCGCACTGAACTCCCTTAGGAAGCAAAAGAGGCCCACAGGGTCCGTTATCGGGTCATGATAAGCTTGTAAGGACGTTTTTACGTGACACCAATGTAACAACCAAAACATTGAAGACGTGGGTGATACCGAAATTAAGGGATTCAGATGACCCCCCTATGGCACCAAGTGTCCTCTAGGGTCATGATAGACCCTCCGAAAAAATTTGGGCAAAAATGACACCCGGGCCCCCGGAAACCGAAAACAAAGGCTATAATCCATGTTTTTTGGGCTTTCGGGAGCCCCGGAACGAAAGTGGATATTTTCGCAGCACATCACACGGAATACCTTTAGGGAACATAAGAGGCCCCAGAGATCCGTTATCGGGTCTCTGATAGGCTTGTAAGGGCGTTTTTGCGGTATACCAATGTAAGGGCTGTAACACCAAAGACATGGGTGATATCAAAGTTCGGGTATCCGGATGACCCTCCCGGGGCACCGAGGATCCTCTATTGCCATGGTAGACCCCCCAGAGAAGTTTGGAAAAAAATGACACCCAGGATTTGGGAAGCCGAAAACGAAGACTGTAATCCACGTTTTTTGGGCTTCCGGGTGGTCCCGAAACAAAGGTGTATATTTTTGTACCACATCGCGTGGAACACTACTAGAGGACATGGGAGGCCCTCAGGGTCGCTTATCCGGTCTCTGATAAGCTTGGAAGGGCGGCGTATGACACACTGATGTAAGAGTTGGAAAACCAAAGGCTGGGATGATATCAGAGTTCGGAGATTCTAATGACCCTCTCGGAGCAACGAGGATACTCTAAGTTCATGATAGGACCCCAAGAAAAGTTTGGGCAAAAATAACACCCGGGCCCTGGAAGCCGAAAACGAAGGGTATTTAATCCACGTTTTCTGGGCTTCCAGGAGGCTCCGGAATGAAGGTGTATATTATTTTTGCACCACATCGCACGGAATACCCCTAGGGGACATGGGAGGTCCTTAGGGTCGCTTATTCGGTCCTTGATAGGCCTGGAAGGGCATTTTATGGGACACTGGTGTAAGAATCGGAACACCAAACACAAGGCTGATATCGAATTTTGGGGATCCGGATGACCCTCCCGGAGTTACCAGGGTACTCTAGGGTCATGGTAGACCCATCAGAGAAGTTTGGGAAAAAATGACACCCGAGCCTCGAGAAGCCGAAAGCAAAGGCTATAATCCACGTTTTTTGAGCTTCCGGGAGGCCCCGAAACGAAGGTGGATATTTTCGCTGCACATCGCACGGGACAACCCTAGGGGACATGTGAGGCCCCCGGGGTAGGTTATCTGGTCCTTGGTAGGCTTGAAGACCTATTACTGGACATCGGAAGCTAATTCATGGTTTTTGGTCTGAGCATGGCTCCCCACCACCTATTGTCGCCAAACGACCTACCCCCAAGCACTCTCTACTATTATAGTTAGGTCTCATAATTTTCCAGTTTTTTTGAATTGTTTTTTAATTTTTTTCTATTTTTCATCGTACTTTTTAATTAAAATTTAAATTAAATGGCTACAATGTTTGGAATTTTTTTTTTTTTTTTTTTTTTTCCGTAAATTAATAATATACTTCAATAGTTTGAGGTGAAACTTTTGGAAAATAATTCTCCAAACTCTCAAAACCCCAGTACGAAAGTTATGCATTGGGCATGTCTACTATTGTTATTAGAACCACTAAATCTTATAAGACTTTTTAGTGGGTAGTTGCTGGAAAGAGGGCTTGTGGGCGAAGAAAGGCAAGCGACGCGACATGAAGCGCCTACCATTACGAAAGTTATGCATTATTGGGCGCTGAGCATGACTCCCCACCATTCTGAGCCACCAAACCTACCCCCACGCCCTCTCTACTATTAATCTATTATATATCGTACACGTCTTATAATTTATCCCAATATTTTTTGAAGCGATTTCAATTTTATTTTTTTGATATTTTTTCTATTTTTCAGTATAACTTTTTAATTGAAAATTAAATTAAATAGTTTTTAACATTCAAGTTGGTGTAACTATCTAGAGAAAACAATGTAAAGCAATATATGGTACTTAACTTAATGAGATTGGAAGGGTTATCTTGCAATGAGAGGAGGTGTAGATACCGAATGCCTAGTAGCAATCGCAAAGAGAAATACGATCAACCTTACCAAAATGGGTATTGGTTATACACGATGCCGAAAAGATGGCGGACGACGATGATGAGATCCAGATACGAACGTTGAACATATGAGAATGTAGGAGATGAATTGATGGTGTATGGTTCCATCATCTATTCATGAGAGAGGAATTAGTTTTTTTTTTTTTTTTTGGCTCATCAATATGTGAGAGAAATTAGCTACTCCTACTACTCAATTTCTTGGATTTGTAACGTCTCACAACTTGTGAGAATGAAGGGAAAGGGATGAAGGAGTCATTAAACTCCATTATGTTTTTGTAACGTCTGATTGTTGCTACTTTCTCTCTATTTTTTTTTTTTTGTAATTTTTTTACTGGACATGAGTCATATGACATGCCATTAGTAAATTGACACATCATTCGACAATTCATGGCGAGCTTTGATTTATTCATTATATTTTAATCTAATTATATAGATATGACACTTTTTTAAAGAACATAAAAAGCCGAAAGTGAACAATTGAACATTGATATGGTAGAGCATTTGATAAGAACATGATGGCCAAACCATGGTTTCAGTTTCAACGACTCGTTAGTCGTTACCCCCATACCCATACGACGGTTCTACCAAGAAACTGGGTTGACTTTATTATATTCATCGATATTTCGTATATAACTATTGGAAAATGTTTGGTTGATTTATAGGGTGGACAACTCCCATTTTCGATGTATTTATCTCTTTATTACCTTAAATGTCATTTCTTAAAAATAGAGGAGAGAGAATCTGAAAATAGAAAAGAGATATAAATACAAAGGGAAGATGGGTTACAAATACACCCCAATATTCATGCCAAGAGGCGAGGAACCAATAGCTGATCATAATTTAATCATCATCAACATCAAGATATTACATTAATACAGATAAGGGTACAAATTAAAAAAAGAATAAGAAGTCAACGTTGACCCATTACATTACTCAATCATTAAAACAAAAAACGAAAATGCAACAAATTAAACAAATCACTCACACTGTCATGCATACATGATCATTTTCTTGCCAGAAATTACTGAATTGTAAAACACTCCATGTAAAACCATTTGAATTGAAGAGTTACAATAATCTGACACTTACCAACACATAAAGAAAACAAGTGAGTGCCTAATTGGCTTGATGCAAAATCACATGGATCAGTCACAAATCACAATTGGTTAAGACAATCACCAATAGGATCAACTCCAACGAAGTCTGCTATGTCGCTGACGACCTGTGGGATATTAGAGATAGACAGAGGATTCTCATCACCATTGTTTTGCCCGGCAGCACTACTTGCGTGAGGTTTTTTAGCAGCAGTAGTAGTTGTCTTTGCTAATACTCTTGTCTGGTATCCTTTGTGCATGAGTAACGCCCATACGTGTGTAATGAATTCACCACCTAATGTCAAGCGATTTGCGTGTGCGTCCATTACTTCCCTATGATCAGACCGGAGAGCTAAAAACAGCAACATTTCGGTCCAGAAATCTGCTAGCGTTTTCCATAGATCCACATTATTTTCACCTAAAAGAACCTCCTTAAGCTGCTCCCCTTTACTCAAAATGGGTTCTAATAATTGATCTCCATGTATGAGTTTTTCCTCATCAGGGTGATGATCATCATTATCATCATCATGGTCATGGTGATGGTCAGAAACTAATCTGTTTTTATCTTTAAGTTCTCTCACCACCTGATCAAACTCACACTCTACTGTATGCACATCACCACCATTACCAGGTATCATCTGTGGATTTAAGGCAACCAAATATGCACAATATTTGGAAAATATAGTAGCCACTTGGAAATCTCTATTGTCCTTTGGATTCTGAGGACTCATCTCCTCCTCTAAAAGACTTGTAGCTATGTGCCATATTAGAATACCGCGAGCTTGGCTCTCCAATCTCCTATAATCACCCAAGTATTTCCATATGATTTCATCATTCACGCGGTTTGTTTTGAGAGAATCATACAAGCGGTCTGCTTTGAGATGAGAAGCTTCACCATTATTAGTGAATTTTCTATCTTTTTCTTCCCAGCCATTTAGACAGGACACAACCGCTCCCTTCAATTCATCAGATAATTCTACCTTTTTTTTCCCATCTTGACCCCATCTAGGTATCTCAACATAACCACTGATCCAACAGCTGAACCATAACAGGTAGGGAACCTTTTTATAGTTCTTTAAAAGAGAGTATTGACCCAATTTTAGCTTGTCGAATGTTGATGATTTGCCTTTAAAAGCCCATTTGAAAGTAAGGCGTGGGATAAGGCATATAATTTTGATCATCCAGATTTCGATGAAAAGAACTATGTTGGTAAATTTACTAATAACACTGGTACTCTTACTGGTTGATCCTCGACGTAAATAGGCACAGGTGTAGATGACCTTTCCCCATTTAGATCTGAGGAAAATACCAATTTGGGTAAGCTCTGACACAAAGATGGCTAGTATAACAAACCTAGTGAGTCCAGTGTCTATGACATGACCCCATAGTTGAACATAGACCGCATTGCGGTCTTGAGTGCGGTATTCCACTATCAAGGGTAAGGCCAGCACAAAAAACAGAAAAATTACGCCAATATCAACTAACTTCTTGCATATCCCCCTAGTGTACATGGCGTAAGAGTTTGTGTAGAGATAGTCATATAAAAATTCAAGCTCTTCTTCTACTAGTCCAAATAAAACAATCCCTTCTGCTTCTTCTTCTTTTCTTTTTAATAATTCCCTTTCTGCCTTTTCTATTTCTGATATGTCTCTTTCTTCTTCTAAGGGGGGAAGGGCCGAAGGGTTGAGAAACTTGTCAAACTTTACCCTTACATCTACATTATAACCAGCAATTCGCGCAAGAAGAAGCCAAAACATAGCAAACGAAAAGCAAGTCTGATCAATCGAGTCCATACCTTGCTCATGCGTCATGTCTAGGACATCCTTTGTGGTGATGAAGTGGCCGGGCTCAAAACCTACTAATCCATCCTTCTTCTTTGTTTTGTACGGCTTCTCGGTCACCCTGTAACGTACCCTATGAGTATCATCTCTCAGTGCCACGAAATACTGAGGACCATCTTTGATGATAGCCCCCTCCTTTTCTTTGTAGTTTGAGAAATCGGAGATAACCTTGGTAGCTTTAGCCACACCAAAGGAAGAACGAGTGGCAGCCAATAAGGCTTGCCTTCGTTCCCTAATCTTTAAGATGCTTATCCAGAAGATAAACGCGACAGGGACCATGATCTCAGGGGCAGCCAAGCTAGCTTGAAGGGTAGCAACAATCAAACCCCAAGCCACTGTAAACTGAACCACAAGGTTCTTCTTTTGCTCTTCATTGTCAACAAGGGTGTAACAACTGCTATTGGCTGCAAGGGTTGACAAATAAGCCAAGAAAGCAACCCACAGGACGTATAGGTCACTTGAGGAACTCAATTGGCCCATGAGTCCAGTGATGTAGGTGATGAGCTTGTCAGCACCCAAGAATAATATCGAGGATACTATTTTCATCCATGTCGAGCCTCGGGATCTTAGGAGACCAAACACTAGAATTGTGGTAAAAAAAAGAAAGGTTACAAAGAGAGCGATTTCAATTCTCGCCTGCTTGTGTGAGGACTCTGCGCGGATTAGGTCCCAAGGAGGAAGAAATGGTGGTGGTGGAGGGGGTAGAGATTGAACCATCTTTGTGAATGTATAATCAGTTTCTAACTAATTAAGACATATCATATAGATATTGTTCCAAGGATATATGTCGTTATAATTAAGGAGCTAGTATTGTTCTTAAGGAAACAATGCATAAAAGGCCAGAATAAAAGCTAATAATATTTGGCTGTTGTTGCTACGAGGAAGAATGCTTATATGTAGGAAAATTGATCAAATTGTAAATAATTATTGCTTCAATCATACAGTGTGTACTCGTCTGTAAGTTCATGATTCCAAGGGTTAATTAATCTGTTTGAGGAAGTCAAAATACAATAGTTTGGATAGCTAATTAAACTCATGAAATTTTTAATTAAGAACCTTCATCATTGGTTATGTCCCAAATGTAGACATGATTATTTGATTTACTTATATGAGAGTTGACTTCTGATATCTTTCTCTCTACTTGATGCATGTTTTGGGGGTAATGAGAGTACTTTGATTAATTACATGTCATGAGAGAAGTGCTTTGGGCACATTACAGTGCAATGTGCAACACATCTATCAATCTATGGGAGTGTTTGGATATTGGCTTGTGGGGTGGCTTTTAGCAAAATTGGATGTTTGACCAGTCCACCATCCAATATTGGTGTTTGGTTGTTAGCTTGTAAGATTGGCTTTTGGGTTTCCACAAACCAACTTTTGAAAAGCCAAGAAGGGTGGCTTATGGGTATTGGCTGGTGTCATTAATGTAGTCTAATGACAAGATATAGTCCAAAACTTGCAATTATTTACTTCTATGCCATCAAATTCCTCTATCATATGAATATCCTTATAGGTCATTTTACATATATTACCAGCTAATGTTACCAGCCAATGTTACCAAACATCTATTTCTAGACATCCAATGTTACCAGCCGGTCAAATCAGCTAACAATACCAGCCATCGACTACCAGCCAACAACTAATGTCACCACCCAATTGCCAAACAGAGCCTATGTATCCCCGTATATGTGACGTCGCAACGGTAGACATTGGTCCAACTAGTTTGGGGGGGGGGGGGGTTGGTTTCTGAACACCAGATTTGGTTTATTTTGAGATAAGTTAGGTTCCGTTCCGCGCCTTTTGTTTCGCACTCCATCCTACTTTATAATTCATTTTGTCTCATATTTTGCTTCATTATCTGCACTGGTTTATTCCATGCTGCGCTGTTTCATTCCATTTCTCACCGTCCCGTACCATTCCGTTGAAGAGAATAGGGTCTTAGACTGCTGATCCAAAATGGAATGAGTTGCACGAGTTAAGCCAAAGTAGCCAATAAACTCCTACACTTATGACCTACATGTAATGAAACCCCTTAAGTTTTGATAGTAGTGAATTACCCCGCAACTTTTTTTAACTATGCAAATCAAACCTCGACCTAAATTTCTCACCATGGCGTGACATTGGAAAAAAAATCATTACTTTTTCATTCTGTAGATGGTAATATGAGTATTCAAACTTTTTGCTTGACTTGTCCATAGCCTCTGAAGTTACGACCAGAGATATTGTCATATACGATTATTTTTAAACCTAAAAATACCGAGCCCTCAAGCTCTTATACGCAACGACCGTATGCCATACACCCAAATCCGCTTCCCTATTTTCGTCGTCTCCTCATAGCCGAATGAACATTAAAAAAACTGCTGAATTCTACTGATAAAGCTGCTAGTGGTGAAGCCATTTCTGGGAGAATCCGAGCTTGTAAGATTGTTAAGCTTTATTTGGGAAAAATCAAAGAAAGAAAAATCAAATAATCAATCGGATTCAAAAATGTTGTCGAATTGGAATGAAGCTTATTATTAGCAAAATGTTGAATGTGAGATCATCAGATCATGTTGAGCTTGATTAGAGAGATGTTGATATGGCAAGCGCCATAATGATCATGAATGCTCTGTTGTATTTCGATAATCATCCATGGATACAAAGAATAGGTTTTTTTTTTTTTTTTTTTTCTTTTCACCTTTAATTTTTTGGGTTGGTTTACTTCTTTTTATTCTCTCTTATTAGGGATTGTGCATCAAACGTGTAACCAAGTTTGTATTACTGATGCACGCAAATTGCTAGATAGATGTAACTCGGTTATTATCAGTCATGTTTTTCGTGAAGGTAATAGGGTATCAGATTGGATGACCAATAAAGGCCTTCAATTTAGCTTTCTTTCTTACTGGACAACTTCTCCGTCGGAAGAATTGGACTACCTTATTCGCGCAAATAGGTTAGGAACAACCCTCGAGAGGAGGAGATCCTAACCTTATTCTCTTTCTTAACATTGAAAAAAAAAAAGTTTGTATTTATCTTTGTCATGTCCTAATTTAAAAACTACTCCCTCTGTTTTTTTTAAGATGTTTACATTTGTTTTTCACGGTTTACAATGCACCACTTTGACCGTAAATAACTATAATTATATGCATATATAGATTATAAAATTATATTTTTTGAAAAATAGTCTTTAAAATGAATCTAACCATAGCATTTTTACATGAATCTAACCATAAATCTTTGTATTTTTACATTAATTCATGGTCAAAGTTTGTAAACTTTGATGCTATGGTTTGTAATAACACTTTGGGATGTAATAACTCTGCTAACTTACTTTAATTTAATTTGATGCACAATTTCTACCAAAAAAAAAATGAAGTTTGTGAACTTTGACCTTGAAAAATAAAGTGTAAACATATTGGTGAAACAGATTAAGTACATGTTTACAAATCTCTTGTTCTCGATACTATAAACTTCTATAAAGTTTGTTTCATAGGTTCGTCATAACAACAAATTAAAGCAGATTTGTTTAGCCAAACCAGTTTGTGAGGTTTTTTTTTTTCCCATAATACCTTTGTAAAAAAATTGTATTGAAGATGCTCAAAAATCTTTAGCCTTAGTTGATCGGAAATGGGGATGGACTTTGATTATAAAGTTTCGGTAATACGTTTCAGAACTTTGGCTGAATATTTTCAATTAAAAGATAAGGTAAGTGACAGCCTTCGCGTAAAAAAAATATATAATTGATTTCTCTATGTCATGCATGTCATGATAGGCAATTTTTTGATTGGAAAATAATTGGGTGAAGGGCTAATTTGTATACTTGAAAAAAATTAAGGGGTAATTCGCCAGCATCAAAACTAATAAGACTGTATTGCACATAAGTTTTAAATAAAGGGGTTTTTCACTAAAAAAGAAAATAAAGGGGTTTATTTGCTACATTGACGAGTTGCAAAGTATAAGTTGGGGGTTTAAAATGGTAGCATAGGTGAGGTAGGCAACTAAACTGCACTTTCTAATTTCCATGTTGAAAACTTGCAAATAAAAAAATGTGTTATAATTGCAAATTAGTTTCAAGTGGTGGGACCTGTTCTGCTGCCTGTTGGGAGGCATCTGCAGGTGGTATTAGGGAAAATTAAGGGCTGCACCCAATGAAAGAATAAAGACTTCACAATTGTAGTCACCTCTCCCACTCCTTAACCACCACTGACAGAACAAATTAATAAAATATGCGGTAATTACTTTTATATTCCATCAACCACCTCTTTTTGGTCTATAGTATTTTAGGAAGACCTTATGTTTTTGGTCCACATTATTTTATTCTTCAAATTGATTTTTTTCGAGAAGAGGTACCTCGTAGACTTGGCAAACGGGTCATTTGCATCGAATTTAGATCAGGTCACTTCGATTCGAACTAGTTTGGGTTATCTTTATTTTCGGGTTGGTTCAGGTATATTTGGACTCCGGTCTAATTCGCTTCATGTTGTCTCGTGTCGGTTGTGGGTCCAATCGGACCATCTCGGTTCGAGTTGAATTGGTTATCACTATACTCGGTTCGGGTTTGGTTCGTTCGGGTATATTTGGATACGGGTCGATTCGATTCATATTGTTCGGGTTGGATATGGGTCGGCGGATTCGAGTAATAATTTTTTTTTCCAAGTACGATTCATGTTGTTTCAAGCTAATTATTGAATGCTTGTACTCACTCCTATATATTATCCGAAGTCGCTACTATTATATATAGGGCCACAAATAAACAAAGTGATTACATAAAGTAGATGTTTTAATAAGTGAGGTTAATCATAATGTTTTAAAAGATTTTAATTTTACTATATTTAAAAAACTAAGAAATAAATAAATACAAAAAATAATAAATAAAATATTATCGGTCTCGGTTCGGGTTCGGTTTGATTCAGGACATAATCGGGTTGTATTTGGTTTGGGTCCTTTCGGGTTATTCTGGTTGGATCGGTTTCGATTTGGGTCAGATTTGAGTACGAGTCATATCGGGTCTGCTAATTTCGGGTCGGTTCTGTTTGGATCAGATTGTTTTGGATTTTCATTTCAATTTCAAGTCTTAATACTATTGGGGTTGAATTGGGTCACGGGTCAAGTTATTAAGAACGAGTCATCGGATTTGGGTCAATATTACTAGGTCTAGGTAGCATTGCTTTGGACAAAGCTATCAATTTTCTTCTTCCTCGTTTCTCCTTTTTCTTTACTAAATATAAAAATTAAGGAGCTAAATAAACTCGTAATATTCAGGGCTTGTTTAAATTTAGAAAACAATAAGTCTTGTGTAAGATCAACTCATAATATAATAGGCCGGTTACTATTTAGAAATATAAATGGTCACTTTTTATGAATCGTGGCCCTTAGAAAATACAAGGATGCCTTGAACTGTCATTAACTGATAACTAAGGGATGTATTTTAATAGAGGAATATAATTAAATATGTAAATATTTATCAATTTAGAAAACTGTATATATGATATGTCAGGGCTCCTAGTTGGGTTGAGCCATTCTTTGAATCATTCCCTCATATGGTATCAGAGTAGAGATCCTAAGCCTCCTTGAAACCTAATTAAAAAACAATTCACAGTTTTCTTTCTCATGTCGACATCGTTTTCTTCACCAGCCACTACCTCTGTTTCATCACCGTCCACCCCTACTTCCTCCGTTGTCATCTCATCAACACAGATATTGTCCCCGTATGTCTCCTCCATCCCATTCTCTCTTGATGAACTGTCACCTACAACAGCTGTCATGTCGACCTCTGTTTCGTCTTCCGCACCGCAGGGTTTCTCTTTCCCTCCTCCTCCCTCTGTTCCCATGACACACTCTGCCTAGTCGGCTATGTCGTGACCTCAGTCGCAGCCCACAATTCCTAGTCTGAATTACGGTGTTCCGACTCATGCTGTTGGCTTTTCTCATCCGCAACTAGGAATGTAAATGGATACTGCATCCGCGGATATCCACTCCATCCGACCCGATTATATGGATCAAAACCCGAATAAACGGATTCTTAAGCGGATGGTGGATGAAGCGGGTGACGGATCGGGTATGATTCGGGTGGACCATGACCACCCGCGAACCCGATCCGCTAAACCCATCCATCACCCGTTTAATAAAAAAAAGGAAAAAAAAAATAAAAAATACAAAAGAGCCAACTAAAGCTAAAATCCCAAATTAAGCTCCTCTCTCACTGTTCTCACTTCCAGCCGTTTCTCTCTCTCTCTCTCTCTCTCTCTCTCTCTCTCTCTCTCTCCTCTCACTGACTCACTCTCTCTCACTCAGATGGGTCGATCGACGCCGTTCACTCTGCCGTCGGCGACTCGGCGTCACTGGCTTGGTGCGTCTCAATCGCGACTGGGCGTGGGTGTGGGCATCGGTGGCTCGTCTCCTCTCAGTTGTTGCTCTGCTCGTCTCGAGTCTCGACCTCTTCACTCCTCTCATCGGCGGCGTCCCGCGTGATCTCCTCCTCCTCTCGCTGGTAATAGACTATTATGCTTGTTCTTTGACAATGGTGATGTGAAATCAATTTTTATTGTTGTTCTGTGTGATTTGTAGGGATTTTATGTATAATATTTGATATTTGGTTTGTAAGGAGCTTTATTTAAGCTAGCCGAATGCATGACGGTGGAACAAATTTATTAAAACAAGTTATTTTGCGTATGGAATACAATTGACGGTGGAACAAATTTATTAAACCGTTTATCACCCGATCCATCCGTTTAAACCGTGGATGACGGTTGGAGTGGATTAGGATTGGATGGTTCGGGGGTGATGGATGGAACGGATGGATTTCGCGGATGGAGCGGATGATGGTCCACCCGACCCGAATCCGATCCGTTTACATCCCTATCCGCAACCCTCTGCTACTTTTCCTGCAGATCATGCGTATCTTGCCAACCAATTTCCGCACATGAACTTGGGTATGGCAGGCCCTAGTTCTTCGTTTGGTGGAGGGGGTGGGTTCTTTAGTGGACCCTTTGCTCCCAATGTCACGAATTTGGTGACTACACGCTTGTCCTCTGTTGATGATTTTCTTGTGTGGCAAACTCAGTTTCGAGGCCTTCTACAGTCCCAATGTTTACTTGGCTTCATTAACGGGACCATCATGTCAATGTGTTTTCTTGGGTTATGCTCCTCACTATAAAGGCTATAGGTGTCTTGATCCTATGTCTGGTAAGGTTTTTGTTAGTCGACATGTTCGGTTTCATGAATCTCATTTTCCTTATCCCGAACTTGTTGCTAGTGCTCCTAAGAGCTTACCGTCCTATGATGCCGATCCGATGGTCCTACCGCCCCCTTGGTCATTCCCGGTCACTGCTCAACTCCTAGTTGACACCCCTGGTCAGTCCGCTTCTTCGCAACCCCTGGTTCACGTCATGTCTTCTCCCCCTCCCGTCTCTCATGACGTGTCTCCTACTGTCATACAGTCTGGGAACAGCTTCCCCTCCCTAGGAACTAGTTTCCCCCTCCTATGAACAATGTGACTTCTCTCGGTGCTTGTTCCCCCTCTTCAAGCACCTGTTCCCCTGCCCCAGGGAACGGTTCCCCTGTCATAGGGAACGATTCCTCTCCTCCCACATCCGTTTGGTGGGACATGCAGACCAGGAATAATTTCCCTCAGGCATCCCTGCCTTGTTCCTCCCCTTCCTTGTTAGGTCAAGTTTCCTCTCCCCCACCCTCCAACCCTCCAATTCTGCCACCTATGTCTACCTCTGGTCATGTGTCTCAGGTTTCCTCATCTTCTTTGTCTGTTGTTTCCACCTCGTTGCCTATAGTATCTCAACTGATAGTCTCGTCTAGCGTTGCACCCTGTTTGTCCTATATGCAAATTCGGTCTAAGTTTGACATCGTTAAACCTAAGGTGTTAATGTCTCTCAGTTCTATGACTAAAATTGTGGAACCCCGTAATTTTAAAGAAGCTTGTAAGGATTCTCGTTTGCAACAGGTTGTGGCAGATGAATTTAGTGCGTTTGTTACTACTAAAACCTGGGACTTAGTACCTTATGACAAGACAAAGAATTTGGTCCGGTGTAAGTGGGTTTACAAAACTAAATATAATTCTGATGGAACTGTCGAGAGGTTAAAAGCTCGGTTGATCGCCTGTGGGAATGGTCAAAAATATGGCATAGATTACCATGATACATTTAGCCCCATTGTTAAACCAGCCACTATTAGAATCGTTCTCTCTCTTGCTTTGACATACGGTTGGACCATCCGTCAACTTGATGTCAAAAATGCTTTTCTTCATGGGTTCTTGCAAGAGGAAGTTTATGACCCAACCTCCTGGGTTTGTTGATCCCCAATACCCTCATCATGTGTGTAGGCTCAAGAAGTCTATTTATGGTCTCATGTAGGCACCCAGGGCCTGATTTCAACGATTCAGTAGCTTTCTTTTGTATCATGGTTTCTTTTGCAGTGTTTCTGATTCCTCCATGTTTGTTTATCGTAAGGGCACTTCTGTGATCATTTTACTTCTCTATGTTGATGACATTATTCTCACGGGAAGTGCTCCCTCTCTTGTCCATAATCTCAACAAAGTTTTATCCATCACATTTGCCATGAAGGATCTTGGGGACCTTCACTATTTTCTTAGAATTCAGGTGGTGCGCACACCCTTAGGCATCTCCCTTACCCAACAGAAATATGTTCAGGACTTCTTAGCCAAGTTTTCATTACATACTGGGAAACCTGTGCGCACCCCACTTGTCTCCCGTACTGCATTATCTCTCGAAGATGGTGAGTTACTTGCTGATCCTTCTACGTATAGGAGTATGGTTGGTGCTTTGCAATATGTCACTATGACGAGACTTGACATTACTTATGCTGTTAACCTTGTTTGTCAGTTTATGCATGCTCCTCGTACTACTCATCTTCGTGCTGTGCAGCGTATTTTCAGATATTTGCAGGGTACTCTTGATCATGACTTATTCTTCCGCAAGTCAGCTTCTCCAAATATTGTGGTGGCTTATTCTGATGCAGATTGGGCAGGTTGTCCTGATAGTTCTCGTTCCACAACTGGGCATGCCATTTTCCTTGGCAATAATCTTATCTCCTGGCATAGTAAGAAACAACCTACAGTTTCCAAATCCTCTATTGAAGCAGAGTATAGGGCTATTGCATATGCTGTTGCTGATACTACATGGGTTCGACAACTGCTTGCTGAGCTTGGTCTTGTTCTTCGACACCAGGTTCGCCTCATATGTGACAACATCAGTGCTACATACTTAACGGCTAACCTTGTTCTTCATGATCGTACTAAGCATGTGAAGGTCGATTATCATTTTGTTCGTGAGCGGGTGTCTCATGGTGATTTGGTTGTCCGTTATATACCTACGCGGTTTCAGCTTGCAGACATCTTGACCAAAGCTCTTGCGTCTCAGCAATTTCATTTTCTTAAGTCCAATCTGTTCATGCGTCCCCCCGATCAGCTTGAGGGGGCGTAATAGAGGAATATAATTAAATATATAAATATTTATCAATTTAGAAAACTGTATCCGTTTTGGACTCTGTATATGTCTATATATATATATATGATATGCCAGGGCTCCCAGTTGGGTTGAGCCATACTTTGCATCATTTCCTCATATATTTAATTAAAATTAATTAAATAAACAAATCGCAAAAAATAATCCAGATTATAAAACATTCACCATCCAAAGAATACTTTAAGTAACAACATGAATACTTTAAGAAACAACATTATGCACCTAAGATTCATTAAGTAGCAACTAGCACGATGCCAAGAAATAAGAAGTTTTTTTGTTTTTTTTTTTTTTGGTGAAGAAGAAATAAGAAGTTTGTCAACAACTGTTCTGATCTGTTTTGTTCAGGAGAGAAAAAGAAAACCCTTTGATAACTGTTTATTTAATTCTAATGAATTTTTTTATAAACGACTTCCTCGATCTCAAAAGATCAGAAGTCATACAACTGAAATTAGTTTATTAACAAAAAATCAAGTCATAATACTTCCAACCAAAGCACAACTAGAGCAATGTGCATTGTTGACAGCACATACAGATGCATTATTTCTCTCTTTCAAGGGGTAGAAAAGCTTTCAACCAGTTTATAATCAATTTTTGAACACAACTACTAAAGTTTATAATCAAGTACGTAATAAATTAAGAGTTTACCCCAAAAAAAACATACCCCTCATGTCCATGAAAATCTTAAGACTTGGAGAATGGCACAAAGACCAAAGAAAAAAACTTTGGGCAACAATAATTTCAACCATACCCTTAACGAGAAAACTGGTGTTAATAGAGAAACAAAGATCTTTTGGTAGGGACAAGAGAGGAGGGAGAGTGGGGCTAAAGAAATACGAGCACATGGAAGATGAAAAGTAAGAAGGGGTAAAATAAAAAATATCTCTCAAACACAATACAATATAAGAAGAGTTATACTTAATACCACCACCACAATTAGTATTTATCACCACCATTTGAGTGCACTTTTCCTTTTTACCCCTCATTTAAAATACCCCATTTCACTCATTCTCCTCCTTCCCTCTTTATTCTCTCTCCTCCTCCACCACCACCACCACAATATACCCCACCAACGCCACCACAACGAACATTACCACCGCCACGACAACCTACCTCATGCACTATGTCAGGCAACCACGGTCCCAGAGACTAAGAAGCTTTTTTTTTTTTTTTTTTGCTTCGACAAAATATATGCTCGCAACGCAGGAGGCGCTGCGTTGTACAACGCAGCGCAACATATGTTTCCCTTTCTTTGTTGTCATTATTATTATTATTTTGATCGAATTATTATTATTATTATTATTATTATTATTATTATTATTATTATTATTATTATTATTATTATTATTATTATTATTATTATTATTATTAGCAAAAAAATAGGTTGCGCTGCGCTCTATTTTTGCTTTTTATTTTTATCACCACAGAGGGTACTGCGCTGGGGCGGGGGAAAGTGAGACAATGACGTTTGGTCAAGAGTTGCGGTGGTCTATGCCTCTACGGTGCCGTGGTAGTGGCTGGCGTGATGGGTGTGGTGGTGGTGGTGGATGGGCTACAGTGGGCCCAATTAATGGGCTGTTGAGGAGAGAGAATGGGTAAGGTGAGAGAGAGGGTGAGGTGAGAGAGAATAAGGGTATTTTGATCAATCTATTATATTTGGTGGTGGTAAATACTAAAAATGGTGGTGGTATTAATATGAATTGTATAAGAAAAGAAAACGTAAAGATTTCCATAAACCAAAAATAAAAGGAAAGCTAAAGATTTTCATGGACCGAAAAGAGTAACACTTATCTTATAGGAAAAGACTACATGTACACTAAGTGTATGTAGCAAGATATACACAATTCATCTCAACCCTCTACATGTCAAGTTAAAGGAATCAATTTTTTATAAATGTGACAAAAAATGGAGGGAGTTTTGGAGCCCATTTTTTCATTTAAGGAGAGAGAAAAGTCACTTGGAGCCAAAATGAATTTAGTAGGTGCATTGGAAAGCTAAAAAAAATTGAAGTGACAACAATAATTACTACTATTGTCAATTTTTTTTTTGGGATGAGAGAGAGAATAATGGCAATAGCCGTAATATATGAGGTTTACATTGTTTCCGGCCGATAAGTAATATAAATCATCGTCAATATAAATGTCAATCTTAGTAGCAAAATAAGACCTATAAACTATTTCAATTTTAATATCAATGTTGGTAACATAAATTCAATAAGGTCATGAACCATATACATACATTGATTTCAATACTAGTAGCAAATGAACTATCTGATATTTAATGTGTTTAGTAGTTTTGCTTTCTTGAGTATGATTATTAATGTTATTTAGACATTGAATTGGTTTGCTCAAAGTATCTCAAGACTTTGGTAGCAAAATTGGTGCATTCAGTAGTTTTACTTCCATAATATTCATTCGTAATTTTAACCCTTGTTTTTACGTTAACTCGTATCAATTTTGTTTGCAATCTTGTCGGTAAAAAATGGTGTAACGTCGAAATTTGTTTTCCAACTAATTTTGTGTTGTCTCACTAGAATTTTATTTTCCAAACAATTTGTAGTGTCTCGCCGAAAAAATGTTGGGTCGGGTATTAAAGGAATCGACTTCTCCTCTTTCATGTTTGCGTTGTGTAACCGAAAAATTTGTCTACCGGAAAAGTTATCGTAGGTAGGGTGGTACGTAGGTCATTTATTCATGGTGGTCGGTGGTCAGATGGATGGACGTTTTTATTTTTATTTCTAATTAATAGGTGATTAGATGTTGTTACCAATGCATGGGGAATGAGAGAATAATTAATAAGGCATCATTTTTCATTTGAAATTTAAAAACTGAATTTCAATCCTAAGTTCAAATTTGAGTTAAAAAAAATTCTACTCCCTCCGTCCCATACTAATGTTATCACTTCTTTTGGACACGGAGTTTAAGAAAAAATAAAAAGGGTGCAAAGTTCTCTCATTTGCCTCTTTTTATCATGTGGTTCACACTCTTAATTCAAACTTTTTAATTGAAGATGAGAGAGAAACATGTGGGCCATTTTAGAGAGTATTTTAGTAAAAAGACTAAAAAAAAAATTCCATTTAGGTAGTGATAACATTAGTGTGGGACGGATGAAAAAGGAAAATGATAACATTAGTGCGGGACGGAGGAAGTACTTCTATATTTATTGCACAAGTGGGATAAAGGAATATTCTACCAATCTTAACACATATACGGTTAAGAGAGCTTGTATATATAATTGAGATATACACTTAGTGTATGTGTATCATGATCCTATCTTACATATATACAATCTCTCTCGCACTTATCTTACTTTTAATTAATTTTCAGATTCTCGGATTTGTCTCCCAGGCCATAGTGATTGGCGCACACGTTAAATGTCGTTTTGGAAGGGCAACAGTACACCATTAATACATGCCCTAACTAGGGTACAATCGAGCCAAGCTGAACTTGAGTCAGGCAGCCTCAAAATTCGGGGTGGACGGTTTGATTTGACTTGACTATGACTCAACTCACAACCCGCTAAGGTAGAATAATAAGATTTGAGTTTTGGCTTGTAGCTCAACTCATCTCGAGTTTACTTGATTCCAATTCAACCTCACTATTACAAACGTCATTGCAATATATCGATATAAATGTCTGCAATGGAATTAGACAATTAGTGATCATTTGCAAGTTATAAAATGAGTAAACCTCCCACCTCAAAAAAGAGAAAATTTAAGGGTAAGGCCCTGTTCTTTTCGTCGTTTCCATGTTGCGTTCCGTTCCGTTCCACATTCTGTACTTTATTTTGTCTCATATTTTTTTGAATTATCCACGCCGCACCGTTCCATTTTCTTTCGTTCTTTTCCAATCTGTTCCATTCCATTCCGTTCCTCACCACCGTCCTGCACCATTCTGTTGAAGAGAACAAGGCCTAAGACCTTAGCATATGCTTTTGACACCTTATTTTAGAAGAAATGAGAATGACATTTGATGTCTCCTTTTGCCCTGTAATTAGACAATTAGTGATGGAATTAGACAATTATTGATCATTTGCAAGTTATAAAATGAGTAAACCTCCCACCCCAAAAAAGAGAAAATTTAAGGGTAAGGCCCTGTTCTTTTCGTCGTTTTCATGCTACATTTCGTTCCGTTCCGCATTCTGTAATTTATTTTGTCTCACATTTTTTTGAATTATCTACGCCGCGCTGTTCCTTTTTCTTCCGTTCCTTCCAATATGTTCCATTCCGTTCCGTTCCTCACCGCCCTCCTGCACTATTCTGTTGAAGAGAACAAGGGCTAAGACCTTAACATATGCTTTTGACACCTTATTTTAGAAGAAATGAGAATGACATTTGATGTCTCCTTTTGCCCTCAAGTTATGGTTTAAATAACTGCGAGTGAGCCTATTACTTTATGGGAACAGTAAATAATGGGAAAATGTGAGGATAGATTAGACATTAGCTTTTTTAATGGTTTTCATTTACAGAAATGTAAAGGTTTTTTTTTTTTATGAACATACCAAAATAAAATATGTGAAGATATTTATGGAGCAGAGGGAGTATTACATATGGTCTTGTATAATTCAAATGGAGGGGAAAATCAATTACGACCAAGCCAATCGAACTGACCATGTCAGCTAGTTGTGATATATACCAGCAGCTCGACTCGGGCTTACTTGAGCCGCTCAGATTAGGGGTAATGTATTAGCTAGGGAAATAATGAGTATAATGAATGAGAAGGCAAAACAAGAGGATGGTGGATGGACAAGGCATGCTGTATTATTATAACTTCATTCAAGAGGTGAAATGGTGAAGCAGCACCAAGAATCCACGACTAGGACCATTGCAGTGGCGGACATAGAAAATTTTAAATATGGGTGAAAGAGATAAAAGGAAACAAATCCTCCCAAAAAAGGAAGTCAATTTGACCCACATTATTAACGGTGTTGTAACCACATTGTTCTTAGGTCCTGTTCTCTTCAACGGAATGGTGCGGGACAGTGAGGAACGGAACGGAACAGAACGGATTGGAACGAAACGGCGCGGCGCGGATAATTCAAAAAAATGTGAGACAAAATGAAATACAGAATGCGGAACGGAACGGCGCGGAACGGAATGGATTGGAACGGAACGGAACGGAATGGAATGCAGGATGAAAACGATGAAAAGAACAGGACATTATTTAAAACGAAAATCGCTAGCTCGCTCCAACCCCTCCACACATCCACAACAATAAATAATACTGTAATAATCATAAACCCAAAAACAAATTTACAAAATAAAAAATATAAATTACACAATTGTTCATTTTTTTCCAAAAGTAAATCACACAATAATCAAATTTTATAAGCAAAAGAAAGAGAAGAGACAAGAGAGGAGAGAGAGTCCCTTATTTTATTTTTTTTGGGCTTTGTGTCTGGTCATCTGGTAGAACCCACAATACCTAAATTATACTCCCACGTCACCCATTCTCTCTCTCTCTTTCACCCATTCTCTCTCTCACCTCACTTTCTCTCTCCTCCTCCTTCCCCGATCACCGGCGCGGGCAGGAGACCACGACGGTGACCCCCACCAGCTGACCCCACCCCTCCCCTCACCTCACCCTAAACCCGAAACCCTAACCCCAACCCCATTTTCTCTCTCCTCCTTCACCGCCACCCCACCGCCGCCCCTCCACTCCTGCCCTGATCACGGCGGAGGTCGACTCCGACCGTCGACCTCAGTCGTGTCTTCCCCCAGCCACCACCTCCCCTCCCCCGCCTCCCACTGAAAAATTAATAAAAATTCCAAAAAAATTCGAAAATCCCAACAAACGAAAGCCCTAGGTCCAAATGGGTTCAATTTGGGGCTTTGTGAACCCTAGAAGGCAAAAGTGCCAAAAAAAAAAAAAAAAGAGGGGCGCGTGAGTCTCACAAGCCGTTGTGACGGCGCGTGAATCTCACGCGCCTAGCTCCCAGCTCCACGAAGCTCTATGGACCTGGGAGTATATAAAATTTTGCGATAGAACCCATTGGAGAGAGAGTACTAGAGTGAGACTCTCACTGGAGTGCAGATGGCCTAAGCAAATTGGGTAGCCTGCTTGGTAATCCTCTCATGGCAGATAAAAACACACAAAACAAGGTGGGTGTCAATTATGAAAGGTTATTGATAGAAATGGACATTGGGGATAAATTTCCTGATGTTGTACAGTTTCAAAATGAGAGAGGGTCATTAATTGATTAGAGGGTCAAGTATGAATGAAAACCAATTGAATGCACTTTCTGTCATCAATTGGGCCATGAAGAGCTGGACTGCAGGAAAAAACACAAGAAAATCTAGAAGCCTAAAGTCACTCAACCAGTGCAGGAACCAGCAGAAAAAAATGATCAGACTCGGGAGGTTTTGCCTACTGAACAGGTGGGGGGAATACTGTAGGTGTTGAGATACAGATGCAGAACAAGGATGCTTGGCAGGTCCAACTCGTACTGTGAAAAGGAAGATTGGAACAGGACCTCTAACACCGGTCAAATAATATTTTTTCAGCTCTGGAGAGTCCATTTTTTTTGGATAATGAAGTTATTCAAGGCTCATGTGGGCCTCCTATCCCTCCAGATGTGAATGGATAGCCTCCTCTCGTGGAATGCCAGGGGTCTTAATGGCTAATAAGCATTTACAATAATAATAAAGCTGGCCTTGTTGTCTTACTAGAAGCCAAAATAAAAAATTGTAACCTCCAATAAAGCTCTCAAATGGTGTTACCTGGTTGGGAGAGAATTATGAATCATCAGGCTTATCCTGGTGGTAGGATTTGGGTGCTTTGGGACTCTGGAACCTATGACGTTGATGTTAAATCAATTTCAGCTCAGATGATCGTTTGTAGAGCTGCTAATAAAGCTAGATAAACAACTTTCCTGGTATCTTTTTTTTTTTTTTTGAATAGCAAATATCATTAAAATAGGCCACTCATTGCCAAAACACAAACTACACAAGTTCTAGAGCCCTTAGAGCCCTCTTACATCTCAATATACAAGTCCCCTCCCCTATTTACACCCATTTTTGCTAGTTGATCAGCATCATGGTTTTTTTCTCTAACTATATGCTGTATAGTATAGCCTTCTAATCTAACAAAAAGAGTATCAAGCTGCCTGAAAGTGTTACAGTGAACCCAAGGCCGCAGATCTTTATTTTGAAGCCACTATACCACGTTTGCCGAATCACTTTCGAAACAAACCCTCAAATTCGGCCACTGAGGATGTGACTGTAACAGCTTGAGAGCATGTATAAAAGCCAGTAATTCAGCAACATTTGAGTCATGCACACCAATTTTGACAGAAAACAGCCCAATGATTTCAGAGGCTGGATCCCTCAAACAACCTCCGCAACCAGTGGGGCCTGATTTTCCTTGAGATGAGCCATCCACGTTCATCTTCAACCCATCCTAAAGGTGGATCCTCCCAATGAACATTAATCCTCTGTAACCGTCGTGCCCCTTCTCTTACACTTGGGCAACCACTAATGACATCATGCAGATTATTTACCCAATCATAAAAAGAATAAGTGTTTGCTGGGCAAAATCCCTTATACCACCGAAAAATTCGCATTTGAATTTGATCAAAGACCTCCTTTACTGTGTATTGTTTATGTTGAAAACAAATATTATTTCTGGAGCACCAAATGCTCCATATTGCTCCAAAAAATGTCATGAACCATGCTTTTCTCCTGGTGCTGTTTGTTGTGGACACCACAATGTAATCCCACTGCATTAATAAATCTGCTATCCTCATAGGTAAGCACGCTGCACAATTCCACAACCGCATTATACGTTGCCAAATACCTCTAGCAAAAGAACACTCAAGAAAAAGGTGGTCAGTCGTTTCTTCTTTCTCTGAACACCAGACACAAAGACAAGCGTCACTGTCTAGAGGGACTCCCCTTTCTATGAGGTTTGTCTTAGTTGCAATTCTTCCGCGCATTACTTGCCAACTGAAAATCTGATTTTTGATGGAATTTTCGCTGACCAGATAATATCAGCAAAATCCCACTCTATGTTTTCCTGGGCTTGCATTTTCTTGCATAAAGATTTAACAGAAAAATTACCATGCAGATCATATTTCCATACCATTCTGTCTTCCTCGCCTCGATACAAACTGACATTATCTAATTGCGCCTCTAAAGCTTGAAGATTTTCATTCTCCCAAACTCTAAGATCTCTCCTAAAGAGTAAATTCCACTGCCACCTCTCCCCTTCCCAGAAACCCATTTCAACAATAGTAGTATGTTTATCATTACTCAGTGAATAAAGTCTTGGATAAAGTTCGGCTAGAGGTTGCTCACCACACCATGTATCTGTCCAGAATTTTATACTTCTGCCATTACCTGGGATTAGCGGGAAACCTTTACTCATCAAATCTACCATACTCTGTGTCTGTTTTCCAATTGCAAGAATGTGCCCCCACATAACTGAAGATGAACCAGAAACTTCTTGAGGCAACCACAGATCATTGCCTGCAAAATATTTTGCTAAAATCACCTTCCTCCACAGACTTTCCTTCTCACTCCCAAATCTCCACCACCATTTCGCCAGCAAAGCCATATTTTTTTCCTTTAGATCTGCAATTCCTAACCCACCATTTTCCTTGCTTTTAATTATGTCCACCCAAGCCACCCAACTAATCCTCCTTTCCGTATCTCCTCCCCAAAGAAATTGCCTTTCCACTTGGTCTAGAGTATGGTACACTGTTTCTGGAAGTTTAAACAATGACATATAATACAAAGGCAGATTAGCCAACACAGTTTTGACCAAACACAACCGCCCACCAATGGAAATATATTTTTGTTTCCATAAAGCAAGCTGCTTCTTAAATCTCTCTACTATTGGATCCCAAAAGGTTATTGATCTAAGATTCCCTCCAATAGGTACGCCCAAATAAGTAAATGGAATGGTCCCTATACTACAGTTTAAAATTGTAGCTGCTTGTCGCACAAACTCGTCATCAACAGTTAATACCACCAAACTACTTTTCTGGAAATTAATCTTCAAGCCTGAGGCACTCTGAAAAATCCACAACAACTGCTTAATCATAGAAACACTCTCTATTTTAGCAGGTAACATCAACAAAGTATCATCTGCAAATTGTAAATGTGTAATCTCAACTTCTGATATCTTCCATCCTTCAAGCAAATTATCATCTTGGGCTTTCAATAGTAGTAAGTGCAAGGCTTCAGCAACCATCAGATATAAAAAAGGAGAGAGAGGGCAACCTTGTCTCAACCCCCTTTTCATAGCAAATTCAGGAGAGGGACTCCCATTTATAAGAATTGACATTTTGGCTGTAGATACACACGTGCTGATCCATTTCCTCCATTTGCATCCAAACCCCATCTGAATCATCATATCCTCCAAAAATTGCCAACATACACAATCGTATGCTTTAGCAAAATCACCCTTGAACAAGAGTCCACGGGCGTTTTTCTTCTTCATGTAGTCCAGCATTTCATTCATTATCAGAACGCCATCAAGAATTTGCCTTCCTTGTACAAAGGAAGTCTGAGATGCACCTATAAGCTTTGGCATCACCTGTTTCACCTTGTTTGCCAATAGCTTGGCCAAAATTTTGTACAAGCTACCAACTAGACTAATTGGCCTGTAATCTTTAAAGTTCAAAGGGTTAGTAATTTTAGGAATTAAAGTTAGAAATGAAGAGTTTATACCTCTCGGAAAAAACCCCATTTTGATAAAACTCTTGACACATAGTCTCCACATCTTCGTTACAGGTGCCAAGTCTTCTGAAAAAAGAACAGGTTGAAACCGTCAGGGTCAGGCGCCTTATTAGGTTCACAACTCCGCATAGCAGCCTTGACTTCTTCAACTGAGAAAGGCCTCTCCAAATTTTCAGCATCTAAATCAGAAATCTTTTGACATGGCAAAGCATTGAGATTGATGGTAGCAATTTCAGGAGCAGCAAACATTTTCTCAAAATAATTCACAGCAGCTGCCTTCACGAGATCTGGCTCAAAAATCCACTTGCTATTATGCATAATACCCAGCATGTTATTCCTCATATGTCTCCCCTTCAAAACCCTGTGAAAAAATCCTGTATTAGCATCCCCTTCTTTAATCCACTGGATTCTTGCTTTCTGTTTGAGATGTTGCTGATGCTTCCTTCTCAAACCCTTGATCTGTAGTATCCAATCTTTTCTATTTTGCTGTTCAACATCAGATAAGAATGTTAATGAAGCCTTAGCTGATACTTCATCAATTTTCTTCTGTAAATCACCAATAATTCCCAATGCTTCATCAGTTGACATACTAAAGTCATTCTTGAACATTGACTTTACTGCCCTTAATTTCTCTTTTGACTTAAACACTGCCCACCCTTCAACTTCACAGTTATTCCACACCTCCTGAACTTTCTGTATCGCGCCAGGTTCATTTAACCATGCATTAAAAAACCGAAAAGGCCTAGGCCACCAATTCTTGTGTGACATCCCCAAAAACAAAGGAGCGTGATCAGACATATACCAACCCCCACATTGAAGGGAAACTTGACTCCATATATCACACATCTCAGCTGAAACAAAAGCTCTGTCTAGTCTGCTCATCTTGGCACCCCCATTATCCATTCTTGTAAACTGACAACCATGCAGCGGAACTTCCACTAGGTATAGATCATCAATAAACGCATTAAAAATAGGCCTAGAAAGATAATTTGAAACACAACCTCTTCTATCCTCTACCTCCCTAGTGCAATTAAAATCACCAACAAGCACCCATAAAGATGTGCCACAACTTCTCAAGAGCACTGTCAACCTGTCGAAAAAAGCCTGCTTGTCCTGCATAACACAAGGACCATAAACATTTATTACTAAAACCTCCCTATCTTTCTCCTTCCACCCTCCTAAAACACCAATGAAATTGTTATCACAAAAAACTTCTTTCTGCACGAAGGTATTTTTGTCCCAAGCACACAGCAGACCCCCTGACAAACCCTGAGATGCTTGAACTATCCAGTCAAAATTCACGCCTCCCCATATTTTTTGCATCAAAATATGATTAATAGCTTCCCATTTTCGTCTCCTGTAAACACCAAAAAGACAACAAGTGCTTCCTACTAAGGGTCTGACAAACCTTCCACTTTCTCCCATCCCCAAGTCCCCTTACGTTCCAAGATAATATTCTAAGTTCCATGAACAATTAATGCTCCCCCGTTTACCCCTAGTACTCCTTTATTTTCTTCCTCAATAATCTCCTGGATTTTGCCAATAAACGCCTCCTTGTTTCCTTCATCACAGATTCCAACTTCTGTCCCACTTGCCAAGTAGATGAAGCTTGTTGCAATATCACAGAATTTCTGTTCAAAATGCCATTATCATTTGCTCTTGTGTCACCACTTGTTGGGGTGCAACCAGATCTAGGTCGTTGCTTCCCCTCTGAAACACATGTTCTATCCACCACTAGAGGGTACCCCAATTCATGTACTCGTCTCCACTTGAAAGGTCTACTAGGTACCCCTGTTACCTCAGGAAGGAAATTGCGCATCCCCTATTTCGCCAGTAGTAAGCGGATCTAAATCTACGACAACAAAACTTGCATCATATTCTTGACCAGTATCCGCCTCTTGGGATTGCTCATGATCTTGCAAATGACTAGTTTCCAGTTTATCACCTAATTCTTGATCCAACATCTCTTCTTGTTGCATAGCACCTTCAAAACAATCCTCCCCTGATTCCTCACAATCAACTTCGTTCTTCCCCTCAGTACAAAATTTATCATCATCCTTTTTCTCAAAAGTTCCCTGTATCACAACCTCCTCCACAACCTCCATGCATTTCATCTTTTTTTCTTCAACCAAAACCTGATATAAACAACCCTGAACAACAATATCCAAGGTCTTCTTGATGTACAAAGAATCCCCACACTGAAGAATTTTAATCCAGGCTTCATCATATCTGGCTCCATCAATAGTTTCAAAATCCACCCCAACTACTTCCCCCCAAATACTTCCAATTTTATTCAGATTCTCAGGTTTCCAAGCATGCACAGGGAGTCCTTTAATGGCTAACCATTTGGGACTTTTAATAGAGCTTATGTAAGGTGACCATTCTTCTATAAACTCAAAAAACGAGCTATCTTTCGAAATTGAGTTTTACGCCATTCATTAAACACTGAAGCTTCAAGAAAGTGAATTAACATCGGTCTATCCCCCATTACTTTTACCTCAACAGTTTTCTCATTCAAACCCATTGTAGCAAGTTCCTTTTTCAATAAAGAAACAGATTCCAAAATACACCCAGAGCCCACAATTGCAAATTTCAACCATGCCAGACTATCATTATCAACAGAGAGTTTAAGAGGTTGAGAAATAGTACCTGAATTACCAAAACCCTTATGATGGGTAGCCCTCGATGGCTCAATTCTGCGTTCTTGCACCTTTGAATCTCCATTAGAACTCGGAAATCGTGCCGCACTTACCCGCAATTTGTGGTTCAAGATCCAAGTATTATCAAATTGGGCAACAATTCGATTCGTATCAAAATCTGATTCGATCTTCACAAATCCGAACCTCTTCCCACTTCTAGTGCTCTTATTAGGGACAAAAACATCAACAACTCTGCCCCATCTCGCAGAAGCATTCCAAAACCACTCTACACCGACATCGGTCGGAAAATTCTCAATGAATATGGTGCGCAGCTTCTGGATATCTGTGGGTTTTCTTGTGAAAATGGCTTTTTGTGGTGATTTTTTGTAGTGGGTCGAAGTGTTCCCCAAAGACGAAGAAATTTTCGTGGTGTTCAGTGGTGGAAGATGACCGCCATGGCTGGGTTCTGGGTGAGGTTTTCTTGGGGATCGCTGCATAGACTTTCATGGTATCTTTTATTTATGGTTTCAATGAGAAAGAGCAAAGGGAGGACCTGTGGAAAGAAATTAAAAATCTGGCTCTTAGTGTTCAGGAGCCATGGGTCTTACTTGGGGATTTCAACTCAGTTTTAAGTGATGGTGATAGAGTTGGGGGCAACATTGTTTAAGCTTCTGAAATCCTGGAGTTGAAGGATTGCTTGGATGTTAGTTACCTTGTGGAACTTCCATGGGAGGGTTGCAGGTTCACTTGGAATAACAAGAGTGTGAATGGGAGGAAAGTGTTTTCTAAAATTGATAGAGTGGTGGCTAATGATATGTGGCTACAGGACTTTGAGAATTGTTCAGTCTGTTTCTTGCCTGAAGGTATCTCGGACCATAGTCCTGCTTTAGTGAGGATTAGTGACAGAGTTCACAAGGGGAGTATTGGCTTCAAATATTATAATATGTGGGGGAAAAATAAAAATTTCCTGCAGATTGTTGATCATGCCTGAAGGGGTGAATATTGGTACTAAGATGTATAAAATTTCTTACAAATTGAAAAAAGTTAAGCGTGCTCTCAAGAACCTGAATAAAGCTGAATATTCTGATTTATTGAATGAGGTTCAAGTTGCTAGATCTAGCATGGAAAAAGCTCAGATTGAAGCAAACCAGCATCCTCAAGTGAGATTCAACTAGTTGAAAAAGAAGCTAGAGGAAAATTCCTGCAACTCAATAACAATGCAGAAACTTTTTTGCAACAAAAGAGTAAAAGTACAATGGATTCAATTGAGTGATCAGAATACTCAATTCTTCCATTCAATCTTGAGACATAGAAGAATGCAAAATAGAGTTTACACTCTGAAGAATAAAGATGGGGTTCAGCTCAATTCACAAGAGCTTGTTCATGATGAATTGAAAAGCTTTTACATGAACATGCTAGGCACTGATGAAGGTGACAGATGGAAAGCTGCTGCAGATGTTTTTGATGCTGGTAATACTCTCACATTACAGCACCAAGTGCAACTCAATGATCCTGTTACTAGAGATGAAGTGAACAAAGAAATATTCAGTATCAATTCCACTAAAAGCCCGGGCCCTAATGGGTTTGGAAGTGGATTCTACAAAGATGCTTGGTCATTTGTAGGTGAAGATATTACAGACGCCATTCTGGACTTCTTCTCTCATGGCAAAATGCTGAAATCCATAAATGCCACCAATCTGTGTCTGATCCCCAAGGTTAGTCCTCCTGTGTTGGCCTCTGACTCCAGGCCTATTGTGTGTTGCAATACTATATACAAGTGCATATCAAAAATTTTATGCGATAGGCTACGATATGTGTTACCTGAGATTGTGGCTTTAAATCAAGGTGCATTTATTAATGGTAGAAACATAGTGCACAATGTCATGATTTTCCAAGACATCATAAAGCATTATAAAAGGAAAAATTCTTCTGCTAGATGTTTGTTGAAGATTGATTTGAGGAAAGCCTATGATACTATTCATTGGGACTTTATTGAAGAGATGCTTAAAGGTTACAAGTTTCTTAAAAAATTCAGCAACTGGATTTTAGCTTGTGTGAAGTCTGCATCCTTCAACATATGTGTAAATGGCAACTCTTTTGGTTACTTTATAGGGAAGAGAGGCATTAGGCTGGGAGACTCTGTCTCTCCATTGCTTTTTGTACTGGTGATGGATTATCTTTCTAGAGTGCCGAAGATAATGGGTGATTTGCCACACTTCCGCTTTCATCTCATGTGTAAGTCGCTGAAGCTGAATCACATTTATTTTGCGGATGACCTTATGGTCTTTTGCAGAGCTAACAGTCATTCTTTTAAGAGAGTCATAAAGGCTTTTCAATATTTTTCTAAAGTCACTGGACTCAATGCTAACAGCAACAAATTCCATTGCTACATTGCTGGAGTTTCTCAGAATATTAAGAATGAATTGTTGCATATTACTGGATTAAGAGGGGACATTCCCTATGAAATACCTTGGAGTCCCTCTCACTCCTTCTAGATGGAACAAATCTGATTGCTGTTTTTTGGTGGAGAAAATTACAAAAAAGCTTCACAGTTGGGCCTCAAGGAATTTGTCTTATGCAGGGAGGACTCAACTTATTAACTCAGTTCTTATTTCCCTTCATGTTTAATGGTCTAGCATGTTCGTGTTACCTACTGGTGTCCTGAAGCAAATTGAGAAGAAGTGCAGACAGTTTTTATGGGGAGGTATAGATGCAAAACGGAAACCTAGTTTGATTGCTTGGGATTTAGTTTGCATACCTAGGAAAAATGGGGGTCTAAAAATTAAAAATTGCAAGAAATGGAATCAAGCTCTGAATGGGAAGCATTTATGGGCTATCTCTCAAAAGCAAGACAATCTGTGGTTGAAATGGGTTAATGAAATATATATGAAGGGTGCAGGGATGTGGGATTATGCACTTAAGAATGATGCAAGCTGGTATTGGTGCAAGCTAAGCAAACTCAGAAGCCTGTTCCAAGGTGCATACAACAATGATGGGACCTGGTCTGCATCAGTCACTGGTCATTATTGTGCTGAGAGTGCTTATAAGTATTTGGCAGGATCCTACCCAAAATACAGGCATGCAAACCTGATCTGGAATTCTTGTAGCATGCCAAGGCATGCTTTCTATTGCTGGTTAGCTCATAAAGGTAGACTGCTCACTAAGGATAGAATGAAGGTGATGGGTTTTTTGAGAGGAAATGATAGGTGTTTGTAAACCATAAAAAATTCAAACCTGCAAATAAGAGGAAAGAAAATATGGAACACGATATTTTATTGATAATTTGTGGGTTACAACTTTTGTGGATCTCTTGATTCCAATCTAAGGAAGCGGGGATATGTTTAGATCAAGGGCTTGGGAGCTTTTTCTTGAATCTAGCAAAACGAGGGTCTTGTCGACTTATTCCCGAACTGCGAACCTACTATTTTGTGGAAGGGAGGTGATGGGGCCTTTGTTGTATGGCTTGTTCTATCGTGTTTGACGGGGCCTTTGTGGCTTGATCCGTCTCCTTACTGGGCCTTTGTGGCTTATTCCGTTTCGCCTCCCATGAAACCTGGGATGATCTCCCTTTTTATAGAGTTGGAGTAGTTGTTGAGATGATCAAGATATTCTCCGCAATCTTATCTTTTTGGAATAAAAGATAATATTATCCCATAAGATAATTATCATATCTTTTGAGATAATTATCAAATCTTTTGGGATAGAATAATATCTTTTCAGGAGTCACCGGTTGACGCAAGTTTGGTGTCTTCATTCTAAGGATAGAATGAAGGTGATGGGTTTTTTGAGAGGAAATGGTAGGTGTTTCCTGTCTGATGAAGAAGAAGAGTCTCACAGACATCTGTTTTTTGCTTGTAAAGGTCCCAAAACATTCTGGCAGGTATTACAGGCTGGCTGGGCTGGAACACTAAAGCTCAAAATGTTCATAATGTGCTGAACTTGATTAACAAAAGACTAGCTAGCAGATTGCAGAAGAACATTACCAGTGCAGTTCTAGCAGCAGTGATTTACACAATTTGGAGAGAAAGAAATGAGATAAGTTTTAATAACAAAACAACTCCAGATGATGTGCTGCTGAGTAACATCAAGTTCATCATCAGAGCAAGAATTGGCAGAATTGATGCTAGCACAGTGAAGAGAAGGGACAAAGAGGCACAAAGACATGCTTGACAGATTGTTGTAGCTGAGTTTCTGCAGTTTTGGTTTTTTGCTGTTACTCATTGTTTTGTTTCATAGGTTTGTTGTTTTTTGTAGTTGCTTCTTTATAAGCTGTAATAGCTGATCTCAAGGGATGATGTTAACAGATAGTGTTTGACCTCATGTTGAGGTGATTACACTTCTGTTTTCTCTCCTATGTAGGATGTATCCTGCTCTGTGGTATTGATAAGTCTAACTTTCTACCCAAAAAAAAAAAAGAGTGAGACTCTCACATTGTTTGCTAGTAGGCCCTTTATACTTCCATATCACGTGGGTGTATTTTCTCCTAATACTTCCATTTTACTTTCTTACCTCATCTTTATTAAAAGTTATTTACTTTTTGATTGGGTACAATTGTAGTATTTTCAAAGAGTATGGGTGCAAAGAGAAAACTAAGTTCTTTGTCCCTTCAATTTATAAAGCCTTCACCAATATTTTTAAAAAAATATGGGTTCAACTACATTCATACCTCAAAGCGTGGGTCTGTTATTGGACCATTGTTATGCCAATAATATATCTTTCTATGTCATTTTACATTAATCAGAAAATCTAACATCTGCTACAATCAAATTTGCTTTTTCTCTATTAAAACAAAATCTCCAAATAATGTATCATCATCGGTAATTGATACATGTTGCATGTAGGTGATTTATATATTAACATTGCATTACAAGTACGAGTACTAATTAAGTCAAGTAAACAAGAATATGGATACCAGTAAGTAGTTACTGTGGCATGTGAATGGTTCGAAACTCTCATCCCTTAATTATAATTTATAAGTAAGGTTGGGGTCCGACTCTTATAAATTATGGAGAAACTACATACTTGTTGAGAGCACTTTACCTTCTAATATGCCGACTGATCTGATCGATTATTAGATGACATTGTGATTACATTGCTTGCAAATTAAAGCAAATAACAATAACACAGAGCTTAGTACTTTGTAGTTTTACATTTGAAACAACATACACCCTCACCTAAACTTGAAAAAAAAAAAGGAAAAAAAGAATAACACGACCCTCACCTAAAATTGAAAAGAAAAGGAAAAAAAGAATAACACGACCAATAATGTAACGAAACAAAGAAATAAGAACAAGGGTGGATTATTTATCATAGAAGATGGAGGTCAAGCACTCAAGGCCCATCGTAAATCGGTTGACCTTTTGAAGTCAACAGGAGCCTGATTATTCTGGAGCTTATATGTACTTGACGTCTGATCATAATCGACGTAAAAATGAGTATCCAACCACTGATAGTAAATGGTGTTAGTGGTCCAAAAATTGAAGATCTTGTACCTATAAGCCGTATACAAGTAGGCATAAAAATGACTCTTGTTTGCGCTCAAGTCTTTAAAAATCATGTCATTGGAACGGGCAAACATATCATCGAATGGCCAGTCTAAATTAGACCAGATTCTGTGGTAGGTATACTTTTCATCTTCTGTTTGGATGTACTGATAGGTAAGCTGGGCACCGGACGCTGTATCTGCCTTAAAATTTGACATGGTATCGTTGGCTATGTAAAACAGATCAATCCACCCGTTGGTGTAATTGAAGGCCCTGAAAAAGTTGTTGTTGTGTACTTTCGCCGTCATGTTGATGCTTGAATACCACACGTCATTAACATTCTGCGCTGTGTTTGGCGAGAGCACGAAATTGGTGAGCGTAGCAGACGGTTCTGAAAATCTTGCTAAGGCTAATAAGAAGATGGTTGCAAGACCAGCAGATATCAGGGTGCCTATCAATAATCGAAGGTGTCGTCCCTTCCGGTAATGTTTGGTTTCAAAGAAAAGTAACTTTGACGTAAAATAATTAGGAGTAGTCATATTATTAGACATGATTTATGCTAATAACTATTATCAGAGGATGTGAATTATGGTCTATTTATTGTGGTAAGTTGTGTTTTTGGGTAATAATAAGGGGATAGGAAAAAGAGAAACCATGTATCATGTATGTGATGAATCCTCTGATATTAATTAGCATATCATGTCTAATATTACTCCTCCCTAGCTATATATACACCTATACATACATACATATACACCTATATCTGTATATGTTCAATTGTGATGATCTGCACATTAAACGACTAATAATTAATATGATGATAATAATAATAATAATAATAATAGCAATATTAATTAATATACAGGAGTAGTATAAGTTAGACAACTAAGCTCATAATTTTTTTACTAATTAATTCACAGCTACAATTATTCATCGTGCATGATCACTACTCGTAGGTCCCAAGATGTAGACATGATTACTAAATATATTAATGTATGTAAGAGTTGACGCTCGATCTCTTTGAACGCTGAATTATTTCATACATGAATACTCGTTTTCTTCTAAAGTTACTGTCTCAAGCAAGTCTTCCCAAGTTTGTAAGATAATAATTGTGTCATTTAAATTAATAACAATATATATGTATATCAGTGTCATATCATTTACGCTTAATCTTGGGATTTTTATTCTGTAACTTATAACTTACTCTAATACCTTACTAGCTACCTAGCTAGCTTCGTGATCAGTTTGTGTCGCATAAAAGCCACAAGAGATATTTAGACTTTCGACGCTATATGATTTTCATCCGTTCCTAAATTCGTTGATAATAAGCTTCTTAGCATTGGCCTGGATTTTTGAGTAAAAACGGCGCTATTTCCGTTGTTAAGAAATCCGATCTGACGCTATTTCGCGTTTTTTTTTTCCCCTGTAGTGTGCTTGGGACTTCATCCGATCCCATTACCTGAAGCACCTCGGAGCGAGTTACTTTTTGATAATTAGTATTTATTAAATGAGTTACATAATTAAACATACGAATGAAGTAGCTATATTAGCTAGCCCAAACCCAAACACATCATCAATACACCTACAGGCCTTGGGTATGTACAATGGTGTTGCCCAAACTAATTACGAACAACACTTAATTAATGTGTACATATGTGTCTAAATGAAACATTATGGAAAGCACGAATTAGAGAAGCCAAAAAATTAATTCCAAGTTGCATTATTGTTAATTAGGTTTACTTCTGTTGGAGTATCCCTCCTACATGGAGGAAGAGCCCAATTAATTTGGGTTATATTTGCTTACCATATGGGTTATCCATATGATGTTTAAGTGAAGGGCAATTTCGTATATTCACTCACAAGTGGCTTCCCTTATAAGCCAAAAGGTTAGAAGGGCTGAGTGCAAGAGAGAGAAAGCCTAGACACTCAAAAAATTCAGGAGAAAAGTCTAGAAGAGAAGAGGAGAGAGAGAAGAGGAGCCACCCACGAATTTTGGTGCTGGCAGCCCAGAAATCCGCCCCGATCGACGACCAAACGAACTCCGATCGTCGCGAGATTTTAGCACGTTGTTCCTAACATCCCCCTCTTCAAATCCAACGGTCAGAATTTCATTTGGAGCTCTCTAACTCAGTTTTCTAAATTCAGCTCTTATTTTATACGAAATTGTATTTCCACTCTTTTGGGTGATGATTTGGGAGACTTGTTGTGCCAAGGTTGATCCTTGATGATTGTGAATACCTCTAGTTGATCTAGGGAAGAACTATTGTTGTACCCACTTGTTAATTTGTTGATTAGTGGAGGTTTTGGCACCGTTTGTTAACGGTCCCGTGGTTTTTTCCCCACATCGGGGTTTCCACGTAAATCTTTGCGTCTCCTTGTTTATTTACTGTTTTTGGGCTGATTTATAGTTCCATTTGCTGCTGTCATTTTGGTTCAATATTGTTTGGTTGCTTGAATTGGTTATTGCTCATCTTTGCATCACAACCGGGGAAAAAGTCTTTGTTGCTTCCGCTTGTGTATTTGTGTGCTTTCCCCAACATAGTGGTATCAGAGCTTTGGTTAGAGTCATTGTGAATTTGTTGTGTTGTTAAAGATGGATGAAAAATCTGGTGTGCACGGAATGATTAGTTTGAATTCTGGAAATTACTCCGTGTGGAAAACTAAAATGGAGGATATCCTTTATGTGAAGGATTTGTATGAACCAATTTTAAATGCAACCATACCAACTGGTGTTGTTGAAAGTGAGTGGAAAATATTGAACCGTAAAGCCGTTGGAACAATTAGACAATTTGTTGATATGAGTGTCCTCCAACATATTGCCAATGACACGAATGCTTATACTCTTTGGAAGAAACTTGAGACCATGTATGAAAGGAAGAATGCCTTGAGTAAAGCGTCATTGATTAGAAAACTTGTGAAACTGGAATATAAAGATGGTGATAGCATAGTAGTTCACTTGAATGAATTTCAAAGTTTGATTAACAAGTTGTCTGCAATGAAGATGAATTTAGATGATGAGCTGCAGGCATTGCTACTACTTTGCTCATTGCCAGAAAGTTGGGACACTCTATTTGTATCACTTAGCAACTCCGCACCAGAGGGCACGCTGACAATGGAAATTGTCAAAGCTAGTTTGTTGAATGAAGAAACTAGAAGGAAGGAAATGAGTTCCTCCACACAACCAGAGGCTAATGTGACACAAGAATCAAGCAGGGGAAGAAGTAAGACTCGATATCCCCAGCATAGAGACAAGTCCAGGGGGAGATCAAAATCAAAGGGTAAGATCATTTGCCACTATTGTGATAAGCCAGGCCACATTCAAAAACATTGCAGGAAAATGAAGAGAGACAAGTCCAGAGAAAGGAAAGAAAAGGGTGAGACATTCGGGCAACAACAAGAAGAGAAAGATAACAACACCACTGCAATTGCAACAAGTGATGAATTATTTTTTATTGGTGACCATTGCCTAAATCTAGATAGTGATGATTGTACTTGGGTGATTGACACGGGTGCTTCGTTTCATCTAACCTCGCACCAAGATTACTTCTCATCTTACACCAGCGGTGACTTTGGCTATGTAAAGATGGGGAATGATGGCTCATCCAAGATTGTAGGCATGGGTACAGTGTGTTTGGAGACATCCACAGGTTGCAGTTTGGTGTTGAGAGATGTCCGACATGTTCCAGACATTCGGCTGAATTTGATATCTCCTGGGTTGCTCGATGATGCTGGTTACTCCAGCAACTTTGGTGGTGGAAAGTGCAAGCTTATCAAAGGAAGTTTGATTGTGGCTCGTGGGAGCAAGCAGAGATCCTTGTATGTGATGCAAGCTAAGTTGTGCAAAGGAGAAGTACACGCAGTTGATGATTCCTCCAGCGAGTTATGGCACAAGAGACTTGGTCACATGAGTGAAAGAGGTATGCAAATGCTTGCTAAGAAGCAACTCCTTCCTGATGGTCAAGGTATGTCCTTGAAACCCTGTGTTGATTGTTTAGCTGGAAAACAACATAGGGCAGCATTTCATACTCGTCCCCCATCTAGAAGAAAACATGCATTAGATCTTGTTCACACTGATGTATGTTCTATGGATACTAAGTCACATAGCGGTGCACTTTATTTTGTTACTTTTATTGATGATTATTCTAGAAAACTGTGGGCTTTTGTGTTGAAAACCAAAGACCAGGTACTACAGTTTTTCAAGCAGTTCCAGGCCAGAGTTGAGAGAGAAACAGGCCGGAAGCTCAAGTGTGTTAGAGCTGACAATGGTGGAGAGTACAGGGGTCCATTTGAAGAGTATTGCAAAGTACAGGGCATCAGGCTTGAGAAGACAGTTCCCAAGACACCTCAGCTGAATGGACTTGCAGAGAGAATGAACAGAACAATTGAAGAAAGAATTCGATGTATGCTCTCTCATGCGAAGCTGCCTAGGATTTTTTGGGCCGAGGCAATGTTTACAGCAGTGTACCTCATCAACCGGTCACCTTCAGTTCCTCTTAATGGAGATGTTCCGCAGAGAGTATGGACTGGTAAAGAGGTATCATTCAGCCACCTGAGAGTCTTTGGGTGCCTTGCATATGTTCATATTCCCAGAGATGAGAGGTCCAAGCTTGATAGCAAGACAAAGCCATGCATCTTCCTAGGGTACTCAGAGGATGAGTTTGGGTACAGATTGTGGAATCCAGTTAGCAGGAAAGTGATTAGAAGCAGAGATGTAGTGTTCTTTGAAGACAAAACCTTTGCAGATTGTGAGAAGAAGAAACAACCAGAGCCTTCTCCTAGTGACAGCGCCAACTCAGATCCAATATTTTCTGAAGTAACTCCTAGAGTTCAAGGGGGAGAACAACAGGAAGATGGCAATGATGATCATAACAGTGATGATGGTGATGATGTCCAGCTACCACCAGATCATACACATGAAGAAGAACCCCATGTACAACCAGAACCACAGTTGAGAAGATCCACCAGAGAGAGACAGCCTACCTCTAAATATCCAGCAGATGAGTATGTGTTGATGACCGACGGGGGAGAACCTGAAAGCTACGAGGAGGCTATGTCACATGAGCACTGCAAGGAGTGGTATAATGCCATGCAAGATGAGATGAAATCCTTGCATGAGAACCACACATATGACTTAGTGGAGTTGTCTAAGGGCAAGAGAGCACTCAAGAACAAATGGGTGTACAGACTGAAAACTGGAGAAGATGGTTCACCACCTAGGTACAAGGCACGTTTGGTGGTGAAAGGCTCAGGTCAAAAGAAAGGCATAGACTTTGAAGAGATTTTCTCTCCAGTTGTAAAGATGTCTTCTGTTAGAGTTGTTCTTGGCTTAGCTGCTAGCATGGATTTGGAGTTGGAACAACTTGATGTGAAGACTGCTTTCCTCCATGGTGACTTAGAGGAGGAAATCTACATGGAGCAACCAGAAGGTTTCCAAGAGAAGGGAAGTGAGAAGCTTGTATGCCGTTTGAAAAAGAGTTTATATGGCTTGAAACAAGCACCTCGACAATGGTACAAGAAGTTTGAGTCTTTCATGAAAGACCACAGTTTCCACAAGACACATGCAGATTCATGTGTGTTTGTGAAGCATTACGCCGGAGGTGATTTTCTCATTCTCTTACTTTATGTGGATGACATGTTGATTGTTGGACAGGATAAGGAGAAGATTGCCAACCTGAAAAGTGCCTTGAGCAAGTCCTTTGCAATGAAGGACCTTGGCCCTGCAAAGCAAATTTTGGGCATGCGTATCTCTCGTGATAGGAAGAACAAGAAGATATGGCTATCACAAGAGAGTTACATCCAGAAGCTGCTAGAGAGGTTCAAGATGGACAAAGCTAAACCCGTGAGCTCGCCACTTGCAGGTCACATGAAGCTAAGCTCCAGCCAGTGTCCTACAAGTGAGAATGACAAGAAAGAGATGATGACGGTGCCTTATGCATCCGCCGTGGGGAGTTTGATGTATGCCATGGTATGCACTAGGCCAGACATTGCACATGCCATTGGGGTTGTTAGCAGGTTCATGTCTAATCCTGGTAAGGAGCATTGGGAAGCAGTAAAGTGGATCATGCGGTATCTCAGAGGTACTTCTAGAGTGTGTTTATGCTTTGGTCCCGGACAACCTGTGTTAGATGGCTACACAGATGCTGATTTGTCGGGTGATATTGATGCTAGTAAGTCTACCTCCGGATACTTGATGACAATTGCAGGGGGAGCTGTTTCATGGCAATCAAAATTGCAAAAGTGTGTTGCTCTGTCTACCACAGAATCTGAGTATATGGCAGCGGTTGAAGCTGGCAAGGAGTTTATTTGGATGAGAGATTTTCTAGAGGAGTTGGGTTTGAAACAAGACAAGTACCCTCTTTATTGTGATAGTCAAAGTGCCATCCACCTTGCCAAGAATGCAGCCTACCATTCCCGAACCAAACACATACGGAGGAGGTATCATTGGATTCGAGAAGCGGTAGAAGACAAGTCATTTGAGCTTGTGAAGATTCACACCGATCTCAACGGATCGGACATGTTGACGAAGGCCTTGCCTAAGGAGAAACTTCTTGTTTGTAGAAAGATTGCGGGCTTGGTCGAGCCCCCCATGTAGGAGTGAGGGGGAGATTTGTTGGAGTATCCCTCCTACATGGAGGAAGAGCCCAATTAATTTGGGTTATATTTGCTTACCATATGGGTTATCCATATGATGTTTAAGTGAAGGGCAATTTCGTATATTCACTCACAAGTGGCTTCCCTTATAAGCCAAAAGGTTAGAAGGGCTGAGTGCAAGAGAGAGAAAGCCTAGACACTCAAAAAATTCAGGAGAAAAGTCTAGAAGAGAAGAGGAGAGAGAGAAGAGGAGCCACCCACGAATTTTGGTGCTGGCAGCCTAGAAATCCGCCCCGATCGACGACCAAACGAACTCCGATCGTCGCGAGATTTTAGCACGTTGTTCCTAACATCCCCCTCTTCAAATCCAACGGTCAGAATTTCATTTGGAGCTCTCTAACTCAGTTTTCTAAATTCAGCTCTTATTTTATACGAAATTGTATTTCCACTCTTTTGGGTGATGATTTGGGAGACTTGTTGTGCCAAGGTTGATCCTTGATGATTGTGAATACCTCTAGTTGATCTAGGGAAGAACTATTGTTGTACCCACTTGTTAATTTGTTGATTAGTGGAGGTTTTGGCACCGTTTGTTAACGGTCCCGTGGTTTTTTCCCCACATCGGGGTTTCCACGTAAATCTTTGCGTCTCCTTGTTTATTTACTGTTTTTGGGCTGATTTATAGTTCCATTTGCTGCTGTCATTTTGGTTCAATATTGTTTGGTTGCTTGAATTGGTTATTGCTCATCTTTGCATCACAACCGGGGAAAAAGTCTTTGTTGCTTCCGCTTGTGTATTTGTGTGCTTTCCCCAACAACTTCTTCTCTACATGTGAACTGGAGAGATTGGATCAGACGTGGCCGGTATATTTTCTTATGGAGTACTCTTTTTTCTCTTTCTTAAATGATCATCATAAACTTGCGTTGCATTGTTAATCAAAAGCTTTAATTTCTCTCTCCTTAATTAGGAGAGAGACGACATTTTAATTGATCTCCACGTTCTGTCAATGAACTTGATTTTGTACACATATATAAACAATGTTGAATTGCGTGACTTTTTTTGTTCTGTTATGAGAAAGTGGTTAAAAAATACATTTTCCTCAGTTAACAAAGGTTTTTTTTGTTTCTTCTGCTGAACAGATAGAACATCAGCTGACAAAGTTAGTTACAGGTATTATTTATTGACATCGTGCGTGGTGCATAATGTTGTTGTTACTTGGTATTCGTGGCTTCCCGCGTTCCTATACTCAAATAATAATAATAATAATAATAATAATAATAATAATAATAATACTCCTGTATTATTGTAGCTAGGTAGTAGATGATCAATCGCTAGCTTGTTGCATTGGCATGATGTTGTCACCCTGTATGTGCATGACATTGCCAAATATTAATAAATAAAGACAAAGTTATTGTCGGGTCATAAAACAGAGTTAGATTTTTACATATTGAACCTGACAATATTGTTTATTGACCTGACAATAACATTACACATAAATAGTTAATACACAAAAACTCGTATGATCTTAGATGGTTTCAAGGTGAGACGCATTATACAAGTATGACGTATTGTTAACGTCATGTTTGGTTATAAAGGTGACTCACCTTGAGATCGAATCATACAAAACTTGTTGATAATTATATTTATTTATTTTGCTCCATCGGCAAATCAAACTAAAGGACGCATATATGTCGCCCACTTTATATATCTAACCTTCCAATTCCATCGAGCACTTCACTTATCTTTTTATCTCTTTAGCTCTCTCCAACCCAATTTAAAGCAACAACAGATCCAACGTAGTAAGGCAATAAAAATGTCAAGTTTTTGTTGCCTCTCGTTATCCTGTTGTTGCTGTCCATCCAATAAAACCAATAATAATATCAAAAAACCCAAAAATTCCAAAATAGAAGACCTAGAGCGTGCACTGAAACGAGTTCAAAGGTACGGTACAGGTACTGTAAAAGTGATAATCGGGGCGATTTTAATCACCATAATACTGTGGCTCATGGTCCGTGTCCCAGAGCCACAGGTACATGTAACTGGTTTCGAAGTCGAAGCTATAACACCAAACCATTCAAAGAACTCAAGTAAAATTAGCTACAACATTACCATCCACAACGCAGACCTAGTAAAGACCCTCTACTACGATGTCCTCGCCGTACGTATAAACCCATCTGGTGATTCCTCGGTCGGATATACAATCGATTTCATCAATGACCCAATATATGGGATACCAAAAGGTCTTCGCCAGAAGCCTATGAACACTACCCTTCTTGCTAACCACACCCTTAATGTTGGTTGGGGCTCTCCTTATTTACTAGCCCTCAGATATCCCGAACAAGGCTATTATATTTTTCTCAGCTTCGTGATGCAAGTACGCTTTATGTTTACAACGCGTCAGCTTACAAAGTTGGGTTACATTTATTTTCAAGCTTACAATACTAGTGCTGATGGGGAAATTGGTATCGGCCCTAAATTTACCAAGGGACCTTATGGTAAGGCTTTTATTCCTGATGGAGGCCTTAGACTTACGTGATTATTATTTATTTGAGATTTCATTTTACCCACTTAATTAATGGGTTCATCTTCGGTTTTATCTTTCTATATCTATTTGGATGATGTATTTATTTTTTATTTAATGAGTTTCTTGTAAGACCGCTTCAACATGAGACTATTTTTATAATCAAGTATGACATCAACATGATGTCATATTTGTTTGAGGCGGCTCACGTATTGAGACAACCTTGTATAAGAATTTGTGTTATTCAGGGAGGGGGTGTACGCAAAAGCAACATTCTTATTTGGTTCATCTTTTGTTTAATCTTTTTTTTTATTTTATTTCGATAATGAATAAATTGGCTTGAATTATAACATGTAATAACAATACTAGTTAACTACAAGAATTTCGGCACCGACAAAGTTATAAAATGAGGAAGGCGATCTCGATTGGAAACTACTCCGTTATCAATTATCATGGGAGAAATGAAAGATCAAAGATGGTGCGAAACGAAAAAAAAAAAAACAAAAGATAAATAAATAAGGAAAAATGAAAATGAATAATCTCATATTTGGACGGTCGTATAATTAGAATAATTTCACAAATGAATTTAAGTCAAAATAATCCCAAACATTAACGACGTTAATGCGGGTGGATTAAATGGAGACGGAGTTAACGTTCCGCTAACTCCTTCATCTTCACCTTCCACCCTTTTTAGTTTTCACTCCTCACTATTACTGTCATTAATGGCGAAAGACACGGAGCTTGATGACGGCAAAAATCGAACCAGACGCCGGTGATATGTCCACCGAAGCCAATGAAACATTCTAAACATTTTGTTGTAATCTAAAAACTAGGAATCAACTTAATTACAAAGAAAACAAAACTTCAACATTCATAAATACACTACAAGAAAAAACAAGATTAGTGGCATTTTTTTTTTGCTACAATAAAGCAAAAAATTGCCACAAAAAGCTTTGGTGGCAAAATGAAAATTTGCCACAAGGTTGCCACAAGTAGTGCAACACAAAGATTATTATGACAATTTTCATACTTGCCACTATACATGTGCACTTTAGTGGCAAAATTATTTTTGCAACAAAAGCAAATGTGGCAAATTTTAACTTAGCCAAAAAATTTATAGTGACAAACTTGGACTTAGCCACAATATTTATAGTGGCAAATTACAAATTGTCACAAATTATATTAGTGGCAAATTAATATACTAAACACTATAACTTTAGATCAACTTGTTAATTCAATGTCTTTAATGCAAACAAGACCATGGAAATTTGATAAAACATTCCAGTCTTATGGCCCAGTGAAGAAGGTCACAATTGGACCTTCAACTTCAATGCATATTGACAAATGGGGACTCCCCAATTTCTTTTATAGATGATGTTGGAATAAATATCCTTTCACCCGGTCGATGTGGGACAAAAGTTGCGTGATATTGCATGGAGTAGTTAATTCCTTGATAGCGGATAGCGCTGCAATCTGCAAATTTGCTTCTACTATTAAAATTGTGAAATTTAAAATATGAAAGTTTCAATGACTAACCTCAATGGCGGATTGAGATGAGTGTATGTTGAAAGAGAAAATATTCGTCATAAGCGAAAGCCATAACAACATCCAGGTAAGAAGGAGAGCGCGCAAAAAAGGAACCAAACGAATAATAAGAGATTTTTTGTTCATTGTGAGGGTTTGGATGATGAATTTGAAACATCTTTGGGCCACCAAACCCTACATTTTGTGCTCATTTCCTACTCTAATAAAGATCCACCATTAATCAATCAATTATCTCTTTAAAAAAAAACGCCATTCACAGAAGCTCGCTTTCATTTCCACAGTAATTTTTAGTGTTTTCTCTCTCTCTAAAATGAAATATGCGATTGGGTCAAAGATTCAAATTTCATTTCCGCAGTAACACCATTAACAAACGATGGTGGTACCTACACTAGCTATTGGGCTTTTCTCTTCACCTAATTAGACACTACATGATAACAACGGAGCGTGTGAGAGGAACATACCATCATTGGGAGTCATATGAGCGGAAGCAGCAGTGTCAGGATACCATAGAGCGTCATTCACATCACCCGTGGATAGAGTAGCAAAGGAAGGGGCCGAAGAAACAGCTTGAGTACCCTGAACCCTGAAAGGACATTGAGAAGCGGGGTGGCCAGTATAATAACAAACAAGACATCGCAATTGGTTAGGGGAGGAGCCCAAAACTCCGTCGGGGGCGCTATTGCCTGAAACAAGTAAATTTTTAGGAACACAGGGCACATTGCAATAACTTGAAGATAACAAAAATGAATTGCATAAAGCTGTCAAACCATTATTGTTGTTGGATGATCCTTGCACTGCAGATGTGTTGTTTGAGTTTTGGCGCCCTCGGTTGTAATTATTCCAGCCACGACCTTTGCCACGACCGCCCCTTCCACGACCGTTGTTGTGAAATCTGCCGCCCCCACGACCATTGCCATGACCCTGATTGCCTCGACCAGCTCCACGACCACCTTGGTTGGGGTTGTTATTGTTCACACCCCCTTGGTCCTGAACAGCAAAAGCTTGATGTCCAGGATGCGGCTGGTCCCGATCAGCAAGTTGACGAAGACGTTGTTCACAGCAGATAAGGTTAACTTTAAGCTCATCCCACGTCAGTTGCCCACGAACATAGGTAATAGTAGTAATGAGAGATTCATACTCAACAGGAAGACCAATCACAGTGTATTGAATAAGATCAAGGTCAGAGACGGGAGCAATAATGGAAGCCAAGGAATCAGCTAAGGTTTTGATGTGCCTAAGATAATCCTCCACAGATTCGTTCTCGTTCTTACGAATGTTCGTAAGGGAACGTTTGAGGTCAACAATCCGAGCTAGGCTAGCGGTATTAAACTGATTAGTGATACGAGTCCAAATATGAGAAGCATGAATAACATCATGAACCTCGGCCAAGAGTTCGCGGGAGAGCGTGGCGAAAAGCCATGAACGAACACATTGGTCAAAGCGCAGCCATGATTGATAAGCCGGATTCGATTGTTGATAGCCAGTTGCATCTACAATGAAGGTGGGTGGAGGAGAGTGTGTACCATCCACAAAGCCCGACAAATTATGCATGACCAGAAAGGTTGTAAATTGTGTACGCCAAGGAAGGAAGTCCTCGATGGCGGCAAGAGTAATGGTCACATGATTCTTGACATTGACAGACCACACATTGGATGCAAAGGGAGGAAAACCACCATGGATTGGATCAAAGGGATCCGCAAACGAGGGACTCGACACACCAAACAGAGGATTGGAAAGAGGAGGCACAGTTGAAGAAGGACGGGATGACTAAAACAAAGAGGCCGGGACCGAAGGCTGTGTAGTAACCCAGGACACCGAGGGAGAGCCATAGGCAGTCGTAGAGAAGAGCGGCTGAGAGATACCCGCAGAGAAACGAAACCCTGGCGGGACCGAAGAGGACCCGGACTCATAGGAGGACAAGATAAAACCATGTGAAGGTGTAGCAGGCACAGCAACTAACAGATGGGATAGAGGAAGAAGAGAGAGGCAGGGAGGTGTTGTCGTCCATGAGAGAAAAGAAGGTGGGTAGGGTTTTTGGAGAGGTGGCGGGGAAAAAAAAATTATGAGAGACCTAGGGCTCTGATACCATGTACAGATAATAGACTGAATGGCTCACCCAATATGGGTGCCCTGACGTATATTTATACTAAAGGAACTAGGGTTAGAAATATTTACAATATTAAATATTAATTTCCTAATTATCCTATTAGAAAGTCACATAAAGATGACTCTTATTTTAGTATAAGCAATTGGGTTTTTTTTTTTTTTGCTAGTCCATAAGCAATTGGTTTACTTTAGTTAAGTACATCGAACCTTAATTATTACAATGATCGACAATCGTGTAGATATGAACAATTAAAATATAGTCAACATTATTAACCAAGGGGTCACATTTTCTAACAAATGTGGTATTGGAATGCAGGGAGTTGATGCGGAAGCACATTTACAAAGATTCTCTACCATCCGAGGGAAACTAACTGAGTGGCTGACAAGATGGCAAGATGGGCGAGAATGAATATGAGCTATCAAGATCTGATTCTGTGCCCCTCCCTCCATCCTGGCTGCATTAAGGAATTTGACTTAGATACGCTCCGCAATTACCATCCCCAAGCACATCGAGATATCCTTCAATGAAAGGTATGATGATTCCCGAAATTTTGTTAACATGATAGAATTCAGTGATATCTATTGCGTGTCCAGCTGCAAGACAATATAATAGAAAGTCATTAATAGTACTTATCAAAAAGTAACTAACAACATTATGTACATGTTAATAAATTATGGGTTTTCATACCAGTACTCCGCACGACGTTACTCGATGAGGATGAGCTACGACCACGCCCGCGGCTCGAACTGGATGACCTAGGGCGACCACGACCCCTCTGGGAGTACTCCCATGAACTAGGATCACGTCTGGTAGAGGAACTCCCTCTCGGTCGACCTCTAACTGTCGTGTTCGCTTCCTGCTCGACGTAACTCGCTTCCTCAGGTATGGCATCCACCAAAAGGGGTATCGGTGTTTTGATCCTGTCCATAACAAGATGTATACAACCATGGACTGTGAGTTTTTTGAAAACACCTATTATTACGCCAACCATCCTCGGTCTCAGGGGGAGAGTCCAGTTGACGATCTCAGTTGGCTGACGTACCCTATGGTGTTAGATCAGGACCCTCCTGAGCAAGTAGGCAATACCACCGCGACCGCTCCGGCTGTTGTACAACCTACCACAACACTCACTCCGCCAGCTCAAACCCTGTCTGATGAGCATCCACAAGAGGTAAGTATCAATTTAAATAATACTAACTCTCCAGATGTCCAAGAAACACAATTGCAGGGTCCAACTGTTGACACTTGTAACCCAGAACTCCAATCTGAGCTTAGTGAAAAAACTCCTACTTTGAGGTACCAATTACCTCCACGAAGTACAAGGGGCATCCCTCCTAGGAGATATGATCCAGAATTTGAAGCACAGAGATCTAGGTACCCAGTGGAAGAACCAGACAGGGGGAGTCTATCACAAACAGCTCTAGCCTTCAATACCGTCTTATATACCTCTGAGATTCCTAAAACTGCTGAAGAGGCCCTAAAACATAAGAACTGGAAGAAAGCTATGCAAGAAGAATTGGATGCACTCCAGAAAAATAAAACTTGGGATAAATGTGTCCTGCCTAAGGGAAAAAAGTTGGTGGGGTGTAGATGGGTGTTCTCCATCAAGTACAAAGCTGACGGGAAAATTGAAAGATACAAGGCTCGGCTAGTAGCTAAGGGATACACTCAGACTTATGGGATCGATTACTCTGAGACATTCTCCCCGGTAGCAAAAATTGATACTATTAGAGTCCTGTTCTCTATTGCAGCAAACAAAGACTGGCCCCTCTATCAGTTCGACGTAAAAAATGCTTTCCTACACGGGGAAATAAAAGAAGAAGTCTACATGCAAGCTCCTCCTGGCTTCACTCACACCTTCAAATCCGGTGAAGGATGCAAACTCAACAAGGCATTGTATGGCCTAAAGCAATCACCCAGGGCTTGGTTCGGAAAATTCACTATGGCGATGAACAAGTTTGGGTATCACCAGAGCAACTCAGACCACACCTTGTTCCTAAAAAGGAAACAAGGCCTCATCACATGCCTCATAATCTATGTAGACGATATGATTATCACAGGGGATGATATGGCAGAAATTGAAGATCTGAAAAGAAAGTTGTTTCAAGAATTTGAAATGAAAGACTTAGGGAACCTTAAATACTTCCTTGGTATTGAGGTTCTAAGATCGAAGCAAGGAATTTTCATCTCCCAGAGGAAATACATACTTGATATGTTGGCAGAGGTAGGCCTGATTGACTGCAAACCAGCAGAAACTCCCATTATGACCAACCATGGGCTCAGAATCACTGAAGGGGCCAAAGCAGCAAATAGAGAGCAATACCAGAAAATGGTTGGAAAACTAATCTACCTATCACACACTAGACCCGATATTGCATATGCCGTTGGAATAGTCAGCAGATTCATGCACATGCCCCAAATCCAGCACATGGATGCAGTCTTAAGAGTCTTGAGGTACCTCAAAGGTACTGTTGGTAGAGGAATCCTGTTCAGGAAAAACAACCACGTTGATCTTCTGGCCTATACAGATGCAGATTGGGCAGGTGACAGGGATGGTAGGAAGTCCACCTCTGGATACTTTACCCTAGTTGGAGGTAACCTGGTCACATGGAAAAGCAAAAAACAGAAGGTAACTGCATTATCGAGTGCAGAAGCAGAATTCAGAGGAATAGCAAAAGGTGTTGCAGAGGTTCTATGGCTTAGAAAACTTCTTAACGAACTCGGTTTCCCTCAAAGAAGGCCCTGTGAACTCTTTTGTGATAATAAAGCTGCAATTAGCATCTCAGAGAATCCGGTTCAGCATGATCGAACCAAACATATTGAAGTGGATCGTCACTTCATCAAAGACAATTTTGAAGGAAAAGTTATAAGACTGCCCTATGTCCGGTCCGAAGATCAGTTAGCAGACATCTTGACCAAAGTCATTGGCCCCATCCCGTTTGAGAGTGTCTTGTGCAAGTTGGGCATCGTCGATCCCACGACCCAACTTGAGGGGGAGTGTAGGAAAATATAGGAAGCTTTCCTATAATTTGTGATTCTCTGTATATTTAGTTTTAGGAAGTTTTCCTCTCCTTATTATTTGTCCTTATTATAGGCTGATTATGGGCTTGATACTCGCCTAATTTAGGCTCCAGTTTGTGTATATATTTGAGGTATTCCCTCACCTAATAGTGCAGAAAGCCATTAAACACAAAACTCTGTCTTCAAGCTTTTCACATTTCATCAAACACCTAGCATGATAACAAGCAACATCAAGCTCTTACCAACAAAACCAAGGGCAAAAGGGGTAGTCTTGCATAATCAAGGCATAATGAGGCTTAATCCCCAATCCTAGAAAGGAAATTACTCACTAATCATGGTTTTAGTCATATCAACATCATAATAACAGTACCCATCAATAAATACAAACCAAGATTCAAAGGCCAAGTATTGATAGAGAGGGAGAGAGGAGCGAGAAAACTTACAACCAATGTCAAGATTAAAGAGAAGATTAATACTAATTACCCAAAGTTTAACACTCACTAAATTATCATGATCTCAATATTTGAGGAATACTAGTAAGAACCATAGAAAAATTAAGTTAAGGATGAGATAAGATGAGGGGATCCCGTACAAAGAGGGTATTTATAACCCCTTGGTCGCGTGCGTGAGGGGGCACAAAACTAGGCGAAAAACGACAAAAATAGACCAAAAATGGCATAGGCTGTTTCTCCAGACATGCTTTTTTTTTTTTCCGTGACAGAAGGTTGGGGAATTTTGGCCAAAGTGAAATGGTCATTTTTCCAGCCCGTTTTTCTCTAGTTTGTCCATTTTTCCCTCTTGGTGCATTTTGGACAGTCTTGCGCTTGGAATTGGCAACAACATAGAACATGAAAGTTGTAGCTTTGTTTGTTAGCTCTGCACAACACTTTGAATCACTTAATTTGAAGCTCATATGAAGACTTGATGAACAAAACTCTGAAGCGGTGTCCAAACTATGTCATTGGATTTTCTAATCTTATAAATGTCCTTATATCTTCTAGAGTTGGTTCTAGAATGAGCACATGTGCACACAATATTTCAAAAATGTAAACAGGAATGTACAAGAGAAACAAAATTCAAGCTAAGACCATGAGACACACTAAGACCCTGTTCTCTTCAATGGAATGGTGCGGAACGGTGAGGAACAGAAAGGAACGGAACAGAACGGCGTGGCGCGGATAATTCAAAAATATGTGAGACAAAATGAAGTACAGAATGCGGCGTGGAACGAAACGGAACGGAACGGATTGGAACGGAATGGAACGGAACGGAATGCAGCATGGAAACGACGAAAAGAACAGGGCCCTAGTCCCTGTTCTCTTCAACGGAATGGTGCGGGACGGTGAGGAACGAAACGACAAAAAATGTGAGACAAAATAAAGTACAGAATGCGGAACGGAACGGATCATCTCATCGTTGGATTCGCTGCTCGCAATTAAATCATCCATTGATTGATTGCTGGTAGGTTGTGAGATCTGGATCGTTTCCTTAATTAGTTGTTTTCTGTAATTATTCAATGTAATACGAGTATTTGAATTGCTAGGGCTTTGAGCTTAATTAGTAGATTCAGTAACTTGATACTATAATTGGATTCAGTTTTCAACAGATGTTTGATGCTCGATCTAGCAGAGTCATGCAAGGAGATAATGAGGAATCTTTGTTGATTTGTTTAATATAAACAAGCGCTCATCAAGGGTTCATGATGACTTTTCCAACCTTTCTTCTATATAATTTATTAAGGGTTCATGTCTCTTTACCTGCCATCAGTCATCACTTGGAGAAAAAAAAGAACAACAAATTGAATTGCAATCCAAAAGAACATTCCCTATTTCAAGGCCGTTGACATTTAGAAGACAAATGAAAACAATGCAAGTACCTTGAGTTCAAGAGTAACATATAGGAAAATAAAGTCTATTTTAATTGCATTAGAGGGATTAAAATATTTGACAATAAGTTCCTAGCGCGGCGGTCTGGTTGAGATTAGAGAAACAGAAAGATTTCTCCCCCCTCGGCGTCAGCAGTTTGATTTTGATCGGCGTCATCAGTTTGGTTTTGATCGGCGTCATCAGCATTGGTGGTGGTAGTAGTAGTAGTAGTATTATTAGTAACAATAGTTACTGCTTTTGGCTGGCATCCTTTGTGCTTGAGTATCGCCCATATGTGTGTAATGAACTCACCCCCTACAGATAACCGATTTGCGTGTGCGTCCACTACATTCCTGTGATCTGAGTGGAGAGCCAGAAACATTAACATTTCTGTCCAGAGTTCTGCTAATGTTTTCCATAGATGATCGTTATTATTATGATCCTCACCAAAAAGAACCTCCTTAAGCTGAGTTCCTTTATTCAAAATGGAGTCTTGATCTTCTTGAAAGAGTCTTTTCTTCTCGGCATCAGCTGGTCCATCTCTAATTTTCAGATCTTTCACTACCCGGTCAAAATCACACTGAGCTGTATGCACATCACCTCCATTGCTAGGTATCATCTGGGGAGTAAAGGCAACCAAATATGCACAATATTTGGATATTTTGTTGGGTATCCTTTTGGTCAAAAGGGATGGAGGCTTTATGATCTTGATAAACATGAGTTCTTTGTGTCAAGAGACGTAAATTCTTTGAAGAGACTTTTCCCTTTGTTGACACGGAAGCTAGCAATATTACGCCAACGGATCACTTTGATATAGATGTGGATATTGATTTAGACTTTGCGGATTTTTTGGATGACTCCACTGTTGTCACCGTTCCTAATACCAGGGATACAACAGATGAGGGTCTAGATGTGCCTTTTATCCCCAATGACCCGAATTCCTCTGCCACTGTCAATACTGGGTCTGACCAAACCCCAAGTCCGGCAAGCCCAACAGAAATAGAACAGCCTAGTGTTGTGGACGACTCTGTCCAAACTGGGTCTGGGTCTGGGTCTGACCATACTGCAGAACAGGCAGACTTAAATAATCAGAGTTCCAAAGAAGTTTTGGGACGTGGAAAGCGCACTAAAACCCCTTCAGTGCTCCTAAGGGACTTTGTTACTCACAGCGTTGTTAAAGAGAGTCCATCGAACACTGCTACTTCTCTTCCACAGCATACCTCAGGTACTCCTTTTCCTATAGCACATTATATTAATTGTGACAATTTCTCTATGCCCTATCGCAAGTTTCTTGCAGCTGTCACTACAGGAGAGGAACCTCGGTCTTTTAAAGAGGCCATGAAAGATGATGGGTGGAAGAAAGCTATGCAAGAGGAAATTAAAGCCTTGGAGGATAATGGTACTTGGACTCTCGAATCACTTCCACCTGGCAAGCGTGCACTGGGAAGTCAATGGGTTTATAAGAGGAAATACCTCTCCAATGGAGATCTTGAGCGGTTAAAAGCTCGCTTGGTTTTTTTGAAAATCATCAAGTCGAAGGTTTGGATTACTCTGAGACCTTTGCTCCCGTTGCCAAAATGGCAACCATTTGTGCCTTTCTAGCCATTACCGCTTTCAAGAATTGGGAACTTCACCAAATGGATGTCCATAATGCCTTTCTCCATGGCGATCTTGATGAGGAAGTTTATATGAAATTGCCTCCTAGTTTCACGTCATCGGAGCCAAATCTGGTTTGTCATCTTCGCAAATCTCTATATGGCTTAAAACAGGCACCCCGTTGTTGGTTTGCAAAACTGGTCACTACTTTGAAAGGTTATGGATTTCTTTAGTCTTACTCTGATTATTCATTGTTTACTTACACTAAAGATGGTGTGCAGCTCAATGTCTTGGTGTAAGTCGATGATCTAATTATTTCTGGCAATGATTATGTTGCTTTAAGAGCTTTCAAGACCTATTTGGGTGACTATTTTCATATGAAAGATCTTGGTCCACTTAAATATTTTCTTGGTATTGAGGTAGCTCGGAGTACAGTTGGCTTATTTCTTTGTCAAAGAAAGTATTCTCTTGATATTATTACTGAGGTCGGCCTCTTGGGGGCAAAACCAGCCGACACTCCTATTGAACAAAATCACAAGTTAGGACATGCCATTGGTGTCAAACTCGATGATCCAGAATCCTATCGGCGCCTTGTCGTTCGTCTTGTGTATTTATCTGTCACACGACCTGACTTGGCCTATTCGGTTCATCTTTTATCTCAATTTATGCAAGATCCTCACCAAAAGCATTGGGAGGATGCTCTACGGGTTGTGATGCGTTATTTGAAGGGAACTCCAGGTCAATGTATTTTATTGTGAGCTAACAGTGACCTATCTTTAAATGGATGGTGTGACTCGGATTGGGCTGCCTGCCCCCTCACACGGCGATCCTTAACGGGTTGGTTGGTGTTTCTTGGTCAATCACCTATCTCATGGAAAACAAAGAAGCAAACTACTGTCTCAAAGTCTTCCGCTGAAGCAGAATATCGCTCCATGGCTGCCATCACTTGTGAGCTGAAGTGGTTGAAAGGTTTGTTATTAAGTTTGGGTGTTCATCATCCCAAAGCTATACCATTGTTTTGTGATAGCCAGTCGGCTTTACATATCGCTCGCAATCCTGTTTATCATGAACGCACAAAACATATTGAAGTTGGTTGTCACTTTGTTCGTGATGCTATTACCGAAGGTCTAATTGTTCTATCGTATGTTCGTACGACAGTGCAATTAGCTGACTTATTTACAAAGGCTCTCAGCAGGAAGCAGTTTGATCTATTACTCAGAAAGTTGGGCATCGTGAACCCCCATGCTCCAACTTGAGGGGTGGTGTTACGAGATCTTACCGAGATTTCAGGCGTGACTTATGAAAAGTTCGGTTTTGCCTGAATATGGCAAGTTATCATAGAAGATTTCAGGCGTGACTTATGGAAAGTTCGGTTGTGCCTGAATATGGCAAGATATCATAAAGTTTGATATTGTTTAGGATTGTTTCCATATACACCACTACAATAAGGACTTACAACATCGCACATACAACGTCGGTTTATAAAAACTGACGTGTTAACGAAGCAGTGGCATACTTGTAAATTAGTGTAAACCTTATCACGTCGGTTTTTACAAATAACCGACATAGTATCTGGTAATAAGAAACCGACATCATAGGGTTGTATCTGAGGTATAGCTACATTGTCAGTTATTTCTACCAAACCGATTTGATAGCCCACGCACAAAAAAAGAAAAAAGAAAGGCAAACTGTCTCTCTCTCCTCAGATTACTTTACCCCTCAAATTAGACCTCACCCTCTCTCTCTCTCCTCAGATTTAACACGCTTATTGTCTTCTTCTCTCCACAGATCTGCTCAAACTTCAACTCCCCTTTCCCCATTTCTATCTCATCAGATCTCCCAAAAACTGAATCAAATCTCGCCTGAAAGCTGCGCGCTGGTGTGAAGATGTCGGTTTGAGCGAGTGGATCTAGGTTCCACGAAATTTACGAACTGAGAACCTCCAAGATCGGTATCTCGAAGGGCACTTCTGGGTGAGTTGTGGTTGTTCTAGAGTTTGGCGATTATAAAGGTTGAAGGCTTTTCAACCTAGAGAATCGTTCAATTTGGGAGATGTGGGGTTTGAAACGAAGCTTGGTGGTTCGAAAATCTTGGTTTCAAGTTCTACGGGATTGAGTTCTGGGTTGCTCGCGCATCATGCGCAAGATTGTTGTCAAGGCTTAAGTAGGAGAGATTTCACAGCAATTGCAGCAAATTCTCTCTTTGTCAGGTTCATTTTCATGCTCTTTCCTCACCGTTTCACTAACTAGGGCTAATTTGTTTTATTTTTCCTTTGGCGAATTTGTGTTTTTGGAAACTGTTTAGGGCAAGCATCACTAGAACTGCGATGATTTTTATTTTGTTTGCTGGGAGGTTAAGGGTTATTTCCTTGAAGAAGCATCTCGGGATCTGTGATTTTATTTTCTTTTTTCTTTTCATATCTTCTGGTTATCTCTATCTCAGTGTGAAATTTAATCATTTGTTAAGTTTAGTGTTTGAATTAGTTTTAGTTTTATTCAAAGCATGAAATATAATGAATGATTTTTTATTGACAAATTTGTGGATTATTGATGCTGATTAGGTTTTGTTAGTTTAGATTCTTAGCTGTTATGATGAGGGAATTTCCGTGGGATTACTTCTGAACTAACCGACTATAAATGCCATTGTTTCTCCTCTCTAAACTGTTGTAACCTCTAGCTGCAGAAAAATGGATTCAACGTTCAACTGTATGTGTCATCGTGACTGTGACGGTGTATGTATATCTAATTCAGAGTGCTAGTTGATTGATTATGCTGTTGATTGAAAACAACTGGAATTACAGTGCTAGTGACAATAGATAAGTAGTAAACTATAGTTAGTGAATTGAGATATCTGACATACCCTATAATGACCCAGATTCCAATGATGAACGTTTGTACATTGGATGGACACCTTTGGACTTCGTAGTGTATATCTTCAAGAGGCTATTTGGTCCAAATTTATTGGTCTCATGAAGGATGAAATTGAGGAATGTCAGAAAACTTGTTGCATCAGTTACTGAATTGTTATATGCCTCTAGAAAGTCTTACATCATCTAGGTGATGGATTTATGAGTTATGAACTACAGGACTCACTGGGAAGTAGGGTTATACAATACAATGCACATGCATTGAGGATGATTGTAGGATATGTGGAGACCTGATTTCTCAATTCTATACGCTGTTTAGTTGCTTAGTTGCTAATCTCTTCCTACAACTTGAAAGAAATTAGATTACTGGTTCTTTCTGTTTTCTGATTTATGGTACTTTCTGTCTATTTATATGCAAATAATAATTTACAGATATGATGGAAACAACTCTATTGCAGATGTTCAATGTGCTTAGGAGGTTACCAAGCAGAAGATAGGCTTTAACATATACCTACATGCGGCCATACCTTTCATCAGAACTGCATTGACCACTGGCTAGCCATGGCTTCACTTGCCCACTCTGTCGCCTTTCCCTTATCAGTTCATCCAAAGATCCACCTGATACCTGTATAGAGACTTGCAGTAGGCTGAACAGCATGGAGAATTTTGATGACGTCCTGCTTAACAGGCTGCAGGTTTTATGACTATGCTTAGTATTATCTAGTTTTGATCGATTGATGATACGAGGACGTATGAGAGTTTAGTGTGTGAATTAGTTTTACTCAAAGCATGAAAATATAAAGAATGATTCTTTATTTACAAATTTGTGGATTAGTGATGCTGATTAAATTTTGTTAGTTTAGATTCTTAGCTGTTATGATGAGGGGATTCCCGTTTCGATTGTCTTGTCTGTTTTGTGTCGATTGATGGAGCTTGAAGCAATTGGTATTCTGGTTATCCAGATCCTACTCAAAGATGCGAGTTTATCTGCTGAATTCTTCTCCATCTTTTCTTCCATTTGAGCCAAGGTAAATTATGTTGCTGGTTTGTTGAAATCGTTGGTACTGTTATGGGTGCGGAGCTGAAATTTGCTGTTTAAGACACACTTGGGAGATTCCTTTTGTTCCTGCGTTACCTTAAACCATTGCTGGGTCTGATTGCATTATCTACTGAACTTCTTGTTATTTGGAGACATGTATTGGTAATTTATTTTTTCTAAGGTTTGATTGAATCTGCTTTTAATTAAATTTGAGTAAAAACTGTGATTGTGAAACAGACACACAGAGAAGAGGAAGAGTAAGAGGAAAAGAAGGGGAGGGGTGTGTGTGTTCAAACCCATGTTGCTCCATGTTTTGGTTTTTCTCCAGGATTGTATACATCATCTGTTCTTTTTCTTCTTTTTCCTGGTGGTTTAATTTCGAGCTCGTTTTATCTGTTTAATGCATTGTTCATTATTTGTGGTATAGTAGCAGCCCACTCCTCTATGTTCCTTACATAACTACATTCATGTTCTGACAAAATATATAGAGAAATACAGAGGTCCATGCTACAGTTATTCAGGTTCTCTTTATGAATTGGAAGTCGAATTCTGATTTTAGTGTATATGGGGTTGCATTTTGCACTTGCTGTTCGAACAGTGTGTGTGCTCTGTGTGTGTGTGTGTGTGTTCAGAGTTGTAGGTAGCCGTTGTGTTCTGTTAATCGACATTCTGCGATTACAAGCCTAAGTTTTTACTAGTGAAACAATTGTGAGTATAGTTCTGCAAGTCATAAGTTCTGTTTACTAGTACACACCACTGTAATTACATCTCTCCCCATCTTTTGTTCTCCTTATATGAATGTGGTAGCCCCTGAGTATAAACTCCAAGGTGGTGTTTACTTGCTTGCAATCAAATCTAATGCAATGCAATCATTTTATAGGGTAGATATGAGGTGGAAAAGGAAGAAGGGGAAGGAAAAAGATGGGAAAAGTGAGATTGATTACACCATTCAAAGTAATCATCATTACATGTGAAAAGTTTAGCAATTGTGATTACATTGAATCATGCAATCAACTCCACTTTTCTTATCCCACTCCTCTCACTCCTTCACTTTTCACCCCACATTTACTCTATAAAATGATTGCATTGCATTACATTTGATTGCAAGTTAGTAAACGAGCCCTAAGTCCTATAATGGTATTGTTAGGATTCATGTAAAAGAATTACAGCTCATTCTTCTAGATTCTTAAGTAGGCCAGCCCCTTACATAGTACATACCAAAACTAAGTTCTTGCAAGTTTAATTTTCATGTGCATTTATTTGATATTGGGCGTTAGATGCTATTTGAGTATGGATGAGCGAACTTGCTACATTGAGAATCTTCTTGAAGAGAATCAGCTAGAACACCCTTAAGTTGATACGATACTCTCACATGTGCAGATTGCAGATCAAGTAAGTTGTGCCATTCGTTTATCATGTGTGATGGAGTAGCACTGCTGGGATTAATTGATCATGTTTCTGGAATCTGGGCAAGTGTTGTTGTATTGTGTGAGAGGAAATCAACTCAAAGAGAGCAAAATAAATGTGCTACTCAAATACGATTTAGAATAAGAACTTCTTTTTGTTGTTATTTTTCCTATTCTACATACATATATCAAATAAATATAAGTTTGGTGGTGATTTATAGATGATTCAATAATAGTTGTTTTTTTTTTTTGGAGGACGTACAAGCTATTTGATTCAAGAGAAAATTTTTTTTTTTTGGAAAAAGTAACCTCTTTCACGTTGGTTTTCTAAATAAAACCGACGTCGTAGCCCACGTTTATTTAAGAAAAAAACTGTCTTTCACGTCGCTTTTTGGTTAAAAACCGACGTTGTATCCTGTATTTCACGTCGCTTTTTCATAAAAACCGACGTCATACCTCGCCGTTTGTCGTCGGTTAAAAAACGTACGTTGTAGGTGTATCCCTACTATGTCGCCCCCCTACAACGTCGGTATTAAAACCGATGTTGTATGCCTTAAAAAACCGACATTGTATCCTATTTCTGTAGTAGTGATACAAATTATTTCCATATTCTAAAAGATATGTATAGATACCAGGGCTGTATATATATACTCGGTGATAATCAATACAAACACAAGCTTTTCGCCTCAATCTTTTCATTAACTCTATAGCCCAAGGATTGAAGTATTTGATTCTCTCAACACCCTAGCTTCATTGAAAGCATATAATGAGGACATGTTATACAATGGTGCTGCCGGAGCTTAGAATACAAGTTAACATTAAACTTGATTGCTAGTTAACTATAATAAGCAAAATATTAGAGTAGCTATAATATAAGTTAAAAGTTAAGTAGTCAAGTATGGCTGTTTTGGGTAGTTGGGTTACTTAATTTGTCAGGCAATTTTTTATGAAACTTGGCTTTCTTTCTCCTTGGATGCATATTAGAACATTCATCTGCTATGCTGTCAATGACATGCTTCAGCGAAGTTTGTGCTATTATGATACTAATTAATAAATTGGAAGTAAGACTTTGGTTTCATACTTAATTAAGTTGAATTGAATGACTATTATTGAGAGGACGTCGTAAATAATTAAAATTTTATTTTCTCGAATTATATAAACAGTTAGCAAACTTTTGAATTAATTAGCAGTAAATTTTATATGAGATCAACTATTCATAGAAAAATAGGGTCATTATTTAAAAATATAGGGGTCGCTTATGGTAAACAGAGACCCTTAATTCATTAAAAATTAACTCCCATGTCACTAAAAGTTACGAAAATATATCGTTTTATAGAATTTTTTATGATTAAATAAACAATTGGCATGGCAACTACTCAACCAAAAAAAATTGACAATTTTTATTTATTAGCAACTTGGCATTCATGGTGGGCTAACGATGTTACTAACTTACTATATTCGAATATCATTAACTAGTCTTTTTTTGAGTATGTATATGGATGTAGTATATTATTATCTTATGGACAATTATCAAATGGTTAGTTCACCTTTGTTTAAACATATAATAATTGCCATCGTTCGATCAGTAAACGCATCATTTCCTTATTAACATATGTATCTAACCCTCCCGTTAATCAAGCACTTTCAATTTTCGTTTTTGTATCATTTCCTTTCTTTCTCCTTCAATTCTCTTTCCATCAAGAAAAAACCCATAGCTACACAAAGGAAAAAGTAGCAACACAATGTCAAGTTGTTGTTGCCGCTTCACATGTTGTTGCTATCCATCGTCGGCCAAAACCCAAAAAGCCGATGACGACATGGAAGCCAAAACCGAAACCCGAACCGAAACCAAAAAATGCGACACAGCTCTCACCTTGAGACGAGTTTACAGGTACGGTCTTGGTACCATACATGTAATAGTCGGGGCGCTTTTAATAACCGTAACACTGTGGCTCATGGTCCGTGTCCCTGAGCCACAGGTACATGTAACCGGCTTTCAAGTAGAAGCCTTAACCACTAAACCAAACAGTACTCTCATTCACTACAACTTTACTATCCACAATCCAGACATTTTCAAGTCTCTTCACTACGACATCCTTGTTCTTCGTATCACCCTCAATCAAAAATCCACAAAATCTGGAGCTACAATCGATTTCAATTACGACGAACAAAGTGGGGAATCAAAAGGGATTTACCAAAGGCCTGGAAAAACCACCCTTCTACCAAATCATACCATGGATTTTACTGCATATGCTGTTGGATGGAATATTACTACTGACGTGAAAACGTTATTACCACCTACTGCTGGTAATTTTATTAAACTCAGGTTTGTGATGGAAGTAAGTGTTAGGGCTTTCAATAGGGTGGTTGCTAGGCGTCAGCTTATGAGGACTGGTCAGATTTATTTTCATAAGGATGTTATCGATCCTTTGAAAAAGGTAAAAAAAGAAGACATTATTCCAGATGGTACAGCTTATATTGATCCTCGTGGGGGGCTTAGGCTTACGTGATTATCGATCAAATTATCTAGCTGAAAAAATTAGGTATCTTGTTCGTTATCTCTATGTGTATTTTGTTTTGTGCTTTTTTTGCAAGTTCCATGATGTTTCATTGGTTTTAGATTTTGTCCAATTATGCAATTTGTTCCATTTCATTGAAAAGAATTGAACCTCAAAAGAATTCGAATGGTGCTTATGTAAGCACGCACACACATAAATGACTTTTTCTGCTAATCTTCTTCTAGCTTGGCTTTCTCTATGTATAGCTTGAACTATTTTCATTTCATGAAGTTGTCGAATGAGATCGAGAGGCCGTTGGATATTATAAAAAGGTAGAAATGGAGAATACACAGATGGATGATTTGATGATTTTTCATTGAAAATTTCTTGAAGATCAAAGTAATTTTTTTTTGTAATTTTCACCTTTGTAGAACACTTTGTGTAAGTTGTCCAGCCAAATTGCACGGCCGTGGATGATGGTGGATCTCTATTTGTTAATTAGGGGTTTACGCTCGGTTTGCCTCAAATTAATTTTACTTAAATTCAGTTCATTTCAGTTACGATCATGTATAATTTTATCACTCATACTACTATAATTTTTTATTCCGAAATAAATTCATGATGATAATTATGTCATCGGAAAGATATATCTCAAAGGATACTATCAAACGAGTCCAATATTGAATATGTTTGGATGCGTTTTAAATGGTCAAATGTCAAGTTAAGAAAACAAATTCATTTCAGTTCAGTTCAGTTAAGTTTTTTCTAGTTGAAAAGAACAGAGCTTAGTGTCCGTCAAAGTTGATATGAAATTATCTACAGTAAACAGAACTATTGCGCAAAAACTTGTGTGGACTTAACTCATAGAGGCCCAATGGACTAAATCTTTTTAAAAATACCTTTCATGTCTCAAAACATTTGACCAAGTCCACCCAAAACCAAGACAGAACTATTGAACCTAGGGGCTAGGGCTGTTCATTTAGATTTTGGATTGGAAATTTGTCTAGTCCAAATACAATCCAAACTAATTTGGAACTCAAATTTTTGAGTCTGAATCCAATTCGAAGTATTTTCCATAATCCAATCTAATCCGAACAGTCCAATTTCAAGCACTACTCACTTTATTATTAGATAGAATACCACAGCTCACGTAGACATAGACTTCGAAAGAGCAAGATTAAAGGGACGAAAACTACTTCATTCGGTTTATAGTAAAAGTAACATGATAATACAAAGAAGCAACGATACCTCCACGGATGAAGGCGCCATTGCTAGAGCTCCGTTATAGTTATCAACTACTGCTACTCGAATGCAACTAAATTATATACACTACACAGTAATCTACGGAATTTGTGACTTCTCGTTAAGGTGAGCATGAATGTCCTTCTTCGTCTTGATCTTCTCCTATTTGTGAGGTTTTTTTGTTAATTGCCCATGATCCTACAATCTACTCTTTATGCACCACCTGTAAGAACCTTCGCGGGGAATCAACCCCACCGAGCGCCTCTCACGGGCTCTTAGTCGAAAATTGAGTGGATTTGTATTATTTAGAATTATTGGGGATTTGATTAAGATTACCAGGAAGTCGCCACCAAATTTTAATAAAAACAAGAAAACCAATTTATTGAAAATAATCCAAGTCGAAAGTCTAAAGAAACTCCACCCGAATTAAGTGTACCCCAATTCCGATTGGGAATATTGACTCGAATGACCCAATAGTCAAAGATTGAGTTCAGGGGTATAGGTAGGAATTGGGAAGATTTTAAGCACCCAATAACGCCCGTTTCACTAAACGACATTTACTAATTGATCTTGATTAATTGATAATATTGCTCGGCTCCATACAAATCTGGTCGTCCAAAGTCCTAGATTTAACTAAGTGGATTTGAACATCCATTAAAATTATATGTTATCACTTTTGCATGCATTTAATCTCATTTGCATAAAAACAATAGAAAAATATTAATTATTGCATGCTAAAATAAATTAAAGCAACAACAATAATTAAAATCCTTCAACCCTACCTTGATTGCTAAACGCACCAAAGTTGCTAAATTTCATCAATAAATGAGTTAGTAACTTCAAGGCAATTAAAACAATGCAATTGACTTAACCATAATCAAATATAAAATAAAACATGATTGAATTAATAGAAAATAGATTTGAAGATTAAATAGAGCTTTCAGATGGAACCTTGAATGAATTAGAATTTAATGTCAATGCTCTTGAACTTTTAGCTGAGAAGGATTGAACGTTGAATTTTGAGTGGTAGAAATATTGAAGGTTCAATTAGAGGTTGGATGGTAGAGTTTGAATGTATTTTTTTTTATGGTGTTTAGGGCTGTTTATTTGATGATGCGGGAAAGATATGGAGGAATATTGAGAGAATATAGTTAATTAGAGAGCTCTACAGTTTAATTTAAGTTCACCATTATGTTCCCCTTGAAAAAACGAAGAAAAATAGTATATATAGAGGTAGGGTTAGTGTAATACCCCGTATATTTCAATATTTTCCGAAAGTGATTTATCATTTTATAAACTAATATTTATTTAGTTTTGGTAATTATGTGTATTTATTTTAGCTTTTCAATTTTATGATTTTTTAAAAGAAAAAAAGGGGTGAGTTTGTGCTGTATATGGAGAAGTTGGTTTCACCGCCTTAAGGTCTGTTCTCCCCAACTTATTTCTGTTTATTTCTGTTTATTTCAGCAAATTTAAACAAACTTCAACAAACTTCAACAAATTTCAGCAAACTTCAACAAAGTTAAATAAACTAAAATAAAGTTAAACAAAGTTCAACAAAGTTAAACAAACCAATTTACAAACTAGTTATAAAAAACACTTGAATCAACAAGATCCAACAAAAATAAACAAAGTTCAACGAAGTTCAACAAAGTTAAATAAAGTTAAATAAAGTTCAACAAAAATAAATTTTCAGTAATAAATATAAACGTTTTTCAGTTGGGGAGAACAGACCCTTACTCATTAGTTATATCAAGAGGCCCCTCTCTCTCATGCTCTTATTTCCTAAAGAGAGCAAAACCACCATCACCATCCTCACCAATTTCGACACCATCACCGTTCAAGCATCACCACCATCTTCTTCTCTGCCCTCTCTTTCAAAACTTTACTGCGTTTCTCTAAACTGTCCTGGTGGTGCCATTGCTTGGCTGTCGAAGGCAAAATTCTCTCTCCTCTCACTTCTCTGTTTCGCGTGAGCCTTCCCATGCCCCTGTTCTTCGTTGTTGATATCGCTTCTGCTATTGCCGAGGTATTTGTAGGCTAGTGGCTATTGGAAGGTGGTGCTCGGCCCAAATCGTCAGCCCTTCTTGTTGTTCATTGATTGGTACCACAAACCTTAAACCCTAAACTGATTTGGGTATTTAGTGATTAAATTCTGAATTGGGTTTTAATTTACCTATTCTGTTTATATGCATATATGATGGATGTTTGAGGATTGAATTGGAGGATTTATGGTGCGTAATTGCTTTAGGTGGTTCGATTAGAGGTAACTTATATCAATTACGTACGATTCTGTTTTAGATTTATTTTGAGTATACTACGTGTATGGGTAATTGGATTGATTTGACATGAAATTATGGTATAGTAGTAATCTATGTAAATTCCAGCTAGTATTATAGTGATGCTAATGTTAAGTGTGAATAGGTAAATTAGTCATGTTTATTGACCTGTAAACATGTATATGTTGTTAATAGGTGGGCTATTTCTATGTTTAATATACTTAAGAGGAATAGAGTAAATTGTTGGATATTAATTAGAGTATCTGCAACGTAAATACTTGCTGTCCAAAATATATATATATATATATATATATAGTTTTGAGGTTTGATTGAAAGAAGAAATCATGCAGGATCAATATGGTGTGTTATGGGTTACTTAGGAATGATTTAGTAGTAATAGAGCATGCATTAAGAAGCTAGATTAAGGTGTAAGACGATATGTGAACCAGCCAGTGTTTTGGCTTATTGAAAGGTGTCTTTACATCTTTGTTTATTTTTACCACTGGTTGATTTTATGTGAAAGTTATGTTGAATGCCTATGTCCAATGTATGTGTATGAGGGCTGGGATCTAGTTTTAGCAGCTAGTAAGGGAGGTTGCATATTCTTACAAGTTGACCCTATGTGATTAGTTGACAGTGGATAAGTTCTCATGTTATAATTTGGATATAAGTTGGATATATGCTACAATGAATGAAGGATGTCTTCCTCTGCTACGAGCTATGAATGTTATGAGCAAGTATATGACGTATTGTGCAAACGTTATAAGAGATAAAGGAAAGAAAAAGTTAAATAAAAGTTACTAATCATTTAAAGTGAAAGATGGCACCTGATAGTTTAGGAATTTGTGGGTAACAAAAGAAAAGTTCGGGAGACATCCCATATATATGTGTGTTGAACTGGGACCCAGATGTGTCCTAACCCCCAGATGTGGCTATTGACCCCCAGATGTGGTCAACAATTCCAAGAGCCCCCAAATGTGGCTAACTGACCCCCAGATGTGGTCAAAAGTTATAAAGAGCCCCCAGATGTGGTCGGATAGTTTTAAATGCCCCCAGATGTGGCAGCCCTAGGACCTAACCTCCCTTGTGCCAAGTTAAAAGTGTGAAGCTACCAAACTAAAGTTGAAGAAGAATAATTGAGCTAACAAGAGTATAAGACACGAGAAAGATGGAAATGACAAGCTATTTATGTTTCCTGGGTGGTTCTTGTTGGTGCTTTCTTTAGTGTGAATGTCATTACCTAGAAGCATATAGATTAGAACTATTAGTTGTTTATGTAATGATTTACAGTTTAGGTAGGATTCATGTGACTGTTTTATGTGAGTTATGCATATACGTGTATATCTTGAACTGGATTTAAGATGGTCTTTACGTGATTGATATGAGTTACTCAGTTCACGCTGACCCGTTTTTGGGCTGTCACCCACGATGTGAATCGTGTTTTTCCCTGGTGACAGATTATTTGTATGCAAGTTGTTTTTTGGTGAGAACACTCCAGATAATAGCCGGATAGAGTCTTGGCAAGAAGAACTTGCTTTTAGATTTAAATTATGTTTCTAGTTTACTGATTAAATGTAATAAATAGACCATTATAGTAATTCACAAAATTATTACTAGAAGTCAGTTGAAGAGCCTTACACTCATTTGTATGAGTGAGTGTGGCGGTAGCACCCGGATTTTATTAGAGTCTTCCGCTGGGTTGATTGGATTTTGTTTTAATATTCTGTTTAAGCAGGTTTTGTAAAGTCGATAACTTGGGATGCCTATCTATAAAGGAAGTTTTGCCAAAATTTTGGCTCGAGTTTTAGTTATTTTTATTTATTTATTTTAGACAAAAATTCGGGGTGTTACAGTTAGGTCTGGGACGGAACTGACAAAAAGGTCAGACAAAATAATCCATAATGCGCCTTTTGGGTGGGGCCGCTTGGCGTCCAAGCGGCTTTTCTAGACTCCAAGCAGCCACCGCTTGGGCAAGCCGTCCGGCCGCTCCAACAAGCGGTTCAGCCGCTTCGGCAAGTAGCGAGACAAATTTTGACGGCGCATAACTTTTTCGTTTGACCTCATATTAAATCTAATTCTTTTTGCATTGGATTCCTTATTCAAAGGGATTTCTTTGGATATAATATAAGCCCAATTATCATTAGTATTTCTATAGTTATGTACCAAACATTAGAGAAGTGTCCATTAGAGTATAACTTGCGCTAATTGGATCATATCTCATTCGTTTTTTATTGGATATGGACCCATAATATGTCATTTTGAAGGTATTTGTATGAGAAATCCCTGTAAACTAGGCCCACTTAGGAATTTTTCCTCTAATGGAGGAAATCCTATCTGAACCGTGGAGTACGGTAATCAGAACAACATTTTTGTCTTATAACTTTGTCGAATCACATCTTTTGACTCTAGTGTCCGTTTGGGACAAGATAAGGGGCATTGAAAAGCTTATAAAATGGAGTATGAAATGGAAGGGGTTTGATGCAAGTTACTCGAGCATTGACATAGAATTGATATTCTTAAATGTTGGTTATCGTCTTTGGGTATATAAAAAGGTGTGACACATTTTGCTGTCTACGCCACTTCACCAAGGGGTGACACACTTGCTATTTAAACCACTTCACCAAGGGGTGACACATTTTGGTGTCTACAGAAGCCCCTAATTTGGCCGAGTTCAAGTAGAGCGAAGGTCAAAGTATGCAAGTTTTGAAAACATGCAAAGCAAACAAACATTGGGACCATCGATGAAAGTGCCAATGTACTCTTGAACATTGAAGTTGACGGAACTCGGCAGATTGAAGCCGATGAACCCTCTTCTAGATTGAACATTGAACATTGAATATCGAAGTTGACAGAACTCGTCAGATTGAATCCGATGAACCCTCATCTAGGTTGAACATTAAATATTGAATATCAAAGTTGACAGAACTCGTCGGATCGAATCCGATGAACCCTCATCTAGGTTGAACATTGAACATTGAACATTGAACATTGAATATTGAAGTTGACAGAACTCGTCGGATCGAACCCGATTAACCCTCGTCTAGAATGAATCATTGAACATTGAAGTTGACGAAATTCGTCGGATTGAAATCGATGAATCCTTGTCTTGATTGAACAATGAAGGTGACAGATTTCGCCAGATTGAATCCGATGAACCCTTGTCTAGATTGAACATTGAACATTGAACATTGAACATTGAACGTTGAATATTAAAGTTGATGGACTCGTCAGATTGAAGCCGGTGAATCCTTGTCTTAATTGAACATTGAACATTGAATATTCAAGTTAACGGAATTCGCCGGATTGAAGCCGATGAATAACCTTCACCTTATTGATATTTGAGCACAAAAAACACAAGAACACATGCACATATAACAATGCAAACACATATTCTAAAAGGAGACACATTGAATATTTATTGAAACTCGAAATGGGGATATCAAAGCCCCAGCACAAAAAGCACATAGATATAGAAAGAAGATTCTGAAATCACTTTTGAAAAAGATCTAGGGGTCCAGAGTAAAAATAATCTCCTTAATCGATAGAGAAATACTATTAGAGCCACCACCTTGGATGGGTGGTATAGAGAAATATTTTTGGGCCACCATCTTGAATGAGTGGTATTCTTCCGTTGATTCTATCATGTCAGAGTTTGGAGAAAAACACTTATTGGACTAATATCAAACCTTGAGCGCGAACTTTGAATAATCGAGTATCGAAATATGTTGCACGAGATAGAGAGTTTAGACGTAAATGGTGATTGAAAGAAAGGGATGAATCGACAAATATAAAAAAAAAATTGAATTGTAGACTAGAATTGGAAGGGTTAAAATGTAGGAAATTCGTTTGAGGAGAAAATTGAAGATAGAGATATAGGGGTTCGAAGATCGACGTCCAAGTCCTAAACTCTAATGGAAGAACAATGAACACTTGAGATTATTCGTAGAAAACCATGTTGATTTTTGAGTTTTTGATGCATGAGGGTTTGATGATTGAATATTAAGTATGGCCGAGCCTCGTAAGAAGCTGCCTACGTATCCTTGTGGAATCAGGTCATGCGTAGTTCGTGGATTTTGATTCTGATTATGCCCTAACTTTTGCCTGGATCATTATCTTGGATGATCGACCCAGTGAGCTTGCCCTAACTTTTGCGCATGCCATTGAATGAATAGACTCACCGGGATTTGTGGACTTTTATGCCCTAACTTTTACCTAGGTCGCCCTTGCGGTTTTTCAACCTAGCAGGCTACACATGTCTTGAGTGTCAAGTCTCTTATAGGACTTTTAAGGTTGTAATGTAAGGCTCGGTTTAGGCTACCAAAGAAAGGGATATTAAGGCTCAAAAACCCATCAAAAGCCCCTAGTGTGCTTATTGATCACTAAATATTTGAGAGGTGGATTTGAACTTAAACCTTTTTTTTTGTTTTTGCTTTCTCGAATTTTGAACCTTTGAACTCTCTTTTTTCTTCTTTTCTTTTTTTTTTCTCTTGAACTTTTGAACTTTGAACACTTTTCTCTTTGATTTCCACCTACTCTCATGGATGGTGACCTTATTGTTCACACACTCAAAGCCCCCAGGTTAAGGATTAATGTGGGTGAGAAATGAATGGCTATGTGTTTGAGGCCTAAGTTGGTTGCAAGTGGATATTTTGAATGTGGGTTTAAAGGATTAATGAAGGGTGCCAAACGAATGCCTCTTGTCCTTAACTCGACTTGTAGACACATGTTCTTGTTGTTCTTTTGTCCTTTGTATTAAATTGATCATCTTTACCCTTAGCATTATTAAGATATTTGCAACTTGGATTTATCATTGAATTTTACTATTCCATGGATAGAAGATAGCACAAATGGCAAAAGAGATCGATCTCATTGATTGAATGAAAAGGAATACAAGGCGAAGACTCAATTAATCCTAAGTGGACTCGGACTCGAATTGGAAAACAAAGAAAATGGAGTGACTCTCCGACTCATGCTAATCTGATTGAACACGGAATACAAAATAAATCCTAAGAGAAGACTAGTCTTGAAAGCGCTTGACATCTTGATGCTTCTCTTGACGCTCTTAGCTTGGAATTCAAAAGGTGGACCTCTAAGGCGGAGGCATTTCGACTTACTCATGTGTGGCAAATGGATTAGTCGTGTTGTTGGGATTCTTGATATCTGGGGTAGAAATGACCCCATTATCGATGAGAATTTGGATCTTATGTTTCAAAACCCAACAACTATTAGTGTTATGGCCTTTACCTCGATGAAATTTGCAAAAAGCCTATGGATCCGAGGATTTTGATTTTTTCTCGGATAATAAATCTGGAGTTGGGCCTGTGGGATGCAGGAACCCAAATTTATGAATCCTTTCGAATGCCTTGTCTAATGGCATCCCTAATGGGGAAAAAATCCTTTGAATGGGCTTGCCAGCATTTATAGCATTAACTTCATGACCCTTGGAATTGGAGTCATCATTACTCTTTTAGTCTTTGGAGTAAAAGCTCTTGCCATTGGAGGATTGAAGTTCATTCTAATTTGAATCCCAATCTTTTAAAGTCTATCGAATTTTTCAATGGGTTGGAACCTCATATGGTCTTTGTACTTGGGCTTGAGATTGCGAACAATGATTTCCACTTGATCCATTTCAGAAGGGTGATTGATGAGTTGAGCCACTTTCTAACAGGTTAAGAATGTGATGAAGTCTTCACTTTCATTCTGTATGGTTATATATAGTTCCTTTAGAATCATGGGTAGTTCATTATTGTAGGAGTATTGCAACACAAACTCGTGTTTGATAGAGACCCATTTGGCCTTGAGTGGGCCTAAGGTGTTGAACCATTTTGTAGTTGGACCTTCATGTGTCATAGGAAAGATCTTTGCATAGAGACTCGAATCAATCCATTTGATTTCCATACATGTAGTAAAATTCCTTATATGAACATATGGGTCTTCTACTCCCTTGAACTTGGGGAGATCGGTCAAGGTGACCTTTTTTGGAAGTTTTGCATGGAAATCGGCATTAGGTTCCTCTTCTTCTTCTTCCATATAGTAGGTGCTATATGTGGAATTCTTACACATTAGTTGCTCAAGCTTTTCAATCCTTCTATCAAGCTTGCTTGGAGGAGTATGATTTTCATCATCATCTTCATTAGTATGAGGTTTAGCCTTAACTTCATCTCTTAACTTATTGATTTCCTCATCTTGATCTTCGAGATGTGTGTTTATCTCAGTGAGTTTCTCCAAGGTGGCTATCATGTCGTCACCTGGCATGGTAGAAAATGGAGTTGAATCTGAATTTGAACTTGATCTCAAGCTTGTAGGTGGTGACGGAAATAATTTCCTAACTAATCTTACTTTTTGATTTGGGCGTTCCCACTTTGGGCTCGACTTTCCTATCCTGGATCAAGGAGAAATAGAAAAACAAATTGAAGAGAAGGAGCGGAAAAAAAAAAGAAAAAAATAAAATAAAAGAGTTTATCCAATAATCTAGTCCCTTTATTTATTTATTTTGAATTTTCGGATTTTTTTTAATTTTCTTTTATTTATTTTTTTGGGACCTGGAAAATTGGATATTAAAAAAAAGGAAGAAGCTTTTATTTTTTGAAAAAGGAAAAAGAAAAGTTTTGAAAATAGGAAAGGGGATTTCGAAAAGGAAAAGGAATACTCTTGACTATAAAAGGGAATATATACTCTTGACTAGAGATGGAAATATTCTCGACTTAATGGCAAAGAATACTCCTAACTAGGGAAGGTAATATATACTCTTGACTAGGAAATGAAATATTATCGACTTGGGGAAGGGGAATACTCTTGACTAAGGAAGAGAATAGATTTCGGAAAATAAAAAGGCCTCCTTCCTAATATGTACCCCTAGTTTATGGAAGTTTTGAAATAACGACCAAACATAATAAGAAAAGATCCTAATGGGATCTATCCTAATATTCTACGACCCAAAACAAATACGCAAAGATTGCGTTCACATTATGTCAAACAACATAACGACACAAACAATGCAGTTAAAAAGATCTAGCATGGACTTGGGACTGAGTTTTAGACCTTAAACATTGGTTGTAGTTCATGCAATTGGGTAGGCATAAGGGTTTTGTCAAAGTGCACTCATGATCAATAATGTACAATAATCCACGGGATGCGCGATATTATGATGCATTCTTGTAATCCTACTCGTCGAATGTACAATTTTGTAGAAAGGTACATGAGGTGGGGGGATCCATGTTTCTTGCCAAAGAGAAATCGAATGGATTCCCACCAAGGCACTTCACCACACTCCAAGGGCCAAAAACTGGTTAGAACTTGTTAAAACAAGCTCGTAAGTCGCGCAAGCGCATGCAAAGGGATGCAATGAATGCAAAAGTAACAATTGATAATGAGCAATCACAATAACAATAATCACTCTAGGTCATGAACCATGCAATTTTGACAATTAATCAAGATCAACTTTCAAGTTACACCCTTTTAATTAAATCCCTAGTGGAGTTGTCACTGTAAGAACCCTCGTGGGGAATCAACCCCACTGAGCGCCTCTCGCAGGCTCTTGGTCGAAAATCGAGTGGATTTGTATTATTTAGAATTATCGGGGATTTGATTAAGATTACCAGGAAGTCGCCAATAAATTTTAAGAAAAACAAGGAAACCAATTTATTGAAAATAATCCAAATCGAAATTTTAAAGAGACTCCAACCCGAATTAAGTGCACCACAATTTCGATTGGAAATATTGACTTGAATGACCCTGGCCAATGTTCAAAGATTGAGTTCGGGGGTGTAGGTACGAATTGGGAAGGTGTTAGGCACCCAATTACGTCTGTTTCAATAAACGACCTTTACTAATTGATCTTTATTAATTGATTATATTGCACGATTCCATGCAAATCCGATCGTCCAAAGTCCTAGATTTAATGAAGTAGGTTTGAACATCCATTAAAATTATACGTTATCACTTTTGCATGCATTTAATCCAATTTTGCCTAAGAACAATAGAAAAAGATTAATTATTGCATGCTAAAATAAATTAAAGCAACAACAATAATAAAAATCTTCCAACCCTACCTTGATTGTTAAACGCGCCAAAGTTGCTAAATTTCATCAATAAATGAGTTAGTAACTTCAAGGTAATTAAAACAATGCAATTGACTTAACCATAATCATGATTGAATTAATAGAAAATAGATTTGAATATTAAATAGAGCCCTCAGGTGGAACCTTGAATGAATTAGAATTGAATGTCAATACTCTTGAACTTGTAGTTGAGAAGGATTGAACGTTAAATTTTGAGTGGTGGAAATATTGAAGGTTGAATTAGAGGTTGGATGGTATAGTTTGAATGTATTTTAATGGTGTTTAGGGCTGTTTATTTGATGATGCACGAAGGAGATGGAGGAATATTGACATAATAGGGTTAATTAGAGAGCTCTATGGTTTAATTTGAGTTCATCATTGTGTTCCCCTTGAAAAAACGGAGAAAAAGAGTATATATAGAGGTAGGGTTAGGTCTGGAACGGAACTGACAAAAGGGCTGGACAAAATAGTGCATCAGACGTCTTTCGGGTGGGGCCGCTTGGCGTCCAAGCGGCTTTGCTAGGATCCAAGCGGCTACAGCTTGGTCCAAGTGGCCACCGCTTGGGCAAGCCGTCCAACCGCTCCAACAAGCAGTTCAGCCGCTCCGGCAAGTAGCTAGACAAATTTTGCAGCCCATAACTTTTTCGTTTGACCTCCGATTCACCTAATTTTTTTTGCATTGGATTGCTTATTCAAATGGATTTTTTTTAGACATATTATGAGCCCAATTATCATTTGTATTTCTGTAGTTATGGATCAAACATTAGAGAGGTGTACATTTCAGTATAACTTGCGGTAATTGGATCATATCTCATTCGTTTTTATTGAATTTGGACCCAATGTCATTTTGAAGGTATTTGTATGAGAAATCCATTTAAATTAGGCCAACTTGGGAATTCTTCCTCTAATGGAGGAAAATTCTATTTGAACCGTGGAGTGCGGTAATCAGAACATCATTTTGGTCCCATAACTTTGTCGAATCACATCTTTTGACTCTGGTGTCCGTTTGTGACAAGGTAAGAGGCGTTGGAAAGCTTATAAAAAGGAGTATGAAATGAAAGGGGTTTGATGCAAGTTACTCGAGCATTGACATAGAATTCATATTCTTAAATGTTGGTTATCGTCATTGGGGATATAAAAAGGGGTGACACATTTTGGTGTCTACACCAGTTCACCAAGTAGTTGAGGCCCTTTTACCGCCTACGACCCTGTTTTTTTTGTCGTTTCAATGCTTCATTCTGTTCTGTTCCGTTCCGTTTTGTTCTAATCCGTTTCGTTCCGTTCTGTTCCGCGCCGTTCTGTTCCGCATTCTGTACTTTATTTTGTCTCACATTTTTTTGAATGATCCGCACCGCGCCGCGCTGTTCCGTTCCGTTCTATTCCAATCTATTCCGTTCCGTTTCTCATCGTCCCACATCATTCCGTTAAAAAGAACAGGCCTAAGTCATGGCCTTGGATTCAAATTCTTCAGCCTTTCGAATTGTCTCCTTGACTGTTTTGCAAATATATGAATTATTTAATAATTTCATTTACAAAATAAATAAATCCCTTCACTTGACTGGCTCCATTTACCAAATATTTAATATATTTGGACTTTTATTTCGCAACAAACACTTTTTAAATATTGGGCTTTTTCTTTCACCTTTTAACCCAATTCGATTTTTCCTAAAGATGGACTTTTATCTACTGTTAAATAATTCTATTTTATTTTCATGTGTAACAACCGCAACTACCAAAAGTGCTAGAAAGCAGAGTTAGGAAACAAACATAGATAGGGGTGCGTGCCAATTAGATTTTGAAAAGACAATACTATAGCACCCGTGCGATGGATCGGACTCCAAATTTTTTCTTTTATTTTTTTAAACTTTGGTTCCAAATTCAACTTTATAAAATTTCTACCTCTCCAAAGCGTCTCTTGCTTAAGCTATGTAACGTGTTAAGAAAAAAATTCAAATTTATGTAGCACTAGATGTATGTCCTGTGCGATGCACGAACTTGTAGGTTATCATTAGAAAATATGTTTTTCAATGCGATTATTAAATTTTTATTTAAGAATGATTTTTCAATTAGGTATATAGCAAGTAATATAGAGTTATACAAAATCAAACTTGTCTTGTGTGTAATGTTTTTTTTCTCTTTTGTTTTTTGGCTATGTGAAATGAAATGGTTGTTTGGTCCAAAGAGATAAATGAATTTCATATATTTTATTCAAAAAAATAGTTAAGTGCTAGATTCATAACTACCATATTAACATACCCTATAATATATCAAATGATATATTTTATACCTCCGTGTGTTTACATATTTTCATAACTTTCTACAAATGGTTCTTATCTATCTTTGCTTTGCATCGTATTTTATTTTCTTTTTAACTTAGTACGTTTACATCATACTTTATGTTAAATTTCTTATGTGACATCTCATTTGTTATGCAACTGTTGTTTTGGATCCATGTGGAGATATCAATTAATTTTTTATTTTTTTAAATAATAATTATTGAAGAAATTAATTATCTTTACAACTATATTATTAATTCACACATTCTATCAATCAATACTATATTTCTCCATCTCCATGGTGTTCAATAATGTAAATTTCCAGCATTGTCTTTCTACTATATAGCTGAGGTATGAAATCACTTAGAAATTTGAGATGTATATATAAAAATTACCAATAAATAATTTTCATCATTTATTTTAAAATAATTATTACTGTGACTATTCTCCATTATTAAATTCATTATGCCTAATTTTTAGTATAATTTAGGTTAAGCTCATGTATCCGCATTTAATTAGATTACATGGTTCATACATTTATTTCATTAATTAGGGACATATATATATATATATATATATATATATATATATATATATATATATATATAGAGAGAGAGAGAGAGAGAGAGAGAGAGAGAGAGAGAGAGAGAGAGAGAGAGAGAGAGAGAGAACCTTGGATCACTCCCCAATCTGGTGGTGATGAGACAGGTTTGAGCGGTTATCAAGATGGATAAGCAAGGTTTTTATCACTATTGGCAAGAAGCCAAAATCAAATTTGTTTTATGGAATAGGCTGGGACCTAGCCTTCTCTTCGGCCTACCCCACCAGACTCTTCTTCCGGACCACCTTTTTCAGCCAGATAGCGAGCAATCACTTAGCAATGAACACTAATTGAAAGCGGCCGAGGTCTTACTTTGACTTTCTTTTATTTAAGAGGTTGAGTAAAGGGGGTCTGTTGTTGAGAGAGAGAGAGAGAGAGAGAGAGAGTCCAGATCTGGTGTGAACCTATCCCTTAATGCGAACTGTACGAACTTAATCACAGCCGTTCATCTCATGGTATGCAGTTAAGAACAAAATCACAGCCGCTCATCTCGTGGTATACAGCAAAGAGAACCCTTGTTTCTATGAGAACCATGAGTACTCAACCTAACCTAGGTTAACTTATATACATAACCGGGTTAATTTTTATACAAGATAGGGATAACTTTTTTTAATGACTGGGTTAACTTTTATACATGACAGAATTAACTTTTATATATATAACAGGGTTAACTTTTATTACATAACAGGGTTAACTTTTATATATAACAGGTTGACTTTTATACTTCATAGGGTTAATTTTCATTTATAATAGGATTAATTTTTAAATTTGATGGAGTTAATTAATGGCTGAGATTAAACTAATTCTTTCCCTCCCACTCTCTCTCCTCCACCCACGCCACCGCCTACCCAGCCACATCACTGACTGTCCCGTCTTGCCACCACCCACAATGGCATAGATGCCCCATCAAGGAGGGACCTCTTTCGTCCTTCATATCTCACCTCCACCCATTTTCTCTCTCCTCTATGTACCGACCTTAATCGGGATTTTCTATATATTTCAGATCGTGCTTTTTTCCGGTGTATATAGGTGGCAACACAACAAAGGAGGCCACGGGCTGTCAGCACCAAAGGCAAGTAGCTCGGTCATGGCAGCACTAGTAGGGACGAGGATAACAATTAACAAATGAATATTAATTGTAATTAGTGATGAGATTTCAATAAAAGACAAATGAATTTCAATAAAATTTCATATCACTATGGCCTTGTTTGATTGGGTGTAAGTCAATAAAAGAACTTGTACTTTCAAGGAATAATGAGAATTTACATGATTTGGTTCACACACTTTTATGGAAATTGAAGTTTCATGTAAGTTGAACTCCCCATGAGTCATGGAAAGTTACTTACCTAGGAGGGCTAGGTAAGTCTAACTTCCTATGCTAATTAGTTCAAATGACATTTTTATCCTTAAAAGTTAAAAATAATAATTGCATGTGGATTGGCAATTTGTCATTTTGCTTTTATTTCTAAGAAAATATATTTTATAAACCAAAATAAGGTATTTTCATGGAATTAAAACTTACATAGAAAGTTGAAGTTTCATAGTATTACAATTTTCCTATGTAAGTTGCTATGATTGAACCAAACAAGGTCTGTGGATTTGGAGATTGATTGGAGACATGGAGAGTGAGTAAAGCTGGGACCCACTTGAGCATTTGATTCCCACACTACATTTATTTATGGCCATGGATCTGATTGTGGGACAATTGAACGGAGATCAGCGGTTCTCATAGTTCTCATAGAATTAGTGGTTCTCATAAAATCACAGCCGCTCATCTCGTGGTATACAGCAAAGAACAAAAGGACGTCTACTCTTTGCGCGCTGTCTCTCTCCCAAACGCGACTCTCTCTCCTCCCAAACGTGACTCTCTCTCTCTCTCTCTCTCTCTCTCTCTCTCTCTCTCTCTCTCTCTCGATCTAGTCACCTCCCAACAACGCGACTCCATTAACGTTGGGCATCAATGAGCTTCCATATTCATTTATTTACTCTTGTCTTTGAGTCCAACGATTTTGTGCTTCAAGTTCCACCGAATCGGTAAATTTCTATTCCAGGTTCATCTTTCTCTCTCTTTGCTCAAGTTGTAATTTTTATGAATTAGGGTTTGCTGCAATTTCATTTAGTTCCAGGTCAAATGCTGCAATTTCATTTTTGGATTTTTTGAACAGCTGAAGTTTGAGTTTCTGTAATCGCCCCTTAATTTGATCTGCATAAAGTTTTTGCTATTATTTTCTTCATAAACAGTCTCTGAGCAGTACTACTTTTATGTTAATGTTTTTGCATAGTTCGTGATTTCTTGGATCAATATACATATGATTTTAGATATTAGACTTGGACCAACAGCTCTGAGTATATATATTGCATCAAATGAAGTCCTTTGATGTTATTGCTGCACTATACCTATAGGTTTTCATTATTTTGGTAGTCCTTTTTACTTCTATTCTTAACTACACATGAATTGAAAGGATCATTCATAAAAAAATGTTATTTTCTCGGAAATACAGCAACATTACAAAAAGTTACTGTTGTAATTCACTTCAACCAAGCTTGGAAAGAACATCAGAGAGGGTAGCTAGTCTAGCTACAGGCTCAGCATAGTATTATATAATTAGGTTAACTTTTGTTAGAATAGGAGTGACTTTGTGTTTGATGGTTGTTGCTAATAATATGGTAGGGGAGTTAGCCGTAGTTGAATCCATGACATTGGTATGTTTGTATACTTTAATTGATGTATTCTCAATCCTTTTTAATGCTTGAGAGGGGTTGAGCTCTGTAGTAGTGGGTTTGTTCAAATTCGGCTGAGGACTGCGATTGTTCGGGAGGCTTTTACATTGGAGCATGTTGCTAAGAATGTTGCATATGACAGGTCAAGTGCTCCAAAAAGTTTTCTGCTTGGCTGCATGGTTTGCAAGAGCAGCCAGGTCTTGATACTGAAGTCACTGTTGATAGTGAAATAAATGTCTCTTCTGACAGAATTTACTTATGACCTTGAGATGAGCAATGCCCAGACCTTCAATGTGTTTGATTCAGCGAGTTCTGCTGTTGTTGAGACTGTCAGATTTGACTTCAGCTCCAACCATGGAATTCCATTACATACCTGCATATGCCGACTCAGGGTGCACGATCACGAACCTATTTGATCCAAATGATTGTTGCTGATTCTTGATTCTACCACTTGCTTATGTAATTGTTTTCTCTCCTACTGCATTTTTTTCACTGCTTAGCTTTTGTATGTTGTTTGATGTATTAGCAGTAGTTATAGTTCTTTGGGGTTGAGGTGTTTTCATGGTGTCCTCTGTTTGAATAGATATTTGTAGACCAATTAGACATTCGAGCCTCTCTTGTACGTAAAGAGAGAAAAATGTGTAGCTCTCGTTGTCTATGGAATGTATTAATTTGTTTGTTTTGCTCTTCAAAAGCAAAAGAAAATAGTTATTACCTAACCAAATATATGGTGATTTGGTCCTTCAATTTAGTACAATTCTGAGATTAGTGTCTTGTTCGTAATAGTGTTAACTTCTAATCATTGAAGGGTTAACTTTTGTAAAAAATAGTGTTAACTTTATTCATAATAGGTTTAACTTTTGTTCATAGTAGGGTGTGTGTTGTTAACTCTCTCTCTCTCACAGTCTGATATTTCTGAAACAATAATTGTCTTCTGTGTAGTGAAATCTCTGTCTCTCACAATGTGATATTTGTGCAATGTACTCCGCTGAATTATAGGTCTAATACATGTCGAATGTCATTGTTTCTTCCTGATGATGCTACATACATGTTCCGTGATTTTTGTATAATTTTGTATGATAATCATGCATACTTGTATTTTTCAGTGATCCCTCTTATCTGTCCTGCTGAATTATAGGCCTCGTGGTTTTTTATAGCCTTAGCTACAATCTTTGGCCCTGTATACAAACCAAAAGGTGTAGCATGTTGCCATTGGATCATTGTAACCACTGTGAGTTGTTTCTTTTAATTTGCCATGTTGAATGTGTCCAGAGGTTGTTGTCTGGATGTAGATATATTGCGTTTGTGTTAATGGACTATTTTTCGTGTTTTTTTTGCTCATTGAAAAGGTGTGATGTATGAATCATTATGCTATTTTCAGCAAGCATCTCTCTTTACTTCATTGATACTATACATATAAGTTATAACATACATGTACAGGCTATCACTAGGTGACTACAAGATATTTTTTAAATTTATTTTTTTATTTCATGGTGATTACAGGACAAAATGCATCACGACTATCGCATAATACAAGGTTAATTTTGTTAAAGGACAGGATTAACTTTGTTTAGGACAGGGTTAACTTTGTTATAGGACAGGGTTAACTTTTATTAAGAATAGGGTTAACTTTTATTGAGAATAGGGTTAACTTTGTTATAGGACAGGGTTAACTTTTTATACATGATTGGGCTAACTTTTTGACATGATAAGGTTAACTTTGTTGCAGGAACTATAAATTGAAAAACTAACAGTCTGAAAATTCTACGCTTAGGCCCTGTTCTCTTCAACGGAATGGTGCGGGACGGTGAGGAACGGAACGCAACGGAACGGAACGGATTGGAACGGCGCGGCGCGGATAATTCAAAAATATGTGAGACAAAATGAAGTACAGAATGCGGCGCGGAACGGAACGGATTGGAACGGAACGGAACGGAATGCAGCATGGAATCGACGAAAAGAACAGGGCCTTAGTCTCGCAAATCATCATATTTTTCTGTTTTATTTCGAGAAATGATTAATTGTAATCAATTGCAACTCTGAGTGAGAAAACCAGCTACTCCTTTCCCTCTCGTACTCCTTCCCCTTACATGTCTTATACTGAAGCATATGTTGCTGTTTTGGAGTAAGCAACTCAAACATAATAGTAAACTTTGCAGGTATTCACATCATCAACCTTGCAAAGACATGGGAAATGCTTCAAATGGCTGCAAGAGTTACTGCATGAGAACCCCCATGATATCATTGTCCAATCTGCTAGAGCATATGGTCAGAGAGAAGTTTGCTCTGTACACCGGAGCTCATGCTGGGCGCCGCACTCCTCGACCTGGTACCTTCACTAATTAGCTTCAGACCTCCTTCAATGTGCCTCGCCTCCTGATTCTCACTGCCCCACGTATTGATCACCAGGTATACCATGAAATCTGTTCGATTCTGTTGGTTGGTAATTTTCTATACCCTTAGGGCAGATAGATCTTGTTATTAAGCACATACTTGATTTTTGGATATTGGCGCCTTGCACTACTTGACCGCATTGAGTGAATGGCAATGTGAATGCAGATTATTAAGGCTGTCTATTCCCCTTCCTCTCCCCCTTGTTGGTTTCTGTAAGGAGAATACCCTAAAGGTTGTTGCTTTTGACATATTTTGATTGGAAACATCATATTGATCCTATTTTTTTGCCTATATATTTTTTTGATTCAAAGTCATGGGAATCATGATAAATGTAGGTGGTGTATAATTGTAACTTCACTACACCAAAAAAGGCCTACGACAGCGATCGATTTTGGCCTACGATAGTGGTTTCGACCGCTTTTGATTCGAGTACGGTAGTATGTCAAACATTTACGACAGCCGTTCCGTGTTGACCGTTGTCGTAGGTAACTTACGACAGCAGTTCTAGATCGACCGCTGTCGTTTATTGGTCAAAATTGACATTTGACTTTGATTGAACCTACAACGGCGGTTGTTGACCAACCGCTGTCAGAGAGTTGACTTTTTTTTTGTGTGTGTGCTGGTTTAGCCTTTGATTTGAACATCTAAGTATCTCGGTTCATCTTTGCGCCAAATGTAATAAATCAAATTTAATGGTCTAAAATAAAATAAAAGACAATGGTAATTAACAACCTTATTTTTATAAACAAGTAACATCTAATATATATATATATATATATATATAACTGGATCATGCACGTTGCTGCATTGATACGTGTCATGCCATGTCAGCATACCCAGTCAGCATCATATCCAGTAGTTAATGCTATGTCACTTAATTAATTAAATACATGCATGAACCTTATAATCTAATTAAAGTATGATACATGAACATAAACAACATAAATACGGTTCATGAACTTAACCTAAATTATATAAAAGATTAGGCACATCGAATTTAATAAGGGAGAATTGTCACAAGTAATAATTTTTATACATACATCTTGATTTTCTAAGTGATTTTATACCTGAGCAATATAGTAGAAAACAATTATTGGGCATTACATGATTAAACCCTATGAAAATGGAGAAACATAGTATTGGTAGAACGTGACCGTGAATAAGGTAGTCGTAAACATAATTAATTTCTTTAACAATTATTTTAATTAAAAAAGAATGAGAACATTGATTGATATATTCCGATGGAGTCCAAATAACCGCTATATACCAAATAATATGACGCATAGGAAATTTAACATATTAAATCGAAGTATGTTAAGAAAATGAAAATTATATTGTAAAAGTATTTTCTAATAAAAACCCAACAAATATTCTTTCATATTTTGAATCTAAATAGTTTTTCGTTTCAAATTTTCGATGTTGAGTTTTGACCACAATTTTCTCATAAATCGGAGTACGTAAAAATTATGAAAATTATATATGGTGAAATTACTTTCCAATACGAATCCAACAAATATTCTTTCATATTTTGAATCTAAATAGTTTTTCCACAAATTGAGGTCAAATTAAACACGACAAACATCTAAAATGACACTTAAAAAGGGCGGGACACTTATAATCCATGATATACTAACAAGGTCGTGCATCACAATGGGTATAAAAGAAAACCACGACAATTGTTGTATTGACATGTGGCATCCATGTCATTGCATACATAGGCGACATTTCATGATTCGATGTATTTACCTTAAAAAGTAGGCGAAGTTTAGTTACTGACTTACTACTCTCACTAACCATTAAAATTATATCATTAGTATTCATAAAAGTTATTGTTCCATTCTTTAATGACTTAAGTTTCATAAACCATAATTTTTTTTTAATATATCATGTTAATGGACATATTTCAACGAGTAAATATTAACTCATTAAGAATTTTCAGAAAAAAAGAATATACTATAAAAATGAATCTATCGTGTACTAAAATTGGATCATACACACTGTTGTATTGGCACGTGTTCTGCATGTCGATCACCATATCCAAAAGCTAATGCCAAATTAACCAATTAATAAGTATAATGAACCATGTTATCTAATTAAATTAGGATACTTGGAACATATAAATATTTTTTTTGAGTGAAAGATACATGAACCATAATTAAACTTAAACTAAACTATGCTGAAAACTAGATACAACGAATTTAATAAGGGAAAGTAGTCACAAGTAATAGATGCATAAAGTCTTCTAAAAAAAAAAAGAAGTAATAGATGCATAAAGACTTTAAAACTAACGGATAAATTCACGTATTATGCATCTCAATCTTCAAAGTGATTTCGCACCCCAACAAAGATACATGATTCATGGAGATCGAGCAATATGGTAAATTGGTAAAATAATGTGAACAATGAAAACTAATTTATCTACATGGATCAAAATAATCGTTGCCATATTACATTACATGACACACAAGTAATATTATATAAAAAAATATTTAAACCAAAGAGAGATAAGAACCAATAGTAGTATATTGACTATTAATAAAGGTAGGTAAATAAATTTATGGACTACATAAGTACACAAATGTGCAAATGTGTTGGTTGATAGAGTATATCAAGGTGTGGGAATGTATCATTTAACTAATTTTGTGATTAATTATTTAACGTATGAAAAATATAAATTAATTTATCCATTTAAATCCAAAAAACTGTTATCGCATGTCACATAAACAACTTTATAGTCCACATAGCACAACTTTGATTTTGTACGGATAACTCTATTTTAGTTATTATATACACTATTAATAAATCATTAATCTATTTTCTTGATAACATTCAAAATATATTTTCTAATGATAAACTACAAGCCCGTGCATCGCACGGGGCATACACCTAGTTGTTATAAATTTACTGACTCCACATACAATGAAAGTTTGAAGAGTCGATCAAGATTTAAACATTAAACTAAGTGCACTGAAGACTAGACTTATCATAATTTAAACCAACTCGCTCAGACTTCATCATGCTCCATATGTATATGCTCAAATATAGACAACATTCCACTTCAGTCGATAGTATATCAATGCCTTTGTGCCTCCACTTCAACATTTCACACGCGTTTAAGACCTGGAAATAAACATAACATTATCCTCTAAATTCAATATAGAAGCAGTTGCTTTCATGTCATCATAACACCAAACGTTTCAAATTCAAAGCTAGAAAAAACATTGACAAAATCACGAGACATACATGCATGCGGCAACAAAATAGATTGTAGCCCCACATTTCTCTGGATATGAGAAATCTGAGGTAAATGATCATCGAAATGTCTGAAACAAAGGAACCGAATGCTTAAAAGGATGTACATACCATAACCACTTCAAATTGCAGCTTCCATGAATCATTTCTTCAAACCAAACAAGCATTGAAGGATTGCAATTATCACAGCCCCACTGATTGCTGTAGCTTTTGCGAGAGAGAGAGAGAGAGAGAGAGAGACAGAGAGTAATCGTTAGAAGAGGCTCAGATTCTCCTTTGCTAATGCATGAGGAGATCACAGGATTACACCATGGCGGCAAAGCAACAAAAGCCTGATGGCATGCCACTGCCAAGCCAATGGTAAAACCCTTCAGATTTTCTTGCCAGATTGCTGACAATTAATTGGATCATCACAGCCTTCATTTTTTTTTTTTTTGGGGGGGGGGGGGGGGGGGGGGGTTGAGTGTCATTTTAATTCGAAAAACTGAATCTACCCTCTAAGGGTGTGTTCTTCATATTTCCACTTACCCACTCAGATCAGATTAGTGAAGATCACCTACCCAATTATCAATTTGTCCCAGTTTCTCCAAATTTTCAGTCACTAGTTTCCAGTTGAAACGAACGACTGGAGTTCACTTATTATTATTATTATTATTATTATTATTATTATTATTATTATTATTATTATAAAGACTTTTTCGTCATGTTTAAATATTAGTCAATGCATATATTTATTTTTATATTTTGATATAATATTTTGTATATTTAATTATTATATTTAATATGTATAAATATTAAAACTGGGTAAAATTGATAGAAATTGGGCAAAATTGGGTCAAACTGGATAAAGTTGGGGAAAACTGTATTTTGTAATTGGTAACTGGGAAAAATTGGGGAAAACTGGAGAGAACTGGTCAAAGCTGGGCAAAACTAGAAACCATTTGAAAAGAACATGCCCTAAGATGTGAGATTTTTTTTTTTTTTTTTTTGTCCAATATTGGTGTTTCCTTATTTGGCTTAGGGAACGTGGGAAGCGATTGCAATTAGTTTTGGTAAGCTCTTTTTAATCCGTAATCATTGTTGCCATGGATTTGGAATGTTTTTTTGGTTGTAATCTTTACCCATATATGTGGTGGAGTGAGGACATTCAAAACAGGGTGAAGGCCAAGAAGGTTGCCTATAAAGCTCTAATGGATAGCACTACAGATGAGGAAAAGGTGGAGAAACGAGAAGTCTACAGAACGGCAAAGAAGGAGGCAAAGAAATCAGTTGCATAAGCCAAAAGTAAAGCCTATGAGAGCTTGTACCAAAAATTAGCCACTAAGGAGGGAGAAAAGGAGGTCTACAAATTGGCGAGAGCTAGGGAGAGGAAGACTAGAGACCTGGATAAAGTTCGTTGTATTAAGGATGAGGCTGGATGAGTTCTCGTGGACGAAGCAAACATCAAGGGAAGGTGGCATGGGTATTTCAATGAAATGTTGGGGATGTAGACATTCCGTTGGGAGATCTTAGCACATCCGAGCAACACTGTAATTACAACTTTTGTTGTCGTGTTACGAAGGAAGAAATCAAAGGGGCCATGAGGACGATGAAGAGTGAAAATGCAGTAGAACCAGATGAGATACCCATAAAAGTATGGAAGAGTTTGGAGGAAGAAGGTTAATCGTGGTTAATTAGGCTTTTCAACATGATTCTCAAATCTGCAAGGATGCCACAGGAGTGGCGGCTTAGCACATTGATTCAAAGCTGCAACAACTATAGAGGTATTAAGCTACTCAGTCATACCATGAAGCTATGAGAGAAAGTGATTGAGAAGAGACTAAGGAAGAGTACTCTTATCTCGGAGAACCAATTTGGTTTCATGCCAGGGAGGTCAACAACAGAAGTGATTCATCTGCTTAGACGTTCTATGGAGTACTATAGAGATAGACAAAGGGATTTGCACATGGTTTTCATTGATTTGGAGAAGGATTATGACAGGGTACAGAGAGAAGTTATGTGGAGGTGCTTGGAATCCAAGGGGGTTCCAGTCACCTATATTCGAGTTATTAAGGATATGTATGAAGGAGTGAGGACTAGGGTCAGGACTACAGGAGGGGAAACTGAGCAATTTTCTATAGATATTGGGTTACATCAGGGGTCATCGCTGAGTCCCTTTTTACTCGCAACCGTTATGGATGAGCTCACTAAGACTATTCAAGGGGATGTGCCTTCGTGTGTGTTGTTTGCTGACGATATTGTTTTGATAGACGAGACTAGAGAAGGTGTTAATGCCAAACTAGAACTTTGGCGGGATACACAAGAGTCAAAGGGATTTAAGTTAAGTCGAACAAAAGACCGAGTACTTGGAATGCAACTTCACGAGAGATGGGGTTGCCTCGGATATGGAGATTAAGATTGGTACTGAAGTGGTACCAAAGAGGGATTGTTTCAAATATCTTGGTTCAATCACACAAGGCAACGACGAGATTGATGATGACGTAACCCATCGTATCAGAGCAGGGTGGCTAAAATGGAGAAGTGCAACAGGATTTCTATGTGACATGAAAATTCCGCTAAAACTGAAAAGCAAATTCTATTGTACAACCATCAGGCCAGCTATGTTATATGGGGCGGAGTGTTGGCCGGTGAGGCAGGTGCATGTGCAGAAGATGCGGGTGATCGAGATGAGGATTTTTCGATGGATGTGCAACTCTACAAGAAGAGATAAAATTAGGAACGAAGTGTTGAGAGGCAAGGTGGGAGTGACTGATATTGACAACAAGATGCGAGAAACGAGGCTTAGGTGACTTGGGCATGTGAGGAGGAGACATTGAGATGCCCCGGTGAGAAGGTGTGAGAGAATTATACTTAGAGACTGTAAACGAAGAAGAGGACGCCCGAAAAAGACTTGGGGAGAGGTAGTCAAGCAGAATTTGACCCTTCTATAAGTTACCGAATACTTGGCCCTAGATAGGAAATTATGGCGTAGTAGGATTCGTGTAGAGGATCCTCGATAGATTTTGGTTTTTGCATTGTCTAATGTCTAGTACTAGAGGTTGATTAATTTTGTTTATAACTTGTAGTGTCTTCTTCACTTTATCCTGTTCATTTAGTAATCTTTTGTGTTAGTATGTTTACTGTTTTACTTCTCTTGCCCTTTGATCATTCTTTATTGCTTTATTTATTATCAAAAAAAAAAAAATAAAAAAAAACTTTTTGCAAATGTATTTTTTAAAAAAAAATAAAATAAAAACGTTTTTGTGGGTCTTTCGAAAACAGTCTCTCTTCTAGGCGACTAGTTAGGGGTAAGACTACGTACATCTGGACCTCCGCAGACCCCGCCCTAGGCGGGATACTTACTAGGTTGTTGTTGTGTAAATTTTTCGACTGTATGAGGGCTTCCCTTTTGGCATTGTTTTTATTTTGTTGTTGATCACCGGTAATCTTTAAGATTTGTGTGATCTTTTTGTTAAAATTTCCTTTTAAGTATAATTTCAACTGAGATGTATAATTTATTTTGTTTCCTTCCTTTGAGAGGTATAATTTATTTTATTTACTTTTTCACTCTTGAATTTGATTATGAGATCTAAGAGAAGCCATGAGGAGTGGCCAAAACACCAATACGCTATGCTGGTTAAAAGTAGGTAGGCGAGAATTAAGGAGGTGACTCGGTTTTACTTTTGCTAGCACCACATTAAAACCTATATTTATATTTTAAATAGGATTTCTCCATTTCACTTATTACTAATTTTTTTATGTGGGACTTGTATTAATAGAGTTGAGAAACAAGTTATGCTTTCCTTCTACTTTAGCCCTCGAAATTATATTTCTTCCCCACTTCACGGCTCACTTAGTTATAATAGAGCTTTTTTTTTTTTTTATTTAACCGTAATAGGCAAAATTAATATACATATTATATCTACCACTCAAAGGTCATCGGAAAAGTATTTTTTGTTAAATATTTGAAGATCATCGTAGCAAGCTACCAAAAGTGGACATTATTGATCTTAGTCAATAGGCCACAAAAGTTGTGAGTTGCTTCAACATTGGCCCTTTGTTTTTATTCATGTTTATTCCTCGCTATCTCCCCTCTTTCTTTCAATGTAGGGCTATGATAACTATATAAATCAATATTATATCTACCACTCAAAGGTTATCGTAAAAGTATTTTTGTTAAATACTTAAAGGTCATCGTAGCAAGCTACCAAAAGTGGACCTTGTTGATCTTAGCCAACGGGCCATAAAAGTAATGAGTTGTTTCAACATTGGCCCTTTGTTTTTATACATGTTCATTCCTCGCTATCTTCCCTCTTTCTTTCAATGTGGGACTCACCTTTCTTTTTTGTTGAAAAAATCGTGTAATCTTTAATGTGTGATTTCCCCAAATATATATGATAGGTAAAATAATTCTCAAACTAGCTTCGTTTTGAAACTATTTTCGATTATATACACCATATAGGTTCGGAATTGAGGCCTGTATTTATCTTTGTGGTCAGGGGAAAAGCCGCTATGGCAGACCCCGACTTTAGGCAGATTCGTTGCAATCCACAGTGGGCTTTAGAACGGCTAATGCGCACACCATCTTTCCTTGTGAATTATATCGTATAGTTTACACATTCAAATGCAATCAATGAGAACAATCCCAAAACGGAGGGTCAAATATGGAACCAATAACGGTGAGGACCTGCGGTGGAGAACATAATATGGAAATTCTCTTGTTTTTAATTTGCAATTTTGCATCCCTCGCCGTGTACGGAAGCTTCAAGACCATTTTTTTTTTAAGATAAGAAGCTTCAAGACCATTTTTTTTTTTTTTAAGATAAGAAGCTTCAAGGCCATTTTCATTCGATGAAAATCAGAGATGGAAAATCAGAGGAACAAAAATAGTGAGACTTGTTGTGAAGTGAGAGAAAAAGAATGGAGAAGATCAATTTATGTAGAATGTGTCAACATAATTTAAAATTGTCTTCACGTTTTGTGGGTGACATAGATGCCATATTGCCATTGAAGCACTGATAGAGAGGGGGAGGGGGAAGAAGATGAAGGTAGAATAGGAGGAAGAAGAAGGAAAATGGGAACAATAATCTTGGGAATAACCGATACAGAGAGATACATATTTAGTCATTAGGTGAGTGCTGATTGGTTAGACAAAAGCAGGGGAAATAGGTATCTGGGTTTTCAATAAATGCATGACCCGCTGAGGCCCAAAGCGAGGCTCCATAAGCCTGACCAAATGGTTTCTCAACTCCAATCCTACATGGTATATATTGTGGGAAATAATTACTATCCAAAGCTACTTTGAAAATTATTTTATTTATCATGTATATTTGGGGAAGTCACACATCTTTAATTCTTTGCTTGCCTTTGTTATTCAATTTCTTGTTACTTTATTCTTTTCGTTTCTTTTGTCTTGATTATCGGTCAATGCTTATTTTATTTAATGACAGTTTTTTTTTTTTTTTTTTTTGTTTATTTCCTCTTTGTTTTCTTTGTTCTTGCCTAGTTTTTAGGTTCATCTAAGTATTGAACTTTTTTTTTTTTGGTCTCTTTTCTTTTATTCTTGACATTTAAATAATAAAGACTACAATTGGTATCTTTTGTTTCCATATTATTTGGATTAGATTTGTCATCTTTTAGTAGAAACATTAGATTGCATTCTGAGTCATCCAAAATGCAAATACTCAAAGGAGGTTAAAAGTTGATAGGCTAAAAATAAAGTCTTGTTTGGTTCAATTATATCAACTTACATAGGGAACTTATAATACCATGGAACTTCAACTTCCTATGTAAGTTTTAATTTCATGGAAATACTAACTTCCCTAGGTAACCATCGTTCATGAGAAGTTCAACTTACATGGAACTTCAATTTCCAAGAAAGTGTGTGAACCAAACCATGTAAATTCTCATCATTCCTAGAAAATTACGAGTTCCTTTGTTGGCTTACACCCAACCAAACAAGGCCTAAAGGGTAACTCGAATTGGCTTTTGCTAACACCACGTTAAAACATACATTTATATTTTAGATAGGATTTTATCAACCAAACAACTTTGCAGTTTTCTACTTACGAGCACAGTCAGAGATTGATCATCTCCCTCATGCTCTAGTGAACCGGGAAGGAGTGGACAAGTCGAGAACTAGAATAGCCCGAAATGCAAGACATCATCACATTCACACAAATCACATTCACCCCAGCGTCCAATTGGGCAGTGCCTCTATGGCGGGTCTATTAATTCCCAGGTAATTTCCATTAGTTTTTCTTTTTCTTTTACTATTATTACTGTTTAAATTTGAAATTTTGAACCGAATTAAAGATTATTATGCTTCATAATTTACAGCCTGTTTGGGAGTTTTGGGTGGGAAGGGAAGGGAAGAGAATGAGAAAGAAGGAAAGGGAAGGGAGGAGAATGAAGGTGAAATATTTCACTTTGTTTGAGAGTTTAAGTAAGGAGAAGAGAGGGGAATTGAGGAGAATCGACTAATATAACTTAAAAAATCCCCTTTTCCTCAATTTGGGGGGAACAAAAATTGAGTTAATGGAGGGGAATGCCCCTTCATTCCCCTCCCTTCCACTCTTTAAAAAAACTGACAAATAATGAGAACTTTTTATTTCCCCCTCATTTCCCTCCCTTCCCCTTCATTTTCCAACTCCCAAACAGGCTCTTAGATTCTGTTTCGATTATTAAAATTAGGTTACCAATTTCTTGTATGGTGCTGCACTGCTGGGCTGCCTATTGAGTTTGTACATACTTTTCTTCCAACTGGGATGAAATTGAATTTACTAGTTCAATTGGATCAGCTTGAATTTACCAAATTTATCTCATTTCATAAATTTATAAGCTGCCTAAGGAACAAAACAAGGAAATTAATGACAAAAATTTGCAAGTTGAGATAAAAATCTGTAAGATAACTAGACTGTAAATCTCCAGCCAATATATGTGCTTCATTCATTACTTTTGAGTCTCAGTGGTGTTGCTGTTGCTTGGACTTGGTCTGGTTAGTGGGCCTTAGGTCTGCAGGAGTAACAACTCTTTAGGCCGAGAATGGGGAACTGCTAGTGATATCAAGCTCAGGGCTTGGTTTCGTCTTTAGGGTTGTTAAGCTTTGCTTGCAGTGGAGTGAGTGTATCAATACCCACCCTTTGAGATGATCCTTGTACTCAAGGATCAAAGAGTAGGATTCAAATCATACTAGGATAAGATAATTAAAATTCCGAAGTGGCATATGTCCTAGCTTAGTATTTTGGTTCGTGCATGAATCTGGAAAATATTTTCTTCGGGTTGTAGACCACTATGGGATTTGAGGCATTGTACAGAGGAACTCATCATATTAGGGATGGCCAGGTAGTATGGCCAGCTTATATCACTACACCAAAAAAGGCCTACGACAGCGGTTTCGACCGCTTTTGATTCGAGGGCGGTTGTATGCCAAACAACTACGACAGCGGTTTTGTGTTGACCGCTATCGTAGGTAGCCTACGACAACGGTTCTGGAACGACCGCTGTAGTTTATTGGTCAAAATTAACATTTTGAACCTACGACAACGGTCCTTGACCAACCGCTGTCATAGAGTTGACTTCTTTTTTTTTTTTTTTTTTAAGTATCTCGGTACATCTTTGCGCCAAATGTAATAAATCAAATTTAAAGGTCTAAAATAAAATAAAAGACAATGGTAATTAACAACCTTATTTTTATAAACAAGTAACATTGTTATAAATTTACCAACTCCACATACAATGAAAGTTTGAAGAGCCGATCAAGACTTAAACATTAAACTAAGTGCACTGAAGACTAGACTTATCATATTACACCAACTCGCTCTGACTTCATCATGCTCCATATGTGTATGCTCAAATATAGACAGCATTCCACTTCAGTCGATAGTATATCAATGCCTTTGTGCCTCCCCTTCAACATTTCACACGCGTTTAAGACCTGGAAATAAACATAACATTATCCTCTAAGTTCAATATAGGAGCAGTTGCTTTCATGTCATCATAACACCAAACGTTTCAAATTCGAAGCTAGAAAAAACATTGATAAAATCACGAGACATACATGCATGCGGCAACAAAATAGATTGTAGCCCCACATTTCTATGGATATGAGAAATTGAGGTAAATGATCATCAAAATGTCCGAAACAAAGGAACCGAATGCTTAAAAGGATGTACATACCATAAACACTTCAAATTGCAGCTTCCATGAATCATTTCTTCAAACCAAACAAGCATTGAAGGATTGCAATCATCACAGCCCCACTGATTGCAGTAGCTTTTGCTGGTGAGAGAGAGAGAGAGAGAGAGAGAGTATTGGTTAGAAGAGGCTCAGATTCGCCTTTGCTAATGCATGAGGAGATCACAGGATTACACCATGGCGGCAAAGCAACAAGAGCCTGATGGCATGCTACTGCCAAGCCAATGGTAAAACCCTTCAGATTTCCTTGCCAGATTGCTGACAATTAAATGGATCATCACAGCCTTCATTTTTTTTTTTTTTTTTGGGGGGGGGGGGGGGGGGGATCATTTCAATTCAAAAAACTGAATCTACCCTCTAAGGGTGTGTTCTTCATATTTCCACTTACCCACTCAGATCAGACTAGTGAAGATCACCTACCCGATCATCAGTTTGTCCCAGTTTCTCCAAATTTCCAGTCACTAGTTTCCAGTTGAAACGAACGACTGGAGGTCACTTACCCACTCAGATCAGATAAGTAAAAGTCACTTACCCAGTCACATTAGATCATTGGCAAGAACACACCATATGAGGCTCAGATTCGCCTTCATCAAGCATAAAGAGAAGACCAAGGAGCCATGCCATTGCGGCGACGAAAGCAAGCTCATAGGCTTGCCACTGAACTGCCAATGGTCAAACTACCCTGGCATGAAAGCAAAGAAACAAAGTAGAGAGGGATGAATCATCACTGCCTTCAACATTTTTTTTCTTCTTAATTTACCAGAAGCAAACAAACAAAGTGAGGCACTGTAAGCAAAGAACTGGCAAGCACTAACTACAACCAGGCATTGTAAGCAAGGCACTGTAAGCAAGTCACTGTATACAAGGGATTTGACTTGAATGTGATATTCTTCAAAATATAATTCTTCTCCACCTTTCACTTTGACCCAGAATATTCAGAGAGTCGGGTCACAATAATCAGAGTTCAAAGCCAGCCCATTTACAAGAGAAAAATACTAAAAGCCTCATGTGAAGTAACCTAAAACAAATAGTAGACAACAAAGTTTGTAACAGAAGCACTGTATAAGCAATAGAGAAAAAACAAAGAACAGATTACTGCTCTTCAAAGCCTTGATGAAAAGACCCAGAAACAATCTTCTGTTTTCTTTACTCAAAACTAACAACACTAATTAGTCGTTTTCCTCTAGTGACAAGGCCTGACAACTTTCCATCATTCCATCTGTACCCAGGTGAGTAAAAATTTCCCAAACGTATGCTCTGCCAAAAATTCATAATTCAGCTGGAAATTCTAAGAAATTTGAATACTGTGTATGAATATTTCTCACTCTCCTCTCTCATCTGTGGTAAATTCCACAACACAACAAAAAAGAACAAGCTTCAATCCCTTCAGCTTCAATCCCAGAAACATAGCAACCCAACACAAATTTTGAATCAAAATCAATCGTAAACAAAGTAAACAAAATCAATCGCAAACCAAGTAAACAAACACAACAAACCCACGAGTATAATCTGAATGCAACAACAATAAATATACCCAACATTTTCAGACCATCAATAGCTCCGACCCAGAATATATAAAAAATGAGGCATATTAAGGAAGTAGGCACAAATGTTTAAGTGAACTACTAGTTCAAAGCAGTCGCAGAAGCATAAGAAGTTGAAAACTTATGAAGTCAGATCACCTTGAAAGAGCTCCTTCCCCTATTCTTGATGGCAAGGCTGGTTTGCGAGGTTCAAAGAAGGGCCTAAACCTGCAGAAGAAACTAACAACACAGGTTAATTATTAATTTGTATCCTGGACTTAGTATTACAAGACCACATCATACATTGTAGGAAATGTAGGATTCATAAATTGACAAGTGCAGTATAGTGAGGAATGTAATAATGGATAGATAAATAGCATATATACCTCACCGAGGTAACGAACAAGAATGTTAGCTCCAAGAGACCAGCCAACAGCATATAAATTGGCCTTAGGATATCTACCCTTGACATGTTGAAGCACTTGACTGAGATCTTCGATCAGTGAAAGATGCTGAGTAAAACTGAAAAGCCTCAAATAAATGTGAATATGTGTAGCAGCTAAATTATGTTTCTTTGATTGCGGGAGAGACTTGTTGTTTACCTGAGGCATGGTGACAAGACTGTTGCCACAGCCACGACTACTGAAGACAACTACCCGCCAGCCTTGTTTCCTGGCCCTAATCAGCATATGTCTAACATAAGTATCTTGACTGCCTCCAGTAAGACTTGACAGAACATTATATCATCCACTTTTTTATATCATAGTACTCGTGCTATGCAGAGTTTAAACCAAGAATTTATGTAGAAGAATCCAAGTTTTCAAAGACACACACATAATACATCTTGTGCATAGCTTGTGTTTTGTACACTTGGGCAAATTGTGGCTACAAATTATGAAAAATAATAAAACAAGTTGCTACGGGTATCCTTCTTGGCTAATGATTACTAATTTAGTAGGGTAAATAGAAGGTTATCAATTTATTATTTGAACGATGCAGATATGATCTCTAATGCTTACATAAGTAGATTCTGACTTTAGCCCATTGAGAATCCTGCATTTGATGATGCACCATTTCTTTACGTATACTTATTTAGAAACTCCAAGAGACCCAAACTGCTGATTTTCCCTCTTCCAAGAGAGTTTGGTAACCTTCATCTTTGAGAGCCTTTCCTCCAAGAATGATGACTACTTACATGTCTTTCGATTTATGAGCTTTTACGCAATGTACTTTTCAGGTTCTAGAAATCTGCTCAGATTTGCACATTAATCATATTGCAAATTGAATGATTCGGCCATAGTTTAAGAAACCCAAAAAATGAGAAAGTGAAATAGCTGGAACTGGCCTACACAAACTTCTGGAAAGAACCCAAAGTTTGCCACAAGATGGTCAATCAACTACTAAATGGATGATCAAGGGGGACAAAAAAGAATAAAGCACCAAATGAGGCTTTTAACGACTATGCTCGATCCGAATATGTATGTATTAATGTATTATCAGACATGCCAATGAATCATGCTCCAATCAGTAGTATTTTGATTGGTAGGAGTACATAAACTAATAACATTACAATCTTTACAAATTAAAGTTCTACACTTGTCTGATAAACTTCTACAGAACTTTAGCAGCATACTATAATCTCATTGGGCAATTCTATTGATGCAGGCATCTTTGTAACAAACAAATAGTTTTAAGAATTACAAAGCAAACTCATGAATCACTGAACCGACATTGGTACAACGTCGCAAGACAGGAAGAAAAAAAACCTGAATCTTCATTCATTGGCAAACTGTGTGACCTGAACATTTTGTACCAATCTTAATCCATTATTTTCACCATCATGAAAGCCAAAACCAGACCAAAACAAAGAAGCTCAATATTGATAAGATCTGAAATAGTTTTCTCTAAAAAAAATTCCAATAAACTGAAGCAGAAAAAAAACAAAATTCAAATCACATAAATAAGAAGAAAAAAACAGATATAGAAATAGAAAGGGAGACAAAGCAAAATAATTAAAATTCACCAAAGATGATCTTTCACAACACAATCTAAATAGAGCAACAAATTACTTCAGTTTCGTAGCAAATTAATAAGAAATCACCAAACTAAAAAAAAAAAATCAATTTCAGTAGACGCACAAACCTTCATCTGAATCAAAGGATATTAAGTAAGCTCAAAAAATTAGGGTTTCACTTGTTAGATCCAGTTTATCAGAAAGCAATCGATTAAACCCTAAAACGTTTGTTAACCGAGTAGGGAAAGCCATGGATTTGGACAAGACCTCAGATCTTCAAATAAGGGCTTGTTCTTTTTGACTGGGAAGTGGTGACTGATAACTAGGAGAAACTGGGCAAAACTGGTGAAAACTGGGTCAAATTGGGGGAAACTGGGACAAACTGGAAATTTTATAATAATAATAATAATAATAATAATAATAATAATATTATTATTATTATTATTATTATTATTATTATTACTTTTATTATTATTATTAATATTATTAATATTATTATTATTATTATTATTATTGAGAGAATTAAGGAAAAATAAAATTGCAGAATCCTGCACTTTCTAAAACTCCAAAAGAAAGTAGTGTTAAAGGAAACAAACAAGACCTGCCTATTTCCTCTCCAATTAGTTGGATGACAATACAACTCTTCCCAAAAGTGAAAGATTCCTAAAGGTACTAAATTTCCTTATTCCACACTCTACTTAAGATAGGACTACACAGTACTGACACTGATTCCCGTTTTTATTATTATTATCATCATTATTATTATTATTATTATAAGGACTTTTTAGTATTAGTCAATTCATACATTTATTTTTATATTTGATATTACATATGGTATATTTAATTATTATGTTTAATATGTATAAACATAGACACAAGGCATAGTGCAATAAGGAAAGAGCAATGAGAGAATTAAGGAAAAATAAAATTGTAGAATCCTGCCCTTTTCTAAAACTCCAAAAGAAAGTAGTGTTAAAGGAAACAAACAAGACCTGCCTATTTCCTCTCCAATTAGTTGGATGACAATACAACTCTTCCCAAAAGTGAAAGATTCCTAAAGGTACTAAATTTCCTTATTCCACACTCTACTTAAGATAGGACTACACGGTACTGACACTTATTCCCGGTTTTTTTTTTTTCATTTTTTTTTTCCGGAAAATAGTAAACTAGTAAAGAAATGCTTCCTAGACACCTAGCCTTGTGTACATATATGGGTAAAAAGAGGCTAAGATTTTAAGTGGAGCTTGGTAAGTGTTTAGCCTCAAAATTTCGAGAACTAATTTTGCTTATAACGTGGCGACAAATTATAATTAGTTCTCTATGAAAGAAATTTTTCGGATTGCCCAAAGAAATGAAACAATAGGATGTTGAGACATATAGACATTCGACTTCACGTATTGAAATAGTATCAAAAACACATACCGAGTCCTTTGAAGTTTAACGTTAAAACTAATACTAGTAATATCTAGGACCCAAAAATCGTAATTGCAAAAATAAAGCTTCAACCAAAATGTAAAACAAAATGAACCATTAACTAAGCAATCATCGAAACAAGCTATTAGTGATACACATTAATTTATTTTCATCATGCCCAAATCTAATCTAATTTTTTCAAATCTATCACGTTGCAAAGGTTTTGTGAAAATATCAGCTATCTAATCTTCAGTGTTAACGAATTCAAGTTTTATAAAACCTTTTTCCACATTGTGACGCAGAAAATGATGACGAATTTCAATATGGTTTGTCCTTGAATGACTGACATGATTTTTTGAAATACTAATAGCACTAGTATTGTCACAATAAATAGGCACACAACCACAATTAACACCAAAATCAAGTAATTGTTGTTTCAACCATAAAATTTGAGCACAACAAGCGGCATCTGCAACATATTCTGCTTCGGCAGTAGATAGAGCAACAGAATTTTGCTTTTTAGAAGCCCAAGAAATTAAGCATGATCCTAAAAATTGAGCCATACCTGAAGTACTTTTACGGTCTACTAAGAATCCAGCATAATCAGAATCAGAATAGCCATTTAAGTTAAAACTATCACACTTGGGATAAAAAAGACATAAATCTATAGTGCCTTTCAAGTATCTAAGAATTCGCTTCACTGCGACTAAGTGAGATTCTCTGGGACTAGATTGAAAGCGAGCACATAGAAAAACACCATAAACAATATCAGGTCGACTAGCAGTTAAATATAATAGTGATCCGATCATACCTCGATATTCTTTTTCATCCACAAGTGTACCTTTTTCATCCATGTCTAACTTTTGCGAAGTTGGAGTTGGCGTGTTGTAGGACTTGGCGTCTTCCATTTTGTATTTCTTTAGCAACTCTTTCACATATTTTTGTTGATGAATTTGTATGCCATCTTTTCTTTGATTTACTTGTAGTCCAAGGAAGAATTTTAATTCTCCCATCATACTCATCTCAAATTCTCCCTGCATTATATCAGAAAAGCTAATGCACATTGCATCATTAGTCGAACCAAAAATAATATTATCAACATATACTTGAACAACTAAAATATCACGATTTTCAAATTTTAAAAATAAAGTTTTATCAATCATGCCCCTTTTAAAACCTTTTTCCATCAAAAAATTTGAAAGTCTCTCATACCATGATCTAGGAGCTTGTTTTAGTCCATAGAGAACTTTATTTAATTTATAGACGTGATTGGAAAATTCTTTATCTTCGAAACCAGGTGGTTGCTCTACAAAAACTTCCTCTTTTAAATAACCATTTAAAAACGCAGTTTTAACATCCATTTGAAATAATTTAAAGTTTTTGTGAGCAGCAAAAGCAATTAAAGTTCTAATCGCTTCCAATCGAGCTACTGGGGCAAAGGTTTCATCATAATCTATGCCCTCTTGCTAATTATAACCTTTGACCACCAACCTGGCTTTATTTCTAATAATATTACCTTCATCGTCCAACTTTTTCCTATAAACCCACTTTGTACAAATCACTGTGTGTGATTTTTTGGTCTGGATACTAGGTGTCATACCTTATTTCTCTTGAATTGATTTAGTTCTTCCTGCATAGCTAAGATCCAATCAGAATCATTCAAAGCACATTTATAATCTTTAGGTTCTATATCAGATAAGAATGCATTGAAAGAAATAAAATTACGAGTGGAGGATCGAGTCTGCACTCCCTTTGTTGGATCAGTAATGATCTGATTTAGGGGATGAGAACTTTGGTACTTATAAGGTTTTGGATCCAAGAACGTTGGTTGGTTTCGAAGAGCTTGTGATTCATCGCTAGTAAGTCCCTCGCTACTATCGTTACTGTCTAATTCATTAATCACATTGGGAACGTTGTCCGTTGGTTCGGCAACATTGTGTTGTTGTTCAGTTGCTCCTTGTACAATGACGTCTTCTTCAGTTGATTGAGCACGAATTAATCCAATTTCAAAATCAATATCTGAATCCTGCACATTCTCATTAGGCACGTGAAATTCATCAAATATTACATGAATGCTTTCATCTATGCACATAGTACGCTTATTATAAACTTTGTACGCTCTACTATGAGAGGAATAACCTAATAAAACTGCTTCATCGCTTCGAGCATCAAATTTGCCCAAAGAATTTTTTCCATTGTTATGTACGAAGCATTTAGCACCAAAAGTTCTAAAATAAGCAATGTTCGGCTTTTTGCCTTTCAATAATTCATATGGAGTTTTATGCAAAAGAGGTCTAACCATGGCTCTATTAATTATATAGCAAGCAGTATTAACGGCCTCGGCCCAAAAAGATCTAGGAAGACCACTAGAATTAAGCATGGTTCTGGCCATATCTTCTAAAGTTCTATTTTTACGCTCAACAACCCCATTTGTTGAGGTGTTCTAGGAGCCGAAAAATCATGCACAATGCCATGTTCATTACAGTAAGCAATAAATTTTGAGTTGTCAAATTCCGTACCATGGTCGGATCTAATAGCAAGCAATTGATGATTAAGTTGTTTTTGTTTGCGCTTAATGAAAGACAAGAAGGAATCAAATACATCTTTGGAAGATAGAAATAAAGTCCAAGTAAATCTTGAGTAGTCATCCACTATAACAAAGACATATTTGCTTCCTCCTCTACTTATAATACGCATAGGGCCACAGAGATCAGCATGAATCAATTCGAGCGGTTTAGAGGTACTTACCAAAATTTTTTACTTGAACGATGAGCGAACCTGTTTTCCTTTGGCACACGCATCACATACTCCGTTAAAAGTAAACTTGCATTCAGGTAGACCAATGACTAAATTTTTTGTACGAAGTTTGTTTAGCAAAGTAAGACTAGCGTGACCCAAGCGTTTGTGCCACAAAAGTGGATCATCATCCATAACATTCATGCAAGATAGATTATTCTCAGCAACATTATGTAAATCAACTTGATAAATATTATTCTCTTTTTCCTCTAAATAAAGATTTATTTGTACTAGCATTAAAAACATGACAGTCACTAGCAGAAAATAATATATTATTCCCCCTGTCACAAAGCTGGGAAATACTAAGCAGATTATATTTTAGATCTTTAACCAAAAAAACATTTTCAATAGCATGATCACGTGACTTTCCTATCTTACCTATGCCGACTATTTGTCCACGTTTATCATCTCCAAAAGTCACTGCACCACCTTTGAAAGCTCGAAGTGAGAGGAAATTTTGTATGTCACCTGTCATATGTCGTGAACAACCACAGTCTAGATACCATTGATTGTTCCCCCTCACTTTGACCTACAAAATTAATTAGTTTGAATTTTAGGAACCCAAATCTGTTTGGGTCCTTTGGCGTTAGTAACAGTATGCAGAGAATATTTTCTAACCCATATTTGTTTAAGCACAACCTTATTTTTATCATGAGATAATTTTCGAGAAGGACATTCATAAGTAAAGTGACCAATGAAACCACAATGCATACAAATACGATGTTCTGGCACATCAACATATTTATTATATTTTTTCTTTGAATTAGCTTTTGGTATGGTTCTAGTTCCTCGATTAGGAACGGTGTTGACATGTTTCATGTACATCTCATAAGCCTTTTGTCCAATATACCATAAATTTTCTTTATGTGTGGTACTGGATGTTGATTTGTCAATATTGGTCAGTTTCTGTTTAAGCGTTTTATTTTCTTTTTCTAGTTGATGCAAACGTTATTGTAAATTTTGAGAACGTTCCTCATGACTACTAGAATTTTCAGTCTTTTAACGAACCTTAGTTTGTATCTGATTTTCTCTAGTTCTACATAACGTTCCTTCATGGTTTTCTCCAACGTTTCCTTCTCTTTAACTAGTTTTTCGTTTAAACGTTGCTTATTATCTAGATCAGTCGTACTCTTCTTTAATTGATTTTCCAAAGTTGCAACCTTACCTTTTAGCGAAGAATTTATTTTACTGAGAGAGTTATTCATACTTGATAAATTATCCAAAGTACTTTCCAAGACTCTATTATCTTCCTCTAGACTTTTATTTAGCATGGTCAAGGCTTCATTACTCTTTTCTATGTCACAATTTTTAACAGTAGACATCTTTTCTAATTTTTCAAGAGTATTAATCCTATCTTTTAGGTTATTGATTTCATTCATCAAAATGGAATTACTGTTTTCGGCCTCTACTTTGATTTTAGCAAAAGTCTCTTTAGAATTATTAATAACTACTTTCATAGCCCTCATCAATTTTTCTTTAGAAAAGGAAGATAATTTAGATTTCAATTCATTCATAGATACCTCAAGATCTTCTTCTTCATCAGTAGGCTCATCTATATTTGCCATAAGAGCAACGTTGGCTTGTATAGGGTTTTCATAGTCTTCCAGATCTTCTTCTTCTTCGCCCCATGTAACAGCCATCACCTTCTCAAGTTCTTTATCTACAGCATTAGACAAGTTTGCTCTTTTGTCCCTTTTCTTCTCCATGTCCCACATTGGACATTGGTTTATAACCTGTCCAGGTTACCTGCATTTATGGCAAAGTCCATCATTAGCATTCTGCCTGTTATTACTAGTAGAGTAGTTCTTATTTTTGTTAAATGGTTTCTTAGATTTGAAATTTTTAACAAACTTAGAAAACTTTTTAACAATAAAAACAATATCATCTTCATCAAGTTCTCCAACTTGCTCATCATCATCCCTGGCCTTCAGTGCAAGTCCTCTGTCTTTGTTTGATGATTCTGGAGCTCGGGATTCAAGCTTCATCTCATGAGTTAACAGAGATCCCATGAGTTGGTCCAATTGTAGTTTAGTGAGATCCCTAGCTTCTTGAATCGCCGTGACTTTAGGCATCCATTGATCGTTATTTGGCAGACTCCTCAGAATTTTCCTAACCTGATCCTGCACTTCATATTCTCTACCAAGGGACTTTAGTTCATTTATAATAATGGTAAAACGAGTAAACATATCTTTAATCGATTCTTTTTTCTTCATTTCAAACGATTCATATTGTTGAACTAGTAAATCGATTTTAGACATTTTTACTTCGTTGGAACCTTCATGAGCAATTTGTAAAGTGTCCCATATTTCTTTAGCACTAAAACAAGCAGATATCCTACTAAATTCATCGGGATCTAAAGCACAGTGTAGAAATTTCATAGTTTTAGCATTTTTTTCAATTTTTCTGAAATCTGTTTCGGTCCATTTATCCTCTTCTACTTCTTTACCTACAGTGTCAACAATTTTAAAAGGTCCATTTTTAACAACTTGCCACACCTTATAGTCTTCTGACTTAATGTAAATTTCCATACGATTTTTCCATCCAGAGTAGTTTCGTCCGTCTAAGTATGGAGGTCTCACAGCAGATTGACCTTCTCTAATACCATTTGATGTGCTTGAGATCGACATTCTCTTCAAGCGTGAACCTGTATCTAAGAGAAAACGAGGCTCTGATACCAATTGTTAGTAGCACAAGGTACACAAAAGGGGGGGTGAATTGTGTTACCCCAAATTTGCGGAATTAAAACAAGTAAAAAGAACTAGAATTAAAGTACTCACGATTTACGTGGAAAACCCTTTGTAACTCAGAAAGGATGAAAAACCACGGCCCGAAGGACTTTAAAGACTACTTCTTTTATTAAGAGAATAGTACAAATAGATCAAGTTTACTCTAACTCAATCTTGCACTCGAACACTCGTTCAAGCCAAACGCACTTAGGCACTCACCTAAGCCTAACAAGTAGCTCTAGTTGTAATAGATAACAGATGATTGTTTACCTTGATGAACTTCAATAAGTGAATAAGGTACAATTGAGATCTCATAGCTAATGCAGTAATAACGTGTGGAAAGTGTGTCTATTAGGCAACGTTCTTTGTTGTGAGGCAACGTTTGTAAATTTTACTCTCTTGAGAATATGTTACGTTCAATTGATCAGGGAGAGGCGTATCTCAAAACTGATTGTTAGACTCCTTTTAAACGAGAGACGCAAACAGAGAAAATAACTGGAGACCTAATTATCACTTAGGAAACTAAATATCATTTTCTTTACTTGCAAAATAAGATTTTTATAAAGGAGGATAAATATCTTTATCATATAAAGCATATATATTGAATTCAGTTTTTACGAAGAAAATAAAATAAATATCTTTAAAGATAATATTTTCTTCTTAGTTAAAATATTATTAACCTTGCATGGCTTCACCGCCTGCCAACGGACTCAAACTCAAGACCTGGTGTACTTGGTGTACTACTACTACTACCTGAAAATATTATTGTATAATGAAAATAAATTCTTGGCATAGTTCAGCGGACTCGAACTCAAAATATTATTGTATAATGAAAATAAATTCTAATTAATTCTTGGCATGAAAATAAATACTACTACTACTAATGAAAATCTTAAATAATACGTCATATGCAACATGATTAATTGTGATAGAGTAATAATTAGCCCCCTGGATCATAGTTCGTATATCCTTTCCTATTGTAACAATTTCTCCCATTTCTCATCCCTTTTTTTTGTCTCTCCTCTTTCAAGTTGCATCACCCACTACAAGCTTCACTAGTTCACCTTACCATTTTACTCTTTAATTTACTTCATTAACTCCCTGCTAACATATTCCCCACAATCCAAACATGCCTCAATGAAGATGGAAACCGCAATGAATGTACTAGGGGTGAGTAGAAATTTCGCGTACTCAGTACGGGAACTGGAATCGGTTCGAAACCGGTGGTTACGAAATTGAAACTGGTCAAACCAATTCCAATTCCGGTTCCTAAAAGTAGGAATCGGTACGTACCAACTAATTTCAATTCCAATTTCTAATTTTTGGGAATCGAATTGGGTGGATACCGAGTGACAATAAGAACTCACTTGTGAAATTACATGAATGACAAAGAAAGGACACCAAATTATAAAAACACAATTACGGATGTATCATAAATAGATACAATAGAATTCATACATGATACACAAGTCAAACTAAATTGATTATACTTGATGAATTTAGATGTATTTTTAAGAAAGAACTATGAATAGTATAAGAACCCTCGCCTTTTCGGCGCTTAATCGAAATTATTTAAATGTTGGAATTAAATGGTTCTTAAATAATACGTCATGGTGCAACAATAATAATTGTGATGGGGAAATAATTCGCAAGCAATGAAATCGCCACCAATTTTCAAGGAAACAATTGGAAACCATCAAAAAGTGCACCCAACTACATGTGGGAATTGACTCATACCCAAAGGGGGGCAAAGATTGACTTCGGGGGGTGTAGGTACGAAAAATCTAATGGCAAACTGTTTGATATAGCAGAGAGTAAAAAATACTAGCTGCAAATTTCAAACTGTAGATTTTATTGAAAAGCTAGTTGTTCATGCCAAACATAGCCATTTTCCCGAAGATTAGGAAGTCTTTGGTAGTTCTATTATACAAACAAACATTCCAAACACTTATGACTACCTTGAAAGTTAGAACTCTTTCAAAAACTCTCAAAAGTTAGGTGCCCGACATAGCTTTAAAAGCAAATTTCAAATCACAAATAAGAAAATTTAAAGAAAAAAAAATTAAAGATAATAACACTATGTCAGGCTGTCAGCCGTGTTGCCTAAGAGGTCGTTTGGCCAAGCTTTTTGAAATCTGTTTCTCTTTTTTGAGTCCAATTTCTAAGAAACTGTTTTTTTTGAAAAATTGAAGAGTGTTTGGCAACCCTATTATAAAAGTGCTTTTAAAAACAGAAAATATTTAATGAGGTTGTTTGGCCTAATATATGAAAAACTATTTTTCTAATATTAAAAAATGACTGTATTGAGTTTAACATATATTTTTGCTTGTTTATTTATAAACTCAAGGTTACTAATTTTATTATTTTATAATTTCTTAACAAGCTACCAAATAATATTTTTTTTGTGATAGTTTCATGATTACTCAATTGTCGTTTTAGCACATTATTTTTCTATCCTCCTACAATGAAAATAATTTGTAACATAGATATTAATTTGAAATATTGATTTTTAAAATTTTGAGCCAAACTCCAAGAAATCAGCATCACAAATTCACAATTTTTAATAATTCATGATCTTATAGCCCAAAAAAATTCAAAATCAAATAGACAAAAGAGAATCACAAGAGAGACCTACCAAAAAAAAAAAAAAAAAAAAAAAAAAGATCGTCCAATATACAAAAAAACAAGCAATTGATTTGCGGCAAAAATTTAGTGAGACTGAGCAAGGGTTTCCTTCTTCATCACTCCCATTTCGCAAATCTTCATCCCCGTTATGTCCAACCACCACCATATCACCAATTGCAGTAACAATTAACAAATTCAAAACTTCTCCACTAGTTAATATCTATGGAATCGACCAAAAGCCCCAAATAAATTTGATGCATGCATTCAATTTGAGAAAACCTAGATCCGAAAATCGAAGCCAACCCAGAACAAAGAGGGAAGAAAACAAGAGAAATTGATGAAAACATTGGTAATATAGTTTTGAATTGAGATACAGTAGCACGAAAATGCTAATTTCTAGTCCAGTTATTGTTTTGACAGAGAGAGAAGGAGGATGAAGGAGAGAGAGAGAGAGAGAGGAGAGAGGAGAGAGAGAAAAAAATAACGATCAATGGAACAGAGGCAATGAAACAAAGAAAGGGGAACGCAGTTGGAATAAAAAAAAAGTTCACTTAAAGGAGCCACAAAGCCCAGAAACAGATCTAAGAAGCTACAATTTGTAGCTTTTGTTTTTAGGCCCCAAAGAAATTATTTTTAGTTTCTAAGAAATTAAAATGAGTTTTTACTAAACTAGTGTTTGGCCAAGTTTCTATTCTTTTAGTGTAGAAATAGTTTGAGAAGCTTGGCCAAATACCCTCTAAGCAGTAAGCACTGACAATAATAACATTCATGTCAAGAAGCGAGGAATCAATCGCTGATTATAATTTAATCAACAACATTAAGATATTACGGAGTACAATGATACAGCTATTGGAACATTTAATAACAGAAGTTATAATTGTCCCTCTCTTTAAGTTGCCTACAAGACAGCGCGGGGAAATAGTCAACTGTAATCGATGGTGGATATCCTTAGTTATATTGAACCAAAAAAAAGAAAAAATAACATTGCTCAACAATTGGAAAATGCTACAAACATCACTCGCTCATACAATATTACCGGATACTTTTCTAACAGAAGTTAGAGATTTGTAAAAGCTGCATGTAAGAACACTGGAAGAGCTACAATAATCCAAAAACTTAACAAGACAAATGACTTGAAGAGTATTACCAATAAGCAAAATCACATAGAGTCGTATATCATAATGGCTCAAGAAGTTATTAAATCATCAACAAGATCATCACGGTATAGAGCATGTCAAAGTTACACAAGTTGACCTCAACATAAGGCGGTTCAAACAAGCATAACGTCATATTTGGTTAGGCCGCCTCACAACTCACAAGTGACCCATTGTCAAAGTTAATTGAAAAGATTAGCAATATCGTCATCAATCAATGTCATAGCTAGAATTATTGATCTGGAAGTTCGTCAGCAGCAATAAACAGTTCTAGGCGAAAAAACAGCACAAGGACTTTGCTAGAAATGTTGATCTGGAACCCTGTCATGGGTTTTCATCTCTCAGTTCACCGCTGCACCGCACGTACGTATACTTCTTTCTCTCTCTCTCTCTGACTCTCTCCCTTACTATAGAATTGTGTTATTTTGAATTTGTGTTAAACCCTAATTGTTGATTTTGGTCCTGTTTAGATAACATTGTCAAGTAAAATTATCACACCAGATTACACCTCTCATATATAGATTGACTGACTTCCTTTTCGATCTCTAAGTTTCTATTTATCGATTGAATGCTCTAAAAGTGTTTTTTGTTGTTGTTGTTGTTGTTGTTGTTATAGTTACAGTTTTGGAAGGATGATGGTGTGGATTATTTCTCAGCCCTTGGCTTATTCTGTTTTCAATTCCCTTTTAAGCACTCAACAACATGATACTCCGTCGGTTTTTTCTAGATGTGATTTGTAAGTTTATAGAAGTACGTGAATGATATAATATATACACACTTGAGAACTCTCTTGTGATTCGATCTCATACATGAGTTATCAACTTTTTGCCGGGAGGTATCCCTTTTCACGTACGGTTGTGTCACTTTTTTGCTCACATGTATAAAGCGTTATGTATGAGGTCGCCTCATATAAGTTTTTGTGACATACATACATTATACAAGAAGAGATCAAAAAAGATTTCATTTTATACTCCCTATAGTCGATCTTAGTCTGTCACACCTCTAGTGTTAAAGTCACAAATCCATTGCAATTGTTGTTTGGATTACCAAATCATTCAAGATTATAGGTGTTTGAAGTAACTAATTAACATTAAGGATGTCTTTTATAAATGTAGTGTGCCAAGCGGGTACTCCTGAAGAATAGCCATGTCTTTTATAATTCTATTATACAAACAAACATTTCCAACGCTTATGATTACCTTAAAAGTTAGAGTTCTTTCAAAAACTCTCAAAAGTTACGTGTCCGACATAGCCTTAAAAGCAACTTTCAATTCACAAATAAGAAAATTTAAAGAAAAAAAAAAAGATAATAACACTATGTCAGTCTGTCAGCCGTGCTGCCTAAGCAGTAAGCACTGACAATAATAACATTCATGTTAAGAAGCGAGGAATCAATCACCGATCATAATTTAATCAACAACATCAAGATATTACAATGATACAGCTATAGGACCAATTAATAACAGAAGTTATAAATTTGTAAAATACTCCATGTGCATAAGAACACTGGAAAAAGCTACATTAATCCGAAAACTTAACAAGACAAATGACTTGAAGGGTACCAATAAGCAAAATCACATACTCCTACATCATAATGGCTCAAGCAGTTATATCATCAACAGCGCCATCAAATATGTCGTTGGCGGTGTCTAGGAGATTAGAGGGATCGAAGGGATCATCAATTCCAGCAGCCTCTAAGACTTGAGTGGCGGTGTCTCGGATATCAGAGAATGCGAGAATTTTCTCTTCCTGCTGGGAGTCATCTGCTTGGTTTTGCTCGGCAGCAGTGCTTGTAGTGGTACTACTTGGTTGAGTTTTTTTAGCAGTTACAATATTTACAACCCTTAGTTGGCAACCTTTGTGTTTGAGTATAGCCCATATGTGTGTAATGAACTCACCACCTACAGATAAGCGATTTGCGTGTGCGTCCACTACATTCCTGTGATCTGAGCACAGTGCCAGATACATCAACATTTCTGTCCAGAATTCCGCTAGCGTTTTCCATAAATGATCCGTATCATGAGGCACTGAACAATTAAGGAAAAGAACCTTCTTAAGCTCTTCTCCTTTACTCAAAATGGAGTCTTGATTAATAGGCATGAGTTGTTTCTTCTCAATATCGTCTTTGCTGACAGCTGATCTTCGAACTTTGAGATCTTTTACTACCTGGTCAAACTCACACTGTGAAGTATGCACATCACCACCATGACCAGGTATCATCTGCGGAGCAAAGGCAACCAAATATGCACAATATTTGGATATTTTAGTTGCCACTTGAAAGTTTTCAAACTTCTCGAGGTTACTCTGAGATTTGTTTGAGAGATATTCCTCCTCGAATCGACTTGTAGCTATGTGCCACATTAGGATAACACTAGCTTGGGTCTCCAGTCTGCTATAGTTAGCTAAGTATTCAATTATAGTTTTATCATTCACGCCGTTGGCTTTGAGAGAAACTTCACCTTTAGTGAATTTTCCCTTGTGCCTTTTCATACTTGAGACAACAGCGTTCTTTAATTCAGGAGATAAAGACAATGCTATGTCTTCTTTCCCAGCTTGACCCCTTCTAGGCATCTCAACATAACCCCCAATCCAACCGTTTAACCATAAGAGGGTGGGAATCTTGTTGTAGCACTTTAAAATAGAGTACTGACCCACTTTTACCTTGGCACATGTTGATCTTCCGCTACAAACAAATTTGAATGAAGGGCGTGGGATAACGCATAGAATTCTGATCATCCAAATTTCAGTGAGATTAACTATGTTGCTAATCTTACTGGTACCGGTACTACTGTTGGTTGGTCCTCGTCGTAAACGTGCACAAGCGTAGATCACCTTTCCCCATCTAGAAGTGAGGAAAACACAAAATTGGGTAAACTCTGACACAAAGATGCCTAGTATAACAAACCTTGTGAATCCAGTGTCTAAGACATGACCCCATAGAAGAACATAGACTGCGTTGTGGTCTTGAGTGCGGTACTCGACTATCAAGGGTAAGGCCAGCACAAAAAACAGAACAATTACGCCAATATCTACCAACTTCTTGCATATCCCCCTAGCGTATATGGCATAAGAGTCAGTGTAGAGATAGTCATATAAAAACTCAAGCTCTTGTTCTACTAGTCTAAATAAAACTTCGGCTTCTTTTTTTATTTCTTTTTCTTCTTCTGCTTCTTCTACTTCTTCTCCTTTTATTTTGTACTGTTTATTCAACGGCAAATTGGGGGATGGGGAGGTTAAGGGGGAAGCAATTGTGATTCTCTCTTGTTGATACTCTTTGAGTTTGAGAAGCTCCTTAAAGTCTACTCTCACATCTACATTATGATAACCAGCAATTCGTGCAAGAAGTAGCCAAAACATAGCAAACGAAAAGCAGGTCTCTCTAAGCTCCATACCTTGTTGTTGCTGAATGTCCAGGACATTATTTACTGTAATAAAGTGGTTCCACGCAAAATCCACCAAGTCATCCTTCGTCTCTGTTATGTGCCTGTCGGTAATCCTATAACGTACCTTATGAGTGTCATCTCTCAGCGCCACAAAATATGGAAGACCACCCTGGAGGATCTGCTTCTCTTGTTTTTTGTAGTTGGAGAAGTTAGAGATGACCTTGGTAGCTTTAGACATACCAAAGGACAAACGAGTGGCAACCAGTAAGGCACGCCTTCTTTCCCTGACCTTTAAGACGCTTATCCAAAAGATAAACGCGACAGGAACCATGATCTCAGGGGCAGCCAAGCTAGCTTGAAGGGTACCAACAATCAAACCCCAAGCCACTGTAAACTGAAGCACAAGGCTCTTTTTTTGCTCTTCGTTGTCTACAAGGGTGTAGCAACTGCTATTGGTGGCAAGGGTTGACAAATAAGCCAAGAAGGCAATCCACAGGACATATAGATCACTGGAGGCACTCAGTTGGCCCATAAGACCAGTGATGTAGGTGATGAGTTTGTCAGAGCCCATGGCTAATACAGACGATAACATTTTATACCATTTGGAGCCTCGGGGTCTTAGGCGACCAAGGACTAGGATTATTGTGAATGCTAGAAAGGTTGAGAACAGTGCGATTTCAATTCTAGCCTGCTTGTTTGAAGACCCTACGCGGGCTTCTTCCCAAGGAGGAAGAAATTGGATTGGTGGAGGAGGAGGAGCTTGAACCATTTTTGTAAATATGAATAATTTTCTAATTCAGATATATTATCATATAGATATTGTTACTAGCTAGCTACTTCCTAGCCAGAAGTTAAGGAAACAACACACAAGACTAGAATTTAAGCAGATATGGCTGTAGTTACTATGTGGAAGAAAGCATATATGTAGGAAAGTTGAAATGATATTAGCCACTAGCCAGCTAGGAAGAACTGGACATTTGAAGATTAATAAATAAAACAATAATGAAACACATGTGAACTCATATTTTGTTCAATTAAGATTCCACTATCTAGGATTAATTCATCTGTTTGATGAAGACATTATAGTATAGACAGCTAAGCTCATGAAAGTGTTAATACAAGGCTATGTCCCTGTGTAAGATTACTTGATCTAAATTATGTATGCGAGAGTTGACTTTTATTTTGTTGCAAAATCTCCTAGTTAACTTTCTATTAATCTCTTCAATGGTTGAGATTCATCATTCATTCATCATTTAGGCTCTGTTTGTACTAGCTGAATTTTTTTTTTTTTTTTTTTTTTTTTGGAATGCTACTAGCTGAAAATTTTAATTATGGAATAGAAATGTGTGGTGAAATATTACTGTATAAAACATTAAAAGATATGTGATTAATTACTTAGTTTAAAGGACAAATGATTAATCCAACAAGGAAATGGAGGGGAGAAATGGAAATAATTCTCCATGACTTGCTTTTTTTTTTGTGGTAAGGAAAGAGTTAAATATAGCAGTGAATAGACCCAGGCCAAGAGTTACAGACTTACAGTACATGCATAGCAGTATTTACTAGTATGGGAATGGGATACAGGAATCCCATCGAACCATTAAACAGTAAGTCTTTGCAAAAATCAAAATGAAGTAGGTTGATCATCTTAGCCATCGAGTCTGCTGCTTCGTTTTGTTCTCTAAAAAAGTGCTCAACTTTGATGTTGGTTCCATCTCGGATCAATTGTATTTCTTGCATTATGTAATGGTATATCAAACAAAATGTCTCTACGAGGGGTGTTCATGTGCTAGTAATTGTTCAGCGCAGCTGTGAGTGAGTCCATGTTAAAGATAACAGGGTTCTTCCAGTTATGCTTTTTTACACATTTGCAGCCCCTCCTCAAGTGCCAGCAGTAATTCAGCATGAAGTGCGCTGCTGATCTTGCAACCTGTGATCTCTTTGAAGAACCCATGCGCCACGATTTCTTGTAGGCTGCATACACATTACTTACAATAACAAGTTAACAACCAAGGGGCAAGGGGTGGGGGTTCCCATTTAACTCCACGACTAGCTTCCATCTAGGGATTTCCCGCTAACTAAAGTAGCTAATAATTCAACCATGCATATTACTGTACTACGTATAGTAACAACACAAAATCTCGTACAAGATTTATTGCATTAACAAATTTTATTGTAGACTAAAACACATGAATGCATGATAGCTACATATCAGTTATCACTATACATGACAGCTCTCGACAGATATGCAAGAACTGGAAATAAATAATTTTTTGTTTTCTATTTGTAATAAGATTGTGATCCGATCCGATCCTAGGTATTGTATTAGGGCTGTCAATCAGGAGGAACGTAACGTATAGTAGTTTACATTGTTTACAGGCGACTAGCTAGCATGCATGGGCCGCACTTCGATCTTGTTGCGTTGAGTCGTTGACTATAGTAACGAGGTGTGATCTGGAACTTGGCAGGCATGCATCTGCAGTTGGCCGGAGTTGTAGTTGCACGACAAAAAAATCTTTTTTTGCATCAGGTACGTAGTATTTTAAGAAGACCATATCTTTTTGGTCTACCCTATTCTTTTTCTTTAATATGACTATGAAACAATTGCACATGTAAGGCTCTTTCGGACCTTTGCAAAAGACATCAAACTGTGAGAGAAAGAAAATTGGTGGGAGAATTACTCTGTTTGTTTTAAGGCTTTTAAAAGTGAAAGGTTGGATCTTGGATTGATTTTCTTTCCTTAACAACTTTGTTATTCACTATTGTCAAGATTAGAAACAAAACGAAGAAAAACAACACTTTTTAATTCTCTACGACTACAAAATCATTGCCCTGGGCTATGGATTCACAAAGAACAGTTAGTGATAACATGTGATATGGAGGTGTAGATTATGAAGATTATCAAATAAAGATACTGGTTGAGAAATGAGAACATTTTTTGTATTAGAAATGAGAACATTTTTGGTGAAAGTATGTCATAAAATTTTCGAGTATTCATAAGATAAAGTGATATGACCAAATTAGTTTGTAACCCCTAGTACTTATTTTTGAACGAAATAATATTTAGTAACTATGAATAAGTTCAAGAGATGTATGGTTCTAGTAAATAGATGCTTGTTTATGTGAGGCTGAGTGTGACCATTATAGCCATCTATTCTTTGCATGGAAGTTCAGTTGTCGGGTATGGGAGACCTTTCTTCGCTAGCTAGGATTTGGTAAAAGACATTTGAGTCTCGAATTGAGGTGGTTCCAAAGGCATAATAAAGAAGAAGAAGGAGATGCAGTTTTGTTGCAACCATATATACGAGCTTTGGCAGGAAAGGAATTATTTATAGGATCTTAAGAGGGAATAAACGTAGTGTAAGTTGAGCAAGTAGTGAGAGTTGTGCAGTACTCTGTTTCCGAATGTTGATGATTAAGAGTCCTCACTTCTCAGAAGATGCTATGGAACATAGCCTACTGGCCTGGGAGCCTGGGATACATGTAATTTGCTGCTATGGGGGTTTGAGATTTATATCTCTATTTCTTGTTGCTTTATCTAGCTTTTATTTCTGGGTCTTTTTTATTCTGGTTTATTTTTTGGCTGTAATTAATTAGGGATGTATCATACTGATTATTCTCTTGTAAAATTCGATTCAAGGGTATCACTTCGATATCCATTTGTAGAATGGAAAATGAACCTCAAAAACAATACAATATAAAGAAACGCAAAGATTTTCATGATCCAACCCGAAAATAAAAGTGTAAAGATTTTCTTATGGATCGGAGCTAGGGAGTAGTACATAATATCAACATGGAGGAAAAAATGAGTTTCATTTGTGTTTTCATATGGGAAACCAGAGAAGGATGTGATACAACTTTATCAACCATATTACAATTTCGTACTCTTACATTTGACACAACACAATCACCATCAAGATCGATCAACTAAACAAGAAGATTAAATAAATAAATAAATAATAATGGAATTAAAAACTGATCAAGATGCCTTCAAAAGTTCAAACCAATACAAAATCATGCTCATATGATATGATGAAGTAATTAAAGAGGGGGGGGGGGTCAACTGCTGATGGCCCAACTCAAATCCTTTATTCTGTGGAATGGAATTGAGACATGAGTAGTACCAGTAGAGTATGTACCCACCTGATCATTGTCAGTAGTATACTCCCCATACACATGAGCTTCCAACCACTGATAATACATAGTGTTTGTTTGCCAAGACAATATCTTATAGTAATAACCCAGATACAATGTCACATAAAAATGACTCTTATTTTCCTTCAAGTCACTAAAATCCATAGGATTATTTAATTTTTTTTCTTCCCAAGTGAATTTCCATGGCACACCATTTCTGGGTCCTTGGTAATTCTTTGTTACTTGGATGTAATCAAATGTAACCTCCATTGTGGAAGCATCACCTACTGGTAACGCCGAAATAGTGTTGTTGGGTACATAAAAGAGTTCAACCCACCCGTCGGTGTAATTGAAACCTCGAAAGAGATTGTTGTTGGTTACATGTGTGGTTATGTTGAGGGTAATTGGTTTAGAGTTGCTCTCTTTCATTTCCAAGAAGGTGAGCGTAGCTGTAGGGTCTGAATATACCACTAAACCCAGTAAGAGCAATGTGGCAATGCCTATAGATATTAGACAGCATATTGCTGGGCGAAGGTACTGTTTCAGATAATTTTTGGTTGCAAGGGAACAAAATAAGTAGTTTTTATGTCTACTGCGGCTGCTAGTAGACATGATGATATTAGAGAGAGTTTTGACGATGTTAAGAAGAACTGATTGATAGATAGATAGATAGATAGAAGCTAAGACGAAGAATTGGTTGGAAACCGGCAGATCGGAAATAAGTAGCTAGAGGGTTTGTAGGAAAAATCAAATAATGACATACATTATACTCCACAAGGGTTTCTAGGAGTACATATAAATGTATATATATGTATACTCATCGTCTATAAAATTTAGCTAGGTTCGTGTATGATTCCACAAGGGATTAGTTTCTCTGTTAGTGTTTGCCAAGAGATCACAATATAGAATACTCGTTTAGACACCTAAGCTCATGTGTACTATTCCTGGCCCTAAGTCCCAAGATGTAGACATGAATATTACACAAGTTAATTATGCATGTGAGAGTTGACTTTTTCTTTGATGCCTGATGAATTATTTCACAATGATTGATGACTATCTAATACGAGCGAGTATTTTCTTTACTTTTCACAATATTATAATGTTTCGGGACAACTTTTTTACCACTACGTAGTAATTTGTTTGTTAGTATATGAGATAACAATTTCTTGAAAATATTCATGCATCTATAATTTTTTTTTTTGGGGTCTTTGCTAAGGATATTCACTGTCGATCACAGTAAGTAACCCCCTCGTTTCAACTATCAGCGTACTAAGCGATAGGGGGCTGGTCAAGGGATTTTTTCCATTCGCAAGAGTTGGGATTCGAACCCCCAACCACTTATTTAAGAGGTGAAATGCTGAACCACTACACCAACCCATCTTGATTATGCATCTATATAATGTAAAGTAAGTATCGACACATGACAATAATAAATCATCAAAGTTTATGAACTTTGACATTTTAACTTATACGTGCAGAAAATTATCAATTTCGGGCAAATGGACTAATAAATTATTGGCTTTAGCTTGAGATCTTTCCGTAATAATCATATGTGTTCTTCCTCTTTTAATCCATTAGTAGCATGCAGACTCTGATCCCAATGCACATATATGTGTCATATTGATAAGGATATAACATTATTGATTGCGTCACTCCAACTATAAGCTTAATCATTTGGTTGATCTGAGTTGGTTAAAACTTAAAACACATGGAGTCAAAGCCAGATAACCCAAATGTTTGAATCTTAGCTTGAGATCAGAGGCTCATTCCCTAAGTGCGTGAAATAAGACAGGGTATGAGAAGGATTTGTACATCATCCACACTTCACGTGCCAATTACGATTATGGTGTAAACTTGGGGCTTTCTTGTGTATGTTTAAGTTGTAAGCTATAGTTTAGCTTCTTTTTTTTTTTTTGGGTTACATAGCTATAGCTTAGTTATATATGATCCGAAAACTAAAAAGTTGCCAAATAGAGCACCTATTTTGGTTTATCTTTTTCTAATGTTGAAGTGGGTTTGTGTCCCACATGGAAAGATTAAGTGATCTTGAGCATGCATATAAGGAAGGGGGTTATTCCACCCATTGCCAATTGGTTTTGGGTTGGAACCTCCTTTATGTTATGAACACTCTCTTTAATGGGCCCAAATACCCAATTATAAAAGTTAACATGGTATCAGAGCGGGTTTTATCCTGCCTTTATGTTACCCCTTATTGGCCCACGCGCGTGTGACTGGTCCATAGCATAGTAGGCTTTATTTGGTCCACGCTTCAGCCTATAATGGGTCTTTGCGTGAGGTGGGGTATTGAAGTGGGTTTGTGTCCTATATAAAAAGATTAAGTGGTCTTGAGTATGTATATAAGAAAGTGGATTACTCTACGCATTGTGAATTAGTTTTGGGTTGATGACATGGGAGAGAGAGGATGAAAGAGATTGTCAAATCATAAGTGGCATGTTCCCTGGAAGCAGATCATCATTGATCTGAAGTCTGAAGTGCTGTCAATGCACATGCTCTAATTTAAGAGAAGTTTATGTTTTGGTTGTAAGTATATACGACTTGATTTGGGTATTAAAATAAGTCCAATGGTGTGACTTTAACTGGTGAGAGCAAGTCGTTAATAAACATTTTCTATATTATACGAATAAAATAAACAGTTTGCAAAGATTTTTTTTATTACTCGTATTATTAATTTTATTTAACAAGCAGAGAGTTGACAAAGTTCTATTTAATTAATGGCAAGTTGTCATTCATGCTGCAATATTATTACTACAAATTTTTTATTTTTCTTATATCAAAGAGAGATCAGAATCAATCATAAACTAAATTAGCAAGTTTTGTGTGAGACAACTTACAACAAAATAGGGTCACTATTTAGAAATGTACGGGGTCACTTATCGTGAGCATCGCAATAACCCTTGTTTTATTGAAATGACCCTTGTCTTACCAAAAATTATGAAAAAACCATCTTATATAATATTTTGTGATCGGCAATTCAAGGATCATTGGTGTCATACATACCTAGTACATAGTCGTGGGAAACAAATCCTTTGCAAATCTTTTTCCAAGCTTGAAAATTATGACTATATATAGTACTATATATTCCATTCGAATATCAATAACTAATCATTAAGTATATTATTATTCTATATTATTATGGACAATCAAATGTTCAGGTGCAAGTTGTCACCTTGTGCATGACATTATTCTTTACATATTTTATTGTTTCCCTCGCTCGATCGGCAAATTACAACACTTCTCGTCCAACATATATCTAATATTTCCCATTCCCATCGATCGAGCACTTCATTCAATTTTCTATCTATCCTACTCCTTCTCTGATCTTTACATCCATACAATTAACGAAACACAATGCCACATTATTGTTGTTGCCTCCCCTCATGTTGTTGTTGTTCACCCAAAACCGAAAACACTGACATCGAATCCGTAGCCAAAAACAACAACAACAACAACAACAACAACAACAACAACAACAACAATGACAACGACAACAACGACAACGACGACAAGCAGTACAATTACATAGATGCGAAATTGAGAGATTTTGAAAGGTACGGTGTTGGGACCTTACAAGTAATAGTTGGTGCGCTTCTTATCACCGTTGTACTGTGGCTCGTGGTTCGTCTACCCGAGCCACAGGTACATGTAACGAGCTTTCAAGTAGAAGCTTTAACCACAAACCCAAATAGCACTCTCATTCATTATAATCTTACCATCCACAACCCAGACATGTTCAAATCTCTCCATTACGACGTCTTGTTCCTTCGAATCAACCTCGTAGGATTTGGATATTCTTCAAGATATGGAGCCACTATAAACTTCAACAGTGGGAATTATTCAAAAGGGATTCACCATAGCCCTCGCCAAACTACCCTTCTACCCAATCATACAATGGATTTTAGCCCTAACGCCGCGAATTGGGATCTTGAAGACGTGAAATCACTTATCACACCACCCGATTCTAGCAAGTTTATTCAACTCAAGTTCGTGATGGAAGTAAATGTTAAGGCTTTTACCAAGGTTGTTAGGAGACGTCAACTTACCAAGATTGGAAAAGTTTATTTTCATAAGGATGTTAAGGATCCCGAAAAAAAACCACAAGACATTATTCCAGATGGTACTGCTTATATTGAACCTCGTGGGGGGCTTAGGCTTACGTGATTTATTTGAGATACATTATCGTCTATTTTACTTGCATGCATTTAGTGCGTCATTTCTCATGATGCATTTTCACAAATTATCAAAAAATGATATGATCCCTTAATTGAGAAAGGGTCTTTCATTTGGGAAAACTTTTTTTTTTTTTTTTTGAGGTATCATTCAGCTTGTGTATTGTTTTATATTACTCATCGTAGTTGTGTTTTGTTCAAATTATTTACACTAAGAGCTCGTTTACTTGAAGGTAATGGTGATTACAATGTAATGCATTATTTTATAGGGTAAATGTGAGTCAGAAAGGAGGGGGAGGAGAAACATGGATTGAATTTGATTACCATATCCATTGTAATCACAATTGTTCAACTGTAAAACAAGTAAAGATGATTAAATTGAATGGTGCTATCAAGCTCCCAAATCTCATATTTCTGCTCCCCCTCATTTCTTTTCTACCCATGGTCATTTACTTTATAAAATAATGAATTACATTGTAATCGTCATTGCTTACAAGTAAACGCCACCTAAAAGTGTAAGCAAAAGTGACTTTCTTGGTTGACCTTTTCTATTTTCTACTCCCTTGTTATGGATTATCCTCTCTGTAAGCAATATGTACAGCCTCTGTTAAGAGATAAATAACCCAACCCACATGCATCATAAGAATTGGAGATCTAGAGGAGACTAGCTAGCAAATAAGTTAGTGGCTTGAGTAGTGTACTTAACACCAATTGGTTTTAGAATGGTTGCAAGCCCAATCAATATTATATTCCTTAAAATACCTTCTCACACGAATGCGCGTTGGGCTTGAAATGTGGATAATGCATAGGCCTCCTCATATCAAAATGGGTTCTCATACCATGTGCTGAAATAACATTCCACTTAAAAATGAGAGCTCCCAGAATTCGAACTGGTTAAAGACCCAATCAATATTATATTCCTTAAATAGTATTTCATGAGTGTAACACCTTGAGCAAACAAATAGATTGACATATTTTGCTAAAATTTCAGGATGTAGTTGGAAGGAACTTCACTTGGTAAATGGTAAAAGTAGACATATATAACTATGATGGCCTGTGGAAATTATTCACTTGTACGTTTGAGCAATTATGGTGTAGGTTTGCATGCATATAATTCTGTCCTCTTTTGCCAACATTTATATATTTCTGAAGACAACATAACACCAGGCCACAAGTTGTCAGCTTGCTTGTTCTTGTTATGGAAGAGATTCTCTTCACTTTGAGAAAGATTCTGTCAGAAATTATGCATTTGACTTTTAGAAGTGAAGAATTTCAGCCCAATTTCAAATTTGATAATAATTTCGCTAATTAATTTTAATTTTGATTTTTGCATTGACATTTTAGTTTAGTTTGCTGAGATAGAGATCCAATCTTCACCAGTGTGTACTGTGTGAGGACTGGACACAAACCCAATGTTATATTGGGCCATGAGATGTCAAGGTCGTGAAGTACAAAGTATATGGTCAGCTCAGATTGGGTACATGGAAGTAGGCCGGCCTTGGCCTATGTTTGGACTTGAAGTAAGGACTAAGGTCTAAGGAGCTAAAGGCCTTGGACAGCTAGCTTTGTCACGGGTGATAGCATGTCTTGTGTGGACTTTGTCCACCGTAGTTTAAGAACACTAGTGAAAATATTTAGGGACATGGAAGGTACTTTCTCCGTTCTTTTTTCTTTTTACCAGTTGACTTTTCGCGATCTCCAAAACGATACTTTGACCATGAATATTTATAATTCTACACCTATAAAAGATATAAAAATGTGATATTTTGAATATATAGTTATGAATGAATCTACTAATAGTATTTTTACTTTGCAAAACATCATACTTTCTCTTAAATTAAAAAAGAAGAATTAGGAACGGATGGAATATATATTTAAAAAAATTTAGACCATTGGTCCACCATGGAGTAAGGGTGTGTTCTTTTCCACTTATTTCCACTGATTCTCACTGATTAAGTAAGATCTTGTCACTGATTCCCACAGATTGGGTAAGGTCCTACCACTGATTTTCACTGATTCGGTAAGCTCCTTACACTGATTCACACTGATTCAATAAGGTCCTGCTACTAATTCTGTGAGTAGTAATGTGGGTCTTGCCACTGACTTCCACTTATTGAGTTAGGTCTTGTCACTGATTATCACTGATTCAGTAAGGTCTAGCCATTGGTTCTCACTAATTGGGTAATGTCTTACCACTTATTTTTACTGATTTGGTAAGGTCTAATAAATGGAAAAAAACATACTCTGCTAAGTCCACACAAGTTTTTGTACACGAGCTAGGCAGCACATAAGTGGACTCATCTGGGTCGAGCCTGTTTGGAGCATATTAGGGCTATCGGTTACGTCGAGTCCTACTTGTGGAGAGATTTTAAAATATTTAAGGTGAATATTTGACAAGTTTGAGGCAGAAAAGATGCTTTCTTTATTGATCTGTACGAAATATATATATAGAGCCCTAGTATCTATACAAATCTTTTAGTATATGGAAACAATCCTAAACAATATCAACCTCTATTATAACTTGCCATAAATAGGCGGAATCGAATATGCCATAAGTCACTCCTGAAATCTTGCAGATCTCGTAACCCCCTCCCCCTCCCCCTTAAGTTGGAGCATGGGGGTTCACGATGCCCAACTTGCTTAGTAATAGATCGAACTGCTTCTTGCCTAGAGCCTTTGTAAATAAGTCAGCCAATTGCACTGTCGTAGGAACATACGATGGTTCAATCAGACCTTCGGTAATAGCATCACGAACAAAGTGACAATCAACTTCAATATGCTTTGTACGTTCATGATAAATAGGATTGCGGGCAATGTGTAAAGTCAATTGGCTATCACAAAACAATGGTATAACTTTAGGATGATGAACACCCAAACTTAATAACAAACCTTTCAACCACTTGACCTCACAAGTCGGGGGGTAAGTGATTCGAGCCGTCTCGGTCAAAACTCAGCTCGAGCTCGGGTTAAACCGAGCTCGAGCCGAGCCCGAGTCGGCTCGAATGCTTTTCGAGCGGAGTCCAAGCCTACTATGGCTCGGCTCGGTTGGCTCGATTGGCTCGTTTCATTTTATTTTTCCCTCTATTTTAAATAAGACCATTAAATATTTATAGAAATTCATTTATTTTTTAGGGTTTTCTCATTTTATAACTTGCAAATGAACATTTGTAGTCGAATTCAATTGCAAATATTTTAAATCGATCTACTTTTCATAACATTTTAATTGGCGAGTGTGAATTCGAGCCGAGCCAAACTGAGTCGAGCCGAGTCGTGCCACATGTCTGAACCGAGCCGAGCTCGAGCTTTAACTATTCCGGCTCGGTGAGCTTCGAGCCGAGCCCAAGGTGAGCCAAAACAAACCAAGCCAAGCTTCGAGCCAGGGGCGGCTCGGGCTCGACTCGGCTCGGTTACACCCCTACTCACAAGTGATGCCAACCATAGATCAATATTCTTCTTCAGCGGAAGACTTTGAGACAATAGTTTGCTTCTTAGTTTTTCATGAGATAGGTGATTGACCAAGAAATATCAACCAACCCGTCAAGGATCGCCGTGTGATGGGGCAGGCAGCCCAGTCTGAGTCACACCATCCGTTTAATGATAAGTCACTGTCAGCTCGCAATAAAATACCTTGACCTGGAGTTCCCTTTAAATAACGCACAACTCGTAGAGCGGCCTACCAATGCTCTTAGTGAGGATCTTGCATAAATTGAGATAAAAGATGAACCGAATATGCCAAGTCAGGTCGTGTGACAGATAAATACACAAGACGACCTACAAGGCGTCGATAGGATTCCGCATCATCAAATTTGGCACTAATGGCATGACCTAACTTGTGATTTTGTTCAATAGGAGTATCTGCTGGTTTTGCCCCCATGAGGCCGACCTCAGTAATAATGTAAAGGGTATACTTTCTTTGACAAAGAAATAAGCCAGTTGAACTCCGAGCTACCTCAATACCAAGAAAATATTTAAGTTGACCAAGATCTTTCATATGAAAACAGTCATCCAAATAGGCCTTGAAAGCACTTAAAGCAATAGAATTGTTGGCAGAAATAATTAAATCATCAAGATACACCAAGACATTGAGTTGCACGCCATCTTTAGTGTAAGTAAATAGTGAATAATCAGAGTAAGACTGAAGAAAACCATACCCTTTCAAAGTAGTTACCAGTTTTGCAAACCAACAACGGGGTGCCTGTTTTAAACCTTATAAAGATTTGCGAAGACGACAAACCAGATTTAGCTCCGATGACGTGAAGCCAGGAGGCAATTTCATATAAACTTCCTCATCAAGATCACCATGGAGAAAGGCATTGTGGACATCCATTTAGTAAAATTCCCAATTCTTAGATGCGGCAATGGCTAAAAAAGCACGAATGGTTGCCATTTTGGCAACGGGAGCGAAGGTCTCAGAGTAATCCAAACCTTCAATTTCATGATTTTAAAAAATAACCAAGCGAGCTTTTAACCGCTCAAGATCTCCATTGGAGAGGTATTTCCTCTTATAAACCCAGTGATTACCCAGTGCACGCTTGCCAGGTGGAAGTGGTTTGAGAGTCCAAGTACCATTATCCTCCAAGGCTTTAATTTCCTCTTGCATAGCCTTCTTCCACCCATCATCTTTCAAGGCCTCCTTAAAAGACCGAGGTTCATCTCCTGTAATTACAGCTGCAAGAAACTTGCGATATGGCATAGAAAAATTGTCACAATTAATATAGTGTGCTACAGGAAAAGGTGTACCTGAGGTATGATGTGGAGGGGAAGTAGCAGTATTCGATGGACTCTCTTTAACAACGTTGTGAGTAACAAAATCCCTTAGGAGCACTGAAGGGGTTTTAGTGCGCATTCCACTACCCAAAATTTCTTCGGAACCTTGATCATTTAAGCTTGCATGTTCTTCAGTTTGGTCAGACCCAGTTTGGGCAGAGTCGTCTACGACACTAGGCTGTTCAATTTCTATTGGGTTTGCCGAACTTGTGGTTTGGTCAGAACCAGTATTGACAGTGGCAGAGAAATTAGGGTCATTGGGGATAAAAGGCACATCTAGACCCTCATCTATGGTACCCTTGGCATTAGGGTCATTGGTAACAATAGAGGCATCAAAAAAAATCCGCAAAGTCCAAATCAATATCCACATCCATATCAAAGTGATCTGTTGGTCTAATATTGCTAACTTTTATCTCAACAAAAGGAAAAATCTCTTCAAAGAATTTTACATCCCTTGACACAAAAAATTCATGTTTATCAAGATCATAAAGCCTCCACCCCTTTTGACCAAAAGGATACCCAACAAAGATACATTTACGGCTACGACTCACAAATTTATCCCCCTTTGTCTTTTGGTTGTGGGCAAAACATAAAGATCTAAACACTCTAATGGCTTCATAAGATGGAGAATAACCAAACAATTTCTCAAAAAGAGTGAGATTGTTAAAGTTGAGCAATCGTGTTTTGAAGATGACAAACTTATTTAATTATAAAGTGATGCAACTTAACTTGTGTGTTAGTGTTTCAGGAATTTATTTATGCAAGAGTTTGCTAGATAAAGATCTAGAAGAACACACAAGTTATTCTCATGTTCTCTAGGTTATTTATTTATTTCTTAGAGTTCATGTTAAAGCTATGCAATTATATAAATGCGGAATTTATATTTATTAGCAACAAATTCATAAACGTATAAAAAGGTCTTTGTGTTTGGGAAAGATCCTTGAAACTTCAGTGTTCACTGGAACGTTGCCTACACACATACAGTGATACGTACAATCGATTGAGATAAATTTAATCTCATTAACTTAAATTTAATCTCATCATTTATATCCTTTTTATTGTGCCAAATATATTATTTGCAAAGAGATTTTTCTAAAATCTATTTATTCTTATATTTGGCTACATGATTTTTAGCTAGGAAGAAAATATTTTCTATAAAGATATTTATTTTATTTTCTTCATAAAAAATGGTTTTGATATATATGCTTTATATGATAAAGATACTTATTCTTCTTTATGAAAATCTTGTTTACCAAGTAAGGGAAAAATAGATTTGGTTTCCTAGTTGCAAATAGGATTTCTAGTTGCTTTTTACTTCATGGGTCATGCGTATAAAAAGAAGACTTTGCATAAATCAGTTTTACGCCTCTCCTTGCACCGAACGTTATATTATCTTGAGAGAGTGTTGATCACAAACGTTTATATATTATAGAGAACGTTGCCTAATAGCTATAAGTTTCATACGTTATTCATTGCAAAGCTACAGGTTTATATTGTACCTTTCCGCTTATTGAAGTTTATCGAGATATACATTGTTCGTTGAGTACAACAGATAGAGTTAGTTGTTTAGAGATTGGCTTGGGTGAGTTCCTAAGTGTGTTTGGCTTGGAAGAGTTTCTAAGTGCGTTTGGCTTGGAAGAGTTTCTAAGTGCGTTTGGCTTGGACGAGTGTTTGAGTGCGAGATTAAGTTAGAGTTAACTTGATCTATTTGTAATAAAAGAAGTAGTATTTAAAGTCCTTCGGGCCGTGGTTTTTTATCCTTTGTGAGTTGCAAAGGGTTTTCCACTTAAATCGTGAGTGCTTTAATTCTAGTTCTTTTATACTTGTTTTAAATTCCGCAAATTTGGGGTAACACAATTCAACCCCCCTCCCCCCTTTTTGTATACCTTGTGCTACTAACAGTTAAGGACAGTGGAAGGAGTTCTATTGAAAAAACGGGCGGCGGTCAAAATACTCTCCCCTAAAAATAAATTGGCAAATTGGCTTGGAAGCGCAATGCGCGGTCAACATTAAGGATGTGTTTGTGTTTTCTTTCAACTATCCCATTTTGTTGTGGAGTTCTGGTGCATGAGGTTTGAAATAAGATACCACAAGCACTAAAATAATCAAGCAAACATCGAAACTCCGTTCCATTATCACTCCGAACAATTTTTATGGTTTGAGAAAATTGTCGCTCAACCATAGAAACAAAGGACATAAACTTAAAAAAGACCTCTGTTTTATCATCCATCAAATAAACCCACACAGCTCGAGAAAAATCATCCACAATAGTCAAAAAATATTTAGCACCACAAGAAGATGTATGACGATAGCCGCCCCACAAATCAATATGAATTAGTTCAAAAATTCTACTAGTTTTATGGTCACTCAAAGAAAATTTGTCTTTGGGATGTTTAGCTCAAAAACACACTTCACAAGCTTTATTCAAACTACCTTTAGAATTATAAACTAGAAGAAGCAATTTTACTACTTTTTTCCGAAGGATGTCCCATCCTAGCATGCCAAAGAGCCAAATAAGAAGCGTCTGCGTCCACTGTGACAGCCTGCACTGTATGTGGTCCCTTGAAGTAGTAGAGTCCATCTTGCTTACTTCCCGTTCCAATCAACTTCCTCGTTTGGTCCTGTATAGCACACATATATCGATTAAGAATGACAATATTATTCAAATCATCACACAATTGTGAAACAGACAATAAGTTGCAATTCAAGAGAGGGACATAAAGAACAGGAGTGAGAGTCATAGCATCCGACAATCGCACTGAGCCCTTCTTTGTTGCAACCACTTTCTTGCCATCAGGAAGACCAACGAGACATAAGATGACTTTCACATCGAATAATAGAGAAAGATTACCAGTAACATGATTAGAGGCACCTGTATCAATGATCCAAAGATGACTATTCAACTTACCACTCAAACGATTATCGGAAACAGCCATATTACCAAAGACACTTGCAAGCGCCTTCCACAGATCAACGGAAAATACTTGAGCAGATGGTGCTCCAATAGGTTCAGAAACAACTGCAGCATTGGCACGGACCCCTCCCCCCTCCGACCACGTTCTGTCGCAAGAGAAGGAGCAGAGGTCGTTGATTTTTGGGCACGACCAATATTCAGTTTGGTCATAACTGATCCGCTGTTAGACTTTACACGATCCTTCCACCATTCTGGATATCCATGAATTTTGAAGCAATTAGTCACTTCGTGGCCTGTCTTCTTACAATAAGTTCAAGAGAGATGATATTTATCAGGTTTCTCTATTTTGCCTCGGCCGCGCCCACTAGTTCGCACAGCAAATTCAACAGCTTTCGAATTTCTCCTCGGGCAGAGCCGAATACGTTTTGACTCATTCATCTTAATAACTAGCTGGTAGGCACGGCTGAGAGAGGGCAGGGAATCTTGAGCAAGAATATTTGATCGCAAAGGACCATAAGATGGGGTATATAAACCCATCAGAAATTCATGAAGCATGTCCTTTGCCCGACGACGCTCGTGTTCAAGGCATGCGGTACACTTTGTACAGCAAGAACAAGTTATCAAGGATTCATGGTTATGCAATTTCTCTCATAGAGCCATGAGTTTTCCATAGTAGGAAGGAACCGACATGGATTTGGTTTGCTTACAGTCAGAGATGGCCGCCTTTAATTGCTATACGTGTGGTCCATTCGTAAGAGTGAATCGTTCCTTAAGCGTCTCCCATAGACGCCTGACGTCTTTATACTTGGACAAGGTACTCTTCATTTCTGCTGTGATGGTATTCATAATCCAAGATACCAACATGGATTGAATTGTATTCCAATCACCTTGTGTGCAAGGAGGTGTTGGAGATACAATCGTACCATCTAAAAAATCAAACTTTCTTCGAGCTCGAAGAGCCGTCTCAATCTCACCAGACCAATCATCATAATTTTCGCCATTAAATCTGGCTGCAGTAATAAAATCACTAGGTCGATCTTGAGGACTTAGGAAATAAGGGGATTTTGAGTTGATTTTATTTGGTGGTGGTGGATCATCTTCTACGGCCATTGTTTAGGGTTTTCGAGTTTTGGTTTAAGGTTTTTTTATGGATCTTTCACGTTCTGATACCATGACAAGTTTGAGGCAAAAAATATGCTTTCTGTATTTATCTATACGAAATATATATAGAGAGAGAGAGCCCTAGTATCTATACAAATCTTTTAGTATATGAAAACAATCCTAAACAATATCAAACTCTATTATAACTTGACATAAATAGGCGGAACCGAATATGCCATAAGTCACGCCTGAAATCTCGCAGATCCTGTAACAATATTATAGGGATTAATGTTGTTGACTTGTTGTTACTCTCTTAATGTAGACGTAGGTTCTGTTCTTTTCAATTGAAAAAAACTGAAATAAAGTGAAACGAAATTATTTCTTTTAACTTGACATTTAACAATTTATAACACTAGGCCAAATATATTGAATATTGAACTCATTTGAGTATATGCTGTGAAATCTTTCCAATAATATAGTTATTATCATGAATTTATTTCGTAATAAAAACTATTTAAGTGATCGATAAAGTGACATATGAACTAAACTGAATTTAAGTGAAATTAAGCTGATCGAGAAGAACATAGTCATATCATATAATTGGTATTTCAATTATAGCATCAGAACAACTCAAAATTTCAAATGCCTAAAAGTAATGGTTTTTAGTTACTCTCTTTGAGCTATTTCATGAAATAAAACTGATGTAATTGTTAAATTTAATGTTAACTTATTGAACGATTTAGATCTTTCCTTTTATAATCAATGGTCTAGATTAGTTTGTTATAGTAATTATCCTTTAGTGGAAATCACCATAGAATCACTGGTAGCTAAATTAGCAAAATTGGCAAAATTAAAGGTTTGGCAAAATTAGTTGTAGTTGTAGCTGTAGCTGTCAAATATTATTAAAGGAAATAAATTACTAGAAAACTGCTAAAAAGTGATACAAAATGCTAATAAACTAGCTGTAATTGTAGTTGCAGGTGAAAGCTTGCAGAGTTAGCTTTCACAAAATTAGCTGTAGCTATAGCTGCGGACTAAAAAACTTATGACAAATTGTTTGATAGTAGAGAGTAAAAAACAATAACTGCAATCTTCAAATTCTAACTTTTATTTAAAAGCTAATTGTTCGTGCAAACATAGCCACAATATGCTTAAATATGCTGCACTCGCATTATTGTACTGCTTTCGGCTTTCCTGATAGCTACCTGGACTGTTTTAGACAATCCTGCTGGCTGAATTATTATTCCGCCCACTACACAATTAGCAAGTCTCCTGACTCCTCATCTATTACTTGTTACAAATTTAATTATATTTTTAACTTGCGTCATTATATGCACGTTGGGAAGTAATACGTGTAACATCAAAGGATATACTATCTTGATACTGCATACGTCTAATTAATAATTCTACCATATTATATACAGTGGTAGGTGACAAATCTAGAAAATTAATAATATAAATGTCAAAACTAAGTTATTAGGGTATTTTAGCAATAATTTTCACAAAACTCTAAATTAAAGGAGTATTCTAGCAAAATTTTCCGAATTTTTTTGATGCGCAGGACCCTAATACCTGCACTAGGTCCGCATCCTGTATATACTGCATGGAGTATATATATACACCTTGAAACGGCCTCGTGTATAACAAATACTATAATGTCTTAGCTTAGAGTACTCTGTAAACTTGCAGCTGGAACAGGGTTGTACAATGAAAAACTGATCGAGCTAGAATTATTGTTTATATACCTCAACCTCGGTTATTCGAGCTAATTATTGTTTTTTTTTTAAAAAGAAAAATAAAGAGCTTAGGAGCGAGTACAAGTACTTCCAGCACAAAAAACAAATTAAAACACTAGGGGTAAAACCGTGCTACATGCACGGACGGTCAATTTGTCACAATATATAAATATATATAATTTATTTTTCTTACAAATTTTTTGATTGTTTTTTTAAAATTATACCAATGTATAGTTACCGATCAAACTATTACAAATGTTATATTACTTGTGCTTTGACCCTAGTCACCTACCATGTTATGGTGCCCCTAATATATTACTTTACAAATTGTGACTCCAATGTGACCCTTGTCTCTTATCTGTCATATCTCAAAAATATTAATCACATATCACTTGTTAGGTATATATGTTACCCACAAATATAAAACTTAATTAAATATGTAATACTCTTGTCACATAACCAAAGGTTATCCCATAAGTTCAACTCAACTGTTAATAACTTACAAGCTTATACCAACTAATTTTTATATTAAAAATTGGTAGGTTTGATCAATTTGTTGATTAATGTGTGTCTTCCTAAATAGGTCATATGAAAGTTAACAGACTAATAGTTACAAAATAAAATAAAACAAAATAACATCAACTAAGATAGTATATTTATGATAATCTCATCATAAAAGATACTTAAAATTCTATAAATAATAATCATTATCTTTTTTTTATATTAATTTATGCATTTCACCAAAATGACCCAGGAATATTGTACATAAATAAATGATTGACCACTAATAATGTGTCACTACAATGGAAAAATATTTCACATGCATAAACTATCTCTATATATTATTTTCTATATTAGGTTATAATTTTTAATTATAAAGTACATATAACTCTATAAAGATAAAGCATAATAAGCATGTGATTTAATGTCTAAATACATTACGTGTACTTTTCCTATAAATATTCGTTGCATGTTAATTGTCACTTAATTGGTACTTATAGCCACAAATATAGACTTAAGAATAAAAAAAAGGTGACTAAATGTATAACCTTTTTACATTACAATTATTCCATAATTTATTTTTTAGGGTATAATTTCACAGAGATTAGTCACTTACTCACATGTTACCTCACAAATATCTACCAAACATCACTTGCAATGTACCCTGCCCTTAAACCTGTAAATATAAAACTTAAGAAAAAAAAATCATGACTCTATATGTGACTCTTGTCACATTACCTATGCTTATCCCCCTAAGATTAGGCACGTATCACTTACCATGTCATATTACAATTGCTAACTCTTATACAATACCCACAAATCACCACAATCATTAATCTCAATAAAAATGGGGACTCAAAATGTAATTGTTGTCACATTATCTAGTGCACATATACTAACAAATAGAGATTAGATATGCTTGCATACCTATAAATATAAAATTCAAAAAAATGGTGACCCAAATTATAGTACAAAAAAGGGTAAAAAAGGTAACTCAAAATGTAACTCTTGTCACAGTACTTGTGCTTATCCTCACAAATATTAGTTGCATGTCAATTGGTCACTTGTGACATAACCTCCAATTTGACCCACGAACAAACAAATTTTAGTTAAACGATACATAGTTTCAAACTATTATTTAACATGTGTATTTTTAATCGAAAAGTAAAAGGTGAAATGGTAAAAAACAAATCAGTAATGATAATTAAAAGAAATGATAAACTAATAACTTTTATATTTATAGTGTACCAATTCATACGATTATACCATTTTTAATGTGCCTTTATTATTTATACCATTAACTACTTAAATTATGCCAAAAATTTAATTCAAACTATTGACCTTTCCTATTAATTTTCATCATTAACGTTAATTAACTATTTAATCATAACCCCTCTAAAAAAGAAAAAATAAGTTTTAACTAATAACTTGGGTATAAGCCAACCGAAAAGTGACACTTATCACTTTACCAGTGCTTATATATATATATATATATATATATATATATATATAATACAGATCCCAAATTAAAAGGGAGCAACAATAAATTAAGTAATAATACTACAAGATAGATGCAAATTCCAGCAAAAGATCCCGGTTAGTTAAACTACTACTTGATCCATGTTGTACCCAAAAAAAAAAAGGAAAATGTTTGGTTGACTCAGTGGGTGAGCAACCCACATTCTCTTTGTGGTTGTTTGGTTGACAATGAGTAATGTGAGAAGTGCAACTTCCTGGGAATTAGAAAAGTGCAAAGTTGTTTTGTTGACAAAATTGTGGGAAGTGACCCTTCCTAGGAAGTTCTACTTTCCTCAATGTGGGGAAAGTCACTTACCTTGTCCCCCCTAGGTAAGTGGGACTTCCAGCAGGAAGTTCTACTTCCCATTGCCAACCAAACAACTTTGCCTACTTCTGAGTAAGTTATATTTCATGGAAATTACTAGTTCCTAGGAAGTTGTACTTCCCACATTAAACCAAACGATCACTTTGTATCTATCTCTCTTCTACCTTAAATGCCATTTTTTTGAAAATAGTGGAGAGAGATAGATACAATTAAAAGGTGAGTTGTCAATCCAGTATGTGAATGTATCATTCTCCAAAAAAATATCATTACTGATAAATTAAAGTTTGATTAATGATATTGCTTTTAGGGATCACATCTAGGCCTGACAAACAGATCAGGTCGGGTTGGGTTTGGGTTCAACCCAATTGACCTGTTTTTTAAATGGGTCGAAAACTCCAATCCTAACCCAACCCATTTAATAAACAGGTCAATCGGGTCGACACGTTTAACCCATTTAACTAATTTATTATAAGTACAAAATGGTAAAAACTTGATATAAAGGGGATATATAGTATATACCCTCAAATTTCTATAGTATGTAATATATACAAAACAAACAATTGGATTAAGGAAAATTTATACTTTTCAGTGATTATTAATTATCTGGCTCATAAATATTTACTGAATTTCAAAAATAAAATTGACATCTGTAAGTTAAACAGGTTGAACAGGTTATTTTCGGATTGAATATTTCAACCTTAACCTAACCCATTTAATAAATAGGTTGAAAATCTCAGCCCTAATGTACTTTTTTAGATTAGGTTTAGGTCGGATTGTCAGGTCAAATCAGCTTTTACTACGCATCACATCTATTTCCGATCCGTAAATCATGATTAGCACTAAGCAGATATTTAGGATCGTCAAATAAATTATTGCTTTTTACTTAAATTAAACTAAAATTTGAATGATGAAGCAAGTACGTGTTTAGTTTAGGAGCTAGCAAGTAGCCAAGTAGGCAGTAAAAAGTCAGTCATTGACCCAAAGTCCAGAGATGGGGCACGTTAGTTGTCACGTGCAGAACACTGCCAAACATCAGCTAGCTAAGCAGTGGGACCCACCAGTAACACAAGGATATAGAGCAAAACGTGACAACCAGCGAATCTGTCTTGTCCCTTGGGGGATATTTTTTTTCAAGCCCCATTCGTGTAGTCGTGCTTTTTGAATATGATTTGATACAGTAATCCACAAGAGTGATGGTGCAGTGGCCGTAATATGGTAAATTTAGGTTATGATCTCAATTTTTTTTCTTCTTCCTAATTTGTGTCTGTTGGTTTTTAATAAAAATTATATACTCGTTATTAAATTCGAGAGTTCAAATATAACGTAACGGTGTGTCTCGGTCGTCCTTTACTTACACTCTATTTTTAATTATTTTAAAAAAAAAGCATCCCACTTGCATTGTCTTTTTGGTTTGTTTTTTTCCTAATCGGATCCGGATCACAGTTTGATATTTGCTTTGGCATTGAGATGTTTTTTTTAAGTGGGGGATATTCATATTCCAAGATCAAGATCCGACATTGCACGGCCACTTATTTGTTTATTATTTTATGCATCTATCACTTGGGAAATGAGAGAGAGAGAGGGAAACATGATTATGCAATGTTATTTTGCCACCTGGCTATATATTCTGTGGGTTTGGTAACTCAGGTGATATGCATTGGCATTGCTCTGCGACTGCCTCTCAATCTCTCAGTCTCAACTCAGGTGCTGATTACATTGCCACTTCTGAATTCTATTCTACTTTTAAATGATGCCTGCCTCGGTTCTACAATTTCTACATGTACTAGTAATTTGAATTCCCTAGTGAAGTTAAAGCAAATTCTTTCATGTTACCCTAAGTGCCTAATTAAGATCAAATTTCATGCATGAAATTGAGCTTATAGAAATACTTGAGTATTAGCCATCTAGGTACGAACACGGACACGGACAAAAAGTATATATATACAGATTGATTATACCACTTTTTTTTTCTATTTTAAAAATTAATATGGTCTAGAATTCAATGCAGAACTAATATTTCGCTTGAGAAAATAATGTAAAATGAATTGGTAGTTTCATAGTAGTTTTTAATGAATCAAGATGTTTAATAAATTGTGTATCTAATATTAATAACTCAATTTATTATTTATTTTGATTGGATATGCACATTATCAATTTCTTAAAATCTACTTGGGCCCCTAGTGTTGAGGGTGCCTTTAAAGTGAGAGATAGGAGATATAGAGAATGATGGATTATAAGTACGAAATATACAAAGATTTTGTTATTTAGCTACATTCTTTTTTCCTTGTATTATTATTACTTAAACTTAAGATCATGTGATTAGGGAACATATCCTATCTAATTATGAAATCATGTAACTCTGCAATAAGCAGTGTCTGTTTTTTCTTTATCTCACCTTAAGTAGGGAGAATTGTGTGCTAAAAAATAAGTTGTATAATGTAGATTTATTCCATAATCCTTTTGTTGCAAATGATTTATTTCTGATTATAACATGTTTGGGAATTTCATTTTCTTTCTATTTAATAAGATAAGTGGCCTAACCCATGCATGTATTTGTGTGGTTCTTTTCACTTATTCGGTCTGATCAGTTTAGTGAAGATATTTACCAAGTAATATAAGATCATATCCGTAGAAAAGAACACACCCATCATTCGTAGTCTTGACAAATATTGCGATACACAATTTATAATACATAAAGGTGATCTTTTAGAAAGTTTTATGTTTATCCTATGGTTTTTTTTTATCCCTAATCCGCATGAATAGGGTGAAGTGAAACATATAGCACTCCCAATGAAATTTTAAAGTAATCCGAAGATATTTAGTTGAATCATGAACCACGTGGTAATCCTAGCTAGTTAGAGTGTATCTTTTTTTTTTTGTTACAGCTAGAGTGTATCTTAATCCATATCCAATGATGAAAATAATTCGCAATGTGCATAGCATTTGGGACACAGTATTTTTCAAATTCATTTTATTTAATTAACAAAAAACTCATAAAAATCAAACTCTCAATTTCAAAATTATCGTACTAATCATCAAATATTTTTCAAATTCCTGTTTGGATCTCTTGGCAAAAAAGCTCAAAAAAAAAAAAAAAGCTCAACCAAATATTTAAAAAAATATATGAAATTAGCACTAATAATAAATAGAAACTAATCTACATTTTCTGATTGGATGACAAAAGGCAAAAGCTGTTGAAAACGACAAAAAATAATTTACAAAATCCCTCAAAAACACCCCCAATGATCAGATTGGTATTTTAAGTGAACCTATTTGAACATATTGGTCTATTAAAAATCACTTAAGACATTAGGGTATTAAAAAGTGAAATAAGTGGCATATAAACCCTTTAAACCAAAATCTTACAATTTAAGTGAGAATCTTTTTATTTAATCTATTTTCTTAATATTATCCCCTTTATTTATTCATTTCCCCCATTTTATTTATTCCCCCTTTTTTTTATTTCTTTTTGCCCTGTTTCTTTTCTTTTCCCATTTCCCCCTTCTTTCTTCCTTCGATGAGAACTTCAAATTTGACCCAAGAGAGGATTATGATGATAAAGATGATGATGATGATGATGATGATGAGGTCCACAGTAAGAGAAAAAGAAAGAATAGAAAGCCAAGAAAACATGATGGGGGGTGATGCTAGAGAACGAAGGAGAGCAAGCTGATGGGGGGTGATGCTAGAGAATTAAGGAGAGAAAGCTGATATTGGTAATGGTGGTGGTGGTGACTATAATGCCGAAAGTGATGACTCAATGGACATGGAGGATATTATGGCCTCTGAACTGGGATATTTGGCACGAAACCTAATCGATGGAAGAAATAATGGGAAATGAAAAGAAAAAGGGCAAAAAGAAATTAAAAAAACGGGAATAAATAAGAAAATGGGGGAATGAATAAAAAAGGGATAATTTTAAGAATTAAAAAAATAGATTAAATAAGAAGATTCTCACTTAAATTGTAAGATTCCGGTTTAAAGGGTTTATATGTCACTTATTTCACTTTTTAATATCTTAATGTTTTAAGTGATTTTTAATAGACCAATATGTCCAAATAGGTTCACTTAAAATACCAATCTGGTTATTTGGGCTCAAAAACAAATAATTGTTCCTAAAAAAAAAAGAAAGAAAGAAAGCGCATAAGATTCCTTCATTTCCACCGAAGGTCCCGGAGGTTGGAGCCTCTTATATTTCAACTCACTATCTCCATTTTTCTTCTGCCTCTCCATCTCTCTCTCTCTCTCTCTCTCTCTGGCGGGCTTCCCATCTTCTCGTTCCTCTGCCATTTTTCTCCTCTCTGGTAATTAATTTCCCTCTCTTTACTCTTTCTATACTAGCATTCAAGTACATTTATCCAATTTCTTGTTCGTATTTCTGCTTCTTATTGTTGATTTTTTTTTTTTTTGAAGTGAGTCAATGCTTTGCTTAGGGTTTATGTGCTGCTTTTAATTTGCTTATTTCGATGCTGTTTTTGGGATTTCGTAGCAGATTTTGGTGTTATTTGGTGTTTAACGACGTAAATTTTAGTTCAATTTCAGTTTTGCTGAAAACGCAGATGATCTGTTTTGTGCTTAGTCAAGTCTACTTTTGCTTTCAATTTTCAGCAAATTGTGGTTGTTTTGTTTGTATTTTAGTGATAATTTGTCTTTTGAAGTGTTGATTAGGCTGTGTAGAGTTCAAGATCGACTTTGAAAGTTGTTATTTGGTTTGTGAATACTGTGGATCTGTGATGATTTTATTTAATTATTTTTGGATGTACATTGTATCAGGCTACCTTTTGGCTATGATTTTCTTTTTGAAATTAGTGAGATTAGATTTACTAATGAATGTTGTTGAATAATGGCATTTGCATGTCAGTCATATGAATTGGGAGTTTTTATTTACTTGGTGGTGGTTGCAGAATTAGTGCAGTTTAGGAGGGTTGGCTTTACCTTAGGGCAGTGACATTGACTTGTGTTATTGATTTGATTTGTTGCAAGTAAGAAAAATGTTTGTATAGATTTAGCTGATTAATTTGGGATCTTGGACAAGGGAAGGAGACAGTCGAGACACCATAAGAAATATAGCTAGCATGAGATATTTGGAAGATGTGGAAATGGATAAAGTTATTAACGCTCAAATTATGTATAAAAGTTTGTGGTCACAATATGTGATATGCGAAAAGCTGTCGGTATCCTTCACATTTCAGAAGATAGAATCTCTTTCTGCCATTTTCTTTTAGGTGCATGTCACTTTCTTTCCATGCCTGGTAGTTGATTCACAGTACTTGTGTGTAGACCTTGGCTATCCAACGTTTTTACATTTGTTGTTAAATGTTAATTACTTCAGCGTAGTATTTAAAAAACGTGTTTATGCTGCATTTCAGAGATCTATTGTTCATATTGAATGTCTATTGCCCTTTGGGTGCATGGAAATTGATACTGCTGTCAGGTTCTGGCTTTGTACTCATATCTGCAACTAAGGTAGTTGCAAATCAGAAATCATTCTAGAGGAGTTAGTCTTCATGTTTGTTTTGTAGTATGAAAGTGGAGAAAAAAGGGCACCATCTCTCTACTTTTTTTTTAATTTTGTTTTTTCATTTTGTCGTTCAGGACATTCCAGTGACCCATCACATCATGTGTTTCTTACCAGTCAGTTAGTGTTGTAGTTCTTAACACTAGGAGAACTTTGTTTCTTCTCCGCCTTTTTTTCATTCTGCAATCGGCTCATTTGGTTGCACGTGCATTTCTAGATGTCGATTCAGTTTAATTTGTACTTGTACTTTTGAAGAGGATTCTAATAGGTAATGACTAATGACTGGAGATTCTGTTGGCTAGCGCACTGTGCTGAATCTTTAATATTCAGGGCCTTGGAAAATTAAGAAGTCTTGGGTTGTTATTGTCTTGTATCTTTTGTCATTAATAACTTCTCTGTGACAGAAACCTTTTGAAGATCTGGCAAACAAAATCAGGCCCTTTCTCATGTTCGACTTAATTTCTTGACCTTGCATTCTTTCTTGTATATGCACCCTTTCTCCAATGTTTTCTGCACTATATCCCAACAGAGATTGTGGATCTCGTGTAAAAAATATTCAAAATTTGTTGTCTCGTGTTATTATTTCTTTGACACTACGATTTTCTCTACTTACATCACCTGCAACACGAGAACCATTTGTCTTCAAATAGTTTTACTAATTTCACTTGTATTGATTGCAGTTGAGAGGAGGATATTTGATCAAAAATGTCAGATTTGGGGGTTCCGCTGCGTCCAAAGAGGAAGAAAAATTGGGTAGACTTCCTTGTCCAGTTCCGTTGGATTGCTGTTCTATTTATTGTCCTTCCATTCTCTTTCACCATTTATTTCCTCATATATCTTGGAGATCTCAAATCTGAGTGGAAGTCCTATGAGAAGCGTAAAAAAGAACATGAAGAGAATGTCAAGAATGTTGTCAAACGCCTCAAAGAGAGGAATGCGTCCAAAGATGGTCTGGTTTGCACGGCTCGAAAACCATGGATTGCTGTGGGGATGAGGAATGTGGACTACAAGAGGGCTCGTCACTTTGAAGTTGACCTCTCAGCTTTTAGAAATATTCTTGAAATTAACAAAGAGAAAATGATTGCCAAAGTTGAGCCTCTCGTCAATATGGGGCAGATCACAAGGGCAACTGTGCCCATGAATCTTGCTCTTGCAGTAGTTGCCGAGCTGGATGATCTCACTGTTGGTGGCCTTATTAATGGTTATGGGATTGAAGGAAGCTCCCATATCTATGGCCTGTTCGCTGACACAGTTGTGGCTTATGAGATAGTTCTAGCTGATGGGCAGGTTGTCAGAGCTACAAAGGATAATGAGTACTCTGACCTCTTCTATGCTATTCCATGGTCACAGGGTACTCTAGGACTACTTGTGTCTGCCGAAATTAAGCTTATACCTATTAAAGAGTATATGAGGTTGACATACCAGCCTGTGAAAGGCAGCTTACAAGAGATTGCTCAGGCTTATATTGATTCCTTTGCACCCAGAGACGGAGATCAAGACAATCCTGACAAGGTTCCTGACTTTGTGGAAACTATGATCTACACTCCTACTACAGCTGTGTGCATGACAGGAAGATATGCTTCCAAAGAAGAGGCCAAAAAGAAAGGCAATGTGATCAACAGCTGTGGGTGGTGGTTTAAACCATGGTTCTATCAGCACTGTGAGACAGCCCTGAAGAGAGGGGAGTTTGTGGAGTACATTCCTACTAGGGAGTATTACCACAGGCATACAAGATCGTTGTACTGGGAGGGAAAGCTTATCATTCCATTTGGTGATCAGTTTTGGTTTAGATTTCTCCTTGGGTGGTTGATGCCACCAAAAGTTTCCCTTCTGAAAGCTACTCAGGGTGAAGCCATTAGAAACTATTATCACGATAATCACGTAATTCAGGACATGCTCGTACCTCTCTACAAGGTCGGAGATGCTCTTGAGTGGGTCCATCGTGAAATGGAGGTAAAATCAATTCTCCCATTGTCATTTTGTTGCTCGCAGTTTCCCAAGAGCATAAGTTTATGACTAGGTTTACTTCTTATTTTTTTGGTTCCTTGTTGCAACCAATTCATCGTTTTATATTTGCATTCTAATAAATGTGTTCCATTGTGCATTTAATGCTGGCAGAGTGAGTTGGATCACTCACACCCAACAATTTGGGTCATCCGACTCTCCTTTCTCCCTTGCGAAAGGGAAATGAAGGAATATTGGGAAAAGAAGATGCCAATTTCTGATAACTTGTGGATGTCAACTTGTCAAGTTACAAATTATACGAAATGTGTTTTGAGGAACAGTTACTCACTTTGTTCTTCTTAAAGCTGCTAGATAAACACAGGGCTTGGGGGATACTTTACTGTTGCTGAATGTTGGATGAATACTAGGCATTAATATTTTACTAGGCACTAATATTTTACTAGGCACTAATATTTTACCTTTTTGGGTTGCTATGAAGCTTTTCCAGCACTTAATGAAACCTTGTGAAAGCCTTCCCTTATTCTTGTTTCGTCTTGGCAACAATTTACGCTGTCTTAAGCTGAGCCTCCCCATGGTGTTGATCACCTTACATATATCTCCTGCTAGGGCAATCAAGTAATCTATCCTGAAAATTTGCATAACTTCATTGAATTCAAGCGTTCCTAACCTGAAACTCTGGTGCTTTTCTAGGTGTACCCCCTCTGGCTCTGCCCACACAGGTTGTTCAGGCTTCCTGTCAAAACCATGATCTATCCCGAACCAGGCTTCGAGCAACATCGCAGACAGGGAGACACATCCTATGCCCAGATGTATACCGATGTCGGAGTCTACTATGCACCTGGATCTGTTCTACGTGGGGAGGTATTTGACGGTTCTGAGGCTGTGCGTAAGTTGGAGAAGTGGTTAATCGAAAACCATGGGTTCCAACCACAATATGCTGTCTCTGAGCTGGACGAGAAGAGCTTTTGGAGAATGTTTGATGCCTCACTGTATGAGCAAGCAAGGAGGAGATATGGAGCAGTCGGAACTTTCATGAGCGTGTATTACAAGTCCAAAAAGGGTCGCAAGTCTGAAAAGGAGGTGGCAGAGGCCGAAAAAGAGCGAGCTGAAGTTGAGACTCCCTATGCTGAGAGTACTTAGTTCTGGGTATGTTTGAATTTGTTACCGGACCCTTTTGGATGTAGTAGAATGTTGTGCTTTGACTTCCCCAACCCCCAGAAACTTGTGCTTTTCCTTGCGAGGTTATTTGATGTAGCTACACATTTTTGGCTGTTTTTAGCGTGATAACCAGCTAGACTTGAGTTTGAATTATCTCCTCTTATCACCCTCTCCTCCTCTCTCATAATTAACTTGGCAACCGGCTTAGATCACGCAATATACAAGTTCGAGATTTGCTTGAAGCAAGCCAGAATGTCGGAGTGTGAAAGAATGCTGGCTCAGCTCAGTAGAGGCGTTTCTCCTGTTGCATCTTTTGTTATGCTACCAGTTCCAGTTTGGCGGTTCCTCATAGAAGAGTGGTACTGGTATGAACCGAGGGAAAAAAAGTAACACTGATACTAGCGAGAAGTATGATAACATCAAAACCGGTCGAAATTGAGTGCATCAGCAATAATATCTGATGCCAGTTTTGCTATCTGGAGAAATCTTCACATGCTGCTAACCATTTCCCTTCTCCCCTAATCCATTGGACATCAATGACACCTGAGTTGCTTTAACATCAGCAATGATATCTGAGGCCAATTGGCATGGACGGAAAACCGAAATTTTGTGGGTATAAAAATGTTACGATAATCAAAAGAAGCTAGTGAGGATTTGAAGAATAATGAAAGAAGAGAGAAGTGATCTTAGCTTTTAAGGTAAGGGCCTGTTATTTTTCACAGATTGAATAGAATGAAAACAAAAAGAACATTGAACTTGTAGAATTGGAAATGAAAGCATGAGGTCCTGTTCCTCATAGTTGTGTGTTGCACCTTGCACGAGTTTGGAGATATACATTGACAAGATGTAAGAGAAAAAAATAAAGTTGCTCAAATTATCAAGAAAATAATAAAAACTGCAAATAATTGAGGAGTACTCACTTCTCTACTAAGGGGAAATTATATCACCCAACAATTCTCAAAGTAGAGTGAAATTATATCACCCAACAATTCTCAAAGTAGACTCCCATTTTCACAATTATCTTTAAGTGAACTATTCGCATAAACTACATGTGTTTCCGTCTCCAAATCAACACCCTAACCTTTTTTCATCCCATTTTTCATTTTTCTTAAGATCATTTTGCCCTTACTTTGAGAATTCAAAATCATTTTATTTTGAATGAAAATAAATTTTATGAATATGAAGTTCTTTAAAATTATTTTAAATTTTATGTGTCATAGTTTGAATTACTTTCAAATTGTAAATTGAATAAATTAAAAAAAATTTAAAGTTAAAAAATATTGACAAATTGGTAGGATTGCATAAATATAACGGAGTGTTTTTGAAAAATGGTTTAAGGTAACTTTATGAATGCAAAAAGGTACTTACCAGTGCCAATGTGCAAATAGTTTTATAACAAAGATCATAATATAGACCGCTAACATTAATGTTTACAGGCTGCAACTATGTAGAACACCAACGTTCAGTTTTGGTTATGTAGGCCTTGTTTGACAAACAGTTGGTAGCGTTCGTCAGCTGATTGTTGCCTTGTTGGTAGGTTTGACTAGTTTTATTAGTTGATTCTAAAATGATGTTTGGTAAAACTAGCTAGTTACTAGTAATGGGTAAGATGTAAATGACAACTTAGGACATGTATATGATTTTTTTATTTTTGAAAAAACAATTATTATTATTATTATTATTATTATTATTATTATTATTATTATTATTATTATTATTATTATTATTATTATTATTATTATTATGGGTCAGTGGCATTTTCAGTAATTTTCATGCTGAATTTGTACAGAATGGTAATTTGTAGTACACATTTACAACAAAAAGGGCTCGACCCGGTAACAACTTAACCGGGTCTCATGACCCGTTCTAACAGCGTCGGGTCAGGGACCCTCGATACAATGAACTGAGGAAGTGCCTTATCTTGAATTGTTGAACCCATTTTTTGTTTCTCACTCTCCAACTCTCTCACACATTCATGAATACTGTTTTCTCTCGGTCGATTATAAAATTCTGAAGGAAGCTTTGGTGTTCATGGTTTGGGCAAGTTTCTGTGAGTTCTGATTCTGAATCCTCCTCCTTTTCAGTTTCACTATTATACTGTTGGTGCCTCTCTCTTAAAAAGAACGTTTTTGGGGTGATATTGGTTTGATATTGAATTCATTTATGCCCAAAACGTACCCAATTATTTTCCTTGATAATACCATGCCTTCATTATTATTAACTGTTTGTAGAATTGTTTGTTCAACGGTTTAGCATGGTCTGATATATATACTTGGAAATTTTATGTGTGAGTGATTTGTCTTGTAGATGAATGTTATGTTAATTTATTTAAATGGGTTTACAATCACTAGTTTGTGTTGTTTTTTTGTATTTTTAAGCTCGTTTTAGTGTGGTAAGTTCCCAAGTTCCTCATAGTTTTTCTTGTTTTGAATTTCTCTCAGTGAAGTGGGTAATATTAAGAAATGTCTGAATGGATATGCTTAATTTTGTAAGTACTATCTTATTAGCTGCCTGCTTGATTGGGAATGTTTACCTGAATCATTTTTATTTCTCTTTTATTTTTCTAATTTTTGTGTCACTAGCCTACTCTTGATTGTTCGTTTACCTGTGGTGCTGATTGTATATGGTTGATTTTGAGAATGTGTTCAGGGCATTGGTTTGGTTCACCTTGAATTTGTCCAATAGATAGCCAAGAGTTGTACACGTAAAGCCATATGTTGCGTATTTTCTTATTAGTAGCTTGGTTGGGTTGGGGCGACTGGTCCGTACTTGCTGCAGGGAAGGATAGTGGTTGAATGAACAACGGACATTATAGCAAGATTGTGATTTTGTTCCAATATGGAGAGATACACTTCAATTTGTTCAGCCTTTCTTCTTAATTTTTATCAACCATTTGAGCGACCTGTTCTGTATTCTTGGTTTCTGTAGGCTTGGTGTGCGTGTGTGTCTGTGTCATGAGCGTGTGCGAGTGCGATTTTGTGGGTTTGATAATGTGATAGATATGCTACCTTCAAAGATATTGACATCCCTGGCTGAGCTGAATTATGAGAAATGCCTAATCTTGGAACTTTGTGAGTGTCAAGTTTCCTGGTTTAGACAAAAATGCACATTTCACTTCTCTTCTTCATAATTGTTATGGAAGTACTTAATGTGGTGTTAGACAAGTTGGCATGAACTGCAAGCTTTTCAGTTACCATAGCTATGGCTTATGATCTTCATATGGCCTTCCAGTTGAGGTTTTCCTCCTCCAAAATTTCCCAAGTGTGTCTACATTAGTGATTGTTAGGTATTTTGTTCTAGAACAGTGGTTCTCTATGCTAAGGTCCTTTGTATTTTCAATTTATGAATTATGTCTTGAAGGCTTCTATGTACATATTTGCGAGCTGTACACTTTGTTGAGTGCGTCCATGAGTTTCAACTATCATTGCATAAGTTATACGGAGTATATGAGATGAATTTAGTTATTGATCATCATTTTTTTTTATGCATGCAGTTAACCTGGTGTGTCGATCAGTTAAAAGTTGGATATTCATATTTTCAGCGACTCTCTACTAGTGCTTGAAGCTGAGAAATCGGATGTTGCAAATTCACCCGTCCTGCCAATCATTTGGACATGCTGCCTTATAAATCGATAATTGTATTTGCAGTAAACTCTGCCAAACAGGCGAAACAGCTTTGAGTCAAGCAATTTCAATTAGCCAATTTCTGCCCATAGGGAACATTCTCTTCGTGGTGTGAACATACAGCAAGCACAATGTCCCGTGTAATTTTCTTGTCGAGCAATCCCATTACTTGTGGTTATCAATCTGGACTTCAAGCAAGTGGCGTTAATATGCAAATGCAACACAATCCCACTTTTCTTTTGCGCCATAAATTTGCTTATAGACAGCACAGATCCAAAAGACTTGCTACAGCAACCTGCCATAGAAAACCTTATCATCTCCTCAGGGACATCATTACAGCAAAAGTTGTGAAAACAGATGCCCATGAGGTATCTTCATTCACTGAAGAGAATTGTACAATTGATTTTGATTGGGCTGATGAGGATGATGAGGGATCTCCATGGGAAGGGGCCATTGTTTACAGAAGAAACCCTTCAATCTCACATGTCGAATTCTGCACAACCCTTGAGAGTCTTGGTTTAGGCAAGCTTTCATCAGAGATCTCAAGATCTAGGGCATCAGCCATGGGCTTGCGTGTCACTAAAGCTGTGAAGGATTATGTGCAGGGAACACCTGTTCTAGTCTCTTTTGATATTACCAGAAAGAAGCAAAAATTAAGACTCGACGGCATCATCAGAACAGTTATCACCCTTCCATGTAATAGGTACTTTTTTTTTTTTTGATAATTATCAAAACCTTTGTTGCATATGCTTAGCAAGTCCATGTAATAGGTACTTATTCTTCTATTATTTTGATTATCAATATATATATTTTCAGCTCCATACAAACATTTTCACTAGCTGAACGGACTGAACCACTCACTAGATATCTATCAGTGGATAGAGTTTGTGGTCAACATATATACTAGCTAAAAGGGTGTCGTGTCTGGTCTTTTCAAGCGTAGCGAGTAGTTCTTTGAAGGAGTCCACTGATTTGCCTGCTAGAAACTGACAAAGTTGGACTTGGATACCACGAGAGTTTTTCATGCTCAATGGAAGGACTAGAATTCTTTTGAATTAAAGCTTGCACCTTCTAAATTTTTCGATCAGTTTTCCTGTAGCAGTAAGAAGCTGTATATTGCTGTTCACTCTGCAATCTCTTTTCCCCCGGGGTAAAGTCTGCAGAGGCTATCGGCAGAATTCAATTACAGAACTGTTTGTGGGAATAGGTTGCTTCGTATTATTCAAGTTGGGAAAGAAGTTGTACGTATACAGTCATTACACCTGTATTCAGCGTCAAAGTTTCGAGCATTACACCTGCTTATCAGGGGCTATGCATGAGCTGACGCAATATTTATCTCTATTTCTGGGGATATCTCCTGGAAAAGTCTATATTTTTGGACTCTTCCCCTTCCAGAATGGAAAATTATGATTACTAACCTGCTATAAGTACTGAGAATAAAACATGAGGCGACAAGTTAAAAAGTTTAGTTGAAAGAGTGCCCAAGCAGTGACATAAAATTTCATCATAACTCTTTTACCTCCTTGTTTTAACCCCTTGTTTGACCTGGTTGTTCATGCTTATTAATGACTAACAAGGTTTGGTTTCTGGAACTTTGGAGGGGATTGATTGCCTTTTAAATTGTCCATCACTATTTTATCTAATTTTGATTAAAAAAATAAAAATGATGCTAGTTGCAGCCTCACCACGAGGCTGCAAATTGCTGCAAATTGCAACAAGTCGACATGTGTCAAAATTCACTTTTTCTCTCCTTTTTTTTTTTTTTTTGGGGTTCACTATTCCCGTTTTAGAGTTTTTTTTAGGGTTTTGGGGTTCATCCTTTCCATCTTAAGGTTTTCTTTTTTATTTTGGGGGTTTTGGGGTTCACCATTTCCATCTTAGGGTTTTCTTTTTGGGTTTTTGGGGTTCACCTTTCCCATCTTAGAGTTTTCTTTTGGAAGTTTGGAGGTTTTTGGGTTCATTTTTCCCATCTTAGGGTTTTATTTTGAAAAATTATTAATAATGTAGTTGTCGGTAATAATAATTGCTCAAATTTCAGTTAAGTAAACATGGGTATGGAGGGGAGACAGTGAATTTATTGTAAAAAGCCACAACTTTTGAGCAAGTTGTACACAAGTTAGCTTGTGAGGTGAGGCTGTAAAATTGCAGCCTCAGGGTGAGGCTGCAGCTAGCCGCCCTCAAAAAAAAAATGTCAGTCACCATTATTGTCTACATCAATCACACCATCACTGTTGTAAACATAATCTGGTTCTTGCGCATTCTAAGTAATTTCATATGTTTATGTTGATATATGTTATCATCCATTTCTTTAGTAATCTGATTGTGGTGCTCTTTATAAAGGTGCAGTGAACAAATAGCAGCTGAGAGTATATTCTCCAACTTCTCGCTGCTGTTAACTGAAGAACCTATTGAAGAGCCAGAGGTCATAAACATGGGAGTAATGTATGGAGATGAGGTATTAAAGAGTTCGGTGGGAACTGCTGGCGAGGAAGAAGATGAGGATGAAGCATCAATTGATTTGGAAGATAGGCTTTATTTCCCTCCCGAAGAAAAAGAAATCGACATCTCAAAGCACATTAGAGACATGGTACACCTCGAGATCACCATTAATGCAATATGTGATCCAAAGTGCAAAGGCCTATGTCTGAAATGCGGCACAAACTTGAACAGTGACGTTTGCAATTGTAGCAAAGAGGAGAGTGATGTAGGTTATGGCCCTCTTGGGGAATTAAGAAAGCAAATGCAACAGAATTAATTTGTTGAATCTCTCGGAAAAGGTTTATTTATTTATTTATTTATTTTGGAAAATCTCGTGTCTGTGATTCAAATGTCTTGGTTAATAGATAGGTAAGTCACAATCCAAGTAAGTACTAATATAATGCGGCCATCACAAAAACTTGTATCAAATCCTCCTATGGTATGGTGGGTGACTTTTGCGAAAAATCAGAGTGATTTGTGCACTAGAAGTCGCCCTTGTTTTTCATAAAATACACCGTCTCAGTGTGGGAATAATCTTATGCAAGACTTATTGATTGATTGGAGTATGGTTTAGTAAGAACTCCACAAAAGAAAACAATCTTCAACCTAAATGAAAATAATGTTTCCAATCGTTTATACCATATTGCTACCAAGTGTTACCCGTGTCTGAGTTTTTGTTTCCTAACGATCATTCTCTGGTAACCCTATCGCTCTTTTAATTTTACATACACGATACAAGTATACAACCCTGGCCATGCAAGCCTGCAAGGGATCAAGAAAGTAGGAGAAGACCACAAATCTTTGTGGCAAGATTCCATTACTGAGGTTTCACCTGAGACGCCTGAAAATGCACCTCAAAACCACTTTTGATGTTCCTACCTATAATTGTCATAATAATTAGAAGGACCAGGAAATGAGGAGAAATGATCATAATTTTAAGTACCCAAACTCCATCCCAGAACCATAAAATAAGCTTGTATTTTCTCTAGGGAAAAAAGAAAGAAGAAGCCAACAAGAAGTACAACAAGGCCTCAATCTAAGATTTCACCTCTGATAATTGTAATTTCAGTTACATATTGGAACTATCCAATCTCCACACAGGCTCTTCTAACATTGAAATTTTACTATTTATTAAATAAAAGATGCAGCCAACCACTGCTAGAGTCTCACAAAGTCAAGAATACATGGAGCAAGCATCCTCTTCTCTCCCTCTTATCGCTCTCCCCCTCCATGCAAGGGGCAGCAGGAATCAGCAGTAAACAGACTCAATGCCGATACATCTTGTTCATCGTGAAGAAACTACAATGAGCATAATCGAGATATGTAGCAACAGCAATACTTCATTTATCAGAGAGTCAACTGAGGATCTCAAGCTGTTCCAGAAGTTGCTGAAACATCTGAAGTTGGAGGATATGTATTTACCAATTACAACTCCATGCAAAACACCTTTACGTTAATCGGTTCCAAGGACCTCATCATTCTTGCATAAAGTTAGGAAACCCACATTTCTTGGTAGTACCAAATCACAGATACTTAACCATGCCCCGGCCCTCCACACTGACTTTTGTAGCTTGAAGCTTCTTCTTTTTGGTAGCTTTTAATTGTTGCAGCTTCTTATTCATCTGTCAAAAAGAAATTTGGTGAGAAAGGTAAAAATGCAAGTATACGAAGTAGATCGTAGAATTTCCGAGTTGGGAGTTCCTTTACTCGGAATTTCACCAATCTACACAACGCAAGTTCCAGATATTAGTTCCATGGCCATCTTCTCAATGTCAAAAAGCATTGCACTTTTTTTCTTTTTTTTTTGATAGTTGAACTTTTTTTAAATATAAAATACAGCTACAGGAGTAGAGTAGCTACATCAAGACACCAAGTGCGCTTACCCAAAAGAAGCATCATTCAAAACCACATTTCCCCACCTTCTAGGAAGTGTTGAGATGCAATAATGTGCTTGGGTAAGGCCGTAAGGCCAAAGATATACACGATGTACAAAACAGCTACACACTCAAAGCCAAGCAATAAACTCTACATCCTATTTAAACCTTGTTACACTAAATCATCCACAATCTATTTAGCATTCCTGGATTTATGGATTGTGGAGACCCGAGGGCAAGCATTTGAAAAAAAACATTGTGAAAACATATTTGTCAGATTCTCGTTCCTGCCACGTTGTCTTAAAACTAATTAAACTCTTGAATTTTCAGCCTATATTTATCACAAGCCGATTTCTAGAAAAGTCGGGATAGGCAAGTACTCCTATCATCCAAATTAACACGTCAGAGAATTTGTATTCAGATTTAATTGTAATATCTATGAGTGAATTCCTTATGAGGATGCCTTCCTTATCTGACACTCCTCCAAACTAAAGACTTACATTATTAAATCCACTCCTAAAGTTGAACTTGTTCATATTCCAAATTGGCAACAAGCTTACCTTCAGTCGTCTTTCATCTTGTTGCATTTGTTTAGCTCTGGCTCTTATCTCATCAGGGTCAATCTTCGATTGAGGCCGGACAACGAAGTCCATGGGTGTAGCTTCTGGCCTTATAGTCTGTAGCCTAGAAGCGGCTTGGCCAGACTTTCTCTCCCTACAATCCAGATTTTTAAGACAGAAAATAACAGGTAAGACAGTAATCTAGGAGAGTACAACACATCAGAATACAAAACCATCCATGCTTTAGATACTAGACATTCTGAGTACACAACTTACGATGAGTATTCACGGAGATCAAGATCATCATGTTTAGATTCAAATCCTGAAGCTTTGCTTGCGGGTCTAAAAAAGCATCAATAAATGTCAGCCAATAAAGCAAATTTTGGGAGATATTTGTAGCTAGGCAGTGAGTATAATACTTATTTTTTCCTTGTTTTTTTTGGGGGTATTAAAGAATGGTGCAAACTTCACATAAGTGTTCACGCACTTCTTTACAGACGGCCGCCTGTAACTCCTCTCCTCATCAACATTTCTCATATCCTCAAATCTTGTGCTCTTATTGAAAATTGGACGACTCTGCATGAAACACAAAACCAGTTAGAAACAAAGATCAATACATTAACAAGAAAATAATTTAAGCTTTGGAACCACAAATTACAATTGAACTTAGTGTTTAAAAAGAAAAAAGGAAAATTGCATCTTGTTCCAACTGAAATTAATTCAAAACGCATTCCATTACATCCTATTTTCCAATTTGATTTCAAGAAGCGGGGTGAAGGTTTAAATTCCTACGGAAACATAATTCTAATAGTATAACTTCTATTGCAATACATACTAGTATCAAATTCAGTGTAGTGAACCCACAATAATCTGTTTAACATAAACTCAGGTCACAAACACCACCTTACTTAAAGTTTTAAAAATAACCCAAGTAAAGGGCAAAGCAAGCTGTTTCTAAGGTCTTTTTCCTAGCAAATGTCCAAAAAGTTCAATTTCCACGCAAATCCATATATGCATACATATGACAATATTACCCTGTAAATTCAGAGCACCAAACTTACCCATTTATCCACCAGATCCTTGGCAAGTTTCCTGTTTGTCGTTGTCTCTTCATCAGATCTCGACAAAAACATAATGACCTACACATAATACATAACACGAATGAGTCTCATCTTCCAACTCTTTTACAATATACAAAAATACTGTACTGATTGAGAGCAAAAGTTTGAGCATTGAACCTTTCCAAGTCCACTCTTTTTCAATTGTTCTCTTCTATCAAACTGGTCCAAATCAATTGGGAACTGCATTGCGCAAGAATTTAAGTGAGGGTCTCCATAAATATGAAGCAATAGCCATGCACAAAAGCATTTAGAAGTTGAGAACATCATATTACATCAGTCAAAATCCTCAATATAGCTTCACGGATATTGATATTGGGTAGGCTCCCATCAGGAAGTGGCTCAAGCCAATTTTTCAACAGCGTTAACACCCCATGATCTAGAAATTCATGCTGAAGTTGTTTCCTGCGCCAGAAGCAATTCCAACAAGGAAAGGTGAAGATGAGCATTATTTACCCTTCAGACGGAAGTCAATATACAACACTTGAGAAGAGTGATAAGAAAAGATTGACAGAAAAATTGACATACTTCGAAAGAGCGTCTATGAGAACAGGCAGTTTCTTCAGCTTATTGATAGCTGGTTTCCCATGTGTATTTAAAAGGGCATCTTCTTCAGCAACAACTTCGAGCTCAGCCATTAGCTGTTCCACCAACAATGCGATTTCTGCTGCACTTTTCTCATTCTTCTTCTTCTTCTTCCCTGGCTTAAACAGCTGCTTCATTTCATCATCGTCCTCGCCTTCCTCTGCCTGCCACAAACAGTGCACTCGCGAGTTTACATCAGATCATATCACTAGTCTCTTAAATTATACTGAATGACTGACAAATGAGGCTGAGGTGCTGAACAGTTCCAGGAGGGGGGGGGGGGAGGAATCAAAAATAGGAGCATTTGGTAAAATCAACTCCAGGAAGTTAAACACTGGTCCATAGAAGCATTGTGCTACAGAGGATAAATAATGTTAAGGAAGCAAGATACATGAAATGTTTAGCTTTGTCTAAAATCAAGACGTACCTGAGCAAAACGACTAGGAGATCCTTCACGATCACTGGCATACCTGTCAGAAGGATCCACACCAGAGTCATCAATGAAATTCTCATCATCCATTGTTCTCATACCCTCTTGATCATCCTGTTGATTACAGAACCACACAAAATATGAGTCAATACTCACTCATGGCATCAAAAAACAAAATACAACATTCTTTATGGGATTCTGGATCAACAAACTATGGCAATGATACAGACCTTGTGTGCGAATTTCAGACCAACAAACCCTACTTAATCTCCAAGTGAGCGAATCTCAGCAAAGAAAAAAAAAATCGAATTTATTATAACTGATAGCCACATATCCATCAAAGATATAACTTTGCAAACCCAACCACAGATAGGGCAACCTTGACAAAAGGTTTCCTACTCCATTGGGTGTGTCTTTCATCAGTATTGGTGCTTTTACAAGTAAGGTTTGTGGGTTTTGGGTGAGACAAGGAGATAAAGTTGTTTCGTAAAAATGCAATTTTTGTGACCTTGTGGTATATTTGGCTAGAGAGAAATAACCCCAGTGCAGCCAACAAAATATTAGCAACAACCCAAAGCTCACCAGAAGAGAAGCAAATGCATTTGAAAGTAAAGGACACATTTTAGCAAGTAAAACAGTGACTAACAGGTAAATAACCACATAAAAGTCAGTAAAGCAAGTAGATGAACATGACTATTAAGCATACACTATAAATCTCATTTAAAACTCATCAATCAAAAGATGAATTTTCTGACAACCATGAAAAGTTGAAAACCCCTATCTGCAGCCAATTCACCCCCACTATAATCACAACAAAATACACTTCAACTGAGCAAAAATGATAATTAGCCCAATTATTTATAGACAACACAATCTAACACAAACAATCACAACTAAGAGCAATCAATCATTGAAAAGCTTAGATCTTTTTGAAATCGATAAGAAACCCATACCTCAGAATCACCTCCAGCAATAGTATCCCACATCTCCTTGACCTCAGGATCACCCTCATCACCATTACCCTTCCTCCTCTTCAAACTCAACTTCGCCTTTCCATTACCATTGCCATAATCCTTCCCACCACTACTCACTTTCTCTCTCCTCATCTTCTTCTCCTTCTTCCTTCTCTCTCCCCCTCCTCCTTCCTTCATCAACCCCTTGTTCTTCCTTTTTCTCGACCCTGACCCCATCTCATCCTCCTCCTCCTCTTCCAACATCAACCCATCCCCGTAGCCGTCCCCGACACCACCATCATCCTCGTCGGCAAAATCATTGAATTCGGGGGGCACAGAGCTGCTAGTGTTCCCCTTCTTGACGAGCCGCTTTCGCGTTTTCCCTTTCGTATCGGATTCATTGTGGACCGGCGTCGGAGACCGCTCCTGACGCCAATTTCCATCGTCGTCGTCATCTAAATCGTTGAAATCCGGAACGTCGTCGTTTAGGGTTTCTTCCCGTGGGAGCTGTGGTTGTTGCTCGTCATCGTCCGATTGGATATCTTCGAAGTCCATCAACGGCTCACCATCCTCGTCGCGATACCTGCGATTAGGGCAAAAAAGAGAAATAAAAAATCGATCAATCAAATTTGTTCGGTGCATATTGGGGATAAATGTGAATATTCGAAACCCTAATTTGATTAATTATAAGATAAGTATCAGGCAAGAGAAGAGAGCGACTTACGGATCATCTTCGAACGCCATTGATGTGGCTGGATTAAGCTGATGCGAGAGCTTCGATTGAAGATGCAAATAGAGAGAGAAATCGAATTGGGGGAAAATTTAGGAAACGAAGGTTAGTGAAGGGTTGGGTGAATAATGAGTGATGATTTTATACAGAGACTTCCTTCCAATTTTTTTAACGTAAAAAAGGTTATTTTAGTGGGAGTTGGAGAGCTTCGTTTTTTCCCTCCATTCCGAATTTTTCATCCACTTTCCTTTATATGTGATGGTCTCGCGGTGAGACCGTCTTTTATAAGTTTTTTCAAATTCACTTATTTGTAGGTCTTCAACCTAGTAAGGATTTTGTTTTGGTCAACCGTCCTAATAATATTTGATATGATGATTTATTATTATTATTGGTTGTGTAATTACAAGAGTATTTGATAATGATGAATTTTCTTTTGTTATCTGCTGTGTAATTACTAATTACAGGAGCACAAAAACTTATATAAGACGGTCTTTCTGTAAATTTTGGTGAGATGGGGGTCACTTTTCAATGAAACAAGGGTCACTGCTCACCATAAGTGACTCTTACATTACTAAATAGTGACCCCCATTTTTTCGTGAGTTGGTCTCACACAAGACTTGCTGAGGTTACAGGAGTATTTGATCAAATTACAAAATTGCTAAAAGAAGAGTAAGTAAGATACTGTATAACTGTTTATTGCTAAAATCTCCGGAATTAGTATGCATCTACGGAGTATGATGTACCCAATACCTCAATCTTAACCACTATGCCAAAACTGACAGAGTTATTCAAGTAAACAAACTAGCTTTGTCATCTCTTTTCAACTGATGTTGAGTATCAAATTGCATGCTATTAAGTTAATCATGTTCAATAATCCAGATCTAACAACTTCCAAACAAACATATAAACCTATAAACCATTGATTTCATAACTTATTAATTCGCTATATATTTGATGATGACATCTCCCTGCATCTGATCTACAAAACATAATCCAGAGTTCCAGACAATTCTGGTCTGGATATTTGTTGTACTCTGCACATTTTTACAAAACTGTTAAGATCAGAATCGAAACTCGGAAATTTGTTTACAAATACTACACGGGCACAAAAACTTGCCTCATTGACTTTAACCTTCTCATTCATACTTACACCTGCTGAGAAAGGAGGACAAGAAGCCCTTGGGGCCCTACCAGTATCTCATTCAAGAAACTGAGTAATCCGAACCAGACCACTGGAGTTACATCCACTCCTCCAAGTGGTGGAATCACTTTACGAGTGACGCTGAGAAGTGGCTCTGTAGGGGCATAAGCAAGAACATAGGGAAACTTACCCACTGGAAGTTTTGGATACCATGACATGACTATTCTTAGGATGAAAAGGAAGCCAAATGCTGAAAGGAAGGGTCCAATAAATGGAATCACTAACTTTGCTGTTGCCGGGTCAAGATCCAATAACAACAGGCTTTGTTTCAACTCATTCACGATATGTGATGTTTCAAGCATACCACCTTTGTTATCTACAGTGAGAGCATATGTCTTCAAAGAGTCTTGAAAATTGCTCATTCCTTGCTGTAAGGCTTCAGTGTCTGGTTGTACTGCTAATCCCAACACACATCGTGGACCACATAGTGTTAGTCTTGGACCCTGAACCAGGTTTCTTCTCAAAGGAATCTGGCATCGCTCCTGTAGTAATGCAAGTTGGTGTAAGCAGATATTAAACTCAAAAAATACAGACAAATCTGAACCCAGACTGCAAGTATAATGCAACTATTTTTAACCCCAAAACGTTTTGGCAAATAAACTTTTGCTGTAGTCACTGTTGAATTTCGATGAAATTGTAATAAGACAACTGGTAACCAACAAAGTCTGTAGGCTAAGGGGAATGGCTTGCAAAACGAGTTGCCATCGCAATACTTCCACAAACGAGGTTGGTGATCCTGATCCTGATCTTCTAGCTATGTACGACGTTAGTGATCCTAATTGTCTAGCTAGTATTTATATTCTTGCCATGGTATGAGAGCCTTCTCGGCTTGTTTTAGCAGATGTAGGTGTAACTTGTAGGCCATGTATTTGATCCATTCATATGCTATGAATGTTTTCTACTCTTTGTTTTTTTTCAGAAAATATCAGTGTTTGCCTCTTTTGTGTAACTGATTAGAAGACAGTCAACGTACTGAAGTTGTGAATTAAACAATGATATTGTGTAAAAAAACAAAATATCTTAGTTTTCTCTTCTTTTTCTTTCTAAGAAATCACTTTCATTATCTTTTTCATTAACTTAAAAAACCACCGTTTAACTCCCATTGGCAAACAATCAGAGTTTTGGGTGAAAAGAGATTTGTAACTACAAAATACTTTCACATAGGTCACGTTAGTGACTCTCTAAATCGCTAAATTTATAAGCTTTTCAACCCCCATATTTTATTATTTCAACTCCAAAATATCACATTACTTCAGATAATGGGTTGAAAATAATTAGATTCGATCACTCAGAGTAATGAGCAACAAACATGAAGGTATTTTGGTTTTAACACCCTTATGCCCCATGGCCATAATACACATAATGGGCGTAATGGCACTTCATCAACTGAAAAACATATCAAAATGTAATCATGTGCTTATTATTCTGATGTGTTAAGCAATTAGTATGCCTAATTTATAAGAGTAATATATCTACTCAAGTTGTAAATGATATATTAGCATGCTAAATCACATTTGCCAATATCCAAGTAAAAAAAATATTTTATGCACCATAATTGTTTACAAGAGGTGTTTGGCTCACAATAGCAGATAAACAAACAACAACTTCTTTGATGACAAGCATCTTTGGGGAGGGGATGCTAACAGTGACAAGAATACACTACTAAATGGGAATAACTTCTGAAGGATCAAAGTGAGGGAGGATTGGCAATTCATTCTACGCGACATTCTAATGCAGCGTTTCTGACATAGCTAGGCTAGAAATTCATTCTGTCACATATGTTCAAGGATCAACCTAATGCTTCTAGTTCTAGCACCTGGGGAAGCATTGTCAATCAATAGGAAGGTCATTCGAGTCTCCAGAGGGAGCAAGAAGCATTTTGGGAAATGGAAAGAGCACATTCTTTTGGGATTACAAATGGGCTACTTATGTCCCATAAGCAAGATTGGTGACGGAAGATGTTCCATTTCACCTCCAACTCCAAGACCTTACGGAGGAGGAGGCCTGGGATCATGATTAGGGTGGAAGTGGGATGCTTTTGCGGAGCATCTACCTGAGGAGGCGCTTAAACAGGTTGAAGCACAGGTATTGATGACCCAACCGCTGGGCACAGATTGTATTGGGGGAGCTCAGTCAGTGGAACTTTTCTACTACTAATCTGCTTTACTAAGTCCCAAAATAACAAAACCAGGGACACGCTGCAGCTCCCTATAGAGCGCAGATGTTCATATGACTGGTTTTGCACGAACTTATAAATTCTCAGTAACGCCAACAGGGTTGCTTGAGGATTCGCTGATGATGCTTGCTACTCCATTTGTGGCACCAATTAAGGTGTTAATTCAGAGGCTACCCTCAGGATCATGATTTTGTCCATGTGCCACTCAGACTATGGTTAGCAATAAAAATCTTGGTCCTGCTAACTTACCCAAATAATCAAGTAACATTTGCTATGGCCCTATGGTGGCTATGGACATGGCGTTATTGCCATGTTTTCGGAAGGTCGGAAGAAATTCCAGCTAAACCCAGTTGCATTTTTGTGAACCCAGGTTCAACAGATTCTTGTCTTAGGGCCTTTGCTGCAAAATTTGGAAGCTGCACCTCTACTCTACTAGAGCCGAGCTACTAGCTCTTTTGCCAGATGGCCATGGCCAAAGATAAAGCAGTCACACATTACCACCCCCGACACACACAGAGAGAGACTTAATTTCCAATGTTGCATCATATCATATAGTAATTGATACTCAGTTCAAATTGCACAAGAATGTTAAATGATCAAAATTCAACATAAACATGTTAATTTCCAAATTCAACTTAATTTCCAATGTTCAACATATCATATAGTAATTGATGCCAATTCAACATAAGCATAGCTATAGAGAGGCAAATTGCTCCAACCATTCAACTCCAAATTAAACCACCAGACTAGTCCGGGTAAGACTCCGTACATCTGGACCTCCCCAGACCCCGCCCTAGGCGGGATACTTACTGGATTGTTGTTGTTGTTGTTGTAAGGAAAATCATGTTTGATAGAACATTCATTGCAATAGTTATTCTGTAAAGGGTTAAGCTAATCACCTCATGTGAATTGCCAATTGCACCCAAAATTAAAGTAAGCAAGCAATAACTTGTAGCAATTGTAAGTTTGGGCACAAACACGAGTATAACAAAAACAATTGAAAGTGATGAATGGCATAATTACATTACTTGCCTGATTATTAAAATTAAAGGGGTGAGTATGACCCGATTTCAGCCCATTAGCAAAGCCCGACGAAATGGATTGAATACTGGGTGGATAATGATATCCGGTGGCCCGATAGTCTATATGTGTGGACGCATGAGTTCCAGCGGTGGCGCGTGGAGATTGGGCCGCAAAAATTGTTGAATGGCGGTGGCTCATCGCGGATACAACAACATTGTCTGCCATTACAAACGATGGTTTTTGTAACACGCACTCATTGGCGTGTACTTCTCTGCAAATACTCTTATCCCGGTGGGGGGGAAAGAATGGTGGAGAATTTTAGTTGGATTTTTGAAACTTGAGTTCTTTTTTATTTCGTTCTTTTTTAGGGTAAGAAAAAAAAAACATTCATTTAGCTTATTCAGTTTGAAAACATACTTTTTGTTTCATATATTAAGGGTACTCAATTCAGTTTAGTAGTGTTTATTTCATTTCAATAATGTTGTATTCACTTCAGTTCAATTTAATTCACTTCAGTTCAGTTAACTCTAAATAAGGCACTCTTAGTTATACTAAGCTAAAATTTAATAGGCAAAAAATATAAGGAAGAGGCAAAGTTTTCAATCTGAAGTTATTTCCTTGGGTGCAAAATCTTGCAGCAAAGCTTCAATTCTCTTAGCATAGGCCATTGGTTTAAGAGAAGAGGTTATACGAGTAAGATCTCTAGGGATTAAGAATATTATTATTGAAGGTGACAATAATTTAACGGTCACTTAATGCACTTATAGGTGAATGATATATTTCTTAAAAATTTGAAAACTTGGTTATTGATATTGATAAGGATTTGAACTTTATAAAGTGGAAGTCTCTCCACTGTTTTCGGGAAAAAATTCTATTATAGACTTTACGGCTAATTTTGGATAAATATTATTTGTCCGAATTTGCTTTTTTGGTCGAATTCTTTCAATCAGTCCCTCACTACTTTGTTAGGGAGGCACTATAATAGTGTCTTTCTAAACCAAAAAAAAAAAAAAAAAAAAAAAAAGAAGAAGAAGAAGTTGTGGGCAATTTGGAGCATAAGGAGTCTTACAAGCACGGAGTACTAGAACATCATATAAACACATATGGTTCAACTTCAAGGAAGCACACATATATAGAATCAGTGTGGCGCCTTCATCTCCAACTGTTAAGCCTTGTTTGGCTAGCTTCTTCCAACTTCTCCTTCTCCTCCCATATTTGTTCTTGTCCATCCCCTTTTCATTCACTCTTCCCTCCATCTCCAACTTCTAAAAAGTTAAAATAAACCTACAATTGGACTAGAGGGAGAAGTTACAATTTATTATAACTTCTCCTTCTCCTTCCACTTCTAGCTTTATTTCAACTTCTAGAAGTTGAAAGTGGATGAGGGAGTAGATGAAACAGTATTGAGATAATTATTGGATATTTAGCTGTAAATATGTCATGTATAGCCGGAATATTCTTAGGAGATCTTCTGTTATTTTCTGTATCTTTTAGGTTCTCTATTTAGGAAATTGTTGATGTTGTAAACAAGTATATATGTCTTGTTCTGTTTATTGAGAAGACTGAGAATCATTCCCACAAAATTCTCATGGTATCAGAGCAGGGAAAAATAAAATCCTAGCTAATTGAAATTATTTTCTTTTGAACCCGATGCCAATCAGACACCATGGACGATGGTGGTGACAAAGGGAAGAAGCCAATGGCACTCGACCCTACTTCTCCATACTATCTTCATCCTTCTGACCATCCTGGAATGAACATATATCAGAGGGTTTTGAAAGGTGATAATTTTCAAGAATGGGAAAGGAGTGTGCGTAATGTGTTCTGTGCAAAAACGGAAATTAGGATTTTTGGATGGAGTCATCATGAAGCCTGATGATGCAGATTCAGAGATCGAAGATTGATGGAGTGTTAACTCTATGCCTGTAACGTGGGTTTTTAATTCTATTGAACCCACTTTACCATCTTCTATCACTTATTATGACACTGTGAAGGAACTTTGGGACGATTTGTGCCAACGTTTTCAATTGGTAATGGTCCCCGTATCCAACAATTGACTTCAGACTTGGCTCGTTGTGAACAAAACGGTCAGAGTATTGCTGCTTGCTATAGGAAAATCAAGAAAATATGGGACGAACTCTCTGTGTACGTTCCAATCAAGGGATGCACCTGTGGTAAGTGTACGTGCAACTGGGCGGCTGCATTCAGTAAAGAACGAGAAGACAGCCGAGTTCATCAATTCTTGATGGGCTTAAATGATGATCTATATGGGAACATTCGTTCCAATATTATTGCTCAAGATCTGCTTCCGCCTGTGAATCGAGCTTATTCTCTTGTGATTCAAGAAGAGCGCCACAAAAATATGACCAGAGGGAAGGAGGCAAGGAAGAAGAATGTCAGTTTTGCTATTCAAGCGACCTCGCCTTCCTTGCAATCATCCAGCAACCAAATTGATAGAGATTTTTGTTCGAATTGCAACCGCCAAGGACATGAGGTAACTTCGTGTTTTAAACTTATTGGCTAACCAGATTCCAGAATGGTGGACAGGGCCACGAGGGACCAGCAACTCCTCTGGAAGAGGTAGAGGACGTGGATCTCCTTTCGGTGGGCGTGGTTGAGGGACTGTCGGCGTTGCCCATGCTGCTCAAATTGCCTCCCAACCCCTGTCCAATAAAACTGCAAGTGCAACAGCTGTTAATCTCACTTCTCATGATCGAAGTATTCTTGGTTCTACTCTTAATGATGATCAGTGGAATACAGTGTTGAACATGTTTAAGTCACTTGCTAAGAATAATCATAATAATAATAATAATCAGCCATCCTCGACCGAAAAACATTATGGTAAGTCATTTTCTCCTTGGATTTTAGACACAGGAGCCTCCCATCATATGACAGGTGATAAAAGTTTGCTGGTTGATCTTCATGATATAGTTCCTTCCCCTGTTACTTTGCCCGATGGACGTAACACTAATGTCGTTCAAGAAGGAACAGTGGTATTCAGTGACAATCTCCGAGTTCAGAATGTATTTTATGTTCCACGTCTGAATTGCAACTTGATTTCATTTGCTTAGTTGATAAAAGCTCATGAATTTATTGTCTCATTAACTCCTAAAATCTGTGTGATACAGAATTATAATTCGAGGATGGTGATTGGTGTGGGTGAAGAGAGAAACGGGGTCTATTGGCTTCGAGCGGTGGCGTCATCTGGTGATCGTTGTTCTGCAACTACTATAGATACCTCTCAGATGTGGCATCGTCGGCTTGGGCACCCCTCTTATCAGCTAGTTTCTTCTCTTCTTGGTGTTAGTAGTTCTGATTGTCGTAGGAATAAAGATGAACCATGTGATATTTGTTTTAAAGCAAAACAGACTCGTGAATCTTTTCCTATAAGTTCTAGTCATGCTACTGTTATTTTTGAGCTCATTCATTGTGATATTTGGGGCCCTTATAGTACTCCATCTTCATGTGGTGCATTTTATTTTTTGACAATAGTGGATGATTGTTTAAGGGGTATTTGGGTTTATTTGATGGTTGATAAAACTGAGGGTGGGAAACTCATTAAAAACTTTTGTGCCATGGCTCAAACTCAGTTCAATAAAACAATTAAACGGATTCGTAGTGACAATGGCACGGAATTTGCTTGTTTGGAGAATTATTTTGCGGAACATGGTATTTTATTTGAGACCTCATGTGTTGGTACCCCACAACAAAATGGTAGGGTAGAACGCAAACACCGTGACATACTTAATGTTGCCCGGGCCCTCCGTTTTCAAGCAAATTTACCTCTTGATTTTTGGGGCGAATGTATTCTTACTGCGGGATATCTCATCAATCGAACCCCGACATCTATCCTCAAAGGAAAAACCCCTTATGGAATTCTTTTTGGGCATCCACCCTCGTATACTCATTTTCGGGTTTTTGGGAGTCTATGTATGCATCTAAAATACCTCGGGACCGCAATAAGCTTAACTCTCGGAGTCGAAAATGTATATTTGTTGGGTATCCTCAAGGCAAAAAGGGGTGGCGTTTGTATGATATTGAAAGTGGAGATTATTTTGTGTCTTGTGACGTGGTTTTCTATGAATGTCATTTTCCTTTTGCTGAACCAGCACCTCAACATTTGTCCACTACTACTACTGCCTCTAATGTGCCATATCCAGCAACATTTGATGATGACTTTATGACACCCATTTCACCAGTGGGTGTTGACGCAATGGGGAGCACACCCGTACTATCCTCGGACCCGATTATGACAGCCCTAGACCTCCCAACCCAGGATGATTTACCTCACAATGATGTGAGGGGGAGTGATGATATCCCCTCTTCGTCCACTACTACTGATACACAATAGATTTCGGATGCTCCTCGCCGTGTTTCTAGGGACCGAAAGCCTCCAGCTCACTTACAGGATTACATTTGCCACACAATCAGATGCTTAGACCCTCTCTCTTCTTCGCCATCACCGGCCTGCACCTTCACCGTCCTCAGGTACACCGTATCCTCTTGTAAATTATGTGACTTGCAATAAGTTTTCCAGCTGGTTATGCTCGATTCTTGGCAGCTGTCACTCTACTCATTTTTAAGAAGTTGTTGGTGATGTCAAATGGCGTGATGCCATGCGGAAAGAAATCGAGGCACTTGAAAATAATGGGACTTGGGTCATTGAGGATTTACCACCGGGCAAGAAGGTCATCGACTGTAAGTGGGTGTATAAGACTAAATACAACTCTGACGGGACTATAGAGTGTCACAAGGCTCGTCTGGTTATCCTTGGTAATAATCAGGTAGAAGGTATTGATTACAATGAAACCTTTGCTCCTGTGGCAAAAATAGTTTGTGTTCGTGTTTTTTTAGCTGTGGCCGTTATTCGTGACTGGGAGCTACATACATCAAATGGATGTTCATAATGCTTTTCTTCATGGTGATCTAGATGAGGAAGTATACATGACTCTTCCTCCCGATTTTTCTGGTGCTTCTCACGGTAAAGTATGTCGTCTTCGGAAATCTCGTTATGGGCTCCGTCAAGCACCGCGAAATTGGTTTGCTAAACTTGTCACTGCTTTTAAAACTTTTGGCTTTACCCAGTCATATGCAGATTATTCTCTATCTTCTTTTCAGCAAAATGGTGTTGAGTTACATGTTCTAATTTATGTTGATGATCTTATTATTGCGGACAATAACTCAGAAGCAATTGCTAATTTTAAAGCATATTTGAGTGCATGTTTTTATATGAAAGACTTGGGGGCCTTAAAATATTTTCTCGGACTTGAGATTGCTCGTGGTCCGGAAGGTCTTTTTGTTTCTCAACGTAAGTATACATTGGATATCATTTCCAAAGCTGGCTTACTTGGTGCCAAACCATGTGACTTCCCTCTTGAGTAGAATCATCAACTTGCACTTGTTTCTGGACCAAAATTTGCCGAACCTGATCGTTATCGCAGGTTAGTCGGTCGCCTCATATATTTGACTATTACTCGTCCAGAACTTTGCTATGCAGTACATACTCTTACTCAGTTTATGCAATGTCCCAAGGACGCTCATTGGACCGCTGCTCTTCGGGTTTTACGATACTTAAAAAGGTGTCCTGGTCAAGGACTTATGCTACTACGTGATAGTGACCTGCATCTCAATGCCTATTGTGATTCTGATTGGGCAACTTATTCGTTAACTCGACGCTCTGTCACTGGTTATTTCATTATGCTGGGTGTTTCTCCAATTTCATGGAAAACTAAGAAGCAACATACGGTGTCTCGCTCTTCCGCTGAAGCTGAGTATCGCTCTATGGCCACCACCACTTGTGAACTCACATGGCTTAAGTCACTTCTTACTTCTCTTGGTGCTCTTCATCCGCGTCCTATGAGCTTATTTTGTGACAGCAAGGCTGCTCTTCACATAGCAGCAAACCCCGTCTTTCATGATCGTACAAAATATATTGAAGTTGATTGTCACTATGTCCGTGATCAAATACAGGCTGACAATATTGCTACGGACAACTGAGCAACTCGCAGATATTCTGACTAAGGCCCTCGGTAAACAACAATTTCAATATCTTCTTCGCAAGTTGGGCATTCGTGACTTCCATGTAGAGGTGGCAATCGGGCGGATCGGGTCGGGTTTGGGTCGGGTCATTACGAGTTCGGGTAATATCGGGTTAGAAGAGTGATCGGGTCGGGTTGGGTCGAGTCGGATTGATTCGGGTTTATGCTGATGTCGGGTTACGGGTCAACTCGGGTCGGGTTAGCCCGGATTTCGGTTAAGTCGGATTCGGGTTAATTCGATTTTTGGGTCATATCAGGTCAAATATAATTCTTGTTTCATAGCATATAAAGTCGAAAATAATATGAAAAACTCAATTTTATATGAAAACTTTCAATAATAAGGCCTACATGAATTTTTAGTTAGTGCTTTTTCAATCATTTTGAATATTATGTCATTACGAATCGGATATATTCGGGTTTCGGGAAGAGTCGATTCGGGTTCATTTCGGTTTCGGATAACTACGGGTCTAGTGTTATCGGTTTTGGGTCAATTCGGAGAACGGGTGTTGTCGGGTATTGGGTTGGATCAGGTCGGGTCGGTTTCGGGTAATGATAATTGATACATTTTCGGGTGTCGAGTGGGTCTGATATCAGGCGGATCGGGTCGGGTATTTCGGGTCGGATCGGGTTTTTCCAGCTCTACTTCCATGCTCCAACTTGATGAGGGGGAGTATTGAGATAATTATGGGATATTTAGTTGTAAATATGTTATGTATAGCTGTAATATTCTTAGGAGATCTTCTGTTATTTTCTGTATCTTTTATGAAATTGTTGATGCTGTAAACATGTATATATGTCTTGTTCCGTTTAATGAGAAGACAGAGAATCATTCCCACAAAATTCTGAAACAGTCTGAGTAAGAATGAATATGAAGTTGAAAGTGGAAGAGGGAGTAGATGAAAACGGTGTGATCAGTAAGAACAAATATGGGAGGAGAAGTTGAAATTGTAAAAGTTAGGCCAAGCGGACACTAAATCTAGCTAGGGATGAATCACGCTTTACTGCATAATCGTCTAAATTAAGCTAGTATATACCTAGCTACCTAGTAAGAACAAAAGCTCGTGAAATCCCAAGCCTACGTGGACACCCTCATGGAAATACTTTCTAACTCAGCCTAATCTGGGTATGTATTACTTTTTAAAATAGCCTCTTTTCAGAAAATCGTCAATAATAGGTAGAGAACAACAAAAATTTGTATAAGACGGTTTAACTAACAACTCCATATATCTAGCTGCTTATTAAGGGATCAAACTAAAACATATCTAGCATGTACGCACGTACGTAGTGCTTTTCGTTCTTCTGTTTCTGTCATCATGGATTTACCTTCATTCTACAGCAAAACATTATTGGAACTCTGTCACTAATTATTACTCTATCATTATATTCCTCGTCTCTCTCAGATCATTCTATGCTAGTACTCCAAGTTGTTGGGTGCTTAGGCCGTCCGTAGTGAATACTAAAAGTTACTCAACTCTAATTAAAAGTCAGCATGCAATTTTACATCCAAGGAACTGATCATATACTTACAAGTTAGAACTACATACCACCAATATTGTTGTAGTTACTCTAATTTGAAGTTGCCACACTTGAACCTCTAGAATAAAATATAGAAAAAAATATAGTGCTAATATAGTGCTATTAATATAGTGCTAGTAAGCGGCAGCAAAATAATAACAAAAAATTGGAAAAAACTATAGCTACGTACGTATCTTATAATAAAATTAACATTTTTGCAATAATCATCTTTTTTATTTCAGATAGCTACGTTTTAATTTAGAAAAAAATCTCAAAAATATATTTATCTTCTATTGAACATAATTCACTTATTCACAATGAATCATATTCATATTTATGTTTAAATTAAAATGTATAGAATAGCCTTATTTGACCTAGGGAAAGGTCAAAAGCAAAGACGCATACCAGGGAATTAAAGCACGTGAAGTATACGTAGGCACAGGGTTAGGGGGTCAACAATTTAAAGCAGCAAAATTTATTAATATATTAATCATCTAATTATAATAATACTAATAATCCTCTCGATTAAGGTGCAAAAATTTTAGCTTGTTTTCTAAGGAAGCTTTTTAGACACTTGCTAAGAAGAGTCTCTGTGAGTTGTGTAGTACTAGTATGTGCTAGCTAAGGTTCCCCGTGCCGACGGCGTCGTGACCGGCCGTCAAACTTTTTTCACTTCACGTAACCCCGTTGACGTTAACCATCAGCATTTAACACACACAAACACATTCATTTATAAGCCCCTATAACTGCAATTCTTCGCACAAAAATCGTTGCAATATACCATTATTATTGCTGCACATACATAATTTGCTTCAGCTAGGGAGCGAGCAAGCTAATTAGCAGAGAGAGAGAATAAAGGCGGTCGACGAAGGCATGGCGTCGTCGTCGACTTCGAGTAACGGTGGTGTTCCGCCGGGGTTCCGGTTTCATCCAACGGATGAAGAGCTGTTGCATTATTACCTGAAGAAGAAGATCAGTTTTCAGAAGTTTGATATGGAGGTTATTCGTGAGGTTGACTTGAACAAGATGGAGCCCTGGGAACTCCAAGGTAAATATAATCCATATTTATATACTCCCTTTTATAAAATTCTATATAATACAATAATTTAATCATACACTACTAGCTAGTATATTGTGGCTGTGTACTAATAATGGAATAACGACTATGACATTCATATGCATTATCTGCTCAATTGTAGACCATTGAAACAAGCCTTGTTTTTTTATGCCTAATGATTTATATCTTCTTAGAATTATTATTCCCCAGTTAGGTGCTGATGGCTAGTAAAACAATAATTCAGAGGTCGAAGCTGTTTGGGACGTAATTATTAGCTAGAGATTTATTGCTACATGCAAGCTTGATTACCATATATATGATCATATCCATGAATTAGATATACTATCATAGTAATAATTTGAATTATTTCAATTATGTATTGGGTTAGTTTTCCTGAAAAAATATTCTAGAAGTAAATAAATTATTTCTTATTGTTATTCATAAATATATAATCAAGCAACTTTATTTTTATTTTTTTGGTTCACGACTACTTGAAAGTGAGAGAATGACTCATATCTTGACAAATTTATGTAACTGAAATAAGTTTCAAGTCTTTTACTAATCTAACCAATAGAGGTTGGTTTTATGGTAAAGATACTGGAGTTGTTCCCTTACCACTGATGTCAAATCCCACTAAGGGCTTTTGAGATCCATTACCCCTTATCATTTCCCCTCTTCCACCAAATGCACTAGTACTTGCTCTTGGTCCCTTAACCTGAGATAGTTCAGCTCATCAGGAGTAGCCCCCCTCCCCCCTATCATCATATTAGACTTTCACTAATATATAATGAAGGCTTAAGAAACATATATATATATATAGTTTTGTAATAGTTACATACTAGTTATTGTCTTATTGAATTATATATGTACATATTGAGTGTATATATATAAAGTAATTGTATGTATCACCTGAAAAAAAAAAAATGTAATTATTGTATGCATGACAGTGATATAATGATAATTTTTTTTTATATCAACAGAGAGATGTAGGATTGGATTGACTCCGCAAAATGAGTGGTACTTCTTTAGTCACAAGGATAGAAAATATCCAACTGGTTCAAGGACAAACAGAGCAACAAACGCGGGATTTTGGAAAGCCACTGGGAGAGATAAATGTATTAGGAATAGCTACAAGAAGATTGGCATGCGCAAAACTTTGGTTTTCTACCGGGGAAGGGCTCCTCACGGACAGAAGACCGATTGGATAATGCACGAGTATCGTTTAGAAGACAGTGATGATCCTCAAGGAAACCTTAGTGTAAGTCATCCCCTAATACTACATATGAGATAGTATATTTCTTCACCTCTTTAACTTTGATATAGTTAATGAGTCTCAGTATATTATTATCTTACTCCACAAAAGAGATTAATTGATTCCGTATATATCCCAACCTCATGGAATGAACACTTTTCTGCATGCCTTTGCATAGTGTATGCCCCTCATATAGTCTTAAAATATGCAATATAAGATTTTGATGTGATATATCAAATATAGCCAAATAGTATGAACGGGTCAGATCAGAGGTTCAAATGCTTTAATTCTTCCTAATAAAGTGTTAATATGAAAATTTATAATAGTTTCATTCAAATCGTTACAATGCATATCGATAATCGTTACAAACCACTGGTATACCAAAAGTTTCATTTAAGGAGTCAAATTGAAATACATTGTTGTTGTCATACACAAACATGAACTATTCTAATATTCTCGAACATAACTCATGTTTCACTGTGCCATATCCAAATATGTAATTCGCCCTTCTTTTAAATTAAGTTTTAAAATATTAAGTTACCATTTTGGGTTATAATTATATTTGGAAAAATAAAAGTAGAATTAACATTCCATTACTCAACTGTCAAACCTTATTAACCATTCAATCTTTTGTTTATTTCAATATTATCATTGCATAAGACAACTTTTAACTTTTTATAAGTTTCTATCTCGTGTAGCATATGTATTGATTCATCATATCCAAATATGTATTTGTATAAGCATTATTGTCCAACTTAATTAATGACAAAACACTAATTGTGTGCGGCTTTGGATATATATATGCAGGAGGATGGGTGGGTGGTATGTAGAGTGTTTAAGAAAAAAAACTTGTTCAAGGTCGGAGGTGAAGGAGGGGGTGGAACAACAACAACAACATCCGCAACTTCTGATCAACTACTTAGCAACGCAACTGGATCAAGTAGCACCAACCAATCTCGTTCTTTCATCCCTAAGGACTCGAACACCCAGTACCACCATCATCTCTTACTACGCAATGATCCTCATCATGCTCAACAACAGCAACAAAATTCTAGCTTTGATCTATTATACATGAAGCCTGACTTAGGGCACCACAACTACTCTCACATTCCTGCTCTTCCACCTCCCGTTCCCCATGCAGATTATGCTCATCCCCATAATTTGTACCAAGCTGCATCATGTGAGCCAGGGTCTGGCTTAGAGGTTGGGACTTGTGAGACATCTGATCCTCAACATCAAGCAATTAGCGAGTGGGGCATGCTCGATCGTGTAGTGGGTCATCAACAAGAAGATCATCAAGACGATTCTGCCAATGGCAACAACTTGTCGTCTACAGTTCACCAAATGAATCATCAACAACAAGAACAACAACTTTCTCTACGGGGTGAAATGGATTTCTGGGGCTATGCCAAATGATAGATATATTTTGCATTGAATTTACTTTTGATTTTTCTAATTAGACGCCATTACATGCAATGTAAAGTGAAGTATTCTCTTACAAATTTGTTTGCATATAATTAACTACATTGTTTGTTGCATATACATATTAATTACTATTGTATCATTATTGTTAGGAAAAATGTATTAATTTGATTTGAAAATTATTGCATTTAAATGTGTTGTTCAATAATCTATTAACCCTAAAGGTCAATGGCATGAAAGTTGTTTCCCATCCATAAGATCCTAATCGTTCAGATAGCTAGACTTATATTTACATTTTTTTTTGTAAGGGGAAACATATTTACTCACCTTACTTACAGAACCAATATTTCGATTCAACTCATTTATAAATTTCTCCAACACAGTGAACAACACAAAATTCTTAATATGTTTAAGGTTGCATAAGTGCAAATATAATGAACCAAGCCATGTAACAATCCAGGCCAACTACTTCGTAACACAATCCACTGTGGTGGAAAGTACAGTCTTCCTAAGGGCCCATATAATGGACCACTCAAGCCCAAAAAGGGAAGACCTTGTTGCTTAGTAGGTGGGTGGAACGAACCAATAATAAATCATTCTCAGTCTTCACATTCTTTCGATGTGGAACATGGGGTGTTACAACAAGCCAACTAATAGTCTATGTACGTAATCACCTCCTATATTGATGTTTATGAAGTACAACTGCCCCATGCCTATACAAATAGGAGTGTTCTCTCTAGATAGTTCACCAACAAATAAACCGTCATTTCTGTAATTTCGTGAAGGACGCAATAACTGGATCAAGTAGCACCAACCAATCTCGTTCTTTCATTCCTAGGGACTCGAACACCCAGTACCACCATCATCTCTTACTACGCAATGATCCTCATCATGCTCAACATCAGCAACAAAATTCTAGCTTTGACCTATTATACATGAAGCCTAATTTAGGGCTCCACAACTACTCTCACATTCCTGATCTTCCACCTCCTGTTGTTCCTCAGGCAGAATATGCTCATCCCCATCATTTGTACCAAGCTGCATCATGTGAGCCAGGGTATGCAGGCTTAGAGGTTGGGACCTGTGAGACATCTGATCCTCAACATCAAGCAACTAACGAGTGGGGCATGCTCGATCGTGTAGTGGGTCATCAACAAGAAGATCATCAAGACGATTCTGCCAATGGCAACAACTTATCGTCTATAGTTCACCAAATGAATCATGAACAACAAGAACAACAACTTTCTCTACGGGGTGAAATGGATTTATGGGGCTATGCCAAATGATAGATATATTTTGCATTGAATTTACTTTTGATTTTTCTAATTAGACGCCATTACATGCAATGTAAAGTGAAGTATTCTCTTACAAATTTGTTTGCATATAATTAACTACATTGTTTGTTGCATATACGTATTAATTACTATTGTATCATTATTGTTAGGAAAACTGTATTAATTTGATTTGAAAATTATTGCATCTAAATGTGTTGTTCAATAATCTATTAACCCTAAAGGTCAATGGCATAAAAGTTGTTTCCCATCCATAAGATCCTGATCGTTCAGATAGCTAGACTTATATTTACATTTTTTTTGTAAGGGAAACATATTTACTCACCTTACTTACAGAACCAATATTTCGATTCGACTCATTTATAAATTTCTCAAACACAGTGAACAACACAAAATTCTTAATATGTTTAAGGTTGCACAAGTGCAAATATAATGAACCAAGCCATGTAACAATCCAGGCCAACTACTTCGTAACACAATCCACTGTGGTGGGAAGTACAGTCTTCCTAAGGGCCCATATAATGGACCACTCAAGCCCAAAAAGGGAAGACCTTGTTGCTTAGTAGGTGGGTGGAACGAACCAATAATAAATCATTCTCAGTCTTCACATTCTTTCGATGTGGAACATGGGGTGTTACAACAAGCCAACTAATGGTCTATGTACGTAATCACCTCCTATATTGATGTTTATGAAGTACAACTGCCCCATGCCTATACAAATAGGAGTGTTCTCTCTAGATAGTTCACCAACAAATAAACCGTCATTTCTGTAATTTCGTGAAGGACGAGATCGGTTAAAAATCCTTAATAAATTAATGATAAGTGTCAAATTACTCTAAGGTTCTGTTTTTCTCAACTTAATTTTATTTCAATTCACTAGTTTTATCTTTGTGATCCGCACGCACTCGTGATTATCTCTCAAAAATGAAAATAACTTTCTAAGCGATATCTCATGCCAGTTTTATACTGCACAACTAATTCTACATTTGATTATTTTAATTTTTTTGTATGAAATGTCCCTTTAAATTGATCTACATCAAAATTAGAATGAATGTAAAAGATATTGATTTATAAACATAATTTTAGCCTACATCAAAATTCTAAAAAGCAAAAAAAAGAGATAAAGATTAATAAACCTTTCTTCGAATATACTAAGACTTTATTTTTTCAATTTATTATTAGTCCAATTTAGTTTAATCCAATTCAGATTAGTTAAGTAGATCATGTAGGAACGTACCACTTAAATAAATTTCATCTATGCTATAAAATATTAAAGGTCAAGTTAAATACATATGACATCAAATAGTTAAATCCGGTATTGTTAGAAGTGTCATTTATTGTTATTTCACCAAGTTGTATACATGTGACATCTACATGTAATCTTCACGCGAACATTTCCTTTTAAGTGTCATCGTACATGTCATCACCTCCAGGAAATGACCCAACTTTTGTAAGACATATATCTCATTTTGAAGATTTTTTTCAATCCAATCCATTGAAGCAAGATTTATAATTTTTTGACTTACGTAACTAAAGTTTTATTTATTTATTTTGTAATATAAAAAAAAATAATAAATATGCAATAAAGTCAACTAATGATAATGCATTAATGAGTGACACTTTGATGGTGAGTTGTTAGGCTATATGACAAGCTTTGCTTACGTGGCGCTTAGGGGTCATCATCACACAAATTTACATCTCCTACGTGGCGTCCTACGTGTCGTGCCCACACGAATTGGACTCACTTTATACGTATACCGATGTGGCGCCTATGTGTCATCTTCACACGAATATATTCCCCCATGTGGCGTCTCACATGTTATCCTCCTACGAAAAGAACCCACCTTTATAAGACATAGTACATATACATCTCATTTTGAAGCATTTTCCGAACTTGATCCAATGGAGGAAGAATTATAATTTTTAAAGTTGCGTAACAAAAGTTATTTTATTTTATAATCTTAACAATATGATAATAAATATAATAGGTTGTATTTATGAAGTCAAATAATGATTATTAATTAATGCTTGAAACACTTGGATGGAGTCTTAGGTGGCGGCATACGTGTCATCACATGAACTTGGCGCTTACGTGGCATCTTAGGTGTCATGCCCATACGATTTTAGGCCCTTCTGTGGCATCCTACGTGTCGTGGTATATATATATATATATATATATATATATATATATATATATATATATATATATATATATTATACATACTAGGTTTTATCCTCGTGCTTCGCACGGGCTCGTATTATAATTTTATGAATATACTCAATAATATAATGCTTAAACAATTTGAAGTGATATTTAATGATGTTATTGATAAAATACGTTTTATTTTATTTTTGCAAAGATTTCTATCCATAGGATGCATGTTAATTCTTGAAAAAGATATTTCATACCACTTGTAATGAGATTGGAGTGAATTTAGATAGAGAATAAAAATAGTATATGTACACTAATTCTAAAAAGTAATTCAATTCATGAATAAACTCATTCTGCATTAATGGTATATGTGCACTAAAACTTGATATTTCATACTTGTTTTATACCGCACAACTAAAACTATATGACAAAGTTATGCACATGTGGCGTCTATGTGTCATCTTCACAGGAACATTGCCTCTTATGTGATGTCCTACGTCTCATCACCGCAAGTAAATGATCCAAACTTTTATAGGATACATATACATATATATCTCATTTTGAAGCATTTTTCAAATTCTATCCAACTGAGTCAGATTTTTAATTTTTTGACATACGTAACTAAAGTTATTTTTTTTTTTTAATTTGGAAATATGGTAATAAATTTGTAATTAAGTCAACTAATGATAAGAATTAATGGTGGATGATGTGTCATGTTACGTGGCAAGTTTGTGCTTACGTGTCGGCTTACGTGTCATGCCTACACGACGTGGCTCGCCTATGTGGCGTCCCACGTGTGGGCACCACACGAAGAAGGACTTAGTTATATATATATATAGGGGAAGGGTCACATACAAACTCCCCATAGTATACAAACCATACAAACTAATAGGAACCGTTTGACCAGATTGATCTGACGGTCCTTAAAACTCCCGTGTTTCTGCTTAAACAGTAGCTTAGTAAAAGAAAAAGGTGAAAAAAAGAGTATGTGAGAGAAAACAGAGTAAAGAAATCATGTTCTTTCTCGCTCCTCTCTTCCTCCTTTCTCTCTCTGCGATTGAAGCTTCCTCAACTTCCCTGGCTTCCAAGCAACGAGATTTAGGCATTAAACTGCTCAATTGATTACATTGTAAATGTTCTAAGGTATGTTTCGATGTATGTCGTGTCTTCTTCTAAATAGTAGCAGCCTTCTCTCTAACTCATTCTCTTATAAATTAGTGTTCTTTGATTTAGGGTTATCATATATGTCAAATTCGCTTTAATTTTCAATATGAAGTCGAATGTTATTGTTTTACATATACTTTCCTGTTGATTTCTACTTAATTACGGTTGAAATTGTCAATTGGGCGTTCGTTTATTTTCGATTGCGATATTCAAGTTCTTGATATTATGCTTGGTGGGCGATTAGGAGTTATTAATTTAGTTGGGCATCAATTTTTTTTTTCTTTGGGTTCAATTGATATGATATGGATATTTGGAGGACAGTCATTGACAAGAGGAACTTGATTCATGGTTTGTCTTTTTTTTTTATTTAAATTTGATGATGTTGATTTAAGCAGTACCGTTAATTTATGCCCTACATTTCCTATCTACTAATATGGGGGAAAAATAGAGGGGTGTAAAAGCTTTTGAGAGAGACTTAAATATGTCTCTTCTGAATGGTTTGCTATTAAAAAAGGGGTATTGAGGGAATAAGGGGGAGAGAAATATAGAAGCAAGTAGATTCATTAAAAGTGCAAATTCATTAAAAAAAAACATATGCAGATTCACTAAAAGTAAACTGTGGATTCATTAAAAAGTTAACGGTGGATTCATTAAAACTCATCCGTGGATTCCTAAAAAATGAGGTACAATTTATTAAAACTAAGTTGTGGATTCATCAAGACTGAAGCGCAGATTCATTGAACATGAAATGCATATTCAAATAAAATTGAACTGCAAATTTGGAGAAAAAAAGTTCGAATTCATTGAAAATGAAGTACAGATTCATTTAATATGAACTACAAATTCATTTAAAATTATGTGTGTGAATCTTCCCCAAGTATAGTATAACCTATGTAGGATCCAAACCCACACAATTGTGTCATTGCACATTGCTCTACCATTTGTGCTAATAAACTATTAATCAACTTTGTCGTTGTCATATAAAAAACACTAATCATAGACGTGTATTCCCATATCATTGAAATAAACAGTCAAAATATTGTAGAGTTCATGAAATAGTAGTTATCATGTTTGCTCATATGGTAGATGATATCAAGGTAAAGTTGACTTAACTCATCAAAAACAGAATCTTGCCGAATTTGGTAAAGGGACACCAGTTGCACGAAGGTTTTGAGGCCTAAAATCTTCTACCCAAGTTATTGTCTTCCCAAGTCAACCAATATGCTTGAAGGGACAAAATTTGCATTTTATGTTAGAAATTTGGTGTCATGTTAATTCTAAAGTCTAATCGAACAAATAAGGGGAATGTACATATAATGACACAAGATGATATCACTAATGTCTTCTAATATTAACAAAAATAGACTTGTATCAAAATTAGGAAAAGGAAGCAACAGTTTCAATTTATTGGCAAATCATGACTCCAGGTATTAGGATATAGATCTGATGCACATATATAACGAGTGCTTTAGAATTCAGCAAGTCAGTAATTACTTACCATCTACCTTGTGTTTGACTACAAGATGAAGGGGAGTTTGCTTCAACTTGTTGCGGAAACGAGCGAGCTTAGGATCTTCCTCCACCAAAACACGAGCAACTTGAAGCTCAGCACAAATAAGTGTCAAATGTAAGTGTGCTCCTCTCTGTATGAATGTCTTGTAGGATCTAACAACGTCATTAAAAATGTAGCACAACTTCATTAAAAATGTAGGACAACTTCATTAAGATGTAGCACAACTTCATTAAAAATGTACCACAAATTCATTAAAAATGTAGCACAGCTTCATTGAAAATGTAGCTTAATTTCATCAAATATGAAGCAAACTATCTAATTATCAAGAGACTCTTGTTCATTGACATGTTGCATATTCTAGCCTATTAGCTCAAATGGAAGAGCAATTGTGCAATGACACAAAGGATGTAGGTTCAATTCCTACATAGGCTTACAACAATTGGACATTTCTATTTTTTTTTTAATCTTTCCTCTTGTCATCTGCAGACTGCAATAATTTTTCTTTTTTCTGTTTTTATTTTGTTTGCAATAGATTGCAAGTGCAGGTTGACATTACTCAATGGTAGAAAACTTGTGGTTGCAAAAGCATTGTAGTACCATTTGTACTGCTACTTTTATTTTAAAGAAAGGTTTGTTTTCACCAAAAGATACCCCTAATAAAAGCCAATAATGCTCCACAACATGGTCATACAGAGAAATTTCATTAATTTCAAAGACAATACAAACTAACATTTGATGAAAATGACCTTAATCTTAAAGACTATCAACCGACAGCCACCAATTTTTATCAACAACAACCGCATAAGTCGCTCATTTGATACAACTTTCTTGAGTGATCCATTGTCAAGCTTGCATTCAGTATACCAAAGACATATCAATTGAATAACCTATGTAGGATTCAAACCCACATCTTGTGCAGGTGAACATGCTCTACCATTTGAGCTAACAGGTTTGCATTCAAATAACTACATATAACAACTAGCAACAACATCAGACGTTGAAACTAAACTACATATTCATTTAGCCATGACTGAAAGAACTGATAGGAATGTATAATCCATGGATGAAAGCAGGACATGAAGGAACAGGGTGAGGTGGGAAGCTTATAGCGAAATAGGGAAGCAATTGATTTGTAATCATAAAAGCGATGGGAAAAAGAAGAAAAAAAAAATCTTATTTAAAAATCTCATACCCACAAAAGACATGCAAAGTGAAAAATGGGGTGAGAAAAGAAAAAACTTATTCATATAACTAGGGTTTATATGTAAAAAAATGTTCTAGACACAGAAATGCAAGATGCATTCATTAAGACATAACTGCAAATTCAAGTTACATTATAAAACTACGTTTTAATTCAAACAGAAGTGCAAATTCATTTATGCAGATTCATTAAAACTGATCTGTAGATTCATGAAAACTGATCTGCAGATTCATTAAACTAAAATGCAGATTCATTAAACATGAACCACAGATTCATCAATTTCAAGTGCACTTTCCTAAGGAACCAGTAAGCCAATACAAAGAGTATTGCACTTTCTGTTTTAATAGGAGACAATAATCTAATCTTCAATTCCACCCAAGAGCCATGACCATATAAGCCACCAATAACTCAAAAAGAATGCTTGAAAATCAGACAATTTCTAAAACCCCAACCTGAAGAGTAACACATATAGTTGTATATGATCATTTGACCAATCATCTTAGAACATGGCACGTTAAATTACAGACTTTAATACCACATAAATCCTTGAGTAGAGGAAGAGCTCACTTTTATTATCCAGAAAGAAAAAGGAAGCTAACAAAAACAAAATCCATTACAGAAATTGATAATTACTAGGGTATGCATTTACATATGTGTTATGATTCAATTAAAACTAGACAGTAAATTAGGGCAAATAAAAAAAATAGATCAGATTTTACGCAAATGAAGAGATGATGGCTACCATGATTATAATTCCACTCTCAAACACAAAAAAATAAATAAATAAAAAATAGCAAAATCCATCAATAGCAAGCATAAAAGCACACACAATAGATCAAAATTAAGCACAAAACCTTTAATCCTGCTCAAACAATTATGCAATTTAACATGATAAAAGATTTTTAAAAAACCCCTAAAATTCTCCAATAAAATAAAGCAGATACAGGGAGCAAAAACATACCATCTAGCTGATAGAACGATGAGATTCCAATTTTGCTGGCCAAATCCGTCAATTAGGGATTAAAATCGAGAGTGAAAAGAAATGAGAGAGAGAGAGAGAGAGAGAGAGAGAGAGAGAGAGAGAGAGAGAGAGTGTGTGTGTTTTGAGAATGAAGCGTTGCAAAACATAGGAGAGAGAATGTTGGGGTAGAAGCACAGAACACAATAACCCGCCTCTCAAAACAAAAAAGAAATTGCAAAGTTGTCAATATTACGATTTTGCCATTAATGATATCTCATATCCGCGCGTTTGCTTTATTTCCGCGATGATTCTGTAACTTTGATCTGCTTGATCGAATGACCCACAATAATTGTTAGTTTGTATAGTTTGTAGTTTAAGAGGGGTTTGTATAGGAGCCTCTCTCTCTCTCTCTCTCTCTCTCTCTCTCTCTCTCTCTCTCTCTCTCTCTCTCTCTCTGTATATATATATATATATATATATATATATATATATATATATATATATATATATATATATATATATATATATATATATATATATATATATATATATATATATATATATATATATAAGTTAAATTCAATTCATTAAAGTTCAGTTCATGTGTACTGTATCACTCAGATAGTTTTTAACTCCAATATAAATCCACGATGAAACTTATGTTATTGAAAAGATTTCAAAAACGTACTTTCAAATGAGTTCAATATTAAATATGTTTGGACGAATTTTACATGGTTAAAGGCCAAGCTAAAAATATCAAATCAGTTATGTTCAGTTCAATTTCTTCCAAACTAAGTGAAATGGATACCCCCCATGAGATTTTGCACATCCGAATATCCATAATATATATGTAACAAAATTAAATTAATTTAGATCTCAAAATCTTATTAACTCATCTAAACCTTATATGGCATCCTTGATATATAGTTGAACAGTAAAATACCTAATTTTCAAATCTTCCTTTATGTCACATTAAGTCTAAAGGTTCTCAAACTCCATATATTAGTATCATTTTTGAGAAGTCTTGAGGCACAAATTGCCATGCAATCAACTTCAAGTGACTTTGAACTCAGCATGTTTTAGGGTGATATTCTTTGAAATATGACTTTGATGTAGTCGTTAGATGTTTCATGGCAAGTTATCAACACTTTTACAAACTAACTGATTTGAGTCACTTATTTCACGTTACTTTACAAAGTTTTTTCAATTCCCATACACAGGGTACATCTCTCTCTATTTTTTTTTATTTTATTTTTTTAAAAGAGCATACAATTGAAAAGTTGCATTGCATTGATTCGAATACAGATTTGAATGATGGTACATATACAAATACGCTATACGCTAATTTTAATTTTTCTAAGGTACAAGGATGACAAAAATATAATATGACTAGAAGATTCATTTTCAAACTGCACAACTCTTATGACTCTCTTTGGTGCAATGGATTGGTAAATATTATTTGAGACATGATTCTGTGTGGGATGTGACTAGGCCTGGCAATGGGTGGCGGGTAGACCTGTCAATTCCCGACCCGACCCGAAAACCTGACCCGTTTTTTCAGGGTCCTGACACTGATTTTCTGACCGGAAACTTGATTTGACCTGAACCCGATTAATCCGGTGTTTCTTGGGTCAAACCCGACCCGTTAGTGGGTCGATCCGTTTGACCTGAAAAATAGAACAATTTCTAATTATAAACAAAAAAATCGACTAAAATATCCTAAAAAACATATAAAAACTTTTTTTTTGTTTCATTAACATTTTCTCTACCTCTTTGTTCTCTCAAAATAAGAAATTCTGCTTTTAACTACACTAAAATGGATGGAAAAATAGAGTATAACTTATCGAATAATTAAACAAAATATAAAGAATATCATATAGCTGTATAAATATACCAAAAAGTGAAAAAATATATGTACGTTGTTCATACAAGTTATAAATTAGAGTATATATTTGCAAATATATCGTTTGAAAGCATAAATTGGCTATATAATTGACGAAAAAAATAAAATTTACTGGGTCACTCGACCAGGTGTGTTGACCCGAACCCGACAACATTGGGTCAGGGTCGAGCATTTGTCAACCCGAACCCGAAATGACCTGACCCGCTAGTGACCCTAACCCGACATGACCTGAACCTAAACCCGACCCGCCCGACCCAATTGACAGGTCTACTGGCGAGTATCTACGAATCCGCTCCACCAGCCCCAAATAAATGGGTGCAAACCCGAATAAACGGGTGATTTGGCGGGTTGTTCTGTGGATTGGGTGGTGGGTCGGGTGAGATTCGGGTGATGATTTTCCACCCGTGAATCCGACCAATGAATCCACCCATCACACGTTTAATAGTTTAATATACATTAAACAAACCACAAAAATAATGCAAATTTTGTTATCTTTCTTTGTAATAATAAGATTTTTTTTTGTAATATAAGACTTTGTAAAGGGCTCCTACACTTTATTACTCAAATTTGGCGGTTTAGTTTTGTGAAATTTGATTTCTTAAGTTGATTTTTTGTCCAAATCTCTTAATTTTGTTTAGCTCTTTATTTCACTCGTATCCACTAGTTCACCCGTGGTTGATGGGTGGATTGGATGCGGGTGGAGTGTTTCGTGGGTGACGAATGGACGGGTGAAGTTTAAAAATTAAATGGTGGATGCGGGTGATGCTCCACCCGACCAAATCTCACCCATTGCCTGACCTAGATGTGACTAGTACGCAGCTTGACTCTTGGGGTTGGAGGAAGATCTTACACATTAGAGACTTGTTTACTTAACTTGTTGGATGTACTATGAAAACTCAACAATGGCTTGTTAGCTAGGCACATAATGGTAAGTTGCTAGTGAAATAAGCTTATGAGTGTTTTCATGGCGAACAACAACCTTACCACTGGTTTAGGACTGTGTGGGATATTGTTGCAGTTTCTAAGCAAAAAATCATTGCTTGTATGGCCATTAGTAATGATCTTGCCAATGTGGATAACCTTTGTAAGAGCCACCTCACAATGGTGAACATATGTTGAATCATGTCAGCACCTTTTCTCTGATTGTCGCTTCAGCAATTAGGTTTGGCAATATTTGCTTGCTTGGATGGGTATTGATAGGAGAGCTACTAGTCTTATTCGGGAGCTTCGTTGGTCTCCGAGATTCAACAGAGGTCAACAATGGGAGAAAAGAAGAAGGAGATGCACTATTATTACTGTCATATATGAATTGTGGCAATAAAGGAATCATAGAATTTTCAGGGATACAAAAAGAAGTGTTCCGTAGATTGTTAAGACGGTTCAATTTTGTTAGCGTAAGGATGTCGATGATCAGGGATATCTCTTCGGATGATACAACTGTACGACTTTTATGATACATGTAATTAGTTTTGCTTTGCTTGAGTATTCTCAGCTTTCTAGTTTTTTTTTTTTTTTGTTTTTTTTTTTTTGCTGGAAGTAAGTAATATCACACTGATATCTATATACTTTCTACTAAAATAATAACCGGCTGACATCATCATTGTACACATGTCAGCATGTCAATGAAAATTTTCCCTCCAAAATGCATTATGACATCAACTTTTATTTATTTATTTATTTATTTTTTAATTTCATAATTATATTATATACCTAAAAGTAAGTAACAAACCTGGGAAATACAACGGAATACTCCGCTAGATTCACGGTGAGCAACTAATATTGAGAAACTTACGGAGAGTAAACTCTTACTCACCTATGTCAGCCAATCAATCACCATTTTTAACATTTAAAAAACAGCATGTCATTAGATTGATACTAAGCTCAAATAGAAACTTCATTTTTTGTTTCTTTCTCCTATTTGAGCAGAGCCTACTATTTTCTTCTTCTCTCATTCATCCTTTAACAAGTGATCCACTACGATTCAAGCATCAACACGTGCCAGCCATCACAACTCAGGTAAGTGTTAAAAAAATCCAAGATCTGTAATTGCTTTAGATTGGAGAAACTGAAATTATGGTATGTTAAAAAAAATGAAATTTGGGTTAAAAAATACGCATTCTTTGACAAGAGAAATGTTTGAGCGAAATTAATAGTGTAAACTGCGATTTTTTTTTTTTGTGTAAATTGTCATTTTGAAAAATATAAAGGACTCTGTTATCTTCTCATTCATTCCCCCCTAATTGCAAATTTTTTATTTTTCCTACGCTCAATTTGGGGATTGTAAAATCGCTAAAGTAGTGTGATTTCTTAATTTTCTTTTTTCGTGGGCAGAATTATGGCATTGCTTAGATTATTAAAATGTATAGTAGTCTATTCAGTTACTATACTTAGTTCTGCTATGTTTTCATGCCCATGAAATTGTGGTGTCACTCTCTTATCATTAGTAGTTCTTGTTGTAGCTGCAGCTTTTGGGCATCATGAATGGACTTTGTGGTGAGCAAGACAACACTAAGTGACCATAAAAAAATGTGGAGTTATCTTTGGGAGCTGTGTTATGACATTCCAAAATGGTTGTACACTGGTATGACTTATTCTTTCTCTTTTCTGATTTTTTTTTGTTTGTCTCTATTTTGTATTTCATAGATTTCTGAGATTTTCGACCATGCTCATGTATTCCAGGTTTTATTGTTCAACTTTTTGTACGTTTAGGGGATCGATGCAATTTATGATTTTGTGACCTTGAATTTTCTATGTTATTAGGGGTTGAGTTTCATTTTTTTTGTTTTTTTTGCTTTGATTAAGAGGGTTGTACCTTTCAATTATTATTGCTGGTAAGTTTGATTTTAGGGAGCTAGATGAATTTTTATTGTTAAGAGTTGGGATTTCAGTGTTCATCAATCCGCATATATTCGATTATAATGACTTTCATGCAATAGGTTCTTGCTTATAATGACTTTCATTCGATTATAATGACTTTCATGCAATAGGTTCTTGCTTATAATGACTTTCATGCAATGAGTTCTTGCTCATTTTTTGTCTTGAATTTTTTTTCATTCATTTGCTTTTGTGATGCAATCAGGTGCAGAGCTTGGTTAGAAGCTCTAAGTTCTAGCAATGGCGAAGTTGCGGATATTCAATCACTAATAGTCTATAAGTCTGATGCAGCGTGGAGGACATGTAAGATTGAATAATCCTACTTTATCATTTTTTTTTGCTAAATTCTAATATCATCACATATATAAGCTTTTATTTTGATTACTGATGTATCCATGTTGGTGTTTATTTAGTAGGTTTATTAACAATTGATTCGGTATCTTCTCCGTATCTTTTTCTTCTTCTTATCCTTCCTCCATTATAGATTCAAGCATCAACAAAATTTCGGCCACAACAACTGATTTCGTTGCTTGCATATCAGTTGAGGAAGTAAGTCAAAATTGCAGATTCATTGATTAGCAAAATGAAATTATGGTTTGTTGGAGAAAGGCATCTGCTTTAGTGAAATTCAAATTCTAACCACAATCTTTATGGATTAAGGCAATAGGAAACACTGATTTTAGTATGTACGTAATATCTACCCCTCTGCAGTTTCCCCGTATTACTACATAACTAGACTTGGAAGTTATGGTTTTTGTTCAGATTTGCTTCTCCTCCTGTTTAATTTCTCGAGTCAATAAATTTGGATTTGTGTTTGAATTAGGGAACTTGGAAGGCACATGGGCAGATATGGCTTCGAAGTTGCAAGAGTGATCAAGAAGCAGTAGTCTTCCAGCAATCCCGACCCTCACGCCTTCAAAGTTCCCTAATTCAAACACAAACCCAAACCCAAATCCAACTCAATTATAGTAGGGCATTCATGGGCAGCAGCCAACAAGCAGTGGGGATTTTTGTACTGATGGTGCATGTATGGAGCTGCAAGGAAAGGATACTTGCTTATTACTTAATTCCTTCAAAATAATAATAGATGAGAGCACTTTGCCTTGGGGTACAATCAACGATTCAATTGTGCTCTCAAGAGCACAATTTTGACATGCAAAAAGAAAGAGGTTGGGCTTTACAAAAGGGCTTGGCTTCTTCCTTCTATCTCTAATTTTGGGCCCCAAGGTGCATATTGTGATATGCACATGAGACTAGGTCAAATTTGCCAATGGTGTCTTGGGGATTGTCTTCCTTTGAATTAATTGTATATCATACTTTTGAAGTTCTTATTTTGTACAATTCTCTTGCTAATCTTATGTATATAATTGGGTGGATGCTTGGTCAAATTAGTAAAAATATCTCTTACTCCAATTATCGCTGAATAAGTTGCGATGGTGCATTTGGATAATTTTTATTTACATAGTACTGATAGTAGTATTATGCAAAACTACTAATCTATAGTTGTATAAATTCCATTTCGTCCAACTCTTTTTAATAAAAGAATCCCTCTTAGTACTATTTTTCCTTAGTTGTTTGAGTGAACTTTTTGTTTAGCTTTTGGAATAGAATTAATCTACTAATAGTGTAACTATATACTATCTATTGCATGACAACAATAAAAGAAAATATTGGGTAATATAATACTCATATGTCTATTGAGTATTGAGTGTCCCTCTGTCCCTAAAGTAATTTCAAGGGATGTAACCAAAAAAAAAAAAAAGTAATTTCAAGGGAGGTTAATGACCGTTGATCAATTGCTCTATATAACATTCAAAAAAGCATTTAGAAAAAAAAGCTTACATACAATAATTAAATTTGAGTATAAACTGTGCATCGCACGGGTACTAAACTAGTACTCTCATATTCTTTTTGATCTAAGAATACTACTCTGGTATAACTTTGGAAGATAGAAAGAGAAGCTTACCATTTCCCAACAAAATAAAATAATATTTAAATTTTAATCTTACTTTTTTTTCATAAATAAAATTCAAAACACCAACATTATTAGCTAACAAAAGAAAAAAAGAAGATTACAAAAAGGATAATCTACGCTATGAGAAACCAAAATGAAACAAATTAGTGTAACTGTAATTGCTTAATTAATGAGTAGAATTTGAATTGCATACCCTTGAACTTGAAGCCCACAAACCGACAGAAGTAGAATCTTAATCTATTATCTAAAAACAATTCACGAAACCCTCAAGCCCCGCCCCAAACCCCTCAACTTCTCTATCCTCATTCCTCACTATTTCTCACATAGTCACACCTCACCACCAACACCATGTCCTGACAGTAAGAACTTCCTACCTCACTTTGTGTACCATCTCATATCCCACTCCCTTATACATTCGACACATCAACTTTTAAAATTTATTTATTATTAATTTTGTGATGCATGAAAAAATCACAGACGACCAGGATGTGGCTGGGACTGTTGAAAAAATTTATTCGAATAAATAGGGGATTCGAATTACTGTCAATTTAACATACCTCAAATATTTATTTATCAACATGTATAACAACAATACAAGTACAATTCTTGTATGTCAAACACTCAAATACATCAATATGATCAATAGAACAAAAATATAAATAAAAGAGAGTAAGGATTAAAATTAGCCTGTTTTAGTTGGGATTATGGGTTGAGGCATGTTGGACACTTTTCGTGGAGAAGAAACGCCCCTTCTGCACGAGGCTTTAATTTGTTATCATGGTGTTCTCCACCTCAGATACAACAACCCGTTGAAAGCTATAGGTGCAGCCAATAGCTCTCCCGAACCACCGAATCGCCCATGCTCAAAACACTAGTTTATAGTATAAAAACCATCAAAATAATATTTGTTGAAATTGTATTAGTCGTTACTCTCATAAAGCAAAGTAGGAAGGAAAAGAGGTGTTTCTCTCTTTATCTTGGAAATATAACCTTTCCCCTACATCCACAATAATCGCTAAAACTCCCTTTTATAATCAACACTTTAAGTGTTAAACCATAACCTCCCTTATTTTAATTAACCATCAAAATAGGAGTAATAAGGACATTTAGAATAGTAACGGTTACAAGAATAAATCAAATGACCGTTACAAATCCAACATTTATCAACCAACATTAAGTGGTAATAAAACCGCTTTGAATAATCACCAAATACTAAATCAAGGATTTAGATAAAATAACTTACGTATATAAAAAGATAAATTAGGACACAAACTATTAGCTTGTTAGAGCCTTTAGATTGGTATACAAATAAATATTACCGAATAGGAATTAGGCATCTAACAAATAATAATAATAGTCCTAAAATTAAATTTTAAAGCATAATTTTCCAACAGGGCATGAAGTGGTACATATAAGGGGACAGAAGATCCGTATTGATGTCCTGGAGTCTGTATCGCTAATAACCTAATGCAATTATCCTTTGCCTATAATTTAGATCCCCACCCACGTAGTTCAATTTGATCACCATGAGGTTCGGCGAGCTCTACTAATAGCGACACATATTACATAACAGATTTAGTGGGCTAGTGGTTCGACAACTACACATTTGGTGGTTGGCGGCAATGTATTGTGGGTGGGCTTGGTGCATGGGGTTGGATGGTGACTTTTTTTTGGGAGATTAATGAATAACTATATAGATCTTTATCCAAAAAAAATCTATAGATTTATGTTTATAAAACATACAAAGGTAAGTAATAATAAAATATTTAAATTGTTTGTTGAGATGGCGTATAATTCTCTATGATGTATCCTAACTCTTTTGAATTAATAAATAACATAAAATAATAAGATAATTTCTCGATCAGTAAGTCTTGTGTGAGACTAATTCACAGAAAAATGGGGACACTATTAAAAAACGTAGGGGTCACTTATGGAGTTAAGGTGAGCAGTGCCATTATTTCATTGAAAAGTAACCCCGTCTCACCAAAAGTTACGGAAAGATTGTCTTATAGAAGTTTTTGTGTTTCTCGATACATATCTGATGCATATCCTAACGTATTCAATGTGTATTCATATTCGGAACGCATCGGACACAAAATATTGTATGTTGGCAAAGTATCCATACAACCTAGCACAAAAGAGTTAGAAAGACCGCTAACCGCCTAAAATTGTAGAGAGAGAAAATCCTCTCAAATTTTCCACCGGCAACCCTTCTTCCCCCGTTCCTCCATAGCTCTTTAGAGATTCATCTTGTGTACTAAGGGGGCTGCCATCTGCTCAAATGCTGATGGTAAGCTCCAATCTCGTAGTTTTTATATTATTAGTTTTCTAGTCGTAGGTTTACGAATAACATCAGTCTTCTCCATTAGTGAGAGTTAGTTTGTCCTATTTATTGGGTATGACTATCCCTCCTTTTGTGAGAGTACTTCTAGTTTTAGGTTTTTTGATTTATCGTTTCATTTGTCCTATGACACTACTGTGGATCTTAATGTTCATGAAGCAATCTACGACGTCAGATGTGAGCATTCATCGACAATACTATGGCAGGGTCTTCCTTAAAAAGGTTGTACTATGGAAAACAATGATGAAAAGGAAACCGTTCTTTCTCGTAAAATCTCTTTCGCATGTTAGCTTTGTTAGCAGAATGGTTTCTGATGTTATTTTAGATTTGTATATTGTTGAATTTGATACCGTTTGTAAATATCGTATGGCTTTGAAGTAATAAAATTTCTATTTCCTTTAGAGTCTGTTTGGAAGTTTTGGGTGGGAAGGGAAGGGAAGGGAATGAGGGGGAGGGGAGGGGAGGGGAAGGGAAGGGAGGAGAATGAAGGTGAAATAATTCACCTTGTTTGGGAATTTAAGGGAGGAGAAGGGAGGGGAACCGACTACTGTCACTTAAAAATTCCCCTTCCCCTCCCCCTCCATTCCCTCCCAATTTGGAGGGAACAAAAATTGAGTTAATGGAGGGGAATGGAGGAGAACTGTTCCCCTTCATTCTCCTCCCTTCCCCTCTTTAAAAAAATTTACAAACAAGGAGGACTTTTTATTTTTCCCTCATTTCCCTCCCTTTCCCTCCATTTTCCATCTCCAAACAGGCTCTTAAAAAAAAAACCTTGCACAAAAGAAATTGAGATGATCTCTTACCAAAAAAGAATATAAATAAAGTATTATAATTAACAAACGCAAAACATAAAACAAAACCTTGCACAAAAGAAATTGAGATGATCTCTTACCAAAAAAAGAACATAAATAAAGTATTATACTTAACAAACACAAAACATAAAACAAAATAGAAGTGTCAAATTATTCCAAAAGTGAGTCTTGTCCGGCTGTATCCCACCGTCCGGGGATAATTGGGCAACCTTGACGAGGAGACAGACACAAAATACAGCCATTTTTCCTCATCAGTTTATTTATCGAGTTTTTTTCCCCCTTTTTCTCCATCTGCCATTTTCAACACAAAATCCCCAATTTTTTTCGCTCTTGTCAGCGATGATCTTTCTCTCTCTCCTCATTGCTCGCCGGAAAATGTCGTTTTACTAATTTGCGAATTTCGTAAACCCGGCGATTCTGCTTTTGAGGGAGAGAGAGAGACAGAGAGGGTGATAACTTATAAATGGCTCGTCAAATGACTTCGTCTCATTTTCACAAATCCAAAACCCTCGACAACAAATATGTAAGTAAAAACTGCTCTGCGAATTTCACCTATTTTATTTTTTTATTTTTTTATTTTTCCGTGTTTTTTAGCGTTTTTGTGATTGTTTTGTTTCAATGTCCTTTGATTGGGTTATGTGCTTAGATAGTGGATTTGGTAATTAGGGGTTTGAGGTATAAATTGGTTGATAGTTATTGTTTAAGTGTGTTTTAGTTTGCTTACTTTGATCTGTGGTATTTGAATTTAGTGTTTTTGTTTTTCATGTAATTGAAGGATGTCAGCAGCTTCTGTTTAGCAATTTGATTAGTTTTGTCAAGAAAAGGTCGTAAATTTCGTGTCTTTTAGGGTGTAATTTTCCCTCATAGTTCTCTACTGTTTGTATGTCAATTTGTGTTTTGGTTTTTATGCTGAGAAGAATGCAGTTAATAATTAGGTTTGTGGTATTTGCTAATTGATAATTAGCGTTCAAGTGCAAGTTTTGATTAGATTGGGAGGTTTCTTACATTGATTTGTGGAGTTTTCATGTCGTTTTAGTAAGAGAGCTTGTGAGTCTTGTGCTTTTAGGGTTTAGTAGTCATCCTGGCTGTTATGTGAACCAGTGTTTGTTTGGAATATTTAGGTTTTGGTTGAATAATAAATTTGAGTTCAGTACTTTAGTTAGCTTAGTATGTTTTTACTTGGGTAACTTGGTTGGTGGAATTTGTTGATTTTGATATTATTGACGGATGAGGGTTTAGAGTACACGTCGATTAATTAGTCAAAGTCCAATTCGCTGGTTTTGCTTTTTGATGTATTTGTATTTGGATATATATTTTGGAACAGATGCTTGGAGATGAGATTGGAAAAGGAGCTTATGGTCGAGTATACAAGGGTTTGGATTTGGAAAATGGAGATTTTGTGGCTATTAAGCAGGTTTCCTTGGAGAATATAGTTCAAGAGGATCTCAACATTATTATGGTCTGTTTCTTGTCATTGCTTGCTTGTCTCTACTATTTCATAATTACTTCCATTATGGATGGTGGAAAAGAAAACAATTATTATTATTATTAAATAAGAATTTTTTTTATTAATCAATCAATGAAAGAATACAAAAAGGAGGACAAGAAGTCCTCAAATGGGAATAAGAAAAAATCTACAAATCTCGCCAATGTAATTGGACAAATGTAAGGGGGACACTCTTGAAGGCCCCAGTTGCCTTCGCCCACAACGATGCCAAGTTAACAATGTGATCCCAAACGCAATCAACGATTTTCCCAGAAGCGGAAAAAATCCTCGAATTGCTCTCCAGCCAAATACAGCACAGAATGGCCATAGACGCACACCTCCACCACAACTTACCCTCTCTCCCCCTCCGACCAGCAACAAAGCGCATTTGTAAAAACTGCCCCACTGAAGCCAGGCTCGCAAAAGACTCCCCCCCACACAATCTATCCCACAACATCCTAGTAAAGTTACACAACACAAACAGATGCAACCTGTCCTCACAATCATGACGACACATTGACAAACACCAACCAGGCCTCCCGCCTTACTCTGGCGTTTTGTTTATTCCCCTTTGTTTTGACATTATGAGTAGTTAATACTATTAGTCTTCCAGTTATCTTTGGAATTTAGGATGATAATCTTTATTTTAGTGTGTTAGGGAAGTATTGCTGTTTTTTCTCTTTCCCTTCATCTTTTCTTTTGTTACCCCATCAACATAAGCATCTTAGTGATTATTCTTTTCCATTTTTATATCTATTCATATTGAAGTTTGTACTTGCTGCGGGAAGGATTTTCAAACGAGATACACCTACCTAGCATTGCATCTTCCTTAATCAACTGTCTTATCGATGTCCATAGAAGTGTCATAAGTAATCCACCAATGATCCGGTTAAAGAAAAAGATAAATGAACCAATTAAATTCTTTCTGTGAAAGAGACGAAAGATAAATACTCACCAAAATACAAAAGTTAAACTTGCACGGGAGAATAGATGGATGAACAGAAACAAGATGAAGGAAGTTAGCAATTTTCGGGCTACAAGCAATACATTGACGGTCAGCGCAAAGGAGATAAACACTCACCAAAATACAAAAGTTAAACATGCATGAAAGATTTTACATGTGCCTCTGCTAGCTTGCACCTTGTTTTGAGGCTTGGGACTCTTTGAACCTCAATGTGCCTTGTGCCTATTAAAACTTGGGTGTTTATATGATACATGGTGTTCAGTTTCTTGTAGCATCTTTATTTTTCCCTTTTTTTCTATTTGTTGGAAGACGTAGTAGTAGTTAAGAAATAAGTTACACAATATTTTTTTTAGTTGATGAACATGATATTTCTGTGTCTTTTGAAAAGTCAGTTTTTAAGTCTATGTTGTGAAGAATTGCATGCGCCGGACTTCGCTAGGTCCTTATGTGATAGGCTGTTGGGTGGGGAGGTTTTTGTGTGTCCTGCGCTTTAAAAGCTAAGCTTGGATCAATGAGGAGGGGTAAAGAGGGTAGGGTGTTGTGGAGGTGTGCCTGCATGGCTATTCTCTCTGGTGCATTTGACTGGAGAGGAATGCGAGGATTTTCTCCAACACTGGGAAGATTATTGATTAAGATTATTGATTACGTCGGGGACCATATAGCTTGTTTGGCCTCCCTTTGGGCTAAGGTGGCGGGGGCCTTTGAGGGTGTTCCACTTACGATTATTCAGCGCCAAATGGCGTGACTTGTAGATATTTAGTCTTAACTTTGAGGATGTCTTATCCTCCTATACTGTATTCTTTTTTCTTATCTAATTTTTTTTTTTGCATGTGCCCTTCTTTGACAAAACAAATTGCATATTTCTCTCCATCAGAGCCTGACTTACCTGCGCCTTCTTTTTTTTGGTTTTTGTGTGTGTGTTTGGTTTGATTGATTGGAATGCATAACTACAGCAAGAGATCGACCTTCTTAAGGTAATGTCTTCTTTTGTATATATGAATTACTATGTATCTGCATATCTTCTCTTTTCATTCTCCAGCATGAGCTTTTCTAAATTTTCTCCTGTATCATTATTGCGTACTTCATTCCTCGCTGCAACTGTCTTGACTCGAACTCTCTGCCTGCATGCAAGCATGAGTTTGGGTAAGTTGGGGAGCACAAGTCATGCACTAGAAGGAAAGTTTATTATAATGCATGTTGATTATGCAATATATTCTTGATCCAAGTAAAGAGATGCTGCAGCCTTCTATGCCATGGTGGCACAACTAAGCATATGCCTTATAGTAACAACTACGGAACTTTTATATCGGGGTTGTTTAGGAACAAGCATCATTTCATCCGTTTCCTCCGCCAGTCCGCCTTCTTGTTATGGCCATTCTGAACTTGTCTCCTCCATTGACGAAAAACACAAGTTTGGGAGGGGAAAGGAGCTTAAACTGCTACAGTGGTATGTTTTTATGGCTGTTCTTTTGTGTCTGTGGCTGGAGAGAAATGCTAGGATTTTTATTGGCACTGGCAAGCCGATTGGCTTTGTTTGGGATCAGGTGGTGTTTTTGGCTTCTTTATGGGCGAAAGCGGCTAGAGCTTTTAGGTAGAGTTGGCAAAAGCTAATACGATAAGATAACACGTCAGGATCTGAACATGGAATAAACGGGTTAGTCTTGAGATTTTCGACACGATTAGTTAAAGGGGTCGACACGAGTAACTTGTTTAGTTAAATGGGTTAGATACGCCGTGACACGATTTTCGAACATGTTGAGATAAGTTACTTAACTAATAATAATGTCCAAAAATAAAGTTTAAATCTACAGTTTCCATTAATCCAATTGATTAATACATCAATGGAAGCTCAAATGGTGAAGTTTCAAAATTTCCTTGCTAGTTTTTTATTCGTTGCATATGTTATATTTTTTATCTCGGAAAAGAGTTTACTCAGTTTAGATAAATTGCTTAAAGCGGGTCAACACGAATTTGACACAAATATTAAACGGGTTGTGTTAGTGTTGAATGTTACGATTAATAAATGGGTCAGGTTAGTGTTGAGAGGTTTTTGACACACATTTTTTTAGATAATAGAATTTTTTGTTAATTAAATCTTGAAAGAATACAAAAAGGATGATAAGGAATCTCATAACAAATAAAAGCTACAAATCTCGCCAATGGCGCTGTACATAAGTAAGCGGAACACCCTTAATGGCCCCCGCCGCCTTAGGCCAAAGGGAAGCCAAGTAGACACATGGTCCCAAACATAATCTATGGTGTCCACACTGTCGGAAGACACCCTATCTTTGACACGAACACGAACATGAACATGAACAATCTGACCTATTTGGCAACTTTGCTTTTAGGGGGTCCCCCTAACTGTTGTTCAATGTCATCGAGAAGACTTGTAGTTATTTTAGCTTCTCTTTTGAGGAGTCCTTGTCCTCTGGCCTTGTGATTATTTGCTCTTCTTTAACAAAATATTTTCTTTATCTAAAAAAAGTAAATTTTTAGCTAAAATTTGAGGGATTTGTAGTGTGAGTTTGTTTGGACGGTTGGCGGAAGCTCTTTGGTATAAGGGGGGAGCATGTTGTATTTGTATGTTCAGCACTCTAGCTTCTTCAGTCGCGTTATCTGGGCTGGGGTAGGGGTAAAGAGGCCAGACTTTTGTGGCGTTGTGCATTTTTTGTCATCTTCTGGTGCATTTGGCTGGAGCAGAATGCTCGAATCGTTTCAGAGACGTCTAGGCCTGTTAACTTTGTATGGGATAGGGTAGTTTATCTAGCTTCTTTATGGGCTAATGCAGATGGGGCTTTTAAGGGAGTGCCCCTTTCTGATGTTCAAAGTCATTGGGGAGAGTTGTAATTATTTTTATGTTTTTCCTTTCTTTGTGAGGACTTCTTGTCCTCTGACACTGTAACATTATCAAAGTTTTTTTGAATTTTTTCTTATCTAAAAAAAGAGGTGGCCACCAATCATTTTAGGATTAGAATTAGATTCTTATGCAAAGAGTTTAGTTTTCTTATCAACAAATATACATGGATAGTAACTTTGATGATTGAAAAACTGGAGCATGAGAGGAGAGAGAACGGAGAAGGTGGGCTATGGGCCTATGGCTTGGCTGCAAAATAAAGAGTAGAGAGAAATACAATGGTATGGTGAGTGTAAATGATCTCTGAAAGGGAGTTCTAAAAACAGGGTATAGTTCATTTGGATATTGGTATTGGGGGCTGGGTTTAGCTGCCCCCATAGTGGCTGCCAACATAACCCATTTAGTTTTATGTTGCTGTTGTGCTCTTGTCTGAAGTGGTATTGGTGTGAAGACATTTACGGTTTTGCATAGTATGTAAAGTTTCTGAAACATAATACTTTTCTTGCAGAACCTTAAACACAAAAATATTGTTAAGTATCTCGGATCTTTAAAGACAAGGAGTCACCTACACATAATACTTGAGTAAGTACATTTGTTTTGACCTTGATCAACAAACTCTGTATAGCAATTTGTATGTTCTATGTAAAGCACTCCGTTTCTGTTTGCCAACTCTTGCTCATGTAGATATGTAGAAAATGGGTCACTTGCGAATATAATCAAGCCAAACAAATTTGGGCCATTTCCTGAACAACTTGTTGCTCATTACATTGCCCAGGTTCATTCCTCAGTCCTGAGTCCTGTCCCCTATTCTTAATTTCTTTCTTTAAATTTGTATATCCTGATCCATATGTGTATCTATACATACCTATATATTGCTATCTAGGTTGTGGAAGGCCTAGTTTATCTCCACGAACAAGGAGTCATTCATCGTGATATTAAGGGTGCCAACATATTGACGACAAAAGAGGTAATTCTGTTTGTTTTGTTACATTCAATTGGAGCCAATAGCTTAATATGTGCTTATCTTCAATTTATGTTTTTGGTTCTCCTTTTTTTTTTTTAAGATATCTTGTTTTTTATTATAAAAGGGAATTGAATTTTTGGCTAAAAGGGGGCCAACTTTCCGAGTATCCTTTAGTGTGAACACCCTGAGTGACCTTCAACCTAATGCGTTATATTGATCCGTTGTTTTCCTTTTCCGTTTTCCCTGATGATTGTCGAACTGAAGTTCCCTAAATCCTGTGGTAGTGGTAATTGATCAAAATTTTCTAATTGTTTTTTTTTTTTCTTTGAGATTGATTTAAAATGTATACTAAGAGAAACTTCATCAATGTATACTTTCTCTTTATCTAAAATAAAAAGTATACTAACACAAACAAAGTTTAACATAGACGTCTTAGAGTATGTCCTACCAGCATAAGAAAACACCATATAATGACATGGCAGTGGTAAAAAAGAAAGGCATAATAATGGGGGAATACTGCATTCTTTTCATTTTGAGAAAAACACTCTATCTTATTCATGCATATAAATTAAAACCTATGCTACACTAACTGGTGCAATGGGGTGCGACACCTTTCTGGTTTGAAAATATGTGGACCTTTCATCCAGTTTTCCATAAGAGGGTTGCAGAGTGATGAAGCGTCTGTCAGGTACAAGGGTGGAAAGGTTATTGTTTTATGCAGAAGCTTAAGTTCGTGTAACAGGAGCTCAAAAGGTGCTTTCTTACAGGATATTTCTTTGGTGGATCAGGCTCTTAGTAATGGGAATGATGAGGAGGGATTTTTTCGAAAGAGTGTTGCGCTGAAAAATGATATGCCGGAAGCTTTTTTTTAGGGAAAAACAGAGGCAAAGGCGAAAAATGAAGGTTTGTTGGGCCAAGGAAGGTGACATGAACTCTAGGCTCTTCTTTAAGGTCGTCAATGGGAGGCGTTGGCAGGGCTTTCTTAAGGAGTTAGAGAAAGACAATGGGGAGGTGGTCTTAGATGTACATTCCCTTCAATTCCCGAATTCCTATGAAGTGCTCTGTTGTCATGGTCCTTTTATATCTCATCCTTGACTCTCTCTGCAACTTTAGCATCATATGAACCTTGCAATTGATGAGGGATTAGGCCTATAAAAGAGGTGGAGGCTGTCTGGCGCTCGAGAGGTACAGTAGGAGCCCTAGGAGGTACTTGTGCTATTCTATAAAAGGAAGTGCACCTGAGACGAGTATGCTATCTAGATGCATTGCATGTGTGTGCACACTGCACACCCTTGAAGCTTTGCTGTGCATTTTTGTAGACAGTCAAACTTCCATAGAGCATGGTCCTTCATAATGTTCACTACATATAGCTAGTTGTGATTGTATTTTGCCCCTTCATCTGTTGGTACCTTGAAGCAATGTTTTACTTTACCCAAGAGCCTTCAATTTTTGCTTATTTGTTTTGTGTGGTTAAGTAGAAGTTCAGTTCTTACTTTATGGCTTTTAGTTTCTGTCATCGGCGTTTGACTGTTTGTCTAGGTTACATGCTTAACATAAACTTTTCTCTTCCAGGGTTTGGTCAAACTTGCTGATTTTGGGGTTGCCACGAAGTTGACTGAGGCGGATGTCAACACTCATTCTGTTGTGGGAACACCATATTGGATGGCTCCTGAGGTACTATTGATAGTTTGACTTATTTTTTTCGTAGTGCTTTGTTATGTCAATGTTCTGTTTTTGTTTTTTTTCTTTTTCTCTTTTTCTTCATATGCTGCCAAATTTGTGTCAGATAAACTTCAGATGAATGATGAGTTTTGCAAGGTAAAAGTAAATGATAGTTTTGTTAAATAAACTTCAGGATGATAATTTCTGTAAGTAGTACGACACTTAGCTAGTTGGCTTCTTGCTGCATGAGCTTTTTCGTTGGTTCTGGTGGTTGTCTTTTTCATATAGTCGGCTGTGCCGATGTGCTGTGGCTAGCTAATTTGAATTCCATGTTATGTGCCTGAAATACGTTTAAGGTTATATTCAGGTGCTCATTTCACAGAGCTTCGTTCTTTAAACTGATTAAACCTTTCAGGTCATCGAAATGTCAGGAGTTTGTGCTGCATCAGACATTTGGAGTGTTGGCTGTACTGTGATTGAACTTCTTACATGTGTACCTCCGTATTATGACCTCCAACCTATGCCGGCTCTCTTCCGTATTGTTCAGGTTTTGTGATCTATACTCTATATTTGTAATGGAGATCAGATTATGTGTTTCTTGACCCATGAGAATTGTGTCAGTAATGTTGTGTTGTTACAAGCTTTCTGTTTAGCCCTCGTGTTAATACCAGTCTCAAATAAGCATCTTCATGGAGGTGACCTCGAAGTATCCTCTTTCTCTCTCCGCCAAAATTTTTAGTCCGGTGAAGATTGCTGATTTGCAAACCAACCGATGGCTGAGCGGCTAGAAGTGAAACCTTAGAATGATGTCTCCCTATAGACCGTACGTTTTATCCCCTAATCTTCATGGTAGACTTGGCTAACCACAGGCTTAACCGTAATACTGTAAAATTGTCGCCAGTTGCCACAGATCTGATATTTGCAACACCACAAAGTGTCTAATAATTTTATACATCACAAATCAATTTTTAGTGTTAGGAAGGAATTAATAAACAAAAGAAATCTCGGGGTATTTTCCCCACTTTTACTCCAAATAATTAGTTTTATATTTTGTTTTAGCCTTGCATTTATTCTTTGGAATAAGTGTGCCGTAAACGCCCCTAAAATTTTCTGTTTTCAAAATGTTTGCAAAAATAAAATTTAACTTTTGATGTATAAATTGTTAGAAGATTTTGGGTGTTGCAACTTGGGATATAGTTCCGTGTAATCTTTAGTGAACAATTGATGGCTCTCACAGAATACTGATGTCCACTCATTTGCACCAAATAGGGTTATAACTTTGTCATGACTCGTGAGGTCCTGGCTCCCTGAGGTCAGCCCCTCTTCTTGTGTTGGCATGAAAAGTAGTTTGCCGGGAAGCCTTTGCTATCTGACTGAACATTTGGAACTCTGTTGAAATGAAATTCCATTGCCAGAGGCTCCTTTTTTCTTTTAATTAATTGCTTTATCATTGATCTTTTGATGGTTTATCCCACATACGGGTCACTAAATTCTTTTATCTTGTTTTTCAGGATGAATATCCTCCAATTCCAGATGGGCTATCTGCTGATATGACTGATTTTTTGCGACAGTGCTTTAAAAAGGTAATATGGTGAATGATGATTTTATTTTTGTAGAATTGATTTATGTATTCATCTTGTTGTAGTTTTTAAAGTTTGCTTCAAACATCACTCTTTTTTCTCGTCTGCCTTTGGCTGTTGCATTTAATGCGGACAAGCAGACGGAATTAGTTAATCAGATTAAGAGAGTAGCAAGTGTAGCATGTTTGTGATTATATGTTGCCTCTCTTCCACCACGTAGATGTTGCAACACTTCCAAGTTCTGCAGTTAATTTCCAAATTCAAGCCTTACCTTCAATATTCACTGAACAAGCACAACCATGTAGCCACCTGAGATGGCAAAGATTTAACTGAAGTGATTACTGTTGTCCTCTTGTGTGCAGCTTAGCTTAGATAGTTAGATTCCAATTTTTGTAGAAAAAAGTTGTCCAATTGGAAGTTAGGTTGGCATGTGAGTTTCCTCTCCCTTTGACAGGGAGGAAGAAGAAGTGTCTCATGAGCAGCCCCTCCCTGAAAAAAAAAACAGGATCCACTTTTCCCTTTGTTATCTGTTTCTCTTGCATAAAATTTGTAGAAGGCATAATAATAAGTGGGCAATGCTAGAGTTGCTTGCAGTGTTGTCACCAAGCTTTCACGATACGGATACTCATTGCTACTTCAGTTTGACTTTAATGGATTAGATGGGGTCAAAGTCGCTCTTCCAAAATTGAACTTGCTTGAGTAGATTTTTGCAATACAAGGGTGAGTGGGTTGGGGGGGGGGAGTAAATGTATCTTTTCTAGTACCTAGAACAATAGCCCGTTGTCGACCTCCTATCAGTTTGTAGTCTGATAATTTGGGGTAATGTAACTGAATTATTGAATACTCGTAGCGTGTTTCTACCATGCTAGTTCTTAGTTTTTGGTTTTTGAATAGTTTTAAATAAGAAGATTGTATCAAGATAATCAACTACTCAAGTGTACAGCCTAAGAGGACAAAAAATTGTCTTATGAAAAACAACTAATGTCAAAGACACCCAATTACGACAGATCTCCTCCCTATGGGAATCTTCATTGAAGGTTGTCTGACTGCCTGAAGCCCATTCAACTTGGGCCAAAAAAGAGCTAAAAAGACAAGCCAATTCCAAAGGCAGTCCACTGCCATGGAAAATAATGTTTTCTGCTCCAACCAAATACATCATATGATGGTCATCAGTGCTAATGATCATGGCAAGGGATGTCTCTTTCAGTCCTTCTCCATATCAAGATTTAAGTAGGAAATGGTCTTTGGAGCATGCATGGAAAGGGGATGCCTATCAGCTGTTTACTTTGCATAGTTCCCCGATCTTATACTTTCTATTCCGCGGTCGGGGGCTCGTCTGATCTTCATCTGTGATGACTCCCTTTCGATTGGAGTTAGAGATGCTTTCCTCAGTACTAATTGTTGTGGTCACTATTCATCTTACATCCATTTGATGATTCCCGGATTTAGGCCGGGGATTCCATGGGGTCCTTTTGTTGCAAGCCTTTTTTCATCATCTCAGCTACTCGTACACTATCCTCTATTCCGTAGCCAACAGCCAACTACATTTTGGAAGTTTGAGGTTTTTCTGAAGGTGCGAGCTTTTGCTTGGACCTTGGTGTTGGGGCGGATCAACACATGCTCAGAAGCCGGACTAGTCTCTTTCTCTGGATTTGTGTTATGTGTCATCGGGAGAGTGAAACTGCCGTCTACTTTCGGGTTTCATGGGAGAGGATTGGGTGTGCCTTGCTACTGGAATGTTGGAATGTTGATATCTGGAGGAGTAAGGAGAAGAAGATAATTTGGCAATGTCCTTTTATGGCAATACGCCTTTAGCTTGATTGAGCAGAATTCACGTATATTCTTAGGGATAACCCACTCTTAAAATTTTTGTGTGGGGTGACATGTAGTTTTTTTTTTTGTTTTTTTATGGATTCCTTGTCCTCTATCTTTGTAATGATTCTCTTTGATCTTTAAAAAATAATGTACATTTTTTATGTACAACACAAATAATTTTCTCTAGGGTCACGCAGATTTTTTATTTTTTTTTTGGATACCATGGGTGTCCAAGCTTTGCTTGACTAATCCCATGGGCCCTGAAGTTAACGACCAGTAAAACCTCCAGTGGCCCTGAGAGGGCGCAACGGGCGGATATTTTTTTAGGTAAGAATTTTTTTTTAATCAACTGTTGAAAGAATACAATAGAGCTGTGTATTTCTGACTCTCCAAAGTAGAGCTGTGTGTGGGTCAACCGGATTCAAGACAGGATTCGAGCTGAAATACAAATGGGGATATCTATATGACCCTTTGACTCCCCTTCTATCGACGAAAACCATGGCCAATAAGCACTTGTATCTGGACTGTGGAGAAACCAGAAGTTATTTCAGATTGAGGGTTCAGATAAAGGTGATAAAATTTATTCTTCAAATTGAAGATGTAATTGATGAAGGCAACAGAACACTAGGATGAGTATCTCACCTGACATGTGTATGCTCGGTCATGTGATAGTTAGTTGTGCTCACATGTTTTGCTTCACTGACATGGGGAGGTTTCTTTGGTATAAGCTGTTTGGTGTTTTTGGGGAGCATTAGTGTTGTCCAGCCACTGTGCTGGAGTTGTGGCAAGTTTTTGGGAGGGATAAGGGTGTTATTGTGGCGTAATGCTGTTTTTGGCTGGAGAGGAATGGGAAGATCTTTGCTAGGGGTACTTTATTACTTGAGATTCTTCGGGATAGGGTGACTTATCTAGCCTCTTTGTGGGCTAAGAGGGGGTGGACATGTCTATATGATCCTTTGACTCACCTTTTATCGACGAAAAACCATGACCAATAAGCACGTGTATGCGGACTGTGGACAAATCAGAAGTTATTTCAGATTGAGGGTCAGATAACGTTGATAAAATTTATTCTTCAAATTGAAGAAGTAATTGATGAAGCAACAGAAGACTAGGATGGGTTTCTCACCTGACATGTGTATGCTCGGTCATGTGATAGTAAGTTGTGCTCACATGCTTTCCTTCACTGACATGCCGAGGTTTCTTTGGTGTAAGCTGTTTGGTGTTTTTGGGGATCATTGGTTGTGTCCAGCCACTGTGTTGGAGTTGTTGCCGGATTTTGGGAGAAATAAGGGGAAGAAGTTATTGTGGCGTAATGCTGTTTTTGGCTGGAGAGAACGCGAAGATCTTTGTTAGGGTTACTTTATTACTTGAGATTCTTTGGGATAGGGTGACTTATCTAGCCTCTTTGTGGGCTAAGAGGGGGTGGGGTTTGTAGGAGCTACTTGATTTCTGATATCCAGACCAATTGGATAATATGTTATTGTAATTCGTTTGCTGGTCTGTTATCATGGTCGTTAAGAAAAAGGTATAATGACCCACCCTCTATCAACTCTTAAGCCTCATCTATATTAATTACTTATTTGGTAAAGTTTCATATCTTCTTCATTTCGATGTTATACCTATGTTACCAGGACTCGGCACTTCAGGTCATCGTACCCGTGTCGACACGACACGACACGACACGACACGGGTACCGGTACGAAATCCGTGTCTGACACGGAATTTTTGAGTGCGACACGAGGACATGGCATAGCAGAGGACAGAGAGAAGGGAGAAAGAGAAAAGATAAAAAGGAGAAAGAGGAAAGAGAGGAGGGAGAAAGATGAGAGACAAAGGGTGGTATGAAGTCACCATGCTTGTTCCAGGGCTTGCAAAGGACCTTCTTTCTCTTTCTTTCTCTCTCTTTTCTCTTTCTCTCTCCTGGTGCGGCGCTTAAAAAAAACTGAGAGTAGGGTTTCAGACTTTCAGGTTATACGTTTGGCTGAGTAATAGTTATTACGTGCCTCAGCTGCATATTTAAAACCAGTTGAGCAGGCCCAAACAAAATATCACTTGGGCCCAAACAATAGTAGTAACAATTACTCCATCTCAATTTTCTTGTACCCATTTCTGTATAGAATCAACTTAAATTCATGTGGGCCCAAACAATAAATATAATTTTCAATAAATAATATTTCAAACTTACAAATAAATTTTTTAATTTTAATAAATAACTTTCAAAATTAAAAAGATAAATATTTTTAAAATGCCGTACCCCCGCACCCTTGTCCACGTTTTGGACAAGGTCCCCGTACCCGTGTCCCTAATTTTGGACAGCGTCCCCGTGTCCTCAAATTTCGAACCATGACGTATCCGACACTTGGGCCCGTACCCGAACCCGACACCCGTACCCGAGTCCTTGTAACATTCTAGTTGTTGTTTCTTAAAGATTATGAAGAATAAATAAGATTTACGTTTCAGTGTAGCAAACATAATGTTCATACAGGGATAAGATGCTGGTTATTTATTCTGAAGCATCTCAAAAATTATTGGGAATCGAGGGCGTATAGAAAATTAGTTATGAGAAAATGTCAGTGTTGGTGGTAGCTTTGGGGTCCTCTCCATTTTCCAGAAGAAATGGAGGCTTCCATTTCCTTATGGATTGGAGGGTGATATCTCATGCTAACCAATTTTTATTTCAAAAAAACTCAAGGAAGCAAAATGAGAGAAGGAGATCTAGCCCTCCATTTAGGAAATGGAGGCAAAAGAACTGGGTAAAAATCCCATAATGGCTTGACGTTCAGTTCATCATCAACATCAACATTACCCCAGTGCTCCAAAGAGGCTCCCGCCTAGGCAGGGTAGGGGGGTCGGTTGTACGCAACCTTACCCCTGGGAGAACAAGCTTCACAATAAATAAAAAGTTCCGACAATTTTATGAGCCATATTGATTTAGTCCAATATATTCCGAAGCCAAAAAGTGGTGAAGCTTTTGGCTCCACTAGAAATGGTGGACAAAATGGCTTTGGCATTCAGTTGATTATGGCTATTGGTCTGTAAATTCCTGGTGGTCTAACTTCTCAATTTATGGGGATAGCTGGGAGCCATATATAGCGCTTAGCCTAGTTGGGGTTTGTTGAGGCTATGAACCATTGTCTCCTTCTCCTGCATAGCCCCTATTCTGGGATGCTCTTGGCGGGGTAGGATGACTCCTTATACTCCTTAAATATAGGAAAGTTAGTGGCAAAAAGTTTTCCTCTTGTTATGTCAAATGTTGATGCTGGGTTTTTGTGATTATCTCCTAGAAGTTGCTTCACCTTCTTGAATTTGACATTTATAGTTTGTTTCAGGATGCCAGGCAGAGGCCCGACGCCAAGACATTGCTTTCTCATCCTTGGATACAAAATTACAGACGTACTTTACAGCCATCCCTTCCGCCAAATGGTGCAATAAGGTAGAGTTACATTAATCACATGTGTACTCGCTTTTCATTTCAGATTTAAGTTTGGTATGGAAGTTAAATCTGCTGTTTTGGTGGCTGATTACTATTGTTTGATTTTTGATTCTCTTCAGATCTTTGTGGTATTTCGATCTCTATGTTTCATGTGAATGGCATCTTCTTGATTCATGGGGTTAGTCTGCTAGAGAAGGAGTAAATTATTTGGATTTGAGTGTAGAATTCTTAAGTACGAAAACTGAACATCTAAAATGTTATGATATTACACATAGCTAAATGAGTAGCTTGATTGAAATTGATGTTCCCAATATTCGAGGGAGTGGTGCATTTACGCGGGTTACAGGTTCTTGGTTTTGAATTAAAAAACATATGCGTTCAGTAACTTCAAGCATGAAGCCTTTAGCTCATATGCAAAGGGGCTAAGCACTATTTATTTTACTTAAATTTGACAGCAAAATTAACTCAAATGGATTTACAATATTATTAGGGTCTTTCACTCAAATCTGGATGGTAAGTTTGCTTTGATTACTCTCCTTGCTGGTATTCTTTCCTTTAAACCTAGCCATTTCCTTTTTTTTTTTCTTTTCTTTTTTTTTTTTTTTTTCCAATTTCATTTGGAAGTCCTAGCCTCCTAGGTGCTCTGAGGTGAAAGCTTTTGTCTGGGTGATGGTTTTGGGCATGATCAAGACTAACGAAATGATGATATATGTTAAAGAGGAGACTAGGTTGGGTTAGCTGTAATAATGTGTGTTTTCCCTGTACACTAGGACTGAGACTGCTGTTCGTTTATTTTTTCATTGCAATATTGCGTAGTGTTTGTAACTTTTTGGTAATTGCTGGGTTAGCTTGGCTACATGATTGAGCTTCTATGAGTTCATTATGTTGGTTATTGGACATGGACAGAAGCTGCTAATTACTATTGAACAAATATAGGATATTTTTCCAATAGTAATTGCTGTACCAGTTTTGTACTTTTTTGGCTGTTTCCTCATGCCGTTCCTGTTTTTGTGCAACATGGTTTTTGAGATTTAAGAGAATATCAAAGGAAGACTCTGGATGTATTGTTAGAAGATTATCAGCTTTGTTTGTTGATAAAGGAAGGGATGAATATTACCCACCAGTTTGTATATACTTTATTGTCTGGTATTAGCTGACATTTTTGCCATCTTGCAAGTACCTAGATGGCCCCGTTTGATGTTCTGCTGCTAAACAGACAATTATGTAATAGATAAGTGATTGTATGCATCCTCTGAGAACTGTTTGTTAGCCTTAAAAATGTGCATTATGCCTGTGGCCTGGACAATGCTACATCACTTTTACATTTTTGTTGGACTATGCACTTGACTGATAGTCCTGATGGTCATTCTAGATGTTTTTTTTCTCTTTCTTTCTATATTTGAATCAAACAAATATTGTCCCTGGAAATGCAGCTGCCCAGGCCCTTGCCACGGCGATATAGGTTATTTCTAGTTGTGTTTTCATGGGGTGAGTGGCGGAGCTCATGGAACTTTCAGTCTTCATTTTACCCATTTTGTAGAAAAGTAGCAGTATGGGGACTAAAGCAAAATGGCTCATAAAACTGTCGGCACTTCTTATTTATTGTGAAGTTGCCGATGGTTGTCGCACTTCAGATCTCGGGTCAAACGGAAACAGCCTCTCTGTGAGACTCTCACAGGGGCAAGGCTGCGTACAACCGATCCCCCCTTACCCTGCCTAGGCGGGAGCCTCTTTGGAGGCACTGGGGTAATGTTAATGTTATTGTATGTAGAAAAGTAGCAGTGATTCTATTTATTGCAGGAGCACACAGGAAGATGCCTTGATGAAAGCAGAACTATCTAACAGCGAAGATAATGTTGCTGCTGGAAGTCACTCTCTGGTTGAAGTAAGTGTATTCTCCTTGCATTTTTAGCATTTCTGAATATCAAAGAAAATCAGACCATGCTGTGGGTGGTTGCTACTTGCTAGTCATCTTATTTGAATTAAATTCCATTTACAGTAAATAATGCTAGAAGATAAAGAAAAATGTCAACAATGGGTTTGGAATTTAATGGACTAAACTAAAATGGCTCATGAAACTGTCGGCAGTTCTTTTTATTGTGAAGTTGCCAATGGTCGTACCTTGGACTTAGTTTTAAAAAGCGCGCCTCTCGAGGCGAGGAGAGGCACCAGCGCTTCTACCACCCCCAAGCGACGCGATCCCAGGAAGCGCACAGAAGTGCGCGCCTCGAGGCGCTTCAGCCGAAGCGCAAAGCGGTGCGCCTTTTGTCGCTTCATGGACAGGGGGCAGATAAAAAGGGAGAAGAGAGAGAAAAAGGGTTCGACCTCCATTGATCGCCTGTGATTCAACTCCTCCATGCAAATTTCTTGCCAATTAAACCTTTGTGAGAAGAAATCAACACCAATTTCAGATTTAGGGTTTAATTGAAAACCCTAGAAGCTACATCTAGAAATTGGCTTGAGATTCAACTCCTCTATGCATAAAATATTAGGGCTTTGGGCCGACAAAGAGGGCCGAGTAGGCTGGAATGTTCGCCGGCGTGAACTGAACGGCCGCTGGACGCCGGAGAGGAGAGATTCACGATGTTTTACAAATGTGTCTGCTCCAACTTCTTTTTCCTTTCCTTTATTATGAGTTGAGTGTCTGACTTATCTTTTCACCCCTCCCTCTTTTTAAGTCTTGACAGCTGTCTAGTATCTTACTTTTTGCTTTTTTCACCCAGTCAAAGTAGCAATAAACGAGTACATACTGATAGGTAGCTGTCAACAAGGCCCACCATTATTAAATTACTTTATCTTCATTTATTTTTAATGTTTTCTTCATTTATTTTACTGTTACCCATGAACATGAAGTGCTACTGTAACATCAGATCACCTACAGAGTTTTCTTTTTTAATCTTAAAATTATTTTCCGTTAGTTTTTCAAGAATATGTCTGAAAAAAATAAAATAAAAAACATTTGAAAATGTGTTCTGAGCAGAAAAATATTAAAATAAAATATTTAAAAATGCGATTTAAGCAGAAAAAATTAGTAAAAATTATTTTTAAATTATAAAATTTACTTAAAATAATCTGCGCTTCGCATACATGAGGCGTGCGCTTTCGCCTCACGCCTCGTGCCTTGGCTTGGAGGACCCTTTGCGCCTCGGTGCGCCTCGCGCTTTTTAAAACTAAGACTTTGGATCAAGGATCACACGTAAACAACGTCTTTGGAAGACTCTGTTCTCACAAGGCTGTGTGCAACCGACTGCCCCTTACCCTGCCTAGGTGGGGGTCTCTTTGGAGGCACTGGGGTAATGTTGATATATATATATAGGGCTGTAAATGAGCCAAGCCGAGTATTTCGGTGCTTGAGGTAAGGTCATTATGAAAGAATGTTGCTCAGGCTCGTTGAGTCTAGAAGAATTTGATTCTTAAAAATTCTTTCAAAGTACTAATGAATGAGAAATTTTGGGTTTGGCAACAAGAGATGGAGTGAATTTGTGGTATGCGTTAATGGATAAACAATGTCCTAAGTACTTGGTGCTTTTTTGGCTATCTTTAACCTGGGGATGGTCATCAGATAAGTAGAAGTCTTCTATCTCTCTCTTGTTCTTGTTGTTTTAGTAGCATTAATTTCAAATGACAGGTTCCAGGAAGGGAGAATTTATCAGGAGATGATGTTGATGCAAATAAATTTGATGATGAGCATGGTCCTAGCAGTAATTTGGCGGAGGAAAGAGCTGAAAGTTTTGGAGACATACCATCAGAGCAAGTCCCCACATTAGCTATTCACGATAAACAATTTGCTTCTTTTCTAGTTTCAACTCGCACAGGAGTTTCTGTTGGGTCTGAGCAACTGTATGAGCAAGGGCAGAAGGTTGACCATGATGAAGTTTTGATGAATGGTGATTTAGGATCTCCCAAGTCTAAGAGTAAGGATGCTGTGGCTGGAAAAATTGACGGCAAAGGAAGCACTGCACATAAAGTGAATAGTTTGTTCAGTTTTGGAACAAGGAGTCAAGACGAGAATCTTCAGAAGGTAAGGTTGTTTTCTATTATTGTTCTTCCGTCGTGCTTTGTCTTCCTACCAGTCTTGACGGAATGGTGCCTTACTCTTTTTCTGAAAGTGATTATTCATTTAATTTTTTTGATGAATAGTAAAGAATATTATTAGACTGACACCAAAGGGGTGTCACCGTACTATGTTACTCGACTCTTCATTTAAGTATCCATGTCAGTTCCTTACGGTCCAATATGAGTATGGAAACTTCACAAGCATTGTAGACCAGACACCAAAGCAGACAACTTTTTTAGAAGTTAAGACCGACACCCAGGTACATACTCTTCGTTAAATGCTTGTAGCTGACATAGCTGAGTTCGAGTACAAAAGGAGGGCTACGATCAAAACTTTTATGCCCCAAGGTTTTCTGGAATGATTCTATGCACTAAATCAAGCAATGATAAGTGCTGTTGAAAATGGAGCACTTGGCTAACTTTACAATAGTTTCATAAAAGAGATGCAGAACTCTTGACGCGGTGCCACTTTACCTGCCCGCTGGTTCCATTCTTTGCATGCCCACCACCAGATTTTTGAAAGGAATCAACTCCCTTGAGCATCCTTTGTTTCCAAGCCACTAGCATGCTATAGCCCTTCTGGATTTGATCCATCAAACCTCAGACAATGGTCAACATCAAATGCCTAAGGGATAAAACTCAAGGACAAAGAACTAGGTGGTGTTCAGTTGACTCTTCCACTTTTTTTGCCGTCACAAAATCTTCATGCTAGAGTGAAGATCCTTCTTCTAAGCAAACCCTCTGGAGTAAATTATGCAACTTCCATACATATTGTTTGGCGTTCGGCTATTAAGGGCGTGTTTTAATTCCTGCTTTTCTGAGAGGCAGAAGTCTCATGTATTCTTAGCCCTTCATTTATTCAATTGTGTTTGTCCTGAAATCTGATTAGAATTTACAGGAATTTGGTCTCTGGGAAACCCCCCAGGCCCCAACAATTTCAGGACAAATTAGGTTCCATAACTCGTAGCATGATTCATAAGAAAAAAATTAGATAACCCATGTGTTGGTAACATGTCATCATAATGGAAACTATGCATGGGGTGGATTACCTTGTTAGTTCTAAAATGTTGACAGACTGCAATGTAGTGATGAAACAAGATTTACTGATTGGTGAAATTTTTTCGACTAAGGGGCCATTTTAATAATTTAGGAAGCCTCTAGTTTAAGTATAGCAATCAGGATGGGCAGTTTCTATTAATGTGTGTTTCTAAATCGCTAAGGCGTTTGATGCACTGTCTTGCAAGGTTGCAAAAAAGAGTATTTCTACGGGGAATGAGCTCAGTAGATTCAGTGATACACCTGGAGATGCATCTTTAGAAGATTTGTTTCATCCACTTGATATAAATTCAGAAGATCGGGCTGCTGAAGCTTCTGCATCCGCATCGACCTCCCACATTAATCCAAGCAGTGCGGCACCTGATTCTGGGAAGAGTGACTTGGCAACAAAGTTAAGGGCTGCAATCGCACAAAAACAGATGGAGAATGAAATGGTACAGGCAAATGGGGGTAACCTACTTCGTGTTATGATCCGTGCCTTGAAGGAGGATGTGATAGATATAGACAGCAGTCTGGTATGTTTTAGAGGGTGCTGCATCTCTTCTTGATTGTTTGTTGGTTGCATCTGATATTTTCCTTCTATTTTTTTTCCAGGTTTTTGATGACAAATTGCCTGGAGAAAACCTCTTTCCTCTTCAAGTACGTAAAGCCCTTTTAGATTGACCGTTGTAGTTGTTTTTCCATCCATTCAATGTACGTTAGAGTTGTGTCGTACTTCTGAGAAAACATTATTCTTAGTCATTTAATCTAGGGAGAGTATGCTCCTTTGTTTATTATATGAATAACAAAAAACTGTATTAGAAAATGATGAAACAGAATACAATAATTCATTATGCTCCTTTTTTGAATTTGAATTTTTTCTTTTTCCTGTGCACGGATGATCTGATCATGCTGGTCAACTTTCATCCTTCTTTGATAGGTAATAATTAATTATACAAATAGGTCACTCATGTAGAAAAAAGAACAAACAACAGAGAATATCTAGCCCCCAACTACGACACATCTATAATCTTCTCTACAAAGTCAAGTTATAGCTCATGGAGCATTTGGCTCCAACTTTACAATAATCTCAAAACAGAAAAATCTAGATTCTGACAGGACAAAGCATTAGCATTAAAAAATGCATTGCTTCCTTTCCTTCCATTGGCACCACCAAATAGCCAACGGACTCAACTTGCAAAGTTCATCAATCTAGCTTCAAGTGGAGCAACTCCAAGATTAAGATCAGTCTGATCATCCAGAATATATTTTTTTTCGTTTGCTTAATAGTGCACCCTTCACACTCAGTATGTCCTCTGTAGTTATTGTATTTGTATCTTCTTCATCTTTCACTTGTTTTATGCAGAATTGCATCATTCAAATGCCCAGAAAAGGGCTTGATTTTTCTGAGCTGCTGCATTGATTATCAATATATTTTGCTTGTTAGGCTGTTGAGTTCAGCAGAATAGTTGCGTCTCTAAGGCCAGAAGAGCCAGAGGATGTGGTTGTGAATGCATGTCAAAAGCTTATTGCATTCTTTCATCAACGGTCGGAGCAGAAATATGTTTTCGTTACACGGCATGGACTGCTTCCTCTTATGGAGTTGCTTGAAGTTCCTAAGCCTCGTGTATGTGAACCTTTCTTGTTCCTTTAGTTCTTTGTGGCACTTAACCCACTTTTTTTTTCTTTTTTTGAGAAAAAAAAGTAAGCGAGCGAATTTACTATCCCGCACTTTGGTTATGCATAATTTTGATATCTGGCTTTACATATGACTGCAGGTTATATGCTCAGTCCTACAAGTGATAAATCAGATAATTAAGGATAACTCAGATTTCCAAGAAAATGCTTGTCTTGTTGGCTTTGTGAGTATCTTCTTCTATTTCTTGATATTTTGAGGGATACTGTACTTTTTTGGTACTTTTGTTTGAGAGGAACTTGAGGGTCTTTAGTGGGGCAGGCAAGCCGCCGACTTTGTTTGGGATCGTGTGGTCTACTACTTGGCTTCTCTTTGGGCCAAAGCAGGGCCTTTAGGGAGGCGTGACTCACATATGTTAAACATCAATGGGGTGATTTGTAGAAAGTTTTGCTTTTCGTATTAAGGACTGCTTGTACTCATATTTTGTACTTATTTACTCATTTCATTAGTTTTTTTCTTTTTAAATATAAGAAAATGTATTATTAAAAATCAAAGTGTAACGGATACAAAGCTAGAGGACAAGAAATCGTCAAAATGAAATGCAAAACTAATCAAAATCAAATCACTCCATAAGCGTTGGACATCTGTAAGGGACACTCCACTAAAAGCCCCAGCCGCCTTGGCCCAGAGAGAAGCCAAGTACACCACGCGATTCCAAACAAATCCAGCAGGTTTGCCTTCCCCAGTGAACACCCTTGCGTTCCTCTCCAACCAAAGACACCAAAAGATAGCCAAACACAAGCACCACCACAACAACTTGTCCTCCTTCCCCCGCCTTTTATGAACAAAAGGCATCTGAATAACTGTCCAACCTTGGCAGGACAAGCAAATTGTTCTCATCAAGATTTTTTTTTTTTCCTAAAAAAAGAGGGAAAGAAAAATTAGATGTCAAAAAATTAATCTAAGAACCAGTGACTGGAGAATTAAATAAGTTCAAGCTTGCCTGGATTTGTTCAGGCGGGTCAGTGAAGGTTCTTATTGTCTGATCCTTTAGATTTGCTGACTACTGCTTAAGGGTTATCATTTTCCTTTTTTTTTTTTGTTGTTGTTGTTGTTGTTGACCTTCAAGCCCAGGGAAGCACTTTTGCCAGATGTTTTTCTTGTCGTGCAAGTATTGAGAATGCGGTACGTATTTGGGGTAGATTGATTGGAGTTTTTATAGAGACGTGGGGTTGCATCTCTAGGGTCGCGGAGTTTCTCCAGGTGCGTCTACAGGGGTTTAGGGGGAGCCGGGGAGGTAAAGAGAAAAGATTGTTGTGGTGTAATGCAGTCTTTGCTATCTTATGTAGTCATTGGTTGGAGAGGAATGCCGGGTTTTTAAGGAATTCCGGCTGAACTGTTGTGGGATAAGGTCAACTATCTAGTGTTGTTGTGGGCTTGAGCTTCAGGGGCATTTAGAGATTATTATATTACTCAAGTCCAGCATAACTGGACCACTTTGATTTGTAACTATAACACTTTTAGAGGACATCTTGCCCTCGTTTTTCTGTAATTTTTTGACGATTATTAATACATACTATCTCTTTATCTAAAAAAGGGTTATATATGTTGGACCTGTGTCAGCAAATCAACAGGAGCCTTCGATTCATAATAGTTTTCTGTCATAAACGAAATGAATGACAGAAACAAGTGATTTGAAGTTTGGAATGTGCTCTACAAATTGAGAACAATTTCCAGTCGCTGCACATTGAACATATCTTCCCAGTTGTCTATGGGGAAGATGACATGGAATATGATACGAAAACTGGAGGTGATAAATGGAATGCTGTTTTCAGTTAGTAAATACCCATAGCGGTGATGGCTATTTGTGAGGCAAATTTGTTGCCTCTCTCCTCTTATCTTTTTTATATGTTGGGTGTGTTGGGGGGGATTGTGAAGAATGTGATGTTAGAATTTAAAACCATATACGTTGAACTTGAAGTACATCTGGGACTTGGTTAGTCAAAGAAAGACCCAGAAGAAATCAAAGTACACCTGGGAAGGCATCTGATATTTGGTTTGAACACCCCTATCGAATATGTGAAACTGCGTCAATAAATAGTTGGGAAACTGGACTAGTAGTGGTCAAGACTGAAAATAAGGACTAATGAAATTTGACAACGTAACTTTTATTAGGTTTTGTTTCTGCTTATGTATGTTGGTAGTTGGAACACTTCTATGTAAAAATTTGAATCTTCTATTTTAGCATGCTGTTTTCTAATGTGCAGTTTTGTTCATTGTCGTTTTATTTCACAGATTCCAGTTGTGATGAGCTTTGCTGGTCCTGATCGTCCTCGGGAGCTTCGTATGGAAGCAGCATATTTCTTGCAGCAGCTCTGTCAGTCAAGGTGTAATCTCCTTCCTAGCTAACATTACAGGCCTTTTGTTTAAAACGCATTAGAATTGCGAAGTCCTGTTTTTATTTTCAAGAATAAATTGAAGACAGCGGCAGCAACATAGCAAATAATGGTTAAAGTATAAGTAATAATGATTTCTTTCTGGCATGCATAGTATTAAAATAAACATTGTTACTCCTTGCTATATATACGCACACACTCATTTTAGCATATACTTTTTCTCTCTACAACTTTGCTTTACTACAACTTATGCTATCATTTTCTTTCTTTTGTTCTTTTTGCTCTTTGTAATTCTATTTTAATGTTCTCTGTCCGATAAACAGTCTCTTTGCTAGTGGGGACTTGTCTGGGGTAAGGCTACATAGATATTGACCTCCGTCACCTGCCTAAGACAAGATTCACACTGGTTTTGGTTTGTGCATTACTTTTCCCCTCTCTGCCTAACTTTGTTCTCTGTATAGAGAAATAAACTGGGAATAAGCTTCTATTGTCCTTGATCTTGGCGTGTTAAATCTAAGTCTCCTTAATGGGGATAGCCTAGGGGTCCTGACTTTTTCCCATATCCTTCAAAAAGTAATAATAATTTGCTATTCTGTTTCTCCTGTTCAGTAGAACTTGTTGATTCTCTTTCTCTAATATTTGAGAAACAAGTTCCTGTATATTAGTGAGTTGATGGAACCTTTTACTAGCCCTTGATTTGTTTATTTTTCTGGTTCTTGTTCTTTGTTTGCTGGAAGTTCGACTAAAATTCTTTGGTCAATAATGGAGAAAATGTTTGTGCATTAACTTGAAAGGTTTATTTAGGATAAAAACTGAGATTGGAGGACTTCTTGTCCTTCCTCTTGTATTTATTTGCTACTTTATTTGTAGTCTTTTGTTTTCTTTATCTCTTATGTAGTTATATGAGCCTTTGTTTTTTCACTTTCCTTTGGTGTGTGTTAGCGCTAAAAGTTTGTCAGTATTTTTTTCTCCTTCTGATGCTGTTGGTTCCTCTACAGTTCTTTAACATTGCAAATGTTCATTGCTTGCCGTGGAATACCCGTTTTGGTGGGCTTTCTGGAGGCTGACTATGCTAAGTACAGGTTTGTTTTTTTGTCTCTGTCTCATGTGTTATTTGATTTTGAACCATGTAGCAATCATTGGAAAGATTGTTGAATTATTTTACTGGGTCCGTCATATGAAGCGTGCATTGCTGTTTAAATTACTTGGACATATTTCTAAAACTTACAACAAGATGCGAGAGGCTTAGGTGGTTTGGGCATGTTAGGAGGAGACATAGAGATGCCCTGGTAAGAAGGTGTGAGAGGATTTTACTTAAGGACTGTAAGAGAAGAAGAGGGCGCCCGAAGAAGAGTTGGGGAGAGGTAATCAAGCAGGATTTGACCCTTCTAGAACTTACAGAGGACTTGGCCCTAGATAGGAAAATTTGGCGTAGTAAGATTCGTGAAGAGGATCCTCGTTAGATTTTGGTTTTTGCATTGCTTAGGAATTAGAGCATGCAGCATTCTGTTTCCAACTTGTAGTTGTCTTCCTCGCTTTATTCTTTTCATTTAGTATTCTTATGTGTTGGCCTGCTTATGCTTGTTTTCTCTTGCCCTATTGCTCATTCTTCATTTCCTTATTTATTGCATGCACTCTTGCAAAAAAAAAAAAAAAAAAAAAAAAAAAAAAAATAATAAAATAAAATTTGCAAATGTTTTTCAAAAAAAAAAAAAAGAGTTTTTGTGGGTCTATCAGAAACAGTCTCTCTTCTAGGCGACTAGTTAGGGGTAAGGCTGCGTACATCTGGACCTCCCCAGACATCGCCCTAGGCGGACTACTTACTGGGTTGTTGTTTGTTGTTGTTGGACATATTTCTAAAACTAAGTAATAGATCTAGCCCATGAAACCCTGGATATACCACCATGACACACCTTAGGCTTAAACAGAGAGAACTCCTTATTACCAGCCATGCAGACTTCAAATTCATGCCTGAAGACCCTTCTCCCTGGATATACATACATACGACTAATGCAAAATAATGATAAAGAAGAAGTCATGCTTTAGGAAAATTGGGGGATGCCCGGCAGCGTCGACCCAGACGGTGGCTATGAAGGCAGCAGCCAGTAGGTGGGAGGCGGAGGTGATGGTGGCAAGGGGCGGGCAAGTGTCGAGGTGAGGGGAGAGGAGAGAGAGTGGGGGTGAGGGACAAGGTAGCTCAATATTATATTATTTTAATTTTAATAAATCTGAATGATAAAGTTGCTATCTTTTCTTCAGAGATGGGTGGCTAGGATTGAGATCTCATGGTCTTCATGCAATGGGATTCTCATGAGAACATCACCCTAGACCTTTATTTTCTTCTTTTTCCCGGATCTCAAAATAGTATGACAGTTGAATTCGGACAAAGGGAGTATATCACCATTCACACATATATTTGTGACAATATCTTTTACTCTTCTTCTATCTTTTTTGTTTTAATTTTCTGAATAAGGCTTCTCTTATCTGAAAAGAGTTACTTCTGTCCAGGGAAATGGTTCATCTAGCTATCGATGGCATGTGGCAGGTGTTTAAACTCCAACGATCAACACCAAGAAATGACTTCTGTCGAATTGCTGCCAAAAATGGAATTTTACTACGGCTAATCAATACACTTCATAGCTTGAATGAATCAACTCGACTTGCTTCCATAACTACTGGTGGATTCTCAGCAGATGGTTCAGTTCCACGCCCACGTTCAGGTCAACTGGACCCTAGCCAACTTATTTTAAATGCAAATGAAACAACTCATTCTGGATCAGATCAGCTAGATCCTAGGGTGAGACAGAGTGCAGGTGATCACTCTTCATCAAATGGTATGTAGTGTGTATATTGTTCACATTCTGTAAATGCAAAGTAAGATGCATTTGAACCTGAAATTCCAGTAATTTTCAGGTGATGCAAATAGGCCTCAATCAAGCCATGCAACCCTTGAATCCTCTGCTAGTTCTAGGCTAGTAGACCCTGCAGAAAAGTTCGTGAATGTGGTTAAGGAGGCTACTCGAGCTGAATTGGATCTTAGACAGCAGCGAGTTACTGGTTCTACAAACAGAACTTCCACAGACAGGCCTCCCAAATCCGCAGAAGGTGCTTCAAACGGGCTTACTAGTGCTGCATCTTCTCAACAAGAGCAAGTTAGGCCTCTTCTTAGCTTGTTGGAAAAGGAACCTCCTTCGCGACATTTCTCCGGTCAGTTAGATGTGCGCCATTTAGCAGGCATTGAGAGACATGAGAGTATATTGCCGTTGTTGCATGGTTCAAATGAAAAGAAGAATAATGGTGAACTAGATTTTCTGATGGCAGAATTTGCAGGTATGCTCTCTCTCTCTCTCTCGAAATGTTCTAGTGATCTGATTATGTTTAGCTATTTTAACACCCTCCAGCACCAACATTATTTCATCCTGTACATCTCCTTACTGGTGCATTGTCCTCCGTGGCCTCGCTATGGCTTATGGTCTAGGGAGGCTGGGGCTTTTAGAGTTTGACATTTCTGAGATCCAGGGGATTTATGAATTGGGCCCATATGTAACTGTTCCCCTTTTGGACGACATCTTGTTCTCTTCTGCTGTAACATATTCTTCTGATTAATATAGTATTTTTTCTCCAAAAATAAAGTGGAAAATAATGTTATGAGATTAAGCTTATTTGCCGCTTATTATTGGCGCTCTATGTGCTACATCATTTTATTGTTAAAATGGTTGTAAAACAAGTAATCGTATCCAATCAGCACATTTTCCACTTTGGTGCTTGTCAAAGATACCCACTTTGTCTTCAACAATGGTGACCCAGTAGAGATCCTGCCGAGGGCAGATCTTACCACTACAGTAGAGGTTAAAAATATATTACTTGGGAAGGAGAGACTATAATATCTTCCTTTTTAGGCCATGCTTGGACTGGGGGTAATAGTATTACTTTTTTTTTTTTTTTTTAGGGGGGGGGGGGTGTAACAAGGGAACTAAGGAAGGGCAGACGTGATAGTTGGGTGTTGGGGGGGGGGGGGAGTTGGGGTGTAAACGAGGGGATTAAGGAAAGCAGGTAACACCCACCACAACCTTCATTCATCCACCACCTTATTTTACCCTCTAATTTGTTCCATTAACCCCTAACTAATACCTTCAGTCCAAGCATACCCTAAAGTAACACGGGAGGGGAGAGGGGGAAAGCTTATGTGTTACAAATTATTAATTCAGAAATGACAGACAATATAATAAAGGTTTGGTCTATATTTTTATCAAAAAAATAAATAAATTGAAAGTTATAGCTTGCAGGCAGCTATTCATAGAAGTACGAACTCTGTCTACTTGGATGCACTTGGGATTTTTTTCTGTTCTTTTTTTCAGGATGCTAAAATGGTCCCACCAACTTGAGGGGAAAGGGGGTCTTACACTGATGAGGATGAGATTTGAACCCCAATCTCGTGGGTGGAAGGTGGAAAGGAAGCCACTGCTCCCAACATTAGTTCTCTTTCAGTACGAGCGATACAGCAATAGTTGGGATTATATGCTACAAATTTTTGAACTGTTACAGAATTGCGAGTGCATGCCAATCATGAGATATCATTTTTAACCCCAGAAGTCCCAGGATCAAGCCTCCAAAGGGGGGCTAGCCGGCTAGGGACTTCAATTTCTTAAAGACAATGGATATGTAGGTTGTAGATGACCATAAAATACAAGCATATGAGAGGGGTGGGGCAATGCTTATTCTTGTTGACAACTTTCCAGTCAACTAGCTTTGCCTTGAAGTTTTTTTTATGGATTTTTCATCTATTTCTCTGCAGAAGTCTCTGGACGTGGAAGGGAAAATGGATATTCTGAAACAGCACCCAGAATTTCACATAAAGCAATTAAGAAGGTGGGATCAGTAGCTTCGAATGATGGAGCTGCTTCTACATCTGGGCTTGCATCTCAGACAGCATCTGGTGTACTCTCAGGTTCAGGAGTTCTGAATGCTAGACCAGGGAGTGCAACATCATCTGGGCTACTTTCTCATATGGTGTCTACAATGAATGCTGATGTTGCGAGGGAGTATCTTGAAAAGGTGGCTGAGCTCCTTCTTGAGTTTGCCCAAGCAGATACAACTGTCAAGTCCTACATGTGTAGCCAAAGCTTGCTTACCCGTCTTTTTCATATGTTCAACAGAGTAGAACCTCCAATTCTTTTGAAGGTATACATTGGGGCTAGTATGTTTGTGCTGTGTGCCTTATTTACAGACCTATAATACTTACTCCTTCCAATTCAAAATGAATGTAGCTGTCATGTTTTTTTTTCCCTCAAAACAAGTGTCCTTTCAAATTTTCCTACTTTACCCTTGTCTAATTTCCACTTACATTAAATACATATACTATCATCTTTTTTCTTTATAGCATCTGATAAGGATAGTTTCCTTACTTTATATAAATCCTGAATGGTGTGTGCAAAACCTTGAAACACTTACTTTGATACTGAGGTTCTCATTCTCATTATAAGCTAGTGGCCGTGCCTCAGATGAAGGGTAAAATGGAAAATTTCTCTGTAGAACAGGGGTATGGTTGCGTACCCCTTTCCCCCCCCCCCTTTTATCTCGTCTGGATGAGAGCCTCTTTGGAAGCACTTGGGCGATGTTGAAACGTGAAATTGACAAAGTTTTGACACCATGGGAAAGAATTTGACAGCTAACGATAATACTTTCTCTGTTGCAGTTACTCAAGTGCATCAATCATTTGTCAACTGACCCCAACTGTCTGGAGAATCTTCAGAGGGCAGAAGCTATCAAACATCTTATCCCTAACCTTGAGCTCAAGGAGGGGCCACTTATTTCCCAAATTCATCATGAGGTGAGACTGACATTTCCTCGTTAGCTACAACAGTGTCAACCTTTTTCTTTTTTTCCGGGCTAGCTGCCCTAGCTGATCTCGGACCAATGGCCCTTCCCACTTTGGCTGAAACCAACCCGGGTAGTTTAAAGTGGGCCCCATACCCCACGTCCCCCCCCCCAGCCATACCTTCACTAAAATATAGGGGTAGGGGCAGAGTATGGGAGGTTTCAAGTAAATGCTTTGTTTTTAATCCCTCTTTTTAATTTATTCTTTTTTAATGTGGGAGGGGGAGGGGTGGAATGTTTGAAGTTGTCTCATGAAACACATTTATAATGCAGTTGTGTTGCATGATGGTGGTCATATCATGCTATCTGTGTAATTATGGATCATACGATACGTTTCCCCATTCATGTTCCATCATATTTTATTTAGTGTTAAATATGCATGTCTAATGGGACCTCTGAGCTGTACAAAAATCTTTCTTTACTAGATCTTAAGGGAGATGTTCGAAAAAATAGATCAGAAGGGAGATTTTTTATTTATTGAGTTCGTTCAATCACCTTTCTGTTGCATTCCTGATCTCAAATGTATTTGGACTGATATGAAGTATTTTCTCTGTAAGAGAAACTAACCTTTGGTTTACTTTTTTTTTTTTTATATCTGAATGATGTAGGGCTTGAGATTGTTAACAAATTTCATGTTATGGATTTGTTCCGTGAGTAAATGCTTAAGCATCTGAGGAAATCGGGTCAATTGATACCCTCCTCCCCCTGCCACGTTAGGATGATTTTGCCTGCTTGACAAGTTTTGAGTATTTCTAACTGAGTAAACTTCTTTGAAGGTCCTCAATGCTCTGTTCAACCTCTGCAAGATAAATAAGAGAAGGCAAGAGCAAGCAGCAGAAAATGGCATCATCCCACACTTGATGAATTTCATCATGTCAGATTCTCCCCTGAAACAATATGCATTGCCTTTGTTGTGTGATATGGCGCATGCATCACGTAACTCAAGGGAGCAATTAAGAGCCCATGGTGGATTGGATGTATATTTGAGCCTACTTGATGATGAGTTCTGGTCTGTAACTGCACTAGATTCAATTGCGGTTTGTCTAGCACATGACAATGACAATCGTAAAGTTGAACAAGCTCTGTTGAAGAAGGATGCAGTTCAGAAGTTGGTGAAATTCTTCCAAAACTGTCCGGAACAACATTTTGTGCACATATTGGAGCCTTTCTTGAAAATAATTACGTATGTATTCTTTTGTCCTTGGTACAATGCATGTCTTAACATAACTGTGGTGTTCTTATGGATACCTCTACATAGCCCTATTCAAACTACAAGGTTCAATGAATAGCACTTTAGAAACAGCTTCTCTACTAGTTAGGGGTAAGGCCGCGTACATCTGGACCTCCCCAGACTCTGCCCCCCGCAGGATCCTTTTAATGAGTTGTTTTTGTTGAAATAGGAATGCACATACTGCAAACTGCTTAGTAACACTCTGTGTACTTCCTCTTTTATGTTCCACAATTTTGATACTGTGGCTACCATTAATCCCTTGGTACCACATGTGATGGGCAGTTTACAAATACTTACAGAGATAATTTTAAATGACTTTTGAGATCTGCATAATGTCTTTTTGTCTGCTGAGCTTCTGATATGCACCTGAATGCTTGGCTCTTTGATGTCCCCTCCACTTCCCAATATTGTGTTTTCAATTCTTTATAGCATTGGTTTCATTTTGCTGCAGGAAATCACCCCGAATAAACACGACCTTAGCTGTGAATGGTTTGACACCATTGCTCATTGCAAAGCTTGATCACCAGGATGCGATAGCTCGGCTTAATTTGCTCAAGATAATAAAGGTGGGTTGTCTGAGCTCTCATTAACTTACTTTTGTTCCTTGGTTGTTTGGATTCAGTGTTTGTGGTGGTAAACCTCGCGAGTGAATAGTCTGATTTGTGTTGATGGTTTATAACATGGACTTTATATGCTTTGACCTGCTTATTAGTTATTCCCTTTTTTTAACAATTCTTATCGCCCCCTGCTCTCTCTCTCTCTCTCTCTCTCTCTCTCTCTCCTCAAAATAAAAAAGATGGGTTGTCTGAGCTCTCATTATCAAATAAGATGCCGTCCTCAAAGTTATCTTATTTGATAATGAGAGGTCAGACAACTCATTCACAACTATCTTATTTGATAATCAATCCTCATAAGTTATAATTCCCATGTTTTCCTGCCTCTCGCGGCCTGAATCAACGCCTCTGATTCTTGAGGGACTTTGTGCAATGTCACATGTTAGCAATTTTGTTGCTTAAGCTGGCTGTGCTCTGTATGACTTGTAATCTTGTATCTATGAATGAGAAAATATTTTGCTTGCTCTGTCTAAGTCTCAAGGTTTGTCTCTTAATGAGCTGATTCCAAAATATATACTTTTTTTTGTCACTCCGCCTTTGTTGACACGTGATACTTCTGTCCATGCACCCAAATTAGGATGCTGCTTCTATAACTTTCAGTGCACTTTGCTGTGGTTACTTGTATAAAGGATGCTTCTAAAACTTCCAGTGCACTTTGCATAAAGGTTACTAGCTAAGAGTTCTTTGCTGACAACTTGAGTGAATGCCATTGTACAGGCTGTTTACGAGCATCATCCCCGACCTAAACAGTTGATTGTGGAGAATGATCTTCCACAAAAGCTCCAGAATTTGATTGAGGAGAGAAGAGATGGGCAGCGTGCTGGTGGTAGTGGCCAAGTCTTGGTGAAACAGATGGCTACTTCATTGCTTAAGGCACTTCATATCAACACAGTTTTGTAAATTAAGCATATACTTAAAGGTCTTCCTTTAACCTGTATAGTCAATGTCTAGGCTATTATGTAAATTATTCTTGTCTATTTGTAATTGGTTTGCCTCAGTTTCTTGGATGGAGTCATCTGTATAACATAGGAAATGTTTTTTTACCCTTGAACCTCTTCATTTCCTCAGGATTGATCCTGAGTGCTGCCCCAAGCTTGAGTGGAGTTTATGTGTCATCCTCCGGCCTCCATGTTACGTTTTAGGGAATTTGTTTGTACTCAAAGGTCAATCGTACTCGTACACAGGCTTAAGTGTGTAGTGGAGATACGGAGTAAAAACAGTTACCGTTCTTTTATATCAAAATGTCAAATGAAGAGAAAAAACAAAGTCAAATGAAAGAAAGCTTACGAAAAAAATATTTGTCCACCTTTTTCTCTGACTTAAAAGCTTAATTATTTGGGGGATGGAGAAACTGAAGGGTGAAAGAAATAAAATTGGGAGATAGAATCGTTTAATTGGTGGGACATCAGCAATATTCAGATATTCTCCATCTTCCTATAAAATCGCCTTAAAAAAAATAAAAAAAATCCAACTGTTTAAATACCAACAAGGGTGGTGGTCTAGTGGTTTCAAGCTTACTCCCAAGAGGTTTGGTAGAACAAGGTTAAGAATTCGAATCCCCATTTTCGCCATGACTTGGGTCTGTTGACTTCTAGGAATTATACTAGCCTCTTGTTGGTGCTACGTTGATAGGACCAGTGGGCAGTGCTTGCGCTGGTTGTTCAGTTAGTTTGATATGTTCGCGGTTGAACACAATAATCCAAACATGATGTAGCAAGAGGTGTCTCGGCCGACATTCACTTGCACCCTCATTTTGAAGAGCCAAAAAAAGTAACAGTTCAAGTATAATTACAAATGCAAGTTTCATCAATGGATTAGCCATTGGATACAAGTTATAAAGTTCCAAGTTTACCTTAGTCCGCTACAAGGCCTACAAGTTATAAAGTTCCAACTGACGCGAATTTATAATCTTAGAGCAAATTCCAACCGACATTTTTTGAACTTTTCATTTTCTTTGGGGGGGGGGGGGGGTGAATTGGTGCACATTGGGCAAGAGTGCAAGACCAACTACCTCTTCACTGATATTTCAGGACTTCATTGAGGCAACGAAACACAGAAGACTCAACAAATTTGATAGATTATGAATCAAGCCATCCTGATTCCAGCATTTCCGGTAACAGTAACTGAAACTATTTTCTTTCTAAGGTTTACATCCAACAATAATTATTCCAAGTAACAATGAAACAAGCTGACGAGCAATGGTACAAGCTGACGAGCAAAAAAAGTAACAATGGTACAAGCTGACGAGCCAAAAAAGTAACAACGGTACATGCTGAATGAGTTCTGGCCTTCTCGGTATACAGGATTCGAGTGAACAAAGAATTCTAAATCAACTACAAAATTCTGTACAAGAGATCATGAGATGCTCAACAATAAGCTCCATTTATGACAAAATGACGTACCCAATCATTTGTTTGCTGCCCCTCATAGCTCTTCTCTCCAAGCCATGGGGTGCATTGCTCAACTTCTTCTATGGTCCCTAATTGTATTGTAAGTTACAAAATCAAATATCAATTAGTACGGCAGTGTTCCAGACTTCCAGGAATCATCTAACTTAGCTGACTATCATTGCAATGTGCAAGACATAATTGACACACTCACAAACAAGTACTCCTTATATATAAGAACTCAAAACAAAGATAAATGCGGCAAATATTTCTTTTGTAGGAAATTCTACAATCTATTCACAAGTACCAAGCAAAAGGTTATAATACCTCTAAGATAACAGCTACGAGGCCAGTCTTCCAAACAAAATTCCCCCAAAGACGAGAGCGCCAAACCACTTATTTGACGAAAACCTTTCCTCATAAGAAAAAGTCAATAAGTTTCAACTGAAGCACTTTATTCGCATTGTCAAAGTCATACACATGAAGAGAAAATAATTACCAACTTTTATTTCGTGAAAAGCAGTAGTGAAAGCATAAAAGAAAGGTTCACTTTTTTTGCAATCCTCAAGAAAGCACAAAAAGGAACACATACACTATCTACTATATCGATTGCATACACGCCACCAAAAGCTAGTCAGGGACCAATTTCTTTTTTCTTTTCTTTCTAAAGGCGGGTAGGGAAAAAGCTCGAGAGGAAAAGGGAGGAGAGAACAAAAACAACTACCACCACTTTAAACTTCAATTTTGTATACATAAATGTGTATGCATATAAAGACTAACTAGAGAGCACGTGACTACGTGAGAATGCCCAACTGTTGATGACTTGTAGTAGTTGAAGGGCCAAAAGCTACATGGAGAGGGATTTTAACTTTGGCCTCAAAAGCCAGAATAGAGATGTGGGGATGGCTTTGTGGCTTTTCTATAAATTATTTTTTAATTTTTTACACAAGGTAGCTATTTAATTTAATTTTTAATTGAAAAAAACCATGAAAATAAGAAGAAAAAAAAGTAGAAAAAATATCAAAAAAATTAGAAATCACTTCAAAAATTTGGGAAAAATTATGACACCCCACTATGATAGTAGAGAGGGCTTGGGGTTAGGTTTAGTGGCATAGGTAATGGGGAGCGATGCTCAGAAACAAAAAACAGTGGATTAGCCTCCAATATCCCATAAGAGGCCCTTCCAAGCCTTAAGAGGCCCTTCCAAGCCTACCAAGGACCTGAAAACCTACCCTGGGGGCCTCCTATGTCCACTAGGGTGTCCCATGCCACGTGGTGCAAAAATATAAACCTTCGTTCCGGGGCCACTTGGAATCTCGAAAAACGTGGATTATAGCATTCGTTTTCGGCTTCCCGGGCCACATTGTCGTTTTTGCCCAAACTTCTTCGGAGGGTCTATCATGACCCTAGACGAACGGTGCCCCGGGAGGGTCATCCGGATCACCGAACTTTGATAACACCCATGCCTTTGGTGTTCAGGCTCTTGCACCAGTGTCCGGTAAAACGCTCTTGCACCAGTGCACCAGTTTGGGCAACTTTGATATCACGGACCGGATAAGCGACTCCGTGGGCCTCCCATATCCCCTAGAGGTGTCCCGTGTCATGTGATGCGAATAAATAAACCTTTGTTCTGGGGCCACTCGGAAGCCCGAAAAACGTGGATTAGCCAATGTTTTCGGCTTCCCGGGGCCCGGTGTCATTTTTGCCCAAACTTCTCCAGGGGATCTATGAATAACCTTAGTCCTTAGAGGACCTTCAGTGCCCCAGGACATCAGGATCACCAAACTTCGATATCACCCATGCTTTCGGTGTTCAGGCTCTTACATTGTTGTTTTGTAAAAACGCTCTTACAAGCCTATTAGGGACACAATAACGGACCCCGAGGGCCTGCCATGTTCCCTAGGGGTGTCCCTTGCGATTTGGTGCGAAAATATTCACCTTTATTGCGCGGCCCTCCGGAAGCCCAAAAAACGTGGATTATATCCTTTGATTTTCGGCTTCCTTGGTTGTCGTTTTTGCCCAAACATTTTACGGATCTATCATGACCATAGAAGACCCTCGGTGCCTCGGGAGGGTTATTAGGATCCCCGAACTTCGATATCACCCCGGCCCTTACATTGGTGTTTCGTAAAAACACCCTTACAAGCCTATCAGGGACACGGTAACGGACCCCGAGGGCCTCCCATGTTCCCTAGGGGTGTCCCTTACGATGTGGTGCAAAAATATCCATCTTCCTTGCAGGGCCTCCCGAAAGCACAAAAAAACGTGGATAACCTTTGATTTTTGGCTTCCCGAGGCCTGGTTGTCGTTTTTGCCCAAACTTCTCCGGAGGATCTATCGTGACCTTAGAGGATCCTCGGTGGCCCTGGAGGGTCATCAGGATCCACGAACTCCGATTTCACCCATGCTTTCGGTGTTCGGGCCCTTACATTGGTGTTCCTTAAAAACGTCGTAACAAGCCTATCAATGACCCGATAACATACGCCGGGGGCCTCCCTTGTTCCCTAGGGGTTTCCCTTGCGACGTCGTGCGAAAAAATCCACTTTTGTTCCAGGGCCTCTTGGAAGCACAAAAAACATGGAGGGTCATCTTTGATCCCCGAACTCCGATTTCACCCATGCTTTCGGTGTTCGGGCCCTTACATTAGTGTTCCGTAAAACGCCATTACAAGCCTATCAGAGACCCGATAACAGACCCCGCTTCCTTGTTCCCTAGGGTGTCCCTTGAGATGTCATGCCAAAAACACTTTCATTCCAGGGCCCGCCCAAAAAACGTGGATTAGCCTCTGATTTTCGGCTTTTAAGGGCTCGGTTGTCGTTTTTGCCCAAACTTTTCCGGGGGATCTATCATGAGCTTAGAGGATCCTCAGTGGGAGGGACATAAGGATCCTGGAACTTCGATATCATCCATGCTTTCCGTGTTCGGTCCCTTACATTTGTGTCTTGTAAAAACGCCCTTACAAGCCTATCAGGGACACGATAACGGACCCCGAAGGCCTCCCATATTCCCTAGGGGTGTCCCATGCGATTTGGTGCGAAAATATCCACCTTCGTTGCGTGGCCTCCCGGAAGCACAAAAAACGTGGAGTATTGCCTTTGATTTTCGGCTTTCCAAAGCCTGGTTGTAGTTTTTCCCCAAAGTTCTCCGTGGGGTCTTTTATGACCTTAGTGGATACTCGGTGCCCCGGGAGGGTTATCAGGATCCCCGAACTCCGATTTCACCCATGCTTTCGGTGTTCGAGCTCTTACACTAGTGTTCCGTAAAAACACCCGTACAAGCTTATGAGGGGCCTGATAACCGATCCCGGGGGCCTCCTTTGTTTCCTAGAGGTGTCCCTTGCGACGTCAGGCAAAAATATCCACTTTCGTTCCGGGGCCTTCAAGAAGCCAAAAACGTGGATTAGCCTTCGATTTTCGGTTTTCCAGGGTTCAGTTGTCGTTTTTGCCCACACTTTTCCGAGGGATGTATCTTGACCACAGAAGACCCTCGGTGCCCCGGGATGGTCATCAGGATCCCTGAACATCGATATCACCCATGCTTTCAATGTTTGGGCCGTTACATTTGTGTTCTGTAAAAACGCTTTTACAAGCCTATCAGGGACACGATAACGATACACGAGCGCCTCCTATGTTCCCTAGGGGTGCCCCTTGCGATTTGGTGCGATCATATCCACCTTCGTTGCCGGGCCTCCCAGAAGCGCAAAAAACGCCTTTGATTTTTGGCTTCCCGGGCCTGGTTGTAGTTTTTGCCCAAACTTCTCCGGGGGATCTATCATGACCTTAGGGGACCCACGGTGGCCCGGGAAGGTCATCAGGATCCCTGTACTCCGACTTCGCCCATGCTTTAAGTTTTCGGGCCCTTACATTAGTGTTCTGTAAAAACACACTGACAAGCCTATCAGAGACCCGATAACAGACCCCAGGGGCCTCCCATGTTCCCGAGGGGTGTCCCTTGCGACGTCGTGCGAAAAAATCAACTTTCATTTCAGGGCCTCCTGGACGCCCAAAAAAGGTGGATTAGCCTTTGATTTTCGGCTTCCCAAGGCTCGATTGTCGTTTTTTCCCAAACTTCTCCGGGGGATCCATCATGACCTTACAGGACCTTCAGTGCCCCGGGAGGGACATCAGGATCACCGAACTTCGATATCACCCATGATTTCAGTGTTCGGGACCTTACATTTGTGTTCTGTAAAAACGCCCTTACAAGCCTATCAGGTACACGATAACGGACCACGAGGGCCTTCCATGTTCCCTAGGGGTGTCCCATGCGATTTGAAGCGAAAATATTCAACTTCGTTGCGGGGCCTTACAGAAGCACAAAAGACGTGGATTGTAGTCTTTTGATTTTTGGCTTCCTGGGGCCTGGTTGTTTTTGCCCAAACTTCTCCGGGGGTTCTTTTATGACCATAGAGGATACTCGGTGCCCCGAGAGGCTTATCAGGATCCCTGGATTCTGATTTCACCCATGCTTTCGGTGTTCGGGCCCTTACATTGGTGTTCCGTAAAAACGCCCGTACAAGCCTGTGAGGGGCCCGATAACAGATCCCGAGGGCCTCCGTTGTTGCCTAGAGGTGTCTCTTGCGACGACGTGCGAAAATATCCACCTTCGTTCCAGGGCCTCCTCCAGGAAGCCCAAAAACGTGGATTAGCCTTTGATTTTCGGTTTCAAGGGCTCGATTGTCGTTTTTGTCCTAACATTTTTCCAAGAGACCTATCATGACCACAGACGACACTCGGTGCCCCGGGAGGGACAACAGGATCCCCGAACTTCGATATCACCCATGCTTTCAGTGTTCGGGCCCTTACATGTGTGTTCTGTAAAAACGCCTTACAATCCTATGAGGGACACGATAATGGACCCCAAGGGCCTCCCATGTTCCCTTGGGGTGTCCCTTGCGATGTGGTGCGAAAAAATACACCTTCATTGCTGACCTCCGGGAAGCACGGATTATAGCCTTTGAAAATATACACCTTTATAGCCTTTGATTTTTACCTTCCCAGGGCCCTGGTTGTCATTTTTGTCCAAACTTCTCCAGGGGATCTATCATGATCTTAGAAGACCCTCGGTGGCCCGGGAGGGTCATTAGGATCCCTGAACTCCGATTTCACACAAGCTTTTGGTGTTCGGGCCCTTACATTGGTGTTCCGTAAAAACGCCCTTACAAGCTAATCAGGGACCCAATAACAGACCCTGGCGGCCTCCCATGTTCCCTACGCGTGTCCCTTGCGACCAATGTATTAAAAGGCGCGAGGCGCAATGAGGCGATAGTAGTCAATTGAGCCTAGGTGCAAGGCGAAGGCGCGCGCCTCAGTGAGGTGAGGCGCACTAGTGTATGACAGAAAAAATGCTATAAAAAAAACGTTTTTTTCATCAAAATCTATCTCAGGTGCGCGTTAAGTGAGCCTTAGGTGCACCTCAAGTGCGCCTCACCCTCAAAAAGCGATGGGCTGCTGCGCCTCACGCCTAGTGCGCCTAGGCGCGCCTCAGGCGCGCTTTATAATACACCGCTTGCGACGTCGTGCGAAAAAAATCCACGTTTGTTCCTGGGCCGGAAGCCCAAAAAACATTTGGATTAGCCTTCGATTTTCAGCTTCCCAGGTCTCGGTTGTCGTTTTTGCCGAAACTTCTCCGGGGGATCTATCATGACCTTAGAGGACCCTTGGTGCCCGGGGGGAGCGGGGGACATCCCTGAACTTTGATATCACCCATTACGGATCTAGCATGATCTTAGAGGACCCTCGGTGCCCCAGGAAGGTTATGGGGATCCTGAACACCGATTTCACACATGTTTTCGGTGTTCAGGCCCTTACATTGATGTTCCGTAATAACGCCTTTACAAGTCTATCCGGGGCCTACAATGTTTCCTAAGGGTGTCCCTTGCGATGTGGTGTAAAAATATCAACCTTCTTGGCGGCCGGAAGGCCAAAAACATGGATTAACCTTTGATTTCCGGCTTCCCGATCCTGGTTGTCGTATTTGCCTAAATTGCTCCGGGGGGTCTATCATGACCTTAGAGGACCCTCGGTGCCCCGGGAGGGGCATCAGGATCCCCAGACTCTGATTTCACCCATGCTTTCGGAGTTCGGGCCCTTACATTGGTGTTCCGTAAAAACACCATTACAAGCCTATCATGGACCTGATAACAAACCCCGGGGGCCTTCCATGTTCCCTAGGAGTGCCCTTTGCGACATCGTGCGAAAATATCCACTTTCGTTGCATGGCCTCCCGGAAGCCTAAAAATCGTGGATATAAGCCTTTGATTTTCGGCTTCCCGAGTCTCCGTTGTCGTTTTTGCCAAAAACTTTTTCGGGGGATCTATAATGACCTTAGAGGACCCTTGGTGACCCGGGAGGATCATCAGGATCCCCAAACATCGATATCACCAATGCTTTCAGCTTTCGGGCCCATACATTGGTGTTCCGTAAAAACGCCCTTACAAGCCTATCAGGGAAAGGATAACAGCCTCCCATGTTCCCTAGGGTTGTCCCTTGCGATGTGGTGCGAAAATATCAACCTTCATTGCGGGACCTCCCGGAAGCCCAAAAAACAGGATTATAGCCTTTGATTTTCAACTTCTCGGGGCCTACATGTCGTTTTTGCCCAAACTTCTCCAAGGGATCTATCATGATCTTAGAGGGGCATCGGATCCCCGAACACCGATTTCACCCATGCGTTCGGTGTTGAGGCCCTTACATTGTGTTCCGTAAAAACGTCCTTACAAGTCTATAAGGGACCAGATAACGGACCCCGGGGCCTCCAATGTTTCCTAGGGGTGTCCCTTGCATTGTGCGAAAATATCCACCTTCGTTGCGGGGCCTCTCGGAAGCCAAAAAAACATGGACTATAACCTTTGATTTTCGGCTTCCCGGGGCCTGGTTGTTGTTTTTGCCTTAACTGCTGGGTTCTATCATGACCTTAGAGGACCCTTGGTGCCCCGGGAGGTTCATCAGGATCCACGGACTCTGTTTCCATCCATGCTTTCGGTGTTCGGGCCCTTACATTAGTGTTTCGTAAAAACGCCCTTACAAGCCTATCAGGAACCCGATAACGGACCCCAGGGGCCTCCCATGCTCCCAAGGGGTGTCCCTTGCCACATCGTGCGAAAATATCCACCTTCGCTCCATGGCCTCCCGGAAGCCTAAAAAACGTGGATATGCCTTTGATTTTCGGCTTCCCGAGTCTCCGTTGTCGTTTTTGCCAAAAACTTTTCCGGGGGATCTATAATGACCTTAGAGGACCCTTGGTGACCCGGGAGGGTCATCAGGATCCCCAAACTTCAATATCACCCATGCTTTCAGCTTTTGGGCCCATAAATTGGTGTTCCGTAAAAACGCCCTTATAAGCCTATCGGAGACAGGATAACGAAACCCGAGGGCCTCCCATGTTCCCAAGGGTTGCGATGTGGTGCGGAAGTATCCACCATCGTTGCAGGACCTCTCGGAAGCCCAAAAAACATGGATTATATCATTTGATTTTTGGCTTCCCGGGGCATGCATATCGTTTTTGCCCAAACTTCTCCAGGGGATCTATCATGATCTTAGAGGACCCTCGGTACCCCGGAAAGGTTATCGGGATCTCCGAACACCGATTTCACCCATGCGTTTGGTGTTGAGGCCCTTACATTGGTGTTCCGTAAAAACGCCCTTACAAGTCTATAAGGGACCCGATAACGGATCCCGGGGCCTCCAATGTTTCCTAGGAGTGTCCCTTGCGTTGTGGTGCGAAAATATCCATTTTCATTGGGAGGCCTCCCGGAAGCCCCAAAAACGTGGATTATATAACCTTTGATTTTCGGCTTCCCAGGGCCTGGTTGTCGTTTTTGCCTAAATTGCTCCGGAGGGGTCCAACATGACCTTAGAGGACCCTCGGTGCCCCGGGAGGGTAATCAAGATCCCCGAACTTCGATATCACCCATGCTTTATCCAAGACATGTGTTCCGTAAAAACGCCCTTACATGCCTAAAGGGACACGATAACGGATCCCGAGGGCCTCCCATGTCCCCTAGGGGTGTCCCTTGCGATGTGGTGCGAAAATATCCACCTTCGTTGCGGGACCTCCTGGAAGCCGAAAAAAGTGGATTATAGCCTTTGATTTTCGGCTTCTCGGGGCCTGTTTGTCGTTTCTTCCCTAACTTCTTCGGGGCGTCTATCATAACCTTAGAGGACCCTTGGTGCCCCGGGAGGGTTATCAGGAACCCCAAACTCCGTTTTCACCCATGCTTTCAGTGTTCGAGCCCTTACATCGATGTACTATAAAAACGCTCTCATGTTCTCTAGGGGTGTCCCTTACGATGTGGTGTGAAAATAACCATCTTTTTTGCCGGGCCTCCCGGAAACCCAAAAAGCGTGGATTATTACCTTTGATTTTCGCTTTCTCGGGCCCAATTGTCGTTTTTGCCCAAATTTTTCCGAGGGGCCTATCGTCACCCTAGAGGACCTTTGGTGTTTCGGGACGGTCATCCGAGCCCTCGAACTATGATTTCACCAATGGATATGGGACATGACGCTCTCGCTGGGCGCTGGGACATGGTGCTCGCTGGGCGCCGGGACATGGGGGCGCTCCCTGGGCGCCATGGGTCAAGGTGCTGCGTCATGGTGCGTCAAGCCATGTCGGAGATATTGCCCTCTAGTTTCACCCGGGTAGGAGATTTTGGAACGGAGGGAATGACTTGTTGATAAAGGTAGTAGCTAAGGATTTGAAAATCAGTCAAAAAACAATATTCTTGCACACATGGAAAGTATGTTGCCCAATAAATTATGGGGAAACAGAGCATGCATTGTAAAATGCAAGCTATAATCACATACATGCACACACACACACACACACACACACACACACACACGGTCCCCCAAACAAAAAAAGAGGTCCTTTAAACCCTTGAGCAGTGACAAAGCAAGGAATCTCGTCTTAGGGGGAGGGGAGGTGAAGACGAGGCGCTTAGGGAATGAAATATCAATACGTCTTATTGATAATACTCCGTATATATAACCAGCTAAGGGTCAGTGTTTCGTGTAATAGAGTACTTTATAAGAGCTCGGCAGGGGCAGAGGAAATTTGGATAATGGATGAAAAATTTAAGCTAACAAAGGGGCGTCGCCCTGCTGGTCTCCCTAGCTCCGCCAAAGCCCTCGTGCGTAAAAATTTTACAGTTTCCTGATGAAAATATATGTCATTCTCCTAGACAAGGACACTGAAAGCTTTTGCTACTAGTGCAATGCATTTACTGAAAAATGGCACATAGTTATTAGAAAGAAGAACGCACTTTCTATCGCAATCGGCACGATTTGACAAGTCCACAGTATAAATTTGCCATCCCAAGTGGCCTGATGCCACAGCCAGACATGTGTAATAAGGCCATCCTGTTTGCATCAAAGAAGTGAAGCAATTGGATTTAAGCACGATAAACTAGAATGCAAATTGTGGACAGAGGCATAAAGGTAGTAGCAGAAAGCTTGTAAATACCCAAATCTGCATTGAATCCGCTGAGAGCAAGACTGCTAATGCACGTCGATCCGAACCCAGTGAGCCATTGCTTTGAAGAGTCCCCAAACCTCAATGCTGTAGATTTTACACCCACTTTTAGATCATCTTCTTTATCCTACAGCAAATGACCGCATCACTCATTTTCCATTCAATGCTATTTGAACAGTAAAAAAAAAACGAATTAAGAGTAGAAGACGTTTTTGTGGTTCTTTCTGAAACAGTCTCTCTACTAGGCGACTCGTTAGGGGTAAGGCTGCGTACATCTGGACCTCCCCTAACCCCGCCCTAGGCAGGATACTTACTGGGTTGTTGTTGTTGTTGAGGCGAGGCTTCTCCAGAAATCAACCTAAGACTTGTTCACTTATAATATACAGCACAAACTAACTTCAGGGCTATGGGATTGCCAAACAAAGCCCTGATACCCATGTTATCGAAAAAATACTATCCAACACAAGTAGCAACATGAGAAAACAGGAACTCGAGAAAGCAGCCATAGTCATACATTGACTTATTACTTGGCGGAGAACAGAGTTCCTATAAGTCACCTTTTTCCAGTTTTCTTTATTTTTAGTTAGGGTAAGGTCCTGGGGATCATAATGCTAGAAATCTGGAGATGCATTATGCGGTTCATCCTCAACGTCTACTTAGTGAATGGGAAAGGCCAGGGCTGACCACTTGACTCTGAGATAGGTATAGACTCTTAGGAGAGAGAATACCTGGTGTGCATAAATAGTATCATAGACCAACGTCCAACAAACACCAGAAATATACAATGGGAAGACAATAGCGGGGTCCAGACTTCCTCTGACAGCAGACCACCCTAATAGTGCTCCCCAGTTGAAGGTCAAACCAAGATATGCCTGAGGCTGCAATATCACAAATGATTTTCTCTACACATGAGTAAAGAATAATTCTGATGTCAAGCAGTAAGGCTAAAGGACAATGTCATATGTAAAGTCATTACCCAAAACGTCAACCTCTTCATAAGGGGATATGAGAAGACTAAAAGCAAGGATGAGGCCCCCAAAACGCGGCTGTTGTAATTGAAGTCATGAACCAACGCTTGTAGTTAGTCAATAGAATCAATATAATGTACGGCTAATTTTGTCTTGATTTCAGAGGCATTACAAAAGCACCATTTGTCATCTTTTATTACTTAATTTACTAGCGTTCGGAAAGAAAAAATGTAGTATAATATTGTGCATTTTAGCACAAATGTGTATGTTTCTCAGAAAAATTGCGACATCACTGATATCCATCTCAAAATCTGTACAAGGGCGGGGATACTTGACATAACCAAGAGGAAGCATTTTTCCCTTCATATTAGCTTAATGACTGTACAAGAAGCCATGTAGCAAACCCCCCCCCCCCCTTCTTGAACTAAGAACTGTTTGATTCGGTTGGTTTGGATTTCTTGTCATGTTTCCATATATACATAGAATTTTTATAGATAAGAAATTTTTTATTAAAACTGAAAGAATGTACAGTGTAAGACAACAAGGACTCCTCAAAAAATAAAGATTGGGAAAACAAGAAAATAATTACAACTCTCCCCAATGACATTGAACATCAGCAAGGGGCACTCCCTTAAAAGCCCCAGCTGCCTTAGCCCATATAGACGCTAGATAAACTACCCGATCCCAAACAAAATCAACAGGGTCTAGATGTCTCAGAAAAAAAACCAAGCATTCCGCTGCAACCAAATGCACCAGAAGATGCATAGAAATATACATAGAATAACTCTATCATAACCATTAACCCCCTTTCATATTTTTTCGGACATTTTAAATTTCAAAGAACATTCGAGAATCACCTAAATAATCTTACTCTGCTTCGTCGGGATGGGGAGAATTGTTTGCATTTGTTTGTGATGTGTAGTTTTGCCAGGTCCTTGTGGGATAGGTTGTTGTGTGGGGAGTCCTTTGTGTGCCGTGCTACGGTGGGTCATTTCCTTCAGTTGCGATTTTCTGCTATGAGGAGGGGGAAGGAGGACAAGATTTTGTGGCGGTGTGCTTGTTTGGCTATTCTCTGGTGCATTTGGCTAGAGACGAACTCGAGGGTGTTCTCCGATGTGGGGTTGAGTATTGATTTGGTTTGGGAACATATAGTTTACTTGGCCTCCCTTTGGGCTAAGGCGGGTGGAGCCTTTGAGGGTGTGCCACTTACAATTATTCAACGCCATTGGCGTTACTTGTAGATATTTTGTTCTTGTTCTTTGAGGATACCTTATCCTCCTCTATTGTATTCTTTCACCAATTGTTTAATAAAATTTTCTCTTATCAAAAAATATCTCACTCTAATTACATTTTGGCACAAGTCCCACCAACTAAGTATTACTATTACTCAAACTTTCTAATTTTCTTCTTTGATTTTAAAATTCAAAGAACATTCAAGAATCACCTAAATTATCTACTCTACTAACACTTTGGCACAAGTCTCACCAACTAAGTATGCTATTACTTGAACAGTTCTTGGATTTTATCTTTAGAAAAACTCAAACTGTTCTTGGATACCAGCCGGCCGAAACCCAATCTCCCTTCAGCTTGGGAGTATACACCAAATCCTAACCGACAAGGTGATCTTTCCCACTCTCCATCAGCCTCTCACAACAAAAGCTCCCTCATCCTTCTCTCTATCCTATTCGTCACAACTAATAGGAGTCGTTTTTTTAGAGAAAGAAAAGATATATTGATATACATCAAAAAGTGTCAACTGTACAACATAAGAGGACAAGACAGCCTGTCAAAAACACTTACAAATTAGCCCAATTCTGCTGAATCTCAGTAACTGTGTAGCTCCGAAACGCTCCTGCAGCCTTATCCCATAAGGATGCTAAATACATAACTCTATCTAAAAGCATCCCAAGAGTAATGGAAACTTTATTGAACACCCTTACATTCCTCTAAAACCAAATGCAACATAAAACTGTGAGCACTGCACAACGCCACAGCAGCCTTCTCTTCTTTCCTCCCCCAAAACCCAGAAAACTAATTTATAAAAAGTAAAAACTCCACCATAGTAGCAGGAAACACCCACCTCTCCCCAAGCACACCAAACATCCTACCACATTGGAAAGGGGCCACATCACACCCAAAGTATACATGTTCTGCTGTCTCACTGCTTGCCTGGCAAAGAAAACAAATATCCGGTGACAGCATAGTTCCCTTAGTTTTAAGGCGCGCTTAAGCGCGAGGCGAGGCGAGGCGACCTCAGCGCCTCAGACCCTCTGAGGCGCGTCAACGTACGCGAGGCGCACATGAGGCGCTCGAGGCGCGAGGCGAGGCGCTTCACTCCAAAACTTTGATTTTGTTCAATTTTTCATATAATCTTGTTAATTTGTTCAATTTCTATAATATTTAGCAAGTTGTTTTCTATTTCTATCTTGACTTTAAGCATTCTAGTATATGTTTAATGCGTTATGAGTTAAAAATACTATATAAATAATTTTTAAGTATTTAAAAAAAAGGTGTGCCTCGTGTACGTGAGGCGTGCGCCTTCGCCTTGCGCCTCGCGCTCCGACTCCGAAGACACTTATCGCCTCCAAGCGCCTCGCGCTTTATAAAACTAAGATAGTTCCAGGCCTCCTTCGTTAGCGCAAATCATAGTATTAATCCTATGCAAAGATAGAGTCCACACAAACACCCACACCTAACAGGACTCTTAAAAAGACAAAGATAGGAGCGACGGATACTAGCAAGCACAACAGTAAATCCGACTTCCCCCCCCCCCCACCCCAAAAAAAAAGGGAGAAATACACGCCCTTCCACCCAACCAAATGGTTAGCAGACCTCAGAGTCACCCTAAGAAGAACACCAAGGTAAGTGAAGGACCACTAATGCACATGATACCCCACCAAACTAGCTAAGGAACCCAAAATACTATCATCCACACAAATCCTTGCTAGACTACACTTTAATTTTGATTGATTAAAAAACTGACTTTTCTTTTTTGCAATTATTTAGAATAAATGAATTTAAGTAGAACTGTTAGCTTGCACAATGTTGGTTATTTTGTTTGGAGCAACGGGATAATGTAAGGGGTTGTTTGGTTGGGGGTAATGATTAAGGGGTAATGGAATAAATTTATAGGCTAAAATAGTAAGGTGGAGTGGTGATGAGGGTAATGATTAAGGGGGGTAATGGAGAAAATGAAGGGAAAATAGGGGAAAACCATTACCCTAGGGGAGGTGGGTTTCTATTATCCCCTAGTTTTGGGTAATCATTACCCTCCTTCTCACAAAATCTAACTCCTACTACTTCACATACCTCCCATTTTAGCCTATAAATTCATTCCATTACCTCCTTAATATTACCCCCAACCAAACGGCCCCTAAGTATATATATATATATATATATATATATATATATATATATATATATATATATATATATATATATATATATATATATGCTTAATACTAGTGACATTTTGACCACCAAAAGAGAAGTTGGTAGGAAAATAAAGGTAATTAAGAGACTCAAGAGCATCAGAGGGCCTCGCCCTCGGCGGAGGACTTCCTGGGTGGTTGTTGCTGTAAGAGCATGAGAGGGAAGAACTTTTTGGTCATACAAAATAGAGGTTTCACCGAGGTTCTCTAAGTTTCTGAAACTGAAAGCTAACTTTCAAGAGAGTAATTGTGTAATAGTAACACCTCCAGTGTTTCAAACGAAGTGTTTTACATGTCCTATTTAGCTGACGTTAGTGTTTTGAATCACAAAATTTGACATAAATGTTTTGAGTTCTCAGGATCGATGTTCCCCAGGGACGTTGCAAAAAATAGTAACAGCCCTTTTTGGTAGTGTTAGCTATGGAAAGTTTTTCTGATGTTATTGAAGTTAGCTATTGAAGGTTATGGGTTATACCTATGTAATTTTGGAGACAGAAGTGGAAGACAAGGTTAACTTTGGTTAAGTTGTGACTTGTGACAGTAACATGTTGAAAGGCAAAAAAATATTGGTAGAAAAGCATAGGTTAAATTAGGGTAAAGCAATTATTAGTTGAAGGCAAGAGACTACTGGTACAAAAAGTATGCTTCCTACCTATAATTGTTCAACTGAAGGAGAATTCCAAGACCCAATAGCAGTTGTAACCCTAGAAAGGAAATCCCTTGGAATGGAGTCAAAAGACCACTTGCCACTGGTCTTTGCCTAGTGCGTTCCACCTGACAAAAAGCATCTCATTAATCGCCAAGAAAAACATAAATAATAAATAATGGAAATTGGAACATATGCATATGTGACAAAGTCACTAGTTTTTGCTGGATTTCTGAGCTAAACCAAATCAAATGAACCAAATCATAAAATTTTTCCAAATAAGCACACTCTTCTCCAAGCCAGTTCCATCTTTTAAATATCGTAGTTATGTGTTTAATGTGCAAACATATTATCCAAATACTTGTGTTTGGTAATGATGAATGGCTGAGTCTTGACTCAAATTGAGCATAATCAATCCAATCCAATTAGGTATTTATAAGGGAGAAAGATGACTCCAATGCTGCATTGAAAATAAGAGGCTACCATAATTCCTGTTAACAATCGAAATTTATTTAAATGCAGCTGATCATGGTCAACCTTTTGTAACCACAAAAGGAGTACCTATTTGTCTATTCAAACAGTTATAAAAGCATATAGGCATGGGAAGACCAATAACTTCACTGTATTCTGTTCCCATTCAGTACACTCGATACTTCAAAGGACGCAATTAATGATAAACTGAAAGAAATTTAGCTACGCTTAACTGGTAAATTCAAGGGAGGAAGATACGAAAATGAATTGCAGAATAATCCAATTACCTTTACATCAATATCCTGATCAAGAAGATCATTTATGGTACAACCAGCTCCTCGCAGAAGAAAAGCCCCACAACCAAATAATGCGAGCAACTTGAAATCAGGAAGGTTTCCCGGCTCTGCTGCCAAAGTAATTGACCTAAGAGACAAGAGATAGCGATGAAGGGAGCAAATTGATGTTTCAAGAAGCATGCAATTATAGTTAATATTGATTTCATGATAAGACTATTTAGTTCTTTATCAACACTTGTTATCTAAATAACAATAGAAACACCCAATGAGGACTCCGCCTACAGAGCTCAAGGTGTATATAGCACTACCCCTTATAGCTTGCATTATACTCTGTAACCTAATGGTGCTTAAATAATGCAAAAAATTATCTCTTTGATGTGAAAATTTTTCATTTTAACAAGTATAAGCATTCTATTATTTTTTCAGCTAGAAGCATAATTAGACAAGTGAACAAAGAATAAGTTTTACAGTGGCAGACCAAAGAAAAGCAAACTAAACCACTCATTCTCCAATCGCAAAATAGAAAAAAATGCATAGTTGTGTATCTCATTGTTGTGTATCTCAAGGAATTCAACACACACTTGACATCGCTATTCGCTCACTTGCAAAGCAAAAGGAGGTCATGTATAGTTGGGGTGCTTGAGATATGTTGACCAAATCTTATAGCCACTAATCAGGCTAGTGGAAACATCTCTACTAAATTTCTTTTCATTCCTATAACAAAATGAGCTCAGAAGTAGACACGCACGGGCTTCATCTAGAAACAACAATCACATTCAGTCCTGGTATTCAGCCCTGGCACCGCCTGCTGCAAATAATCAATTGCGGAAAGTATTCATGCAGTCTCCCACATTATTTCTCTCTAATCAAAAAACGAAACTATCTAATCACCTACCTAATTATGAATATGATGTAATCATTCTTACTGAAACATTACACAACAGTTCAAACAAAATATTTTTTTTAGATAAAGAGAAAGTAATATTATTAGAGTAAAGCCAATCTTACATCCTAAGAGGACAAGGAATCCTCAAAAGGAGTCTATTTACAAGGCAGCCCATTGAAGCATAACCTGTGTAACAAGCTACCTACGAAAACACCCAACAGCCTTAGCCCACAAAGAGGCTAAATAGACCACCCTATCCCACAACATATCAACTGACATTGAAACACTAGAAAAGGCCCTAGCGTTCCTCTCAAGCCATATACACCAAAGTAGTGTGAAAAGAACACTCCTCCACAACAGCTTCTTTTTTTCCTTCCTCCACCCAAGTCCGACTCACCTCTCTTGTAGGGACTCCAATTAACGACAACTCAAAATTCGACGGTGAACAAAGGTTGATAGCACCCTAAAACAGCAACAATCTAGAAAAGCAAATGCCATAGAAGACCCAGAACACAATATAGAACCATTCTAAACAAAATCGAATACAAGCAATCTCATAGAATTAATTAACAAGAAGCAACATGATAAAACAATTACAAACTAACAAAAATCATCATTTCTGAATATTCTCATAGGCTAATTAAGAGCAAAATGGCCAAGGCAATGCAAACTAACAAACATCTTCATTTCCAAATTCTCAATAGGCTAATTAATAGCAAAATGAACAAGGCAATACAAACTAACAAAAACCTTCATCTCCAGATTCTCAAAGGCTAACTAATACAAATGGGCAATGACCAATCCCCAAAAAAAAACATACTAGAAATTCAAATTATAGTTATTAAATTCCTAGCTTACCACATACATGGCCAAGCAAGCAACCAAGTCCCAATTGCATTATGCATGCGAGCAAGCCTAGCATATGGCCTAGCCTTTTGCGGCAAATACAAATCAACCCATGAAGTCTGTGATTGACTTTGACTTTGACTTTTCAATTCTTTATCATGGTCGCCATTATCGCCACTTGAAAGGGTTGAAAAGAGGGCATTTTTACCCAATGTAATGTAAGTGGGGGGCCCCATCTTGAAATTCGGTCGCCATAGATCATAAATGAAGGTGTAATTGTTGGATTTAGAGGTGTGGAAGTGGAATTTGAAGGAAAGAGAGTGATTAGGGTTAGGGTTAGGGTTAGGGTTAGGGTTAGGGTTAGGGTTAGAGATTGGAGAGGAAAGGGAGGAGAGAGAAAGTGGGAGAAGTGTCCGACGAGTAGAGCGGGAGAGACGATACAAAGCAGCCATTACTGAATTATTAGGAGAGAGAGAGAGAGAGAGAGAGAGAGAGAGAGAGAGAGAGAAAAGGGGTGGATCAGCAAATAGTGTAATTGTAATTCTGTTACAAAGTGATAAAAACCCTTAAACCCGCGCAATTACTCTGTATTCAGGCCTCACAATCACAAATCACAAATCACAAATTTACAATGCTCGTTTTTGTTTTCGTTTAATTTCTTTCTTTAAACTCTTAGGAGCCGTTTAGTTGGGGATAATGATTAGAGGGGTAAAGGAATAAATTTATAAGCTAAAATGAGAAATATGTGAGGTAATGTGGGTTAGATTTTTTGAGAAAGAGGGTAATGATTACCACAAATTGGGTGATAAAAGAAACCCACCTCCCCTAGGGCAGTGATATTCTCCCATTTTCGTTCATTTTCTCCATTACCCCCTTAATCATTATCCTTATCACCACTTTACCTTACTATTTTAGCCTAAAAGTTTATTCTATTACCCACTTAATCATTACCCTCAACCAAACTGCCCCTTAATTTTATTCAATGAAAATTATTGGCTCTTTATATTAGGGTAGAATTTTGATTTATAGTTTTACCCGTTTTCATGAAACTCTATACATTGAGTTTAGGAAATGCAAAAGTTTTTCGGCTTTTTCCTCTGTGAAACGAGAGTTTGGTATTTTCGCCTACGATAGTGTTTATGCTATGATAAAAATACTTGAATATTACGATAACTCTATCCCTTTTAATTTTTATTGATTAATCTGTGTTGAATTTTAGCATACTTTCTACAAATGAATAAGTTCTAGTAGCCTGTTTTCTTGCTACTCTTAGCTCCAAAATTTGAAACAAAGGGACGCTACACTTCATTGGGACAACTAGACATCATTTGATTGTTTCCCTCCATGGACATTCTTGTAAAACTGAAGATTTATTACACGCACTAGCAACATGCCGAGACAGGCATCTGAAAGCATTACAAAAAAAAAGTAACACATTCAAGCAGAACCACATACATGAGCGCACATGAAAGGACACATCCAAGTTCTAGCAACATAACTGATCAAACACGTACAAGCAGGGGTGAATCCAGAAAAATATTAGAGGGGGTTCAGTCTTTTTTTTTAAGCTTCTCTTCTCTTTTGCCTTTCTCTCTCATCTAGTAATGGGTCAAAGGGTCACTAAGTGGTCCAAGTTGAGTCAGTTTCTAAAGCAAGTGGGACAATTTATGGATAATTAATATTTTTTTTCTAATTTTACGAAAGCAACTTCAATTTTTTTTTTTCCAAGTGGAGTCACTTCAATACTCAAGCTTGTGAGTACATCCGCCACTGCGTACAAGCTAAGTACATCTATACTTTAATCATACGAACTATGTTTATCTTCACAATCTAATAACGATAAAGATGACGTTGTGGTCTAGCTTGTTGGCATTCTTTGTAATGATTCTCATTAATAAAAGAATGCTTAATTATCAAAAAAAAAAAAAAAATAACGATAAAAATTTGCATATTGCTTACCTTGTTATGTATGCTAGGAATATCTGGAATTTGGTAAGTATGCAGTTTACAAAACAACAATTAAAATAAAGTTAACAAAAGGTAGCATTTAAACTCTAAAATTCATTCAGTCAAGATGACGGATCGTCAGAGAACAACAATTTTTATTTTTTTTATTTTTTTTAGGATGGTAAGGAGGCCCCACCTAGAAGGAGGGGAAAGGGGATAAATTCCTCACTAGGTGGGTTGATAGGATTTGAACCTGGGTCTTCCCCGAGTTTAAGTGATGTGGTTGCCATCTCGGCTCCCACCTCAATCCTCGTCACAGAACAACAATTATCCTCAAAGCCATAATTCCAAAATTGCTAACATTAGACTTTCACATTGTAGAAGCTGTTTGGTCAAAAGAGATGCCAACCTAAATTCCTTTAGTATGATCAATCTGTTATTCCATCAGCCAGATACTGACCAATACTAAGGTTGGAATTTGCATTGATTCTCAGAAAATCTCAGTTTTGGTACAAAATACATCAAAACGTGATACCTTCTCGTCGCCCAAAAGTTCTTGAACAGGTCATGTTGCATCAATGCAGACCTCCAATAATCTTCAATACTCTGGAGAAGTACTCCATCACTAGCACGAACAAAAGAGGAGAGATAGGATCTCCTTGGCGAATGTCTCTCGCCCTCAAAGTATGTAGCCAATGAGGAACCATAAACACATAAGAAAAAGGTAGCAGACCTTACACAACAGAGAACCCAATCAGAGAATTTAATCCATTTCATTTTACTCTTCTGTTTCAACAGGGACTCAAGAGCATAGCTGACATTAAGAAACTTTCTTCTGGCTTCAGTTTCATTAAGCTGTAATTTTACATCAAGAGGCGTGTTATTTGCTGCAACTTGAGCATCTAGCATGGCCTGACGATCCAACTGTTCTTGCTGAAAAAGATCTCCATATTCAGATTTATGAAGCTTCTTCATAGCATATCTAACATTCCTCAACTTCCTACACACTTAATACAACTCAGTACCAGAAACTGTGGCACCACAAGCAGTGTTCTATTGGATATGCTCCTTAGCTAGAAAGGTCTGTTCTATTGTAAGTTGCTCTTTGATGTGTATCTCCTGTGTCAATTATTCTGTCTCACACAGTACATATATAATCTGCTATAAGTAAACTGTAAACTGTCCTTGTAATTGAGATTGAGTTTTACCCCTCCTGGGACAATGAACTTGAAAGTACTAGCTAATCTTTTTTTTTATCTACCCATTTATTTTCCCATAGGAAAAGCAAGAGGCCAGGTTTATGTCCTGTTTTTCTTGTGTATCCTTTTGGTGTTTTTTTACAGTTCTGTTGGTTTTGTGGCCTGTCATCATCCCACTAAGTCCAACATGCATGATCATATATAAATGTGGTAATTTCATTTGTACAATTGGTTTTCTCCTTCAGGAATTATGTCAAGTTTCAAGATTTCTTCAAACTTCACTCAGCAATACTCAATACATATCGTGCTTGACTCCACAAACTGTGTGATTTTGAGCTATAGTAACCACTTCCGTTTATATCTTTGTCTTGTCCTGACGTCCTGAGCCAAATTAAAGGTGCATAAAAGGGCAGTAGGATTATGGAAGAGCAGAGACAATATCATAATGTTTGATGTCTACTTCTTAAAATTAAAAGTAGTTCATCTAAAATTATAATCATAAGAAAAGTAGTTCATCTAAGAGTTATGTTATGTTACGATATGTTAGGTTATCGTATATTAGGTTCGGTTGCAATATGTTAGGATACGGATGGTTACGTTAGGTTACTCCGTATTATATTTGGGCTCATTAAAGTAAGCTCAGTTAGCATAGGAAATTAGGTATAATTTCCTATCTCCTATATATATTGCAATCTGTAGCCTTCATAACTATCTTAATACAAAATCTAATCTCTGTTCTGGTTGTGGACGTAGCCAATTGACTAATTGGTGAACCACATATGTCTAGCTTCTGGATCATCTTTCGGCATTGATCAAAGTAAGTTCTCCTTTCATTGAACGTTGGGATGGTACAGGTGTATCCTACCGGACTTGCAAGATTATGTAAGGCAGAAGATGGAGGGCAAGTTACGGCCAAGAAGACATGACTTGAAGAGCGATGAGGTTGAACCGGAATAGGAGAAGGTGTTGGTACAAGTGTTGGGGCAGGAGGGGGAGCTGATGATGTAGGCATTAGTCAAGCAAAAGAACAAGCAGAAGTTCACATTGTGACATGGTTTCAAGTATGAAGAGTATGGAAGAAGAAGGTTTAAGGTGGATGAGATGCTATCTAATTTTTCAAGCTTTGTATAGGGAGTGGGAATGACATGGTTACATATGTAGGTTTACATATAGGATGACATGGTTACATAAATAGGTTTACCTACATATGTGCAATATATGTAAATCTTTGAGTGGGAATGTTAGTTTCAACGCTTAAATCGTGATTCAAGTTGTGTCAAGCTATATTATTATTAAGAGTATAATCCATATGTAACTCATATGTGAGTGTTCCACATCGAAAGAATGGAAGAGAGGAGACTAGTATATAAGTTGTTGGTTACTCCACCTAACACCAATTGGTTTAAGATGGAACCCCACTGGGCTTGTATGCAGTCTACTCTCCTTCACGTGTGTGCCTGCAGGAGGTAGGCCCATTGAAGATTTAATATGGTATCAGAGCCTATGGTGAAGATTCTTGCCCATTATTTTCCCCCGAAGGGAGCCCATGGGCCATGGGCATGTTGAACCTCATATTGAGGGTGTTGACCTACCTCCAGATTGTCGAATTGAAAAGGACTCAGATGTGAGGGACACATGTGAGTGTCCCACATCGAAAGAATGGAAGAGAGGAGACTAGTATATAAGTTGGTGGGTTACTCCACCTAACACCAATTGGTTTTAGGATGGAACCCCACTGGGCTTGTATGCAGTCTACTCTCCTCCACGTGTGGGCCTGCAGGCGGTAGGCCCATTAATAATTTAATAATTATATTCAGTAGCGGATCTAGAATATTAATGTTGGGTATGCACAATTATTAATTTTTTTTTCTTACAAATGTTCTACTAACTAATAAAGTTAATAACATCAAATCAGATTGAGTTGAGTTGAAAAAAATATTCCTAGAGAGAGAAATCATCTCCCCATGGGAGAGTCAAGCCACCGTACAAAGAAAAAATTTAAGCGCATATTCCCTTGGAACAATGAGTCTGAGGGAAATCCAAACCAAGAAATCAATGAAGGGTCACAACTCCCAGCAGGATCAATCCCATGAATTGAATCCCAATTTGAACAACTCATATACTCCAGCTAATCCCCTTCTCTTGCATGGGCAACAACAAATGTCCTATCACGATAAGGTCATCAAGCACACTGTGTATGCCCATATTGCAAACCCTCTATCCCTTACCTGGAAGAATGATGAAGCAGGTGATGATTCGGATGATGACCAACTGGATTCTGAAGAAGAGGAAGACCCGTTGTGCCCAAAAATACTCCTCACAAAGGAAGAAAAGAAAAGGCCTCGAGACCCATGGCACAAAGCCCTGATTATCAAGATGTTTGATAGGAGGGTTAGCTTCACTCAACTAAGTAAAAAACTCCATCAGAAATGGGCTCTAAAAGGTCAAATGGAGCTAATTGACATTACATGTGACTACTATATAGTTAAGTTCTCTAACCTAGAGGACTATTACCATGTCCTCACTCAAGGGTCATGGCTGATTAATGATAGCTATTTGACCATTCATAAATGGACTCATGATTTTGTTCCTGATGAGGAACCTATAAGATATCTCACAGCTTGGATTCGTATACCTACACTAGGTATTGAATACTTCAATGGTAAATTCCTCAAAAAGATTGGCAACAAAGTGGGGAAAATCATTAGCGTTGATCATCATACGTCTAATGTGGAACGGGGGAAATTCACAAGGCTTAGTGTGGAGATTGACCTATCTAAGCCATTACTGTCCAAATTTCGTCTGCGAGGCAAGATTTGGAGAATTCAATATGAAGGCCTAAAACTGCTCTGTTTCCACTGTGGTCGGATTGGTCATAATGAAGATCTTTGTAATAAAAGACCAGTGGTGGAAGTTCCAGCTGCAAACAACGCCATGGTTGGAGCCCCTCGTGATCCCACCAAAGTTGTCCATGAAGCTGGCCCAAAGAATGTAGAAGACTACGGGGAATGGATGCTTGTGAAGAAGCCTCCTTGCAAGAGCAATCCCAGAACAGGGGAGAAAGAGCCACAAAACCCGAACCCGGAGATAAACGTGCAAAACCTAAACCTGAAAAATACTCGGGCCCCTCCAAAACAGAATGTTGTGAAGGAATTTCTAACTACTAACATGATCATACATGCATAATAGAAATTCGATTAACCCAGAAAAACGTGTGATTACTGTAATTAAATATCAAATCGAAATCCTACCTCACTCCTTTGGTTGATGGTTGGATGAACAGTGGTTGCATTGGGTATGGACTAACACATCAGATGTCGTGCCTCAACTGGTATCCACACACAGGCTCGAATCCACACGTCAGTATGCTAGTACAACGATCCCGTTCACAACCTCCATTCTCTCCTTACTCTAATGACACACAGTTAGGGTTTCGTGAAAACTGATTATCACGTGTAACCCTAACTGACCAGGAGTCATGATATATATATATATATATATATATATATATATATATATATATATATATATATATATATATATATATATATATAGAGAGAGAGAGAGAGAGAGAGAGAGAGAGAGAGAGAGAGAGAGAGAGAGAGAGAGAGAGAGAGAGAGAGAGAGAGAGAGAGAGAGAGAGAGAGAGAGAGAGAGAGAGAGAGAGAGAGAGAGAGAGAGAGAGAGAGAGAGAGGAGGGCTGATTAGGTTAAGTGTGTGATGGGCCTAATCCGAATTATACCCTTCTAATAAAACGAGCCTGTTAAGTGTGCGACCCTGCTGGTTTACTTAATGTGGCAGTAAGTCCAAAACTCTTTTCGGGCCCACAAACCGTAATTGGTTTCTAGCAAAACATTACGATTACCCATATTAAGTAAAGATCGGTTTCCACAATCCAACCAATAATGCAATTATTAATTCTTATTATGATTAGTTCATAGGGCAAATCCAACATGCAGGTCACCAGAGTCAAAACCGGTCTCGAAATAAAAGGAATTTGCAACCAATTGAGAAAGAATCCTCAAGGGCGCAATCTTCGGGGTCGAAATATTTTGTTTTGGAGGAGATGAATACAGCTGACTTTGGGGAAAAAATCACGAAAGAGGTTCCTTAATTTTTGGGAACTGAGCACAACATGGACACTAGCCTAAACGAAGGGATTGATCATATCCAATCTCTACAGATTACAGAGGAGCAAAATATGGAGACTTTTGAGGAACATAATATGGAAACTGAATCTCCATCAATTGAGCCAAATTTTAAAAATACCTATATACCCAGTGGCCCTTTCCTTAATGGAATATCCAGCATCATTAAATTATCCCCTCTCCACCCTAATTACCAAAAAATAAATCCAACCCCTAGGGCAACTCAGAAATCCCTTACCAACAAGGAAGCCTCTACCACTGATAAATCCCAAGCCAGCAACCGAGCCCCTGTTAAGCCATTCACAAATTCTACCCAGCGTCCCACACCAAAGGAGAATCGCCATCCTTTTAACGGAGACACTAGGACCACAAAAGCCTTCGGTCTTCCCCGCCAACCACTTATCCAGTGAGTGAACATGGATCCAACCCCCACAACCCCAACCAGGGTAGTACCCCGTCACTTCATCCCATCGACTCCCACTTCGGCGTGGTGGTGACCCACCGATCCTGAATCCTCACCTATGTGTCCCTCCACCACTAGCGTACAAACTGGTGGTGGAATTCAAGCCGATTTCGATCAATGCTTTGCCTCGGGATCTGATATGCAGAATCTCCATGCCACCCATGATGGAGGATGCTTTCCTTCTTCTTAGAAGTTGTTCTGTTCCCCAAGCCTCTGTGTCTTTTATGGATATGAATAATAATTTTCCAAATCATATTGCTTCCCTCCACCAACTCAATTTCCTGGTGAGGAATGTTCATGGTGTGAGAAGTCGTGAATTTTTCAATACTTTGCATGAATTTATTCGACTTTACAAAACAAAAGTTATGGCCTTGGTTGAAGCTTGGATCAATGGTGCCCAAGCTGATCATGTCTGCAATCAAATAGGCTATGACGGGCGGCTATGAGTTGATGCTGAAGGGTTCAGAGGAGGTATTTGGCTCCTTTGGAAAACTGAGAAAGTTCTATCTAGTAACACCTATCTCTCTCCACCCTCAACACATTACTGTAGAAACTAAGAGCTCCAATGGGATGTTCACTGCAATTTATGCTAGCCCTAACCCTATGGGATACTCTACGTGAATTTGCAAGAATCAATAATAGGCCTTGTCTATTGGCAGGAGACTTCGATGAAACTCGCACTCTTGAGGAAAGGACTGGCAACTCTAGTGGCATGGCTAGACATTGTCAAAACTTTAACGAATGGATAGATGAGCTCGCACTCATGGAATTAAATTTCTCTAGGCCTAAATTTACTTGGAGCAGGGGTAATTCACCTCGTACTTATACCGCTGCACGCTTGGATCGTGCCCTTTGTAATGGTCCTTGGCGTCATAATTTTGAGGAAGCTTCGGTGCGCCACCTAGTTGCCAACAGGTTAGGTCATACGCCACTCTTAATTAGCCCTTTCGGGTTTGTACCAATCTCTTCCACTGGTAGACCATTTAGATTTCAAGCAGCCCGGTCACTTCGTGACCAGTTCAAGGATTTCCTTGAGCATCACTGGCATAATTCGCTGGTCCTCAAGGAGAATCTGCATAAGCTTGCTGACGAACTCATGCAATGGAACAAGGAGGTATTTGGAAATCTCTTCCGCAACAAGAATCGTATTTGGGCTCGACTTGAAGGGGTCCAAATACGTTTGGCTCAATAACCTAATCATCATTTAATTGAACTGGAGAAATAGTTACGGACGGATCTTGACCAAGTTCTCGATAAAATCCATTTATTTTGGGCACAAAAAGCAAGAAAGGATTATTTAATCGATGGAGATAGAAATACCAAAAATTTCCATGCAAGCACTGTTATTCAAAGGACCTTTGGGTATGGGAGCCCAATGATTTAAAAAAAAATTCTTGAATTTTTTCGAAACCTTTACTCGGATCCGCCCTCTCTACCTTCGAGTCCCAGAGATCCTTTCTCTATTGTCTGCAACAAATTTCCTCCAATCTCTGAGGTGGACTACTCTGCACTTGCTAGACCGTACTCAAGAAGTGAGATCAAAAAAGCACTGGATATGGGGCCTTATAAAACTCCGGGCCTTGACGAGTTTCAAGCTATATTTTTCCAAAAGAACTGGGAGGTGGTGAAGGACAGTGTGTGTGATCTAGCCATCAATGTACTTGATGGGGCGGCTTTTCCTCCTAATCTCAATGATACCATGCTTTTTTTGATACCCAATGTGGAAAACCCTCAAAGTGTCACTCAACTCCGACTTATTAGCCTATGTAATGTGGCGTTCAAAATCATTACAAAGGCCATAGTCAATAGACTCAAAAACATCCTCCCGAAGGTGGTCTCTCCCAATCAAGCAAGCTTCGTCATAGGACGACAAATCACAGATAATGTCGTTATTGTACAGAAGGTCATTCATTCCATGACAACGAGTGGGCGTAATAAAGCTATGATGGCCATCAAAATCGATCTTGAAAAAAGCCTATGATCGCATTCGATGGAATTTCCTTCTACACACACTTATGGACCTTCGCCTTCCCCAACAAATGGTAGAGATCATTATAAACTACTGTGTAACTTCATGCAATATGAAGATCTCTTGGCATGGCAGCCTTACAGACGCATTCCACCCCTCTCGCGGAGTCCGTCAAGGTGACCCATTATCACCTTATAAATTTGTGTTGTGTATGGAGAGGTTGGCTTACATCATCGAGCAAGCTACAAGAGTTGGGGATTGGAACCCGATTATGCTTAGCAATGGCGGCCCCAAACTAACTCATTTATTCTTCGCCGATGATTTGGTTCTTTTCGGGAAGGCATATGTGGACCAAGCTAATATAATCATCAAGTGCCTCAACAACTATTGTGAGGCCTTGGGCGAAAAATTCAGTAACGCCAAGTCTCATGTATTATTTTCCAAAGCAGTAAGTAATACACTAGCAGAAGAGATTAGCGACAAGCTTAATATCCTGATCACTGATGACCTCAGCTTCTATCTTGGTGTGCCTACCCTCTCTATAAGAGTCACGAAGGAGACCTACAAACACATTGTGAATAAGTTTAATTCCAGACTTGCTGGATGGAAAACTCGTTATCTCTCTTTGGCTGGCCGAGCTACTCTCGCTCAATCAACTATCTCAAGTCTGCCATATTACTCTATGCAATCCTCTCTTTTACCCAGGGCAGTCTGTGAAGATATAGAAAAAAAATGCAGAGGGTTTTGTGGGGAAGCACTGAGGAGCAATAGCGCATACACCTAGTCAGCTGGGACAAGGTGGCGCAACCCAAGAGTGAGGGTGGTTTGGGGTTGCGTTCTATTCACCAATCCAATGCTGCTTTTCTTGCAAAGTTGGGATGATGAGTCCTCAATGAACCCACTAACCTATGGTCTCGAGTCATCCGTTCTAAGTATTGTCGTGGTCGTAATGACATCGACATGTTTCGACCAGTCAAAGAAAGTTCACATACTTGGAAAAGTATACTCCATGGTGCTCCCACACTTAGAAAGGTTGAGATGTCCTGTATTGGTAATGGTACCAAGACGCTCTTTTGGTATCATAATTGGGCAGAAAATAAACCACCGGCCAACATAGCTACAGCTCCTATAGATGATGAGAGTTCGAACGCTACGGTAGCTGAGATGTGGGGACCAGAGGGCTGGCAATGGGAGAAGTTTTCACACCTCCTTCCACCTGCGACACTTTAAAAAATTGCTTCTCATCAAGTGTTGGAGGCCCATGGACCCAACCATTTGTACTAGTAAGCGTCGACTTCAGGGAACTTCACCATTAGCTCGGTGATAGAGATCATGCGGGATAACAGTGCTCATGAAAGCCACCGGGTCTAGAAAGGAATATGGAAGGTGCGTGCTCCACAAAAATGTCGTATGTTCCTCTGGCTTAATCTCCATGAAAACTTCTTATGCAATGCTACTCGAGTCAAACGCCATCTGGCTAGTTCCTTGGTGTGTACTGATTGTGGAGCAGACGCTGAAGACTGTCTACACGTCCTAAGGGAATGCCCTAGAGCCGCAGAGATATGGACTCAAATCCAACCTCTAATGAATTACACTCAGTTCTTCACATCTAACCTACAGGACTGGATTAATGATAATCTTGCTATTTCAGAAGAATGGGCGAACACTTTCACTCATAGCATATGGTGGTTATGGCGATGGAGAAACGCGAGAGTGTTTGGAAAAAGTGAAGACATCCCACATGACAGGTATAACTTTATCCTTGCACGTTTGGCTGATTATGTCCATGCAGATGAGAGACGTGCCTCACATTTGGGGGTGAGGAAACGCAAAAGAATGAAAATTAATGTTATATGGGAATCCCCTCTTGGAGGTTGGATTAAAATAACTACTGAAGGGGCTTCGCGTGGTAACCCTACAACAACTGGAGGAGGGGGTATCATTCGATCTCACTATGGTGCATTCATGAAAGTCTTTGCTGTAAAATGTGGAACATGCTCGTCTTTCCGTGCAGAACTCCTCGTGGCTCTCAAGGGCCTGGTAGTAGCCAAAGACCTTGGCCATGCACGAGTCATCCTTGAAGTGGACTCGGAGCTCGTCGTGCAAGCTTTGAAAGAAGAGCCATACCCATGGCACCCACATTATTTCATCATCATGCAATGTCGTTCTCTCTTATTACAGGACACCTAGGAGGTGAGAATAAGGTATGTGTACCGCGAGACGAATCAAGCGGCGGATTGGCTAGCGAACCTTAACTTTGATTATCCTAGTAATTTTATAGTTTTTGATAGCCCACCTGTGAGTCTTAGTAGTTTGCTTTTTGAAAACAATATAGGCTGTTCCAAGCCACGCAACATCCATTTGAATTAATAATATTTACTTTCAGGACTTAGGCCCTCCATTGTACCCAAAAAAAAACTTTATAATAAGCTACTACGTTATATAATAAACTGAAAAGATAGTCACTATATAATAATCCAAATGTACAAAATTATATTATTGGGAACTGAGGCTATGTGAGAGGAGGAGGGAATAAAATAACTGTAGCAGCCTGTAGGCTGTAGCCTTATTTGTGGCAGGTTAATTGAGGACGTAGACTACAAAGCCTAGCTGCTGCCTAGTCTAATCAATCTTGACTCTTGAGAATACTAAAAAGCCACCAGTACAATTGTACAAAAGGGAAGTTAGCTGGTCACGGGCCTGCCCAACATACCATCATATGGTATGTGCATATCTATTTTGGGCCACTTGTTCGGTTTAACATTTTTTTTTGTTTGGGCCTTGCATACCTATGTGCTGTTTGTGGATCCGCCCCTGATTATATTCGATATATTCATATATATATATATAGAGACCTGGCAAAGCTCATCCGGACCCGATAACTCGACCCGAAATACCTGATCCGATACCCGATTTTGACCCGAATAGTAAACCCAAAGTTGAACCGAAAACGAAAGTCAATCCGATCCAAACCTAACCCGACTCGAAACCGATCTGATCCGAATGACCCGAAGTTAACCGATCTGAATGCGACCCAAGAAATAATGATCCGAACCCGAATCGAATCCGATCCGAACCCGATCCGAATCAGAAAGATTGCAAGTTTAAAACTTTCATTTTTTGCTTATTTGTGCCCTTAACATAGTATGATAAGAATATTTTACTCTTTATCTTTTTATTGTTTTCGGAAGGAAAATCATAAATAAATCATTATATCCCATGTTTATTTGTAAAATTCACAATAATATAAACCGACTTGAATCCGAACCCGAAAAGAACCGGAAACCCGAATCCATACCCGACCCAAATGTATTTGAACCATAACCGAATCGAACCTGAAGCAGCTTGAGCAAATTAAAACCAAACCCGAATCGCGTTGAACCGAACCCGAATCGAACCCAGATAAGCTGAACCGAAATGATCCGAATCAAACCCGATCCGACCAACCCGTTTGCCAGGTCTATAAATAATATATATGTTCATTGGCATTGTTTGTTTCAATTACATCCTTTTTTTTGTTTGGGAACGCAATCTTATGTATCAGAAAAACATTTTGTGCAGAGTTGAGGAAGTCAAGAATGGGTTGATTTAGTATGTAACTGCAAGAAAAGATCTTGTTCCTATAGCAATCTATACAAAGACCCCAGAACAATGTAGATTGATCAGATGTACATACCTAATATAGACAGAGGATTTCAATAATCCTCAGCCATAAATGGCATCCAAACAGAATTGAGACGACCGACCTGGAAACTATGTGCATAGTAATATGCAAGAACCTCATTAAGTGAACTACGTACACAATGTAGAGTTCCATTAGTATTGTAATAAGTAATATGCCAAGCTGAAGAGCTGAACTAACTCAGATGACATCAACTAGCATTTGGAGCTTCAGTTTAGCCATCCGAAAGATGAATATGACACAGCTAAATAAAAAATGCTTATTTTCTGGCATGGACTATCACCACATACATTTCAATTAGTTACCGGGTACTCGATACAACATAGTTCTAACTTTGAACCGCAAATTTCTAGCATCATGAACCTAATCTCACACAGTTGGGGAGTTTGAGGGGGTTAATCAAGCATGACCGACTACTAATTAAAAAGATAAAAAAGAGAATGAAAGCTATTCGTTTATTTAGCAACCCATTTTGATCCGCATTTCTAAATCTATATGTTTAACTGGAACAAACAGCATCCCCTTTGCTACCAAGAGAATTCAGTCTCTTGAATATATCGCATGCTTAATGGTCGCTAAATCCATTAAAAGAGCTACCGATTTTTAGGAATCGCGAAATGGTTGCATTTTTAAGCTCAGTTGGTGATGATTTGTTTGACAAGGAAGAGTTGGATTCTGCATATTCAGAAACACATAGCATCACAATCAATTAAAATTTACACTATTCCTTTAGCATTTTACAGGGCATTTTTTATAAATCTGTGAGTGGGAAAGTTTGCTTTCTCTATAACTCAGTGGAAACAATATGGTTAAGGAGGGAGCAGCTTTTAGTCATTTTCAATTATGTGTTGGTAAAATCTTTGAGTGGGAGAGTTTGTTTCAACCATTTTTGGGTCAAATCATGATTCAAGTTGCGTCAAGATATCCTATACATGTGTTGTTTGGGAAAGAAATCTCGATGAGTGGACATGGGAGAGAGAGAGAGAGAGAGAGAGAGAGAGAAACATAAGTCATAGTGCAATTTCAGATTTATCTCATACACCAGAGCATATATAAGAAGGATCTGGATTTAAAGAGCAACAACAACAGTGCACAAGATTATCTCGATTAAACCATATTTCAACTTGACACTTAAAACCATCGATATCATAATCACCCAATGGGCAAGGGGCAGGAGGCAGAACAAACGATTAAACATCAGGAATGAAGTATGGGTTAGATAAATGCACGATCTCCTACAATACAAAGAAAGACCCTCAAGGCTAAAAGTTAGCCTGTATATTTTACTTCTCTTGGAAACAAAAGTACTATAATGCATAGATTTTGAAATAAGACTACTTTTCCTAAACATTGGAAAAACAGTAGCACTTAAATCCTAATGGGAATATGATGCATGGGATTAAGCATTACATATGCTCTGCTGGTATCAATTGCCAGCCTATGTGACAGCACCACATCTGCATGTCGTACCTTTTTAATTCTTCCACAGTGCAGGTCCTTCCCGTAAAACAAAATGTCACTTACAATTTCAGACATCTACTGCTCCATGTGCGTCTGCATCCCATTGTTCACTAAGCTTTCCCAGAGAATGAAAGAGTTGGTCCAAATTACAACCCTTCGTCTTCCGTTGGCTAAGCACCACTTCAGCGCCATAAGTGCGGCCATGGCCACCGGTTGACCCGCTGTTTCTATTGTATAACAGTCGTCATATCCTGATCCGATTGCTTCTCCTGTGTCCCTGTCCCTAGCTATCCACGCTATTCCAGCAGCGTTCAGTTTCTTCCAAGATGCACTCACAAATACAATTGTGTCCGGTCGTATCCATTCATTACCACACCATGTTTTGTACATCTTCTTCTTCTTCCTTTTCTTCTTCTTTTTCTTGAAATCAGGAGGCTTCACAGGGACTAGCGATTCACGATATGGTAAAATTCTAAACCTTTGGCAATTTACATAACAATATACATGACGTTCTTGTTCAGGTTCAAGGGAATCGAGGCAATAGGACACGACGGGTCCATTGTTGGCTTCTCTGAAAAAGAATTCATTGTCGACAATGCCAAGGAAATCACCTAATGACGATTTCAACATCACTCTGTATGCTTTTGCCCATGATTCTTGAACACCATACTCTGTCATCACATACACATCAAAACTACAGGGCTCCGATTCTAATTTCCTCGAACAAACCAACGCCAGGCAACCATCTACAGCTGTAACATGGGTCTCAAAGTTCTCATTTCCAGTAATTGGTGGCGCAGAATACTTTCGGACGATATGACTCCAACGAGATCATGGTCGAAGTATCGATAAATTCCGTATCTGAAGAATCCCAAGACCGATAAAGCCAATGGCATGCCCCATTGAAGTAAAATCCATCCCATGCATCGTACTGAGAAAATGGATGGATAAGTTAAGGATCAATCTCAATTGGGTCAGGCTCGAGTTGTTTCCAGCAGTTGGTAGATAGGGTATAGACATGGAAGGAGATGAAGTGATCAATAAAGCCAGTAAATATGTTACCATAATTAGAAATCCCTATAACCTTGTAATCATTGGAGGAGATATCGAACCCAAAACCGCAAAAGAAACGATCATCCTCAATTTCATCTTCGAGGAGAGGGATTGGACGTAGAACATGGGATTGCCGAGTTGCGGGGTTCCAAAGAATAAAGGTGCCTAAGTATTGCCCTCTTTGTTTGATCATTTTTTTTTTATTTTTTTTTTTGTCAACAAGCAATACAGACATTAGATACATATATTGTGCCTTCTAGCCTGAGAAGCATAAATATGAGCAGACATAACTTCCTCTCTAGAGACTTTAACAAAAACCAAATGACAAAAGCAAGAAAAACATGCCTTAATATCAAAAACTACATCCATTACATCCACAAGAGGAGAATGCTCCTCTCAAAATCTTGAGCAACTGCAGGCAATCAGTGTGCATCATAACCACGAAAGCATGCAACCAACTCCGCTTTCAGGTGAGCTTGTTAATCGTCCATGTCTTTTCGAGAGAGAGAGTCATGAAAAGAGGAGAGAGAGACTGATTATGATTAGTGCTGAAAAGGTTCAATAGTTTGAACTACCAAAAGAAATGTCTAATAAACTGATCATTGAATTTAACTCATGGCGATTGTAAAATAATATACCATACATTTCCAAAATTAAATATCGTTCCTGACCCTCTCTTGCCTAGTTTCCTTTATAACTTCTACTCTCTCCCCATCCAACCCCAAAAAGATGGGGAAACAATTATCTCACCCTATCAAAGGTTAGATGAATATTTAGAAAAGTAGGCAAAAACTTTTTGTAGAAAAATAACTATTAGGACCTAAATCTAAAATTACATATAAGATGGCAAATATTTTGCCCGTATAAAATTTGGATACAACATAACTGCCTTCTTGGAAAGACAGGCAACGCTCAGGCTTTCTTGTCGAGACAACACAGGAAAGCCTTTTTGTATGACTCATTTCATCCAACTTGCAAATTGCAATCCCTTCTCCATGCACTTAAAACCATAAATCCTTCTCTTCGACCTGCATGGTGCTGTTCATTCCGAGCCTGAATCAGCATCACCAATAATATGGTATCATTTCGAGGGATGACCATTTCACGTCAGAAACCAAATGGTGATTTTCTCCTGCTTCCACCTTCTCCGTACTGTTCATTCCACTTACGCAGCTCGTTCATGCTGGCTGCATCATAGGCAACTGATGGCCCTACCTGCAAATCGTACACAGATAGTATGTGTCATGAACTTTTGATGAACAGTAGAGCTTCTTTCCATGGACTGAATGAAGATGAAATACAGAGATGTTCTAAAAATGGTTTTCAGAGACATAAAGGAACTATAATGCTATAGCATCATAATCCATCCCACTTTAAGAATCTCATTTTCTACTTCTCTAACATTCCAAGTAAAAGATTTGTTCTTAAATTTCTCCGAGTTGCACTATTTCAAGGCTGTTAATCAAGCATCATCCACAGTCAGTTAAAGGTGTGGTAGCTATGAAGCGTGCAGGTGATTCTCAATGATGATGAACACTTATTGTCAGTTAGCTGTGGCCAAGCTTGTGCAAAGCTTAAAGATGAAAGAACAAGTTTAAATATAGTTATTTCCTGTGATTCTCAGATCCTACATTCAAAACTAAGAGAGGCTACAATTCATCAAAACAATTAGACATTGTTTCCCTCCAAAGACATTCTTTTTCCTTGATACACTATTGCTTATTCCTTCTCTTCATTTTATCCCGTGTCAAGCAGGACTTTCAATAGAATGGACTAATCTAACTAGCGGTACAAGTTACCTTGGCTTTTGACTGAACAAAATCATCCAAACTAAGCGGCCTCAATGCTGAAGATTTATCACTCCTAGCAACCTGCCAACACAGACAACTGAGCATTACAAAAAGTAACACATGCAAGCAAAACCACAAACATACACATGACAGGACCAGTGTCACATTATACGTGGTACGTTTGGCAGATGAAAAGGGTACGGGAACGTAATTCACTGCTTAGTTGTACTGTCAGTGCATAAGGGAGGGGTTCAGCGGATTGTGGTTTCGGTACAGTACTGCAATTCGGAAACGCAATTGGCAGGAGGGTTGAGCGAATTATGTGACACTGGACACGACACATCCATGTTCAGACTTCAGACAACTAATCGAACACGTAAATTCATAATTTTGGCATCCAAATTCTTTTATGTTTTATCTTCACAATTTAGTAACGGTCTAAACTTGCTTACCATATGTTTGCCGAAATCCTTGGAATTTGGAAAGGATGCAATTTAAACAGCCAGCTACAATAATTTTATCTCAATTTAGAGTTTACACTCTGAAATTCATTCTTCTTCCTGCAGTCAAGATGACTAATCGGCACAAAACAACAAATATCCTCAAAGCATTATTGACATTAGATTTTCCACATTGTAAAAGCTATTGAAGTCAATAACTATGCTAACACAAATTCCATAGGTATCATTCAGTTATTTCATCAGATAAGGACTACCAAGGTTGGAATTTGCACTGGTTCCCAGAAAATTTCAGCTAGGTACAAAATTCATTAAGCTGTGATACCTTCTTCTCGTCCTCCAAAAGTTCTTGAACAGGTCTATATGCTGCAGCAATGCAGAGGTTCTGCACAATGCAGTGGGAAATCATGTTCAGAGGCTGAGAGGCCAGATAACACGGGACAACATAAAAATGCATTCAGGTCAAGTTACCTTCAAATCACTCCCAGAATATCCTTCTGTGACATTTGCTAACTCATCAAATTGGAAATTTGTGTCAACGTTCTCTTGAGCTAGAAATATTTTTAAAATCTTCATTCTATTTTCTGCATCTGGCAGGTCTACATATATCCTGTAAAAAAATAATCAAAAGATACATCTCGATGGGCAAGTTTTGGGGATAGGCACTTGTGTTCTATAACATGTCTAAATCATGAAATAAAACTCTTTGCTTTTATATTTGTGGTTAAGACTCACAGATGTCTGTGTCAATCAAAAGAAATAATACTTAGGACAAATACCGTAGCTTCCCCAGCTAAAAATCAATTTTAAGCAGAGATGAAGTGTACCAGATTCACACCATTTTATCAGGCCTATTTTCCTTCCTTTTTGGGCAGGGTGGGGGGTGGGGTTGGGGGTGGGGGTGAGGGGAGGCGTGTTCCGAGACATTTAACATTCTGACCTTCTTGGCAAACGACGAATGACAGCATCATCAAGGTCAAAAGGGCGATTTGTAGCACCGAGGATGAGGATTCTTTGACTATCCTTTGTCCTTAAACCATCCCAAGCTGCCATGAATTCATTTCGCATTCTTCTGGTTGCTTCATGCTCAAAAGAACCACCACGAGCGCCAAGCAAACTATCAACCTACATGAAGAAAAAAAATAGGGCCTTTATTTGTAGCTGACATGTAAGTAAGAATTTAGACCAAGCCTTGTAAGTTGTAACCAGCATTAGCAGCTGTCACCAGATATCTAATCTTCATTAAAACCAAGAGTTAAACATGCATCTAATTTTTATTCATGCAAAATTCGAGCAACCCCAGAATTAAGATACATGCCACATGGCATATTTAAAAGAAAAAATCATGAAGTGGCCTTGGTATGCCACAATGACATCCCATGTAAGATGAGGAAGAAAATAGAAAAGTACCCAGCCCACCATGTCCATCTTTAACTTGCCTGAAGCTCAACAAGTTTGCGCTCAAGGTCACTGGGTCGATTGACGGTTGACCGAAGCTCGGCGCAGTGCTGATGAGCTTTACTCACTTGATTAACATTCCTAATCACATGTTCATAATTGTATAAAACACGTAAAAAATAATTCATGTTTCAAATATATTTTTCTTGAATTATTATTTGCCCGCACTAACATTCCCAAGTCTGTCACCGAGTGTGGTATGCAAGCCCTAGGATCAATGGTTAAAGCCACGGGTGCCTCCAAAGATTACTTGGACATGAGAGAAGGCAAGTGGCCAAGTGTTAGAGGTCTGGGTATAACTAATATCGGTCTCGTTAACGAGTTACCCAGGTAACAAGATAACAGAAACAAATAGATCACAAATTTTGTTTGGTAACTTTCAATAGTCTGCCCTATTATAATGCGATTTGCTATCAATTATATCACACAAAAATAGAAAAAGTCAAAATCAGACACAGTTCCCAAAATAAATTCACAATTTCATCTCCTGTACCAGCCCCTCATTACCGCCAAACAATGCTTCCATTGTCCATCACTGATTAAATGTAAAAAAAAAAAACGCCATTCAGACATTCAGTACCATTTCTTCACTAATATTGATAGCGGAACACCAGCATTGCAAAGAACAACCGTTAAGAACATGGTAGAAATTTTGTGGGTAAACCCTAAAGGTAAAAAAATTCATTAACTAGGGAGAAATAAGCAAAACAGGAGGACATGGCGAATCTGGTGTGAGATGGGGGTGGAGATGGTGGATCTCATCTCACCAAGTTAGGCAAGTTTGCAGCCAAGCCGGGAAAGCGCCAATAGTGGCTTTCTGTGAAGCTGTGAAGCCGTAAAACTTCCAAGTTGCTTTCAGACGTGGCCCGATTTGCGTGGCAGACGTGTCTATCGTTAAAGACTATATGGGTAATTTAGTGAGAGTGATGGCCCATAATAAGGATCTGTAATGGTTGCCGAACCAAGGGGGAGGGAAAAGGAAAGCAAGGAGGAGAAAGCGAAAAGGAGAGAGAAGACAATATACTACACATAACTGGAAGGAAAGTGTAGAGAAGGATTAGGAAAACATCTATTTGTTTTCCTATAAGTAAGGATGTAAGTTAAAAATGATGAAAAAACACTAATAGTAAAAATTCGAAAATTCCACCTTTTACCAGTTACCCAGGTTACCCTGGGTAACCCGTTAACATTACCACTAAAATACTTAAATCCTAAATTAAATTCCACCTACTCCAATGTCCTCTATCCAAATCAGAATAAGAGAGTAGCCTCATTCGCCTGACACATCCCTTATCTTCTTTACTGTGCACCAAGCACTTAGGAGTTTAATTGTGTATAATGGATAAAGAACTCACCGTCTAACAACAGAAGTCATAAAGGTAATAGAAAAAGCTACCAATTTCCTGCTATCTTATTGTTTACACTTTCCCCAATAATTGAACTCAAAAGAAGTGTGCACTTCTCTGTTTCCCTCTGAATTAAAAGCAGAGAGAAGCATGGTTCATCGGTATGAAAACTCACCTCATCAACAAATATAATAACTGGGGCCAGCTTGCCAGCAAAGGAAAAGAGGGCCTTGGTAAGCTTTTCAGCATCTCCGAACCACTGTTCAATAGCAAGGGTAATACATTAAGCCATGTACACAAAGGCAACGATTCATAAATATCAAATTATCAAAAATTCTCTAAATAACAGTAAGGTAAAAATATGACTATACAGGTTATGGAGTACTATAAAGTGCCTCTAAGCTTGAGCAAGAAATTCCTTTAGAGTACAACGTGATTATGTCAGTTAAACAAGTCTATCAATGTCAGAAATGCAGACAGATACAAATGAAGAGTTGCAAGCCTGCTTGAAAGATTCATATATACACAGGAGCCACTGGCCATAACACCAGATTTGACAAAGACATACTTTAGATGGAACAAGGACATGAAAAAATTCACTCCTGTGGCTAAGAAAACTTTAAAAAAATGGTTTCAATGTTTGACAATATGACATCCTTTGATCACTTCAAGAAAACATTACCCTGTTCGAATTTATATTAGTTAAATCTGTAAGACCTCCAAATGCAGAAGCTAGCTATGTGACCCTCTCCAGCCAGATGCACCACAAGATCGCAGAATAAGCATTACACTACAGCAACTTCCTCTCCTCCCCACTCCCAAAATCAAGAAATCGCATCTGCAAGAACACCTCAACACTATTCTCTCGGAAACAGCCTACTCCAAAGGCTATGGGCCACATAACACCAAAGGAAAAGATTGCCGAAGTCTGACTAATAGCCCGGCATAGACAACACATCAGGCGATAAAGCCACCCTAGGTCTCCTCCGCTGCCTCAAATCATTTGTGTTGAATGAAGTGTGTCCTTATTCAATGTAAGCAATCCTTTTACCTCACTTTCATGACTACATCTAGGAGTAAGCATTATTTGTGCAACTTCATTCTTTACAGGCTCTTCATGGCCCTGACTTTCAAATTCTGAAGATACACGAAGTATTGTGCTCCACATATGGAATTTGTACTACTTTAAATCATTAACACTCGTTGGTAAGCTAAGATGGACGTCGCAGTCGATGTAAGGTAAACAGAGGTGTACAAACTGTTGGATCAAATTTTGGATGCCTAATCTCTCTGTTTACCTGTTTTACCTTGTTACTTACCCCTCTTTTTCCCACTCTGTACATTTCTCCTAATCCCCCTAATCTTGTCCTGCTGTCATAAATCAGACAAGATAAGAGAAAAATGGATAATTATCTTGAATGGGATGACTGAGGAACCTCCTTCTTTATAAAGGACAAGGGTCAAGCATGAATAAAACTCGTGTCCAAAAACGTTCAATGTCAATCATCACAATACTATAGCTTCCAAGTTTCAAAGTCCCATAAACCCACATAAAGCAAGAGAAACAAGATAAAGTAGAAAATCAGAAGGCAACTCACATAAGCTATGAGATTCCTTGGGCTTTTATTGAGGTTACCAGGATTTAAAGAAAAGATGGAAGTAAAAAAAAAAATCATTTGAAGACAAAAGCAATTTTACTAGCATAAATGCATTGCACACACCTTTGATGTTAGAGTTGAACCAGTTATGCTGATGAAATTTGCCCCGGCTTCTGTAGCAAGTGCTTTGGCAAGAAGAGTTTTCCCAGTACCTGGGGGCCCAAACAGCAAAATCCCCTTGCAAGGCTGATAAAAGCTTCAGATTAGAAAATTCTCCATAATGACAGCTGTCAGATAACCAATAAGGGCCAAAATAATGCAGTACCCGCAGCAAATTTCCACGGGAGAAAAGCTCTGGCCTCCTCATCGGAAGTATAACAAGTTCATTTAATGCCTTCTTCACATCTTCTAGAGCACCAATGTCGTCAAACCGAACACCAATTTCACCAGGAGCAACTACTGCTGAAACGAAGTTACTCTCATACTCATCCTTAGCAAGGTTCTGTCAGGTTTATATTTTTGTCATATATAAAGTAATAACTCCAAGAGCTACACGATTATTTCTAAATCACATGACAAGATAACCACATACACACCTTTAAATTCTGTGAAGGCTTTTTTGTTACTGTTTCCTGATCCTTCAATCTCGAAATTGCAACCTCAAGGCTGAGCGTGACAAGTAACAAATTATATGACTTTGAGCTGACAGTAAATGGTTAAATGTAGCACATTTACACAGTACATACCTTTCACGAGGCACGTTGAGTCTATCCCCCTTGGTGGAAGGAAGGAGGCATGACGATAAGTAATGACTTTTTGCCCAGCCGACAACTTTCTCAGCTTCTGTAACAGAGTTGTTTTACGGGGAAGGGGGTGATCAGAAAGACAGAACAGGAATAGCACAAACAATGCATTGAATGTTATAGCAGTGGCAGTAAAAGAGAAGCTTCTACACCTTTTCCTCCATTGACCAAGGAAGTTTTAGCAGTAAAAATGAAGCTTCCATTTGACTACATTTAGTGGATGTAGCTTTGTAAAAATTGAAGTGTTTGTGATCATTTCCTATCCCAGGATCAGCTGATCTGAGTTATGTAAGTTGCAGGAACTATGATTTGTGAATTGTAGGAATATAAGTGTAAGCCACCTAACCCCAAATGCAGTACGTAGGGTAAGTCTTAGCGAATTTGAGGACAATAAACGCTCCTATGAGGCATGTATATATCCAAGCAAGGCATGGGTTGTTTTATAATTTAACATAAACAGTAAATAGAGTTTGAGTAAAACTGGGATAAAACAAAATAATAGTTTAGCTTTCACCAACAATTTAGACATTTATTGCTAGTGTGTAGGCTATTCTTCAAGCACAATGTGTGGTTGGCTTGAGAAGATTTGTAATAAGAAATACAGCAGCAGGATCTCATGGGGCAGAGGATGGTGCTCATTGTGCTAGAAGCAGGATCCTGCCTACTGTTAGCAAAGGACAGATGAGAGCCTTCAGATGATTCTCTTTCTTCCTAGAGTCCTGGCGTTTTCATAAAACTGTAATCTTATCACGATATCCCACGAAAATTTCATCAGTTTATCGTATCTAATTAATTACCAACTAAAAACAAGTTTTAGCTCAACCAAATAAGTAACTTGGCCTAACGGTAGTTTTAATATATCGTGTTTGTAAGTAAACAAGGAAATAACAGTGCACTAGAGGGCATGTACACGTGGAAAAATATACATCGTTTTGTTACTTACTTCGTTTGGTCAACACCACACCATCAGTGTTAACCTGCAGCAACTCCAGACAAGATAGCTCATTCTCCTCAAGAACCTGCAGTTCACAATACCTCCATGAAAGACATTCATCCAAAATAGGCACATACCTGAAGATACTTTTCTGACACATAGATAGGTGGAAAAAAAGCTTCACAGATCTAATAGCGTTAAAAACTTCATCTATACCTTATGAAGTTCATTCAGATTACTGCGTGAAATGACAATTCTCCTGTCCTCTTCAAGCTGTTTGTTGAAAGTTCGAAGAAGCTCTTCCTCCTAGAAAAATATAGAGAAACCAATTAAAACCACATAGATATGTACACTGGAACCTTGAAGCTCAGTAACTTCGATATGAGATCAGGATGATGACATTCAGACGACAAGTTGATTACTTTGATTTCATCTTGGACTGGCGAAAGGCCAAGCCAAGCTGGTTCTGCACACTGAATACGTTGAGCTACGCTCGATATAAAATTCACAAGTTTGAAATCGAGCCACGGTAGAAGAAATATAAGTCGCATCTCAAAAGAAACCTAGCTCAGCTCTATTTCAAGTTTTGAATCGAACTTGAACACAAACTCCTCAATCTCACACCAAGCCAATCCAAGCCTACCCAATGGTCGACTCGGCTTGATCATGGCCTGCCCTAATCATGGCTCTAACTAAAATGTAATAACTAAAGTCATCTCACCTCCTAAACTCCTTAAGCGGATGATTAGGTCTCCATTACAAGTTTACAACCACGTTCTACTCAAAGTTTGCAACCACCTAATCCAGAAGTCGTTTTTGTCAAAAGCTGCTCAAAGAGCCTGCCCAAATGTGCAAAGACAGTCCTTTTCTCTTATAGATGGATCAAGGATTAACGTGGAACCAATGCTTATATTCTTCTCTGTAGAAGTAATGCACAAGATTATAGACAGAATCTCCCACTGAAAAAATCAAAACCAGCAGGCAAGACCTGTCTTTATTGTTCTCTCTTCACTTCAAGTCTTAATTCCCCCTTTATGGGGCAAGACGTCTTACACATTGCTATCTATGCTTCTAAACACATACAACTGGTGATCAAAGAAGGAAAGCAAGGAGCTTCAGAGAGTAGCGATTAATGATTTGTTCTTATTGGCTCCTGTGAGGGCACCGCTAATGTGCTGTAGGCCTGCGATGATGATAATATAAATTGGAATGGAAGTACTCCATTACCCCAGTGCCTCAAAAGAGACGCTCGCCAAAGCGGGGTAGAGGAGGTTAGTTATACAGCCCTACCCCTGCCAAAATAAAGGTTGTTTCCATTTGGCCCTTAGATCCAATGTGTGACGATCATCTGCAACTTCACATATTTAAATAAGTGTAGATAGTTTAATAAGCGATTTTGATTTAGTCTAATATATCCCAAAGCCAAAGAAAACTGAATCTTTTTAGCCCATTGGAATGCAAGTACTCAGAATGCCCTCTGGAATTATTAACAGTTCCTTACTGGGAGACAGTTGAGGTTAATAAGACTGAAGGTACTTTTCTCTTTGGTGGGGCCGGGGAACAAAATTATGTTAGGCTCAGGATGTGATGTCCCAATATTCTATACTCAGAAATTTTTATTTTTTTTTAAGATATTACGAGTATCCAGGCTTTGCCCAACTAATCCCATGGGCCCTAAAGTTAACGACCAGGAAACCTCCAGTAGCCTTAAGGCGGCTCGAACTTGACTCTGGAGTAGAGACCTTCTATCACTTCTTCGCATGAAAAGAAGGATGTTATCAAAAACTAAGAAATTGCATTTTCCATGGATTTCTTGGAATCTCAGAGAGAGAAGACCCCTAAATAATGAGTTTACCATCAGCCTAAGCCCAAAAGGGACACTAAGTAAAGATCTCAAGGATTGACAATCAGCAAGCTTATTCCAAGAAAAATCCACACTTCACTCTTCAAATGGATGCAACAAAAAACTACTAAGAAAGCACTACTTATTCCACTAGTTCAAGTTTCCTTCTGCTTTGGAACATCATATAAGAATACCATCACAAAATTAAAGACCGCGATTTCTGAAATGTCTATAAAAAAACGAATCAGAAAATGTTATACCCCTAATCTGAACTTTCTACATAGCAGGAAATTCACCTTTGGTGGATGTATGCACATCACATTTGTGAAAAGCTTGTATATATCAGGGTCATCAGATCTCTTGGTAGCTTTGAGTCCTTCTGTCAGTCTTCTTAAGGGGAGAGGCTGGAAAATTGAGTGCAAATGAAAAAAAAAAAAAAAAAATTCAGAATAAGTAACTCCTCCCATAAGGGCCAGGGCGTTGTATTCCACTTTCACTTAACATATTTGTTTTAAAGATCAGAAAGACCCGGAAGGGGGACAAATACACAATTAGCTAAAAGAACATATCTCAAAACCGAAGATGAACTGTTTGTATTAACCACAATTATTATATAACTGGACAAAAGCTCTGAAAGTCGAACAGGTGGAATGTTCAGCTCTAACAAACTTCAACTAACTCTAACAACCTTTTATTTCTCTTTTGCTGTACAAAATAAATGGCACATATCATTTTCCCATTGTCCAGGAGTTCAACAGAACCATAATATATCTTCAGATAGGAAGGTAAAAAGAAAAGGATACCTATTACTCTTTCGTTAATAGAATTTCTCTTTATCTAAAAAATAATTATTTGGGGAGCAGGGGGGATAATTGCATCAAAGATGGTTTTTGTAACACAGAATAATGTCAACCAAAAGTTGATAGCATGAAATGAAGTGAAGAGCATAACAGAAATTTCCACTACTATATTTTAAGTTTCCCTGAGCACCGCCCAAAAGTTTCCTCTCAGTGACATATTCCAATGCAAATCACATGAAAAACAGAAAAAGCATGACATATCACATTTAGCGATCAGTTACACCAATCTAATCGTGTCAAGAAGGTAGCAAAGATTACCAGCTTAGCAAGGCGACCAAAGTTCGGGAGAATCATTGTCTGTTAAACAAAAACAAAATTTGTCATCCACAGAGTAGGTGTATCAGCTATATAAATGTATTAGAAAGAAAGATAAGTGTCAAGAGTCTAAGAGTACAAGTTGCATACTTTAACCTAACTGAAAAAGACTATTTTCTTTTAGACAAAACTTGATCAGATTATTTCTAATGCAAAAGATTGTACCATAACTTTAAAGGTGAGGTGTCTACCCCCTCTTTGAAGTTATTTATACAAATCCAATGTTTAAAAAACGATACAATATCTTTAAGGTAGCGGAGCCACACATAAGCAACAGGCTCATCCTTATCATAAATCTTATTCGCAGGTGAATGGTGACCTGAGACCCGACCATCTGACTGAACCTCTTCTATGTTCTGAAGGTATAGTTCTTCTCATTACTTTCTTCATTTCATTTCCTCTCTGATCTATTTCAGAAGTTCTCCAAAGAGACAAGGCCATTCTCAAACCAGGATTCTAAAAGTCCATCAACGGGATGAATAAAGTCCATACCACTGACTTGATCAACAGGGAAGACTAGCTCAATGACTCAACAAAAGCTCAAGCACCCAAAGGCCATGAGGCAGCCCATCAAAGAGTTCTTTTAACTCAAAGAATCCATGAACTACGCTGGTTATTCTATTTTCTAGTTCCAACATAAACCAATTCAATTACAACCTACAACAAATCAACAATAACACTCAGTATGAGTAGTTTAGGGAGACATTGAAGGAGGTCAATACGTATCCAGCCTTTACCCAAGTGACATGGACTGCTGGATAGACTGTTTCAACATATAACAACTACCACTTAGCAAATGGATATCTTTCTCAATTTCAAAGTGTGCATAATGTCAATATGTATGTGTGTCATTATTACCTTGTGATTCATGAATGAACAACAAATAAGTCTCGTAGATGTCAAACTTACAAATTTCTCTTTCTCCTTGGAACCAGTTTCTACTTTGTTTTGCCCACAAATCAGCACTAGAGGCCCTGATAATTGGTCAAACATTTCCTGAACCTTGTTAACAAACTCTTTACGGTTTGACTTCGGAGATGCCCGTGATAACCACAAAGAGGAATCTGGGAAGTAGACAATCAGAGGTTGCTTTGACTGTAGAACCTGAAAAGACAATAACTAAAATTAGGCCAGAAACAAAACATCATCTAACAGCAATATCGATATGCACAACTTTTATGTAATTTATGTTATCCTAATTTAAAAACATACCTCACACAAAGCTTCCATAGCAATGTAAGACTCCTCAGCCTGAGCATCACAATCATGTTCAATGTCCTTCACTGGAAACCCCCAAAAACCAAAAATATTAACACTAACAGACTAACAGTAACATCAAGACACACTAGAAATGTGACCAGCACGTGTACTGATTCCAGAGTACACGTGCTGGTCATGTTTCTGCAAGGGAAAGTGGGAATACTGTGGCGGAAGGTTTATTTGGAAGTTCCATAAAGACCTGTGAAGTTTTACTCAGAAATCAACTCAATCTGTGTCAGAAGTGCCAATGTACCTAGGAGGAAGCTAGTCATCACAATAGAAATATCTTACAACTAAACCAGTGTCTGCAAGAATGCTAATTAAACAGTTACTCTTAAGGAGGTGAAGCACAGTAAGTCAACATGTGGAAAAGTCCATTGACCTTGGTCTTCTGGAAGTGGTGTATATAAATTTCATTGGTTTATTTTGGATTATACATACAGACACTAGCTAGATGAGAAAGCAAGTGATAAGGCTATTATTTGAGGTTTCTAAGACCACCTTATAGGGGAAGAGAGAAACATTAAGGTAGTACAGACACTGGCTAGCAATTGGCAGCATACTACAAATAACACTGTAATGGTTTCTCCATGGAAGAATTTCTCTCACTACTGATCTCACATATTTGTTAATCAAGTACGAAGGCATTCCATTTCATATCCATTCAGTTGATCCAAAGTAGGAAACAGTTCTAATCTCTGTTTTTTTATTATTAGTAATGTGCAAGTAACTGCTCCCTTCTAAGAAAGTCGATATCTGTATCAAAGCATGCAAGCCACACTAAGAAATAAAATCTCCCCCTATTATCTATGAATTGTACAATAAGATTAACCAAAGCAAATTTAACTAAAAGTTATATGAACTTAAGATAGTAAAGTTTGATAGTCAGTAGGGAATACCAGGGATCCAGTAGATAGGAGGCTTTGCATCTTGCTCAGTACTCTCATCCTTCTGCCCTTTATCCAAAACAACAGCAACACGGTCTCCTTGCACATCATGTACCTCTCCACATTGACCAGCAGGTAACTCCCTACAAAGATGTCCAACTCAACCATCATGATCCAAAAATCATTTTACTTTTCAAAAACAAAAGCAAATAGGTTCAATGCAATCCATAAAGAAAAATCCAAAAATCTAACAGCGGAAAAAAAAAAAAGGTACTATTTCGCTTGAAATAATTAATATTATTCTCGGTATGTGAAAAATACCCACCAGATGAATTTGCACTCTATTGCCCAAAATTCACACTAATTTTGGTTTTTGATCCATGACGCAATTTCCGTCGCACGTAGCACTAATATTACACTACAGTTATTTTATTAAATTTTACAATTCCTAAATAATAAATGGGAGAAACAAATCACTGAACTTTTTTTAAGCCAAATTATTTGAATCTCAAGACCATCTAAAAATTACTACTCGCAATATTTTATATATAACTTAATATTTTATCATGTAACTAACTACATATCTATTTTGGTTAATACAAAAAGATTTTGTTTCTATAGAAGGGGAGAGAGTTCAATGATTTTTATTGGAGAAAGAAAAAGTATGTACATTTATATAATAACTAGTAATCAAACCTAACATATCTGCTCATTTTTTAGTTTCAACCTTAATTTTATTGTTAATATTTTCTTCACTTACGGGAACCAACATTCACATACGATCTTACATGTTTCTTATACATATTGTAAATGCATCCCGTTCTAAGGAATTCTCGATGCAATCTAATGGTATAGAAGTTATTATTTCTTGAGACGTGTAGAAAAAGTTATATTTGATTTAAATATTTGACGGAGATCTAGTATAACTTTAGAGGCCTATCGCAACTCAAACTCTATTTTTCATTATCCTAAACATTATTTATTTTTTGTTTTAATTGCTTGCTTACATGGCATTTCTATGTGGCGCACTCTATGCTCCCAAAAAATGAAAGGTTTATATATAGACATTGATGTCAAATTGTCAACTGCACAGCGTTTTGGACAATGCAACCTCTCAAGAAAAATATTACAATTTGCCCAATTCTGCGGAATCTCAGTGATTGTGTAGCTCCAAAACCCTCCTGTAGCCCTAACCCATAAGGATGCTAGATATGTAACTCTATCCCAAAGCATCCCAAGTGAAATGGAAACTTCTTTAAACAGTCTTGCATTCCTCTCCAACCAAATGCACCATAAAACAGCAAATACAGCACATTGCCACAGCAGCCTCTTCTCCTCCCCTCCCCAAAAACCCAGAAAATGAATCTGAAAGATGTCCACCACAGCAGCAGGGAACACCCACTTCTCCCCAAGCACACCAAACATCCTACCCCATAAGTAATGTGCCACATCACACCCAAAGAAGACATTCTGCTGTCTCACTACTTGCCCGGCAAAGCACACAGAAATCTGGTGATAACATAATCCCAGGCCGCCTTCTTTGACGCAAATCATTAGTATTAACCCTATCCAAAGCTAGAGTTCACACAAACGCCAGTACCTTATGAAGCACTTTCGCCTTCCAATAAGATGGGGCACTAGGAAACGAGGTCACGGCGTTCCCAAGCACTGAAGAAAGGACGTGCAAGAGAACTCTCCAGAAGCATCCCCGGTCCACTTCCTAGTACCATCGCATCCAGAGAGATGCAGACTGCAAGAGCTCAAGCAAAGCAGTCAGCTCCACCATCTCCCAGCTGTCGTCTTAAATGCAGATTCCAAGAACTCATCTGTGCACAAAAAATGGCCGCCACAGAAGCACCATGTAGCGTTGACAGCTGGAAAATTCAAGGGAAACGCATGCACAACAGCTGCCCCTCTATCCAATGTCCTCCCAACATATAATCTACATACCAATACCCAGTTTAAACTCAACAAAAGGGAAAAATTGCAAAGGCACCCGAGAAATAAATCTCCGGGGGAACTAGCATTTGTCACACCGGTCGCAAGCTGTGCATCCCACCCATTATGATGTAGCCCCTATTTACTCCTAGGTTAATAACTCGTGACACAAAGTCCAATCATATTGTTTTTAAATAAGAACCACATAGTACAATGATACACAAACTATATTTAAAATGGTCATGTGATATCTATAGAAATTGGTGCCAAAGATAATCCAGTGAAATTGTCTGACTTTCTAATAGGTCTTTGCTTTTAATTAAAGTAATTTAATACTTAAGACAGCCACGTAGGCATGTATCTCGAGATATGAATTTTAGATCAAATACCAAAGCTAGTGTGGAAGTTTGGATCAATGGGTGCAAATTCTCGTGAAATCATTTTGCACATAGCAAGCACAGTTACAGATTATTTTAATCAATATTCCATTCGAAGAATTTTAAAAAAATTAAAAAAAAATAAAAATATCAGCCTCTAATATTACAGGGAAACTGGCCTGCTTAAAAAAAAGGTATTGCACACAAGCATCTGAAAAAAGGGGAGAGGGGAGTAGCAGGTTCGTTAATAAGCAATCATAAGAATAAATGATTGACATGATAAGAACGAAGTAGATCTTTGGTGCTAGCAGAAAGATAAAAGTGGCAACAATTCAATACCAAAAAGGTCCACTGTTCATGACACGATCCAAACATGTCAGAGGACGCATCAAGAAACACAAATATAACAATCCACACCCAGAAGGCCAAATATCAGACAAGCTTAAAAGATGCAGTCCATGCGAGCCTACTCAACCAAAAGGACTGCCTATCATATTTCGAGTCCTCAGTCCCACCTTTCCTAGGATTCTAGTCAGAGACGCTTAGATTAAATTAACGCAACATTGTTGTAACAAAGATAAACTTTGTCCAAAGTAGCCATTCCAATAATCGCAACTACGCATTCACCTTGCATGCTCCATTAAGGATGTCATCCCGAAAAATGAATTACGAATATTTGACCAGATTTCCAAACTACCGCCAGCTGATAACAACAGGATGGGTAGACAAATGCAAGTTCCGATTGCAGGCTTGCAACAACTCCTTGCTTTCTTGGTAAAATATCATTTTTAATTGCAAATAGCGTAATCAAAACACAAAAATTATAACATAAAACATCAAACATGTATCTTAAAATGGTGGCGCCTCAAGTCTATGGCAGGATACAGTTCTGCAGGAACTTCACATAGAATAAAACAGATATTAACGCCAACATGGTCATACCAAGCTGACATGAATAAATACAAAACTAAGCTAACAGAATTAGCAGACACCTACACACATGGAATCAACCAAACAATGATTCACCACAAGACCCCACTATAGGAAGCCAAGCCAGCATAATACAAAGAAGTGATACTGACAGTTGCAGTCAATTTTATTTAGATCAGAAACAATGGTTCCCAAGGATTTCACCCACCCACCCACCCATAAACAATGGTTCCATTCACCATGTCTCCATGATTTGGGGCCCAATGTATGATGGTAACCACAAATAAAGCAACATAATGCCATTAGTTTGTCTTTAGACACACAACAAAGCTACATTACCTGTAGACTGTAGTTCTCCATATCAATATGAATCATCTGGACAAACATAACATAAAATATTACTAATAGTATATCTTAAAACTATATCTTACGCAATCACATCATGACACTCAAAGATGCCATCCCAATATCCCATCAACGAAGCGGTTTATAACTCGAACAATTTAGTATGTATGAAAAACGACATCCAATACAAACATAACCAGTTCGTTGTAGTACCACACACAAACGCCTTTGAGTGCCTTCGTGGGTGTTTTGAGGTTGGAGAATGTATGGGAAGGATGAGTAGGATTCAGATCTGTGAGGTTGAAGAGGGGCCTCTTTTGGACCAATTACGGAAATAGACTCTTAGACAGCCTGAAGACTTCTCCAGGATAACAGAGTATTTGAAGAGAAACCACATAGTACGGTTACCACCGGAAAGATTCATGTTCCTGCGAACTCTGTTTTGGCATCAAAGGTTTCTCCTTTTAACCTTGCTGTAGTCCCAGTGTTTCTAAGCTAATTCCTCTTCATATGCTAGCCTTGTCACCCCTTTAAGTTGGTAGCAACAATTAAATAAGAACCTAACTCAAAGTTACTGAGACAAAACCGACCTGACACAGACCTTAGCCCAAAATCAACCCCATATATAATCTTTTGGTATCAAAAGTGATTTCCTATCAATTCAAGTCAATTTTGAGGTGTTTTAACACTAACTCAAAATTGACCCAAGTTCCAACCCGACAACCCATTTAACCATAATTGCCAGCTCAAGTTGCAGGGCCTATAAACTATCAAGGGTGATGAGTGATGACAACAGCATACTTGTCCAAACAGCTGGTGGTGTGGATGACAATGCCTCTCATGTAAGCTTGTGCCAAAATAATACTGGTGCTAAAGAGAATGCCTTACTCCTTGAGCCTATAGGGCATGAGAGGGAGTCCTTATTTTCAGATCGAGGATAGCAGAGCAGTTTAGATCTTTGGATGTAAAAATCTCCTCTAATATAATTTAGGAGACGAAAAAAAAAGTGTGAAGCGGGTGTTTCAGAAATTCGCTCCTTCAAACAACTAAGAGGGTAAGAAGGGGAGGGTGCGGGGAGTTAGGGATAGAACAGAAGGTCCTAAGTTGGGATGTTGCGTACATTTGCTTTAGAATTGGAAATGAATTGTATGTTTAGAGGATTTGCATGTTTTGATTCTGGGAAAAATTTGTCCCTCACTTGTAATTGCTTGATTCTTGATTAATAAAATTATTTTGTACCTATAAAAAATACAAATTTCATACTCTTATACCTATAAAATCTTATTTGTACTCCAATTCTTTCTTTTCTCCCCAATAGAAGTATAATGGTTCAGTAAACTATTATCTATCAACATCCCGAAGTTTTACCAGCAAGACCATCAGAGAATATCAGGAGAGAGAAAATTTTAGACTTTCTCGACAATAACTCAGAGTCTCCGACATCTAACAATATACATATACACCCTTATAAGCGCATGGTTACCATCAGTTTCTATCTGCAGTCATACAAATAACGTCACCAAACATAAGCCTAGCATGGATTGGTTAAGGGGGGAGCAATCTTCACAATGAACAGCTTAACTTTGTTTTGGAAGGAAAACAGTGGTGTCTATAATTTCAGGTAACGACTGGGTTCTTTCTCCAACACATTAGGGCAACTTACCAACGTACCTGCCAGGAATAACAGTATAAGCGTTCATCGGCCCACCAGTAGTCGGAATCTTCCCCAATAAGATCCTGTATTGTATATATCAATGATTAGGTGAGGACATCATTATATCTCCGCAGGAAGTGATAGTGGGAATTGGAAAACGTTTCTCTTGAGATGAACTGGAAAGGAGAAAAAGAGAAGAAAAAGGAGATTAAAGAAGAAAAAGGAGATTAAAGAAGAAAAAAAGAGAAAGAAAGAGAAAAGATTCTCCTCTGCAGGGTCGTTCTTCATTGCCTAGATCTGCTACCCACCCAGGAACAAGCTCTATATTCAATTCCCAGGATATGACAAACTCCTATCCTTTATCTCTTACACCAAAAACAAAGTCTAGTATCAAAAAAGATATGTTGCACGAAACACTGCGCAAGACGCATATCTAAAAAACCATCTATCAAGCCCATTAATTTTCGTACCTCCTCTTAAAATGTGCAAGACAATATCCTGAATTGCTACACTGTGAGGAGGGTATAATCACTTTGACACCAAAAATACTAGTACAGAAACATTCCTCAGCACTAGCCGAGGTATGAGGACTAGATCAATATATGGGGCAAAGAGCACATAATTTTAAATAACAATAAGATCCATCATCATGTAGAGAAAACAGGGAGTTCACCAATATGACCAAATAACAAAAGATGTCTTAAGCTTACATACAGACAGATAGAAAAAAAACATGTAAAGCACATAAAGCTAGCATTTCCATTCAGCAGAAAAGCACAAATTAGAGTTAAGTCAGTTAACTACACAATTGAGGACTAATGTTAGCCTCAGTTTTGGTTTTAAGGACACATGTTTTAAAATTTTGGTTCAAGGACTCTGACTGTTTCCGTCACTTCCGTTAACAGCAAAGGGGTTGAGGGATGTTAATGCTGATATGGCGAGAAATTGACATCATTAAAGGCAATTTCTCTTCATTCCATTTGACATCACATCACTCTCCTTCCCTGCTGTTACACCATTTTCATCCCCTGTACAACACATTTTCAACCTTTGCCATTAGTCCATTAATTACACCATTTTCGTTCTTTTTCTCACATCACCGATTCACCACCAATTCTACTAAACGAATAAAACAAACATTGTAACTGTTACTAAACCCAATGAAACAATCAAAACAACAACACTGATCAAGTAAACGGTTACTATCTAACCAATCCACCACTGCCGCCCCCACCACCATCACCATTCACCACCATCACCAAACAAGTGTTTACTATGTACTAGAGAAAATGTGGAATAGAAACGTGAGACCCAAATAATTGGAAAAAAAAGAAAAAAGAAAAGAATGTGAAATCCAAAATCTGTTCCGCCAGTTTTTTTCCGAAGGAGCGCCGACTATGATGCTGGTTATGTAGGCGGTGGAAAGAGATGGGGAGGAGGAGGGGGTTGAACATGGTGGTGGAGTGCGAGAAGAGAGAGAAAACAGATCTGAAAATTAAAAAGGGGTGGGTAAGTTGTGGTGGGCTTTGACCGGAAAAAATGGTGGGACAGAAGGATGTCAATGGAGGAGAAAGTGATAGGATGGTGGTAGGCGGTGGAGGAAGATGGAGGAGAGGGTCATGGAGGAGATGGTGAATGACTTTGCCAATATTGTACGATGAGAGCACCCAGCCATTAAAGAAATGAGGACAGTTGTCCACTTAAAAGAGCGGCTGGTGGCACGAAATGAAGAAGAAAAAAATGAGACGAGAATACCCCACAAAATATCACCACATCATCGTTTTGGACCCAAAATCTCGAGATCCATCCAACTATAACGGAACAGTCACAGAGTCCTTGAATCAAAATTTTAAAACATGAGTCCTCAAAACCAAAATTGAGGCAAACAATAGTCCTCAACTGTATAGTTAACTCACACAAATTAAGGTGTATTACCTACAAAAGCTAATGCTTATTGGACATTTGTCAAACTATTATCATCAAAGACCCGCAGCAGTTCCTTTTAAAAAAAACACTAAAGTGAAAAGGTTATGACCTGTTATCTGATTCAATATGCACAGGCGGCCCAATATACTTGACACGGTCACCTACAAGAGTACAAGAAGACAATGAAATGTCATGGCTAGTACAGAGCATAAAGGTGGATGATGTTACAAGACCAAAATCACATCAGAAATATCACAGATCAGAATCCATAACAAATTGCAATATGTTCATGCATGACCCTAAACACATGCCCTAGAATCTTCATCCACCGACCACCGGTACAACTCTAGTGACATTATTACGAAAAAACATAAAGAAAGGCTTACTGATCTACCATCCATGTACGTATCCGGTATCGTCAGCAAAATTATATTATTTTCTTATAAAGGAAAATTGGTTTGGTTCAAAGAGTAGCCGACCACCAATAAAGACCGACAAAATATCAATTATAACCAAAAGAGTAAAACAAGAGTGATGCAGATGACTGCCTACAAATTGTGACAGGGAAACAGATAGCGAATCATCTATAACTGACGCAAGAAATCTTACGGCCTCCACAGTTTATATTTTATCAGGTAATTTCCATAGAACTAATTCAGGAGACAACTCGAAGTTGAGTAGAACTAGAACCGCATGTTTGTATTGGAAAGTTTGAGGTTTACTTTGAGCCACGTTTTGAGATTTCCTATACATAGTCGCATAGTTGTTGAAGGATCCATAAGGAACAGCCTACGAACAAGCAAATAGGCTTTGTTCTTTTCGGTTGATGAACCTCCAGAACTGGTTAAGCTCACTGGCTTCTGAATTAGCATCTACAACTTAGCCATGAAATTTCAGGGATAATCACCAAAATAACGTTAATGTTTCCCAAAGACCTGGGTTCTCATACAAATCAGAGTAAGTGGCATAACAATGAAAGTCAATATAGCCTCTGCATCATTCCTGGATTCAAGAGTATCATAAATATCCTCCAGCCAAGATAGCAAAAACAGGTGAACCCCAACCAAATATCACAAAATAAATCCATTTTATTTCTATTCTATAACATAAGAGAAGAAACACAAATATAAAGTTTTAAAAAAATCACAGACTAAATACCTATCCTCAGAGGTCTTTGTGTTTCATCAGCTGTCTCATTCTCAGCCACCTCAGACTTAGAAGATTCAGAGGAACTCTCACATTCTCCAGATACTCGCTGCAAATTAAGACAATGAAAGAAAAATTAAGTTACAGCAGTATTCAACTATTCATAGGCCAAAAAAGGGGTCACGAGCACTGAAGGCATTTATAAGCATGCTAAGCATTCAAAGTTCAAACCTTATTTTTATAAGTCTGCGGAGACAATTGTACTGCCAGCAAACTCTAATGACATTAGCCTAATTGTACTGAATATCAATATGTAGAGAACTGGCCCCCACATTGTCCTCAGGCTTCAGCTCTATTGCTGTGGCATATGATTCCATCATCATATAGACCAGCAGGGAAACCTCTTAGGGAAAAAATTATCTTCGCTAACATGAAAAATCAAAACTAGACAAAGATGGATGCCGATTGTTTCCACAGAAGATAGTGGCCAATTTATCAGCTTATCCACCATTGTCAAGGGTGCAACAAACTTTTACAAGAAAAATGGACAAAAATTTGGAGCTGTAGATAAAAATTCAACCAGGTACCGGGGAAAAGCACCTTCACAGTAACTAGGTTTGCCCAAGTTCAAGGACAAAGAGGAAGAGAGGACAGAGGTCAACCATTACCACAGAGAATTCCGGTGCTTCTTGGGCTAAGGGAGGGACAAAGAAGTGAAATGACAGTTTAAGTCAAATATTTATACTAGGACACATCGCCATTGAAATGCGATGCCAATGACCATTACAATTCTTCATGGGATTTTTTTAGAGGATCCAACATCTATACTTAGTTAGAGGTATCAGGCTTTTAATTGACAGATAGCACTCAACTAGAAAAGATTTTAAAAAATAAAAAATAAAACCTTGACAAGTATTCTTGAATTGGGACAGTATGTAATATACAGAGATTTACCTTCTCCTCATACTATCCAAATGCAAATTAATAAGAATCATTGTAGAATTTCCTGCGTTGTAGATTTTTGTGACAAAATAATACCTTCTCAAACTCATCAAGATTGAATGGCACAAGTTTCTTAAGGGCTTCAGCTGATGCTTGTACATCAATTTCCTCATCTTCAGTTGCATCTTTCTCGGCATTGCTTGTCCACTCTTCCTCATTATCATCCTCGGCTTCTGACTCAGAAGTGCACTCTTCACTAGACACCGGATGTTCATCATCCGACTCAACTTCAGAAGAGCAATCTTCACCAAAATCCTGTAACATGATAATCAATTATCAACATCTAGCTTCTCTAATCAGTAACTAGATAAAGTTCAATATGTCCTAATCCCATTACAAAATGCTGATTAGCTGAGGAGCTTACATAAGGAGCAAGAACACTGCTGTCAAGCACCAATAAAGGAACTTTTAAATCTCGGGCAAGTGCTCTAACTAATCTCTCTCGATATAGCTCTGTGCCTAGCAATAACAAAAGAGAACAAATTTTCATTTTTAAAGACGAGTGTATAAATAAACTTATCTGAGCAAATAAGTAAAAGTTTAGCCAACAGTTTGAAAAAATGAACAGATCAATGAACCTGGAACACTTTGGAGCAGTATTCTCTCACTAGCTGATGTCAAACGAGAACCATAAGCTGAAGCAAACTTCTTATGTTTAAAATGGGAAGTGACACATTCCACCAAGAGACTTTTGGTATGTTCACTGAGAAAAACAAAGCTTTCATGAACATGGGTATCTAGAGATCTACAAGTTAGAATCAAATGAAAGGTGGATAGTAATTACTGAACAAAATATGGAAATGTCTCCCACGAGACAGTTATTCTTTCCCATGGGACAATCCTTCGTAAGAATTCATTTTTGAACTTTTCCCGTCTGCTAAGAAAGGGGGAGTCTTTCTTTTTATTCTCCATGGCTAGCTTCTCATTATTAAGCCACTCCCTCTGATCCTGCTCCCCAAGTCTAGCATGTTCATCGCATTGCTTTACCCCCTCCTTTACTTCTGCATGCTGAGTGTTGCTCTTGTCAATGTTCACCCCATCTCTCATCGGTATATCTTTATCTCCACTGGAGTTTCTCCCATCCCCTTCTGAGCTATAGAATCGCAAGTGACTCCAAGATGTACACGAACTCTCATTGAATAACAAAGAATTGTTTGTGACAGAAAGAGCTCGACGAGATTCAAGCAGATATCGCTTCACAAAATTACCAGGGGAATTGTTTCCCACGGTAGAAGTTCCACAGATGGAGCAAAAGCAAGAAGAATCATGGTTGTAAGATCTATTTGAGTACTTCAGTGGCTGATATAAATACTCCCATCTCTGATTTCTACACTTCAATCTTCTCGCAAGCATTGCAAACTTGCAATGTCTTATCTCTTCCTAACACAAAATGAAATTGAAGTCAGGTCACATCTAGGTTAGGCTGCAAATGAATTCTAGGAAATAATATGAACACCAAATATCTTCTTGTTACTTCATAAAAGAGCTGGCAACTCATAACAAGACAAGAGACAGAAAGTAACATAAAGACCTTTCCTTTATAAACTTTTCCAGGGCACATTAAGGGGCCGTTGGTTCAATAACAAGAAACGGAATGGAATAAAATCAGATTAGAGGGGGATTGGGTTAATGGTTCTGAGCTATAGAACGGAATCACTTATTCTTTATTCCATTACTTCTTGTTTGGTTTAGATGCTGTACTTGATATGGAAAAGATGTACAACCTTAAATATGCTACTGTGTATAGTGAAAAAAATAATTCAGTGTCCTTAAATCAAAATTCATAAATTAAAATCATAGAAGAATTCCAAACTTCTCTATAATCTTCCAGCTATAGTTTCTTCGTGATGGGCAGACAATACCTTCATATCAGGTTCGAAATATGAGCACACAAATACCTAAATTTTGGATTTAGGAATTAAAATAATGACACAAAACCCTAATTTGTCAAATCTAGAAACAAAAATGATGATACAAAACCTTGAAAATTTCGAAAATAAGAACAAAACTCAAACCAGTTAAAAAAGAGAGAAAATCGCCCAGCACTTTGGAGCTTCTAGTCGATGCAACCTTGCAGGAGAGAGGAGGAGTTTCATAAGGGGGGAGGCAGAGAGAGGAGATGTCGGGAGAATGAGTAGGGAACAAGGGGCAGACGCTCGTTTCCAGAGAGAAAGGAAAATGAAACCCACCAGGGGGGCTGGATTCAATTCAATTTACCCGAGTAACGGTTTCATATACCCCCACATCATCAACCAAACACCATATAACAGAGTCGGGCTTTCCATTCCGTTTCTGGGCCGCGATTTCGCTGAACCAAACAGTTAAGAATACACAATGGGCAACCACGTTATTTCCCCTTCACAAACCCCACTCTTCTCCCCCAACTTATTGCCTTTGTCATTCACTATTTTCATTAGACTTCAACTAGACTTCAACTAGAGATGAAGGTCTCACAAAATTATACTAGAAGGGATTAGTCAAATGTACCAGTTTACATGCGCTTCAGAGCCACAGGCCTGCAGCAAACAACTTCCAATACTCAAGTTCCAATCTTTTCCCTGCATTACGCTACAGTGAGCCGAAAGCTATCCTTTCGACGTCTCAGAATTCACTATTGAATGGATAAACTCCCCATTTGCATTCCGAAATGTGAACTTCACATCCAAAGCATAGGTGGCAAAATTGAATCTTTGGCACCAATTCCCAACTGGGTTACTAACTTACTGCTGTCTTGATGTCATTTACATCAACCAAATAAAAAGACCAAACCTTTGTACCAAAATTTACTACCACAATAGCATTACCAATCCCTAGAGACCCATTTCCCAATATGCAATTTGACATAACAAAACAATCCTTTACAAAATGAAAAAATTTGGGTTTCAATACAAAGCCTAATTGGAGTCATAATTTTATCCAAACAAACAATTTATTCAAGACCCAAATATTCATTTCACTTATACAACAAAAATATCAATAGACCCAGAAAAAAAAAATCAAAATTTCAGACAAGAGCATACCTTATTCTGAAGTTTAGTGGTAATAAAAAGCCCTTCCTTTATTCTAGTGAAGAGAACCCAAAAGCTAATTCCATATATAAGCAACGAGAAATAGCTGGGGTAGAGGTAGGTTCAAGTGCAAAGAGAAGAGAGTAGCTGAAAAGGGTTGGAATTTGTTTTGAATTTATATGAGAGAGAAAGAGAAAAGATCTGGGTAAGATGGGTTGAAGCCTTGAAGTAATGAAGGGAAGAGGGGCTTGTCTTGTTTGCTGCTAATGCAGAACAGGGAAAGAAAGAGGGAACAATAACCGTGCCGAGATACAAGGTTAACCGTCCGAGATACAAGGTTAACCGTGCCGAGACACATTTCAGAACTACTTTAGTTTTTCTTAGGTTAAAAATGTGTACTTTAGACCACAAATACCGCTTTTACCCTTACACATTATTAATCTCCCATAAAAAAAAAATTTAATCTAAAGACACCAAAATCCATAGCATAAATCGATCGAAAATCCAACTTAAACCAACATAGTTTCAGAGTAAAAAAAAATCCACCGAAAATCGAAGTTCAGCTATGTGTAGGGTACATCAAAAGATCAAAATCGAAAAGGAAGTACGGGTTATTGTTGTGGTGGTGGAGAGATAAAGTGGTGGTGGGTGGGGGTATGAGAAAGTGGTGGACTGGAGGTGGCGGTAAGTAGTCTGAATTGGCAATGATAGAGAGAGAAGGGAATAGTGAAGTGGAATGAAATTATTGGGGGTATTGTAGTCATTTTGGTATAAAAAAAATTACTAAAAAAGAAAACAAAAAGATCATTGTGGAACAACCAAAAAAAATACAGAAAACTCATTTTGGAACAAAAGGATTACTTGCAAAGTAGTACCAAGCACAAGATCTTCAAACTACTTATGGGATTATGGAAAAAAAAAAGTTAATAAGAAATATTTTTAATTAATTTTCAAAAACAAAATTATGAAACATTTTTTGTAAACTTTAGGTCAGTTGTAGTTGGATATTAATTTTGAGACAGAGTTTTTTTTTTTTCCAAAATGAGATTTCGGTTTGTTGTTGTTTGCTCGCTAACTAAAATAACTATTGAGAATTTTTTTTTGAGTGATAGCTATTGAGAGTTTTAAAACCGCTCATAATATTTATGTTTACTAAATTACATTGTTTCAATTGTGATAAGGTCATGTTCTCTTCACCTTCTTTTTACTGAACTTATCTGCATAGTATTGAACTGACCCGAAAGTTACTGAATAGAACTTATTTTTACTAAATTTACAATAACAATGAATAAAATTGTACTTCGATTTATGAGAGTGAACTGAATTTTTCTTGAACTGAACTGAACTGAAATGTACTGAATAATTTAAGGAGAAGTTGAAGAGAACAGGGTCTAAGTTTCCTATCAAAAAAACAAATTATGATAAGTTACAAAGATTTGTCCTAGTAACAATTATTGTCATTATTATCTTGTAAAAAAATATGAATATTTATAATATAAAAAATACTATTCATATATTCCTTTTTAATTGTACTTTAACAATATCAGTTTTTTAATTTTTTGATATTTATATAATTATAGTTATTGATGGTCAAAATGTAGTCTCGAAAACTGTGCAAACTCAAAAATGATGCTCATTTTTTAATGGAGGGAGGAGTATATGTTAAAAACAGTTGATCTCATCAATATACTTTGTTTTGATTGATAAATACTTCTAAATTGAAGAAAAACAAAAAGAACCATATGGAAGGGTGGTATCTAAGCCCAATTTTGAGAGATCAGATCTTCTCCAGTAAAAATGATGCAGTAAACCCTGTAGTATCGTATTTTTTAAATTATAACAGTATAAATATTCAAATAACAGTATTAAAAATGTTCCATCAAAATTACAATAATGGGTCAAAATGAGCAATAAACAACTACTAAATTATATTTGTTAGTAGCACAAGGTACACAATAGGGGGGGGTGAATTGTGTTACCCCAAATTTGTGGAATTAAAACAAGTAAAAAGAACTAGAATTAAAGTACTCACGATTTACGTGGAAAATCCTTTGTAACTCACAAAGGATGAAAAACCACGGCCCGAATGACTTTAAAGACTACTTCTTTTATTAAGAGAATAGTACAAATAGATCAAGTTTACTCTAACTCAATCTCGCACTCGAACACTCGCTCAAGCCAAACGCACTTAGGCACTCACCTAAGCCTAACAACTAGCTCTAGTTGTAATAGATAACAAATGATTGTTTACCATGATGAACTTCAATAAGTGAATAAGGTACAATTGAGATCTTTAAGCTAATGCAGTAATACGTGTGGAGAATAGATCTATTAGGCAACGTTCTTTGTTGTGAGGCAACGTTTATCAGTTTGACTCTCTTAACAATATGTTACGTTCAATTGATCAGAGAGAGGCGTTAGTAAAAACTGATTGTTCAACTCCTTATAAACGTAAGAGGCAATAGGATAGGAAATGACTAGTAACCCTAACCCTAACCCTACTTAGGAATAGAAGATCATTTTCTTTACTTGCACAATAAGATTTTCACAAAGGAGAATAAATATCTTTTTCAGATAAAGCATGTCTATCGAAATCAGTTTTAACGAAGAATATAAAATAAAATATCTTTAAGGATAATAGTTTCTTCTTAGTTAAAACCATATAGCCAAAATAAAGAGAATAAACAGATTTTAAGGAAATCTATTTATGAATAAAATCTTTGGCAAAATAAAATATTAAGAGAATAAATTTAAGATATTTAACTTAAATTTAACTCAGTGAATGAACGTGTTAATATATGTGTTACAGAAACGTTCCATTGAACACTAAAATTTCAAGGATCGTTCCCAACCACAAACTCTTTTAATGTTTATTATTTAGTTGCCTTATAGATATAAATTCCACATTTATATAACTGCATAGCTTTAACATGAACTCTAAGAAATAAAATAAATAACCTAGAGAACATGTGAACTTGTGTCTTCTTCTTGATCTTTATCTAGCAAACTCTTGCATAAATAAATTCATGAAACACTAACACACAAGTTAAGTAGCATCACTTTATAATTAAATAAGTTTGTCATCTTCAAAACTCAATTGCTCAACAGTTTTCCCCTTTTTGATGATGGCAAACTTGTGATGCAAAATAGTGCTAAAATAATATAAACAATTATAATTAAATACAAATAAAAGATTGTAGCGCTTTCTATTCATAGTGAATAGAGGGATCAATCAATTATCAATAAACGTTTGCAAGCATATGCTACTGACATAATTATATGCATAGGAAAGCAGTGAGTTGGAATCTACAAACGTTCCTAGCCAAAAGGAATAACAAGAGCAATAATATGGCTACGGTAAAAGAACGTGATAAATATTAAAACTCATTTAGTGTAATAAGAACAGTAAGCCATAACTAACACAATATTATTGCAATGGATGGGATTGATCAACTACAAAAGAATTAAGCCTTAAAAACAAATTAACTAGCATCACTACTCTTCCCCCTTTTGCCATCATTGAAAAGATCAACAACGTTCACATGAGGAGAAGGGATTATGTAAGCAATTAACAACTTAAGGTCCTAGAAGATTTAGAAAAACATAGAAATAAACAACTAAATAAAGTAGCTCTAGCACCATGTAATGACACTATAACTACACCCATCCATCAAAAGACATAGATTAAACATCCAAATATGAAGTTGGATCAAAAAGAAGGTTTGCAAAAGGATTGGCAATCCGTTCAAGGTTGGTGATAATGTGGGTAGGAGTTTAATAGGAGTGTGCACGACGAGCTTTAGGTAAAATCGCACCCTGAATCTTCTTGAGAGCCGAAATAATGTAGCTAGAGTCACTTTTCAAACGATACACATCGTCCTAACAACTTTCAAGTCCTTTTTAATACCACAAGATCATTGTTAATAATCATAAACCTATCGTCAACCGTAACAGGATCACCACTTTCACTGTCTGAGCTTGAATCATCTTCATAAACGTTGTCGGCTTCAGCAGGAACGTTCCCAGCCTGGTTAGAGGAACTTCCAGTAGATTTGCGAACCCAAGTCTTTGACGCTTCATCATACATAAAAGTCATACGACCCAAAGTTGCTGAGGTTAATATATCAGCATCAGACTTCTCATCACCACGTGGAAGAGGCACACAACAAGCTTGGAACAAACAAGAGTCAACCACATAGAATAAGGAAGGGCATGTGAATCGTGTTGGGCGACATAAAGCATGTGTTTTATCATAAGGGATGGAAGGTTGATGGGTAGTTGTGATACCTCAATATTTTCTATAATTATTATATCGATTTATAAATGATTTGTAAATAGTTCGGAAATTAAATCGTATTATAAATGGTTTATAAATAGTTTCGGAGATTAAATCGTATATTCATTTAAGGATTCGATTTATTCAACTAAAGCCATAATAATATTAATTATTATTATGGGACTTTCATAAATGGTATTTATTAATTTTGAGGAGTTTAATTAAAATATTTCATATATGAATAAGAATTATTCATATTGTTTTAATTAGTTTTAATTAGCTTTAAATTAGTTTAAATTAGTTCTAATTAGTTTTAATTAGCTTTTTAAATCAGAAAAATTATGAAATTTATTCCTAAACCTAGTAGTCCTTGATTTGGGTTGATTAAGGGCCTATATAAGGAAAAGGTGAGACAGTTGATCAGTTTTGCAAACTGAGCCAAAAGCCTCAAGCAATCTCTCTCTCTCTCTCTCTCTCTCTCTCTCTCTCTCTCTCTCTCTCTCTCTCTCTCTCTCTCTCTCTCTCTCTCTCTCTCTCTCTCTCTCTCTCTCTCTTTCTTTTTCTTTTTCTCTTTCGGCCAAAGACCCCTTTTCTAGTAGTGTTCGCTCGCACTCCTCTCCCCTCTCCCCTATTTTGGGCCGTCGCGCCACCTAAACCACCACGGCACCACCAGGCCTCGCCTGGGTGGTCGCCGGTGATGGCCCAGGCTTGGAGACCGAGCCCCCTGCTCCCTCTCCTCTTCTCTCTCCCTCGTTCTCGTTCTCTCTCTTTTCGCATTTCTCTCTCCTCTCTTCGCCGGACCTCCGGCAACCACCACCACCGGCCATGGTGGCCAGTGGGTGGTGGTGGTGGTGTTGGGTCGGGTTATGGGTCTCATGCATGGGTACCCGTGACCTAGACCTACTTTTGAAGTTAGGGTTTCATTTTTATATTTTTCGTAATTATTAATTCGATTTTCAGTATTTTTGATTTAATGTTTTTATTTTTCTGCACTAATTCAGAATCGGAATTCAGATTTTCAAAAGCCTAAATTGGTTAAAATAAATCAAGAAATTTAATAAAAATATCATATTTAGATTTCGTTACTGTTTGTATTTTCGTATTTAATTAATACTGATTCGATAATTGTTTTTAATTAGGACCTAACGAGCAAGCGTGATTATTGTCAATTGGTTGGAGCATACTTGCTGTTGGTAGTGTTGTAGTGGTAAGTGCTCATGCCTACCTTCTTCCAAAGCCCCATCAAAACTATTTTGATGTGTTATGTGCTAATTGGGAATTTGTTGTGAATTTAATACGCAAAGCATGATTAAATTATATTATCGTAATTATAAAGTTATTAAGCATGATTCACTTCTGTAAATATGAGTTATAATTAGCATGTTGATGTTAGCATATTTTGGGAATCAATTAGTCCATATGATGATTATTGGACAATTGTTGAATAGCGAATTATTAATATTATTATGCTATTAATTATGTGCTAATTGGTATGGGTATTATTGAGTTCTAGTGAGTACCTATATATTATCGTTGAATGTCTTTGGTGATTTGTGAATTTTTGGATATCATGTTACCCTGCCGAAGTGCTGCCGAAATTTGGCTAGACATTACTTGTCTTCATTATTGAATTATCGTCGTTATTGAATTAAAGCATGTTTAATTCTCATCGTATTGAATTATCATTATCGTCGTTATTTACTATTCATTGTCAAGAGCATGAAATGAATTAGTAAGTCGTGGTCTCGTAGTACCACTTATGTCAACCAATGCAAATTATGTGAATTGAATTAAATGAGGGTAAGACTCCTAATGGATCCCTAAGAGTAGTGGAGCAATCGGGATTGCACCTATTGTGTAGTTCAAGGGATGAGTGATTCCCAACTTACTTATGGACACCTCCCAGTGTGTCTGGGACGGATCATTCCCCATTTATTAAGTCCTCTAGGCTCGTGTAATTGTACTAGAGGTAGTGTGCACACTAGAGTCATAAGTCCATGGCGTGATTGTATCTTCGATGAACAGTATGGGTAATCGCTGTTCTATTCGCTCTCTTACATCTCTCTAATCAAGACGGATTGTCTATGTCGTATTTCGTGTGATCACTATATAAGAATTGCATGTAAAAAGAATGTCGTTGTGCGTTTCCTTGATTATATGCTTATGTGCGTATGCAAATGAATTTCAATGATTCTTCTAAAACCTCAGGTAAGGTTTGCGAAATGTTTTCACTGGGTACGGATGACGTTTATTCAGTTTATCTGATTTTTGTTTCTTTTCTTTTCTTCTGTATTTTGTTTCCGTCACGGAAACTAAAGTCCAGGTTTAGTTGATTGAGGACGTACAACTTGGAAGGTAGAGTTGGCGTCGGTTTATAGAACTGTTTCTGTTAAGATAGATCGTGGGATTATTTTTATTAGATTTAGCCCTTCGAAGGCAAGTTGTAATAAATTTGGTTTAATGGTTTTAGCTCACTATATAAACAACTCTGATATTAACTGTTTAGTTTGTTTAGTTCCTTAGTAAGCTCCTTTTGATGCCTAGTCTTTCTTTCTGCTTAGCATTTACTCCTTAGTGATAAATGTTGCAGTGATATTCCCCCGGGTTCGGGACGGTTCAGCGGTGTCAAGTCGTGCACAACAACGTCGATAGTTCCCAGAAAATCGTTGCGAATTCGGGAGTGTTACAAATGGTATCAAAGCCATAGGTTTAAAAAGGTTGCTTAAGATTAATTAATGAATTAATAAAGATTAGTTTCATTTTGGGGAAAATAAAATATAATTAAAGTCGTTGAGCGTAGAAGTCCTAGAAGATAGGAATTATTTGAAATCACTTTGCTTGTGATTTATGATGTTCTTATTGTTTGATTGTCTACCTGTAGATGGTAAGGACAAGAAAGACTGCACGAATGACGGCCGCACACCAAAGGGCACGCACCCTAGCCCATCGTGCACCATCTGCGGAATACGTAGCTTCATCGGATAGTGAATCGACAGGAAACGACGCGAACATATGCCGTGAACCCGCGCAAGATCGCGCCGCACGCGACGAGGCTGCACGCCCCGAGCCAATTCCCGCGCCTATAGTCGCGCCTGTACCTGCCCCAGTTGCCGCACCTCCTACATATGTTGATGAAGAGGAGGTCCCTCTGAGCATACAGCGTCGGAAGAGCATGATGACATGCCGGATTTGGAAGATACTAGTGCCAAGAGCGACAACAACATCGCGCCTACTCCTGCACCTATTGCTGCACCTACTCCTGCTGCAAATTGGTCTCCTCCTGTGGAGCCGTTCTTTGCTACTGATGCTGAGCTCGAGGATATACGTATCTACATACGACGTGCTTACACTACGATCGAGCGTTATCAGTACGAGAATCGCACGAGTCTACATGAAGGCTTATGGGTAGAGCTATTGCTGGCTGGTCTGTCCTAACATCCATCCTTGGATGGGACTCAAGGAGAAGTACGACGACGTAGTCTCCAAGAGTGGTCACTTGCACGAGAAGAAGTACGGTGAAGGCACGAGATGGTGTCTTTGCTTTAGAGGCGTCGCAGCTGAGTTATGCCTATCCGAGTTCGAGTGGAAGGTGAACCACGTGCTAGTGCCTGCGCCGAAAGGTATGTGCGAGTACTGTTGGACCAAGAAACGCAAGCATGCAGATGATTTTAGGAAGCGTTTCATGCCCCAGAAATTCAGTGGATATGCTTATCCATACAAGCCCTGCAAAGAGGTAAAGCCTAGGAGGAAGGACGATCATGACGAGTCCCCTAGAGCGAAGAAAATGTATGCTAGTGTCAAGTAGAACTAGATTATTGCCTTATTAGTTTACTTGAGTTTTATTGAACTTTTAGCTATTGTGATGGCCCTGCGTGGTCAATTTTGATGTTGGTGTAGTCGCATAGGCAACAAATATTTATGATTGTTATTTACTTGCAATTTGTCTCACTGCAAGACTACTTCATTTGATTATATGATATCGTTGAGAATTTGTTTTATATGATCGTTTTATCACATAATTGCATGGTTGACAAATAGCTTCATAATGTTATCTCGTATTACCTAGACATGATGGAAAATCCATGTCGGAATTATGGCAAAATTTTCATTGAGCATGATCATATCAATTGTGAGCCAAAGGCTAAGCATGTATTGTATGCAATCAAATGTCATTGTTTATTGCCCTACTAAAATAGTATGGAGGTTCGATGTGTGAAGTGTGAATGTTATTGCTTATCAATCGTGTGAGACCAATGTGTCTACTTTGTTATTGCATATCGAACTATTATACATGAGAACTGAGAACATTCAAAGCAAGTATGTTGCTTAGACCTACAATGTAAGGTTGATCATTGAAACTTATATGCTAATTGCTAAATGTCAAGAGATTAGTTTCAATTATAACCTATATCTCTGAATCAGACATCAATTTGGGTCGAATGTGCCAATTTTGCTGAAATGGTGATCAACCATTGCTCTTTTATGTCTCAGATTTGTTATAATGGCAACCAACGACCGACTCGCGAGACTAGAAGTAGGTCTTACCAATGTGGTCGAGCACATCACGAGCCAGCTAGAGCGCCAAGAGCAAGATCACAACGCGCAGAACCCTGAGACGCGTAACTTTAGGGATTTCGATGCACTCAAACCTCCGACGTTTGAGGGTGGCTCTGAGCCCACCAAGCTTGAGAACTGGATTACTGAGTTCGAGAAGTTGTTTAGGGCGACCAATCGGCCCAACAACATGAAGGTCAACACCACTACGTACTACCTGAAGGGCGAAGCGAACAAGTGGTGGAGCGATGTGGGCACTGATCTACTCACCATTGAAGAATATGGGTGGACCGAGTTCAAAGCGTCTATTCGTGAACGGTTCTATCCAAGAGATATCCGTCGCGAGAAGCAACAGGAATTCGAGAACATCTATCAAGGAAAGCTATCTGTGGCTGAGTACGCAACAAAGTTCAACGAGCTTGCTGCTTTTGCACCTAACTTGGTGATGACCAAAGCTGAGCGTGTCGAGAGGTTCGAAGATGGCCTGAAGTGGGACATTCAGCGTTATGTTATGGGAAACTCACTGACGTTCCAAGGAGCGTATGAGAAAGCCTTGAACCATGAGTGTGTTGTGGATCGTCGTGATTCGTTGCTCGAAAAACATAAACGTGACGAAGGGAGTTCTTCCTAGTCGAATGGCGCAGATAAGAGGCCAAGGCCGAACAACGACAATCACAACAACCAAGATGGGCAGAACTACAACGGGAACAGGAATTATGACTCGAACAGTCATTGAGCTACGATCTTAGCTAGGAGGAATACGCCTTGTAGTCGCTGCAACAAGACGCATCCTGGCAAGAACTATCGTGGCGATGTATTTCAATGCTACGAGTGCAACAAGCCTGGTCACAAAGCTTCTGAATGCTGGAGTCGTGGAAGGAACAACAATGGTCAGAACCGCGATAACAACTACAATCGTGGTGGAAATGGAAATGCTAATCGCGAAAATGGTGGTAACTACCGTGGAAATGGGGGTTACAACAACAATAACCGCAACAATACTGCTGCTCCTGGTGCGAATAATCAAGCACTACTTCCTGCACCTGCCAACCCCGTGCAAAACAACAACAACAACAACAACAACAATAGAGGGGTGAATGGAAGGGTTTATGTGCCGAACTGCAATGAAGCTAAAGCGAACCCGAATGTGATCGCTGGTACTTTTCTCGTTAACTCTCAACCTGCTTTTGTTTTATTTGATAGTGGTGCAACACATTCTGTTCTTTCTAAGAGCTTTGCATCTAAGATAGGTTTAGAGCCTAGTTCTGTGTATAGGGCAAATATTAGGATGCAAGATGGGTCGATTGTTAATTGTAAATCGTTGTATGAAAAGTGTCCGATTAGGATAGCTGGTTTCGATTTGCCTGCGGATTTGATTCAAATGGATTTGAAGGATTTTGATGTAATTTTGGGAATGGATTGGTTAGCCAAGTTCAGGGCTAAGATAGAGTGCTTTGAGCAACGTGTGTCGTTGCGTGGACTGAAAAGTAGAAGGATTACCTACAAAGGAGTCGTCGTCAAGCCAAAGTTGAAAGTAGTGGCGACCATGAAAGAAAAGGAGTGTATGACTAAAGGTGAAGCGATTTACCTGTGTCATGTGGGATACAAGTCGAGAAGCTAAAGTCTCAAAACCTATTCCAGTTGTTTTGGTGTACGCTGACGTGTTTCCAGACGAGATTCCCGGAATGCCTCCGCAACGCATTGTTGACTTCATGATCGACTTAGCTCTAGGTTCTGCTCCGATCTCGAAAGCTCCGTATCGTATGGCTCCTGCCGAGATGAAAGAACTGAAAACGCAACTCGAGGAACTACTGGAGAAGGGATACATACGTCCTAGTGTATCGCATTGGGGTGCTCCTGTTTTGTTTGTGCGTAAGAAGGACGGTAGTATGAGACTATGTATAGACTATCGAGAGTTGTACAAGATTACGATCAAGAATCGTTATCCACTGCCGAGGATTGACGATCTATTTGACCAACTGCGTGGAGCGACTATTTTCTCGAAGATCGATTTACGTTCAGGATACCATCAACTCGGGATTTCTGAGCCTGACATTGCAAAGACCGCGTTTAGGACGAGGTATGGACATTACGAGTTTACTGTTATGCCTTTTGGGTTGACGAACACACCTGCAAAGTTTATGGATTTGATGAACCGTACGTTCCAGCCTTATCTCGATCAGTTTGTAGTTGTCTTTATTGACGATATTTTGGTCTATTCGAAGAACGCTGCTGAGCACGGGCAACACTTGCGAACCGTTTTGGATATTTTGAGACGACATCAACTTTACGCGAAGTTGTCAAAGTGCGAGTTTTGGTTAGAAACTGTTTCTTTCTTAGGACACGTGGTGTCTAAGAGCGGAGTTGTTGTTGACCCGGAAAAGATTAGAGCTGTTATGGATTGCTCCGCATAGAAGAGCATGACTGAGGTTAGAAGTTTTCTTGGGTAAGCTGGTTACTATTGTAGGTTTGTGGAAGGATTTTTCAAGATAGCGCAGCCTATGACAAACTTGATGAAAAAGACGACGAAGTTCGTGTGGTCTGAAAATTGTGAAGTTGCTTTTCAAGAGTTGAAGAAACGACTTACGAGCGCACCGATTTTGACTTTGCCATCAGGAACTGAAGGGTACGAAGTCTATAGTGACGCGTCTAAGCATGGCTTAGGTTGTGTTTTGATGCAACATGGTAAGGTAGTGGCTTATGCCTCAAGACAACTGAAGAAGCACGAGGATAATTACCCTACTCACGACTTAGAGCTCGCTGCTGTCGTATTTGCTTTGAAGATTTGGAGACACTATCTTTATGGTTCTGCTGTCAAGATGTTTACGGACCACAAGAGTCTCAAGTACATATTCGCGCAAAAGGAATTGAATATGCGACAAAGAAGATGGCTAGAGTTATTGACGGAGTACGACATCGACATTCAGTATCACGAAGGGAAAGTTAACGTGGTAGCTGACGCTTTGAGTAGAAAGACTCGTCATACGTTGAACACTGCTTTAGTACTTCCAAGGGAGATCATTCGTGACTTGCAGAGTCTAGATGTGGATATTGTGCTGAAAGGTGACGTTCAATGTACCTTAGCACATATGTTAGTTCGACCAACCTTACTCGACGAGATCAAGGGTAAATAGAGTTCAGATTAGGATCTTCAACGGATTCTACGCCACAAGGACGAGGGCAGATCCGAGGACTTTTCTATTGGTCAAGACGGTGTCTTGAGATTTCGTGATCGTGTCTGTGTGCCGAATGACCCGGAGATCAAGAGTCAGATACTGGTTGAAGTTCACAATACGCCTTATTCTGTACATCCTGGGGGAGACAAGCTTTACAAAGATCTTCGCCAAATGTTTTGGTGGAAAGGTATGAAACAAGATGTCGCTGAGTTCGTGGCTAAATGTCTGACGTGCCAGAAGGTCAAGATCGAACACAAGAGACCTGGTGGAAAGATTCAATCGCTTGAAGTTCCTACGTGGAAATGGAATTCAATTTCAATGGACTTTGTCATGGGTTTACCATTGACACAGAAGAAGAACAACGCTATTTGGGTTGTTGTGGATCGTTTGACAAAAGTTGCGAGATTCATCCCAATGAATGACACTTGGAAAATGGAGAAGCTAGCGGATGCTTACGTCAAGGAAGTCAAGAGACTTCATGGTGTTCCAGAAGATATCGTTTCAGATAGAGATTCGAGATTTCTATCACACTTTTGGCAGAAATTGTAAGACGCTTTTGGAAGCAAATTGAAGTTCAGTACTGCTTTTCATCCTGCGACTGATGGTCAGACGGAAAGGACAATCTAGACTTTAGAGGATATGCTACGAGCGTGTGCTCTCGAGTATCAAGGCTCGTGGGATACACATATTCCGTTGATCGAGTTCTCTTACAAAAATAGCTATCACTCAGGCATTGATCGAGCGCCATATGAAGCCTTGTATGGTAGGAAGTGTAGATCACCCGTGTGTTGGAATGATATTAGTGAAACTGCAGTTTTGGGTCCAAAAATGATCCAGCAGACCGTCGATGTGGTCAAAGTTATTCAAGCAAAGATGCGTAGTACTCAAAATCGCCAGAAATAGTACGCAGATAGAGGTCGTAGACCTGAAGCGTTTGAGGTAGGAAGCAGGGTACTTTTGCGAGTATCTCCTACCAAAGGTGTCATGCGTTTTGGTCGTAAGGGGAAGTTAAGTCCCCTCGTTATATTGGACCTTACGAGATTCTGGAAAGGGTTGGTGAGGTTGCTTATCGATTAGCTTTACCCATGGAACTTGCAAAAGTCCACAGTGTGTTTCATGTCTCTCAGTTGAAGCGATATGTACATGATCCAACTCATGTCGTTCAACCTGAAACGATCGATCTCGATGAAAGTTTGACTGATGAAGAGCGTCCTATCAAGATAGTGGATCGCAAAGAGCGCTCAACTCGAACAAAGACTATTCCGATCGTCAAAGTCGTTTGGTCTCGACAAGGTCAAGAGAAAGCAACATGGGAAGCTGAATCCATGATGCGCGAGAAGTATCCAGACCTCTTCCTAGAAGGTACTAGTCCCACTTGAGTTTCGGGACGAAACTCCTTTTAAGGAGGGTAGAATGTCACGCCTCGAAATTTCGTTTTGTTTATCGCTTTGCACGAATTGCATGTTCAAGCATTGCATGGTGCACGCTAGTCAACTTAGAATCACGATCGTACTTGCTCATCTTGCATATGTTAGTGTCCTAGAAATTGTTTTATACCTTCGTATTCATATTGTTTTAATTAGTTTTAATTAGTTTTAAATTAGTTTTAATTAGTTCTAATTAGTTTTAATTAGCTTTTTAAATCAGAAAAATTATGAAATTTATTCCTAAACCTAGTAGTCCTTGACTTGGGTTGATTAAGGGCCTATATAAGGAAAAGGTGAGACAGTTGATCAGTTTTGCAAACTGAGCCAAATGCCTCAAGCAATCTCTCTCTCTCTCTCTCGCCGTCTTCTCTCTCCCTCTCTCTCTCTCTCTTTCTCTTTCTTTCTCTTTTTCTCTTTCGCTCGCACTCCTCTCCCCTCTCCCCTGTTTTGGGCTGTCGCGCCACCTGAACCACCACGGCACCACCAGGCCTCGCCTGGGTGGTCTCCGATGATGGCCCAGGCTCGGAGACCGAGCCCCCTGCTCTCTCTCCTCTTCCCTCTCCCTCGTTCTCTCATTCTCTCTCTTTTCGCGTTTCTCTCTCCTCTCTTCGCGGGACCTCCGGCGACCACCACCACCGGCCATGGTGGCCAGTGGGTGGTGGTGGTGGTGGTGGTGGTGTTGGGTCGGGTTATGGGTCCCATGCATGGGTACCCGTGACCTAGACCTAGTTTTGAAGTTAGGGTTTCGTTTTTATATTTTTCGTAATTATTAATTCGATTTTCAGTATTTTCGATTTAATATTTTTATTTTTCTGCACTCATTCGGAATCGGAATTCGGATTTTCAAAAGCCTAGATTGGTTGAAATAAATCAAGGAATTTAATAAAAATATCATATTGAGATTTCGTTACTGTTTGTATTTTCGTACTTAATTAATACTGATTCGGTAATTGTTTTTAATTAGGACCTAACGAGCAAGCGTGATTATTGTCGATTGATTGGAGCATACTTGCTGTTGGTAGCGTTTTAGTGGTAAGCGCTCATGCCTAACTTCTTCGAAAGCCCCATCAGGTTTAGTTGATTGAGGACGTACAGCTTGGAAGGTAGAGTTGGCGTCGGTTTATAGAACTGTTTCTGTTAAGATAGATCGTGGGATTATTTTTATTGGATTTAGCCCTTCGAAGGCAAGTTGTAATAAATTTGGTTTAATGGTTTTAGCTCACTATATAGGCAACTCTGATATTAACTGTTTAGTTTGTTTAGTTCCTTAGTAAGCTCCTTTTGATGCCTAGTCTTTCTTTCTGCTTAGCATTTACTCCTTAGTGATAAATGTTGCAGTGACATTCCCCCGGGTTCGGGACGGTTCAGCGGTGTCTACTCGTGCACAACGACGCCGATAGTTCCCAGGAAATTGTTGCGAATTCGGGGGTGTTACAGTAGTAGAGTAACTAGACACTCCATAAGGACAAGATCAAGAGATGTAGCAACATTGCGGGTTTGTCCTCGGGTAACAACGTTTTGACATACAAGGCGGTGCAGAATACGGTGAGGGATAGACAATTTGGAGATTGGCACTTGGTCATGTTTGTGGGCTTTGGGATTTCCTCCAGCAAAACGGAGAAGGATTTGAGAAGGTGTAGTAAAAGGGACAAGAGGTCAAGCTTCCTTATTGTAATAATCATATCCGACACTAGGAACTCCCAAAATTTTTCCCAAAGTGTCACAATTGAACATTATATTCTTCCCATTAACTATTGCTTGAACCACGTTACCATCAAATTCCAAACTACCAAAAAATTGTTTAATTTCAGCAAGATAAACATACTCAGGGGTGCTAAACAACCTTCCCCACCCTTGCGCATCAATAAAAGTCCATAAGTCTTCAAAACCATTCTCAATTAACCATACCTTATTAACAACTTTCAAGGGAGGTTGGTTGCGGTGATTGAACTTGGCAACAATATAGTTGAAAACATGAGTTGGAATAGGGTAACGGTGTTGGACAGGTAGTGGAGGTTTGGAGGTACCACGGTTGTTGATATGATTTTTTCCCTTAGCCTTAGATTTTCTGGCTTGATCAGTAATGGTTCGATTTTCCTGAGTGGGAGAAAGTTCCCCCTGGGATGAACCACCAGTAATAGAAATTGGAGAATTTTGTTGTCCTTCAGTAGCTTGAGCCTTCTTACGTTGAGCAGAACGGGTACGATTAAACATCATGCACAATTTTGTGAAGGGTAAGGAACGTTTCTAAATTATTGGGAACGTTTGAGAGAAGAAGAGAATTTTTTCCTTCTCGTCAGTTAAGCGTGAAACAAAGGTGAAGAAAGTAAACTGGGTAAAGGTTTCTTATATAGACACAAGGCATAGTGCAATAAGGAAAGAAAAATGTGAGAATTAAGGGAAAGATAAAACTATAGAATCTTAGCCTTCCTAAAACTCCAAAAGTGAGTGAGTTAAAAAAGAAAAACAACTAAGAAGAAGGAAACAAAATTTGCCTAAAGTTTCTCTAATCAGTTATATGACAATACAACTCTCCCCAAAAGTGAAAGACTTCTAAAAGTACTGAATTTCCTTATTCCCCACTCCACCCATGATGTAGATTGTACGACTGACTTTATGACACCCGTTTTTTTTTTTCGGCTTTTTTTTTTTGGTTTATTTATTTATTTTTATTTTTACGGAAACCAGTAAACTATTAAGGAAATGCTCCCTAGACAACTAGCCTTGTGTATATATATGGGTAAAAAGAGGCTAAGATTTTAAGTGGAGCTTGGTAAGTGTTTAGGATCAAAATTTCGAGAACTAATTTGGCTTATAACGTGGCAACAAATTATAATTAGTTCTCTATGAAAAAAAAATTTCGGATTGCCCAAAGAAAAGAAACAATAGGATGTTGAGACATATAAATATTTGACTTCACGTACTGAAATAGTATCAAAACACATAGCGATTCCTTTGAAGTTTAACGTTAAAACTAATACTAGTAATATATAGGACCCGAAAATTGTAATCGCAAAAAAAATAAAGCTTCAACCAAAATGTAAAACAAAATTAACCATTAACTAAGCAATCATCGAAGCAAGCAATTAATGATACACATTAATTTATTTTCATCATGCCCAAATCTAATCTAATTTTCTCAAATCTATCACGTTGCAAAGGTTTTGTGAAAATATCAGCTATCTGATCTTTAGTGTTAACAAATTCAAGTTTTATAAAACTTTTTTCCACATTGTCACTCAGAAAATGATGACGAATTTCAATATGTTTTGTCCTTAAATGACTGACAAGATTTTTTGAAATACTAATAGCACTAGTATTGTCACAATAAATAGGCACACAACCATAATTAACACCAAAAGCAAGTAATTGTTGCTTCAACCATAAAATTTGAGCACAACAAGCAGCAGCTGCGACGTATTCTGCTTCGGCAGTAGATAAAGCAACAAAATTTTGCTTTTTAGAAGCCCAAGAAATTAAGCATGATCCTAAAAGTTGAGCCATACCTGAAGTACTTTTACGGTCTACTAGAGATCCAGCATAATCAGAATCAGAATAGCCATTTAAGTTAAAACTATCACACTTGGGATAAAAAAGACATAAATCAATAGTGCCTTTCAAGTATCTAAGAATTCGCTTCACTGCGACTAAGGGCCTGTTCTCCTCAACTTTCTCCCGAAATATTCAGTAAAATTCAGTTCAGTTCAGTAAAATTCAGTTCCGTTCAGTAAAATTCAGTTCAGTTCAGTAAAAAGAAGTTCAGTTCAGAAAAATTCAGTAGAGCTTGGTAAACCAAAGAACAAATTTACTCTTTGAAATTGTAGATTCAGTAAAAATAAGTTCAGTTCAGAAAAATTCAGTTCAATTCAGTAAATTTCAGTTCAGTTAAGTATTGTGCAATTAAGTTCAGTAAAAAGAAGGTGAAGAGAACAGACCCTAAGTGAGATTCTCTAGGACTAGATTGAAAGCGAGCACATAGACAAACACCATAAACAATATCATGCCGACTAACAGTTAAATATAATAGTGGTCCAATCATACCTCAATATTCTTTTTCATCCACAAGTGTCCCTTTTTCATCCAAGTCTAAGTTTTGTGAAGTTGGAGTCGGCGTGTTGTAGGGCTTAGGGTATTCCATTTTGTATTTCTTTAGCAACTCTCTCACATATTTTTGTTGATGAATTTGTATGCCATCTTTTCTTTGATTTACTTGTAGTCCAAGGAAGAATTTTAATTCTCCCATTATACTCATCTCAAATTCTCCCCGCATTATGTCAGAAAAGCTAATGCACATTGCATCATTAGTCGAACCAAAAATAATATCATCAACGTATACTTGAACAACTAAAATATCATGATTTTCAAATTTCAAAAATAAGGTTTTATCAATCACGCCCCTTTTAAAACTTTTTTCCATCAAAAAATTTGAAAGCCTCTCATACCATGATCTAGGAGCTTGTTTTAGTCCATAGAGAGCTTTATCTAATTTATAGACGTGATTGGGAAATTCTTTATCTTCAAAACCAGGTGGTTGCTCCACAAAAACTTCCTCTTTTAAATAACCATTTAAAAACGCAGTTTTAATATCCATTTGAAATAATTTAAAGTTTTTGTGAGCAGCAAAAGCAATTAAGGTTCTAATCGCTTCCAATCGAGCTACTGGGGCAAAAGATTCATCATAATCTATACCCTCTTGCTGATTATAACCTTTGACCACCAACCTGGCTTTATTTCTAATAATATTACCTTCATCGTCCAACTTGTTCCTATAAACCCACTTTGTACCGATCACTGTGTGATTTTTTGGTCTGGGTTCTAGGTGCCATGCCTTATTTCTCTTGAATTGATTTAGTTCTTCCTGCATGCCTAAGATCCAATCAGAATCATTTAAAGCACATTTATAATCTCTAGGTTCTATATCAGATAAGAATGCATTGAAAGAAATAAAATTACGAATAGACGATTGAGTCTGCACTCCCTTTGTTGGATCAGTAATGATCTGATTTAGGGGGTGAGAACTCTGGTACTTATAAGGTTTTGGATCCAAGAACGTTGGTTGGCTTTGAGGAGCTTGTGATACATCATCAGTGAGTCTCTCGCTACTGTCTACTTCATTAATCACACTGGGAACGTTGTCTATTCTTTCGACAACGTTGTGTTGTTGTTCAGTTTCTCCCTGTACAGTGACGTCTGGAATTTCTTCAGTAGATTGAGCACGAATTAATCCAATTTCAAAATCAATATCTGAATCCTGCACATTCTCGTTGGGCACGTGAAATTCATCAAATATTACATGAATGTTTTCCTCTATGCACATAGTACCCTTATTATAAACTTTGTACGCTCTACTATGAGAGGAATAGCCTAATAAAACTGCTTCATCGCTTCGAGCATCAAATTTGCCCAAAGAATATTTCCCATTGTTATGAATGAAGCATTTAGCACCAAAAGTCCTGAAATAAGCAATGTTTGGCTTTTTGCCTTTCAATAATTCATATGGAGTTTTATGCAAAAGAGGTCTAACTATGGCTCTATTAATTATATAACAAGCAGTATTAACGGCCTCGGCCCAAAAAGATTTAGGAAGATCACTATAAATAAGCATGGTTCTAGCCATATCTTCTAAAGTTCTATTTTTATGCTCAACAACCCCATTTTGTTGAGGTGTTCTAGGGGCCGAAAAATCATGCACAATGCCATGTTCATTACAATAAGCAATAAATTTTGAGTTGTCAAATTCAGTACCATGGTCGGATCTAATAGCAAGCAATTGATGATTAAGCTGTTTTTGTTCGCGCTTAATGGAGGACAAGAAATAATCAAATACATCTTCTTTGGAAGATAAAAATAAAGTCCAAGTAAATCTTGAATAGTCATCCACTATAACAAAAACATATTTACTTCCTCCTCTACTTATAATACGCGTAGGGCCACAGAGATCAACATGAATCAATTCAAGCGGTTTAGAGGTACTTATCAAAATTTTTGACTTGAACGATGAACGAACATGTTTTTCTTTGGCATACGCATCACATACTCCATTAAAAGTAAACTTGCAATCAGGTAGACCAATGACTAAATTTTTTGTGCGAAGTTTATTTAACAATGTAAGACTAGCGTGACCCAAACGTTTGTGCCACAAAAGTGGATCATCATCCATAACATTCATGCAAGATAAATTATTTTCAGCAATATTATCTAAATCAACTTGATAAATATTATTAACTCTTTTTCCTCTAAATAAAGATTTATTTGTACTGGCATTAAAAACATGACAATCACTAGCAGAAAATAATATATTATTCCCCCTGTCACAAAGTTGGGAAATACTAAGTAGATTATATTTTAGATCTTTAACCAAAAAGACATTATCAATAGCATGAGCAAGTGACTTTCCTATCTTACCTACACCGACTATTTGTCCACGTTTATCATCTCCAAAAGTCAATGCACCACCTTTGGAAGCTCGAAGTGAGAGGAAATTTTGTATGTCACCTGTCATATGTCGTGAACAACCACTATCTAGATACCATTGATTGTTCCCCCTCACTTTGACCTGCAAAATTAATTAGTTTTTATTTTAGGAACCCAAATTTGTTTGGGTCCTTTTGCGTTAGTAACAGTATGCAGAGAATCCTTTCTAACCCATATTTGTTTAAGCACAAGCTTATTCTTATCATGAGATAATTTTCGAGAAGGACATTCATAAGTAAAGTGACTAATGAACACAATGCATACAAATACGATGTTCTGGCACGTCAATATATTTATTATATATTTTCTTTGAGTTAGCTTTGGGTATGGTTCTAGTTCCTTGATTAGGAATGGTGTTGACATGTTTCTTGTACATCTCATAAGCCTTTTGTCCAATATACCATAAACTTTCTTTATGTGTGGTATTGGTTGTTAATTTTCCAATATTGGTCAGTTTCTGTTTAAGCGTTTTATTTTCTTTCTCTAGTTGATCCAAACGTTCTTGTAAATTTTGAGAACGTTCCTCATGACTGCTAGAGTTTTCAGTCTCTTTAACGAACCTTAGTTTGTATCTGATTTCATTCATCAAAATGAAATTACTATTTTCGGCCTCTTCTTTGATTTTATTAAAAGTCTCTTTAGAATTATTAATAACAATAAAAACAATATCATCTTCATCAAGTTCTCCAACTTGCTCATCATTATCCCTGGCCTCCAGTGCAAGTCCTCTGTCTTTGTTTGATGATTCTGGAGCTCGGGATTCAAGCTTCATCTCATGAGTTAGTAGAGATCCCATGAGTTGGTCCAATTGTAATTTAGTGAGATCCCTAACTTCTTGAATCGCCGTAACTTTAGGCATCCATTGATCGTTATTTGGCAGACTCCTCAAAATTTTCCTTAACCTGACCCTGCACTTCATATTCTCTACCAAGGGACTTTAGTTCATTTATAATATTGGTAAAACGAGTAAACATATCTTTAATCGATTCCTTTTTCTTCATTTCAAACGATTCATATTGTTGAACTAGTAAATCGATTTTAGACATTTTTACTTCGTTGGAACCTTCATGAGCAATTTGTAAAGTGTCCCATATTTCCTTAGCACTAGAACAAGCAGATATCCTACTAAATTCATCAGGGTCTAAAGCACAGTGTAACAATTTCATAGCTTTAGCATTTTTTTCAATTTTTCTGAAATATATTTCAGTCCATTTTGTCCTCTTCTACTCCTTTACCTGTCGTGTCAACAATTAAAAGTCCATTCTTAACAACTTGCCATACCTGATAGCCTTCTGACTTAATGTAAATTTCCATACGATTTTTCCATCCAGAGTAGTGATGCCCGTCGAAGTATGGAGGTCTCACAGCAAATTGACCCTCTCTAATACCATTTGATGTGTTTGAGATCGACATTCTCTTCAAGCGTGAACGTGTATCTAAGAGAAAATGATGCTCTGATACCAATTGTTAGTAGCACAAGGTACACAAGAGGGGGGGTGAATTGTGTTACCCCAAATTTGCAGAATTAAAACAATTAAAAAGAACTAGAATTAAAGTACTCACGATTTACATGGAAAACCCTTTGTAACTCACAAAGGATGAAAAACCACGGCCCGAAGGACTTTAAAGACTACTTCTTTTATTAAGAGAATAGTACAAATAGATCAAGTTTACTCTAACTCAATCTCGCACTCGAACACTCGTTCAAGCCAAACGCACTTCGGCACTCACCTAAGCCTAACAACTAGCTCTAGTTGTAATAGATAACAGATGATTGTTTACCTTGTTTACCTTGATGAACTTCAATAAGTGAATAAAGTACAATTGAGATCTTATAGCTAATGCAGTAATACGTATGGAGATTAGATCTATTAGGCAACGTTCTTTGTTGTGAGGCAACGTTTATCAGTTTGACTCTCTTAAAAATATGTTACGTTCAATTGATCAGAGAGAGGCGTTAGGAAAAGCTGATTGTTGAACTCCTTATAAACGTGAGAGACAATAGGATAGAAAATGACTAGTAACCCTAACCCTAACCCTACTTAGGAATAGAAGATCATTTTCTTTACTTGCACAATAAGATTTTCACAAAGGAGAATAAATATCTTTTTCAGATAAAGCATGTCTATCGAAATCAGTTTTAACGAAGAAAATAAAATAAAATATCTTTAAGGATAATAGTTTCTTCTTAGTTAAAACCATATAGCCAAAATAAAGAGAATAAACAGATTTTAAGGAAATCTATTTATGAATAAAATCTTTGGCAAATTAAAATATCGAGAGAATAAATTTAAGATACTTAACTTAAATTTATCTCAGTGAATGAACGTGTTAATATATGTGTTACAGAAACGTTCCATTGAACATTAAAATTTCAAGGATCGTTCCCGATCACAAACTCTTTTAACGTTTATTATTTAGTTGCCTTACAGATATAAATTACACATTTATATAACTGCATAGCTTTAACATGAGCTCTAAGAAATAAAATAAATAACCTAGAGAATATGTGAACTTGTGTCTTTTTCTTGATCTTTATCTAGCAAACTCTTGCATAAATAAATTCCTGAAACATTAACACACAAGTTAAGTAGCATCACTTTATAATTAAATAAGTTTGTCATCTTCAAAACTCAATTGCTCAACAATATTGCTAAATTTACTATACTCTTATGCATCTCTAAATTGAAGAAAAACAAAAAGAACCATAGGGAATGGTGGTATCTAAGCCCAACTTTGAGGTTGACGTATGTAATCAGTCCATCAATTCGAAACTTGACTTAAAATAGTCAAACAACAGAGAGAATTTAATAATTTGTTTGCTTCTTTGACATTTTTCTATTGATTTTTTCTTTCTAAACCACACTTTGATGGCCTGCTCTCAGTTAAGCTATAAGAAAAAACGTGAGAAGCTCTAAGTATATTTCTTCTGAACGAAGCTACCCACTTGGTACATTCTTCAAACATATATAATCATACCAACATATATGGGTGTGTCATTGTCAAGACTGGTACTTAAAAATTTGCCTCTTTTTTTTGCAAGTACTCTATAAATGATATATTCTTGCCAAAGCTACCAAAATTTAGCCAAACATTTCTCCATAGCATCATCAAATTTCTCCTATGCATTAATTCTTCAATTAATGGCTAGCCTTCACCAATGCCACCTCTTCTTGGCGGCCTTCCAACTCTACTTGCTCACTACAACTTGTACTACAGCTGCCATGATGACCTTTAACTATAGAGATGCACTCGACAAGAGCTTGCTGTTCTTTGAGGCACAGAGATCCGGTAAACTCCCCGAAAATCAACGAGTTTACTGGCGTGGTGATTCTGGCCTTAGCGATGGGTCTGAGCAATCTGTATGTAATTTCATGTACCATGTTTGTTTGTCCTAAGTTTGCCTTTCTTCAATGAAGCTTGGTAGTTTTTTTTTTCTTTTTTTAAATTTTAATTTGGTATGTATGTAGCTGGTGGAGAATGAAGATACATATACATCAATTAATATAAGGGAATATGATGTCAATGCAGGCAGACTTGGTAGGAGGATATTATGATGCAGGGGATCATGTTAAGTTTGGGCTTCCAATGGCATATAGTGTGACTATGCTCTCTTGGGCGGCTGTTGACTTTAGGAGTGAGCTTGTAGAGGCAAACCAGATGGACAATACCCTTGAAGCCATTCGATGGGGAACTGATTACTTCATCAAGGCACATTGTGAGCGTAATGCTCTTTGGGCTCAGGTAGTCTAAGGCTGTTTTGTGTTGTTTGTAAGTCATACTAGGCAATTCCCTTAAAATGCTCATCAATGCCTTAATTGAAATTATCTTAGCATGAGTTGATATGTTCATTTTTAAGTCCTTTAGGTAGGAGATGGAGAATCTGATCATGCTTGCTGGGAGCGTGCTGAGGACATGACAACATCCAGGATAGCTTATAAGCTTGGCTCAAGCAAACCTGGTTCCGATCTTGCTGGGGAAACTGCAGCTGCCTTGGCAGCAGCTTCATTGGCCTCTCAGCCGTACGACTCTTCCTACTCTAGTCGTCTGTTAGAACATGCGAAACAGGTAAGTCGAGGCAGTTGTCAAACTCTAAACATGGCTAATTTTGTAGAAACCATAGCCCATAGGCTCATTGATCTGTAAGGCTAGGAGAAAAAGGGAAATGAGAAAACAAAAGCAGTTCTTTTCTTACTTGAGAAACCTTTCTTTGTTTGCAGCTTTTCTCGTTTGCAGACAATTATAGGGGCCAGTATGATGATTCTTTACCTGATGCAGAAAGTTTCTATCCTTCATCAGGATACTCGGTTAGCATATATCTCTATTTGCCTATTTTAGTCCCTCAGAAATACTCTTATTTGAAGGAAGGACTCTTCTTCAATACTATAACTGTGATGTTCTCATTTCAAATACTCTTATCTGAAGGATGAACTCTTGTGGGCGGCTTCTTGGCTGTACCGAGCCACAAACAATGACTACTATTTGCAGTATGTCGTGCACAACGCTGATAGTCTTGGTGGCACAAGAAATGCAGTCAAAATCTTCCCCTGGGATAACAAATATGCCGGTTTGCAGATCCTTTTATCAAAGGCAATTACACATATAACTTTACAAGATTCCTTGATCATGCATAGCCAAAATTTTCTGATGTTATAAAACTCATACACCTGAATAGTGAACTAGAAGTTGGCAGTTACAATCTGTTTTGCAGGCTAGAATGCAGCTAATATCTGTTGACAGAGTGCTATTCATAATATAATGAGCTTTTAGTTATCAAAATCGCGCATACTCAAACTAATGCTTGTGGCTTTATCATAGGTTTTCTTGGACGGGGACGGTCAATCATATACTAACACCTTGAAGCAGTATAAAGCCAAGGCAGATTTCTTGGCTTGTGCTTATTTGCAGAAGAACAGTGGGTCCAATGTCCCTATGACACCAGGTCAAATTTGGCTTTGTGTTATTATTTCCAAGCTTTGGAGTTCCAAGATTTGAGACCAGGAGGAGATTCCATGCTGATATGTTTGCTTGTTATTACAACTGGAGGATTGGCATACCTTCTCCCTTCCAACAATCTGCAGTACACAGCCTCAGCTTCCTTCCTTCTAGCAGTATATTCTGATTATTTAGCTCGTACAAATTCTGTGGCTGACTGTCCGGATGGCCAAGCACAGCCACAAGACCTCCTCAACTTTGCAAAGTCACAGGTTAGTAAAGCTCCTGTTCTCGAACTATTGACAAATACTTGCTAATCTGATTCAAGTGAAAGAAATAATAGATTGAAAAATAGAGCTGGGAAACTAGTTCAGCCATACTTGCATGTATAGCACTAGTATTGAAGATATGGCTCAGTATGTAACTCATCAGTCGACAGTCTGCATCAAAAATTGAGAAAAGACTACTGCCTACCAAAAAGAGCGCAAAAGAAATTATAATCAGAAAAATGTGAAGAATGAAAGGGAAGTTCCTTTAAGAATATAGGTGAACTTATTTAAGACATAGTATCAAAGATCCAGTGTAGAATGAGCCAAGCCTGACCGCTGTGAAGGTCCAGAAGAAGCCCGATTAGTTGTAAGCCAGCACTGTGTATGTACTAGAGTAAGTAATATATATTTAACTAGGCATCTTTGTAATTTGTATCTATGATTATTATGCATCTGTAATTATCTTTATGTGTCCCTGTATAACTCTGTATATGTACATATGCTTGGCTCCCTCAGTAATCCTTTAGAGCTAATATTACATTTATTCTGTATGAGACCACCGAACCCCTAGCATTAAGTCATGATTCATCTTAGAGAACTCTTGTTTCATCATGAATTTTCGTCCCTTCTATTGTACTGATAGTTCCTTTGGGGTACATACAGGCTGATTACATTCTTGGTAAAAATTCAGTGTCCATGAGCTACCTAGTAGGATTTGGAACTAAGTACCCTGAAAAGACTCACCATAGAGATTCTTCAATTCCCTCTATATCTGTCCTTCAAGGAACTGTTGGGTGTGTGCAAGGGTTCGAAGCATGGTTCAAGAGCCCTAACGCAAACCCGAATGTTCTAAATGGAGCTCTTGTTGGAGGCCCTGATAGTAGTGATTGCTTCACTGATGACCGGGACAATTACGACCAAAATGAGCCTACAACTTCTGCTGCTGCTCCCCTCATAGGCCTATTCTCCAAGCTCCAGAGTGTATCCTCCCCATCTTCTTCTTCAGGTCATTTTCTTAAGTTCTTTTTGGCTGACAAGGTCTCTGATCCTGTGGATCGAGAGGCCTTGGGTATGTACTACATATTACAGAATGTGCTTTCAGATTAATATATCTACAATAAATGTATTATCTAACAAAAGTAAATGATCTGATGAATTATATTTTACCTCAATCTTTATGCAATTATACTTCTTTAACAGGTTACCAGACTCCTAGAGTGAAGCAACCTCCATCAAGTAAGTACCAAAATTTATTTTGATGATTAGAGATGTGTTTTTTGCATTAGTTAGAATACATAAGGGCAATCTAGGTTGATATCATTAAAAGGAAACCATGATATATTCTATTAAAACTTAGTTAATGTGTTTCTGATAAGTGTACCCCAAAATATGATTGATTTCCTTCCTTTAATCAATAATTTTGAGTTTACGGAATACATATTGATATTTTCTATCCCATCCTGATGTTTTAGGCCCTGAACCTCAAGGGACAAGTTCTCCATACACACCATTAGGTAAGTGATGTGATGAGCTAGCTAGCATGTCTCATGTCTGATAAATTGTTTTTTCAGTTAAGCGGTATCATCCTGGTGTTATATGTCCTATACCTCAAGAGCAACCGTTCAAGGTCTCTTTCATTTGAATCATCGCATTATCTTTAGAACTACAGTCTCTTCGTTTGCAACACAGGGAATCATTTTCTTTACTGTCCTGTTTCATTGCAATATTACGATATGTTTAAGAAGCATATATGCAACTTTCAGTATAGTCTGAGGTCCTTTTGCCAGAGCAGTTCCTCCTCCAAGCTTAACACCTATAGTGGAAAATCCTGCGGCACAAGGAAAATTGTTGTGCTTAGCTTGTTTTATGTTTCTTATAAGTTTAGTTTAGTTAGATATATAAGATCCTGAAAGTCAGTTTGGTTTCAGAAAACTGAAAGACACACACCAAAGACCACATTATATAATTATATGTAAGAACTAAGATATATATGATCCTGAATGTTAAGCTAATTTTGACTCATCTCAATATCAACTTTGCATGTCCTACCAGCTGATTCTCCTCCTATGGGATCACCAGTGCAGCATGAGTTATTACCAGCGCCTGCTCCAAGTAAGCGCACATTGATTCTTACTGCTCATGTCGATCTATTTGCTACTCATTTGTTATTTTGTTAGAATTATGTACTAAACATATAATCTTTACTTCCAGAAATTTGTTTGTGGTTCAGGGTTTAAGGGTTTTTTTTTAGTAAAAATGGATATTGATAAAGTTGGGTGAACTTTCTATGAAAATCTAATAATGGAGATAATAGAGAGCAATATCTTTGAACTTCCTTGCTGGCCTTGATCAATAGTACTCTAGAGGAAAAGGGAATGCAACTACGTGCTCTATGTTGCTTTAAAACTGAGTGAAAACCCGAAAATCTGACCACATACTCATGATGACTACAGGTCCTGATCAATCTCAAGAAGCACCTGCCCCAAGCCCAGAATCAGGTGATTATTAACTGTTATAATCTCGAATGAGAACTTCTGATAAAATGTTATAAGTCCAATAATTATAATTACATTTTGCTAATGTATGAATATGATGTTTTGCAGTGGATTATGTCCTTACTCAGTCTCAGTCGCTAAGCTCGGTAGCCACACATGAGCGGCCCTTGCAGTATTTAGTTCTTCTTCTAGTGCTAGTTTTAGTGCCCATTTTTGCAGTCATATAATGCAAGAGCAAATGTAAGTTTAATATAGCAAATACTACTGTCTATGTTTGTTTATACTATATCTGCAATCCTCATCTATGGTTGGTAGAGATAGCGTAAGGCCTGTTTCTAACAATTACTTTTGAGAGAGACATCGATCCGAAGTGTACCCTGATGAACTATGGTTCATTCACCAACTGAAATCCAGAATGGCAGAATGGCAGCATGAGTTGTGCTTGCCCCTTCTTCTATTGACTACATGATCAAAATTAAGCTAGGGATATAGATCGAAATCGATCGTCATGAAAAGTAGGTTAAGTTGGCAGAGTTTCGTCCTCATCATCCTCCTTGTAAGTTTGGAAGAACTAGCCATTGTTTCGGCTTTCGACTATGGTGATGCACTTGACAAGACTTTGATGTTTTTTGAGGCTCAAAGGGCTGGAAAACTACCCTATGCTAATAAGGTCAAGTGGCGCGGTGATTCTGCAATGCGTGATGGATTTTCTGAAGGGGTAAGTGCACAAATTGTTCTCTCTGTATGAGTCTAATATTGAAAATGTTTGGACGAGTTTTAAATGCTCAGTTTTTTTTTCGAACAGAGTCTAAACCAAAATCTTGGTTGCATAATGTAGGTGGACCTGGTAGGAGGATATTATGATGCAGGAGACCATGTGAAGTTTGGGCTGCCAATGGCGTTTAGTGTGACAATGATGTCATGGGCCGCAGTTGATTTTAGGAAAGAGATAACAACAGCAAATCAGATGGGCGACACTTTGGGGGCTATCAGATGGGGAACAGATTATTTCCTCAAAGCCCATCGACATCCTAATGTTCTCTGGGCCCAGGTATGACCACCTATCTTAAGCCCATCCACCTAAACCTTTTTTTTTTTTTCCTAATTTATTGTCAGGTATAAGGAAGAGTAATTTTTGTGAGAGACTATCCACGATAAAAGTAGGGTCACAATTTAAAAATGTTGGGGTCGTTTTTTGTGAATCCTTACCCTTATTTCACTCAAAAGTGACTCTAGTCTCACCCAAATTTACGGAAAGTCCGTTTATGGAAGTGTTTATGGTAAAGGAAAGATAGATGAGAATGTTGTTTAGTTGAGCTGGTGAAGTTTGTAAGAGTTGTCAGAAGATATTTCATTGAAACAGTCTTAATATGTCTATATGTTCCCCTTTGCACCAAAAGAAAAAAAAAGGAAGAAGCAAAATAGAAAATATCATTGTTTTATCATTAAGAATTAAGATAAACAAAAAACTAAAAATCGATGTTATTCATGGTTAGAAGTCATAGGACTCAGGACTACAAATTATAGCAAAACCACAAATCATTTGTGTATCTGTTAGGATAATGAATGTTGTTCTTTTTTTGTACCAATGAAGTGTAATACAATACTATGTATAAATGTGAAGGTGGGAGATGGAGCATCTGACCATTATTGTTGGGAGCGAGCAGAGGATATGAGCACTTCAAGGACTGCTTACAAGCTGGATCCCTCGAACCCAGGCTCGGATTTGGCTGGGGAAACTGCAGCTGCCTTAGCTGCCTCCGCTATGGCTTTCCAGCCTTACAACTCCTCTTACTCCTTGGAGCTCTTACAACATGCTGAACATGTATGTAACTCAAACTCATACCAATCCTTTTTATTTTCATGCATTATTTGTCAAATATTATGCCAAACATAGTATTTTGTATACTTTCTAGTTGAATTTACATAGTAATTGTCTAACTACATATATGTTGCATTATGTGTTAGGCTCTTCTTAGTAACAAAAAGTAATTACAGTTAGTAAACATTTGATTTCAATTTGAATAGAGTATGCTGTTACAAATTTGTTGTCACAAACTTAAGCTAGCTACATTGCTAATTTGCTAATTAAGGGGATGCATTTTGATTTTGTGCAGCTTTTCTCCTTTGCGGATACGTTTCGGGGGCAATATGATGATTCAATCCCAAATGCTAGGCAATTCTATGATTCATCTGGATACAAAATAAGTAGTAATTGAAGTACTTGATATTGATCCCTATATAACTTTAAAGCTTGCATTTGTATTTACTCATAACATCTAATTTTTCCTCTTTATACTTAAACTGACCACTTTCAATCAATTAGGATGAGCTGCTATGGGCAGCAGCATGGCTGTACAGAGCCACCAACAAAGACTACTACTTGAATTATGTAGTGGAAAATGCTGATTCCATGGGCGGCACTGGCTGGGCTATACGCGAGTTCTCTTGGGACAACAAGTATGCAGGTGTCCAAATCCTTCTTTCAAAGGTATAAATTTCTGATCTTCAAATTATGCTGTAAATTTAATTATTCTAACAATTTTGTAGCTAATTAAATAGGATGAAATTTAGAGCAAAAGTATTTAAGAACGATGCAAAATTGATATATTTGATAATACCAGGTTTTGTTGGAGGGTAAAGATGGAGAATACACATCCACATTGAAACAATATCAAGCTAAGGCAGATTTCTTTGCTTGTGCTTGCCTACAAAAGAATAATGGTTTCAATGTTCGACTCACCCCTGGTTAGTTCCTTACCTACTTAACTTTGTTTATGTGTATGTATATACACACTTGCTAGCTAGAACTGAAAAACTACCTAGTACTAAGATGTTGCTATTGCTTTTTCTTGTGCATCCATAATCAGGTGGCTTAGTGTATGTGCGGCAATGGAATAACTTGCAATACGCCTCATCTGCTGTGTTGCTCCTCGCTGTCTACTCTCAATACCTCTCTGAAGCAAACGCCGTGGTCAGCTGTCCAGACGACACAATGAAACCACAAGACCTCCTTGATTTTTCTCAGTCACAGCTCCTTAATAATCACACCTTTCAGTAGTTTTTATATGTCTTATCCCTTTTTAGACTATGATAAGTAGAAGTCAGAAAAGAATGTGAGCTAAGGCAATACTTTTGGATGAGACGATCTCATTGTGAGTCGGGATCATGGAGTGATCTTTTTAATTGTTTTGGATCTGACATTTTGTCTTACAGATGACCTGCTCATCCAATAAATGCTAATCTTTGTTCTAATTTAATCAATTGCAACATACGGGCTGATTACATCCTAGGCAAGAACCCCAAGTCCATGAGCTACTTGGTAGGCTATGGAGCTAACTACCCTGTGCGTGTGCACCATAGAGGAGCATCCATCACCTCGATCTCTGTCCTTAAAACCAAAGTCTAGTGCGTGGATCGATGTATGGTACAACTGCCCTGAACCAAACCCGAATGTCATATATGGAGCCCTCCTTGATGGACCAGATGACAACGATAACTACAACGATGTTCGATCTAACTATGAGCAAACTGAGCCTACTCTCTCTGGCACAGCTCCCCTTGTAGGACTCTTCTCTAAGTTAATGAGCAGAAACACTCACTCAGGTTTGCATCCTACAATTTCTGATCTTCCCTTTTTCTTTGAAGGATCTTATTACAAAATTAAACATCAAATTCACCCAAATTCATTGTTGTGTTTCCTCTTTTTAGGTTCATATGTTCCAAATGCACCAAAAACTCCATATGCCAGTCCAAGTGAGTAATAGTGGAGTTCAATTCAAATGTCATATCCTATTGTTTGGCCTAAGGCTGATTGTAATTTTTTGTGTATTGAATCTTGGAGACTCATATCAGACCAAACCATCATCACCTACAGGGAAAACAGGTCAGAATGGCATACAAAAATAATGGTGGCTGATTAATTTATGTTTGTAAATCCATGATGTAGCAACTATATACTGCTCTTTCTGCATAGAATTTACCTTTCCAAATCACATTCTTGTTCTGTGTTCTTCAAAAGCGCTCTTGTGAGAAAGTATCACTTTTCATGTACGGTGGTATCACGTTTCTGATGAAACATTGTCTCGGTTTCCTGCAGGAAATCCAATTAAATTCATGCACTCCATAACGACGTCATGGACTTACAAAGGAGAGGACTTTTACCGCCATAGGGTGATCAAGAACACATCAAAGAAACCAGTAAAGGATCTCAAGTTGAAGATCGAAAACCTCTCTGGACCTTTATATGGTTTAGTGCCAACAAAAGAAAAGAACATCTACGAAACTCCATCATACATCAAAGTTTTGCAGCCTGGTGGAGAGTTTGATTTTGTTTATATTCAAGGTGGCCCTCAAGCTAAGGCTTCCATTTTCAGCTACCACTAAGCTAACTAATTAACGGCTTTAACTTCTTTTCTATTTTTCCCGCCCTTTTTGTACATTTAATGATCTTGGGAGTGAGTTGTAGTAAAATTGTAAGGCTGAACTAGGCTACTTTTCCATGCCAAGTGAGACAGCCTTATGGTCACAAAAGTATTAGGCTAATTAAGTTCGGTTTTCTCTTTTCCCTTTTCTGAATTTTGAATGGTTTTCTTGATCATGTGTATATGTAATACAGTATGTTTCATGTGTGTTTGGAGATGAAGCCAAATTAAGCCCTCCAGCAACATCCAGAGTGTAATATGTCAAGATTTCATGATTTCATGGTTGGAGAAAGCCAATTAATTTATAGTTTCGTACTAATTAAGTGGTTGGGGTAAGTGGTTCAACACTCTCATTAGAGATGTTTACCGGTTTAGAAGCGGACCGATCTTATTCGGTCTTGGACAGGATCGGTTTTGAAAAAAAAAAAAGAGAGTTAGTGAATCAGTCTTATTCCATTTAAGTTATTCACCTGACCGGTTCAGACCAGATCGGATTTTAGACTAGATCAGACCATAACACAGTGTCCAAAAATACGACCGGTCTCGTTCGATACGTTCCGATCCAAGAGTCCGATTAGGACCGGACAAAGAATAGCTCCAACTCTTATCCTAAAAAATTTGATGTTAACTTGCTTGCTATATCAACCTTAAGACATAATCGATCCATTCTCAAATAAATGTTTCGCTTTTATGCTCAAACTTTAATTGCTTAATTTTTCTTAAAATAGTGATCAAGTAAAAAAAATTATAAAAAATTATATTAATATTAGCATGAAAGTATATACTCTAATTGAAACACCACAAGCATTCATATAAGACGATTACGCTGTGTGATGATGGTTATATTTTGAAAAAAAATGTTATTTCTGGACTAAAATAGTAAAAGTATGTCGTATTAGACAATTTTTTTTACAAATGCACAAAGTTTTTTTTTTTTTTTTTTTTTTTGTACATAAGACCTTCTTAAGTTTTTTGTATATTGAATCAAAGTAAGTATTACATAATTATTAGTAGTCAAAGTTTGAAATAATAAAAGAAATTACTTATTTATTTGTAAACTCAAACCGTTGTATATATACTTCCTCCATTCGTTCTTCTTCTTTCCATTTGACTTTTCACAATCTCCTGGATGAGATTTTGACTTTGACTTTGACTATGGATAATTATAATAACCATAAAAATAATGTTAAAAATTTTAAAATATTTTATTAAACATGAGTATCTAACAATAGTGTTTTTCCTTTGTACCTATTTATCTTTTTTTTTTTAAATTAATGGTCAATATTTTTAAACTTTGACTTTAAAAAGCCAAATGAAAAGAATAATTTAGAACAGAGAGAGTATATTACACCCCTCCCCCCCCCCTTTATCAGAAGTATATATTACACTTTTTAAAACCAACATAAACATATATCATCAACTCTTGCGTCATCAACTCACAGAAAATTTGGGTCACTATATATTTAGAAATGTAGAGGTTACTTATGGTGAGCAATGACTCTTGTTTTATTGAAAAGTGACCCCCATCTCACCAAAAATTACAAAAGACCATCTTATAATATCAAGAAAATAGATTGTATGAGAAGATTCTCACTTAAATTACAAGATTCCAGTTCAAAGGGTTAATATGCCATTTATTTCACTTTTTAATACCCTAATATCTAAAGTGATTTTTAATAGACCAAATGTCCAAAAAGATTTACTTAAAATACTAATCTGGTCATTTTGGGGAAGTTTTTGTGAACATATATTGGATGTCAATAATAATATTGTATGTAGTGGCCTACTCCTACACAAGTTATATCATGGATGATGGATTATATCCTCAAACTAATGATGAAAATTGTTGGGTGTTCGAATATTGGGAACGAAAATACTACTTGTCGGGAACACTTTACCTATATTTATAGGTCGATCCGGTGCAAATAGATTATAATCTTGACCCAAAAAATCGTTTAAGGTAAACATATATGTGGTCCAAACCAAAACAAAAACTAATAAAGACCAAGAGAGGGCGGGAAAAGGAAGAAATGTAGCAACATGGAAGTAAGTAACCTCTTGCCAGCAACATATAGCGTTATGTAATATATTGGCCACTGATGTCAATGTTACCGCGTGTGTTCAGTCATTAATTTATTTATAAAAGATATCGTCATCAAAAGAAGAAAAATAACCAAACCAATAATAATACAGAAAATGAAAGAATGTGTGTGTTGAAGATTATAAGAAAGATCCATGAATCAATGAACTCCTTTTGACCAACGTGCCACAATTAGATGATGATTAGATCTAATTAATTAAGTCAACCCAATTCTACCGAGTGAATGAATTATCTCATCATCTGAGGCTAGCCGCCATGACTTTGTCCTATTCACCCTAAATTGCATTATCTAAATCCATTCCTAATTCCTTTAAAAATATACTGTATATTGTAATAAGTGTTATATAGTGAATATATACTGGAACATATATGAATATAATTTGAGTGATAAGTAGAAGACAACAGTGTAACCTGTGTTGAAAATTAAAAATATTGCATATCAACTGAAATAATGTTGAAGTTTTCTTATGCATGCCTCGTGTATGTGTCTGCTAAAAACTAATTATAGTTTTTTTTTTTTGTTTTTTTTTTTTTATGCGAGGCTCACCAAAGAACTGAAAAGGCCTAGTGGGAATTGAACCATGACCTTTGTCATGAAATTTCAGTCACACGACCAACTCCACTACCCATTTCAGGGCAAAAATTAATTATAGTTAGTGGTTATATTGGTTGTCGTTAGTTTGATAGTATATATACCCCGTCCATTTCCATTTCAAAATGTGCTTTCTATTTGACTTTTTGAGTTAAAGTTCACAAATTTTAACTATTAACTTGTAATAAAAATAATAAGATTTACAATATCAAAATAACATAGTTAAATTCATTTTTAATTATACTTTCACAATATCAGCTTTAATTTTTATGATTTTGATATTTGTATAATTAGAGTTATATATTGATAATCACAAACTCACAATAATGTCTCAATTACCGTGTAAAGTCAAACAATCAAGAAGCTTATTTTCAAATGGATGTACGGAGTAGTATATAGGAGTATAATTCCCCAACATATATATACCTTTAGCGAAAGATATCTTGATTAAAAGTCATTTACTAGCATCATCCTATAAGAAAAAAAGTAAAGACGAAAAAATAAGAAAAAACATATGATTTCGAAAGTTGTCACTTGTCAACCAATGCAAGTAACCAACACGGTATCTGAGTCTAGTCCAAGTCCACTCCAACCCACGAGGAAACAATTTAAGAAAGTCATATTCACACAAATAGAACTAAAAACCCATGTTTCCCAACAAGGAAGAAACCAAGATGCATGGAAGTGTGCCATTTTGAGGTCTTTCGTCACCCATTTGAATTCCTACCTACTCTATCAAAAGCCCTAAAGCATTCTGCTCTCACTCGTTTTCCTTTTTTTATCTCAAATGAATGGTTCATAATTAACTACTCCCCTCCCTTCCGTAATATAAGTCATTTAAGGTTTTTGCACACAAATTAAGAAATTTATTAAATAGTTTCAATTCTACCAAAACAAAATTAATTTGACTAGTTTACCTATTGGCTTTGTATTTAGCAAAAAAGTGAGTAATTAATGAGGTAATGTATGTGAAACAATGGTAGAATGGGTATAAAATAATAAATGCTTTGCTGGAACTTGGAACTCAAAAATGACTTATAAGATGGGAAACAATCAATTTTCTAAAACGACTTATATTATAAGACAGATGGAGTAATTAAAGTTGAAGTGCGTGAGTCTTGGGTAGAGATCACTTATTATGAACCATGATACTTTTTTTTTACTTTAACGTGACCTTCATCTCTCCAAAAATTACGAAGAAATTATTTTAAAGAAGTTTTTGTGTTGAATTTGTCACCAAAATAATTAAAAATTAGAGAGTCATTGAATTATCTTTAGTAACAAATACTATAAAGTTGCATATTGTTTTTATAAGTATGAATATTATTGTACGGTCCAATTTTCAGAAAGGATACTTGTGAATTGTGTGTATACAATTCACAAGTCTCCTTTCTGAAAATTGGACCGTACAATAAAGTTTATCTTCAAAAATTGGGATGTAAGAGTCACCTTTAAACGAAATTAGCTTCGGTCCCATGACTGAACGAGCCCTATGAATTAGCTTTTCCGTGTCCACCGAACTGTACGATGGAGGGTGTGCGTGGTGTTAGGTTCCGCCCTTCACACCTTGTAATTTACAGTTTTCCTTTACTTTCCTTGCATTGTAACATGTCTCTAAGGCGCTTCCTACGTGTTGACCCTTGGACATGTCTTTACGCTTTCTAGTTTTTTTCTAAACATGTCTCTAAGGCGCTTCCTGCGCATTGACCCTTGGACATGTCTTCAAGCTTTCTAGTTCTTTTACTTTTAGGAGTAGATGTTGAGTATGAAAGTTATACACTCTTGATGTATACTCCTGTCAGAATGAATAAAGCTCTAAGGACTCTTTATGGGGGAAGCAGTCCTCCATATCGATGTATTGATGTCAATGCTTGTTGTTGTTAAAATGTATTGATTGCTTTCATTATCCAACCTCTCTCTCAAACTCCGTCTCTCCCTCCCTCTCTTGTGTCCACGGACATCCCAAAGACGTTCCTTGTGTACGAGTGGTACTCTTGCCGCTAGGAAACAAAAGCGCACCGCCCGTTCCGCAACTTGAAAAGCCGAACCGTGACACGTGGCTTCCTCATATGATCATCTCAGAAAAGTCTCTAGGAGCTCCCCAGTGATCATAAACTTAGTATAAGTTAGGCCACTTTTCCAAAACGCAGTTTGGGATTACCCTAACCACTACACTTTTTTTTTTATGTGTATGTTCATCAGCATGCGCTTTGCTCTCTTCTTATTCTTCATTGGACGGTTTAGATGGACTTTGGCGTTCTTTCCCAACTAAAATAGAAAATATTTAGGAAGAACTCCTTCTCAAAGACATGCGAGCCAAAACCTTTCATTTAAATGAAAATATAGGTCGGTCGTACTTGTGATGATTTCCAAGGTCACTAAGTGACTAAAACAATAATATTTGACTGACACCCGGGCGACTGAACTATATGTGTTATTGGAAAGCCATTACATCCTTGTAAAAGAGAAGGAATAAGAGTTGATCCTACATTATCCATCCAAATTCAAAAAGGTAACCCAAAGCCAATACAAACTAAACAGTTTCAAACAAAAGGCTAAGCCGCATAGAGCGCCTCAATTCTGCCCTTCTGGAGCTTCCTGCATCCAATTACGGGGATGCGTTGTTAGAAATATGTCAATATTTGTATGAATTAGAAAATTGATAAATAAATAAAATGATATTATCTTTATTTATTTTTTATTTATTTGTTAAAATTAAAATAACTGACAAGTCAGTTATTGAGAAATTTAGGATAACTGCCTTTACAAGCCGTATAAATAACCCAAAGGTCATGTTGAAAAGGAACGTTGTTTTACAGAATAAAATTTTCTCCTTATTTTACAAAATCTCTGAGTATTGACATTGGTTGTACTCGATGGAGCTTTAATGGATTGAAGTGTCACTTCCATTGGAGACCCATTCGTTCTATCCTGGGAGACTTTTGCTTAACACCTTGGGCATCACGAGGAAGCAAATACGCCTTAAGGCGACAACGAAATTTGTTGGGCTCGGATTAATTTGATTATTTAATCAGGTTTTTCATAATCTAATTTATTTCTTACGAATCTACTTGTTTTAATATGCCCTAATTATAACATGCTTATGAGCCTATGATTGCAGAGAAGAAGAACATGGGATCGTCAATCTCTTCCAACCAGATCAACCATTTTGGAGGAGCAGTTGATTTAGTTATTTTTAGTGATTGAGATCTTCCTTGAATTTAATGCGCAAATAGAGAGAATAGCAGTAAATATAGTATCTTCGTGGAACTTTTTCTCATATAGAGTGTCTCCCTTTAGAATAGTCTAAATGAAGGAGCAAGGGGTGGTGAACGAAACCGGCTGCTTAGGTCACTAAAATTTAGAATATTACTAAAAGTACTAATTTATACCCGTACAAATGCACTGGATGAATTCATTTTCAAATAGAGAATACAAATTGAGAAGAGACCTGTAATTGAGATTCTAATTAATTCTTTCTTCTTTTATTCTCAATTTTGGTTAGTCTGCGTGTTTCTTCTCAATGTGTAAGTTTGTTATCAGTTGTCAATTTTTCATCATCTTGTATTCTTGTTACAATAACATCATGCGTTATGTTAAATTTCGAAAGCATTTTACACTTGTTAGCTAGTTCAATCTCTATTTTTACCAAGTATCTATTATATCATATCATATATATATAACTATAACTAGTTTTAAAGGGTTAAGTGGAATGTCTACTTCTTTTTATTTATTTATTTACATTATTTATTCTTTTTTTTTTTTTCTGATATCTTATGTTAATTGTATGACTATGTGGCATGTCTTAATACTTTATAAATGAACATTAAATTAGATTAGATTTGCAGATTCCCCCACAACAAAGAAAGATTAGATTCGCTTATCAAATACTTTGAATTTTAAATAAAAAATATTTTTGCTTATGTTCCTCCATACTTGTGAAGGTACCGATAATTTCAAAGGTCTATCTATGTTAAAATAAAAGTCGACTCTAAAATCTCAATTAGTAAAATAAGAGGAACATTCCTTAATAAAATAGTTCGAATGCGGGAAAGGGTATTGATTTGCTTTGCTGAGAACATATAGTTTATTTGTCCTCATCCCTTTGGGCGAAGATAACAGGTGCCTTTAAATATTCAATGTATCATTTGTTGAATAAGCTACATATTGTAAATTAGGTTTTGGAGGGGGGATTAATTGTCTCATATATACGTGAGAGTGCAAGTGTTCAATGTTGATCCAAATACTTAAAAATTGTTCTAAGCAAGAGATAGAGTTTTAACTTTTATCACACTAACATTCTATGCCTATCTCGTGGTCTTTTAGATGAGCTGGACTTGCGTAATTTGTATCTTAGTTTGATTCCCCTATAAGTGCAAGTGTTCAATGCCTTTCAAACAACACTTTAAAAATTTTCCAGACAATGATTAAACTGATTTAGGCCCTATTCTTTTCGTCGATTTCATGCTGCATTTCGTTCCGTTCCGCGTCGTTCCGTTTGCATTCTCTACTTCATTTTGTCTCACATTTTCTTTCATTATCCGCACCGCGTTGTTCCGTTCCGCATTATTCCGTTGAAGATAACAGGGCTTTAGTATATGTCTTCGGTTAATATACTAATAACGTGAAGGGAAATTATAGATCGCAGAGTCTCCTATTAGAATTACAATTTTGCTAGAAAAAAAAACTACACGTTCCTTTTTCTTTCTTTTTTTTTATCATCACTTTTCTTTAGTTTTGGTATCAGCCCAACTCCATCAATTTTTTTCCTTTTTTTCTTCTAGTGTTTACTCTTTTTAGTTAACTCCTGTTCCCCTACGAACTATTGTACAATGCTTTTTGTTGAGTACTTTTTACTTTTTATTAGTGGATGAACGTCCATTCTTTTTTTTTGGGCAAAGAAAGATTTACTTGATCTATTTTTCATATTACTAAAAATGACAAAGTAAGATGGTTTGAGTGATTATCTTTTCTTTTTTTTTTGAAAAGAAGAGTGATTATCTTTAGGTGTATGACCAATGACCTTATCATATTGTTTTTTATTTATCCTACTTTATTATTATCTTTTGTTAATAATTTATTATTTTTACTACATTTAGGTGGCGTTTTCTATGCTCTTTACTTAGGTGATACGCCTTATTATATTAAACGTATTGTAAATACATCTCGTTTTGAAGTATTTTTCGATTCGAATCTGATGGTGTAATTTTTGTTTTTTTGAGATGTATAGAAGATATTATATATGATTTTGAATATGTAACGAAAATTAAATTCTCAAGAATAATCCTAAAATGTAAGGATTGTAGGACTCCTAAACGTTTTAGGCTAGTTCTTTTTGTCATTATCTAAGACTGCTAAAGGTTTTGCACCAATTATTTTTTGTCCTTATCTTGGCTTACGTGGCGCGCTATTAAAATTGTTGCCTACGTGGCACGCTTCATTGCTCCCGAAAAATGCATCCTATATATATATATATATATATATATATATATATATATATATATATATATATATATATATATATATATATATATATATATATATATATATATATATATATATATATATATATATATATATATATATATATATATACTTATTCGTGTGGTGCAGACACATGGGACTCCACGTAGGCGAACCACGTCGTGTGGGCATGACACGTAACCCGACACGTAAGCACAAACTTGCCACGAGCATGGCACATCATCCATCATTAATGTCTAATCATTAGTTGACTTAATTACATATTTATTCGCATATTTCTAAATTACAAAATAAAATAACTTTAGCTACATAAGTCAAAAAATTATAAATCTGACTCCGTTGGATTGAGTTTGAAAAATGCTTCAAAATAAAATATATGTATATATTTCATATAAAAGTTGGGTCCTTTGCGTGCGGTGATGACACGTAGGATGTCACATAAAAGAGTATGTTCGTGTGAAGATGACACGCAGACGCCACATGTGCATAACTTTGTCACATAGTTTTAGTTGTGCGGTATAAAATGAGCATGAGGTATCAACTTTTAGTGCACATATACCGTTAATGCAGATTGAGTTTATTCATTTTTTTCATTAATTGAATTACTTATTAAAATTAGTGTACATATACTGTTTTTTATTCTCTATTTAAATTTAACTCAATCTCATTACATATGAAGGTGGTAAGAAAATATCATTTTCAAGAATTACCATACATCCTATGGATCAAAATCTTTGCAAAATAAAATAAAATATAATGTATTTTATCAACAATATTAAGAATTTCACTTCAAGTATTTTAAGCAAATTATTATTAAATATATTCATGAATTTATTTTTCGAGTCCGTGCGAAGCACGAGAATAAGTGTGTGAATGATGTACGTAGCTAAAATGACACATAAGCATTGACATGTGGCATAAACACTTTATTCTATATGACACGCATTAATTGCATATACATTGATGCATTAACAAATAAGCTTTATATAGTGAATGGACTGAATTAAATTGTTTTCCTGATTTTCATTTAATGTGAAGGGTTGTACTTGTACACCATTTACTTATGCATCTAATTTACACACAATGCTTTTATATTTTGTATATGAAATCGAATATATTTATTTAAAATTGTGCGTCACACGGGGCATGCAAGTAGAAATAAACAGGAAAAATTGATTTGAGTATGGAAATAATGAATAGATCCATAGATTTAAAATAAGTTTCGTAGCAATATGTTACAAAGGCAAAATTTTGTTGCAAATTTGTACCAATAAAAATATTTTAGTTGTTTTAAACACACAAACCGTGCATAGCACGGGCCATGCAACTAGTTTCTTACTATTTCGAAAATCCAACGATTTAGCTCGATCATAGCCTATAATCCTATGATGCAGAGCCGGCTCTTAGCAAGTGAATGTGGATGGAACACTTGCACAGGGCCTCAAGTTTTTTGGGGCCCCAAATTTTAAAGTGGGTCTGGCTTAAAACACTTGAATTTGGAGTTTTTGAATCTGAGCCGCCTTTTTTATTGGGTTATAGGAGCTACAAATTTTGTTTTTGATCATATTGTATTACTTATTCCATTTTTCTATTGGTGTATGTGATGCGATATTTTTCGGTTGTTTAGTAACTTCGAATGATTTCTTTTTTGATGCAAGAAAAAAAATAAACTAGGATAAGGTTTATAGGAGCGCCTAAAAGAAAAGTATTCCAATTATTTTGTTAAATAAAATGGGAGAAGTGACATCATTAAGCCGCGTGAAGTGCATGTATGCATGTATATGGATAATTTTGCGAGTGATGAGCAAGAAATAAAGCAAATGTATTTTCAATAGAGAGCAGGTAGTCAATGTCAAATTTCCACTCATTCTCGATCATAGTACTCTATTTTTTATTTTTTTTTCCTTCTTCGTCAACTATATATGAACTACCCCCTCTCTTCCCCCCCCCCCCCCCCCCCCCCACTATATATATAAGCTCTCCAAACCCCCAACTACTAAAACTTATCACTCATCAATCTATCCAGATCGATATCCTCCCTTTTGGGGCGCCAAGGGAGAAGAAAAACATAATTATGGACGTCAAGGTCAAGGAAGAGTTGAAAAAAGGGCTAGAAGCTGCTAATCAACTCCGAATCCTATTTGCTGAATCGCGAGGAAAAGATAATAATCATCAAATGTTAATGGCTACCATGAAACGTCAATCCTCCATTATCTTGAAGACTTTCGATACCGCCATCTCGATTTTAAAGAGTAGTAGTACTGGCCATGGCCAGGTGAATGATAATGATGTTGTACCTGGGAGTGGGAGTAACAAAAGATCATACCCCAATAGAAGGTAAATTATATGTTATAACTAGCTATTGAATTGATGTGTGACCCTTTTTTTTTGTTTTTGGTGAAGTTTTAATTTTTTAGGGTTTAGTTAACAGTGATATGTACATATGAATTTGACATAATTGTTATCAGGAGTATCCAACCTGAACCGTCAAAGATTGTGAATAGCACTGGGATAATAGAAGATGGCCATTCTTGGAGGAAATATGGCCAAAAGACAATTGTCAATGCAAAGCATCCCAGGTATATATAAATACATTATGATTATTAACAGATTGATTATTTCCATGTATGTGTATTAATTTGATCATTTTTTCATTATGTGATTGAGTCACAATTATCAAAGCGGACAATTAATAATTTGAGATTGAGGGAGTATATATAACAACGGACAATTAATTTGAGACTGAGGGAGTATAACGTTAACAACGAACTGATCGAGATATGACTAATTAATTTTGTTTGATTTGGATAGTGTTATATTGTATGCAGAGAGTACTATAGATGTGGTCACAAAGATGATCAAGGATGCCGAGCAACAAAGCATGTCCAAATAATAGCAGAAAATCCAACAAAGTATAACATCATTTACTATAACCATCATACATGCCAAAATCTCCTTATTAACAACAACAATAATGCCTCCCAGTTTGACATATTGATGAATTCTGCTGATCAAGAGGACTGTCCTAATATGTTAAACTTCCAGTTCTTCTCGAACTCGAACTCAAACTCGAACTCCATAGGCTCTAATGCAAACAAAGGCGGCCTTAATAATCCTGTACATCAGGACGAGAAGCAGCAACCATCAGTTCCTTCATCGTGGTCGTCTGAACAAGAACAACCTGCTTGCTTCATGTCCCTTGATGATCTGACAGCAGCTATGGAGACACCTAATGAGGGGTTGTACTGGCCATACCCTAATTCTATGTTAAGTCCCCATGGCCACAGCCACAGTAGTGTGGATGATCAGTTGTTGGACTATAGCTGTCTCATGACTAATAATGATTGGGTTGATAATTATAATGATGATGAGTTGTTGGATGGTGGGTTTCTGGAGGTGCTCAAACTTTGGGAATGATTCATCATTCTCTATATATCTGTTGCAAAGGAATAATAATTTTGATTCCTAATTTTGTTTTCTTTAGCTTAATTAATAATTACAAGGAAATTATTCTATATGGTTACTGTCTAATTAGATGAGTAAGGGCTAGTGGCATGAGTATAGTTTATTACCTAAGGCAACAAAAGCCAGGCAGACACCCTTTGTTTTTCTTATTTTGTTGTGTAACTGTGGGCATGTGGCTTCAAGTATGATTTATCTTAACAATTGAAAAAGAAAACCAAAAGTTGATATCTGGCTGTAAATGGTCTATTTTTTTTAAGCTTTGAGAAAATATATATCAATGAGGTAGGAGTATATATCAGAATTTAAAAATTACACTAAAATATACTGACTGCTTTAACAAAATATACTAGTCTTTTGAAAGTTAACTGCAATTCATAATCCTAATGAGTGGGTTGGAACTTGGAAGAGACAATGAATCCTAAAATGCGCGCCATTAGATTACAATAAGGGGATGTTAAGTGGGCAATGGATTGAATTTATAGGCTAAAATGTGAGTTATGTGAGTTAGTTGGCCTAGGGTTAGATTTTTGAAAATAAGGATAATGATTACCCAATTTGGGGATAATAGTTACCTATCTTCCCTAGGGTAATCATTTTCCTCTATTTTCCCTTCATTTTCTCCATTACCCCCCATCATTACCCTCATCATCACTACTTCACCTTACTCTTTTACACTTTAAATTGCTTCATTACCGCCTTAATCATTATTACCCCAATTCAAACGCCCCTTAGTAAACTGTTCTTATTTTTTATGACAATAAGCATAAAAGACGGATTTGTGAAAGAACGTTGGGTATTGATTGGGGTCTACAACTCTACAAGGCACATCTGAAGGCTTCTTTAGCTGTGTTTTATTGACTACTATAGCTCTTGAATAATAGTTGTAAAACATGAGAAAATTAAGGTACTCAAATAATAGTTGCAGAAAGCTTTTATGTATTTGTTTGGCTATGTCTTCGGAAAGTTGAGACTCGATTAGGGATCTTGTCAGAGCTCTTTGAGAGACTATATTTCAACTCGCCTTGGAGAAATACTCCCTCCATTTGTTAATTTATCTACGTCTGTACTTTAACTCTATGGCACAAAGTTACAAGGGAGAAGAATTAGGAATAAAAATCTCCGTTGTATTTGGAATTAGTAGTACGCCATGCGTGGTCTAAGAATTTAATAGGAAACAATGATGATAAAAAGTAAGGGTAGATGAGTCGTCATTTAATACCTAAAACATTACTGAAGAAAAGGAAGTGAATAGAAGAATTCGGAATGGATACAAAAGAAAAGGTGGTAGATGAATTAGAAATGGGGGAGTATTATTCAATATACACTTTAGCGCATAGGGAGAATTTGAGAGTTATATGATCTTCCACATCGTTGTACTATTAGAGTCCCGAGTCCCGGCCTTGAGATCATATTCATTGTACTCTTTCTAGTTTCTCCACTATATTAGATTGTATTTGGCTTGTGATCATGAGACATAAATTTTTCTATAGAATAAGTATTTTTCAATGATTGGGTGTCATCTAGTATTTATATTTTTATCTAACTTCTTCCCTCAAATTGATGGGTGACAAATGTATGGTATCGATCAATATATGACTATAAAAGAGTATAAGTTGGGAGCTTAAGTGGTATTTAGCATTCACCTTCAACTTTAAATTTGAAAATTCAAGTCTCAATGCCCTTGATATAATATTGTGGGTGATAATTGTGTTGGGGGTACATATATATTCTCTTCGCCTATCGTAATGGGCCTTTGAGCCCAATTATCTTGCCTAACTTTAAAAAAAATTATGTGCCTATAAAAGGGGGTGGGGAGAAGCGATTGGGCTTCTAGCATAAATTGGAGGGATGGGCGGGTCCGCGATGGGTTTTGAGCCATTAAGTATATTGGGCATGGGCTTGTGTAGAGCAAAGTCTAGCCTAGCGAGGATAATTTACAATCATAAAATCATTTACTAATTGCAACTTGTTTTGAGCAGTCAAGTTACAGATCTACATCACAAATTCACATAATCACATGTGCCAAAATTCCATGCAATCTTTCATTGATTTTGTATGTTTTTTTTTTTCTTGTAAATTAATATAAGCCACATTGGGGATAAAGTTATGGTTATTATTTATAATATTCATGTATACATGATATAATATATTGCGAATACAGACAATATTTGGTCTATTCGATAAGTAGTCTATCCAAGTGATGTGAATCACAAATACAATACATGTGTATTAGGATTTAGGACTCAAATAAGTTATTTTAAACTTAAAAGTTTAATAACCAAAAAATAACAAATTAACAATTCACACATCATGTGGGTAGTCCACCCATCGAGTGGACAAAAATCTGTCCAGCGTATACGGTGTGATGTTGGCTCCTATGCGAGTATGCGACCACGAAGTGCGATGTACTCCTTGATAAATTAGACATGGACAAGCTGTAAACTGCAAGCTACAACTACTAATGAATACTTTTTATGTCCCAAGTTTATCTTTACATTGGACTTTTTAATGTTAAAGTTTGTGAAGTTTAACCATTTATTTGTGAAAAGTAGTTACAAAGTTTTACAATGTGAAAATAGTATTGTTAGATCCATTTTAAATAGTATTTTCAAAATATCAACTTATTATAAGTTCTATAATTACGAATCATAATATCCATGGTCAAATAAAGTAGTGTCTTAAAAACCGTGAAAAGTCCAATGTAATGATAAACTTGGGACGGATTGAGTAATTAATATTGTAGCCTTAAGCATTTCCCTCCCCCCTCTGCTTGTATGCCTTAGTGTGTGGGACCGTTGAGTCCTCTCACGACTAATTCTTATATAATAGCTTAGGGGAGAGTCTCTATGAGACTATGCGGACTTCCTTATAAGAAGCACTAAAAGAACAATAAATTGCAACAAAGGAAGGACCCCATTAGTATAAGACAAAAAGACATAATGGTGAAGAAGTTCCGAAAGAAGAATAAAACTACTTGTAGAAGTCTTCAAATTAAACCATATGAGTGCCACAGCCCACATACAAGAACTCTTAATAATTAAATCAATAAACACATTGCATATAAGTATGATATATCCAGTAAGATTATTCTTGTAATTACTTGATCTTAATCATGGCCATATAGAGTACTAAAGAGTAAAGCCAGTACTTACTTATATAAGGACCATTTTATGATTTTAATAAACTAATGAAGAAATTAACGACAGATGGCATCACAATACGCGTGAAGTAAGGGAGTTTTGCAGAGCAATGCAGCAGAAGCAATGCGTTTACTTTGGAGCGTTGAAATTATTTTCTTCTCACCGTTCTCACTACTGTAGCTTGATCGGTCATGACCAACTCTACTGGAGATATATAAATATAGTTATGTATTGTATTTTTATTAAAATAGACTTCACTACCAACAAATGATTGGTGTGAGTGGTTCAGACTCTAATTCCTTAAGCAAAGTTAAGGGTTCAAATCTTGTTAATGGAGAAACTATTTAATGGAAGCACTTTATCCTTTCGTGGGCTAGGAGCACTTTATCCTTTCGTGGGCCGATCGACGAAAGAGTTGAGTGATATATAAAGGACTTATTTATCCTTAATTAAGGTAGAGTTTCAAATTTTAGCCTTTGACATGAAACATTATCGCTTGGAGATATCTATCAGATAATGCGGAGAAATAATCATCGTGATCAACGTTGGACACCCTAGTGTGAAACAAAAATAAAAATAAAAAATAAAATAGACTTCTGCCTGAAAACTCATTGCCAGTATAAAAAGGTAAACGTTACTAGCATTTCTTTCTGTGCTTAACCAGCTTCTTTTAATTTAATTTCCAAAAGAATCAGAATATTAGAGAGAGAGAGAGAGAGAGAGAGAGAGAGAGAGAGAGAATGGATGTGAAGGTCAAAGAGGAGTTAATAGAGAGAGGAGATGAAGATCACAAGAGAATGCAAGTGATGAAGGTGAAGGAGGAGTTGAAACGAGGGTTGACAGCCGCGAATCAACTACGTGCCCTGCTCGCTGAATCGCGAGTAGGGCACAACGTCGTTCACCAAGAAGATGCAACCTTGATGGCTGCTCGTATGAAGGATCACTCCTCCATGATCTTGGCAACCTTTGACATCGCCATCGCGATGTTAAAGGCTGCCAAGCTCAATGATAATAACCATGATTTCTCCGATGACAACAAGACCAACAACCCGAATAACAAAAGAACATATTGCAATAGGAGGTAAATTATTTCACACCTAAGTAATTCACTATGTGATCTCCTTTTATGAACCGTAAGAAAATTAAGGCTTTAATTTATACAGAACCACCCAACCACAACCAGTGAAGACAATCACTACTGTTGTGGCAACAGAAGATGGGTATCCTTGGAGAAAATATGGGCAGAAGCCAATTGTCAACACCAAGCATCCAAGGTAAATTTTAATTTAAATTTATTAAGAACATAAACTGATCTTCATCAATAAGAAAACTTATCATAGTATTAGTTTTAGCAGCTTATATAATTATTAAGTATGACATGATTATTTGATTAAATTGAGACATTATATATGCAATGTCATTGGTGTAGTGGTTAAGACTGAGCCCCTGCTGGTATATTAGATTTTAGGTTCGAATCTTCTCTTCCACCATTGTATGTAAATTTATTGTACCGTGCTTCGTACCTCCATTGAACCAAAAAATGTCAATGGTGGTCCATGTATTACTATAATAGTAATTAATACTGTTAATTGTATGATACAACAGAGAATACTATAGGTGTGGACACAAAGATGAAGCTGGGTGCCAAGCAACAAAGCAAGTCCAAATGATTGAAGAAAATCCAAGCAAGTATAGCATCACTTACTATGGAAACCACACATGCCAACTATACAACAATAATAATGCGTCTCAATTTGATGCATTAATGTTGGGTTGTTCTATTGAAGATCAGGAATGTCCCAATAATAATGTCAATATGCTAAGCTTTGATCAGTCGTTCAACTCCGACAACAAACCCACCACCACCTCCACTTCCTCCAGCCCCGAACAAGGCCTTAATTCTTTGTCGAAGATCTTCTCATCGTCGTCGTCGTTGTTGTTGCCCTCATCCGATGCTTCTGGGGTAAGAGTAGAACAGATCAAGCAGCCATTTGTGCAGCCACATGATGACCTTCCATCATTAACTGATGAGGTCGAGATGATGGTGGCCATGGAGACACCTCCAGGGTGGTTCTCGCCGTCCCCTAGTACTATGTTTAGTCCCCACTGTGATAACGTTGTTGATCAGATAGACTATGGCTATCTCATGGCTGGTTGTACTGATGAATTTGATGGTGGCTCTCAAGATCTCCAACTTTGGGAAATGTCCTGATTTCTATTAGGGCAATTGTTCAGTTCGGAAAGAAATTCATTTTATAGTGTTACTCTGCTTGAATTGGGGATAATAGTTAGCGTAATCAACCAAGAAGATTAAGGATGGCGGGAGATTCCCATCAAGAAAAAATAACAAAGGGGAGAGATGATTCTCATCAAAAAAAAAAAAAAAAAAGGGAAGATGGGAGATTTTTGTACCATTGGAACTTGCATTGTCAAGGAGGACAACTAGAGGAGGGAGGATGGTTAATAGTTTAAGATTTTTCGCGGTTAATAATTACCCCTGATATAATAAGCATGGCATAAGGTTTATAAGAATCGATCCGTAGAAAATTTGTGAGTTTGGCTATGTTTGATTCAACTTAATTTAACTTAAATTCAGTTGATCAGTTCATGTATAATTTTATCACTTAGATGACTTTTTATTCGGAGATAAATTAATGATGATTACTATATTATCGGAAAGATTTCAAAGCATACTTTCAAATGAGCCAAATAATGAATGTGTTTGGACGAATTTTAAATGGTTAACAGTCAAGGAAAAAAAATCAATTCATCAGTTCAGTTCAGTTTATTTCAATTCAATTTTTTCCAAGTGAATTAAACGGAACCTTTGTATTCCAGGTACAATAATAATTTATTACTTTTGAATTCTAAGGTGATATTCACGAAAAAAAATTCACTTTAAGAAATATTTTGTTTACTCTACATGTGTTAAAATAGAATAAAAGTAATAATGCTCAATAATCAAATGTTGTTATCTTAGAGTAACTAAAAGATATTTTAGTGCTTAGAAGTATTGTCCCTAAATTTAAGATTGAGTATTTGATTTCTATTAAGACATTTGTGTCTCTTCCCAAATTAAAATGAGATGTTTAGATATATTTTTAGGAGAACGAGCAGTACAGTAGTTTTTTTGTACTTTCTTTTTTAAAGGGAATCACTACAGTATGATTATCCAAAAAAATAAAAAAAAATAATTCACTACAGTATGTTTTTGTTCAGGGAGATTGATCTCTGCCTGCTTGTCTGTGTATAGATCGAGATAAATTAGTGCCGTAATGCTAGTTGTACATAATGACGATGAGGATGATGTCATTGCTTCGCTTAATGACAATGCGTTAATTGTCGAGCTGTATACGTCCTTGATTAATTTGGTGTTTTCAAGTTGTCGTTTGCTCAAAATACAATTATGGATACACGTGAGTCACCTGATATTTAATGAGTCTCACTTAGACCTGTCATATGGGTCAGGTTCAGATTTTGCGATATATTAAGGTTATTTTTAGGTCGGGTTACTTTCCAGAAAAAAGACATTAGATAAAAAACGTCATTTAAGATATATTTTTTCATAACCAATATTTTATACAAATAAAGCATTAAGCAAAATTTTACTTTATAATTAACTTCAAGTGATAACCAATATCTTATGGAGTACTATGTACTTGTAAGAGAAATTAATGAGCGATATGCCAATTAGGGGTGGATGTAAGTACGAAGTAACCACGATTGCTTACAAGGCATGAAGAAAATAATGTAAAAATATTATTAAATATAATTAAAAAGTGTTTCACTTGTCTAAAAAGGCATTCGGTCTATCTTTTTATTAATTACATACGATATTATTCAAATTTTACCCAAGAATTGTCGGTTTAAAAGGGTTAGGGTCAAAACGCGTTTATTAGGTACGAAAAAACTTTACAGTGACGACTCTAAACAGTAAAAATGGGTCGGATTCGGGTTGGATCTTTTTTGACAGATTTAGTCTCGAGACATGCTTGGATTGGGGCATTGGCACAAATTCTTGCCTAGTCTCATGATTAGAAAGGACCCTAATCCCATCATGAGGTGATATTAAATGTGCAAGTGGGGGAGGGGGAAGGAGAGAAAGTGGTGAGGAAGGAGAGAGAAAAGAAGAGGAATGAGAGAAAGACTAGGGAGGTTCCAACTCTTAAGATCATGATTTAACCATTAGAGCCTTGGGGGTAATGATTAGGCGTTAATAGATTGGATGTAGGCTAACATGTAAGGTAGGTGTAATAGTTACCCTGCTCCCCCTTAGGGTGACAATTTTCTCTCTCCCCCCCCCCCCCAAATTTTTTCCCCATTGCCTCTTAATCATTACCCCTACTGCCCACCACCACCTACTTCCCTATTTTACCCTTTATAGGGATTGGGGGCTCCCAAAATTTGAACACGAGACCTCTTGATTATCCAACTTTGATGTCATTTATTGAAATCAATTTAATCAAAAGTTGAAGCTCATAGTTATAGGGGCATATAGGTTCAACTAATATTATACTCGTACTTATTAACAAAAAAAACCTTGGATGAAGTAGTTTTTTTTAATGTGAATTAAGTAGTTGTTTTGAGGTGCTTTTCATGAATTAGGGTGTGTGATTTTCCACTAATCGGACCTTATTACTTAATCAGTAGAAATTAGTGGCAAAATCTTAATGAATCAGTAAGAATCAGTAGCAAGACTTTACCCATTGGTGGAAATAAATGGCAGGACCTTACCAAATCAGTAGGATTCAGTGGAAAACGGACAAATCCCTTCTCATAAAAATCAGTGACAGTACTTTTCTGAATCAGTGGAAATGAATAGCAAGACCTTACCCAATCAGTGGCAGGACCTTACTCAATCAGTGACAAAACCTAAATCAATGAGAATCAGTTGAAATAAGTGGAAAAGAACGCACCTTTAGGGCTTGTTCTCTTCACCTTCTTTCTACTGAACATATATGCATAATACTAAACTGAACAGAACTGAATTTTTTTGAACGAACTTATTTTTACTGAATCTACAATTTCAAAGAGTAAAATTGTACTTCGTTTTAACGAACTGAACTGAATTTATTTTTACTGAACTGAACTAAATTTTACTAAACTAAACTGAAATTTACTGAATATTTCAAGGAGAAGTTGAAGGGAACATGCCCTCAGTCACACTAAATACGACTTTGGCCGGTGATTGATGCGTACAGAGACTTCAGAGAGTACTACAGATGCGGATACAGAGGATGAAGGCTGCCAAGCAACAAAGGACTTCCAACAAACTTCAGAAAATTCAAGAATTTACAGGATCACCTACTACGTGCAAACATGATCTCTATGCTCCTCAAATTCTTCCGCTTGATTCAACTTCAAAAAATTCTTCCGTTTTCAGTCACCAAATGACATCAACCATAAACAACGATCTATCTGAAATTACCTAGGGCGGTTCAATTGGCCTAGGTTAGGTGTAGCCTTCAATGGCTAGTCCCCAGATCAGAGTGTGTGATAGACTACTACATGGAATGTTGGATTAGATGGTGCATTTGAGAAAATAGTTCTACTCTTATCTACATAAACATCCAAATGAAGGAAATTCAACTAATTGAGCATAACAGAGTACTCTTAATTTGTTTATTTTTTTGATAATTAGTGTATCCTTTATTAATAAAAGATATGCTACCATCAGTGGCGGATCTAGAAAATAATAAAATGGGAGCCAAAACTGAATTATTAAATAATATGGGTATCAAAACAAAATTGTTAGGGTATTTTAGCAATAATTTCCCAAAAAAAATTCAAAAACTAGGGTATTTTAGCAAAATTTTCCGGCAAAACTGGTTACCCGCGACCCCAAGGCTCCGGTGTGAATCCGCCCCTGGCTACCATAACCGTAGCTATCTCACGAGTACACCATATATAACAGACTCTTAATTAATCAGATCATGTATTTTGCTCTTTATCTGGAGTATTACTCTGTCGTCATCAACATCGAAAATTCTAACAATACTATACTAATTCTGTATATCTAACTAGTATTATTTGGTTACCCGTAATTGGATAATCAATTTAACTTGATTGGGCCTTTTCTGGTTCTTTCATCCAAGAGGGAAAACTTCATTAGATGTGAACTTGCGAATATTATATGCTTACCATGCATGTGGATCGGATGGAGATGTCTAAGATTTATTATGAGTCGTGTCCTAAATATAAAATTAAAAAATAAATTAAAAAGAAAATAAAAAAGAGTTATGTGTGATGACTAGGCGAGGGATGATGTATTGCAATATGTAGATTGTGACGTTGGTCTTTCTATCTTATGATGACGATCGATATCCCTCTGATGGTTGCAATGCCAATAATGTACTCTATATATATATACGTACCAGTCATATATAGCATTAATGTAACAAGCTGTATTTGCCGAGAAGATAATTAACTTATGGTCTAGACCTTGTGTGCTCAAGATCGATCATGTCCGTATGTTTACGGACCAGATCCATAACAATAGCTCACTAATACCAATATCATTAATGTTAATAAATTAATAATATACGGAGTAATATACTATGTACACAATAGTATACTGCTTCTTAATAAAAATGTGTGATGGTATATCGTAACTAATCGGAAGATGGTAGGAAATTGAGCGCATGTTCTTTTCAACTCGATATTATGAAGCAGGAGTGAACTTAAATTTTACTGACTTTAACAAACGCATCAACATGATTGTTTTTTTATATTGAGATTCGCACGGTGATGACCTTGGGATATGCAAAATTTAATTTGACTATATGAGTGCCACTTAATTGCTCACATTAATGATTAAATCATATAGTACATACGTCTTTAATAATAATGAAGAACACTATAAGCTAAGATTTAGAGTATAAATGGCATATTAGTGAGAGACGAATTTAGATCAACCATATCACATTATCAAACATGCCTTCCAATAATAATATCCTTTCGAGCATCATATCAACCCTTTCTCTATTATCCCTTCTCATTTTATCAACATCCAAAAAAGCTTCAATCCCAACCGTGAAAACATTTACATTTGTTAACGAAGGGTTAATTATAAATTATCAGAAAGGGATTATGGTTCAGATATCCGAACTGTATACGAAATACCTAGTGACCTTGCGTTTGGTGCCTACTTTTATAATAACACTCCAGATGCCTTCACCTTCGCCATAGGCATGGGTTTCGATTATAGCTTACGATGGGTTTGGGCTGCTAATCGAGCGAGGCCAGTTCGCGAGGGTGCCACTCTATCCTTGAGGGAAGATGGCAACCTCGTACTAGCTGATGTCGATCATGACATCGTATGGCAAACGAAAACAGCCAATAAGGGCGTCGTAGGAATCAAATTGCTTGAAAATGGCAATTTGGTTCTATACGACGCTAACGAAAAATTCATATGGCAAAGTTTTGATCACCCTACGGATACCCTCTTACAAGGTCAGTCTCTCAGAGTTGGGCTGGCTGATAAGCTCGTAAGTCGAGTCAATAAAACAAGTAGCTTAGAGGGGGCTTATAGCTTAGTAATGAGGCCTAATAGGTTGTCCATGTATTACAAGAGTGAAATTAATAATAATAGCCCAAATCTACTTCAATACCACACAATCTTGAAAGAAAGCTCCATCAAAGAAGTGAAATATGTAATGGAGCAGGAGTCAACGGGTAGTTACCTACAACTTATCCCTTACTTTTCTTTAGCAAAAATGTACTATAACTCCACAAAATCGTTTCTTCGACTAGATTATGATGGTAATTTGAGGGTGTATGCTTTTACGGATGAAACCGCTTTGTATCCATGGGCAACGGATTTGATGGGTAGATGGGATGTGGTTTACACCTTGTTTACAAGGGATGACCCCGAATCATTAACTAGTTACGATGGACATGAGACTGAGTGCCAATTACCAGAACGTTGTGGCAAGTTCGGGCTTTGCTACAAGGATCAGTGTATTGCTTGCCCATCTCCAAAGGGGCTATTGGGGTGGAGCGAGGCGTGTGAGCCACCGAAGTTGGGTGGATGTAGTAGTAGTGGAGGTGGAGGGAAGAATGTCAAGTACTACAAGATGGAAGGTGTTGAGCATTTCACTAGCAAGTACACCAAAGGTGAGGGACCAATGAAACAAACTGAGTGTCAAAATAAGTGTAGCTTGAATTGCAAGTGTTTGGGTTACTTCTATCACCAAGAGACTTCAAGATGCTGGATTGCATATTGATCTCAAGACCTTGACCAAATCCGGGAACAACAAGCATTTGGGTTATATCAAGACAGCTAACTAAGTACTCTACTCACAGGCACAGCTTGATTTACAACTTGCACTGTTATGATCTTTCTTGTTCACTATAGCAACAACTTCTTAGTTATTTAAAAAAAACACTTATCATATATATGTACTTGAGGCTAGTATATGCTTCTTTACTTCTAGTTGTCACACCTTAGCCTCCTAATTAGCCTGGTTTACTTAAATCTACTTAGCCATTGGCCTCTGAGGCATAGAGAGGCCAGTACTATAAAATTTACATATAATGAGGAAGGCGGGATTCGAAATTGGGATCCAATGTACTACCCAAGGCCTCGGTCTTAACCGCTAGGTCATGATCTCATTGGCTCTCGACTCTTTGTTACATAATGTCATTTTTATAATATAGTGATTCTTATTTTTATGTCATTGACATTTATTGAAGTACCTAATAATTTTGTCAAAAGTACTCTTCCTTCAAATAATGACTAGCTAATTAAACAACTTCTTTGGATATACTCGTAGTAATAGCATATATAGAGACGATTTGCGCGATGACTATGGGGCATAGTTTACTTTGACTATCGTCATTAAGTATGGCTCCAAGTTGCTACATACGTTGATTATGAGTGCGTATGTACCACTTCTTGATTGAAGTACGCCTTAAGTTTATCATCTTCACCATTTAATATTTCCACTATCATCAAATCAAGTCCAAAATATACAGTATAAATGGCTAGTTTTCTGAGCTGAGCATTTAGGCACCCAGCTAGTTAATTAGTTAGTGATCAACATACTAAATCAAATATGCTGTCCATCTTTGTTCTATACATCATATCAACCCTACTGATTTTATCAACTTCCAAATCTCATGCCCTGAAACCATTTACGTTTGTCAACCAAGGTTTCATTGCAGATTTCCAACGAGGCGAATATGATTCAACCTACCGAGCCGTTCGTTCAATACCGCAGCCACATACCTTAGGCCTCTACTTTTATAACAACACCCCAAATGCATTTACCTTTGCAATAGGCATGGGGTTCGATTATAACCTAAGATGGGTTTGGGCAGCTAACCGAGCCAAGCCAGTTTGCGAGGGTGCCACTCTAACCTTCGGGGAAGATGGCAACCTCGTGCTGGCTGATGTCGATCATCAAATCATATGGCAGACAAACACATCCAACAAGGGCGTTGTGGGAGTCAAGTTGCTTGAAAATGGCAACTTGGTTCTGTATGATGCTAAGCGAAAATTCATATGGCAAAGTTTTGACCACCCTACCGATACCCTCTTACAGGGTCAGTCTCTCAGAGCTGGGTTGGCTGATAAACTCGTAAGTCGAGTAAATACAACAAGTAGCTTGGAGGGGCCTTATAGTGTACTTATGAGGCCTATAAGGTTGTCCATGTATTACAAGAGTAAAAACAGCAGACATTTACTTCAATACCACAATATCTTCTTTGCACTCCCCATCAAAGTAGCGACATTTGAAGTAGATGCAATGTTGTTTACCCCAACGATTAGTCGTCCAAGGCTATATTTTCCAGTCGAAAATGGAGCAGCAGTTCACTATTTTACAGCTGATGAATATTATAACAGCACCTCATCGTTCCTTCGACTAGATTATGATGGCAATTTGAGGGTGTATGCTTTTTTCGACGAGACTAACTTATATCCATGGGCTATGGGCGCGGTTGGTAGATGGGAAGTAAAGTTCACCCTGTTTATACCCTCAGGAACTGCCCCTATGCACGAGACAGAATGTCACCTACCCGAACGTTGTGGCGGGTTTGGGCTTTGCTACAACGACCAGTGCATCGGATGCCCATCTCCCACTTACGGGCTGTTGCCGTGGACGGACAAGTGTGAGCCTCCGAAGTTGGTTGGATGTAGTGGTGGGAAGAATGTCAAGTATTACAAAATGGAAGGTGTTGAGTATTTCACTAGCAAGTACACCAAGGGTGAGGGGCCAATGACAGAAACTGAGTGTCAAAACAAGTGTAGCTTCGATTGCAAGTGTTTGGGTTACTTCTATCACCAGGAATCTTCAAAATGCTGGATTGCTTATTGTTGGGGAAAACTACGGTATTTACCCACAATCAGAATAACAGATAGTCGGAAAAATAAAGTGCAAAAACCCGAAAACAACACAAACAATTTTACGTGGAAAACCCCTCTCAATTAGGGGAAAAACCACGGTGCGGATCTCCACGCACTAAAATATGATTCACTATAATAATCAAGAGTACAAAGGCAACACTCACAAGATCAAGCAACAAGTAAACAAACTATCTTTGGTATTAGTACAAATTGATAAACTCTAACTCAATTTGGTACTCCCACAAAACCAAAGATACACCCACAAATACCTGCCGATGACCGATCCGAATACTCTGATTATCTTCACCCGAACAAACCGAATCAACCGTGAACTGGAACAAACCTCTTTGGAGAAATACTCAATTTCTCTCACTCTTTGTTTGTCTCTCACTCACTTGGTCTCTTCCTTTACTTTTGTTTGTTTCGGCCTTCCTTTTACTGCCAAACTCAATCACTCGGCCATTTCTTTTTATAGCCAATCAAAGGCTTTTGTCTTTCCAATCATCAACTATTTCTTTCAATACTAAAGAAAACCAAAAGGCTAAGACCTTTTGTTTTCCCAACCTTTTAACTTTTTTTTTTTTCTTTTTCTTTTTTTTTTTGTTCTATTTTATTTTCTTTACAAAAATAAAATAAAATAAAACACAACAAAATATTATTTGGTATTTGGGGCGTTACCTCAACAAATCCTCCCTCGACCCAAATCACCAAATACTTCCACCTTGTCCAAGAAACGGACCTTCTTCTTCACGGTCTTGCTCCTCCCTACGCAATGACCCTCAACATAACACAAGTTGTTCTCCGCCTTCTTTCCTTGCACAATCAAAGTAGCACCACGATACACTTTGCACCACCTTCCCGTACCAATATATCTACACCCTTGCGATGTCAACTCACCCAACGAAATCACGTTAACACGAGCATCGGGTACATACCTCACATTGTGGAAGGTTCTAGTCACACCACCATGGAGCTCAATTCGGATGCTACCCATCCCTTTCACCTTCAACTTACCACTCCCCATGTTGATGTCACCATACTCTCCATCTTGGCACAAAGTATCAAACATAGCATGGTCTCTACAAATGTGAACCGAAGCGCCGGAGTCCAACACCCAACTCTCTTGGCTTTCCTTCCCCTCATTGTCACTAGCCAAGAACAACTCCTTATTACCATCACAAGACATAATTACATTAGAGGAACCGCTATCATCATCAATTTTGGTCTTACCCATCTTCTCTTGCAGCTGCTTGAAACTCTTCAAATCATCTCTCATCTTTGGGCAACGACTCTGAATATGACCCTTCTCACCACAATAGTAACACTCCACGTTACTAAAGTCTCTCGCGCGCGACTTCGACCTACTTCTCGGGCCACCACTTCTTCTCTCATGATTCCTCCCTCTTTCGGACACCTCCACAGCTAGTACTCTATCTCCTCCATCACTAGGAGATACACCATCAACCTGCAACATCATCCGATCATTCTCTCTCAACACTGTCATTGCTTCGTCTAGTGTAATCTCTGTCCTCCCTACAAGTAATGTCTACACAATTGGCCTGTAGGACTTAGGTAGTGAAGCCAACAATAACAATGCCTCCTCTTGATCGGAGATCTTCTCATCTGCATTTCTCAACTGACATACTAGCTGGTTAAAACTGTTAATGTGGTCCTGCAATGCTGTACCTTGCTCCATCTTTAGCTGGTACAACTCATATCTCAAACAAAGCTTGTTAGTCAGTGACTTTGATGCATATACACTCTGGAGCTTATCCAACAACTTCTTTGGATCTGTCTCAGTCAAGTAATTATACTTGATCTCCGGAGCCATAGCTAATCTAATAGTACTGACAGCTTTCTTCTTCTTCGATGTCCATTGGGCATCGGTCACCCCACTAGGCTTTGTCTCATCTAAAGCCTCATCTAAATTTTGTTGAACCAACAAATCCTCAACCGTACTCTTCCACACAGTAAAATTAATTGTACCATCAAACAAAGGGATTTCAAATTTGGGCACACTACCAGACATGTTACTTGCACAAAATAATTCCTCCTTCAACAAATACAATAATTTTCCCACCACCGATCCTACAACCAAAAGCTCTGATACCACTGTTGGGGAAAACTACGGTATTTACCCACAATCAGAATAACAGATAGTCGGAAAAATAAAGTGCAAAAACCCGAAAACAACACAAACAATTTTACGTGGAAAACCCCTCTCAATTAGGGGAAAAACCACGGTGCGGATCTCCACGCACTAAAATATGATTCACTATAATAATCAAGAGTACAAAGGCAACACTCACAAGATCAAGCAACAAGTAAACAAACTATCTTTGGTATTAGTACAAATTGATAAACTCTAACTCAATTTGGTACTCCCACAAAACCAAAGATACACCCACAAATACCTGCCGATGACCGATCCGAATACTCTGATTATCTTCACCCGAAAAAACCGAATCAACCGTGAACTGGAACAAACCTCTTTGGAGAAATACTCAATTTCTCTCACTCTTTGTTTGTCTCTCACTCACTTGGTCTCTTCCTTTACTTTTGTTTGTTTCGGCCTTCCTTTTACTGCCAAACTCAATCACTCGGCCATTTCTTTTTATAGCCAATCAAAGGCTTTTGTCTTTCCAATCATCAACTATTTCTTTCAATACTAAAGAAAACCAAAAGGCTAAGACCTTTTGTTTTCCCAACCTTTTAACTTCTTTTTTTTTTCTTTTTCTTTTTTTTTTGTTCTATTTTATTTTCTTTACAAAAATAAAATAAAATAAAACACAACAAAATATTATTTGGTATTTGGGGCGTTACCTCAACAAATCCTCCCTCGACCCAAATCACCAAATACTTCCACCTTGTCCGAGAAACGGACCTTCTTCTTCACGGTCTTGCTCCTCCCTACACAATGACCCTCAACATAACACAAGTTGTTCTCCGCCTTCTTTCCTTGCACAATCAAAGTAGCACCACGATACACTTTGCACCACCTTCCCGTACCAATATATCTACACCCTTGCGATGTCAACTCACCCAACGAAATCACGTTAACACGAGCATCGGGTACATACCTCACATTGTGGAAGGTTCTAGTCACACCACCATGGAGCTCAATTCGGATGCTACCCATCCCTTTCACCTTCAACTTACCACTCCCCATGTTGATGTCACCATACTCTCCATCTTGGCACAAAGTATCAAACATAGCATGGTCTCTACAAATGTGAACCGAAGCGCCGGAGTCCAACACCCAACTCTCTTGGCTTTCCTTCCCCTCATTGTCACTAGCCAAGAACAACTCCTTATTACCATCACAAGACATAATTACATTAGAGGAACCGCTATCATCATCAATTTTGGTCTTACCCATCTTCTCTTGCAGCTGCTTGAAACTCTTCAAATCATCTCTCATCTTTGGGCAACGACTCTGAATATGACCCTTCTCACCACAATAGTAACACTCCACGTTACTAAAGTCTCTCGCGCGCGACTTCGACCTACTTCTCGGGCCACCACTTCTTCTCTCATGATTCCTCCCTCTTTCGGACACCTCCACAGCTAGTACTCTATCTCCTCCATCACTAGGAGATACACCATCAACCTGCAACATCATCCGATCATTCTCTCTCAACACTGTCATTGCTTCGTCTAGTGTAATCTCTGTCCTCCCTACAAGTAATGTCTACACAATTGGCCTGTAGGACTTAGGTAGTGAAGCCAACAATAACAATGCCTCCTCTTGATCGGAGATCTTCTCATCTGCATTTCTCAACTGACATACTAGCTGGTTAAAACTGTTAATGTGGTCCTGCAATGCTGTACCTTGCTCCATCTTTAGCTGGTACAACTCATATCTCAAACAAAGCTTGTTAGTCAGTGACTTTGATGCATATACACTCTGGAGCTTATCCAACAACTTCTTTGGATCTGTCTCAGTCAAGTAATTATACTTGATCTCCGGAGCCATAGCTAATCTAATAGTACTGACAGCTTTCTTCTTCTTCGATGTCCATTGGGCATCGGTCACCCCACTAGGCTTTGTCTCATCTAAAGCCTCATCTAAATTTTGTTGAACCAACAAATCCTCAACCGTACTCTTCCACACAGTAAAATTAATTGTACCATCAAACAAAGGGATTTCAAATTTGGGCACACTACCAGACATGTTACTTGCACAAAATAATTCCTCCTTCAACAAATACAGTAATTTTCCCACCACCGATCCTACAACCAAAAGCTCTGATACCACTGTTGGGGAAAACTACGGTATTTACCCACAATCAGAATAACAGATAGTCGGAAAAATAAAGTGCAAAAACCCGAAAACAACACAAACAATTTTACGTGGAAAACCCCTCTCAATTAGGGGAAAAACCACGGTGCGGATCTCCACGCACTAAAATATGATTCACTATAATAATCAAGAGTACAAAGGCAACACTCACAAGATCAAGCAACAAGTAAACAAACTATCTTTGGTATTAGTACAAATTGATAAACTCTAACTCAATTTGGTACTCCCACAAAACCAAAGATACACCCACAAATACCTGTCGATGACCCGAATACTCTGATTATCTTCACCCGAAAAAACCGAATCAACCGTGAACTGGAACAAACCTCTTTGGAGAAATACTCAATTTCTCTCACTCTTTGTTTGTCTCTCACTCACTTGGTCTCTTCCTTTACTTTTGTTTGTTTCGGCCTTCCTTTTACTGCCAAACTCAATCACTCGGCCATTTCTTTTTATAGCCAATCAAAGGCTTTTGCCTTTCCAATCATCAACTATTTCTTTCAATACTAAAGAAAACCAAAAGGCTAAGACCTTTTGTTTTCCCAACCTTTTAACTTCTTTTTTTTTCTTTTTCTTTTTTTTTTTTGTTCTATTTTATTTTCTTTACAAAAATAAAATAAAATAAAACACAAACAAAATATTATTTGGTATTTGGGGCGTTACCTCAACACTTATGATCTTAAGACCTTAAGGAAATCCGGAAACCGGAAGCATTTCGGTTACATCAAAATCCTTAATTAGCTTTTGTGTCCAAGTTTAGGACGAGCTCCCAAAGCTAAGACATGGCCTCGGGTATTCCATGAAATTAAAGATGCTCGAACTTCTAACCAGTTGTTATAAACTTACAAGTCATTGTTCCGCCTCTTCAATAGCTTTTCCGTTTAGTATTATCATCTATTCATCTATCTAGATCTTATCCATTGTACCAACAGCCAGATTTTCAATTAGTAGGTGAAGTAAACCCAGCTATGATTTATGGCCTGTCTAAGTACATTTCAAGGCTTCTTTGTTAGTTTTCATGTGTTGGCCTCCTCTAGTCCGAAGCTAATTAGATCTCAAAGTTCCATTTGTTTCATGTCATCTTTCATTTACTTTTTTGGGGAATTCCAATTGGTGCCCTTTTATTATTGACTTGTCCAACTGGTGCCCCTAACACAGAAAGAAGTCCGGTCCGTGCCCCTTTACTTTTTAAAAGTCTATTCCATGACCTTATTTTATGTTTTCCGTTAGACAATTTTTGTATTGTCAATTTTACCCTTACTAAAACGCAGGGATGCCATCTTTAAACGACATTAACGATTGATATGTTGGTCTCAATCACACACACTCTCTCTCTCCTCCATGGACGACCAACTAACCAAAAATAAACCCCCAATTCTTCATCACTTCAATCAGTCAACCAATTTTCTCTCTCCTCAAATTTATCATCATTCAACCCTTTATCTAAAATGGGGGTAGAAATCAACCACCAAGATGATTTATCTTCTAGAACCTCAATTTTGCTTGAATTAGCCGCTTTAGATGATGTCCAAGCCTTCAAATTAGCTCTCGAACAAACGGGTATGGGTCTCGATGAACTGGGTCTTTGGTACACTCATCGAATTGGTGGTGGTGGGTCGAATACTATGTCGTATGAGCAGCGAACACCGCTCATGGTTGCTGCTCAGTACGGCAGTCTCAACGTATTGGAATACATACTCAACTCAGGTCAATCTGACTTGAACCGAACCGCTGGTTCTGACCAAGTGACAGCTATCCACTGCGCTGTGGCGGGCGGGTCGGTATCGTCGCCTGTTGTTGTCGACCGTCTCATTGCTAACTCCGCAACGGTGGACTCTATCAGTACAGTACCAGCAACAGTTGAAGAAAAGGGTGGCTCCATCGTCCCTGGATACAAAGCCGCTGACTCAACCAGGGTCACCTGACAGGCAACAACAACAACTACAGCTACCAGATATCAACAACGAAGTACACAGCTCGAATTGAGATGTTGGTCTCAATCACATAATATCTTCAAGAGTAATTATTCGTTCTAGATCTAGGTCAATTTGTTTGTTATTATACAGAATGAAATTGATTACTTTTTTGGGATTAATTTTTTGGACGATATTCAGCTTGCTCTATGTTGAATTTGTTTCTGAATTTCCTGATTTAAGTAGAGAATTGTCGTTTGGTATTGATTTTGTTTCGAATTTCTGAAGCTCTGTAATGTTTATTGATTGTTTGAGTGGGGGTGGAGAAATTGGTGTACCATCGTTGTGCGATTAACTACAAAGAACAAAGGGGGGTGCCATTGTTGCAATTGTCGCCACCTCGAACATGTCGACATTGTCAAGCACGATTATTCCATCGCGAAACATCAGAGATATGTTGTTTATCCGGGAAGATCAAGTTACCAGCAATTCCTGTTCCAGAAGAGCTTTTTTCTCTGTACTCTGATGACACACCAACCGCAATACATTTTAAGCGCAATATTAGAAAATATAAGGGTGTTACTAAATACCGCCCCCTTTTTACTAGCTACCGCCCCCCTAATTTCCAATTTTACCCTCACCCCTTTTCCTCACTCACTCTCACTCACTCTCACTCATCCTCTCTTCCTCACTCACTCTCACTCATCCTCTCCACCACACCATCACACCGGCAACCACCACCACTCACGGCACAACCACCACCGGTAAATTTTTTTTTGCGCATTTTTTTTGCACAGTCGTCTGAAATTTAGCAGACGACTCACCCAAGGGTGAGCCGTCTGAAATTTCCGACTCACCCAAGGGTGAGTCGCCTCTAGCAGACGACTCACCCAAGGGTGAGTCGAAAACTTCAGACGACTGTGCAAAAAAAAATTATTATTATTATTATTTATTATTATTTATTGTTATTATTATTATTATTATTTATTGTTATTATTATTAATATTATTATTATTATTATTATTGATTATTGTTTAATTAATTAAAAATGTGAAATGGTAGAGGGGAGGAGCCGGTAAATCGGTGCCGAGCTAGTTCACATTTTTAATTAATTAAACAATAATCAGTAATAATAATAATAATAACAATAAATAATAATAATAATAATAATAATAATAATAACAATAATAATAATAATAATAATAATAATAATAATAACAATAAATAATAATAAATAATAATAATAATTTTTTTTTTGCACAGTCGTCTGAAATTTTCGACTAACCCTTGGGTGAGTCGTCTGCTAGAGGCGACTCACCCTTGGGTGAGTCGGAAATTTCAGACGACTCACCCAAGGGTTAGTCGAAAATTTCAGACGACTGTGCAAAAAAAATGCGCAAAAAAAAATTTACCGGTGGTGGTTGTGCCGTGAGTGGTGGTGGTTGCCGGTGTGATGGTGTGGTGGTGAGGATGAGTGAGAGTGAGTGAGGAAGAGAGGATGAGTGAGAGTGAGTGAGGAAGAGAGGATGAGTGAGAGTGAGTGAGGAAAAGGGGGAGGGTAAAATTGGAAATTAGGGGGGCGGTAGCTAGTAAAAAGGGGCGGTATTTAGCAATTCACAAATATAATCATATATTTTCTTTCACTTCAATGGGACATCTTTCTTACAATGACCTGCAATCCGTCATGGAAGGAAATTACAGATGGGCTTCTTCCTGGTCAAACTCCTCAAGATCGTCCAGATTTAATAACAAGGATATTTCATGCAAAATTTGAAGAGGTAAAAAATCGAGCTTTTATAATGTCAGTTCCATTTTTGGGGGGAAATTGAGCAAAAAATGAGGAGAAAAAAAGAGAAGCAATTTTGTCAGCATATTTTGCTCGAAAAAGACAAGGGACATGGACGGCATTAAATTCAGTAGCCACGTCATCACTTTGTAACGGAAAAGAAAAAATAATGAGACAGAATGAATATTTTAAATTTAAATGGGCACGAACTGAACTTCTTTCTGTGTTAGGGGCACCAATTGAACAAGTCAATAGTAAAAGGACACCAATTGGAATTCCCCTACTTTTTTTTAACATCATGAACCCTTATCTCATGATGAATCCCAAGTTAACGACCAGGAAAATTTCTAAAGAACCCTGAAAAGGTTCGATCTTGGAACGTTCTTTATTACTTACACCGAAAAGAAGTAGAGGTTGAAAGAGGAGAAAAAATAAATTACCTCTCAGATACGGATTGCATGAATATCACTATGTTATTAGTCCACTCCCTTTCCCAACGGGCTTCATAGAAGATGCTTTTCAATATCAGATACACAAGAAAATAGAGTAGAAAATTTGTGTATAGTACTTTTCTTATCACGTACAGCATAAGCAGCACAATAGTTCACATTCAATACTAACAAAAATCTTCCACCTACGTACCACATTAATTTAAACTAAAAAAACGAACATACAACAATTTCGGTGTTACTTCCCACAGCGTCTGACAAAAATCTCACTAACGCGAAATAATAAAATCCTCAAAATTATAATTTACTACTACATCCAGCCATAGCCCTACCGATGTTTCCGAATTATGTATCCTAATCATCAAATGTTGTCTTCTTTCCTGTACACATTAAAAAGAAGAAAAACAGAACAATTCAGAGAAGGATACAGGGTAATAGAACAGTATATATATAAACGTAGTGCGGAGGAACTAATCAATAGATAAAATGAGCTCACCTGTTGAGAAGGTACCACCACGTCCACCACGTCCACCACCGAACCTACCACCACCACCTCGGCCACCACCACCACGTCCACCAAATCTGCCACCACTACTACGTCCACCACCAAATCTGCCACCACTGTCTCTCCCGCCTCTTCCACCACTCCTTCCACCACTTCTTCCACCACCACCTCTACCACCACCACTATCACCTCTTGGTTTTGCCTCTTGCACATATAATGAATAGCCTCCAACATCAGATCCATCAAGCTCCAATGCCTTGTTCAAACTAGCATTGTCTGCAAAGTCAATGTATGCCATCCTGCATTGACACATCAACATCATATTAGTTGGGGATTAGCATCATGAATTTACTGCTAAGCAGCAGTCAACGGAGAGTAAGCTACAACAATGGAATACTGATGAGATGATGGACAATGGACTTGAGCAAATACTAGGGAAAGAAACATGAACTAGTTCATCTGAAATTGAAACATGAAGTCTTGTCAACAGCCCTAGAACACTAGCAAGAAGAAAAGATGGATAAGAGGAAGCCCAAGAAACCGGGTGCAGTAAAACTCAATAAACACCTCTCAAAACTCTTAAGCCTACAATCAACAACGAATCCAAACTTTGTAGACTGACTTGTCAGTGTCACCATGCAAAGAAAATCGAGGCTTGAGGGCAAGGTACTTAAACAGCTGAAATGTTTTCAAAGGGTAAAACCTTGGACATACTTCATCTGAAAAAAGGTCCAAAAAAAGTTGGCAATATTTGAGCACACTACGCAACAGGGGAGGGTTCTCAATCCCAACTCATTAACTCCAGATGGAGGGTGCAAAAACCGTAGTATGCAGGAAAACAATGGTTAATGATGCAAGCTAACCACGTCATGCACAAACCAACTGTAAGTTGCCTCAACCAAACAAATTCAAAAGTAGGAGAAGATACATACCCCTTTACGCCGCCATTTTCATAATCTGGTGGGATGGAACACCTTGTGATCTCTCCACAACTTCCAAAATGCTCTTGAAGAGCACTCCTAATCTGCAAGCCATGGGAAAGCACAACAAACAGATGAAAGCTTAGACTACTGCGAAATTTCCAGCAGCAGATCAGCAAGACACGAAGGAGTAACACTTACATCATCCTCCCCAGCAGAAGTATCAAATCCCTTCACGAATGCTGTGACACCCTGGGTTGCCCCACCCTTTTGATATGAGGAGTTGTCCCTGCTATAGTAAAAGCAATTAGAAAGATTCTAACTATAACAGAAGCAGAAAGGAGTTGTATAAATTGTAGAAGAAATATCCAAAATGTGATGCTACCTGTTATTTGGAGTGTATGCGCCCCTCTCACGAGCTAGGTCAAGCCTCACACCACGACCTAGTAGCTCTTGACCATTCAATTCTTCAAGAGCCTGAGAAGGAAGAGCTGGTTAGCAGAGTAGAAATACATCAAAAAGAATCAAGAAACACCACCAGAGTAAAAGATGTTAATTTCACAAACACAAATGCAAACAAAAGTAGAGAATTCATCGACTCCATCTAATTAGAAGCAATCCTTTCAAAATCAGCAGGCAAATAAAGAGAAAGATGGATCAATTTGCCCCTCATAAGTTTCATACTTCCACTGGTCCCTTTCTCCCCGTTCTTTGATAAATATTTGCATTAAAAATAACATAATCAAGTTTGGAAAAAAAATGAAAATGAAAATGAAGAACAGTATTAGATAGATCTTCACCAATTTTCGTATCGACAATTTGAAGAGGGCAAATTAGTTAACTAATGGGCAAGCAACACTACAAAAACTAAATAATGAAGCATTTAGGCACAACTTTTCAGGATGGTCATAATCTTAGAAGTTATGACTACAAGGGAGAAGGAAATTACAAATACTATTCTGATAAAGGGAACAGACAATGCAAAAACACAGCACACTATGAAATTTGGGATATCTAACAACTAATATAGAGCATAACAAAAAATTAAAATTTAGGCTTACCTTCTGGGATTGTTCTGGAGTTGCAAACTCAACATGGCCAAAACCCTTGAACCTACCATCTTGTTCACTGGCAAATCGGACGTCTATAACTTCACCCGCACTTTTGAAAAATTCACGCCTGCAACAATTCACAATTGTGAGAAACATAATAATAAACACAATGAAAATAGAAATCAAGCCTCAAAAATACATAATACATACACATCATTCTCCTCAACACTAAAACTAAGATTCCCAACAAACAAAGTCTTCGAGCCAGTGGCTTCAGCTTGAGGAGTTGCAGGAGTTTTTGGCTGCACGAAAAATCGATACAATCAATCAATTGTTCAAGACGGGACAAAAATTGAAAGAAACAAACAGTGTAAAATTCCAATTGGCAGAAAAATGTTCCCAATTGCAATCATAACGACAAAAAACAAGGTACAAAAAACTGTAACACATACACATAAGACTAAACAACTAGAGAAAGGACAAATGAAAGGAGAGAAGGATGCAAAAGATGGATACGCACTGTTTTGGGGGCAGCATCGACCATTTCTACATCAGTGTCCTGCAAAATGAAAAAAGATTGTTGTTACTCATCACAAGCTAGAATCATGTCTCAATGTGTAAGCTAAAGGTTTTTCCAAAAAGCAGCCCTTGAGAAACAAGTTCCATTCGGAAATTATTTCGCAATTCACTGCAAGGGCACTATCACAACCTAATTGTCTGCCCCGATAAAGAAACTTGAACATTTTAATACAAATGTTTCAATAATGAAGACATCAATAACTTTCAACCATTTTGAATCACCAGTTTTTGTCAAATTGCACCTTATATCCAAGAGTTTTAAGGTAGCCTAATAATAACAAATGTAAAACATTTTTTAATGATGGTTAGAGCGGCCACTAACCCATTCCATCAGCCCTAGGTGGTCAACGGTTCCACCAACCCAAACCCAAAACATTTGCTGACGCCCCAAAATTTCTATCATGGACAAGGAAATATGGAAGTTCCAAGGCTTAAACGTGGGACTTCTAACTTAGAAAGTGCCATGATAACCATTAAGGTATATGCCTCTTGGTTATACCAAGAGTAAACTTGCAAGACAAAAGAACCTCAGTATGCATTGTCAAAACAGCACCTTCTTTTTCGGGGTCTTGGCCTCCTCATCACTGTCATCATCACTGTCTTCTTCAGAAGATTCTTCAGAAGACTCTTCAGAATTTTTAGTTGCAGCTGGTACCTGCATTGTAGAAACAAATATTAGTACATGACTATATGTAAGCATGATCATTACCACAGAAATTAACACTTATTTAAGCTGTTGTCTCACTCACATCTGGCTTTCTCAAATGTTTGGACCCATCAATTTATCATATTTCATATGAAAACAATGGAATTGCTCAAAAATATTTTGATGTACCAAGTACCAACTAAAAAAGAACATACCACGACCGGAGTCTAGTTGCACTCTCCATTAAGTTCTACACATCCAAGAAATTAAGTTCTTTACATCCAAGAAAACCTTTGACCTTGATATCTTACCTTTGCTGGCATGGCCTCATCATCACTTTCATCCGAATCCTCATCTTCAGAATCAGTTTCATCACTTGATTCTTCTTTCTTCTTGGAAGCTGCAGCAATCTTGGCAGCAGGCTTAACAGCAGCCTGGAGGAAAAGAAAACTTTACATTTGCTATTCATTTAAAAAACTGGAGTATTAACAAGATCTGTCTAGTCAAAAACGCACAATCCCCCCCCCCCACAGATACTATTATGCTTCAACGAAAATTTATGTGAAAATGTCACATTTGAAGGACGACAGTTGAAATATATATAATACTCCAACATGTTTTGTTCCAATTATTCCCACCACTTGAATAAAATATTTATGGTTAGAAGATTCATGTACAGTAAATGAAAGAAAACAATAAAATAAAACAAAGCAAGCCAAAAATACTGTAACTTGCATCGTCGTCATCTGAGCTATCATCATCTGAATCTTCTTCATCTGAAGTGGAGCTTGAGTCATCCTTTTTCGTCACAGAACCATTCTTCACAGCTTTAACAGGAGCTGTAACTTTCTTCTCCTCCTGGAATTTTATACCAACACAAGCATGTTATGAACGGAAATATGACATTAATCTCTTATCATTCTGAACAGCAGTACTAAGTGCAACAACTAAAAATCAATTGGCCACCTCTTCCTCTGATGAGGATGAGTCAGAATCTGAGTCGGATTCATCACTTGATGAGGAATCCTTCTTGGCACCATTCTTCACTGCACCAACAGGTTGCTTCTTTGTCACTTGAGGTTTCTCCTGTAAGGGATAAGCAACGTTGTTATAACTAATTATTCAAAACAAATTGATGATTTCCCTCATTAACAACTTACATAGCTATCCTCAGAGTCACTTTCTGAAGAAACTGAATCATCAGCGCTGCTATCCTCTGCTTTCTTTTTCACAACAGCAAGGGCTTTTTTAGGAGGAGGCTGTGTCTTCTTCAAAACCGGCCAATAACAAGAATACCCCATCAGTCACCACATCTAAATCAACAACATACAGGCACATCTATCTAATATTTACCATACACCTCTACCAATAAGGCAAAACAGAGCAAGCAGAACCCATGTACATATGTCATTCAGAAATCATTTTCCAATTGCTCTCTACTAAAATCACTATACCAGACTAAACTATGAGTGAGTAACTGCTTCTAGATATCGTATCAAAATGCCGATTTAAAGAAAAATGAACAAAACAGAAAACAAGCTTGTTTAACAACAATAACAAGTTTCTGAGAAAACTCACATATCAAGTGACACAGGATATACTCTGCATCAGAAATCGGGGGAGTACTACTTGATCATTTCTACCAATTTTAAGCACCAATTAATATTTCTTTTATGTATAATTTTTTTTGGATAACATACATAATCTCTATTATGTATCCTTTGTGTACTTTTGTGTTCCTAATCATCCACTCATGTTTGCTCAAGCTCTATGGTAATTTATGCCACTGTCACGTAGATATATTAGTAATTTTCACCTTCCCCTCAAAATATGTACTATCATCTGTAAAATCCAAACTTTCTTGCCATAAACTATTTAGTATATGGATATTCAACTGCAATACTAACTCTCATACTATTATATACATTCAATAAAAGGTTCTCGTAACACTCAATAAAGATTTCTGGGTACTACACAACTGCAATACTAAGATTTATTCAGCCGATTACTCTTGACCCTATAGCCCTTTAATACCAAAAAGCTACAGTACATATTATTATTAAAATTTAAAAACATAAAGTATTTATCTTTTAACATAAAAAGAAAAGATTGATGTATTTATAATACCTTGGGCTCATCATCTGATGATGAATCATCATCAGACTCATCAGAGCTGCTAGAGGTTTCCTCTTTCTTAGGTGGCTGTTTCTTCTCCAACTTCTTCTTAGCTGCTACAGCTTCATCTCTCTCCAATTTCTGCTTTTTGGCACTCACCAACTTCTCAATAGGCTCTTCAGGTGCTCTCTTACCTAACAAATATCAAGTCAAAATCAAAACCATAACCAAAAACCACATAACATAAAATCAAACATAAAACACATAAAAATAAAAATAAAAATAAAAAAAAAAAAAAACAAAACTCAAAAAAAAAACTCACCTTTCTTGCCAGAAGCAACTGGTGTAATATCAACCTAAAACAACAAAACACGAAAAACAACACCGTCAATACGCGTTTACTAAACAAAGGAACAAGACAATAGAGAGGTAAGAGAAAAAGAAACGAACTTTGGAGGCTGATTTCTTGCTAGACTTGCCCATGGCTGAAGTTTTGTTTCGGAAATTAGGGTTTAAGGGAAAAGAGAGAGAGAGAGGCTACGAAGGAGAGAGAGAGAGAAAGAGTGAACTCAAAACCCTAAGGAAGAAGGGTTTTAAGAGAGAGAGAGAGAGAGAGAGAGAGGCAGAGAAAATGCGTGGTTATATAAGGGGGAGAGGGGGAAAGAAAGGCGGGGCAGCTATTGAGGGAGTTATTAGGGTTTTATGGGGTTTTGGGTTTCGCAGATATTTTTGGACTCACGACTTGTTATTGTGTGTGTCACACTAAGGTCCTGTTCTCTCAACGAAATGATGCGAGACGGTGAGGAATGGATTAGAACGGAACGGAACGAAACAGCGCAGCGCGAATAATTCAAAAATATGTGAGACAAAATGAAGTACAGAATGCAGCGCGAAACGGAACAGAACGGAATGCAGCATGGGATCGACCAAAATAACAGGGCCTAATTTGAGTGTTTACTACTGCTCACTCTTGCGCCTACAAGTTTTTTTAGCATTTAAAATAGTTTTATGATTATTAGGGAAATAATGGCTGAATTAAATTCCATATTGCAAATTTCTCTCCAAAAGAAAAAAAAAATCATTTTGCAAATTTCTCTCCAAAAACAAAACAAAAAAAAAAATCAATTTGCAAATTAAATTGTTTTTTCGTATGAGGCCCCCCGGAGTTGAGTATAGTACAGTATAATATAGCACCCTACTTTTAACTTTTAAGCATTCTTATAAAACATCCTGATTGATTTGTGCTATAGAGAGGACGATATTGAGCACGTGGTTGTGAGACTCAAACTCTTATTACAAGTTATAATTTGTTTACCAGTGAACTAAACACATATTGGATAGCTCTAATAAGTTTACTTATTTCATCTTTATTTTATTTTTTTATCTCAATGCTGCAATACATCACTAAATTACAGTCAACTAATCAAATTCTAACATCAACGTGTTGTTCACGTTACAATGAATTTCAAATACCAAAAAACTATTACAGTCTGTTTTAAAAGAACATGGGTTGACTCATGAGTAACCCGATTGTCATCCCTACGAATATGACTCCACCTAACATTCTACAATAATAATATTAATCTTATATAGTAAGATGACTAAAACTCCCACCATCACTGCTTGAAATTGATTTATTTTTTATATTTTAGACATACAAGACAACTCACTGTCACACATGAGATATTATCATTTATTAAGCAATTATTTGTCTCAGGGACATGGGCTACATATTATGTTAATTAAGTCTTTCTCCTAAGTCATTGTGTTTCTTTAGAATAAAATAAAAATTTTGAAGTTCTTTATACAATGTTTTGCCTAAAGCACTGTTCTCCTCGACTTAATGTTAGTTTTAGTTCAATTAAGTTTAATTCATTGGATGTGAAACTAAATAATCTTTTTATTCTAAAAAATAAACTCATGAGGATAATTATGTCATTGAAAACATTTCAAAACACACATTCACATGAGTTCAATTAATATTAAATATGTTTGAACGAGTTTTAAGTTAAAAACACCAGTCCATAGTTCAATTTTTTACAAGTGATTCTGATTCACGTCATTTAGTACTGTACAATTTTATTGAAAAGAACGAACAACAATGCCTTACTACAAACAAATGAAGAATATCCACACTCAAAAACATAAGCTACGCAACTCTCAAGATCTTTCAAACACATTTAACAAGTTTGGTTACATTGAATTCTAAGGAACTAAGATTAGCTAGGTGTGCATTTTGTTAATGGAGACTACATCTTATTATTGCTATATAACTTGTGTTGGACGATGCGTGTATAATAAATAAATAAATATATTGTGCAATTTGATAATTAATAGTATTTAATTTGCAAATTGAATTTAAGCAGGTATTGCGAACTCAAGAGTTATATTATTGTAAAATGTATATGCAGTGATAAGTATTTGACCCCTTACTTATTTTTTACATCGTAAGAATTATAGTTGATATATTGAAAAATACTTTTAACGGGGTGCTCCGAGTTATGTCATTTGCTCCATTACTCAAACATGAATTTAATGTCACAATGAATAAGGTCTCATATGTATTGCTCACTATCTCTTTTAAATGGTTTATATAATATTATGATGATTATATTTCAGGGGTAGTATTGACATTATCAACTCGTGTGTTACTAAGGCAATAAATCAAATTTTAAAAATCAACTGACCATTCTAAAGGAACAACACATTAGTATATATACTAATGGGGTATGTAAGTGTAAGTGAAAACAAACTGCAAATTTGAACATATATATGGTGTTATAGCCTTATATAGGAAGAAAAATAATCAACAATAATGTGCAAAAATTGTACAATGAGAGCGTAGTAAAAATTTCCAACATGCTCCATATAAAAAGTAGTTGAAAGGAGAATGGTTATGATGTGAACAAAGGGCGGAGATTTTAGCTATACACATGTTACATAACTTAGTGTGATCACTTTAGTTTGAGCAAATACATCATATCTTACTTTATGGAACCAATGTCATATTGCTTTAGTTTGATGAGCAATGTCAGTGGTTTGAATGATATAAAAGAAGACACATGTAGTAGAAGAATGATGTTAAACTCGGTGATTTCGCTAATAGCAACGATTTTGGTGCTAGAAAACGACAACAATGACAACAATCATCTTTCTTATTAGTTAGTAGTAAAGATATCAGTGAAGATTGAATGATGTTTATGGCTGAGCTCTATTGGCTATGATACTAATGGGTTCAAGTTTGTTACATATAGGGGTGGTCGCGGTGGTTGAGGTTCATTATTTTTACTATGTTTTCTATGTGTTTTTTTTTTTTTTTTGCTCATAATTTCCTTATAGCCCAAGTAAGAAGATATAGGTTTTTCTACCAAGAGTTTTACCACATCAACTTTTCACATAATTTCGAGATGAGATACGCCTCCATCATTCGTTATTTGTTCACTTTGAATATGTTCAAACCATGGAGTTGAGTTTAAACGTCCACATATTTCGAGATCACAGGAAGTGAGTCATGTTCAGACCTGAATATTGTGTACAGGAAAGGAGAATGAAGTTCACTACAAAATGTATTCTTTGGCTATATTGTATCAAGTTAGATTGCACCCAAATTTTTAGGTGGAAGAAACCGTACCCAATTGGGTACAACCACTCACTTAAAACTAGAAGCCCAGCCCACATGTTTTTATTTACTCAATCCAGCCCGCGTGTTTCCTCTTGAACTTGTTTGTTTTGAGTGAGCTGTACCCAATATTGAATACAAGTGATAGTACACATCACACGCGGTTAGATTGCCATGGTGATGTATAATGGAAATAACTCGGTAAGGACAATTATTTCCCCCAAAAAAAAATACAGTAAAAAATAGCAACATTAAATTAAAACAAATTTTTTATTGGAAAATAATTACCCTTTTCAAGTCCCTTCAATTTTTAATTTTGATAATCGAGTCCCTTCAATTTTTAATTTTAATAATCGAGTCCCTCCAATTAAACAAAAATGGTAACGTAAAAGAGAAGTGATTAACTTGTTGGAATCGTGGGAAGAACACCCATGAAAAAAATAAAAAGGGGAAAAAGAGAAACTAAAAAAGAAATGGTAGACGAGAAGGGAATACTCAATACTGACGTATGGGATTGAATGAAGAACTGGCACAGGAGTTAAGTAGAGAAGTTGGGTAGTTCTTTGTTCTTTCCACAGAGAGAAAAAAAAGAAAGAAAGAATTCAAAACACATAGAAAACGAACAAAAAGAGAGAAAAACCTGAAAAAAACAAAGACATAAACTTCTCTTCTATACTCTCTCAACTTTGTTGACCTCTAAACTCCCAAATTTTCTTACCAATCTCAAAGAAATCACAAAAATCATAAGAATCCCATTAAAAGTCAGGAAATTTAATAAGTGGGTAATCCATAAAATCGGCCAAAAATGGAGGATCAGTTGATTTCTCCGGCTGATTCAAGGGCAAGTCCGGCAAAAGAACAGCAAGCAGCTGGTGTTGGAATTCTTCTTCAGATTATGATGTTGGTCCTTTCATTTGTTCTTGGTCATGTTTTGCGTCGTCACAAATTTTATTATCTTCCTGAAGCTAGCGCCTCTCTCTTAATTGGTAAGTCTTTCCATTTTCATTCATTTTATTACAGTTATACTAATTTCTTGTAGTTGATTCGTAATAGTTTTTGATTTAGAAATGTGGGTAGTTTAGTGTTTATCTTTAGCTGATCATTGTTAAACCCCTTTTGATTGAGCAACCCTGTATTGGGTTTTTTGGGTTTAGTGTTGGGTTTGTTCTATTGCTGGAATGAGGTTCTGGGTTTTGTCAAGAATTTGAGTGTAGTGTGTTGATGTTCTTGCATTTGGGGAAATAGGATTGTGTAGCTTGAGTAATTTTCTGTTTCTGGGTTTTTCCTTGGTTTGCATTTGGTTCACCCATTGATATTATAAACTTGTTTAACCTCTTTCTTATAGTGAAGGACTGGACTATGTTAGTGTACCACAATATCACTCATTCCCAGTTTGATCAGCTATGCATTCCGTCGTCATCAGAATGGGATGTATGAGATGGACTTATGGAGAGATACATTAACTTATTCTACAACAATCAATGTTAAATTTTGTGATTATCAGCAGAATATTGCATAGGGTTTTCAATTGTGGATTTCTCAGGATCAGTATTCAGTTTATGTAGTAAATTGCATTCAAGGAGTTGCCTAGTGTGATCACCGAATTACAATAGAAAAAAGGGTACACCCGTACTTAAACATATGCTGGAAGAGTTTGAAAACCTCAACACTAACCGAGCCACCTAAAATATTGGCTACTTTGAATCTGTTTAACCCATTAACCTAATACATAAATGGGTGAAAGCATATCAGTTTTGGGGCAGAATATACTTCATCTGTCCCATAAAGTTTGTTACCTTTTTGACAACTCTGACTCACATATACTTTGTGGGATGTAGGAGGGATTAACTTAACCTTAACCATTCGATTAATAAGCTAGCTCAAGGCACATCTTCATTCCATTTGTTTAGTATTAGGTTTGTATCGTGCCAACTTTTGCCAGCTCCAGTAGGAGTTTCTTGCTTTGTGTTGTAGTGAAATCAAAAATTTCTCTTTTACATATTGTGTTCTAATTTCTAAAGAGAGTGCGCTAATTCTGAGTCTATTGGCTGAAGAAGAGGAGTTTAAGGAAAGATAGTGCCAAAAAGTGTAGTATGGAATATTGAAACATTTCTATATTGGTAACTTTATAGTTATTTTCAGTCCTTGTAGAATAAAAAGGGAGGTAGTTATATTGGACTGGAGTAGTTGTTATCCTCTCTCTCTCTCTCTCTCTCTCTAAATAACCTACTTGTTAAACTTCCTTTCCTGCGGCAATGGTCTCCTCTTTGTAAACTTCCTTTATCTGTTCTTCATTTCACTGCGCTTATTTTTGGTTGAGTCCATTCCACTGCATCAAGTTTCTGTTGTCATGCAGTATATGTGATGGGGATATAATAAAACACTCATAATGCTTCTAGGAAGTTTCTAGTCGCCTTCCTTTTTCTTCTTTCCTTTTCTCCCCCCCCCCTTTTCTTGCGTGTTTGTGTGTGTGTGTGTGTGTGGGGGGGGAGGGTCGTTGATATTTGGGAATTACAAATTTTGTTGTTGTTACGAGTTTTTTTACAGTGGATATCATGATTAACAGGTTTAGTTGTTGGTGGACTTGCTAACCTCTCAAATACAGAAACCAGCATCAGGTTCTTGCCATCTTGAAACTGTTCTTGTCCTTTTATACTTGATTACGTTTATCTGATCCTTTCAGCTCATTGATCAATCTGCAGGGGGTGGTTTAATTTCCATGAGGAATTTTTCTTTCTTTTCTTGTTGCCGCCGATCATATTATATCCTTTCTGAACTTTCTACATTTTCTGAGCTAGTTTGCGTAGAATTTCGATTACTTTAAATCATTTTATAATTTATTTTATTCGGCTTCTGCTGGTTTTACTTGACTCCTAGTGCTCACTCAATCAGGGTTCATTCTTTCACCTGTAAGTTCTCACATCTATATCCATTCATTCCCAGTTTAAACACTTGGGGGTTCTCTTTAAATTTATGTAATGTGGTTTTCAGAAACCTTTCTTCTCAAACTTTGGAGCGATTGTGACAGTTTCTATTCTTGGGACCTTCGTGGCTTCAATGTTGACTGGCGTTCTAGTGTAAGTAATTCTCATCCCTCAGATATTGATATCTCATGGCATGGATGTAGTTAGTTCATCTGTTTTTAAGTATTATGCAATGTGTTGCTGATTTAGGTACCTTGGAGGACTCACGTTTCTCATGTATAAGCTCCCGTTTGTCGAATGCATGATGTTTGGTGCTCTCATATCATCAACTGATCCTGTCACGGTTTTAGCAATATTCCAGGCTAGTTTCTTACTTTGTTGTTTCCGTCTCGTGCTTAATGTGTTGCCAGTATATGCGTTTGTAAACAGATAATCTGAGTAATACCCCAGTCACTGTCAATTATCCGGTCGAAGCACTATATCTAGAAATGATTTAGACATGTTAAGCTAGTTATGCGTTTAGCTACAGTTTCTTAGAGTGGATTGGGTTGTGCTGCACCAAAACTAATTTGGAGATTTGGGAACTTTTTAGCGGACTTGTATGATATGATAGATATGTGACCTAGAATTTAATATACTCAAAAACATAAAGAGTAGACATATTGGATGATATTGGAAAGAGTAGTCCCAGCTCCTCGTCCCTTTTGAATTGGACAATGAAAGAAAGAGCACAATTCAATGTCAAATACCTCTTGTCCAAGTCAAAAGGCATTCTGCCACCAAGTTTATCCAAAGTCCCACTCTGGGACTTTAAAATGGGTTTAAGAGTGAGGAGTAATTATCTATTTGACTGTGGAAAATACAAGTATTTGATTATGTGGATCCTACGTAGTAACATAGGTTATTTTAAGGGTTTCACACAAACGAAAGGCATGGCTAGTAGGTCAATAGAACTTCAGTGCAAGAGCTGCATTTCAAGCAAGCTTCCTATTGAGAAGCACATCCTTTATCACAGAGACAATGGGATCAAAGTTTGTTAAAGTTAAATACTCACATGTTGCATTTGAGCCTCCCCTCACTGATTTGGGTGTAGGATCCGGGCGAACATCTCAGCAACACTTGTTCGGTTGTTCCTCTTCGAAAGTTGCTCATGTTGAATGAGTAGTAAGGTGGCAGGGCAGAGCAAAGGATGTTAGTTGAGGAAGAGTTGGTATACTACAGAAAAAGTTACAATTCAGGTCCTTGGGGAAAAGATCCTTCAAGGGGAAAACATTGATACAAATTACAATCCAAGGAGATTGCTGATATTGGGAAGTATTGGAATGATGGTGGAAAAATGGAAAAGCACAAATTTCTTCATAAATTGTCCTGGGTCATCTGTAGTGTTACGGTCTTAAATTTTTCACTACGGAATGACCGTATGGCGTCAAGACTCCACCGAGTCTTGACCAGCCTTCACGTGAGGTTCTGTCCATTCTGACTCACATTGAACTCTTCGCAACTCAAATCATCCTATTGAGGCTTGTTCGCTTCACTGTTGTTCCTTTCTCGAGATACTAGTCTCTTCCTGGTGTTGACTATTTAGCCCGACACTCGCCCAACCGGTCATCTCGGTTATCCGGCATCATGGTTGACCCATACTCCAGACCCTCGTCGCTTACTAGTGCCGACACTCTGGTCCTGACCCTAGCCCGACCGAACATCCTGTTTCTGACTTCAACCCATGACTCGAACCCATGACTCGACACCTTCGCATCCTGTGTGCGGACAATGTTGTTCACTACCGTCCGACACAGATCTCACTGACAAGCTCCTCTGGGACACGGCCCTCGAATGCCATCCGGCTTCGAGGCTTCCTATTAAGTGCTCCTTCCGTTCATCGGTCATGATCATTGTTCGCCTCATCGTGGCCTGGGAGTTGTCAAGTCCCAAAGTACTCTCGGACATGTCAAGTCCGGAGCGCGCGTCTCGATCGTCCGGGCAACTATCCTCTTCCCGAGCACTCAAGCTCCTTTCGAGTAGTTCCCAACCGGGAGTCACGTTCTCTCCCGTTGAGTTCATAGGAGGCCGACCTATGAATGCGCACCTCGCGTTCATGGATCACTGTCCCCGACTAGGCCATCGATGCCTCATCGAGTAGTGTCCCATTCACCGGGCAGGCAACCTTCCCGGGACATCCTTCCCTTCATAGGAATACTAGGAAGTATCCCCTTAAGTGCCACAAGTTCCCATGGGGTCGCCCATCCCGTGGTACCGATGTCCCAGAACCCGAGAGCACCGCTAATGCAACACGGCCCCTCGTTGACTGGGCTTCCCGAAAGCCCTCATGGAGGATCTTATCCCATTGATAAGGTTCACGGATAAAGCATCCCGCAACCGTCTCAAAATAGCGATCCTCGGCGCATGATGCACACTATCGAGCCCGCCGGCTACTCGATAATGTCTCCGGGATGTTCTATCCCGAAGAGACTTAACGCTGTCCTTTGATATGCCATCAAGCCTGAAGCTCGCTTAAGTGTCATGATGTTTGCCAACCATCCATACACCCAGGGGAGGTGGAGAGCTCAAACACCTACTACCCCCTAAAGAGTCTTATATGGTTTAGCCCAAGTGACAGGAGTCACCATCAAAGTTGCATAACTTTCATACTCAATCTCCGATGGAACTCAAACCTTGTTTCTCATCATCCGACTCCACGGTGGACCTTCTCATCCCCCAAGGAAGTCCTGCGCTCATCCTTGTCCGACGAATTCCACACTTTGTTCGGGCATTCCAGAGCCCGACACCTGACCGGATATAACACATAGTCGCAACCTAGTCGCTGGTGCCTGTCCGCGACACTCATGACCGAGCACTGAGTGTCCGTGACGCTGCTACCGAGCTGTCGAGGTGCAGACCACGACATGTAGCTTCCCACTGGCATGTTTGTTGCATTGCCTCTTTGGAGTCATGAGATTGAGAGTTTGAGACTGCTTCAAATACAGGATCAGTGTGGGTATACTCTATGAAACTAAGTAAATATGGATGTACGGAGATAAAATTTGCCATTTCCATGTTGATCTTCAAGGTCTGTCAGAGTGTATCAGCTAGCACCACCTCATTATCTCAAGCTTGCATATGTTGCTGCTGTTCATCATTCTTATTTTGTTATCCATGTCCTCCTAATTTATATCTTGAAGCTTGAGGAAAAGCTTCATTTCAAGGAGAAGACATTGATATGAACCAAACATTTGAGCATATGTAGGTAATTTGGTTATTTTCTATTTTTGTGGAATCTAGTGGAAAAAGAAACCTTTGCACCGATGATGTATATAAAGGCCGTCATCAGTTGAGAAACGCATGAATGAAAATGTCTATACTCACTCTTTATTCCTTCTCCTTTCCTCCTATCTTCTTCCCCCCTCAAGTCTATCAATCTCCGTTTCTCTGGTAATTCAAAGGATTTCACTAACCAGTCCTTCCTGTAATCAAGAGTTAATTGATTATGTCTGATCTAAATTTGCCTTGACCTTAATCAATTTATCAGATTAATTATTAAATCAGCTGGGTCATATCAGAAGACCAATTTTCTAGTAAATCAATTTGACGATCTTAAGTGTTCAAGCAGTAACATGCTCTCTGTTAAACTCTTGATTTTTGTTGCTGACGATATACCCCCACCAATTGCAACAACTTCATAAACTGCCCTGAACTTCACTAGCTGTAGCCCCTAGATAGCTGGAACTGGAAGATAAAGTTTCCACTTATCGTCCCCATAGGCAAAACCCATGAGGAACTGATCCTACAGTGTGCTCTGATGTTTGCCCATCCAAGGCCCTTCACCTTGACCTCACCAAACACCCGAAGGCTTAAGAGAGGATTTTACACATCCAATGGGCCATGTTTGCTCTTAAATTCTAACAAATACATTATGGAGTTTCTTAATTAAAAGGTTTGCTTTTCAATCTAGACCAATTTGGGTTGTCAAGATCCAATATTTGGGAAGTTTTCATGGGAGAAAAAGGGGAGGGGGGAACAAGAGAAAGTGTGTCTCTGCCATTAGGAAATATTTCAAAGGATATCCTTTTATCCTTGACAGTCAGGAGAAAGGGGGAAAAGCTTTGCAGTTCGTTTTGTGGCTCTGGATCTCGGGTGCTACCTAAAACGGGCAATGAAGGTTGAGCAAGAGCCTGATGAATAACAGCGAAGATGAGTCTATTTTCTAGTTAGTATGTTACTGTTACCTGGGCTGCTGCTGCGGCTGCACCATTATTGCATTATGTAGTAGCTGTGACACTTCAAAATTTTATTTACAAACTGCTTTATGAGATGTCAAATTTGTGGCCCTCAATTTTCTGCAGTCTTGTGTCAAGGCCTCTTAGATTGAGACTAGTACTTAGTGAATTTTGATGTAAATCATCATGCTGTTTCAGTCTCATTATTTTTTCCAACCGTACTTTTTACTATTTACATTTCTATCTCTCTCTTTGTGTCTCGCAATTATTTCCCTGAATATGCTGTATGCACATTGCTACAAAACATTCTTTATAGTTTTGAATCTCTTTTCAGGAGCTTGGCACCGATGTGAATCTTTACGCCTTGGTTTTTGGGGAATCTGTTTTAAATGATGCTGTAAGTTATCTTAGCTGGTCTTAATACCCATTTCGTGCTCTACTGCTTGAAGATCTTTAATATCCATGAGTTTGATGATGATCTTTGGTCCATCTGCAACACAATTGGAAGGTTGCAATTTCCCTGTACAGGTTTGTAAAGTTGGACTTCTCTTGTGGTATCATGTATCTGAACTTCTGAAGGAATTCAACTAATGAACTGTGGTTCACTATTCAGGACCATGTCATTGTTGAATGGTCATATGTCATCCGGACAGAATATCTTCACGCTTGTCGTTAGGTTTCTTGAGACTTTTGTTGGCTCATTGTCTTCAGGTAAATTATATTTTTTGGTGCTAAAATGTGGATGTAGTTTGTACTTGCCATGTTAATCTGAAAGAAGATCATATGCACTCCCTTTAGCTGCTGCATGAGCTTTGCTTAGGGTCTCCATGCTTTTTTGTTGGTCATTTATCACCTCATGACTGTAGCTCGTGCTTTGTGTAATTCTTGGATTTGCAAGGACATCATCGTTTATTTTATTTTATTTTAATATTTTAAGAAAGTCCAGTAAGATTCACTACTATTTGGCTTTTGGACTAAATCAAAATGATTCATCAAACTATCTGCATTAATTTAATGTCGTGCTTCAGATCAAGGGTCACTTAGAACAATCTTTCTGTTTTCAGTGGTAAGGCTGCGTTGCGTACACTAGACCCCCCTTAGTCTGCCTATGTACACTGGGGCAATGTTCTTGTTATTGAGAAAGTCCAGTAAGACTTGCTTAGTTGCTTCAGCGTCTGCCTATAATGGTTTTTAGAACTGTAGTCTTAGTATTGAGGACTTTTGAAGAGCCTTAGTGTCACCAGAGCTTTGTCACCACTGCTAAAGCACAAGCCAGTTGTATTTGCCTTAAGAGAATAACAACGGGTTTATTCTAATTTTGAAGATATTTAATACAAAACTGATGCTTTACACAAGTGAATTAGCTAGTGTCTACCCTGGTGGTTCAGTTTGTATTTCAACTTACAAGCTAGAGGTTGTGGTGTCCCTATCTTCAAATGTCATGCATTTAAAGCTACAAGGTTGTTTGGTTGAGAAAATTGAAGGAATATTTACTTCTCCCAAGTCGGAGGAAGTACTTATCTTGCCCACCCCCCACCCCCCGAGGTAAGTGGAAAATCCTGCAGGATGTTCTTCCTTTTGTCAATCAAACATGTTTCGGTACTTTGTAGGAAGTTTTAATTTCTTGAAGATAATATCTCGAAGTGAACCAACTATTTAATTCTCCAGGAGTCCAGGGTGCCTGTTTATAGTTTTCACGAGGAACATAGTTCCAGAGTGCGTTATCATAAATGCTTCATAAAAATGGTTGTATTCTCCTGTAGTATATGATCAGTTGCGCGTCAAGGCATTTTATGCTTGCTCACTTGTTATTGTATATGTGTATTGTCAAATGGTTCTAGTCTTTTGGCTCAGTCAACAACTGTCTGAGATTGATGTGTTACTGGAGGAAACAGATGGCTCTAGATTGTGTGCATCTTTATTATGTCTTGTCCTACTTTTCACGTCTTTGTTTAATGTTTTATTCTAAACTTTGTAAGTTTATATTTAATCTTATATGAAGATTCTGACCCACCCATTGACAATTTCCCACGCAGGGGTTGGCGTCGGATTTATATCTGCTCTCATATCCTTATACTAAAGGCTATCTTACTAGTTACTACTCAAAACATTTGTCTTTCTTTTGTTGATTTACATTTAGCATAGAAATGTATTGTGCAGCCTTGACTTCATGAACCTTTTCAAGTATGCTGGTGTAGATATTGATAAGTAAGTGCCTACTAACTTGTGCAAGAGATATCTTAGTTTACCAAAAGATAGATTCTATTTAAAGTTTCTAATAGTATTGTTTTTGTCATCCTCTGCTCAGCCTCCAGAACTTGGAATGCTGTCTTTTTGTTCTATTTCCATATTTCTCGTAAGCAGCCTAAAACTCTCTTCTTTCTTATAACTTTTTGGAAGCTATCCTTAACTGACGTTGTCCACGTCTCAGGTATATGCTTGCGGAGGGTCTTGGCCTCTCTGGCATTGTATCAATTTTGTTCACCGGGATTGTGAGTACATTTTCTTTTGATCTGTATATTTTATCTCTGGCCTAAGCCCAAGATCGGTCAAAGGATGGTTTGCTTATCCTGTTTCAGGTCATGAAGCACTATACTTTCTCAAATTTGTCAGAGAAGTCTCAACAGTTTGTATCTGAGTTTTTTCATCTAATATCATCCTTAGCGGAGACATTTATGTAAGAAAGGTCCCTTTGTTTATCTAAATAGGAAGAATTTATTAGACAACTGTAGTACGTCTTTTCGACTTGGTTGGCTATGTGCAGATTTATATACATGGGTCTTGATATTGTCATGGAAAAGCATAGCTGGTCACATGTCGGCTTTATCTTCTTCTCAATTGTATCCTTTATCATGATTTATTTTGTAAGGCATATCTGAGATAGTTATACATAACCTTGATATTGTTGTGCGTGTGCTCTCTTTGTTGTTCCTTATCCAGCGTGATTTGATCAGATAATTATCTTGATTGCCAGGTAAATGTCCTCACACTTTTTAATGATAGTTGGAACCAGATGATTGATGACTTGATATAAATTGTGATTTGCAAATATTTTCTATCTGGTGGTCAGAGGTCACCTACCATATAGCCTCCCACTGTCCTTTCACTTTGATATCACAAATATATAATAGGGGAAAGTATACATGTAATGGCCTTGACAGTAGTCTTGGAAAATGGTCACAATCTATTTCAGGGTAGCAGCATATACATGTAATAGGTGATGATATTGTATATGAAATTACTCACAAATGTTTGATTTTCATCTTATAAAGGGCTGTCAATGTCTTCTCTTGTGGATATCTGGTCAATTTGGCTCGACCTGCTCATCGGAAGATACCAATGACACATCAGAAAGCTCTTTGGTACAGTGGTATGAACTTGGTGTTCTTTTGCCTATTCCTCGATCATGTTAATGTGTCCAAACTTAAATGTATATTTGGTCATACATAAGACATTATACTTTGATCAGGACTAAGAGGGGCTATGGCTTTTGCTCTTGCTCTCCAATCTGTTCATGATCTGCCTGAAGGACATGGCCAAACAATTTTCACAGCAACGACAGCAATAGTTGTATTGACGGTAGGCGTCCTGACGTCTCATTTTCAAGTTATTACTAATAGAAAGTTCTAAAATTCATGAATATGCTTATGCAAACAGCTCCATTCAGATTCAGAACTTACCACATGTCATTTGCTATTTCCGTGTGAGTGTTTGCTTGTCTGCTTTAATCTAAACCACTATGGTCGTGAAAACACATGAAACCTCTCTCCGCAAATGGTCGATAAATTAAGCTATCAAAGGGTAGGCTTGTGGGACTGTGGGAAAAATTTGACCCCACTAGTGGCATTCAGGAGAAGGAATTCTCCACCCGTACCCCCTCCCTTTTTCTCCAAGTGCGGGTTGGGTCCTGAGATTGGGCAAGCTCGAGAACAGGGTCCTCCTTACCTACCTAAACATGAAAAAGGTTGATACATCTGTTCTTAACTCTGAAAATTGTCGAAGAAAAACCACTAGAACGTTGAACTACACGAGTTTAGTATTCAGCCAAAGTCCTCACTTTTTGCAGTCACTGTCTCAGTGGAGGGGGAAAATGTAGGGGACCTTTATCGTTCTTGTTATTTTTGAGGGACAGTATTGTGACTTAAAATTTCCAAATTGTATCATCATATATGCAGTCTCATTTGCAGCCTTCCTGTGTGGGTGTTGTCTGTTAATTCTTGCCTCAAGTAATGATGTAAAATATGGCCCTTATTTTCTCAGTACCTCTAGCTATGACAGTTTTGAATATTTGGATGCAACATTTATCATTGATATCTTCTTTGTCTAAATCACAACATCAACCTCACCCCAGTACTTCCAAATAGGCTCCCACCGAGGCAGAGTAAGGTTTTTTTTTTGGTTGGGGGGGGGGGGTCGTACGAAACCTTACAGAAAGGTTGCCCCCTTTGACCCTTGAACCAATGCTCGACGACCATCTAACTGTAAAATAAATAAGAACTGTGGACAATTGGTGATAAGCCATTTTGAGTTAATTATATTGCAAAGCGAAAGAGTAGCGAATCATTTTGGCTCCATTGGAAATGGACAGCTTAGGGAAATCATGATAGCAAGTTTATTAGGATAGAGAGAAAAACTGTAAATGAAAACACCTTAACATAAGGGATGAAATATTCATATTTTTGCGGGAAGGAAAAACTGATGTTCTGTTCTTGTTCCATCAAGCCAATTACCTTACGCTGCTAACAGCCTTTACACGTCTTTGGCCTACTTGCCGCCCAAGCTTATTACCTGACACTGTTGATAGCCTTACACATTTTGGCCTACTTGTCTCTCAAGCTAATTACCTTCCTCAAGATAAACAAATTTTTACCTAATAAAAGACACCTAATATCACTTTTCTAAAAATTGATAAGTTACATATCTCTAGGCTAATAAAAGGAGAAAATAAATGAGTTGTATGCATTTTCCTTTTTACCCAAGCTTCCACACTGGATCTAATTCTATGGTCACGTATGTATGTGCTCACATTAACTCCCTGAGAGAATTTTGCAGGTTTTACTGATTGGAGGATCAACTGGCACCATGCTTGAAGCCTTGCAAGTTATAGGTGATAGCAATGAAAGCCATGTAGGGGAGGTAAGTTTGGTGTTCAGAAAGGCTTCAGGGCCCATGGATTAGTCAAGTAAAGCTTACCCATGTTATCTAAAAATAAGACAAAATTACTTTCATCTTGTGTTGGCGCTTGGCGGACGAATAGGGTGTTGGTGGATTAACAATCTGCATTCCATGGCATCAGTAATTGACTTAATAACTCTCTTCACTGTCCACAGTAGTATTTGGAGTATAGAAAGTGATTCTTAGGCGAACTTGTCAAATTACAAAGTTCTTAACTTTTTTCTTGGAAGATCAAGAAGGTTCCCCCCTCGCCTATGCACTCATAGTGGATAAACCACCTGCTTCCCTTCCTAAACATCCCTCCCAAGTTTTGCCCTTTTTTTTAGGATGGACATGGCTAAAAAACACGCATGGGAAGTGACTAATGAAATGATGACTCTCAGTCGAATAAATAACATGTCTATTCATGCTCATCAGAATATTTATTACATTTGTTTGCCATAGTCCCTTTACTTGATATAGTTAGTATTTTTATCTCAGGGCTTCAATAGGAGTGATGGGTACATATCTCCTCCCGAAGACGAAGAAGGATCATCTTCAAATAGATTCAAGATGAGACTAAAAGAATTCCATAGAAGGTAGTGTACAATAAAATGTTACAGCTGTCTTTTTTCCTGTGGAGTTGTTGCTTTTGATGTAAGTATAAAACGTCTAAATTCAATTTTGTTTCTGCAGTGCACCATCTTTCTCATCGTTGGACAAGAACTACCTGACCCCGTTTTTCACTACCCAGTCTGGGGATGATGAAGAGCATGGTACGTAATGTGTCTCTTTTTTTTTTTGGGAACAATTATCCTGGGGTTTCTCCAAGTAGTATTATTTTAGCAAATATAGTGGTTGAGCCACCTCTTGTACTCAAGTTTTCACTACCCAGTCCTGTACTCAAGTTTTGACTTGTGAGTTTAGAGGTTTCCTCCAGACTGCCCCTTAGATGTAATTACTTATAGTTGAATTTCCACAAGATTCATATCAGTTGCAGCTTGTTATCTAATGATGAATCCCTTGCTTTTATTAACTGTTTTACATGAATTGGTTTATGACGGAACAGAAAATCTGATGCCTAGTCCAAGAAGAGAAGTCTACCGCAGCCGCAACTAACTCATCGGATGGTTACTTGATTAAAAGAAATTGTTTACATATTTTGCCTGACATTTTTCCTCAAGCCCTAACACACACTGAGAAGGTCATGCTTGAAGTTCCAGGTCCGTACATATGGTAGTGCGTTTCCGTGTCCCTCATAGATTTGAGCATTGGTGTACATCTGGTAAGTGTGCACATAAGGTGTTTAGTTGATTAGTTTGCAGATCATCATACCAGTAGAAGATCATCTTGCGGGTGATATTTTTAGTGCAATAGATTTACATCTTCAATGCTTGTAATAGAAATGAATTATTGAAATGTAGAACTTGTTTCCACTGAAATAGACCATGGTTTGTCTCGTCTCTATTGCGGGAAAAAAGGGGTCTGTCAGTGGCATTATCACTTCAGTTCCTCGATTTGGTTGCATGTCGAAGGTGTCGAATTTTAATCTGTTTGTTATATAAGCATGAAAGTATGCAGCAGGGCAGCAGCTGCTCATGTGGGAGGGACACTTTGAACTACTTGTATGGTTTTCCATGATGTAAATCGTGTTTTGGTTGAAGATTGTTAATGTTATTCTCATTCCCCTTGGCACAAAAACTCATATGAGGCGGCCTCAAATAAGCATGATGTCATGCTTGACTATAAAGGTGACTTCATGTTGAGACGGCCTCACAAGAGACATTTTGCTACCTTGGTTTACCACAAAACCATTCACTAACAGGATTGATCCCTCACAAACCATTTATCAATTGTTGAATTTAGTAGACCGTGCAAAATAGGGGATAAAATCTGATAAACTACGTGAATAAATTGAATTGAGTGGGACAATAGCCGTTGATACACTACACCATTTAATTGAGTGTTGTGCTTACCCTAAAAGTGGGGGTGTAATATCCAAAGTTTTAAATCGGATATCTAAAAAACAAAATAATGTGGTTGGATACCATATATTTCAGAAAAATTTCAAATAGTTTTTGAATTTTTTTTGGATATTCGAAAATTTTGAAAATGAAATTCCATATTTTGTATACTCCATTTTTTGGACAAGTAGCCGGATTAGGATTTTTTGGGAACTATCCTAGCTTATTGGATCCGCAATGATAGATTGGACCTTATTTAGTTTTACAACCTATATAAAAGATTATATTATTACCAAGTCATAAAACACTATTTGCTAAGTCATTTTATGCCGTATATGAAAATATAAAACAACTCGCCTTTTCATATTGAACATGACAATAGTATTTATTGACCGGGCAATAACATCACCCCATGAAAAAAGCCTTGGTTTTGCAGAACACAGGCCTCTCCTAATAAAACTTCCATGATTTCTTTTCTTTCTCTTTTCTATTAAATTCAGAGACCATTAGGTATGCTATGCTTATGCATGTAACAGTAAGCATTCTCCTTTACCTTTCCCTCTCCGTGTGCCCCTCCTCTTGTACTGCTCTGCCCCCACGAAACTAATTGAAAGCAAACTGGGAAGCTTTGTGGCAGATTTTTCATTTTTGTAAGTAATTCTTTGCCACTACGTTTTTGGATTCACCTATTTATCAATGCTGAAAATAACTTTGATTTGGGTTAGCATGTAATGAACATGTGGTTTTGTTTTTGTGTTCTTTTATATTTCGTTTTGTTTTTGTTTTTCTCGATACTTGGTACCAAGTGCTTGATACTAATTTAGTATTTTAGGTCGATTCTCATCTCACAAACTGATTAAGATAACATTGAGGGCATGTTCTTTCAACCGGTTTCCAGTTTTGCTCAGTTATTTCCGGTTTTCCCCAATTTTCACCCGTTACCAGTTACAACCATTTTGCCCAATTTCTACCAGTTTGACCCAGTTTTATAGCACCTTTCATTTTGCGTTAATAGTCATCTTTATATGTGGAAAAATAAATACTGTATGAACAAAGGATTTTCATTGCTTTGAGATTTGTTAATTATTCTAGCAGCATTGACTTTAGAGCTGGAAAATGGTAGTCTAAACTTGTAACCTGTGCATTTGCACGGGCGTGATCTACTAGTAATGAGAAAAAAAGGGTCTAGTGATACCAATACCATCGCTTGATCAACTTTGCCTAACAGAATACACAGCAGTAAGTAAAGAAACATGACTTCACAATTGTGTTCGACATATTAGACTTTTGATCTGTTGTACGTAGATTGTCATGCTCGTGTTCGTGTCCATGCCGCCTTGCGGTAAAGTATTTGGGTCTTTCACTTGTAGATAATCAGTTTAGTCCAGCCATAACCCTGGTTCTGGCGGAAGTGCTCCCCTAAGCCAAGATGAGCCATCATTAACCATAGTAATGTGATGAACTCTCCACCTCTCTTAAGCTCTGCAATGTGAGCTCTAGGTGAACAACGTATAGCTGCGTAACAGAGTAGCTCTAACCAAACCTTGCTGGTAATCTCCCACTGATTCTTCCCAAGCATCTGCAATTGTTTAGCGAGGTGACAGGCATCAAAGAGCACAGACTTGCTTTTATCACCTTTTGCTGTAATAGGCCGAACAGCTGCTTTCACATCGAGAATTTTTGTACAAAAGTCCCCTACCTTTCTGCTGAAATCTTCTAATTGTGGACTTTGTTCCTGCAGCTTCTTCAGAAATTTTTTAGCTTCTGCAAAGGTGTCTTCGAACCGGGTATCAGACATCCCGGCTACTGAAGACATCAGCGCTTTCTGCCTCAGTAAAAGATACAACATGTAATCTGAGAGTTGCTTACTGATGTTACGATGCTTCTCTACAGCATTAATCTCTTCTCTACTGAGAGTTTCCTGGTCCTGCTTCTTGGTGCAGAAGCAGATGTCTGTAGCGAGGTGCCAAGTAAGCACGCTTTCATCATAATCGACATCAACAGTCCAAGGGCGCAAGAATTCTGAAACAAGGAAATAATCATCTTGGAGAACCAAATCACCCCTGGCTGCACATACCTTATGGATTGTGTCAACTGTAGTAGCTAGCGGAGCTTTCATCTTTAGCTCTTGAAAGATGAAATCTTTGAGTTCTTCACTAACTGGAAGGCGGTGGACATATTGCCATCCAATAAAGAACTCCTTGACCTTCTTTATACACTTTATCAGCTTGATGAAGCATGAAGGCTGGTCATAGAGGCAATGGTATAGCAAGTTGTAATTTGAGATGGATTCAGACCACCTTGGTGATGTTACTGGTTCTTGACAACAATGACGCCAGCACGAGTAATATTTCATCATGGAAGTTATCGGCCGTTTTGACAACACTGTAGTTTCCTCCTGCTTAGAGGAGGAGCTGGATGGAAGTACGATCCACCAATCGGACAATCGAAAAATAACAACAGCAAGCATGTCTATGGCTAAGGCACCCCAAAGCAAAGCAAAGGTAATTGCTACGTCTATGACATTGTACTTGCTTTTGTCTATCAAAGAGAAGACCGATAGCGAGATGACAACTGAGGAGAAACAAAGAAGGCGAAAGTAACGGGCCTTCGTTTGCAACAAAAAAGCTTTGGTGTAGAAAATATCATAGATGAAATTAAGCTCTATCTCGATGATCCTAAATGCTCTCTTGGCCCCATCAAACTTGAGGAAAAAGTCACGGCTGTCATCACGTTCCTTTAAGCCCATGATTGAATCCGCTAGCAGACCTTTGAACATGTTGAAATACCTAAATCCATCAACTACAGCGCTCTTATTTGTTGATGTTTCAATTGTTTGTCTCATCAAGGATCCGGTCTCGCTGCTACCCATGCTGGTGCTTGGACCCGGACCAGGACCCAGATGATCTTTTGGAAGAATTTCCGTCGGAATATTGGCTTTTGCTGCACATGAATATTCTTCCATCAAGAGGGCATAGTTGGGTCCAGGCACAGGATTCTCCCGCAGAGAGTCCCTAAAGATTTCCATGCTTGCAAAGTAAAGTGCACATATCCGTTCAATGTATTTGATACATCCATCAACAAACATGATCAATGTTGGCAGCAACAGCTTGTTTCTGTACTGAATTGCTCGGGCAATGACATAAACGGTGATGACTACCTGGGCCACCAGCTGAAGACCGTGCCTGTGCCACAGCTCGTTATCCTCTAGAGCGAGGGCAGTGATCGTGTCTGGACCTCCAAGATGTAACAGAAGAAAAGGCGCCCAAAACGCCACTAGATCAGCATTTTGAGCAGGGCCATTGGCATGATCAACATCACTTAGGCTACTTGAAATCAACCCAATGGTATATAGTGCAACTGCATCAGCAGCCAAATAAAGCAGCCACATAGCAAACTTGAGGAGTCTTCGTGGACAGCGTTTTCTATGAGGCGCTGGCGAAGTAAGCAAGATCTGGATGAGCAGGCTTACCATGATTAGCACCCGAATATCCCAGGTATGCCATATATGCTTAGCTTCCTTCAAACTTTGGCTTATCATTGGATTTATAAATTGGAAACAAGCTTGTGTGTTTTGATGTTAAATTGGAAAGACAAGCCAGTGTAGTTGAGTGAGTACTAGTTATGGTGTGCGCTTCAAGTATATACTACCTCAACCTGCATAGCAACAGCACATGCTCCATGAGCATGATAGGGGCAAAATTTAGGCTATGACTCTTTCTTTTGTTAATTAGAAAAAAATCACACTTTTTTGTACGAATCCAGTAAAAGTAATATAATTAGGAACCTGAGAACCAAATGAGCTTGTCTCAAGCGGTTATCTAGGCACTTTCTATCCTAGAGGTTGGAGGAAATATGACCCCCACAAGTTAATTTAGGACTCTCATATTTCTCATGGTTCGAGAAAATATGAGGGGAATCAGTACTTGGCCCAAGTGGTTTGGGTGGGGGGTGGGGAGTTGGGGGTCATTATATTGTACCACCCATTTCTGCCCCAGTCCGGATTTCGGGTTGGGTTGAGTTGGGCAGAGGCCCGTTCTTACATTCTAAAAAAAGGAGTGGTAGTACCTCTTACACTTTCCATCAATTATTTTTGCTTACAATTTGATTTCCTCTTATCCTTCCAAATTGTGCGCCCTTCTTACCTACCTCATAAAAAATGAAATAAGTACTGGAGTACTATCTACAACATAAAAAAATAGTCCAAATCAAATATATGACAATCATCTATAAAATATACATACATCCCAGAAACGTTTAGTAAAATAAGGGGAGGCATTAAATGATGAATCTGGGAAGATCTTGACTTAGACTTTCAAGAACTGAAGAGGTCAACTATATTTTCCATCTCCGCAAAAATAGTATGGACGGGAACGGATTCAGACAAAAACCTGCTGGATAGTAGATAATCCCAGTTAATTACTACCTCCGTTTTTTGAAGATGTTTACATTTGTTTTTACACGGTTTCCAATGCACTACTTTTACCGTAGATAATTGTAATTATATGCATATATAAATTATAAAATTATAAATTTTTTGAAGTATTCTTTGAAATAAATCTAACAATAGCATCTTTACATTATAATTCTTTGTACTTTTTCACTAATTCATGGTCAAAGTTTGTGAACTTTGACCTTGAAAAATGAAGTGTAAACATCTTGATGAAACAGATTAAGTAATTCTTAAGATTACCATGTTAAACGGTACTATTTCTCTTTCACATTAAGGCCCAACTAAACAATGTAGAATGGGATCGATGGGAATACATTAAAATGTATAGAAGAAAACACAACTGGCAGAATGAAATGAGTTGAAATGAAACTTACAAAAAAAAAAAAAAGAAGGAAAAAAATGGAGTTAAAACGAACTTTGTCACTTCATATTACCAAGTGTATTCAAGCCCAATATGTGAAGGGTCCTACAGAAGTAGCACCAGGTGACAAGTATCGTTTCACAATAATAGGTCTTGTATCGGGTCCATCGTATGGACCCGCTCCTAAAGGTGACTATCACTCTTTAGAGGGGTGATTTAATTATATGAATCATTCCTTGAAGGGTTGCTTTTTCACCTCGTGGGGGTGACTCCTACTTGATCCATACAATGGATTAAGTTCATACAAGAATTTGTGGTCGTAATTTGGGATGTTTCAAGTTGACTGTACTCCTCGCGCAGTCTTCACTATCACTATATGTAGTCATGAGCAATCATTGTGAAACGGATGGATTCGGAATGGTTTCACTGACTCGCTCTCACATACTAATAAGTAACTTCCCACTTGGACAGGGATGCTGCCTTAGTGAGCTAATATAGTGGTCCTTTAATTTGTAGTGAGGGGATGTTATAATGCTGCCGGTACAACACAAGTACACTTTAATCCTTAGGTGAAAAACTAAGGTGCTAGTATTCGATAAAGCGTATAGAAGGAACAAAAATGTAGCATTATTAACCAAATGTGGTTCTGGTAGGTGCTGTATCCCACCTCCAAATACATACAAATGAAGTTCGATCGTTAAGCTGCCAATATAGAGGACAAGATTAAGAAGCTAAAAATTGTGTGCACAATACAGAAGCAAGGATTTGGCAAGAATGAATTCTTGGGCATCCATAATTATAATACACTTCAAGGGGATATGCAAGACGCAGGAAGGCTAGCCTTTGAATGTTCCCACACACCATCATCATCACACCGGAAATCGCTGAGATTGGGACATCCAAATATCTCTAAGTGTTTTAACTTAGGAAATGCCTTTCTAAAGTGAACCCAATTAGTATCTAGGTAGCGCAAGTACCTAAGGCGTACTTGGTCAATTTCTTGGAATTCTTTCGACGTTTTAAGCTGCTTAAGTTCTCCTCCTATGATGTAGAGCTTCTTTAAATGTTTGGCTGCTTTGCTAAAGAGCTCCAAGAGTTGTGATGCAGTATTGTTGGGTGCAGCCTGGAGCTCTAGTTTCTTCAGATTTTCAAGGCTCAAAGGATGATGAGCTATTTCTGAATCACCCTGCTGATGAGTACTAGAAGTCCCCACCCATGCAATCTTCAGATTATTAAGCTGCTTCATTTCGCTTAAGGTATCAAGATCATTTGGTGTTGGGAAAGTCATTCTTCGAGTGCGAATGCTCAATTTTCTCAGCTTCTTGAGTGATGATAATTCATGGAATGCACAGCAAGATGATGATGACTTTTCCTTATATAATTTGTAATTTCCATCTTGATGTTCTTGAAACGGCTTGATTATGAATCCCTTGAGCTCTCTGAGGTTGGTTAGGCCTGCAATGCCCTTGGGGACACCATCAAGCAGGTAACACTCGGCCAGGTCCAAGTGTGTAAGCTCCTTTAGTAATCTAATCCCATCAGGCAAACGTTCTAAGTTGTGGCATGCTCTCAGATCCAAGACCTTCAAGGTCGTCTTGAGCTTATAACAAACCGAATCTGGGAGCTGTACTACACCTGATGTACCTCGAAGACTTAAAAAACGTACTTCCCCCAAATTCTTCAAGGCTTTGTAAAGTTCTTCAATGTCCTTCACTACCACATAATCTGTATCGTCATACTGCTGCCACTTCCCGAGGTGTACCACTTTAACGATCTTCATCTTAGAGAGTAAATCCCTAGAAATTTTAGCATCAAGGGTATTCTCATTGATGTTGACCAACACTTTTATCTTGTCTAGAGCTAATTTGCTCTCATCATGCTGGGAGGTGATTACCCCGGCGTTTCCCAACCTGTATGTTTCATCACGGTAGATGTGATCTTTTGCTTTCAATTTAAGCTTCGAGTGGACATCTTCACACATCCTGTAAGTGTGACACACCTTTAATTTGCTGCTAGTAATGAACCCATTCTTGACCAATGTGGCTAGTATGGATTCACCCTGTGTCTCGCCTTCATCCGGCTGATTTGTTGGCTGAGGGGTGTGTCCGCCTACATCATGACCGCCTCTGGGCTGGATCTCCCCTGGTTCTTGTTCTTGTTCTCGTTCCTTTTCTTGCTCTTGTTCTTGTTTTTTTTTCTCATCTCTTTCCAATTCTATGAATTCCAATCCAAACCACCAATTGATTAGCTCTCTCTTGAGTACTTCTGCACCATCCGGGAGCCAAGTGAAACACAATAGACATCTCTGCTCCTGGGAAGTAAGTGCGTCAAACTTTTCCTCAAAAGAAAAGTCTTCCTCATCAGAGATGTTCAAAGAGGAGAAAGCTGCCTTATCATGTCGATGAGAAGATCGGATGTCATTAGCTGGACGAGATGGAAGAGCGACACCAGAACACTTCATTCGGGATTTGAAGTTGTTAACGTCTTTAACAAGTTGCTCGTAGGACTTGGCATTAGCAGGGTCATCCTCGACAAATTGTCGAAGAGTCTCTACCATTTTGCACATGACATGATCCCTAGACTCCTGAACAAGTGACTCCGGGGCTTCTTTCAACTCTTTCAACATCTTTGTAACCACATCTCTGACAATCTTACTAATGTCTTCACTTGTCTCATGATGATCAGTACTGTTGTTTATGTGACCATCAGCCTCGCTCATCCAATCTTTGGCTAACTTCGATTTGCGCAGTTGCTGGCTTAGAGTTTTACCATGCTCCATCAATGACAAATGGTACGATGGCGGGGTGGTGGAGGATGATGGCATGGTGGTGGATTTATTGATGCTGGATAGAAATGTAACAGAAATATAAAGATGGTTTTGCAAGTATGCTTACTTTGGCCCAGGAAAGAAGAGTAATTTGGTAGCTCTCTTCACAAGGTCAGTAATATACAACCACTACATGGCAATGAAGTCTTCCCTCCTATGCAAATGAAAACTCCATTTCAAATGATTTTCATAGTAATTGACTTTTCTCAAATAAAAGGGTATTTTTTTTTTATATTTTTTGATAATAAATTAAAGGGTATTCTTATTTTTTGTTGCAAAAGACAGTAACATAAAAGCAGCAGAAACAAGGTACACAGATAATACTCACCAAATCAGAATTCAAGAAAACAGAACAAGAAAAAAGGGGAAGAAGATAGATAGAAGTGTTCAGTTTCAGATACTCTCTGCATTCATTAATCAAGTTAAGAAAAACATTCACTTGCACCCTCTTTTTTGATTACCAAAAAAAAAAAAAAAAAAAAAACAAGTTAAGAAATTAATCTTTGTGAACTTGATCCGTGCTTATCTTTTGAACAGCAAGTTGGTAACCTGAATTGATGATCATAGGCTTGATTCCATTTGTGAAGGTCAATCAGTTAAAAAAAAAGTACTTAAAGCTCGAATTTGCATTTTCCTTTTTCCTTCCATTTTGTTGTTACCGGGAGACAATGTGGAATATCATTTTTTTTTGTTGTTTTTTTGTCTATGTTTTTCTTTTCTTTTTTTTTTTTTAGATTATTTGTTTATTGTTGGTTTGATTTGTTTCTTATGGCTTTGTGGGTGTTGGTTGAGGGGTGAGCTAGTGATACTGAGGCCTCTCATTCACACTTCTGTGTAATTGAGCCTTGGACTTTACGGCCCGTTGAGAGCGAATTTAGTAGAGACGAAATGATAGGAAAAGAATGCAGGAAAGTCAATGTGTTAGCTTTCCCATGTTCAGCTTTAAAAATAAAATAGAAATCATGGGGAAGGAAAGCAAATGATGGGAAAAGTTTCCCATCAAATCCTCCCTTTCCTTTCTTTCCAGTTGGGTGGAATTTGGACAGAAAATGAGTTTAAAAAGTATCATTCATTTCTTTTCCTCCCAAATCACATTGATCAAATAGTGGCAAATGTTATTTTGCTTTTCAATTCCTTCCTAAATATAAAATTAAATGTATGAAACATAATTATTTTTCTTTCATTTCTCTTCCTTTTTTTTTATGTTTTTTTATCCTTCTCCAATATTTTTTTTGAGTGACCTTTTCCAATATTCTTAAGATAACCAAACAAGCTCTAACAGTCTGTTTGGGAATTTTGGATGGGAAGGGAAGGGAGAGAAGGGAATGAGGGTGACGGGAAGGGAGGAGAATGAAGGTGAAATATTTTACCTTGTTTAGGAGTTTAAGTAAGGAGAAGGGAGGGGAATGGAGGAAAATGGACTACCATCACTTAAAATTTTTCCTTCCCCTCCATCCCCCCTCCTCCAATTTTGGGGGAGAACAAAAATTGAGTGATTGGAGGGAAACTGTTCCCCTTCATTCCCCTCCCTTCCCATCTTTAAAAAAACTGACAAACATGGAGAACTTTTTATTTCCCTCTTATTCCCCTCTATTCTCCAACTCCCAAACATGCTCTAAGGAAAACCTTAAAAAACACAGGATCTACCTCACCTACTATCGTACACCTAGGGCTGTTCACCGGTCCAGACCCGGACCGGACCGGAATAGACCGGACCGGTTTTTTAAAAAGAGCTCAAGACCGATTTTTTTAGCTTTTCACACCACTTGCCATCCAGTCTAGATCGGACCGGACCGGACCGAAACCCGGTCTAACCGGTCCAAAAGCATGACCGGTCTGAACCGGTCCGGTCTTGGCCGGGTCGGTCCGGTCCAAAAGTCCGGTCCGGACCGAATGATGAACAGCGCTACCTACACCTACCATTTTATTTTATTTCTTTTAAATTATCCAGCCACGCCACTTCTCATGTGCTCTTAGTTAACACAATATGACAATATCTGGCGCTTTAATCAACCAAATCCCGTTGTAGTTGCAAAATTTTGCCAGATGTAATGGAAGCCAATAGAAAATGCATGACCAAATATGGATGAACGATGATAAACAATGACCTCGTAGTACTTCATACTTCATGGAGTAGTTTTTTTTTTAACTGATCCGGCACAATTATTTACTCTCCCTAGTCTTGCCAGATCCAATATTTATGGAACCCAATAAGATTTCGATGCATAAGCACATTTTAATGTTGGACCTCAAATACATTAAATGTTACATTGAGTCATTGCTCATTTTCTCCACTATATATGCAAATCTCTATGTTTTATTATTTGTTTTAGTGATTTTTCTTGGATCCAAACTGAAATTTATAAACTGAATTGAAACTAAACTGAAATTGCATATTGAAGTTGTTTATATAACAACAACAATCAGCGTACCTGTTTGAACAACGAGGTTCCGTCTTATGACCAACAACAATAACAATAAAAGAGTTGTTAAATACCGAGGCTTTGCTTATAAATTATAATTAACAATTACTGCTAGCGATAATCATATGGCCTTAAAAATACTCCATGAAACACATAGGTGATGTGCAGATTCGCTAAAACAAATAATGACACCTTGTAAAATAGCCGTTCACGAGTATATCGGCTTGTTATGCATCCCTAGGTTGTAAATGACTACTAACCGGAAATGGTTACACTAGGAAAAGAAGCAATAGCAGACGTGTTTCGTCTTACACTTGTGTCAATATTTTGCTAAAACCCCCTTAAGTGTATCATGAATTGTCAGGAATCCCCTTAAAAAATCACTTTTCTTCGATATCTCAAATAGATTTGCATACCTAATCGAGGCGTGAGTCGTAACCCCCTGGTCCTAAATCCATTTGATGTGAATTCCAATAACAAACTTGTGTCTTGGGAGGGACTCCAGTAAATACATTTCACTTAAAAAATACCACCATAGGTAGCTTACTCGGTGGATAAACAAATATTTATCTCACTAATACTAGTAATAATTTTTAAAAGTACATTGTTGACTTCCAAAGAGGAAGGCAGTTGGCAATCAGCACAAGCAAGGCACTTATATTACTCCATCACCATAACATTTGGCATTGCAAATCCCCATCACTTCCCCACTTCCCAGTTCCCACACTAGTGCACTAGTACTACTACTAACCTCGGCCGCAGTGAAAAACTGGACCGAAAGCGCAGCGAAGAGCAATCTATACACTGTTCTAATCACTGTCTTTCGAGTGCAGAAACTGTAAGCTCTCTCCATACACCTCTTTCATTTGTTGTCAATTATTTACTGCTGCTTCTTTTTTTTTCTTTTCTTTTCTTTTCTTCCGTGTGAGACCAAATTCACCAAAAGATGGGATCACTATTTTCGGTTTAACCACATGTTCATCTACCCCTTTGGACCAAGGTTAATCCTATTCACACCGAGACAAAAGGGTAAAGTGCTCCCACTAACTAGTTTTTCCGTTCACAAGATTTGAACCTTGATCGTCATTTTTGGTTTTTCGTCCCGTTTGGTCACACCCTCCTCCCCAAAATTTATAGGTGTTCCGTGCTCTACGATAGATCCTTTAATGTTTTTGATTTGATTTGATTTGATGTTACCAAGTCATTGCTAATTTACCAGCTTATATACCTACTGGGTAATTGTTTAATACTGATGAGGGAGCTCGAGGTATAACTTAGTTTACCAACACTCTCCAATCTCCAATCTCCAATCTCCAATCTCCATCATCAATTTTTTCTTTTTTTCTTTTTCCTGCAAAGTTTGTTTTCATGGATAGCGTTTTACTAATTCTGGATTTCTGGGTACTGGTCTGATGGAGACCAAATAATACAAACTGGGATTACTAGATTTTTATTTGAATTTGATGGAAGCTAAGCTGCTAACTGCTAAGGGCTGGACCTCTGGAAAATGTGAAACAAACCAAGTGGGTGGTAGTGGTAGAATACTATATGAGTAGTAACAATAATATTGGCTGGACCTGGACACTTGGAATTTACAGTATATATTTTGTACACTTCACACGAAAATGATTTTATTGTTAGATTGGAAATACTACATAGATTTTGCGACATGATTAAAACTTTTAGAAGTATTGTCCCTCAACCATGATGAGATTAATAATTAACTTTTTTTTTTTTTGATAAAGGGCAGTACAATATACATATACTTGGGGAATGGGGGTTCGAACATGCGAATGTAACCAGCACCTCAGACTTGAACATCCTTGGTTAGATTAACAATTAACCTTAGCTTTTGCATGACTTTGTTGGAAAATCAATTAGCTTTAATCTCTTGTAGAGTCTAGAGTCTAGACAACAATGTTTAGAAATAAATATTCTGTTATACTTATTATTGTAGTAAAAAACCAAACACATATGACTAATTAGGGTCTCATTAGTCAAACTTTTTCCAACTTTTACTTCTCACTCTCACATATTTCCTCCACGAACCCTTTCCCTCCACCTCAATCAACTCCATCTCCGTCCATCGACTTCTAAGAAGTTGGCATGGGAAAGAAGTAGAACCTACACAACATAACTTCTACTTCTAGCCCCATTTCAGCTTGGTAGAAGTTAAATGCGAAGGAGGACCTGGGGGAAGAGGGTTTGTGGTGGAGAGATTTAAGGGAGAGAAGGAGGAAGCTAAGGTAAAGATTGGCCACAAGGGCTCTAAGAGCGTGTTTGGCCTAGCTTTTAAGTAGTATCTACTTTCCTCCCTATTTTCCCTTACAAACCACCCCCTTTGCGCCTCCTCACCTCCACTTTCAGATTCTCAGAAGTTTAGCTTAAAACACGTTTAGCTTCTAGGAAGCTTAAAACACCCTATAGGACATCCTAGGAGGCCCAAATGAAGAAGCTTAAAATTGGAAGCTCTGCTTTTGTGCCTCTTAAGGGGTGTTTTGTCTTTTGGAAATGGAGAGAGTGAGTGGGTAACCGTATGACAATTATGACTTTCATGTGAACATCAGCCCTTTGGATGTGAGGGATATGATTGAGAGAAGCTGAAATTCACTTAGAAGCAGGGTCAAACAGGCCCTAAGTAATTTTCTTCCTAACCGGAAAAAGTACCTGTATATATATTCATTGATTAGATATGGAGTATTCGTGTATGCATTAATTGCAACATTAAATTTCAGTGTCTTAAATTGCATATGTGCTAAGGTTGTAAACCACGGATCGTCTATCCTATACCCTTTGTGGCACATATTTGTAGCAATTATGACATTTATATTTATGCGAGGGGGAAGGGATATGGTGTATAAACAAGGGTATAATTGCCTCTCTTTTTTTAGTATATTTAAAAAGTAGTGGTGTTTTATCAAAATGAATTGTATTTTTTTTTTCTTTCATTTTCTTCTTTTTCAAGATAAAGTGATGATTATGGTCTCATACTACCTCCATTCCAAAATGAGCTTCTTGTTTAACTTTGCACAGTCTTCGAGATAACATTTTGACCATGAATAACTCAAGATATTTAAATATCAAAATTAAAAAAAGTTGATATTGTGAAAGTATAATTAAATATGAATCTAAAATCTTATTTTGTTCATGAAAATCTTCATATTTTTTTTCACAAATCAATAGTCAATTCTGTGAACTTTAACTCAAAAAAGTCAAACAAGAAGCTTATTTTGGAACGGAAAGAGTATAAAATTAAGATCATCATTAGTTAAGAGGCTTTTACCTCGTAGAATAGAAATGATGATATATATAAAAGTATGTGCGGATGTTGAATGAATAAAACAATTATCAAGCAAGACTCCTTAAAGCACTGAGCTGATTTTTGCTACCACTGATGCAAATAAAACAAGAGGGATCGAAGCACTCATCTATAGTACATGTAGCCCAAGAAATTCGCTTTTTCTAGTAGAAATTAGATTGGTTGTGAACCATTAAATGGTTTAAAAATAAATAGAGGGGCTACCAGTTACCATTCCATGTTAACATACATTAACTTTAGGGGTAAATTTATTGATTTTTAATCTTAGCTGAGCTTGTGGTTGATAGTTTAATTTGTGGCAAATTTTTTGAATTTAGGTCTATTTATCCGCTCTGTGAACAAAAAGCAAGCAATGATTACAGCTGAAGGGGTGGCTGAATGTATGCAGAGTCTGATGGTGCTTCTGGGGCCTGCTATATATGTCATGGATGTGATTGTGCAAGCTATAGAAAGAGTCATACTTGTATTATCCTGCGTTTGTTGTACAGGCAAGTACATAAAGCGCCTTTCACTACTATACTTTCGACTCGATGAGACGAAAAAAATGATAGATGGAAAGATAAAAAAAGCCAGCAATGCTGGAGAAGCTATTTCTAAGGAAACAGAGTTGTGGGTGGTTGAAGTGCGCAATATAATTAAGGAGTCCGACGAAATTCTGAAACTGTACACAGGTACAACGACGGATGACCCCAGCGAGGGAGCTGGTCAATCAGAATCAGGATCAGGATCAGGATCAGGATCAGGATGGTTGGGGATGACATGGGAGGTTTTAGTAGAGCGATACAAGACTGGCAAAGCTGCGGTGGCAATTCGGAACAGAATAGATGGCAGTCTCAAGAAGGTGCCAAAGGATGTTAGGGCAGAAATGGATGAATGGCTAGTCAGGGAAAGGAAAAATGTTGCAGAACAGATTCTTGAGGATCTTCAGGATGAAAATGTGAGAATTGTAGGAGTGTATGGTGAGGATGGGACAGGCAAGACCACGTTTGTCGATAAACTGTTGGAGGAAGCCAGAAAAGAATGTCTGTTCAACACCATAGTCAAAGCTGTGGTGTCGGAGATAGTAGATGTGGAGAGGATTCAGGAAGAAATTGCTCGGGGAATTGGTGTCTCATTTGGGCCTGGGGATCTTGAGGATCACATCAGAAACAGATCTACAGGGATAAGCTCAGCAGCTAATTCTTATACCACTGGTACTCGTCAGAAGAGCTGGGGCGCCATGATGATTCACAGCAGGGCAAAGAAGCTGCAAGAGAGACTTGAGGAATTACAGCTCCAAGAGATGAAGAGGGTTCTCATTTATCTGGACAACATATGTAGTACTAGTAGTAGTACTACAAAGCTGCGGCTTGACAGCCTACGCACTTCAGTTGGCATCCCAATCAGCTGCAAAATTGTCCTATCCACTATATCCCGCGATTTGTGTGAACAAATGGGTGCTGTGAAGTTGCATACACTCCAGTGCTTAAATGGGCGCGACACCTGGAAAGTGTTCCATAAACTACTCATACCTCCCCAAGAAACATATGTGAAGGATGATGTGACCACTATAGTTTTTAAATGTTGTAGAGGCTTGCCACTCGCAATAAGTACTCTCGCCAAGGCATACATAAACCAATTGCAAGAACATAGATCATCTGGTGGGGAGCCGCTTAAGTGGGTGAGATCAGTTGCTAATCAATTTCAGCGTGTGAGAAAAGATCAGATGAATGACTTGGTATCCACAGTTCTCAAGCTGGGTTGCAACTCTATAGCATCCAAAGACATCAAATCATTCTTTCGCCTCTGTTGCTTGTTCCCAGGGGATTCGACAATAGGAGTTGAAGAGCTAGTGAGATATGGGATGGGTTTGAGCTTGTTCATGAACAAAGACAACGAGCTACACCAGTCCATAGCTCAAGGCACTGAATGGGTAAAACGACTTCAGGCTCTAAATTTGCTCATGGATGCAGAATTTAATGGCAGCATTAGAATGCATGACAGCTTCCGCCGTGCAGCTATATCACCCACGTCAACAGGTGCGTACGTACTCAACTCATCGATCAATGACACCAATTAAGTGACATTTAAATGCTCTAGCTAGGGAAACACATCCCTCCTAGGCTCCTACCCACCCCTCCATTAATTTTTCAAATCCATTGCTTTACTTTCTAACCTTTCTGGTGTCGGGGGAAAATAAAAATTACTTCACTGAACCAACAGCCAACAGGCACATAGAAGCCTGCCAACAGAAAAGCATATCTGCCTATGATAGCATAGTGGCGCATTGCCACCTTTTTCCCAATCAAACTTTGCATTCATGTCATATACATATAGGAGAAAAATGTGCCCTTGGTCCCCCCCCCCCTCGAGGAAATCTTTTCATTATGAAAATAATGGGACTTTACGAACGGGAACAAGATTCTTCGGGGATTAGGGAAATTGTCTAGTTAGGCCCATTACCTTTTTGGTATTGTAGGTATCAGATTAGTTTACCAATTAAAGAAAAGAGTTATTAGTGGGCATGATGGGAATTTTATACTCAGTAAAAATCTTTTTCCCACTTCCATTTAGTAGCCATGTGTGAATAGAAAGTGGGAATAGAGGCTTTCTATTCCTCATCCCTTGCAGCAAACATGGGAATTTAGAAGCCTAATTCTCTAATCCAAATCCCACCCTCCCAATCGCACTAAACAATCGCCTCGTGAGTGATATAACTAACTTAACATATTGTCACCTCAAAGAAGTGGGATAATGCAATGAATAGTGAAAAATGGGAAGTAGGGCAAATCTTAGTGGGATAGAGTACAAATTGCAATGTGGCTATGACTTTAGATTTCTATTCATTTATGGATGCAATAGTTGATTTTTATGCGCATTTATTCTGACATCCTCCTACTTACCTATGACTTAACAGAGGTAACACATGATAACTATTTGGTGACGATTGATGGTGGTTGGAAGGAATGGATAAACAAACCAGAAACCCTTGCTAAAATGTATGCCATTTCGGTTATATTGTGTTCTCGAGGTGTTCAGGAGTTACCAAACACGTTGAAGTGTAGCGAGTTGCGCATCTTACGCCTGGAGTGCTGCTCTTTCAAAAGCAATTTTTACTTCTGTAATAATTGCTTTGACGAGATGGGAAAGCTCCAAGTGTTGATTATAAAGAAGGTGTATTTCCGCGGGCAGCCATTGCTTTCGTTGGGATCGTTAAAGAATCTTAGAACATTGTGCCTTGATGGTTGCACAGGTGTAGACGGGCTACTTAATAGCAGTACAATCACCCAATTAACAAGTCTCGAAATCCTTAGTTTACGGGGTTCAGATGTTTCCAAGGTACCAGAAGATCTAAAACAGTTGACTCATCTAAGGGTGTTGGATTTGACAAGCTGCAGTCAGCTGAAGATCGTTCCTCCCAAGGTCATAGAGAGTCTCTCCCCTTCATTGCAAGGTTTATACATGCTTGACAGCTTCAATGAATGGAACACAGGGGATAATGTTGCAAGCCTCTTGGAACTAAATTCCCTGTCAAAGTTGAAAGTGCTACAAATGGAGATTAAAGTTGAGCATCTCCCACTTGAGTCGTTGCCTTTCTTCAAAGATGATTCCTTCTGCTTTGCAATTAAAACAGACGCAGACTGTGACTCCTCGTTTCTTAACCAGCTTATAGATGGTCATGGCCTTACCCACTGCTGCTATGGATCACAGCGTAAGGTGTTGGAGCTGCAAAAAGTAACCATCAAATATCCAGATGATCCGAGCACTAGAATGAAACCTCTAAGTGACTTGTTGATGGCAACTAAGGAGCTAAGGTTGTACGAGGTGAAAGGCATTAAAAGCATTACCGAGTTGAGTACTAGTCAAAACTGGACAAAGCTCACTATAGACAGTTGCAATGACTTGAATTTTGTCATTACACACACGACCGATTCATTTGCCTTGTCGAATCTGGATTACTTGGAGCTTAGAATTCTATCGACGCTCAACCACATATGCCCTGCAAATCATATTGTCCCTCAAACATCTTTGTCCAAACTAAAGGTCCTCCATATATATGATTGTCAAGAGTTAAGATGCTTACCTGTAGGATCCCAAGGCCAATTTCCTAAAGCACTTGAATCCTTGGAAATTTGGTACTGCCGCTCGCTGGAAAGAATATTCGCAACAACAGGGAGTACAAGGGAACAGAGGGATCTAGAAGATAATGCAACTATTGAGCTTCCTAACTTACGTCGCCTCAAAATATTTGGTGCCCACAATTTAAAAACCTTTTCTTCTCTTCCTCGTGGGGAATCACAACCTTTCTTTGGTAAAAAGGTACGCCTTTCTTTCACAGTATATGTGGTTTTTCCCTCTCTAAAAGAGTACCTCATGCTTTCAGCTACCTAGGCTTCTAACATTCATACTGAATCTATTTAATCTTTAAATTTAGAAGAAATCAGGTTCTGTTTCTTCAAGCTAGAAATACATATTTATACGGTAAAAAGTACTATAAAAAAAGTCCTTAGACCTGCTTGGGGAAGACCTAAGACAAAACTGTGCCAACATATATAGTATAGATCCTAAATCTGTTTATACTTAACAATAGTTAAGTAAATCATGTAAAACAGTAAAACACACAACACACAAATGGGATTATAAATACTCCCTCTGTCCCAAATTATATGACAACTTTGGGAATTGTGGCTCACATTGATGTGAGTCACAATTCCCAAAGTTGTCATATAATTTGGGACGGAGGGAGTAATTCTTTTTCAGTATTTAGTATTAGTGAGTTCTTTCTAAAATGGTCGATTTACTATTCACCCGAAGTCAAGTATGTGTGTTGTAGGCTAGATAAATGATGTTGAACACATGAACAAAAACTACAGTCAAACTTAGTACTTTTATAAACGGATCTTTAAGGCATAGATGTCACTCATCATGTTACTACGTACATTCTCACTCGCATATGTTGTTTAACTCGAAGTCTCTGCTCTATTGGGGTGGAGTATTGGTTCCGCTCATCAAAATTTAGCTCCTAGGCCATAACGATCGGTAATGTTGGTTCTTAATTATTTTATCTTGAATTTTGATCGCCCAGACCTTGTTTAGTTTAATTAAGCAAATGCAGTAATACTGCACATGATTGATTGATACTCTTCCTAGAGAGGACTTGGTGTTGGCTTCATCAATTGAGTTATCCAAAAAGCTAACCGTGGAATAATTGGATACAGGATTTGTTACCATCAATAGAAAGATTGGTGATTGCAAGGGTACAAGTGAAAAAACTTTGGGATAGAGATATGCCAGCAAACTCCTTTACTCGACTAGAGACCCTTAAACTCTCGTCCTGTACCAGTATAAAGAAAGTCATTCCTTTTTCTCAACTGCCGAGGTTGAGTGAACTGAAGAAAATGGACATATCTTACTGTAACGACCTTGAAGAGATATTTGGAAGCAGGTCTACTTTGGATGGTAGTGCTTTTTTGTCCATCCCATTAAGGGAGCTCATCTTGAAGAATCTATCCCGTCTGACACGCATAAATGTAACTTATTACAAGGTCCAATGCCTATGTTATGTTTCTGTTGGAGGATGCCCTTTTCTGGAGTTTTTATTTGCGGCCCAATCAGCAAAATCTCTGGTGCAGCTCAAACAGTTGCACGTAACAGATTGTAAAGAGTTGCAAGTGGTAGTTGGGGGTGGTGTAGAGATTGAAGAAGATGTTGAGCTCCCTCAGCTACGACAAATAAGGTTCTGTAGCCTAGGCAGCCTTCAGAGCTTTTGCTCAAAGTCATGTCGTTTGAAGCTCCCTAAGCTGCAGTCCTTGGAGATAATTGACTGTCCTGTTTTGCAACGATTCTCCTACAAACCCAGGGACATGGTCACTCCAATGCTTCCCCATGTCAAGCTGTCAAGTGGGAAGCAAATTTGGCATGGGGAACTTAATGCCACGATAAAACACATATTGCAAAGAAAGGTACGAATCCATGCCCACACTGTTTATAATACTACAATAATTTTTCAAATAACTACTAGGTGCGGTACAATAATCTTTTATTAGAGCACCCGATTTGGTGATTAGTACAGCTCTTCCCTTGTTATTGTTGTCAACTAGATGGTTTGCGCAGACAGACCTAATCCTTAGCCTGATATATCATTTCTGTATTAGTCTTTTTTTATGTGCTTTCCCTAGTTTGTGAGATTCTAAGTATCTATTTACATCTTTTTGTGTGTCTTCTATGATATGCTTGCATGCTGAGACATAATCTGAAACACTACTATAGTGACCCTGTAATGGAACATATGGAGCATAGTTCATTACCATTTGCCCTTCCCTCTGATCTTGTTTGTTGACTTGGCTTGAGGAACTAGATCAAATTCTGGAATTTCTGAACTATATGCAGGGCAGCTGACGAGGGGTTTTGATTGTATGATCTGTTTTCCACTTATTGAAAAAGGAATACAAAAATGAAATTGCTAATAATACAATGGGATTTTCTAAGTGGTGCCCAAGTCGAAAATGGTATGCCGTGGGTTCTTGTACACGTGTCGTGACCAGATAATGTTAATACGTGTACTATTACATGTCCATTTTCTGTGAAATGGATGCATGTACCCTTTTTCCCAATTATCTCCCTCCCTTTTTGCATCTGTTTCCCTTCCAAATTATGCCCCTCCTATTTGTAGGCTCTGTTCCTTTCAACTTGGTGAAACTGAACTGAGTTAATTATTGCAATTTGAACTTTAACCCTTTCAGTCTCTCTTCTAGGCGACTAGTTAGGGGTAAGACTGCGTACATCTGGACCTCCCCAGACCCTGCCCTAGGCGGGATACTTACTGGGTTGTTGTTGTTGTCCTTAAATATAGAGCTCATTAGAAAGTATGGTGTTGCAATTTTACGGTAAAGATTGAGTCAGCTGAGTATTCCAGCCCACTAAATATAGAGCTCATTAGAAAGTATGGTGTTGCAATTTTACGGAAAGGATTGAATCAGCTGAGTATTCCAGCCCACTGATTGAATGCTCTCCCTCTCTATATCCTTTTATTTCAGTTACTCTGGTCTCTGTGCTCCTTTTTAAATATGACCCACAAGGTGGTGAAAAAATGCTCTATATGTATAATGTTACAATATACTCCATCAAAAAAAAAAAAAAAAATCGTACAATATAGTTTTCGTTTAATATCATGCTCATTATTTCATCAGGTTTACCATTTAGACAACTTTGTATAGGGGTTTATATTGAACAAAATAACAATCATAGCCAGCTTGATATTAGTTAAGACTTAAGAACTTCAAAGTGATACAAGGAGGCACTGATAGATAAAAACAGCCCATGCATCATGATAAATCTGCTTGAATCAGACTTTTCAGAGTCATAAGTTCCTAATTAAATGATTGTTCTTCTATATGCATTCTATCTTGTTGGAGAGCAGGCTTGGGCGGGTAATGGAGAACCCAAGATATCAACCAAAGACGAAGCTGAGATTGAAAGAGGAATTGAAGTTGCTGAGAAAACTTTGCAGGACATCACGACAAAATTGGAGAAGATTGACTCATTTAGACTCATACACTCCGATCCCGCGGAGAATCAGCAATGCTTGAACAATATCCGTGATTTGCTTAAGAAAATAAAGCCTTTTGAGGTAATGTACATGTCTCTCATTTAATTATTTCCTTCATGATGACCAATTACAATTGGAAAGTTGGTGGTTTTTATTTCTTTTTTCGTATCACATTTGTGTCATTATCTCTCATGGCTCCAAGTAACCAAATCAAAATGTACTCCGTCCAAGCACGAGCTAATTAAGCAGTAAGGTAGGAAAGAATAAATGGTGAGGCAAGAGGCAACAAAAGATGGCAATAGGCTATCGTTGAAAATTCGTTCTTATATAATACAAAAGGTTTCCCTGAAATAGTATATATGACTATTGCTATTTTACAGAAGTTTCCATTACTCAATGCTATCGTTGGGACTTGGGATAATATGAAGGAACTCCGTAAATGCTAATCTTTGATACCCTTATATATTGGTCATGTTATAAGGCTATGTTGTGTAAGCTGCTGCGTACAGCTTACTTAGTTTTCTGTTAGTAATCGATCATCTCCACAAACCATTTAATGTAATTTGTTACTGGGTCTGATCTTCTCATTGCATGTGATTTTTACAGGACAAAAGCGTTACTTCGGAAAGTTTACCGAGTAGGATAAAGTCAGTCATTAAAAGGTTGGAAGCAATAAGGAGCGACCTCAGTTCCTAAAGAGTCGCAGGAAACTTCAAAGACGAATAGACGATCATTGGCAGTACCCAGAACTCGCAAAAACCATGTCCACCATTTGAACCGATCACTCTGATTTGGGTTAGTTGACTACTACTTGTGATTGAGTGGTGTTATGTTGTACGCAATTGGCTGTGGTGGGTGATTAGCTATGAGCAAGAGAGGTGGAGGATGACCAAGTATTGCGGCTAGAGCAGGGTCTAGAGAGATCCAGATTTACACAACCTTACCCATCCTAATGCCCGGGCAGGGTCTAGAGACATTTAGATTTACCGACCTTATCCCTCATAACGCCCAGGCAGACTGGCAGTCACCATGTACCAAACACCTGAATTGACCGTCAATATTCCCAAAGCCAAATAAAGCGCCTAACAACAAACACCCCTTAGAGTTTACACTTAACATTAAAAAAAGTAGTTCTAGATAATCTAGGCTTTTCTTGAGTGCTTTTTTGGTTGACCATGGGACGTGTTAATACATGGGAAATAGAAAATCACGTGGAAAGTTCCCATGCTTTTTGGTTGCGTAAAGGGTCTTTAATGTTATAAATGATCTTTAATGGTATGGAAAGTGATGTGCGAAGTAGTACTTAACTAGGGGAGGCTTGGTAAGCAACTTTTTCCATTTTTTAGGAAATACCTTCTTGCATGTATGTAGTAGTAGACTTCCTATGTTTTATTTTTGTCAACCAAACCAGAATAAAATTCATACTTGTCATGAAATGAAACTTCCTATAATTTTCAAGTGTCAACCAAACAAACACTATAACTTATTAAATTGCAATAGTATTAACTTATTAAATTGCAATAGTATTTAATAATGTGTCCCTAAATAATTGAACGACAGCCAGTAGGCAAATAGGAGAAGCAAACAATAGTATATATCATTGGCATTAATCATAAGGAGCAGAACTCGGGAGGTTCCTTTCTGTTCCCATGTACTTCTAGATCAATAGTGAACCACCCTCGGCGCGGCGCGCCGCGGCGCAGTTGAAGTCCAGGCGGAACGAAGCAAGCAGGGAACCACCGCATTCACTCGACCTACTGGAGCGCCGAAATTTGTAAGTGTGTTAAGTTAATACTCCCCTTTAATTCCTTAAGTTAAATGCGCAAATCGATCTTATGCATTGTGATCTGGAATGTAGCATAGTAAACTTACCAGTGATTGCAAGTTTAACGCAATTAAAAAATCAAAAAATAACCAAATGAATTGAAGTAGTCTTTGTGATAAATCAATTCACATTATGTAATCAATTACAGTAACATATGGTGTAGGTGAAAAACAAGCCTTATATGTGGAACATTATTAGAAGTAATTTATTTCATTACTCTAATAATTTTGTAAAACCAGTTGGGCACAATATTAGACTACAGTTGGTTAGGTGCTCATTAAGGAACTCTATGAAACTCACATTTTTTTTTTTTTTTTTTAATTATCCATCACTAATCTATAGAAACCCCTCAAACAAATGTGATAATATATGCAGTTAACCAGACAGATAATTATGGATCAGTCCTGTGGTCAATGTTTATTTGTTTTTGGCGGGTAACAGGTGGTAAAGAAAAGGTGATCCAATGCAGGATGTCATCCTCAAGCTCTCGATCCAACGGCTCGTTCTGTAGTCTTTCCCTGTTCAAAAATGGTAAAACTCTAGCAGACCTGCTGAAGAAAATAAAGTCTGGGGACAAGCAGGCTGATCATGGCCACAGAAACAATAATGGTGGTGATGGATTAGGTGCTACATATGAGGTGAAACAAGTGATTGAGGAGACACTGGATGAGTTGAAAAGAGCCCGAGACTACCTTGTTCAGGAGTCTAGGGATAAGGTCATCGACCAAATGGAAGGGACTCTTCAAGAGTTGATCAAGGTTGACCGAGGTAATGCAACATCCTACCAGGAACATGCCAAAATAATTGAAAGCTTCAAATCTCAGTTGAAGTCTCACAATGTGGTCGTCGACAACTTAATCAGTACTCCCCCATCTCAGTCCTCCATCATCCTTCTCAACAACGTATCAAGGTGGCGGCTGCTGCTGCTTCCAGTAGCTTTGCCAACATAAATATAGAAGACGTCTCCTTTGAAGACAAGTACAACGATCTTGAGGATACTGAGAGGAGTTGTCTATTGTGCTTCTCTTTATTCCCTGACAGTGCAGAATTAAATAAGAGAGAGTTGATCAATTGGTGGACTGGAATGGATTTGATAAAAACTGGTAGTGCTGGTGGAGTGGAGAATGATAAGCCTGTTGGCGAGAACAAGAACAAGAACAGAGTAGTAGGTCATGATGTACTACATAAGCTTGTTGAGTATGGGTTCATTACTAGCAACAATAATAATAATAAGTTGCACCAAAGATACAGGATGTGCCACGGTGTGCACTCCAAGCTAAAAGGGAAATTAGACACTGAAAAATTTCTGCAGGAAAAAGTACATACGTTGGAAAAAAAACAACAACAACAAGGTCAAGACTAGTACCTCATCCACTAAACCAGCAGAAAGCGACCACTATCTAGAGAGCATTGAAGCATTGCTCAACATTAATGAGAATAATCTCGATAATCACATATCTTTCATGCTCTCTAAGATGAAGAAAGTGAAAGTGGTACACCTGGGGAAATGGCAGTACGATAAGGATTATGTCATAGTCGAAGACATTGAAGACCTGACGAGAGCTTTGAGGTATTCAGGCCCGGGGCAAGTACAGTTTCTAAGTCTTCAAGGTACCTGAGGTGTAGGTAAGCTTCCTGAATCAATTTATAGGCTCAAGAGCTTGAAGGTCTTGGATCTAAGAGCATGCCACAACTTAGAGTTCCTCCCTGAAGGGATTGAATCACTAGAGCACCTTACGTACTTGGACTTGTCCGAGTGTTACCTGCTTGATCATTTCCCCAAGGGAATTGGAGACCTGTCTCAACTCCAAGTGCTTAAGGGGTTCATAATCACGCCAGATCAAGAAAGTACTGAAGGTAGTGGAAATAAAAAAGGTGTGCGAAATAATACATGTTGTGCATTATTCGACGATTTATCAAGGCTGAGTAAGCTAACAAAATTGTGCATTCGCACTAGAAGAATGGATTTTCCATCAATGAAAGATTGCGAAACTTTAGGCAAGATTGTGGAGCTTAGTATTTTGAGGATTGCATGGGTGAGGAGTTCCAGTAATAAGCAGCAGGCTGCTAGAACTCCTCGCGACAATTCGGAAGAATGTTCATCATCCCTTGTAGCGCAGAAGAAACTGGAGAAACTGAACAAGCTGAAGAAGTTGGAGAAACTGGAGCTCGAAGCTGCACCCAAGACTGCATCACAACTCTTGATGCTAATTAGCCAAATTAGCAATACAAGACTCAAGAAACTTTACATCAGAGGAGGAGAACTTGAGCAGCTAGGAGGTGATCAGTTGACAATATTCTCTGAAATTACTAATGTTCGTCTTAGATACTTGCATAAACTAGATGTGATGAATTGGGTTTGTTTTAGAAGATCATTCCCTAGATTGAGTCGTCTGGAAATATTTGGATGTCCCAATCTCATCGACATCCCATACGACGATAATGGTGTGTGGGAAGATTCAGAGCGCAACCTTCCTCCTTCTTGGGTTCCCCTTGATGAGATGTATTTTTAATGCCGGACAATTTTTACCTGGCCTGGCCTTGGTATTACTACTTGTATTTGTTTACTTACTGAATTGTTGTTAAATTTTCAGGAAACCACCAACCAGTCAACCCCCTTACGCTAAGACCAAAGGTAGGTAGAGCCCGTAGAGGGAAGGAGAGAATTGAGAGGGAAATGGTGAGAAACTTGTTAGGGGTATTGTTGAAAAAAAAAAAATTGTCGCTAGTAATTTGTGATTTACGTTTAGCCATTCTTATTCTGAATTGCAATTTAACTAAATAAGCAAAAACAACATTGGGTTTTTGTAGTAATATATAAAACGGTAGTAAAATAGAAGTTTTTATTAATAATAGGTCATAAGGCATCTACAAATTAAATGGTATTCAATCCAATAATAAACGAATCTTAAAACATTAGAAAACATTCTAATGGGAAAGTTATTAAGCACTTGATTTGACAATTTCGGACAAACTCTTTTTTATCTTTGTTTTCCGGCCATATCATAACCTCTTTGCGGAATACATTGCCATATCTTGATAAATGCACAACTCTGACGTTGTAGACTGCCTCTTGAAAAAAAAGATCCGCAGTATCACCATCCGAACAAACTTTTAGCAATTCTCATTCTGAATTGCAATTTAACTAAATAAGCAAAAACAACATTGAGTTTTTGTAGTAATATCAGTCTCACGTTCTTCCTTCAATTTTCGAACTAATTAGACAAGACTAAGATGTCATGTAACCAAGAAGCAAACCTGAGCAGAGGACATCCTATCGAACTTTATAAATCGAAACTATTCAAATCCTTCCAAAGATAAAGAGATAATTCTCCCAAAAAGGAGTCAAAATTAACCTCATGAAAAGGAGTGAAATTAACCTCACTTGGTGTGATCGAAATCTCACCAAAAGGAGCGATTAAAACTTCAAGCAAAATTTATTGACCAACTCAATCAAAGAGCCAAATAACAGCTAAAAGAAGAAAAAAAAAATCGCTCGTAGATAACCAACCGATCTCATATTATATAGAGTCTAAAAGGGTTGAGAGAAAAGAGAGGCTAGATGTATAAAAGTTGCACCTATAAAAAATTTACCGTTATTTTATTATTTTCAGATGAAAAAAATTATATCATAAAAAAGATTATTTTATAAATAGTGAGGTAAATTTAAACATTTTCTCACACTATTTCTATCATTTTCTCTCAATCCTCCCTAAATCTCAAGTTAACTATTATAAGAACAGGAAGTAGTTAACTATCTAGATTGGAATTGTAAATCCAGGTTGGAAGGTTGGTGGAATAAATATAAAAAACAAGCGTTGACAATTCCTGATCAATCATCCGAACGTTAGAGAAACTAAGCGGATAACAAGGCCCCCAGAAAGCTGGTTTTGCTTTTATTTTTTAGGGTTAAACCGACATGAATCATGAACAAAGATCGACAATTCACATTCACATATACTTATAGTTGTAACCAACATGATATCTATTGTAATAAAAGACCATAAAAGACATGACTTCTAATAAAAAACCAATAAAGAACATGACCTCTACTTAATTAAGTATACTCAGTAATTAAGGAAACATATATATACTAATATTAATACTAATGATTGCTCGAATTGAAAACACGTGGACCTTCCCCCCTTTTATGTTCAATGCCATGTGTCAAGGTCTGCACCTTGACAGCTTGTGGAAGCGTTGTGGGTGCTCAGTAGCTCGATCAATAGTGTCACATATACGCGTCGTCAAGTTGTAGTCTGTAGTGTTGCGACTAGGCGTCGTATTCAATCGCGAGTCTGGGTTCTGGAATGCTTTGACAAAGAATGAGAGCTGAACATCCTAATTAAGGTGTTGCGAAGGTCTAAGTCGATTAAATTTATAATATTAAAGTACTCTAGATTTTTATTGAAGGTCCAGTATGAAAGTTATATAGTTTTGATGTTTAATCTTATGAGATGAGTTAAATCTCTTAAAACACTTTAGAGACCAGAGTAGTTAGTGTTCAACTTTTTACCTGCCTAGGGCAGTAGGGTGCATACATGATTGGCAATTGACAATTATGACAAATATCATCATGCTTGATTGAGTGAGCTTTCCCCGCAAGGGTGCAAACTCGATATCGTGTCATAGCCTCAAAGGTCATGAACAACGTCAAGTCTTCTCGGAATATAGTTAAAAAATTTCCTCCTCCACTATTTTTAGTGTACTATTTTGAGGTGTAACTTTTGACGTACAATTATTATTTTTTTCCTCAAATTAGTAAGTTGATCAAATACAATAATATTTTATTAAAATATTTTTTTTCAATACAATGAAAATACAAAAATAAAATATGTTCATATTGTGAATTGAGATTTCTTATTTATAATTTAATATTCAAAACTGCTAATGGAAATCAATAATGATAAATCATAATTCATAACCGCCCCTAATGAAAAAGTTATAATAAATAAATTCGCTTTAGCTTGTTTTGAGGCATAACTTCTACCTTTTTTTTTTTTTGGTTTAGCCACAGGTTCATCTGAGCCCTTCTAGCTTTATGCATGCAGTATGTTCTTTCGGTACCACAGTGCATCCCTAGAACGACTTGAGCTCTGTCTAACAGTAATATGCCAAGGCATTTATAAGATATTAGACCAGTTTTGAGCAGATAGGGTGTTGTCAGTTGTGCAGCAAAAGAAGAGGTCTGCGGAGCTTCGATGCATCATGACAGAAGGGGTCCAAGTTGATGCCTCTGTGGTTTAGGACAGTATCACTAGATAACATCTCCATAAAAACACTTAGACAAATTTAGCCATTAGTCTTGAACTTCAACTTCAACCACTCGGGCGACAATTGAACCTTGACAATTAACATGTTAGAATTCCGACCTCAACTCAATCAACTTGATACATTTGTGATCCAAATGATGCACGGAACGAATCTGTACAAGACGGGCTAAAATACATTATACATGCACTACTCCAGGTAATGAGTGCCAAAGTAACATACTTACAACTTAAAACAAAAATCAAAAGAAAACGAGCGAGCAGATAATCAATTACTAAATGACTTTCACTTGCAGATAATCAATTTAGTCCATCCATAACCCTGGTTCTGGCGGAAATGCTCCCCTAAGCCAAGTTGAGCCATTAATAGCCACACTAATGTAATGAGTTCCCCGCCGTTCTTCAGCTGTGCGATATGGGACCTTGGGGAGCAACGGATAGCAGCATAACAGAGCAGCTCTAACCAAATCTTGCTAGTTATCTCCCATTGTTGTTCCCCAAGCATCTGCAATTGCTTAGCCAGGCGACAGGCATCAAAAAGCACTGACTTGCTTTTATCGCCCTTGGCTATAATGGGCCCTGAAGTCTGTTTTCACCTGAAGAATCTTACTGCAAAACTTTCTTCGCTTTTCCCTCCATTCTAGCTGTCTAATTTTATCTTTCTGCTTGTCCATAAACTTCTGAGCTTCAGCCATGGTGTCGTCAAATCGGATATCCGCCATACCTGCAACTGATGACACCATGGTCTGCTGCCCAAGTAGAAGATATAACATGTAATCAGAGAGGATCTTACTGATATCCGCCATACCACCAGGGGCATCACTAGGACCAGTATCGGAATGCCGTGTTTGGTAGTCATCAGTGGCATGACATATATCAGTTGCAAGGTGCCAAATAAGTACGCTTTCATCATAGTCCACGTCGACAGTCCAAGGACCTAAGAACTCAGAAACAAGGAAATATTCATCTTGAAGAACCAAATTACCTCTAGCTGTGCAGACTTTCTCCACGGCCTCTATGTCATTGGCTAACACAGCTTTCTTCTGTAGCTCTTCCAGGATGAATCCTTGAAGTTTCTCATCAATTAAAACTGTGTGGACATATTTCCATCCAATAATGAACTCACTGACCATTTTTCTGCCCGGGCATAAAAACGTCAGTCGAAGGACATATTTCCAGAAAGAAGTTGGATCATCAAGGAAACGATCTAACAAGTTGTAACTATAGATGGACTTAGACCACCTGGGGGATGGTTGTCTAGGCCACGGCAAGCTGTAATAGAAACCTCTTGCTGATGTGGCCAACCACTGGATACAAAGAGACGTCCAACAGGTGCTCATCAATGTTGATGCTGACCCGTCTCCTTGGGAAGAATTAGAGGGATTAACTACTATCCACCAATCAGACATTACATATATAAGAGCTGCAAGTAGGTCTAGGGCTATGGCACCCGAAAGCAAAACAAAGGTGATTGCAACATCAATATCATGGTAATTGCTCTTGTCCCTGAAGGAGAAAAGCAACAGGGAAGCCACAAGGGAGGAAAAGGAAAGAAGCCGAGCATAGCGTTTATCTTGTAGCAACAAAAAAGCCTTGGTGTAGAAAACATCATAGACGAAGTTAAGCTCAACCTCTATGATTCTAAAAGCAGCCAGGGCAGTAATGTTGGAATTGAGGAAGATGTTACGGCTATGCTCACGTTCCTTTAAGCTCACAATGGAATCTGCTAGGAGGCCTTTGAACTTGTTGAAAAGCTTGAAAGCTTGTATGACGGTCTCATGATCATCAGTTTTGTTATTCTGCAGTTTTGTTGCAACCTCTTGGTGATCAGAAGCTTGGAGGAACCTGTTACGACGATCATCAGCTTCGTTCCCCCCTTGTTCTGTTTCAGCATCACTGCTACTGCCGGTTGCTACATTAATTTCAGATTGATTCCCAGCAGGTTGCCCAAGATGATCTCGTGGAACCTTGTTAAGAAGACCAGCTTCGTGATCTGATCGGAAGGATCCACTTATGCTGCCATTAGCATCCTGATCATTACCATAAATCTCAGTGGGAATATTGGCTTCCGCGGCGTTAGAATACTCTTCCATAAGACGGGCATAGTTGGGTCCAGGTTCAGGAGCCCCTCGAAGGGACTCCCTGAATCTGTCCATGCTCGCAAAATAGAGCGCTTGTGGTCGTTCTTTGTATTTGATACATCCATTAATGAACATGAGCAGCATTGGCAGCAGCAGCTTGTTAGCGGTAGTGCTAATTGTTTGGGCCATGAGCCCATGACATAAAGGGTGATGACTACCTGGAGGGCGAGCTGCAGGGCGCGCCTGTGCCACAGCTCGTTATCCTCCAGAGCCAGAGAGGTGATGGTGTCTGGACCCCCCAAATGTAACAGAAGAAAAGGTGCCCAAAACGCCAGTAGATCAGCATTTTGAACAGGGACATGTGCATCATCATCATTTAGGCTTCTAGAGATTAACCCAATGGCATACAGTGCAACTGTATCAGCTGCCAGATACAGAAACCACATAAAGAACATGAGAAATCTGGTTGCACATCGTTTTCTATAAGGAGCAAGCAAAGTAAGAAGAACTTGGATCAGAAGGCTTAGCACAATTAAGATTCTGATATCCCATGCATGCCATAAAAGCCTAACATTCTTCAAAGTCGCGCTTATCATGATTATTATTCGATTTTGGAATTGGATTTGGCTACGTACTATACTTCTCTTCTACTGCTATCAACAATGAGTGATTATGTAATTCAATGAGAGCAAAAAATGTTGAACTATTACTATCACATGCTACATGTGAGGTGCATGTTATTGACAGAAACTAGGACAGTTCTCTTACAATTAAAAAAAAAAAGGGTTCAATTCACAATAACATACATCTGTTCAACGACTACAATGCATATCTTAATGATATCTGCACTGAAAATAAAATCAAAAATTTATTAAATTCATTATCATCATAAACTAAGGTCTTATTTGATTATGATGGAGAGAATACTCAACTGTGCTGTAAGATTTGAATTGAAAGACCTTCAGATTTTGGCAACAATTATCAATAAAGATGGCTACTTCTTTGATCTATCAATCATTGAAGAAGTTCAAAAATTTTGACTACAATAAATTTGTCATAATCAGTACTATTGCTCATTGATCAATCTTTGTCACTACCAACATACAAAGTACAATCATCATCAACATTAGTCATATTTAGTTGTTGTAGAATGAATCAATATTTTTGCCAGAACAATTATATGCGCTATCATCAGTCACCATTAGAATGAATCAACATTAGTCTTGAACAACTATATAATGGACTAAGCAAAATGGCTCATAAAAAAATTGTGGGCACTTCTTATTTATCGTGAAGTTGGCGATGGTTGTCGCACTTCAAATCTCGGGTCAAACGGAAATAGCCTCTTTGTGAGACTCTCACAGGGGTAAGGCAGCGTACAACCGACCTCCCTTATCCTGCCTAGACGGAGGCCTCTTTGGAGGAATTGGGGTAATGTTGATGTATCATCATTGCCCAGCCCCGTGATCACACTTGTACACACAAGACTTGCTAATTCAAGAACAAGATTTTAATAAGAAACTAGAGGGATGCGTGCAGCCTCAGGGTGAGGCTACAATTTGCACCCCCAATCAAAATCAGTGAAGTAAAATTTTTCAAACTTACAAAATCACCGAGTAATAGCACAAGATTTAAAACTAAGACTTGTTTACTAGGTTTTAAGCTCAAAACACTCGGGAAATTAAATTTTTTTAGTTTTAGACACGTCTGCGCCTTAATGCTCGTTTACTTGCTAACAATGCAATGCTAAAATGCAATGATTTTTATAGAGTGAATATGAAGGAGGGAAAGAGACAGATGAGAAAAGTAAGATTAATTACATTTTTCCCTGCTCACTTTTTCACTTTTTCACTTTTCACCCAAAATCTACTCTACAAAATAATTACATTACTAGCAAATAAACAAACCTTAAATTTTTGTCATGTCGTACACCCTCAACTCACACCATCCGGTATGAAAGGTGGTGTTTGACTTTGAATGTTGCGTCAATCATTAATTTCTTATAAGAGAACAAAAAAGCATTTTTTTTATTAGATAAGAAAGAGAACAAGCTAAGAAGGCATAATTTGAAAAATATGCTAGCTGTTAGATTCCTGTTGTAAAACATTTTGATTCCCCTTGGCTTTTAACATTACATAAGGTCATTGCACCAGCAAAAAATGAGTTATATAATAATCAAAAACAAATGGCTAACGCTGACACTTTTTTTAAATCAATTACGTAATGGTATTGGTAAGTACATTTAGTCAGGTAGTTTATTATTAATACATGAGTTCCTTTTGTTTTCATTGAGGTGATAAAGTGAGTTCCTGTTTGAAAGCCAGATATATGAGTGTTGTGTTATAGGAGTACATGTCAATGGCATGACATTTTCTTTCTGCTCCCATTTCTAATTTCCCAGATCGGTAGTGCACCAACCTCGGCGGCGCGGGGCAGTTGCAGTCTAGGCCGACCAAAGCAGCACAGAACCCCCATATATGAGTACAAAAATTGTAAGTACTCTCGTATCATACTCCTTTATTTATATATGCATACTAGATTTCGTGCTTGTATTGTGTGATTCATACTCCTTTATATATACATACATACTAGATTTCATGCTCGTATTGCGTGATCTAGTTTATCTTGTGATAATGTGAATGGAAAAAAAAAGTTACTAGAATAGTGTATGAGTATTGTTGTTAAGTAATTTTATTTTTCTATCATTATTTTCATTACCATTAGTACCAGTTCGTCATTAAGCAATCTTGCAAGTATTTCATCGTTTCTAGGCGCTGTTTGGTTGTAAGGGAAAACAATTTTCAGCTGAAATGTGTTTTCCTTCACATTTTTTGTTACAAGGAAAAATAATTTTCCTAAAGAAACTATTTTTCATTCCTATTATTTTAATTTTGATTTTTTTGTTGCAATTTTAAATTTAAATTTTAAAAATAAATTAAAGTAAGATCTACTATCATAGTTGCGTAAATTTCAAAAAGTTAGGTGGATAAAAAAAAATCAGCTCAAACATATATCAAAATAAAATATTATTTAAAGGGGGAAAAAACAATAATACTAAGAAAGCGGTTCGAAGTCCGGCTCGATACCCGATCAAGTCGGGAGCGAGTCTGATTTTATGACCCGGATTCCATATAAGCAGACTCAATAATCAAATTCACTATATATTAGTGTTTGGAGGATATAGTGTCCCTGGGATATAATGTCCTATAGACGGAAAATTGTTTTCTGTTCTAAAGACCATTTTCCTTTTTCTTTTCTTTTTTTTTTTTTATCTTTACCATTTCCTTTCTTTTGATAACCAAAAGACAGAAATGGAAAAATAATTTTTTAAGAAAATTGTTTTCACCCCAAATCAAACGGGGCCTTTTAGATTGGCCAGTAATCACTCAAAACCCATAACTATCATGTCTTTCCAAAGATCCTTATTAAGGCCTTGTTTGGTTGGGTGTAAACTAACAAAGGAACTTCAACTTCCAAGGAATAAGAATGAAAAGTTACATGCATAATTTGGTTCACCTACTTTCATGGAAATTGAAATTCCATGTAAGTTGAACTTTCCATAAACCATGGGAGGTTGCTTACCTAGGGACTAGCAGGTAAGTCCAACTTCCCATACTAATTAAGTCAAATGACATTTTTATCCTTCAAAACTAAAAGTAATAATTGCATGTAGATTGGGCAACTTGTCATATTGCTTCTACTTTTAAAAAAAGTATACTTTATGAACCAAACTAAGGTATTTCCATAACATTAAAACTTACCTAGGAAGTTGAAGTTTCATGGTATTACAACTTCCTTGGCCTATGTAAGTTGATACAATTGAACCAAACAACGCCTTAGTGTAAACTATGACGACTTTGTCATTAATTCATTCCTAACCGATCCTTTTGAAGGTGGGAAACTGTATAGATCTTTACAAAGGACAAAAGAATGGTTAAGTGGCCATCAAAATAAGGTTGTAATCAAGTACATTGATATGCAAGTATTACCTCTGCCCTGTTGCCTGAGGACTCTGCACACATGTGTTAATGTTGGACATCTGCAATCTGCATTTGACGCGTTTGTGAAGATTAATTTCACTTTTTTTTTTGGTAGAATGATTAAATTCACTTTGCAATTGTTATTTAGATACACTTTCAAAAGTTGACAAATCACTTAGAGTGCGTTTGGATATCAATATTTGATTTGAATACCATGAATTCAATTTTATAATTTGAAATTTTGCAATTTAAATTCAATTTCATTATTTGGGAAAACAAAGAATTTCAATTCATTATTTGAAATCTAAATTTCTTGTTTGGCAAAATAAGGAATTTCAATTGTCAAATTTGAAATCCAACCATTGTTTAGTTAGCTATACAATTTCAGATCTTTAATTTGCATATGAATCAATGTAAACACTATAAAATATCAAATTCCAATCAAGATTAAAAAAAAAAATAATAAAAAATAATCATCGTACACTTTTTCTTTAACCCAAGCTTTAGATTTCTACACAAAAAAAATAATAATAATAAAATAAAAATTATGGTTTCTATCCATTGCCCCCTATCCCTCAAACCCTAACCCTAATCTTATCCATATCCCCAAACTCAATATGCTCAATCAATTCCTAATATGAGAATCCTTCAAATCCATTATTCAAGCCTTCGATTTTCTATTGTAGTGTTGGTGATTGTTCTCAAATTGATTGCTAAATTAAAAAGGAACAACTTTTTCTCTGAGAAATCGCAACAAATTGTACAAGTGCATCTTTTCCCTTTGTATCTAATAGCATCAAAGATTTGGGCGATGAAGCTTGGTATGTGAGATTATTTTGGCGATTTTGAACTTTGAAGAAGCCATCGATTTTGCATTCGGTCGGTGAGATTCTTTGTGTTCGAAGGGGAGGAGAGAGAGAGGGGAGGGAAAGAGTGGTGGAGAGAGAGAGGAGTTCACTAGTTTGAGGAGAGAGAGAGAGGAGTTCACTGGTTTGAGGAGAGAGAAAGAGGAGAGAGAGAGAGGAGAGAGACGTGGTTGAGGAGAGAGAAAGAGGAGAAGTGGGTTTCTGAGGTAGGTTGAATTTCAATTTGATAGTTTTTTGCTGTATATTTGAAATAGAAGGTTCAAAGGCTTATCCAAATTACCCAAAATTTGGCCCAAATACAAATGTGAAATATTTTGGGTAGCCAAACACCTGATTTGGGCCAAATAGAGGATTTGAAATCAAATAGTCATATCCAAACAGGCTATTACTGTAATTGTGATTAACTGATCATTGTGATTGAGATTTGAGAGAGATGAGTGCTGAAATGGATTTGTTTAGGAGGTACCAAATACACGAATACTGACACAAACAATGTATCCTCCTCTCTAGTCTCTACTTCACTTGGTTACTTGGTAGTGTATATGACGGCGGTGGTGATCAAGTAGAAAGAATTCAAACCTAGTTTTTTTTTTTCCAAAATATTATTTTGGCAAGGGTTCATCCATACCCTCTTACTATTAATTTTGACTAAAAGTGTTATTACACCAATATGTCTTGTATGGACTTAGTCTACCGTGGACTAAGTAATTTTGAGGGGTGACTCTAGGTGAAGTAGGGGGTGGCTCCAGGTAAAGTAGGGGGTGACTACATGTGAGTAATTTTGAGAGGTGGCTCCAGGTGAAGTAGGGAGTGGCTCCAGGTGAAGTAGGGAGTGGCTCCAGGTAAAGTAAGGGGTGGCTCCAGATAAAGTAAGGGGTGGCTCCAGGTGAAGTAGGGGTAGTGCCAAGTATAAATTTGAGGGGTGGCTCTAGGTGAAGTAGGGGTGGCTCCACTTTTAGAAGGAGGTGACTCCAAGTATTGGTCCACCATGGACTAAGTCCGCACAAGTTTTTGTAGTTATTACACTAGTTAAATGACACTCATAAAAAGTGAACCTGTGGCCCAAGGATTTAGGTGAACCTATGGTTAAACTAAAAAAAAATAAAAATGATACTCATAAAAAGTGTTTTATTATTATTATTATTATTGTTTTAACTTAACCAGAATTTCGGGGTACCTAGTACTGGGATCGGATTTGGTTTGGAACTGGTTGGTGGTTTCAGAATTGGAACCAGTCCAATCAATTCCAATTCTCATTCCTAAAAATAGGAATCGGTACCAACTAGTTTTAATTCCTAAATTTTGAGAAACGTACCGATTGGGTACCCAGTATAAAAAATTATAAGACTTTTCATTTGTTGGAATAAAGAATTATGATTTTCTAGTAAGATTAGTGGTTTAATAAATTGTATTTGTAATTTTGATATTTTAACAATTGAATTTGTAATATTAATGATTAAATAATCCCATATTTATTTAATTTTTGATTTACAATGTTAAGTATTTTGATTGTAATATTTTATTTTATGTTTGTTGTATTTTTGGAAACTAATATTTGTTAGTTTAATATTAAAATTATTGCTTTTTTATTAGTAAAATATTAATTTATTTGATCTAAAAATAATAAAATTTGGATTTAATGTGGACATGGATACCCAGGAATCGCTTAGTACCCGATGAATTCAATATCAATTCCTAAGAAGTAGGAATCGATGCAACCAATTCCAATTAGTGAAAATTAGGAGAATCAGTGGATCTAATTTCAATTCGTGGTAGTGCAATATCCAGTGAGTACCGGTTACTCTCACCTCTATCCATCCTTAAGTAAGGTCGAGGTTCAAATATTGTGAATGGAAAAATTAGTTACTGAAAGTATTTTTATTCCTTTGTGGACGGACCTGATGAGAATAGGCCTATTTTTAGGGCATGTTCTTTTCAACTGGTTTCCAGTTTTGTCTAGTTTTGTCCAGTTTTGCCCAGTTATATTTTTATTGTTAGTATTATTAATAATAATTATTACTTTTAAACTTATTTTTATTGTTAGTAATAATAATAATAATAATAATAATAATAATTATTATTATTATTATTATTTTGCTTTTTATTATTATTAACCGTGAAAATTAAACAATTTTCAGTTTCTCCCGTTTCTCCTAGTTTGACCCAGTTTTCTGTTACTAGTTCTAGTTTTCAGTTGAAAAGAACATGCCTTTAACCCGAAGAATTTAGGTAAACTTGTGGAACCGCCGTAAGTAGTCCTACAATATAGAGTACTACTATACAAGATGTTCTGTTGCCAGATAGTGTACCCCAAAAAAAAACCCATATAAGCTCAAATGCTCAATGATACTTTTTTCAGTCATCCAACCATCCACAACTTTCACTAGTCTACTTAAACTCAAAGGCATTAACGCAATCAAAACCCCATCTTCCCAATTACAACGGGTTTCTTCGGATTATGCCAATGGGTAGCCGAACCAATGATTTATGCTTTATGCTTCCTTCCCACCATGACCATGCACACCACCTGTTTGAAGAAATGTGCAAGAAAGATCGATTGCCAAACTGTGGTTGTACAGCCATCCTGGGCTTTTCATCATCATCATCATCAGTTGTTTTTTGCAATTACAAGTCAGGAAAATCATCAAACCAAAGAAACCTATACCGCCAGGTGACTTGTTATTGGTGGTTATTACAATTAGCTGAGAGAGAATCTAGCTTTGAATTTATTTTGGTAGATAATATATTCATGCTATTATTTAAGTGTTTTGATTGCTGGTGTGTGTTAATTGCATCTTGATGCAATTTTACTGGTACATTGAATTACATTGCCTTCACACTCTCACTCTTGTCTCTCTAGTTTAGTGGACTTTTGTTAGTAAAATTCTTCCTATTCCTCTCCCTTATTAATTGAATTGTCTAGAATATAACATTGAATCAATGGTATCTCTAAGGCTTGGTAATAGACATGGGGGTGGAGTAGCAATAGGTTTATTGATATATAAGGGTGTCTTTTTTTTTTTTTTTTTTTTTTTTTTTTTTTTTTGTTTGTTGTTGTTGTTGTTGTTGTTGATAATTTAGGTTTATTGGTATGAGTATCCTAATGAATTGATGAATACCAAAATTATTGTTAGAACAATTTCTTTCACATATGATGCTCGTTCAAACCCAATTTTATACAGTTATAAGAATATTGGGGTAGCTCAGCTGGTAAGACCTCTGAGAAGTATTCCAGAGGTCCCAGGTTCGAGTCTCCTCAGTGCCATTAGAGGAGTGCCATTAGAGGTTTTCCTGGTCGTTAACTTCAGGGCCATGAGATTGGCCAAGCAAAGCTTGGACACCCATATTATCTAAAAAAAATAAAAATTGCTATGCAGCCAATTATCCTACTGATTTATGACTACCAAAATAGAATGATAAATTATTGGAACTTATTTCCCATTATATATGTTATTGATTGATTTCTCTAAGTGGTGGTAAAATATATATTAGTGGGTACTTTTTGGAGAGTAACACAGTATCTACCTTCATGCCTTTAGAGTCGAGTCCATTGGCTCCCTAGTGTAGATTAACACGTTTCCTCAATCATGAGTTCACAACATCTGCCCCCAAATTTACAAGAGATTATTACATGGTGCGGGACCAATGCTACCACCTCTCACAAAACAAGTGGAGGCATATTTCCAAAAATACTGATAATTTGCATCTTTGTGATTGATTGATGCTTTTGTTATAGGTTGCATATCTATTCCCACTCTTTGCAGTAGTGTACGTGAACAATAATGGATTCAGTGATCATCCGAGAAGTCTACGTAATAATTATACGCTTCATAGTGTTCCCCTTTTTCCACTATGGGAAGAATAAGATTAAGCAGCGGCTTATAGAACCGGTAAAACATGTATTATCCTGCACTTTTAAAACAGGCAAGCATGTCAGGGCCCTTGAATCACAAGTCTTCAAACTTGAGACTAAAATGCAAGAGATTGAGGGTAACGTAAGAAACGCCCAAGCCAATAGAGAAGCTATATCTAAGAGAGTATCCTCGTGGCAGCTTGCCATGCCCAACATCTTGAACAGTCACGAAAACTGAATGACACCGCCGTTAAAGAAATGGCATTTCAATGGACGAAAATATTCGTGTTTGTGCTACAACGATACAAAATTGGTGCAGAAGTGACAAACATGCTGAAGAAAATAGAGGATAAACTCCATGAAGAGAGTTTTGCAATTGATAGAGCAACGATGGCAGAAGAGCCGAGGTATGAATGGCCCAGGCCTATACTTATGAGCCAGATTCTTGAGGACCTGCAGGATGACAGAGTGAGCGTTGTGGGAGTGTATGGTGTGGGTGGGGTTGGAAAGACCACACTTATTGAGAAACTCGTGGTAAAAGCCAAAGAAGATAGTCTTTTCAACACAGTAGCCATGGCTGTGGTATCAGAGAGAGGAGATGTGAAGAGGATCCAGGAAGAAATAGCACGCGGAATTGGCTTCTCACTTGGTCAACCCTGGGATGATCATGAGAGAAAACAGATGTCAGCTGCTCCTGCTCATTATGATGTCACAATTAGGGCAGAGAAGCTATGGGAGAGACTTAATAGAGAGCTGCAAGAGAAGAAGAGGGTCCTCATTTATCTAGACGACATACCGACAGCAAAAAGTTGGGACTTATGCGCATCCATTGGGATCCCAAGCGGCTGCAAAATTGTGTTTTCCACTAGATCCAAATAGGTGCTGTTAAGTCACATGAAGTTCGGCCCTTGAGTGGGGTTCAATCTTTGACTCTATTCTTGAGATTACTCCCATCTGATAATGATCAACACTGCCATGAAGTAACAGCCGGATACTTGAAGGATGTGAGCGAAGAAGTGGCAGGACACTGTAGAGGCCTTCCACTTGCAATAAGAAGTGTGGCAAATGCATTAGCAAATCATGGGGGAGAACGGGATACATGGCTCAAAGTTGAAGAGATATTAGAAGACTGGCCGGATAACATGGATGATTACTTGTTATCCAGAGTACTCCAAGTAATCAGTGGCATGTTTACAGAATTCAGCGATGAGATGATGTCCTTCTTTCGCCTCTGTTGCTTGTTCCCAGGGAATTCGGCAATAGGAGTGGAGGAGCTAATGAGATATGGGATTGGGTTGAACTTGTTCCCTGATGGTCAAACAATAGACAATTCCATAAATACAGGCACTAAATGGGTAACTTGGCTTCAGTCCTTCAATTTGCTCTCGGATAGCAGACAAAGCCCCAGTGACGGAGAGGCTGTCAGAATGCATGACATCATTCGACTTGCAGCCGTATCATTGAAAGGTAAGTGAGTAAAACCTTATGAACGTAACTGCTTTTTAATAGTACTTTATATATGTTCAAGCCATAGCCCATAATACCATAGATACGCACATAAGATCCCTTCTTAAATTAGTTGCTATCTTTTATGATATATTACTTATTCAATAAAATCACTTGATCATCAAGCAAACTAAAGAAGTTTATATACTTTTAATTTTTGTTCTTTAACGGATTCAACGTGAACGTATTGTTTAAAAAAATTAATTCGTGTTCTTAACCAAAACGGATAGGAGGACCATCATTAATAACTGAAGACCCAAATTCTTAATTTGAATCCTCTTAAATTGGTGTGAAGACACTTTACAGTTTAAAGTTTAAAACCCCATCTATAAATCTCTCCCGTTGGCCATAGTTGTTGCTATCAATAACTTATAATGGCCTTATTTTGCACTGGTAGCTGGTTGTAGCTAGTTTTGTCAGCTACTTGTTGCCAACTTCGTCGATAAGTGGCATAAAGGTGGTGATTTAAAAGTTGAACCATCATAAAAGGTGGTTACAGAATTTTTTTATAAGGTGGTTATTGCCAAAAAGCTGATTTTTTAAGGTAATTTTCTACAATATTTTCATAATAATATGTAAATGTAATAAAATAATAATATGCAACAAAATAATAATGTGTAAAAAAATAATACTAGTAGAAATACTACAACAACAACAACAACATTACCCCAGTGCCTTCGAAGAGGCTCCCGCTTAGGCAGGGTAAGGGGGGGTCGGTTGTACGCAACCTTACCCCTGTGAGAGTCTCAAAATTAATAATAATAAACTAATAATATTTGACCACGTGCTATTTAACCTTCATTTTCTCAAAATTTCACCGTTACGCTCATGTTGGCTCCAACGTTTCTCATACATGCCCTTGGAAGTTCATTCCTAGGTATCATCTCTCTTCTTTCCACTAGTCAGATACAATTTGGGTAATGGTAATCGGGTTCGGTTTTGGGATGATGTGTGGAAGGGTAACCTTCCTTTCTCGTCCACATATCCTCGGGTTTATCGGTTGTCCACCCTTCACGGGGCACTTCTTTTTTCTCAGGCGCGGGTGGGTCATGTGACTTACACTTGCACCAATCACCACATGATAGGGAGATGGAGGAACTTGTTTCCCTCCTGAGTGTTCTTGACTCTACTCATCTCGCCTCTAGGGACGACTCTCGGACTTGGATTGGGGATCCTTCTGGGTCTTCTCTTGCAAGTCCTTCCTCTATCGGATTAGCTTTCCCTCACAAGTTCCTCATTTTTGTTTATCCACCTTTATTTTTGTTTATCCACCTTTATTTGGAAGTCTAAGGTTCCATTGCAGGTCCGTGCTTTTGTGTGGACTTAGGTTCTAGGTAAGTTGAACACATATGATATGATGCAACGCCGGAGGCCTGGTTGGTCCCTTTTACCAGGGTTCTGTGTGATGTGTCCCCATGATGGGGAGAATTACTTGCATTCTCACACAAGACATTATGGGATAGGTTGCTGTGTGGGAGAGTTTTGTGTGTCTAGCCACGGTGGGCTGAGTTCTTACAATTACTATTTGTGGCGATGAGGAGGGGCAAGGAGGAAAGGTTGTTGTGGAGATTGGTTGCATGACCATTCTTTGGTGCGTTTGGTTGGAGAGGAATTCAAGGGTTTTCTCCGATGCTGGGAAGACTATTGACTATGTTTGGGATCACGTATACTATTTGGCTTCCCTATGGGCTAAGGCGACGGGGGTCTTTAAGGGTGTTCCACTTATGTTTGTCCACCGCCATTGACGAGATTTGTAGATATTTTTTTTGTTTACGAGTATGCCTTGTCTTCTCATTTTGTATTCTTTAACAATTGATTAATAAAAACATTTCTTATCAAAAATAAAATTGTGCCCATTAAATTAAAAACACCCCCCAAATTGAAATTTCACCCCACTAATTTTCCCTCGCAAATTAAATTCCCTACACCCCCTAACCTAACCTAACCCCACTTAAATTTTTTTTTAAGATAAGTAACCTAACCCCACTTAATTACCATCTTAACATCGTTGCGTAGTGTGTACATGGCCTCGGTGGAGAAATTAGGAGAGAGATGATTGGTTTCCTACTAGATGAGGATGGAGTGGAAGAGGTTCCGCGAGGTGTATAAAGTATGTCGTAGAGACAAATAGAGCCACTTATATTCTTCTTTTGCTCATTAATTATTCGTAGGAATAACATAGTTTTTGGGTTTGGTTCAAATGTTTCATGGTATTGTTGTTTCTGGAATTTAGGTTCAATTTTTGTTTGGAGTCTTTCGGCTATTATCATGGATAGAGAGAAGGGTTATTCAATTGAAGTTATGTGAAAGATTTTTCTTCTTGTTTTTGATTTTGGGAATATTGTCTGGTCTAATTCATTGGGCTTTTGTCTTTAAAGAAGAAATAATGGGAGCATTTGGATATGAAGAATTGTAGTACAGTAGACAAAGGATATTGTTTATTATTTAACAATCTGATTTGGAATGGAAATTTAGTAACGTTTATTTATTTATTTATTTGGCTTGTCTTTAATTTTGCAGTAAGTCTTGTGTGAGACCAACTCACATAAAGATGGGGTCACTATTTAGAAATGTAGGGGTCACTTATAGTGAGCATTGACCCTTGTTTCATTGAAAAGTGACCCCCGTCTTATCAAAAGTTACAGAAAGACCGTCTTATAGAAGTTTTTGTGTTAATTTTGTGGGCAAAACACAAATTGGGTGACAAAATTGAAAAATGAAGGTCAAATAGCACATGGTCAAATGACTGAGGGCAAATCACTGATATCAGTAATGTAACTTGTTTTTTCACCGGGAAATCATTTAAGGTGTGTCGATTGGAGGAAAATGTTTTCAATAGGGGTTTCTGTGCAAATTTGGTTTTAATAGGTGTTTCTTCACAAATTGTCAAACTTAATATGTGGTTCAATAATGATGATGATGACCGTCAATGATGATGACACTGATGAGGTCGATGACCGTCAACAACCACATCTGTGGGCCGGGTGTATGAGGAAGGTTGCAAGGGAAATTTTGGGGGTAAGTTGGGGGAGGAGAGATAAAAAAATTGGGCTAGGACTGGGGAGAGCGGTTGTACGGAAAAAGCCGTTGGTGAGGTTGGCCTCGTATGTGACCTAGGTGGCAATGTTGGGCAATGGTGGTGGCTGGTGGAGGGTGAGGCGAGAGAAAGTATTTCAAAGTTGTAAATGTACTAACATTACTAACGTGAAATTAATGAGGCGTGCGTGGTACATTAAGGCCCACGTTCGATTCCCATCACAATTACTCCGTCCGTCCAAGTTGATTTACCCATTTGTTTTGTGCACGGAAACCAAGAAATTGTGAGATTGGGAAAGCGCTTCCATGTTTACCTATGTTACATGGACTCGGGTACGAGTGTCGGGTACGGGTGAGTAAATTGGGACACGGGGACCTTGTCCTAAATTTGGACACGGGTGAGGGGATCCTTTATTCACGAAATATATATCCTTTTTTTTTCATTTATTTTTAAAGACTTTTGAAATAATAATTTATTTTTAAGTTGAAAAGGAGTGATCAGAGACTCAGAGTACTGTATTTCATTGATTGGGGCCTTAAGTCAAAAGCCAAACTAGTTTTTATTTGACTGTATGGGCCTTAAGTGTCAAGCAGGTAAAAACCTGACTTTAGAATTAAAAGTTCACGTGACCTACTTAAAACCCACGTGAGAGAGAAAAGACACAACAGAGGGTAAAGTGTAAACCCTACTTCTCTCCAACTATTAGCGCCGCTCAGGACTCAGAAGAAATGGAGAAGACGAGAGAGAGAGCAACAATGGCGAAGCGTCAGCGATCCAGCAATGACGAATTACTGACTGCAGTAGCCCCTCTCTCTCCTAAAATCATTTTCGAAGTGAGAAATTGTCGAGAACCTCGCTTTCATCCTTCATACCCACAAATTCCAGATCTGGCTTTAATATCTAACCCTAGATATGAAACTTTAAGCTTTTTCTGTCTCTCTCTTACATGGTGACCAGCCGTGTCAAAGTGCAAAACAGCGAATCGGACTCGTATGCCGCACCCGTATCCGTGTTGTGTCGTGTCAACACGGGTACCAAGCCAAAACTGCCGAGTCCATGTAACAGAGATGTTTACCCCTAAATTATTTGGGCCCTCTCTCGTTTCCCTCCCCTGTCTCCTCCTACCAACCTCACTTTTTCTATTAGGCTTGGAGCTGTTTTGTGAGGGACGATCTCGGCAGTCCAGAGCAATTTTGTGGAGGGTCGCCAAATTCTGGATGTGGCTTTGGTAGCTAACGAGGTGGTAGATAAGGGGCGTCGGTCGAGCTTTTGAAGGGTAGTTTTTAAATTGGATTTTGAGAAGGCTTATGATGTGTGAGGTGGGGGCTCTTGGACCGTGTGATGGATAGAAAAGGGTTTGGAGGGAGGTGGCGTAATTGGATTAGGGGTTTTCTGTCTAATGCTAGTTTCTCTCTTGGGAGTGGTTTTCCTCGTCGCATGGCCTTAGACAGGGACCCTATCTCCTTCTCACTTCACTTTGGTTGTAGATGTCCTTGGGCGGATGTTGGATAGGGATGTAGAGAGGGGGCTTGTTGTTGTTGAGGGTATCTGGGTGGGGCGCGAGAGGGTGTCTGACTCTCATCTTCAGGATGATACTACCTTTCCTTTCGGCTGAGGCTGATGGGTTTAAGCGGGTTCTCACTTTGTTACAAGGTTCTTGAGGTAGTGTCAGCGATGAGGATTAATTTGTTGAAGTGTAGTCTCGCTGGAGTTAATGTTGGGGGGGGGGGGGAGGGGGATGTCTTGGAGTCTTTAGCTAGTCTTGTGGGTTGTCAAGTGCAGCAGTTACCTATTTAGGGGTGCCTCTTGGGGGTAACCCAATCTGAGAACCTGTTGTGTCTAGAGTGGCCAAGCGCTTAGACGGGTGGAAGGGGGTGTCTTTTTCTCTGGAAGGGAGGATAACTATTTTACATTTATGCTTATCTAGTATCCCGCTTTACCACCTCTCTTTGTTTAAGATTCCAGTCAGTGTGGCTGAGAGGTTAATGAGGGATTTCTTGTGATTTGGGGCTTGTGAGGGGAAGAGGGGTCACCTTACTAACCGAAACCATGTATGTCGGCCGAAGATGGAGGGGGCCTGGGTTTTGGTAGGTTGGTGTCCAAGAACATCTCACTAGTGGGTAAATGGTTGTGACGGTTTCCTTTGGAGTCTGACTCCCTATGACACCGGGTTATTAGGATCAAATATGCCTCTCTTTGTCTAAGATTCCAGTCAGTAGGATTGAGAAGTTAACGAGGGATTTCTTGTGGTCCAGGGCTTGTGAGGGGAAGAGGGATCACCTTTTTAGCTGGGACCATATCTGTTTGCCGAAGACGGAGGGGGCCTGGGTTTTGGTAGGTTGGTGTCTAAGAACATCTCACTAGTGGGTAGATGGTTGTGGCGGTTTCCCTTGGAGTCTGACTCCCTATGGTACCGAGTTATCTGGAGCAAATATGGTCTACATCCCAATGGGTGGGACGTCCTTGCTAGTTTTGCTGTCTCCACATGCTTGCCCTTGGAAGTTCATTTCACAGGTGTCAGGTACAATGTGGGTAATGGTTGTCGGTTTTGGTTCTGGGAAGATGTGTGAAAGGGTAATTCGACCTTCTCCACCACATACCCTCGGGTTTATCGGCTGCCCACTCTTCATGAGGCGCCTGCTTGGTGGTTCATGGGATTTACATTTACGCCGACCACCACATGATAGAGAGATAGAGGAAGTTGTCTCACTCCTGAGTGTTCTGAATACTTCTCTCCTAGTCCCTAGTGACGATTCTAGGACTTGGATTGGGGATCCCTCTTTGATCTTCTCTCGCAAGTCCTTCCTCCTTCAACTTAGCCTTCCTTCACAGTTTCCCCCTTTCCCTTTATCCACTTACATTTGGAACTCTAAGGTTCCTTTGAAGGTGCGTTCTTTTGTGTGGACTTTGGTGCCTGGTAGGGTGAACACTTATGATATGTTGCAACCACTGAGACCTAATTGGTCACTTCGACCAAAAATGCGTGTCATGTGTCATCGAGGTGACGAAGATGGTTTGCATTTGTCTGTGTTGTGTGAATTGGCTAGGTCTTTATGGGATAGGTTGGTTTGTGGGGAGACTTTTGTATATCCACAAACTGTGGGCCAATTTTTGTTGATACACTTTTCTGCGATGAGGAGGGGGAATGAGGGTAGGATGTTGTGGTGGTGTGCTTGCATGGCTATCCTTTGGTGCATTTGGTTGGAGGGGAATTCGAGGATTTTCTCCGACGATGGGAAGAATATTGATTATGTCTGGGACCGTATAGTTTACCTAGCCTTACTTTGGGCTAACGCGTCAGGGGCCTTCAAGGGTGTCCCACTTATTGTTCAGCGTCATTGGGGAGATTTGTAGATACTTAGTCTTAACTTTGAGGATGCCTTATCCTCCTTTACTGTATTCGTTCAATTATTGATTAATAAAAAGATTTCTTATCTAAAAAAAGGAATACGGGTACATCAATTAGGGACTGATAGAATATATGTATATTGTATTGACATTTGTGTCTCTTCTCAACCAATTGTCTGGTTTTCAGTTTGATATATTTTACATGGCGCTATCGTGTTTTCTAAGTTTCTAACATTCTACACAGTGAATATTATTTGTTTTTCAATCTCTACATGGAGCCACTATACTTTTGACATGCTCCATATAATGTCCATTTGCTTTGCATAGAGAGTGTTTTCAACGAAATGTCCTATAACCCCTTGCTCAAAGCTGACTATGATCAATTAAAATGACTCTTCGTTCCTCCCCTCATTATTTTATCGTTTTACCTCCTTTGTATTGAGTTCCACCAACTACCTCTTCTCGAGAGTGGCCACCGGAGATTTACCTTCTTACCACCGGTGAGGGGGCTCTGGGAGTCACGGTTCTTTTTGCTTCACAAATTTTAGATTGTTTTTTACGTTTCAATTTACAATTTACAACATGGCGTGTGAATTAGTGTGGATTGGAAAACATTTCGTTTGGTTCGTGTTGATCATCAGTTTTGTGTTACAGAATATGCACGTCGTGACCGTTTCGAGATCATCTTGAGAAGGGAGGAGCTCGACTGGTGGGGGCAGTCGGCGCTGTCGTTGTGGACAGGTAAGGCAGGGGAGAGAGGGATCCTCAAGTGGGTGGCGAGCAGGTATATCTTGGTCTTGAGAATTTCTGTTAACAATGGTGGCCGGTGCTTTTTACTGGAGAAAATTCCTTTCGATGATCGGGCGGCGTCTCTTCGCATACCGGAGGGTGTGAAGGGTACGGGGTGGTCGGCCATGTTGGATACGATTGATAAGGTTAAGGCGCCTGTGACCGCTCCACGACGGCCTCTTGTTCAGGCTCCACGGCCGCCACCTATTCCGGTACCACGCCCGCCACCCTGTTGCAGGAGATGTGGCTCAACGGACATTGAATGGGAGGGCAGGTCACGGCAGGCTCTAGGGGTCTTGGGGGTGGAACGACGAGCGGTGCAGGAGGTGTCTGAGCAGAAGACATTTTCACGCCGTCATTCTCCGGTGAGGAGGCCTAAACGGCTGGGGAAATAATCCTGGCAGGCGCAATTACTCCGCGCGTGATTTTAGGGGGAAGGGCGGTTTTTTTGGGAGGACTGAGTTGGCAGGGAGATACTGCACGTGCAAGTTTCGACAATTTAAAAACAGCACGTGGGCTAGGTGATAAGGGACTGAATGGGCACGGGTTTACCACAAAAAATGGGCCAAAAACTAGGGCTCATTTAAATAAAGGACCAAATAATCAATATGGGGAAAGCACTGGGGCTCATTTAAATAAAGGCCCAAATATTCAGAACGGGGACAGAATTGCAAGTAGGGCTCATTTAATTAATGGCCCAAATGAACATACTGGGGAACGCATTTCTGTGTTCCGGGTCAGGGGCCTGTTCAAAAACAGCAGGGGTTGCGTGGGGATGACAACTTCACACACGCGGCTTCTACAGCTGTCTCCGGCCGCCGGAGTAAACGTGAACTGGAGGCGAATGGCTGGCGAGACATACCTTCGGCGTCGGATTTTGCCGGCGGCTCTAGGGGGCGTGTCGCCTGGCCACGACGGCGACAAAATCGTGTCCCTGCTTCTGTTCAAACTGGGGGTGACGCGGCAGCTCCGGGACCTTCAAATCTGGGGCAGCGGCGTCCGGTGAGTGGTACTGTAAGTGGCGGTGATAGTGGGGGAGGTGTCCCTGTTGTTGCTGGGTTGGGTGTAGAACGTACGGGTGTAGGGGGTGAGGATACGGTGGTGGTCTCGGGGTCGCCGGTGACAGGGGAAGCTGACGGCGGTGCTGGGCAGGATGGCAGGGTTCTGGGGGGTGATGATGTGGGCCAGCCTAGTGGGGAAGGCGCAGTTGTGGCCAGTAAGGGTCAGCCACGCTTGTCAGGTCCTGTGCCTAGGAAGCAGGAGGGTGTTTTCAAGGAGTTGTTTCATGTTGGGTCGTGGTTGGCTGAGATGGGAGTACGGTTTCAGCGAGCGGTCCATCAGGAGGTACCAGTGAGTGATGTTCATGCACGGTTGAGAAGGGATTTAGGGGGGGATTTTGGGGAGTCGGAGTTTGTTGATGAGGAGGATGACTTGTTTTGCTCCTCTGATGATGAGGCTGGTGATGGCTTGCTGTTGACTAGACTTAGGCAGGTTGAAGATAGAGAGATAGGGAGCAGCGAGGGATTTAATCTCTTTAACATGAGAGGAGTTCATGATGGGAGTGCCAGGCGAGCTTCTATGGAGGCGGTTCCTCTGTCTAGCTTCGGGGGCAGAAGGGCGCACTTTCAAGGATCATCCGACTTCCATTCCCTTTTCCTTTTCACCTATACTCTCTCCTATTGTTACTACTAACCAAATTGCACCTGTTAGCTTTATTCCTAACCAGGTTTTCCCTGTTGCTAATCTTTCAGGTGCGAGTTTGGAGGACAATGGTGCTAGTAGGGGCTTGCAATCTGCTGTGTCGCACGATATGGAAGCAAATGATTCTCCGTTGTGCCATGGGGAATCTGACGCCGGTGGGAACATTGTGACTATTTCACCACTGGCAGGTGAGAGAGACGGCCGTAACCCACAGTCTCTCCTTGATGATATGGGTCTTAAAGTGGTCTGTGAGGGGGGGGGATTTAGCTAATGTTCGGTGTCGCCTTTGTGTTTTTCCCAGAAGAGGACCAGGGTTGGGATTAGGGAACTTAGGAGTCTACAGTCTTCTACTATACTTGGGGAGGGGGTTGTTCGTAGGTCTAGGGGTCAATATGGTTTTAAATGAAGATGTTGAGTTGGAATGTTAATGGTTTGGGGAGTGTGGATAAGCGAGGTGTAGTGCGAGAGGTGGTTGGTCGGGCGTCTCCTGATGTTGTGATGTTCCAGGAGACGAAGGTCGAGGGGGTGGATTCTTTTTTTATTCGTAGTCTTTGGGAGGCTGGGTCTAAGGATTGGGTCTCTTTACCTTCAGTTGGGGCGTCCGGGGGTATTATTGTTGTGTGGGATACTCGTTTTGCGTCTCAGGTTGAGGTAAATTATAGTCATTTTACTGTCTCTGTGCTCCTGAGAGTTAGCGGGAGGGGTGATTGGTGGGTGTCCTCTGTTTATGGGCCGTGTAGTGCTGCTGATCGGGAGTCTATGTGGCACGAGCTTGCGGCCTTGTCAGGTTTGTGCTCTCCTAGATGGGTGATTGGGGGCGACTTTAATGTTGTCCGCCATGCTAGGGATAGGCGAGGGCGAGGTTTAACTGAGGGTATGCGGGAGTTTGACTTGTTCATCCGGGAGTCGGCTCTCCGTGATTTGCCTCTTATGAATGGGCAATTTACTTGCGGGGTGAGTGGGAGGCGTAATACGGCGTCTCGCATTGACCGCTTCCTTTTTACTAACGTGTTTGAGGATGAGTTCCCTGAGTTGGTCCAGGAGGTTTTGCCTCGCCCGTGTTCTGATCATTTTCCTATTTTGCTTCATTCTGCCCGTATCAAATGGGGCCCCACCCCTCTTAGGTTTGGGAATATGTGGACTACTCACGCGGATTTTGGTAAGAGTCCAGGAGTGGTGGGCAAATTGTGAGGTTGGGGGATGGAGGGGGTACTGTTTCATGAGGAAGTTGAAGTATGTGAAAGAGCAGTTGAAGATGTGGAATAGGGAAGTTTTTGGGGATGTGAGGGTGAGGAAGGGTGAGATTCTTAGGGAACTTGTGGTTATAGATCAGGCCTTGAGTGTGGAGGGGCACAATGAGGAGCTCTTGAGGAGGAGCGTGGAGTTGAAGAATAGTTTAGAGGAGGCTTTGATGAAGGAGAAGCAAAGTCAGAGGCAGAAGATGAAAGTCCGATGGGCTAAAGAAGGGGATGTGAGTTCTAGATTGTTTCTTAAGGTGGTGAATGGTCGACGACGAAGGAGTTATATTAGGGAGTTGGAGTTAGGGGAGGGGGAGATTGTTTCAGATACTTGATAGGATTAGTGCAAAAATCACGGATTTTTACAAGGGTCTTTTTGCGGAGGAGGTGACGGGAAGGCCTATGATTGAGGGAGTGGAGTGGTCCCCGATTGATCATCAATTTAGGGTCTGGCTTGAGAGGCCTTTTGAGTTGGATGAAATTAGGGAGGCAGTGTTTGGAATGGATGGAGAGAAGGCGCGTGGGCCGGATGGTTTCACTATGGCGTTTTATCAAGACTGTTGGGATGTGGTTAAGGAGGATCTGCTTGGGGTGTTCACTGAGTTCCATGCTACGGGGGTTATTGGGAAGAGTATGAATTCTAACTTCATCACTCTAGTTCCGAAGAAGGATCGTTCTATTAGGGTGACAGACTTTAGGCCTATTAGTTTGGTTACGAGTGTTTATAAGATTATCACTAAGATGTTGTCTCTTAGGCTTGGAGCGGTTTTAGCTGAGACGATTTCGGGGGCGCAGAGTGCCTTTGTAGAGGGGAGACAAATCTTGGATGCTGCTTTGGTGGCTAACGAGGCGGTTGAGGATGGCCGTCGGTCTACTTTTAAGGGAGTGGTGTTCAAGTTGAACTTTGAGAAAGCTTATGACCGGGTGAATTGGGGTTTCTTGGATCGAGTTATGGACAACAAGGGGTTTGGGGGTCGTTGGCGTAAATGGATTAGAGGTTGCCTTTCTAATGCGAGTTTCTCTGGTTAATGGTGCACCTAGGGACTGGTTTTCTTCCTCTCGTGGTCTTAGGCAAGGTGACCCTCTTTCTCCTTTTCTTTTCACCTTGGTTGTTGATGTCCTTGGTAGGATGTTAGATAGGGGTGTTGAGCGGGGGTTGGTAGAGGGTTTCCGGGTTGGTAGGGAGATGGTTTCTGTCTCTCATCTCTAGTTTGGTGATGACACTATTTTGTTCTTGGCTGCAGAGGTTGAGGGGTTTAAGAGGGTGCTCACTCTTTTACAGGTGTGTTTGAGATTGTGTCTGGGATGCGTGTCAATCTGTCCAAGTGTAGCTTAGCAGGGGTGAATGTGGAGGAGGGCTTTCTGGGTACGTTGTCTAGTCTAGCGGGGTGTCAGGTGCAGCAGAGGCCTCTCACCTATTTGGGGGTGCCTCTTGGGGGTAATCCACGGTCAGCTTCTTTTTGGGAGCCAGTTGTCTCCAGAGTGTCTAAGCGCCTTGATGGGTGGAAAGGGGTGTACTTCTCCTTAAGGGGTAGGATCACTATTTTGCAGTATTGTCTTACTAGTATCCCTCTTTATTACCTTTCACTCTTCAAGATGCCGGCTAGCGTTGCTAAGCGGATCGAGAGGATGATGCGGGATTTCCTGTGGTCTGGGGTGGATGGGGGTAAGAGAGACCACCTTGTTAGCTGGGACCATGTTTGTAGACCCTGAGGGGGGTCTGGGTTTCGGGCGGTTGGTGTCTAAGAACATTTCGCTAGTCGGTTGGCGTTTTCCATTGGAGCCCGATTCCCTATGGCACCGAGTAATCAGGAGCAAGTACGGTCTGCAACAGAATGGATGGGATGCCCGTACCAGTAACGTTGTTTCTCATGCTTGCCCTTGGAAGTTTATCTCTCGGGTATCGCCTCTTTTCTTTCCCCTGGTTAGATTTAATGTGGGTAATGGCCAACGGGTAAGGTTCTGGGAGGATGTGTGGAAGGGTGATAACTCTTTTTCTTCCACATATCCTCGGGTTTTTCGGCTGTCCATGCTTCATGAGGCGCCAGTTTTGGACTTCTATTCCGATACGGGTGGCTCATGGGACCTTCACTTACGCCGAGCTCCTCATGATCGTGAGATGGAGGAACTAGTTTCTCTCCTTAGTGATCTAAACACTACTCTTCTTATCCCAAGGGATGACTCCCGGACTTGGGGAGGAGACTCCTCTGGTGTTTTTTCTTGCAAGTCCTTTTTACATCGGCTTAGTCTTCCTTCTCAATTTCCCCACTTCCCTCTTGCTACTTCCATTTGGAAGTCTAGGGTTCCTTTGAAGGTACGTGCCTTTGTGTGGACCTTGGTGTTAGGTAGGGTGAATACGCATGATATGAGACAGCGGCGGAGGCCCGGTTGGTGTTTGTCGCCGGGTTTTTGTGTAATGTGTCGTTATGATTGTGAGGACGGGTTGCATCTGTTTGTGTTGTGTGATTTTGCCAGGATGTTGTGGATAAATTGTCTGGGGGGGAGCATTTTGCGAGCCCGGCTACAGTGGGGCAATTTTTGCAAATGCGCTTTGCTGTTGGTCGGAGGGGGAGAGAGGGTAAATTATGGTGGAGGTGTGCATGTATGGCCATTTTGTGGAGTATTTGGTTGGAGAGGAACTCCAGGATCTTCTCTGCTTCTGGGACAACAGTTGATTGCGTTTGGGATCACATTGTCTACTTAGCGTCGTTGTGGGCGAAGCTGGGGGCTTTAAGGGTGTTCCACTTACACTTGTCCAGTTACACTGGCGAGACTTGTAGATATTTTTTGTTACTATTTGAGGACTTCTTGTCCTCCCCCTTTTGTGTTCTTTCATTGATTGATTAATAAAACTTTTACTTATCTAAAAAAAAAAAAACAAAAAAAACCTCTTCTCGGAACAACGAATTAATTTGTCTCTATAAAGGTATCATAAAAAAGCGTGAACTTAATCGACTGTCACAAGATGTCAATATATCATATTACTGAACTTCAAAAACTAAAACAATGGCTACATCATGATAGTTTACTTTAAAAAACAATTAATGGAAGGTTATGGCATAGTGGATGTCAATTATAGAGTGACACCATGTAGAATCGGTTCTACCAGGTGGAATGTTGAAAAACACGGTGGCACGATGTAGAATTTCCCCTTCAGTTTTCTTTTTTACTTTGTTGAACCTCCAGCAACATATATTTGACATGAACCCCCTTGTTGTTTAATCACTTGTCACAGGTCATCAAGAATATCTGGTGAGAACAGATCCTAGTGCCAAAGACTGGGCAGACCAGCTCAATGAAAAGTATGCCATCTCAGTTGTATTGACATCCCACGGTGTTCAGACATTACCAGGAAGTTTGCAGTGTAGCAAGTTGCGTATTTTATACCTAGAGTGCTGCTCATTCAGAAGCAATTTCTACTTCTTTAACCTTTTCTTTGACCAGATGAAGGGACTCCAAGTTTTGGTTATAAAGAAGGCGTATTTCTGGAAACTGCAATCCCCCTTCCAATCACTGAAGAATCTTAAAACATTATGCCTTGATGGTTGCACAGGTTTAGACTCCTTAATTGGGACACATGTAGACTCCTTAATTGGCAAAAAATTCGGGAATCTAACCAGCCTTGAAATCCTTAGCTTACGGAATTCAGATATTTCCGGGGTACCAGATGGTCTAGGACAGTTGAGTCATCTAAAGGTGTTGGATCTGACCGGCTGCCATAAGCTGCAGGAGAAATTTTCTCTCGAGGTCTTTGGAAAACTCTCCCAATCATTGGAAGGTTTATATATGCTCGGCAGCTTCAACAGATGGAATGAAGATAATGCCGCAAGGCTTGCATCCTTTTCTAAGTTGAAGGTGCTCCAATTGGACATTAAAATTGAGCATCTTCCTGACGAGTTGCCCTTCATCAATGACTCCTTCTGCTTCGCAATCAAAACAGATGCAAAGTGCAACTCCCTTTATTTTAACCGAAATATAAATGGTGACCTAACCCACTGCTATGGATCAAAGCGTAAGGTGTTGGAGCTGCAAAATGTACCCATCACTCATCAAAATGGTATCCCTACTACAACGAAACCAAGTGTGAGGGCATTGTTGAAGAAAGCTCAGGACCTGCAGTTCTACAAGGTGAATGGCCTAGAAAACATGGCGAGCTTGAGACTTAGTAGCTCCAAGAACTGAAAAATCTCACTATTGACAGTTGCAATGACTTGGAATACCTAATTAGACATAGGCATCAGGATGCCTTGTCAGAACTGGATAAGTTGGAGCTAAGAAATTTACCGAGCCTCAAACAGATATACCATCCAGATTATGACTGTCAAAATGCTTTATCCAAATTAACAGCCATGTACATAACTGGCTGCCACCAGTTGAAATGCTTACCACTAGGATCCAAGCCCCAATTTCCGGAAAATCTGAAATCTTTGGTTATTTGGTGCTGCGGCTCAGTGGAAAGAGTTTTCGAAAGTGCAGCTGGAATGGGAGAGGTAGAGCCAAACGAAACTGAGATTGCTCTTCCTTATTTAGAACGCCTCAAAATATGGGGTGCACACAGACTAAAATCCTTCTCTGGTTCTCATGAATCACAATCTTTCTTTAGCAAAAAGGTAAGCTCTTCTTTCGAGTTATAGATTTGTTTGTTTGTCTTTTGTCTCTCTTAGAGCAGAATACCTCTTTCTTTAGACTCGCACAATGATGCAACCTAAAATTAACCTAAACCTATAATATACTCTTGAGTCTTAACCATATGACGACTCGACCTAAAACCGACCAGCCCACCCATTTTCCACCTAAGATCAGCTTCCAGAACTCTAAACTTGCTAAACGAGGTGCACCAACTGACCAATCATTTTAGCAATAAAGCTTGATATATACTAACAGAAATGTCTATATAGCAAAGAAAACGTCTATATATTAGATACATATAGTGAAAGTTTATATTCTACATATATAAAGAAGTACAACCTTAATGGGAGTTGAAGAGAACAACTCTATATACCCACTTAGTAGATCTTGAATCAAATCCTCATTTTTTTCTTTTACTGTTTTGTGTAAATCTCGTAATCATTAGTTAAACAACAATACAAGATATTCATCAGAGCACAATACGGGATTTAAACTTGTTTTTTCAAGTTAGGTCTTGGAATCATTAAGCAACAAATTACACCCACGTGATTGATTAATGATGCTTTTCCCAAGCTAGGGAGAAGGCCATGCTGACTTCCATCATTTGAATTATTGGTTTCAGGATTTGTTATCAGGACTAAAATGCCTGGAGATTGCTAGGGTGCAATTTGAAAATATTTGGGGTAGCGAGATCCAAGAACAGTCCTTCACTAACCTACAGACTCTTCGACTCTCATACTGTACAAGTGTAAGGAGAGTTATTCCATTTTCTCTCCTATCCAACTTGCAGATTCTAAAAGAACTGAACGTATCTTACTGTGACAACCTAGAAGAGATATTTGCTCCTGGTAGAGCTCCTAAAAAAATCTCTCTAAGGGAACTCACCTTGAAATCTTTAGCCCGTCTGACGCGCATAAATCTAACTGATTACATGGTCAAAAACCTATGTTCTGTTTCTATTGGAGGTTGCCCTATTCTAGCATCTTTATTTTCAGCCCAAGTAGCAAAAGCTCTTCAGCAGCTCAAGTACTTGAACGTGACAGATTGTAAGGAATTAGAAGTGGTAGTCGAGGGCTGCCTGGATCTCAAAGAAGATATTGAGCTCCCTCAGCTGCGACAAATAAGGTTATATAACCTAGTCCGCGTTCAGAGCTTTTGCACAAGGTTATGTCACGTTAAGCTTCCAAAGCTGGACTCCTTAGAGATAATTGATTGTCCTGCCTTGGAACAATTCTCCTCAAGACACATGGAAATGGAGGACACCCCAAACCTTCCTTGTGTAAAGTTGTTTAGTGGGAAGAAAATTTGGCTTGAGAAAGGGGGACTTAACCAGACGATCAAAGACTTACATCAACAGGTATGATCCCATGCCCAAATGCATTGACAATTTTCTAAACATTTTGGAGAAAAAGATGTTTAATAGCCTACCCCCCAGTCCCCACCCCCTGGGAAAAAAAGAAAATATATACAAAACCTTCAAGTTAATAACATTTCCCCTTGTATCTATATGGGATGCTACGTTTTAAAATTACTTAACGATTTAACATGCTATTGATTGCTTCCCTGCTAAATCAAGCTGAATGTTGAGCACAGTTGTTTGTATAGTTAAATCATTGTTGCTTATGGATTGTTTCTTCAATAAGCAGGCTTCTGCCAATGAAGACCAGTCCCAGGCCGAAAAAGTAGCGAAAGATGCTGAGACTGAGTTTTGCGACATCAAGAAAGATATGCGGGACTCTTACACAGATAGACGTATATACTCTGATCCCGAGGAGTACCAGGAATTCATGGACAAAATCCTTCAGCTGCTTGATAAAATAAAGACTTTTAAGGTAATAATCGAATCATAATCTCACTTACCATTTTAATGTTTATTTGTTTTTTAATTTTCTTGACAACGAATTTGATTGATTGCCTAATAATTTTTGTCTATTGGAAGATGAATATGGCGTCTTTTGTAGGAAAAAAAATGTTTTAAGCTATAGTAAAAATATGTACTAAAAATACTTCTATAGCTAATTTAATTTAAGTTGTAGTGAAAATTGATCAGCCACAAGGACAAGAAGATGGATAAGAGCATCTTCTGAGAAGACATATATCACTGCTCTTGATGAGTATGGAGCAAAATTAATAGCTCCCTAGGCATATGCCTCCTGCAATGCACGAGCTATCTATCTATATAGAAGCATTGGTACGAAACAATGTCAGTCATTAATTGAATGTTTAATCTCAACTCTACATTTTGTGCATAACGCCCCAACTATTACTGTTATATCTTTCTAGTGGCCTCCATTCTACCTTGTGGGGTCTTTTCACCTAATTCGTTGAAAATAAATCTTTTAAAGTTAAAAGATGGCATGTAATGTTCCTATAGTTCTTAGGTTTGAGCCTCCTCATGGCCACTAGAAGTTTCCCTAGAGTTACTAGGTTTGAGCCTCCTCATGGCCATGAAAATAGTCAGGTAAAGGCCGGATACCCACGTTATCTAAAAAGAAATATGGCGTGGGATGTTACTTAAATAGTTAAATGGCTCATGTGGTTCACATGACGTTAAATATAACCTGGGTATTGACATTGAAGACAACAAACACTTTGCGATTTTGAAAGGTGATTTTCTAGGTGGGTGGCTTGTTTGATTTAGTAAAAGCGCAATTTGGTGAAAACCACCTAAAAAGTTCCACTTTTTGTCCAGTACCCTCTGAGTTATTGTTATTTGTTCAGTACCACCTTAAAAGTTGATTCCGCCATGTGCGTCACCCCTTAAGTGATTTCAGGGCCAAATTCCTTAATTTTCTTCCCGTTTTGCCCTCACTTGTGCAGCACATGTCAAGATGTCTACTTGAATTAAAGCTCAACAAAATAAATATTCAGCTTTTAATTTTTCTTGGCTCCCCATTCATGGCCTCCCCTTCTCCCTAATTCCCCAATTCACAATTCCCCCTAATTTTCTCTCTTCTCACCATCCATGGCTTCCCCTTCTCCCTCCTCACCACCTCTCAAACTAGAAGACACCTCCCCCTTCACTCCACAACAACCACCATCTCCACCAACAGCAACCCCACTCTCTCTCCTAATCCCCATCACCACCACCACCACCACCACAACCACCACTCTCTCCACCTCTCGTTGCTTCCCCATCATCGGTTTTCCTCGTCTTGGGTACTGAGGCAAAGGGGTAAATAAATGGATTCCTCATCATCGGTTTTCCTTCTCTTAGGTCTACTTTTATTGAGGCAAAAAGGAAAAGAAAAGAGTCGATGTTTATTAACATGGATCTCCAAATATCGCGCTCACAGATGGAGATGGTGGATGGAGAAATGTTAACAATGGCAAAGAAGAAGAATGGGGAAGAATGGAGAAGAATGGAGAGGAAGAATGGCAGAGAGGAATAATGGGGAATGGCGTGTTTTTAAGTGGGATTGGGGAGGGGAATTAGTTTGTTAAAAATTAATTAATTAATTAAAGGGTCAAATCAGTGTTTAATTTGGTCAAATAGGGGTAGTTCATTTAAGTAGACATGTGCTGCACACGTGAGGGTAAAACGGGAAGAAAAGTAAGGAATTTGGCCCGGAAATCACTTAAGGGGTGACTCACAGGGCGGAATCAACTTTTAAGGTGGTACTGAACAAATAGCAACAATTCAGTGAGTACTGGACAAAAAGTGAAACTTTTCAGGTAGTTTTCACCAAATTGCGCTTAGTAAAACAAAGAAATGGGAGTATGAAATGTTGTGTAACTTCTCCCATTATATGTTTTCGTTGAACTAAAGACACTAGTTATATTAATTACTCTCTTCGTCCTACAAAAATCTTGTTTTTCTTTTTAGGTTGTCACACTAAAGTTTTACCATTTCCATGATACTTTCAACTGCTCGAATGACTTAAATACCCCCTTGGTTTCCCACCCAACTCCTTAAATTCCCCTCTCTCTCTACTCCATTTACTCTCTCGTATCTCCTCACTTCAATGGCACCTCCCCACCCTCACCACCAGTCCACCACTAGAAAAACCCAACCCCATTCCCGCCACCTCCAGAAAACCCGAACCCTCATCCCCCCACCCTCACCACCAGTCCGCCACAAAGCAAAAGATATAGAAACCCCTATTTCAAACTAATGGATTGGTAATTTGGCCATATTATTTTGATTATTTATTGATTTAAGGGACTCCTTATGCACATTAATCTTAGACAACAAATATATTTGAGATAAATTGAGTATTTGTATATCATTTTATCCCTAGTTGTATTTGATTTTTACAGGACAAAAACAGTACTTCAATAAATGTAGGAAGAAAATTAAAGTCAACCAAGAAAGGGTTGGAGGCTTTATTAAGGGAACTTAACTCCTGAATAGTCGCTGGAAACTTGAAGGTGAAAGTTGGCATTGCCTAACAGTACAGTGCTAATTACCTAATGGGGCGACGGGGTCGCGCGAGGCCATCAGATGAGTCGCCATCCGGCAGCAACTTCGTAAGTGGCTTGGACAGGGCTCGAAGGTGGTGATGGGAAGGTGGAGACCGAAGAGAGAGTATTGAAAGAGCTGCAAAGACAAAGTCATACATGATATCACAAGCTCACAGCTTATAGGGGGAGTGGTGTATACGTAGGTCTTCCTGGTGGTCCGTCAACGTCGTAATCAAGCGACCATGATGGCAAGCGACGCTACCGGGTTTGTTTGGCAAGTGAGGAGAAAAAGGGCCTGATAGGGAGGAGGAAAATTGCTTATCATATTGTTTTGCGTTTTGTTTATGTTTTGGTGGTGTTTGAATTCAGACATTTCATCAGAGTACTAGGTAAAACATATTTGTTCTATGCACAGATCTTGTTCCTTGTACCAAAAAAAATAGAATGTGTCATGTTCCTGGTCAAAAGCATTCCCTCCATCCGGATTCAATTGCCCCAATAGTTATTTTGGGATGTCAGGAAATATAGCCGCATTGCTTATATGTTAATAAGCTTTGCTTGAGTTCCTAAGCCAAATACGTAGTTCCTAACCCGTAGTTGTGAAATGTTAAAAGAGAAAAGAAAATAGTTAGAATGTTGCTAACGAAAGCTAGTTGTAGTTATTGTTGCGGGTTGGAACTTAGAAGTTAGTATGGATAGCTTTACAAAATTCTTCATAGCTATAAATTGAAAATGATAACTTTTTTGGTTTTTTTTTGGAAAGTAACTTTTTTGGTTTGCTCGTAATAAAGTTGAGTTTGTTGATGTCGTGGCGTTAGTGTCGCAACTTAATGGATCAATTTGTGAAGGGTAAACTTGTGGTACCAATTTATTTATTGATTTTTCAAAAGACAAGATAATCAGGTAACTCGATCATGTGGTTAACTTAAAGTGTCATTCACCAACAATATGGTAAGGGACTGACCATGACAATTAATTTGACCAAGAAAGTAACTTATAACAGATATTACCAAAATACTACAGCCTTAGCTTCACGGAACCAATGAACCACATCAAGTTGTCAAAAAAGTAAACATCTTTCTTCGTATCAATAATGACTTTTTAAATACTAATCCCTTTCAAATGAGATACACCTACAAAATTCAACTTTATTACGAGCAAACCAAAAAATTCCACCAATTCATGATGAAGAGCATGAGCTCTAAAATCTTATCACGCACACTAAAGATATGTTTGACACGAACAACTAACTTTTCAATAAAAGTTAAAGCTTGAAACTAGTTTTTCAGCTCTTAGGGCATGTTCTTTTCAACTGGTTTTCAGTTTTGTCCAATTTTCTCCAGTTTTGCCCAGTTTTCTCCAGTTACCAGTTACAAAGTACAGTTTTGTCCAGTTTCAACAAACAATAATAATAATAATAATAATAATAATAATAATAATAATAATAATAATAATAATTATTATTATTATTATTATTATTATTATTATTAATACCAATTATTAATATCATAATAATAAATAATAATAATAATAATAATAATAATAATAAGTGTTATTATTATAATTGATATTATTATTATTATTATTATTATTATTATTATTATTATTATTATTATTATTATTATTATTATTATTATTACGATGATTATTATTATTTTAGTTATTACTATTATTATTATAATAATAATACTAATAATAGTAAAACAAAAATAATAATAATACTATTTATTAATATTTATAATAATAATAAGAATAATAAAATAATAATAATAATAATAATAATAATATTCTTATTATTATTAATATTGTTGATATTATTATTATTAATTATTATTATTATTATTATTATTATTATTATTGATATTATTATTATTTATTATTTATTATTTATTATTATTATTATTATTATTATTATTATTATTATTATTATTATTAATTAGTAGTAGTGAAAATTAAACAATTTTCAGTTTCTCCCAGTTTTTTCCAGTTTCTCCCAGTTTGACCCAGTTTTCCCTAGTTTCTCCCAATTACCAGTTAGACTTCCCAGTTTTCACCAGTTTTGTCCAGTTTCTCCCAGTTACCAGTTCCAGTTTCCAGTTGAAAAGAACTAGCCCTTAGCTACCAAACATTTTATGAGATTATTTTCAATTTGTAGTTACAATTATGTACAACTAATTTTGTGAAGCTATTCATACTAGCTTTTGGCAACTACAACTACAACTAATTTATTCGCTTTTCTAGCAACTTTTAAGTATTTTCTACTGTTTTCTTTCATCTTTTAACATTGCAGTTTCACAATTACAATTAATTTTGCCAAGCGTAGCCCAAGACCTTTAATATAAAGAAAGCAAAGGGCTAATTGCACATTTAATTTATTCTTAACGGATAAATGCTTTGCACCTCATCTATAGTTTACATAAATGTTGAACTCTCGGAAACAAAGACGAAAATTGTCTTTATAATTTTAATTGCAAAAGTCACATTCTTCACTAACAAAAACTTTACTTTTCTAAAGCTTGTGTTTTGTATGTATTCAATCCATCTAGGCACAATTCCAGGGAAAAAATGTAGATCTTATAACAGATATGAACGACAAGTCTTGTGTGAGACCAACTCATAAAAAATTAGGGGTCACTTTTTAGAAATGTAGGGGTCACTCATGGTGAGCAGTGACCCTTGTGTCATTGAAAAGTGACCATCGTCTCACCAAAAGTTACAAAAAGACCGTCTTATAGAAGTTTTTGTGTACAAACTAATAATAATAATAATAATAATAATAATAATTTTCATCAATAATTTTCATGATAATTAATTACTGTATTATTAATTATTATTGAAATTAAAAATAAAAATAAAATTAAAATTAAAATTTAGATTTAAATTAAAATTAAAATTAAAATTAAAATTAAAACTATTATTATTGGTAACTTCAGCTGGCTGCCTGGCTTGGCTGACTCTTTTCTTCCATCTGGTTGCGCCAGCCAGGAGGGAAATCAAAACGATGAATATTTGATCCATACTTTTCAATTCTCATCTCTCTGGATCATACTGTTTATCACTTTCTCTCTCCTTTGCTCCACCAATTCCTACCAATACCTTACTATACCATCAGATCACTTAACTCTTCAGGTGAGTCTCTGTCTTTGTAATTTCAATTGAAATTCATTCACATAATTAATGCTACATTTTCTCAAAAATCCCTCCTTTACATAATGTAGATCCAGTCCATCATTACCCTCTCTGAATTTTATTTTTTTGATTTTTGCAGTTTCAAATTCTCTAAGGATCTCATTTTCATGATTTGATCCACAAACCCTATCGAATACGAAATGCAAGCACCCGAAATTTCGAGGAGATTTTCATTCTTTGGTTTTGGCGATTCAAGCAATAAACTTGAACCAAAGAGCTCAATTTCTAGGGTTAGAGAAGTTGAAGAATTAGCCCCAATTTTGAAGCTTCAAACTGATAAGAATGTGTATAGGCCTGGTGATGAGGTTTTAGTGACTATTGAGCTTCAAAACCCTCGTGATTCGACGTATTCAAATGAGATTACAAGCAGTTATGAGCGTTCCCTTTTGGTTGAAAGACTTAGTTTTGAGCTTAAAGGGGTTGAGAAGTTGGATACTCAATGGTTTACTACTCAAAAACCGATGCCCGGGTTGAAACAACGGCGAGGTTTGCTCTCTTTATCCCATTGTAGGGACTTATATTTGTTGGGGTATTGCTTATTTGGATAATGCATTTTTTGGGTTGGTTGCTTGTAATTAAAGTTTGATGCTTTTTCCGTGTTTTTGGACCGCCCAGGTTGTTGTGAATGTTTGAATTAAGTAGAACTTTGATTTGCGCAGTAGGTCTAAAAATAAGTTAGTTTGTGATGAAGCTAGTTTGGAATAATGGAAATAGGGAATGATGGAGGAAAATGTGGTTGTTACTTATTTGCACTTGCCTTTTTACTAATTTAAACTTGGTTTTGTCATCTCAGGGGAGCATGTTTTCTTGGATTCTTCAACGATGTCATTAGTTTCGAATCAAATTATTTCATCAGGGGGCACAAAGAAGTGTGAGTTCATTTGTTTACAGATAGTTAGATGATTGCAATTGTTTGATTGATTTATTTTCATACTTCCCATGTCAATTGAATAGCATGTACTTGCTTTTTCCCACCTTTAAAGAGTTTTGATGTATAATTTTGTAGAACTTCCTATAGGCTGGGTATAAGCTGATATGGCTACGCAGGGAGGGGGAAGTTAGGCATTAGGGAGCGCCATATATAGAGGGTGAAAAGTTTAGTATTCAAGGATCACACCTGTCTGAGGTATTTGTGCTTCGTGCGTTATGAATGATGATTGGATTTGTGATAGTTTGAGGAAATGGAGGCAAAAACTTTTTGTTTTTTTAGATAACATGGGTACCCGGGCTTTGCCCGACTAATCCCATGGGCCCTGAAGTTAAAATTGGAGAAGAAACTTGACAGAGAAGTGAAGAAGAAACTGAGGAAGTGAGATATAACAAAAAGAATAGAAAACGAGATAAAGGAAAGAGAGAAGCAATTTTGGGAAACTTCCAACATTTTGGGGAAGAGAGAAACTAGAAAAAAGGGGGGTTAGAGTAGAGAGTAATGGCTGTTGTATTATCTTGTAATGATCCATTCAACATTTTTTTGCCTTATATTGACTCGCTAACAATGGTATCAGCTCCTATCATCCTATGAGCTCATTATCTACTATCTGACAATCTCGTATTTAAATTGTACAGCCTTAGCTATCATACTAATACTAAATGCATTACTGCTTCATAAATCATAAGACTCATTGACTTGCATTTTTGCTCCAGTGCTTCTGTTTCCCATGATTTCATCTCCCTGGTGTAGTGGTGCTCTTTGTTTTGCTCAATACCAGGATGCCTGTGAATTGAGTGCCTTTGCTATGTCCGCAATGTAATTTGAGTGCCTTTGCTAAGTCGAAGTCACTGTCAGTTTTTAATGAGATTCCTGATTATGGAAACAACCATCTCGCTTGTTCATATAAGATCATTCTTGAATAGAAAGTTTGATTTACGCTTAATTTTTTATAAAGTAATAGTAATCTTTGTTTGGTAAAAAATTGAGCATTCTTCAGTTGACACTTTATTTTTCTGCTTATGCTAATATCTTATTAGAAAATTTTCTCTGCAGATGTCGTTCGTACAGTTTTGCCCAGCGTGATGCCACCATCGTACAGGGGTACAACAATTCGATACTTATACTATCTTAGAAGTGCTTTATCTGGACAGTGGTTGATATTGGAAAATGGCCATGCTGATGGAGATATGATCAAGAATGTTACGGGGGTGGTTAGTTTCTATTATCTTTTTTCTTAATTAGATTTTATTGAGGTTGTTGGCCTAAGCACCAAGAGTTTGAAAGTGATGTACAGCTACTCCATCCTTATGGACTTCGTTAAAAAGTTGCAGTTGGACTAAAAGGAGGCTACTCAGACTAGGATCCTATTCAAACAAGACTAGATTCCTAGGTATCTCTTTAAACCAAACTAGATTCGAAAAAATTCATTGCTCTTTGAACAAGCTTCTAAATCAAAATTATGAAGTTATTCGTCCAAATTAGAGAATACAAAGTTCTCTTGTTTTTGCTTGACGTAGATGAGCATTTAGGGTTAGATTTTGTTTTAGTGTCAATCCTATCCCATTAGACTTTTATCAGAAGGTAAAAGTATTCATTACCAAAATCGAAACTGCGCTGTAAAAGCATGTTAGATCCACAAGCAAAAAAGCACTCAACAAATAATATTCTTTCTTTTAGGGAAAAAGCCCTCAACTAAAAAAAGGAGACAATACCATACTCTACTCCTGCAAACCAGTGGCCCACCAAGCCTCATGAAGGAGAAGGCTACAAGTTCTACAAGGAAAGACCTCAGCAGCGCCTTGTTTTTCTTTTTTTAGGTAAAATAGTTTTTGTCAAGAATATGAACTGTACAAACACTGAGGAGGAGCAGGAGGAGTAGGAGTTTGTTATCTAAAACTCAGTGGAAAGCTTAAACACTTCATTAACATTAGCTATATTCTCGGGAAAACCCCACCAGCATGACGCCAAAGATAACCATTGAGACCACCCTGTTCCACATTGAATAAAGATTGGGAACGATTTCGAAAGATACCCATTCAGTGGGTGTTCCCTTCAAGGCTTCAAGTGTTGGGGAATTCATGCAGATGTGATTTTTAGGCTCCGGAGGTGGAAAGGAGAAGAAGTTGTTGTGGCGTAATGTTTATTTTGCAATGGTCTGGTGCATTTAGTTAGAGAGGAATGCATGGGTGTTCACTGAGAAGTCTGTTCCGCCCTTGTTGTTGTGAGTGAAGATCACCTATTCAGCTTCTTTATGGACTAGAGCTGTGGGGGCTTTTTAGGGGTTATACTATTAGTGAGGTCCATCAGCAGTGTTTTTATTTGTAATTGCTTTACTGTAGAGGATACCTTGTCCTCTTATGCTGTAGACTTGAATCTTCATTAATATACTTTTTCTTTATCTAAAAACAATTTCAAAATCTTCTATTGTTTCCTCTTTAATAAAAAAAAAGCCCACTGAACAGCCAAATAAGATGAAAGCAACAGCTTCCTTCTGCTTGTATCTCCCAAAGCTTACTTAGCCAACCAATAAATGTGCCAGTACAGAATGGACAGAGTCCCCATCTGTTCCCAGAAGCCACAACCTCAAATAGACGCAAAAGCAAGTAATTTGATGAACCGCCACTCTCCCACTGCCAAGACACAAAGCACACATGTGCAGAGACTTTTTTTTTTGTTTTAGTTTTCTTTCACCTTCTCTCTTTTCCTTTTCCTTTCCCTCTTTCTTTTCCCCTTCTGGGATCGTCGGGGGGAGGGGGGGGGATGAGGCTGTCGGTCTTTCAAGTAGACAGATGGAACAAGCATCCCTATCCAACAATTAAGCCAGAACATACTCTGAATATCCGCTTAAACATACAATTAGCTTATGGAGCAAGTCATAACTATAAACCCTACAAAATAGTGATTTGCATCTGCCTCACCAAGCGGATCATAAATATAATCTTTTCATTTGAAATCCTGTGTGCTAACACACTTTTCTCAGTTTAGTTTTTTTGATTGCTAATCTAAGTTTCAACTCGCGATACCACTTCTTGAGGAGTGTCATCTCCTCACCTGGATTCTTCACCAAATTTAACAAAGCACTCCAAACTTATGGAAAATCACACATGCAGTATAGCTAATTGCAGATTTTTTTTCCTCTATACATCAACATTATCAACATTACCCCAGTGCCTCCAAAGAGGCTCCCGCCTAGGCAGGGTAAGGGGGGGTCGGTTGTACGCAGCCTTACCCCTGTGAGAGTCTCGCAGAGAGGCTGTTTCCGTTTGACCCGAGATTCGAAGTGCGACGACCATCGGCAACTTCACAATAAATAAGAAGTGCCGACAGTTTTATGAGCCATTTTGCTTTAGTCCATTACATTCTGAAGCCAAGAAGTAGAGAAGCTTTTGGCTCCACTGGAAATTGTGGACAATTTTTTTCCTCTATACCACACAACAAAAACAGGTGAACCTTGTCCCAATATAAGAAAAATAAGCCCTAGTAAGCAACTTATCCCACTAGCGAGCCATAAAAGAAAGGGTTGCCTAGGCATAGAGAACTCACTCCAATAAAGTCTGGACCACTTACTCTACGCATTCTGCTGAAACAAATGCTGAAGTTCACTGGTCAGGATGTTACTCCCTTCTGAAGCTTTTTGCTAAACCAAGGTAGCCCTTCCGTCAGAACCAGGTGACCAACAAACCAACTATTGATTAAGAAGTTGCATCCACAGTATTCCAGACCCATGAGCGTTTTTTTTTTACTGCTTAGTGTCTCAGACTTTCAGCCCATAGAGTCGCATAAGTGTTTGTTCATCTATGTCTTATAGCTGTATCATGGTGTTACACTTCTTTTTTTTAAAGGTGTAGCTACTCTAGTTTCGACCTGCCTAATCAAATATCTGGCTTCCTTTCATTATATTCCATTCCATCGAAGTGATTGAAATTGTGTTATTCTGCAAATTATCCTCTTTTAGGACTATCTAATAGGAAATTCGATCAGTGAGATACGTGTCTGCACATCGATATTTAATTCTCGGCACTTTAGTTTGGGATGTGCGTGTCTAAAGAAACTCTGGTTACTTGCGTGTTCTGTCGTTGTAAATTTGACGGAATTTAAATGTACCAAACTTCAATTTATAGGAAGCTCGTGTTCCATTGCAAGTATGGGTTACCCAAAAGGCGAGTGGGTTACTAGTTGAAGAAAGCCAAGTTGATGGTAAGTTCCCTAGTCCATTTTCTTTTCTCTTGCTTTGCTGTCTACTCCAGTGGTGATGAATTGATGATCACATATCCCTGTCTGATTGATCAGTATGGCGTATGCACAGACCTAAATTTTTTCAAGAAAAATTATGTTGCTTTTAGGATATGTATTTCAGGTCACAGCTTGAGAATTCATAGATAATTTTGCTACAGATGTTACGTAATTCCATTATATTTTGTAGCAAACCTACTCATGGCATGATCTGCACAAAAAGTTATGGTTAAGACTCAACTTATTAGGAGAATCTTGTGAATATTAAATAAGAATTTCATATATTCTTTTTTCTATGAGTGGGATATGATAACTGAATATTATCTGGAAAATGTTGCCTTCCTTACATAGAAGCAAATTAAGAGGCCAAATCATGCATCATCCAAGTGACAATTTAAGAAAAAGCATACGGGACATAGCCAATACATGATTTTGAGGAAACAGTTTTCTTCTATAAAAAAGAAACCCTTGGGTACCATTGTGAGTTGCTACTATCATCATCATCGGTTTGCTTGAGAGGTCAACCTCTGTCTATGTCTTCTATTTTCGCTCGAATATGCTTCTGTGTCCGCTTTTACCATTTCTGGAGAAATTAAGTTACCTGAAACAGTCTTTCTAAGTTTATTTTCTTCATGCCTCAACTCTTCCTCTTTTGTTTTTCCCTTGTAGCCTATCATCCATGAATAAATGTAAAACTCTTGGTCAATTGAGTTACATCCTTCTGGAGCTTGTTGGAAAAGAATGTTTTTTTTAATGTTTGCACTTTCAGTTTCTACAAAATTGAAGTTATTTGCCTGTAAAGTGTAAAGCAGCTATTTTATCTTGAATTTAAATGCGCGTAATGAATAAAATAATTTTATAATATTAACCTTTTAACATTTGAAATGTCTGTAGGGTTTGTTCCTAATGAAACCACCCAAACAGATATATATTGGAAAGAGATGGACGGGGATTCGGAGTGGGTAAGCTGTTGATTCATGGCTTTCATATTAATTTGTTTTTACAAGGCAATTCTCGTAGTAAATTTCCTGATGCTTAGTTGCTTTGGCAAATTTTTTTGGTTGGGCTGACATAATTCTGTAAAGGCTAGGGCTAATGAAATATATGACGGAGCTGAGGAAGGTTACGATAGCTCAAGGGACGAAATCTCATCTCTTTCTTCATATAATCCCTCAAGAGAAAGTCTTCACAAGGCTTTCGGCAGCTCATTATCTCTCCAGGGATCTACATCAAGGTCCTTTAGAGAACCTTTGCATGCAGAAGTTGATGAAGTCCTACACAATTCAAGTGGGGGTAAGTGGAGTAGCTGATTTCTTATAAGTATTGCATGTGCTTGCTGTGCTAGTACTGTTAAGTAGTTTGATGAGTCAAATCAGTGTGTTTGAGCAAGGTTCTCTTTTCATCTTCAGATATTTTATCATCCAACACTCCTTCAGCTGTTATCTCACCAAGTCAGCAAAGAAGATACTCCAGACCTTTCGCTAAAGATGACGATGGGAAGGAGGTGTCTTCTCCGACAGGACCGTCAGAATCTGTTGCATGTAATTATCACTCTCTCGTCATCTCCAACATATTGGTTTTAGGAACCTGTTTTGCTACATCTTCTAATTAGATCCTAACATTCTCTGCAGCAGAAGGCTATATTCGAGGCAGATCTTATAACATCAAGCTTGATGATCAAGTTCTGCTCAAATTCTCACCAAAGAAGTCAGATTCAAACTATTATTTCAGTGATACGGTAATTTTTTTGGACAAGCAGAGTCACATCCTAGTTTTCTCCTACAAATATGTTATTAACACTTTGCTGACAGATAGGTGGGACACTTACTTTCTTTCATGAAGAAGGAACGAGAAGGTGCCTCGAGGTAAGCTACATCTTGCATGACCCCGCCCTCCAAAAAAATAACAGAAATAAAAAATGGAAATGAAATGCCAAAATGGTTTAGTTGGTACGTGTTTTTGTCTATGCTTGCTGTTGTTTACTTTAGCCTGGTTGTCCAGGTCTCAATTACCTTGGAGATATTGGAGACAGTGAATCGACGTTTTGTACATCCATCTCGTAGGAACTCCCCCACAATTACGAAGGTGAATCTGCTTCTCTGAGACATCTCATACTTGTTGTAATTGCATGTATAAATAAGCATATTTTTAGGTAAGGAAAAAGTTTGTATTGACGAAGAAGCCAATTTACAGCAAGAGAGAGGACTTTCTGCTTCAGCATGTATAAGTAAGCATAGTTGTTAAGTATCTGCTTCAGCTATATATTAGGCCTTTCTGGTTTTTATTCCTTGAACTTGAAGAGATCGAAGAACTTGCTTGTTCTTGACATACATGTTATCTTTTCTGGGCCATGATTGCTTGTCTGAACTTTGAGTTGATTCCAGAACAACTGAAATGTTTCAGGAGTCTATCCTTCGCAAAAATTTATATGAAAATTTCCCGGTTGACAACATTATTTGGAAGGCGAAGGTGCCTCTTAAGGTCCGGGCATTTGCGTGGACTGTAGCTTTGGATAGGATTAATACAAATGATTTGCACCAAAGACGGAGGCCTGGGACTATGTTATCACCGGATATTTGTATCCTTTATAGGGCAAGTAGAGAAATAGCAACACATGTTTTCTTTTTTTGCGATGCGGCGCGTTACCTTTGGGGTAGGATGTTTGGTGTGCTTGGGGAGAGGTGAGTGTTTCCTGCTACTGTGGTGCAGTTTTTACAGATTTGTTTTCTGGGTCTTTGGGGAAGGAAGGACAGGAGGCTGCTGTGGCGTTGTGCAGTGTTCGCAGTATTCTTGTGCATTTGGTTGGAGAGGAATGCAAGGGTGTTCAATGGAGTTTCTGTTTCACTTGGGATGCTTTGGGATAGAGTTACATATTTAGCATCGTTATGGGCTAAAGCTGCAAGAGCGTTTCGGAGCTACACTACTACTGAAATTCAGCTGAATTGGGCGAATTTGTAAATTGTTTGAGAGGATGCCTTGTCATCTTATGCTCTATGACATTCTTTAAATATGTATCAATATACTTTGTTTTTACTCTAAAAGAAAAAATTAGTTTAATGCAGAAAACCACTTTTAAGAGACTTGTTGTTTTCTTGTCAATCGTAGCAAAAGTTAATATTGGTGTTTACTCCCTTCATACCAGCCAGCAGTCTTTTTATGGGGGAGTTTCCGTCTTTATTGTAGTCTTAATATTCTCTTACTTTAGCGGATTTGCCAAATGATTGATGGTCCTAGGCTACCTGCCTATTTATTTATTTATTTATTCATTTTTACTCTTTCCATGATTGATGGATTGTCAATGGTGCCTTTATGAATATCTAGATGAAAATAGACGTCTTAAGGAGTGTAGATATTCATTTGAACATGTATCCCTGAAGCTAACTATTGCTATGATCTATGAGTCTGAGTGTATGACCAATCACATCGCTTGGGGATGTGAGATTGTTGTCAGTATATAATGGATGATGGAAGGATATTAATGGCTTTGGAATGCCTCAGGACTACGATTTAAAATGCTTACAAAAAGTGGAGGAATCTTACCCTCTTGTCCCTTGCTTGTCTCTTCCTTCCTCAATTTTTATCCTTTTTTTTTTCTTTTGGTTGTTATCTTGAACGTCATCCCCCTCCCCCCATGCAACTAATGGCGATTTTTCATCATACATGGTGTTGCCCACTTGCCCGTAAAAAGGCCTACAACCACAACAAACCCATAAAAAGCTCTGAATTGCAAAATCCGTGATTTTATTTAAAGAAGCTGTATGTTTGCGTTTACTTCAATAACTTATCTTCTGGCTGTGTGGTTAATCATTCAAAACTTTAATTGGTCTAACGATGGTTGTAATGTGATTTGTATTGTGAATATGGTTATCAAACAAAGGAATTGTTTGGATGGACCATTTAGGGAAGAATCCATTATTTATAGTAGGATATTTGCTCATGCTCTGTTCATTTTGGTTTGTCCAGAAAATACTTTCAGCAGAGTCTAAAGTGACTATGGCATTGTGTTGCATCTCTTCTGTGAAACAACAATGTTTTTCATGTGTGTTTGTTTTGTTTTGTGAATATTGATAGGTTCACAGTGATCATCATGAGGTTGTTGCTGATATACTGCAGACAAACTTTCTGTTCTCCGTTCCCATGGATGGGCCGATGTCATTTTCGACTCCTCATGTATCTGTTCAATGGGCTCTGCGGTTTGAATTCTTCACCACCCCAAGGAATGTGGACTGGAGCAGGTACGACTATCAGTTATGTTGCTGATATAATATTCCATTTGCTGTTAGGCCGCAAAACTACTTATGTTTTATACTTTCGTTTAAAGAACTCCATATATCCGTAACCCCTTGGTATACTATTTTTATCTTCTTATTCGCTTTATTTCTAATATTACTCCTTCAATTTATTTATCTTTTGTTCTATGCATTATTTTAATTGTTTGGAAAATTTGTTGCAAGTGAGTTGAAGTTAAGGTTACCAACTTTACTAATTGTGCAAAAAAAATAAATTCCAAGCTATTAACATTAGTGCACCCAATTTAACAATGTTATTTTCTTGGTTTGCCACATGTCTACGTGAAACAGATAAATAACATCAACAAAAAGTAATGGGGTATCAAAATACTAACATGTCAATGCCGCATAAACAGCTCACTGATGGAACGCCTAACAGAGTTACTTTAGGTGTAAGTTCTGTTGCACATTGAAAAGTTTGGGTTTTTGGGACCGTATGTAAAGTTGGGATTATTTTTTGCACTTGGCCAATTGTAGAATTAATTGCAACAAATTTCACTAATTTTTTTTTTTTTCAATCATTTTACATTGAATATTACGCCAATGCCAACTTTGGTTCTAGTCACAAATAACACAATATATACCAAATATAAGATAAACATTTGTACCATGGAGTTGGCTGGAGGCCGAAGATCTGAGTTCATAATGTGCTGTTGTCAATGTTGTGCCAATAGTTTTTTTATTCTTTTTGTTTGATTTTAAGGGCTTATGAGTAAACTAAAAGTGGAAGAGGGAGAAAAAATTAGAAAACGTTACAGAAGTTTATGTTATTCTATTTTTGGACCTTAGGTGTATGGCAGGTGTTAGTGAACTAGGGCCAATTTGTTGTGCTTTTTGTGTATTTTTATCATGAGACTATTATTCTTATTAGTAGTATCACTATTCTACTTCTTTGTCTTCTTGATACTTAACCTTCACTACTTTTCTTCTTTTTTCTAAAATGTTATTTTATTGTGGGTGTTTTAACTTTCTAACGCTCTGGGGAAACTTTCTTGGAGCATGTTACGGTGAGATCCACATTGGATGTTGATGGTTATTTTGGTACTTGCAGAATTGTCACTGAAACCTAAAATAGGAGCACTAACCTCAAATAGTCTGAAATATTTGCATAGCCAATAATAATTTGACCTCAATAAATCTCCATTAGCACTTGCCAACAATGCAATTTAGTTAATTGTTTCGATTGAGTTGAGTGGAGTCAGGTAAAAAGAGAAGGGAATAATGTTGCGCACTTTATGGCGCATCTGGATCCTATTTCTTTTTCGTCTAGAGTTTAGTGGATGGGGGACCGGAGGATGTCATTGACTTATTTGCTGCTGATTTCTGTAACTCTCATTTAAGCTAATAATACCCATCTCTTTATCAAAAAAAAAAAAAACAATGCAACTTCTCACCAGAGTTGCTTGTGTGGCATTGGACATAGAAGGGAATCTACTTAAGATTGTTACACACTCTTTAGAAGCTAGAAGTTTAGCAGCAACATATATACATACAAATAAATTTAAAAAGAATCAAGATAAATGTGAAGAATTTACAAATTCTTCATAATCAAAAAGTTGATGATCTTTGCCAAAAAAAAAAAAATACGTTGATGACCACTGAAATTTATGCGCTGTATCATAAAATTTTCTGTCCATATGATTATTTGTGCATGAAAAATCTACCTTGTTCCTCAACTCATCCTTTTTTTGTTGGCACCACTTATTCCCAGGTATGATCATCCTCTCTTAGTAGAGGGGAGAGACAAATGTGAGTGGTCTCTTCCAGTTGCTGTGCATGCACCTCAACCAGGACCTGCAGCTGCCCATGCAAGAAGTAGGAAGAACCTGTCATTTGAGCCCTTTTGGGTTCGTGACTGAAGGTAAAGTTGATCCTTTCCACGTAATTAAAGCTTCTTCTATGCCCACTATGTGCATGAAGATTGCATACATAAAAGTGAAGCATGCTGGTGGAACTGTTGTTTAGTATTTCCACCGGTGCAAGTGACTGATTTTATTTTTTTGGTCAAAAAAGAAAAAAATTGATCACAATTCAATCCAAAATGTGGTGCTTGCTTATTCTGAGTTTGACTTTTGATCACAATTGAGAGCAATCTTCGGCCATTTAATAGCTAAAATTATGGAACTTGTATTTATTGAAACTGTTTTTCTTTCAAGGAAAATCCAAATGTTTGTGTGTTTTGAATCAACACTACTTTAAAGTTTATTAATATAAACATAGAATTTTGAATAATAATCATCTGAAACGGTCAAATGTGGATGTATGATTAAATTATATATTCTGAAACCTCAAGAAAATATCATAATATTAGTGTTTTCTTTTTATCTACACAATATTAGTATTTGGAAAGTCTTCAACGAATGTGCAAAAGTTTTGAATTTGTATCCTTTCTAAGAAATGTTGGTTAATAGACTTCTTAAATTGATTTAACACGATCACTGCATTAACAGTATTACACTCCTATGAGTCTATGACCCATAGAATAGTGTCTTATGTTTTACTTTAGGCTGCCCCAACGAAATATCACCTCTTTTTTACTTTTTTTTTTTTTGTTGAAAGAATTAGCAGCTTTAGTGTACATTTAATTCATCCAATCGGGGTAAAGATATTGATTCAACTATACGATGCACAACACCCATCATGTTACACACTCACCCAACTTAAGAAACAAACCTACCACCCTATCAAACTCGGAAACAAAATCTCAACAAAGCAAAACTAATCAGTAATCATGATTCATGCAATCCTTTGAATGGGCTATCATCAGATACATTTCACCGTATCAAACTCGGAAACAAAATCTCAATAAACAAATCCTTTCAACCTCCTCTTGAGATCCATCTTTAAAGGCCTTCTCTTAGGATACATGACACTCAAGAGGATTTCTTTTATGGAATGCACTGCTATTATTTGTGTGCTTTCGCCATATTGCCATCATACAGCTTGTGGGGGGCAGATTATTATGAGAAATTGCATTGCCAAAATTTGTCATCTGCTGTACTCATAATGAAAAATTGACTGGTCAGGAAGTTGCAGGTTTATTCCTCACTCTGTTTGATCACCTATGAGCAACCGTTAGGAGCGGAGAAGCCGCTGAAGCGTCTTTCTGCAGGTTTCCAAGTACTTGAGATCTACATGACATGGAGGACCGGGAAGAGACCAGCTAAGATTATCTTGTTTCACCATTTTTACTGCCTTGATTTACGCTCGACAGCCTATAAGCTTTCTACATGGCTGTCTGAGCGCAAGGTGATGCTCGAAGAAATTTCTTCTTTGTACTATTTTTATACAGAAGGGTGATCAAGGATCATACCAGTACAATAGGGTGTCTGAAATAAATGTAATAGTTGAAAGGGTTGGGAATTTTGGACATCATTCCGTGTTTAATATGGTTGGTTAAGACTTAAGAATGTGAACGTATGTGTATGCATCTTATATATCAGTGCTTCACTACTGACCATAAAGCTCTTTATAGCATTCTATACGATTCTGTTTCTGATTTAGAGCATCTCCAAATCTACAAACCTCTCAATAAACCTATAAGCTCTTTGTACTAGTTTTCAACTTTTCACTATGGTAATGAGGTTTTTTTAAAGGTTTTTGCTTTCACAAACCTCTCAATAAACCTACCATTGGAGATGCTCTATGGAGTCAAACGGTGCTCTATGGAATCTTTGACGGTTAACTTGTTGTCTATAACACACAATTATAATAAATAGAAATAAAGGTTGAATTAAACATGAGAAAATCCAAAGTTCCAAACCTTGTGTGCTAACTCTCACAGGGATGATCTATTGGCCTGGGCACTATCAACACCTCGCCTCCATATGGATTCATTGCAGGGTTGAGGTCTTAAAACTCAAAGAGTGTTGTTGTAGCCCTGTAGCTGTAGGCAAACTTTGAAAAGGTTGTGTTGTGAGTCCTGCCATTTAGTGGAATAAACATATCCCATTACATTTTTATTCATTGTTTTGAAAGAGCATTACATTTTATTCATAGTGTATTAGTGTATATCAAAGTGTACTTCAAAACATGAGTATCCAGTTTTTAATCAGGACATATCATTTTACGATGATATCACTTTTTTTTGCTTTCTCATGACTTATAAAACTTCGAAAATGTTCAGGAAATTATGATGAAATAGGATCGGAAAAGATTAAAAAAGGCAATTGAAATGGTTGTTTGGTGAAGATTCATAGAATCTTTTCACAGGTGGTGAAGATACTTTTTTTTTTTTTTTTTTTCTCATAGGTGGTGAAGATACTTACCATAAAAATGAAAGTATCTTGAGAGATTCCAATATACAGTTGGAATCGTGTTGGAATCAGTCTCCTTATTCATTTGCCAAATTTATTGCATTTAGGTGACTGTACATATCAACTTGCAAAATTGCGGTGGTTTTAGTCATATTGGTCAAACTTTTTTACATCATCAGCTATACAGCTGTATATGGGCCCCATTTCCGTATTTCTCTTTTCTAGAAAATGAAATCCATGCTCTGTTGCTCTCATTAAAGATGAATTCCACGCTCATTATTGTCATGAGAGACCAGCCTCATTAACTTTCATCGTACGCAGTACTTGATGTGGTAAGACGGTCTCATGCGGTCGAAAGTAACCATTCTTATTCAAAATGTAATTGTTTTTATCTGAGAACAACATCTTTTGTGTAAAAAGTTAAAAAAAAAAATAAAAATTATCGTAAAAAATGTCTAAAAGTTAAAAACACTTTTTGGTTTTAAACATTTTTAGTTCAAAATGTAATGATCCGTCTTACGGTGAGACCGTCCCATTTAAGTTTTTGCTTAAAGTTTTATCTTTGGCTGAGCGTCGTCTTAACAACTTTATCAACCACAACTGAGGAGAAACTGAGAAAGTTTTACTTTTGGAAGGTTTGATCTTTTAATGTATGCAGCTTTTACCTAATATGGAGGTCGGTTGTTTCCAATAGACGAAAATAAAAAATAAAAAATAAAAAAATTATCAGTGATAAATAATGAAGCAAAATAAAAAAAATTATCAGGGGTAAGTTTTTTTTTACAAGTCCATGCACCTAAATTTTTGGAACTTCCATTCAATATAATCAGTTTCTATTCTCTTTTTTGATAAATGTAAGGAATCATTGTCAATTAACTTAGTTTTACTAGTTTATTAAGTTCCTATGCGCATGCATTAACGAATGGGCATTTAGATGAAAGTTTATCACTACTTCACCAGTGCTTTCATTCTTTAAAATCGTCATTGTTACTCTATGTGTCCTGTGTGGCTTTCTTTGAAACAGAAGTATGAATTAGGCCCATTCTTTTCGTCGTCTTTAAGTTGTGTTCCGTTCCGTTCCATTTCACTCTATATCTCATTTTGTACTTCTTTTTATCTCATATTTTAATCAATTATCCGCGTCGTTCTATTCCGTCTCATTCCTTACCATCCCGTTGAACTGGGGCTAGTAAAGTGATAGTGTACCTACTTTTACTTCTACTTGATTGACAAGTATTATACTAAACTTTCCCCTTCTGGTTAACTAATTATAAAAACATTGGTTGAAACAGCCCCCAGGCTATATACAAGGATCCATTTAGAAGAGGAAACAACATCCTGGTGAGTTTCTTATAATTTTCCCTTTCTGGTTAAAAATTGCAAATAAAGCCAACAAATACATACAAGTATATATTCCTCTTTAAGTATTTCATAATATGGCATAAATACAAGTTTACCCATATAAAGAAGAAAAGAGTTTTTTTTTTTTTTTTTTTTTTTGAAAGGGAAATGGTTGTACTGTACTTTATACTCAATTATCTTATCTATTATATATATATAAGTGGATATTGTACGTTGATTGATGGACACGTGTGCGTCCACATAAGCGATGCATACTCACATAGCTTGACACGTCATCATAACATAAAAAGCATGAATCTACACTAATGCATGAATCTACATTAATGCATGTATCTACACTAATATTAAATACTTTCTTAAATTTTTATATGAGACATGCATATGATAATAAAATGTAAATATTTTTTTCTATTGATATATTTTATTTTGGCGGATGCATGCATGCTTTAACATTAGAGCTCACTATATTCGAGTCAAAGTGTACATTGTTACTATTTGAATTTTGTATTATTTCCTCTAACGGTTGTATGTAGTAGAAATGATATGTGAATTAGCTTCCAATGACGGGTATACATAGTTGTTAACTAATTAAACATAATTTCATTGCATCCATTTGATACTTCGACTTTGATTCTTTTGAGTGGATATTTGGAGTAAACTGCATCAAAAAGTAGTTGTGGTGGTGGTTTTTTAGACTAGGGATATTGGACATTAGATATTAGGGTAAATTGCAATAAAAATAATAAAGATATGGTTATACAAAACAAGTTTTATATCATGATTAACAAGAAATGAGATATTGTATATTTTGATATTCTACTCTACAATTGATACAATATTTTTGGTTTATGTACGATATTAATTAAGCAAGATGTTCATAGAATAGAATTTTTGTATCAAACCGTGCATCGCACGGGAACGTAATTAGTTTTCCAAATTAACGGACTTGACCCATAATTGCGGGCAGGTTATGTGTGACGCATATACCCCCGGAGGAGAACCAATCCCAACAAACAAGAGGTTTAATGCTGCCAAGATCTTCAGCCAACCTGACGTTGCTGTTGAAGAGCCCTGGTAATCTTTTCTTTTTTGCTCCACTTTTTGTCATGCCATCAAAATAATGATTCAACCCTTTTTATGTTACTGAACATTATTATATTCAGTACTTTGTAATGTGTACTCTTGAAACACAAAAACTTCGATGATACGGTCTTTTTGTAACTTTATGTAAGACGAGTTTCACATTTAAGTGAAATAAGGGTTTACGGTTCATAAAAAGTGACCCCCTGTATTTCTAAATAGTGACACCATTTTATTGTGAGTTGGTCTCACACAAGACTTACTCTGCAATATTTATAATCAATTTTCTTTCTCTTTTACTAGCTAAAGAAGATAGTAATTGCATTGGCTAAAGAATGGCTTACTTCCACTGTGAGTTAACCAAGAGGCATTTGTTGAAAATCCACATTACCAATATATAAGAAAAGAAAACAAGGTCTTCAAAAAAAAAAAAGATTTAACTCTTCTTTTACTTGAGGGCTAATGGAAAAGTTGTTTAAAAATGGCATAAGCCATTGCAATAACTGGACAAATCACAAGTTATACCAAATGGTGTGACCACGTTAGGAACTATACTAGCTCCTTATTGGTGCTACATTAGCAATTTAATCTTTAGCCTTTTTTAATATGAAGTAATTGGATACTGTACTTGTTAGATGGTAGTTGATTTCTGTTACTTCTTGGCACATCTGTCCACTGTCGTTTGCTCTTAGGCAGAAGCAATGCAAAGCAATGTGAAATCAGCCAATCAGTATTTTCCTGGGTGGCGCGGCGTTGGTTTAAGCATTTATCGATAAGGCTCATCTAATACTATAATAACCAAGGGATTTAAAGTCTATATATACAAAGAATGCCTTGTTAACAGTACTCAACTTTCATACATGTACTTGAAATCTCTTTGTTTTGCATATTATCAGTTGAGATTTCGTCTAATCTTGACACGGCTGCCACGACGTGATCTTTTAGGTACGGCATTGAGCAAGAGTACACACTCATTCAGAAGGATGTCAACTGGCCTCTTGGCTGGCCTGTTGGTGGCTTTCCTGGACCTCAGGTAAGTCTCTACTTAGTAAAAAGAAAGAAAAGTGCACTCTAATTTGCTGGCTTCAGTAATTCTCTTAATGTTATGTCAAAAGTGATTTAGAAAGATATTTTGGATTGTGGCTTTGGTATGTAGGGGCCATACTACTGTGGTGTAGGTGCTGATAAGTCTTTTGGTCGAGATATCATGGATGCTCACTACAAGGCCTGCCTCTATGCTGGAATCGACATCAGTGGAATCAATGGTGAAGTTATGCCCGGACAGGTACAAATGAATTCTCAGCCTGCATCAAATACATATCACTATTACTGCTTTAAAAAAATATGTATAAAAAAAACTATTTCCCTGCCTAGAGCATCCAATTATGTCCTGTGGCAAGTAAGAGTCTCATTTAAGAGATCTTTGGGCACTCTATTTTCTAACTTTGATCAAACTAAATGTTCATGTGGTTATATATACTACTGTTGTATAAGTTTTCCTTTCAAATGAGGCTTACTAGCTATTTTCCTTTTCGTGATGAAACAATGTGCAAATCATTCCTGCTGGTCGTGCATTAGTGGGAGTTCCAAGTTGGCCCTTGTCTTGGAATTTCATCTGGTGATCAGGTCTGGATTGCTAGGTACATTCTAGAGGTATGATGTTTGATTTTGTTTACTGTATATATGTGTTCTCTTTTAATTTTTGGGGTTCTTTCTTCAAGTCCATTGATGTTGTCCTCTATATCTAACCTGTTGTTTGCCTGATAAATCAGAGGATTGCAGAGATTGCTGGAGCTATTGTTTCCTTTGATCCGAAACCAGTCAAGGTCAGTCATCTTTGATATGTTTTTAACTTAAAAGTTTTTGTTAGTAAGTTAATTAGTGGCCAATGTACCTACAATAAATCACAAATTTTGTTGATGAAGAGTACTTAATCTGAAGTCATATCTGTGTTTTGTAAATTTTGAAATTATCCTATTTTCTTTGTGACTGTTCTGTTCTGTCAAAATAAACTGCAGGGTGACTTAAACTGCACATACCAACTACAGGTAAATTTTACTTATTTATCCTTAATATTGGAAAAATAAAGCTTAAGACATTATTTAAATTTTTGAAACTGAATGGATGTGAAATACTCCATTGTTGCATCAGTTTGTAATTGTTTTCTTTTTCTCAGCACTAAGTCAATGAGGAACGATGGAGGGATTGATGTGATAAAGAAAGCGATTGAGAAACTGAGCCTCCGTCACAAGGAACACATTTCTGCGTATGGAGAGGGCAACGAGAGGGGCTGACAGGTCGTCATGAGACTGCTAGTATCGAAAATTTCTCCTGGGTAAGTAAACTTTCTATGATTCTATTTCTACTTAGTTTAAAGTTTATTATACTGAGGTTAAAGCACAATGACATATTGATCTGCTGTCCAAAACTACAGGGAGTTGCAAATAGGGGTGCCTCCGTTCGTGTAGGCCGTGACACTGAGAAAGAAGGCAAAGGTTGGTGGCCACATTTTACATAGTTCTGCATTCTTCAATTTTCTTTTAGAGATACTGTTTTACCTTAAAGCCACATTATTGTACATTATTCTGTCATGATACCTTTTCTCAAGTTGATTATACATCCAAATTGTGGCGACTACAGGTTACTTTGAAGACAGGAGGCCAGCGTCGAATATGGATCCCTTTGTGGTGACCTCCATGATAGCTGAAACCACTATCCTCTGGAAGCCTTGAAAACATAATGTAAATGTCATTATTTGTTTCGTTGATCGACATTATGTTTCTAGATTTGGATGGTTGCTGCTCTTAAATTTGTGACTGGACTTCAATTGTGAATCTGGTTATTCTGCAATGGTCTACATATCATAAGAATATCAAGTTACAGCATCTCTAAGCAGGTGTTTTAATTTAGTGTTTGGTTTGAGCTTTTCCTTTTTCATTTTATTCTTCTTTTGATTATGGAACGGCAATGTTACCTTGTGTTGTGTTACTGTTAGGAATGTCATTTAATGATGTAGTCTTCATTCACTGAGTGTCTTATCACTAGCCACTACTAGAAATTGTGGGCAGGGGTGGGTCTAGATCAAGGCACTGGGGTCCTGAGCATCCAATTTTTTCGGAAAATTTTAGCCAATTAACCTACTTTTTGGAATCTTTTGAAAAGTTTACTAAAATACCCTAATAATTTATTTTTTGCGTTAATATTATTAGTTTTCTAGATCTCGCCACCGCCACTGATTGTGGGGAGACCACCTTGACGTTTGTCTTCTGAGATAGAAGTACCAATTTGAAAACCAAGTCTTGCTAAAGTCCAGATCTGGAAACACATCTGGGGACTGAACGTGAATCCTAAGTGGAAAGTTTTTACTTGGAAGCTCCTACAAAAAGCACTTCCGCTAGGAGAAGAACTACTCAAGCGCTCTCTCCCAAAGAATACTTCGCCAAGCCCAAGTGGCGTTGGCCTTTGATTTTGTTGGAAGGTCAAAAATTATAGAAGGAGAGATTACATATTTGGCACAAAAAACTTGAGCAAGCAAGGATGACGGCTTTGTGAGCATACGCCACGCTTGTTTTAGCTAGTAAAGCCTGGTTTAAAGCAATCATTTTCTAGAACTTTGATTGATTATAAGTTTAAGATTGGGTTTTGTCTCCTCAGTTTGGTAAATTTATATAGGGGACCTAGGGGTCCATCTATCTTGGTGTGCGTGGTAAATACTCCTATTAAGAGCTCTTGCTCGAGACGAGATCATTTTTAATCACTCTCTTCAATAAACTCCTTCAAGACTCCAATACGTCATAAAGACCAAAAAAAAAAAAAAAAAAAAAAAAAAAGAAAAAAACGCATATTTTTTTTCATATTAAGAGGTATTGGAGAGGATCTCATCTCATTCTGCTCATACCTGACACCTCTGCTTTGTACAGAGATGTACTGGCACCCAATGCTAACAAGTTGTTTACTCTGGGGATCGCCGGGTCCACCTCAGTTAGGGCTGGCAAAAATCTGACACGACACGAACTGTACACGAAAGTAGTGGGTTAGTGTCAATGCCGGGTTTCCGACACGTTTCATTACATGGGTCGAACATGGTTGACACGCTTAATTATACGGGTTAGGTTCAGGTTGGAATTTCAAACACGGGACTGACGCGCTTTAACACGATTAAACCAATATTACTATAAAATTGAAGTGAAAATACGCAAATTTACCTTGCTTTATATGTATTTACCATGAAAGTTTATATGTATCCGTTTTAAAATTTCTTCTAACGGTAATTATTTTTTATTCAAGTGGTTTTTTGTAATTTTTTTAAAAAAAAAAATTAAATAAATTGGTCAAACAGGTCAAACAGGTCGACATGAAACAATTATTAAAGGGGATGGGTTAGTGTTGAAATTTTAGACACGATTATTAAACGGGTTAGGTTAGAGTTGAGAGATTTCTGACACGTTTATTCTCGATACGATCACAAACATGACACAACGCGGCCATTTTGCCACCCCTAGCCCTAACCTCAGCGGACTAGAGGGCGTTGGGTAAATCGCTTGTGGGATGATAAATAGGAATACTCCACAATCTAATCGAATGAGATTTGAGTTGTCCAACAAAAACGATCTTAACTTGTGGAACTGCAAGGGTTTTCATTATATCATACGAAGCAACCCTGAATCGCACTTTGGCTTGTTTTGGTAGGCTGTAGATGAACATTCATTAGTACACTTTGCATTCCCGACAAGCTCAGCAGGGGAAGAAAAGGGAAAGGCAATAGGGTTTTGGACAAAAAACCTTGTAAGCCAACAGTAGTTCATCTACAGCCTTGTAAACCTTGTCACTGAAGCCGTGATAACAATCAGGTATTAGTTCAAGGTTGTTCCAATGACAAAGAACACAAAACCAGTAGCATCTGAATTTATACTCGACAAAGGGACAAAAGAATCTAACAAGGCTCTTCTGACATACTAAACAGAGCCAGTAGCATCTAAGTTTATAATCGACAAAGGGACAAAATTTTCTAACCGGCTCAAAGAAAAACATCGCGAAACAAACTCGATCGCTACAGCAACTTTCTTTCAAAGACAAAGGAATACGATGACTCCTAATAATTTAAATCTTGATGTTGAAATAATCCGCATCAAAATGGTGTAGTCTAACGTAACCATCCTCACCTCCACTTGCAAAACTGCATACCACATGAAAAGCACATGATCAGATCCCTGGACATCGCCTCTCGCTATAAACATTGGCTAGAAAAAATGCAGATAAATAAGGTTATATATCAAGTCACTTACCTTTTGCCGTCAGGATTGAATGCTAAGGCATTTATGGGCCCAAAATGCCCTTTCACTCCACCGATTTCTTCAGTGAGAATCTACACAAGCAAAAGTGAATAGATGTCATTTAATTACAAAGTAGAGGAGGTAGTGTAATCTCCACTCTCATCGTTCATAAATCATAACCACTAACCAACTAATGGCTCATCTAAAGAAAATTTTAAACTCAAGGATTGGCTCGATCTTTGGGTTTAATATGATTAACATCATGATCTTATGCAAATTTGACTCCCAGATGAGCATTGTTCCATATGCATATTCAAGTGCTATGCTTAAACTGATGAGAAACACTGCTCTTCAGCAGCACTTGTCTGAAACCTTTGTGTTTGATTAGTGAAACAGTAAGTCCTGATACTATGCAAACTTCTGTACCAGGCTCAATCAGCCTATGGATTTGTGCCATGTTATCCTTATTGTATTCATTTGGACTTGTGGAGGAATACTGATACAAGGATCATTAAGACCTTGTTCACACGGGAGGATAAGTTTTGGGATAAGGTTGTATTAAACACACTTTATAACACCTGCCTACTTCAAACAACCAAGTTGCCTAAAAACTTCTCTCTACATATTTCCCTTTCTAAAGCATTAATTGTTACTAAATGCAACAATCGTGCACACATAATACAAAAGCAGCTTACCTTGTCATAAAACTTAGCTTCGAATTTTCCTGCACGATGATCTGTGGTCGTCACAGATGATGCATCTTGACCACCTCCAAGCACAACCTACAAGAAAAATTTTCGAAGGGTCAAGGCATGTACAATGATGGCTGTACAACAATTGGACCAGACCATGCACTGGACAAAGTCCCCAATCACCCCCCCCCCCCCCCAAAACAACAACAAAAACACAAAAAAGACAAGAACACCAGAAACTGGGCAAATTTCATATCAAAGCACAAAACAGTCAGAGGCCACGAGATTTCATCAGACAATGAGCAATGATGGAATACTTAATTTCTCACACAAAGATCCTTAACAGGCCCACCCAACAAATATAAGTATCATAATATCTCAATAGCAAATTGATAAGCTTGAGATACTGATAGTGCGCATTCAAAGCCAGATGTACAATGCAAAATTTTGCATCCAAGCCAGACAAACAAACATAAATAAATAATTGATAACAAAATACATGCAGCAAAATGATAACAAAAGTTCAGAGACACTTACATGGTCAAGAAGAGGGGACATAGTAACCGCATTCACAGGCCTCTCTGTACCATAGGTCTTTATAAGGGTCAAACTTCTGGTATCCCACAGCTGAAGAAAGAGCCAAAACATATTAGTAAGGGAAACAAGTATCACTGTAAGAAAGTATTCATTCAAAGATCATAAGATATACTACCTTTGCAGATTTATCTAGTGAACCTGTGAGGAAATGAGATCCATCCGCAGATAGGCTAAGGGAAGTTATTGTTTTCTTGTGACTATTTTCATGATCTCTTGTTGACATTATCTCTTGGCCTGTCTGCAATTTCCAGAAGACAAAGGCATCAGTAATTCAAGCTAGAAATATTTCAAATTGTGAAACAAACTACTATCACATAAAATCCTAAATTGATAGAAATTTCGAGCACAACCTTCCATCATCAAAAGACAGGTAAGAAAAACATTCAGTACAGCTACTTACCACAGGATCCCACATACGAATGATAGCATCCTCACCAGCACTGATAATAAACTTGTTCAGAGGCCCCCAAACAGCTCTATTGATTCGTCCATTTGGGCCCCTCATGACAAGAGCAGATTCTTCAGTCTCTGCAAATCCATATGAACAATTTTATTTTTAGGGAAAAGTTTCAATGAAAGCTGCACAACTCAAGAAAAATACAAGAGACATCAAGAAAAATACAAGAGACGAACTATACTTAGTACATACTTATATAATGTAATGATTGAATGAAACCCTAAACCTAGGCCACAGAATCCCAAACACTTAATCCGTTTTGGGCTAAGCCAATCCATTTGGTGTCTTTTACAACTATGGAGAATTAGCCAGCCAAAATCCAAAATCATCGTGTCATTGTTACTTTCAGGCTCACAATATCTATCTGATTGCTGGTGTTTTAAACTCGCTGAATGGTATACCATCCCTCAAAAGCAGAGGGACAATTTTGCATTCATATTCTATAAATAGGCTAACAGATATGACTATAAACCAGTGACTGCAAGCAATATCAAGCGCACTGATAATTGCGTAAACCTAAAGAGGAACTTGTGGAGAGAATGCTCAGGAACACAGACATGCATAACAGAAGGACATCTAAGATGCACCCCCGTAAGGAAGTAGATGGCTAACAGGCAAGTCTATTTTTTTAAATAACATAGGTATCCAAGCTTTGCTTGACTCATGGGCTCTAAACTTAACAACCAGGAAAACTTCCAGTTGCCCTGAGGGGAAAAATAGTAAATAATAAATAAGGAGAGGAGAGGTTGGCTCATCCATGTAAGCAAGCCAGTTCCCTTGGTAAATAGGGCACTAACTTCAAAAGAGAATCACACCACAGGCACAGATATATGAGGACGAAGCATTCTCCCTTCAGAGAGACGCATATTCTTCAAAGTCAAAGGAGAGTTAAATAGGGGACTGTGTTTTATTTTATTTCATATATTATCACATATCATAGTTGCAAATTCATTGCTTTCCTGAGTATAAGGACGAAATCATGACTCTTCATTTAACTATGGGTGACAGGCTGCCAAGATACACATAAATTAGCACTAGAACAACTCACCTAACAATAATAAAGACTTGCTCAGCCTTAATGAAATCAAAACCGTAATCCACCAAGCTCACATATATGACACTATAACCTATGCAGCTAAAAGGTCATACACAGATTGGCAAACCTATGTAGTTCTCATTTTCTTCAGAAAGGTGGGGCTAACAGGGGAAGTGATAACTGTTAATACATAGGAAAAATAAAGGCCAATCAAAGAGTATAACAAGTGAAAAATGAAAATAAATATGAAATAAAAAATCAAAAAATAAGGTGCAACGAGGAAAAGGATAAGGTGTAACAAATTAAGAAGACATGAAAATTGAAATAGAGCATGTCGAAATTACGTTCGTCAACATCTTCGGAAATGCGCTTCACATGGATAGCGGACGTCTTTTCCATGAATGGATCAGTGGTTATAACAGCAAGCTTCTCACCAACTGAGAAGTCTACAGACCTAGCAGGAGAGTCGAAAGTGAAGGTATACAATGATCTTCCAGTTTGGACATCCCACAGCTTTGCAGTCTGATCGGCACTGCCAGTAAGAAGTCGTGAAGAATCCCCTGAAACAAAAGAAAGTTACCCATTATCAACAAGGAGTGAAAATACAACTTCCAGAAAGGAAACAATATACATTAATGATAAAGCATGTTTCTACATAGAATATTAATTGAGAAAGGGGAGGGAAGGGGCACTTTTTTAGTGGTATAATTTCAGTAATTTTGGCATTTTGGGTTCAGCCACTCGCCCACTCATGCAGGAGACTAAATTTTAAGCGCCCCCCCCCCCCTTATTTTCCTTTCCCCTAGTCCTACCACATCCTTACTTTCTGACAGTCCTCTGCTGTGTATTTGGTTGAAGCATGTCTTGATTTTGAACTTAATAATCAGTATTTTCAAAAAGCAATAGCAAATCTATACACATCTGTGCATAAAATTTCTAGAAAGAATCCCTTCATTGAAATCCCATGAACCAAAAGCCCTCTAAGGTAAAGACTATACCTTTAACTCTTTAACAAAACATCACTCAAAATTCAATTTGTCTTCCCCATCCCCATCCATAAATTCAGTCTTTCTCCTTTCTCTATCAATCTTAAACAAATTCACTAAAGCACCAAAATCATCTCAAAAACTTACCCACTATTTCAATCATATCCTTGAAATCCCACGAACCAAATCCCTCTTAGGTAAAGATTACACCTTTAACTCTTGACAAAACTGTTTTTAGAATTTTTAAAATTAAATTTTTCTGCCCCATCCTTAACCAAAAATTCAGTCTTTCTCCTTTTCCCAATCAATCATAACGGTTTTTTTCTCAACCTTAAACTTTTCACCAGAACTCACTTCCCCAAAATTACACTACAACCCAAAAAAAAAAAACCTATTGCAAACAATTAATCTAAAATCATCCGAATCACCATGAAAAATCAACCCCATCAGTTATAACAGTCTTATTGTCAATGTTCAACCTTCTCACAAAACCCACTTCCCCAAAATTACACTACAACCCAAAAAAAAAAAAAAATTGCAAACAATCAATTTAAAATCATCCAAATCAGGTATAATAGAGTGAGAGAGATTGAGTACATGAGATTGAGCAGGTCCAAACGGCACCGTTGTGACCCTTGTAAGTGCCAAGACGCTCTCCATTATCAGCAAACCAAACAGTAGGATTATGATCTTTAGCACAAGAAAAGAGAAGGTCACCATCTCTATTATACTTTAAGAATGTTAAAGGCCTTTCATGGCCTTTCATCAATATTGGCCTCATCTTTGATTTGCTGTTTTAGTCTTCTCTTCTCTCTGCTGCTTACAGAGAGAGAGAGAAAGAGAAAAGAGAAAGAGAAAGAGGAGGAGAGAGAATTAAGAATGGGCTGAGGTCGGCGGAAGGAATCAGGGTTCTATGAGGAAAGAAATAAGGAAAGGAAAGGAAAGGAAATAGGAAAGAGAAGAAAAAAAGGTTTAAATAAAAGAAGGAAAAAATTTAACGCCGTTGCCGGGGATCGAACCCGGGTCACCCGCGTGACAGGCGGGAATACTTACCACTATACTACAACGACTTGCTTGTTTATTTTCGTTATAGAGCGTAAATGTAAACTTTACAATGGACTACGATTGGACTCATTTTGGGTCGCTATCTCAACTCTCATGTAGACATGGCCCTGGATATGGGTAAAACGAGGCACGGTATGGTCCGATACGCTTTTTGCACGGCACGATATGGGCATGGAGGAAGCACAGTCAGACACATTATGGCATGACAAAAATTTAAATATTATTTGAAAAAAGTTTGGGCACGACACAAGCCCGGTCACGGGCACTAACTGGGTCTACTTTTGATAGAGTTGCCGCAGCACGACAATGCACGAAGCAAATAACTATAAGCACGACACGGCACGATACTGTTCCAAATCATGAAGGCACGACACCAAACTATAACACATGGAAAATTTACCGACTAATTAACCTCGTGTTAGTACTAATATATAATATAATAGTATCTAATTAAATCACTATAAGTTTTCTCATTTTTTTGAACGAGTCTTATTATTATTTTCATCTAGTTATTTGCATGCATAGAAATTAAAGTATTATTATTTGTGATATATAGATACTTTTTATAAATAGTAATTTAGCTAAAAAGAGATAGAATGATTATTATCCTAAGTATTTATGTAAACTTCTTAAGTAAACTGTTAGTAGTAATAGTTTAGCTAATGCACCTAATTTAGTGCATGCTAGGCCACGTGTCACGGAAAAGGGAGGATCTGTCACTAAACCGCTACGTGTCACTAGGGTCGTCCCCGACATTTCGGGGGCCCTGTGCTAAAATAAAAAATGAGGCCCCATATAATGATGAAATATATAATTTTTTTTTTCCAACTCAACTAAAAAACAGGGAATAATCCATGTGTAACAATTATGCGTACGCAACTATATAATGAAAGTATATAATTAATAGAAATAGGTGTGCCTAGCTGCACTTACTAGGGGGCAAAAGAAAATGAGTAATTGATTAATTCGCATAAACTGAAATTTAAGGTATTAACACAATTTTAGTTTTTTTTTTTATATTTTTGAGGGAAAACACATTCTAAGTAGTCTTTTTTTTTTTGTGTGGGTGGAAATTAAAAGTAGCTAAAAAGAATAAAAGCACATAGCACAGATAATTTAATTATAAGTGAGAAGAAGGACTAAATAATGCTTAGCATTTAGCAATGAAGCTCGTGATAGCATGCTCTAAGCTTGTACTTGTAAAGTTCGAAAATAAGAACAAAAAAACAATTAAAAACAAGCTTTGGATAGATTCGAACTAAAAACCTACCAACTACCCTGCACACAAGGTTTTCTTTGGCTGAACAATTCAACCACTACACCCAGCGTTTCTTATTGTCTAACAAACACTTTTAATTAAATAAAATATTTAGGGCCCCTTAAAGAGTGAGGCCCTGTTCGGCCGCCCCTATTGCACATGATCATGGTCGGCCTGCGTATCACTTCTTTGTCACGCCACTTGTCCTCATTAAGCTTAATTACATTATTAATCCCAACTATTTGCATGTGACACTATTCAGTTTACTAGACTTTTGCTATTTGTCATTCCACTTCTACACTACCTATTTACCCACCAAAATATAAAAGTCATTCACTACATCCAAAACATTCTACATTCATATTCACATTTCATCTTCCTAAAAGAAGGGGTGTGAACCGTGAGACTCGACCCTTGCCGAGCTCACGCCACCTCCGTCATCGTCGTTCTCCATCACCATCTCCACACTTGAGCTTCCACTTGGCATGCTTTATAATCATACTAGCAATTCTTCAGAGAAAGTAGAAAAAACTCAAGAGGAAATATATTGATCTAACCTTAACCATAGGGAGTGCGAAAGCCATTAACATCAAAAAATAATTTACGGGGTCATAGCTTTACAATGTTCATGTTTGTATATTTAATTTGAGCCCATTTAAAACTTATATCCAATACAAAATGTTAGGTAGACTTAGTACACGGTAGACTAAGGACACGCTAGGAATTAATAGAAAAGGTAGGGACCAAATTGCAAATAACAAAAACAATTAAGAAATACGCTTGTATTCCATCTGCTCCACATTTCTCTCTCCTCAAATTCAAGTGCTCTCTCTCTCCCTCTCTCTCTCTCCGAGCTCTCTCTCTCTCCGAGCTCTCTCTCTCTCTCTCTCTCTCTCTCTCTCTCATCTCTGTTGGTGAAGATAAACCAATTCATTGGTTTAATTGAAGGAAAAAGACAAGATTTTGAAGATTACGATCCGGAAAATCCTATATTTGGCTAGTTTGGAGCATCGCTAAGGTAAGTTTTGTTGATTTAGGCTTTGATTATTTTGTGACATAATTTCGACATTCACTATTTGATCAGTTTTAATTCAACTTTTTGTTAGTTGTGTGTTGATTTCATGTTCTGGCAGGTGAGATGAGATTAATTGATTCAGGCTTTGATATGGCCAGGGTTATATTAGAATTTGGATCATATGTTTGCATCTGTGACCGTTCGTCAGGAAATGGTTTCATTCTATGAATTTTCTTCTGTTTACAATACGTTTTGCTCTGTCTTGTGCTTGGTATGACATAGTTCTTGTTTGTGCTTGCCCTAAGGACGATGAGTTCATGAATTTCCGCGAACATGGTCGTGATGGTGAAATTTGCTGTGTTTTTCTCTTACTCATTTCTCAGTGTCTGTTATAATCTCGTCTTTGGCAATTGCAAGCGTCTAACATTGTTTGGTGATGAATTTGGGATACTTTTTCTCATCTTTGAAATGAGTTCGAATTTAGTTATTGTTTGTTATTAGATTATCTGAAAATGTATGCTTGCAACTTGTAGTTATCTAAAAAGGTATGTACTCCACCCACCCGATCCTCAATCTCACATGTGTTTTTTCCATCTTTATAATTAGGTTGTGGCAACTCTGATTACTTTGTGTGTGGAATTTGTTCATTTTAAAGGTAGAAAATCACCAAGTTTAGTGATTTAGTTTTTATGTGCTCATTGAGTCTTGGTTCCTGCTACTTTCATGGTTTTTTCCCCTCATATTTCATGTTTTTTAATTCTTACAAGTACTATTTCTTAATTTAGTTGTATGACTTGTCTCAAAATCAATTGAGGGGTGGTTTCATGAGTGAACATGGGGTGACTCCTCTTTCACTGTGGGTTGGCTCCTGTTTGAATGTGGGGTGGCTTCTCTTTCACTGTGGGGTGGCTCCTGTTTGAATGTGGGGTGGCTTCTCTTTCACTGTGGGGTGGCTCCTGTTTGAATGTGGGGTGGCTCCTCTTTCATTGTGGGGTGGCCCCTGTTTGAATGTGGGGTGGCTGCTCTTTCACTGTGGGGTGGCTCCTGTTTGAATGTAGGGTGGCTCCTATTTGAATATATCATGTCTTCCAAGTATATACCATGTAGTATGTCAATTGTGTTTGCTAGTTTGTGACAATTGGTTATGTACTTCTTGTTGTGTGTTGGGAAGCCTATTAGCTCAATGGTAGAGCATTGTACCATTTTTGCACAAAAAGATGTGGGTTCGAATCCCACATAGGCTTTGAAATTCCTAACATGTTTTTTCATAATAGCACGCAAATCTGTAAAAGGAGTCACCCGCGAGTTTATGTTAGAGTTGCCATTTATCTTACATCAAAGCCATCCCGAGTGTAAAAAGTCACTCTTGATCTTATATTGGAGCCAACCTGTAGATCAGAGTCACCCCCGTCCTAGCCATCATTTTCTTATATCATTTTATAACAGAGTCAACCCGATATTATATCATCTTATAATGAAGTCACCCCCGTCTTATATTAGAGCCATCCTGATCTTAAATAATCTTATAAGAGTCTCGCTTATAATATATTATCTCAGAGCCATCCCGATTTTATATCAAAGCCACCCCGAGTGTAAAATGTCTATGTAGGATTCGAACCTACACCCGTGCTTTGTAAATGCACATGCTCTACCATTTGAGCTAATAGACTTCAGACAATGTACTAAATACTAAGTGTAAATTGATCAACATCCACAAGTTTTCTCAGGAAATGGTTTTAAAACAAGTCGTCAAAACAATTCCAACTATCCAAAAGGTATGATATAATGAATAGTAAAAAGATAGTATCAACTCATAACAAATTTTTCTTTAAAAAAAACGAACATATGTCCAGAACAGCTACAGGATGCATCCCAAACCCCTCAACAATAGGCACAATACGATAAGTTCGGTTAGTAGTGTAAGCAGTTAAGAGAAAACCATAATACAATAGATCGACATCATTTCCAGCTTTTGTTTCATTTCAGTTAATATAATGGGAAATGGGAAGGATATAAAGGTTCCTTCTGTAACAATGGCAATCACTGAATTATTCATTTGGAAATTTAGACTTGGAAAAGTGTTTATGTTGACATCTCAATTTCATAAGCTTCTAAGGTTCAGTGATCTCATTACAACTATTAACTACATTATGGCCAAATTGCTAAAACAAAAGTACGATGGTAGGAGTATAATCAACTAATGCAATGGATCCTTTTACTAGACCAAGTACCTTTGTTGTAGATGAACGAATCATTTTTTTCATGAAGTAATCTTGTCATACTGTAATAACAGTGATCCACATGTAAACTATACGCTTATTAGTCTGCAAGTGGAGAGGTTTACATGTGTGGAGACGCATAACGTATGAGCAAGCTGTGTTTTCCCAGAGTCGAGTCAATTGTTATCGTGCACGATTTAGAGAAATAAATAGGTTAGTCGAGAGACATGAATCTGTTTAAGCTAAATATTACAGTATATTAACAAGAGCGCCACATTCCATCAGGCCAGTCGAAGAACTATGAATGTATTTAAGCCAGATGTTATAGTGCATCAGGCCACAATCCATTCACTTAGTCAAGAGACTGTAAGCCATATTATTATAGTGCATCAACAAGCTACCACAGTCCACAAAATGGAAGAATTATATAAGAGCCACCCCCAAGCTTATATCGGAGCCACCCTCAACATTTGTCGGAGCCACCCATATTCATTACTGGAAGCACCCTGATCTGATATTTGAGTCACGCCCAATCTTTTAACGAAGTCACCCCGATCTTTTATGGGAGCCACCCTAAAAGTATATTGAAGCCACCCTTTTATAGCCTTAGAGCCATCTCTATCAATACTATCTATTTTTGTTTAGTAATTAAATTGAAGCACATTTGTTATTTAGAGTCTCTGTGCACAATTCCACCCCAAATCTTAACACTTTAAAGAGTCTCTGTGCAGCACTTCTTAACACTATGAAGAGTCTCTATGGAGCACTTCAACTTTGCCAATGTATATCATGTTATTCACCTAAATGCAGCATTCCACGGAATCACCCGTTTTATGAAACTGAACTAGCATCACTATAGGCCATTAACAGACTAGTAGTACACAAGAACCTCAGAGCTTCAATATCTGTTTCACTAGTTAAAAAAGTATGACATGTTTTATCTAGCTGAGCATAAATCGAAAGACAACCCAAAATAGCAAACTCAGAAATTAGAACTCAATTTCAAATCAAACATACCAATTGCAAATTTCAAATCGCAACAAAAAAAGAAGAAAAATCGAATATTGAGAATCAGGATGCAAATTTAGACTAAGGATTGGTTAGTGAGGGAGTTACATATCTCAATTTCCATCAAAATAACAAGATAAAAAGTTCCAAATCATAATCAATTAAGCATATTCAAATCACAATAAGCTAAAAAATCAATGATGGAGAGAGAGAGAAAATAAACGTACTTTGGGCGACTCTTATATCTGAAACCTTCTCATATTCTTCTTCATAATCAAAGACCTCATTCTTCTTCTCATATTGTCTATAAAGTATTTAACCAACAAAATTCGAAAATTAGGGTTTTCAAAAAAATAAAAACAAGGTTTGAGACTAAAAACAAGGGAATCAAAAGTTAAAATTCGAAATCTAGGGTTACGGTTTACAATTCGAAAATTGCAAAGGAAAAAGGTTAGATGAAAAGGGGATATTGAAGAGAGATAAGAGGCAGCAGAACATAAACATGTAGAAGATGGCAATTGTTCCTTTGCAACCCCTAATCTTTATGAACATAACGTTGTTTGGAGAAAATAACGTTGTTTAGGTGTTTTAGAATATAATTTCATTATAACCCCTAATCTTTATGAAATTTCCGTCCGTGTCCCATATTTATTTGCACTCTAGTCCTTAGTCCACCATGCACTAAGGCACTGTTCTCTTCAACGGAATGGTGCGGGACGGTGAGGAACTGAACGGAACGAATTGGAACAGAACGACGTGGCGCGGATAATTCAAAAATATGTGAGACAAAATGAAGTACAGAATGCAGCTCGGAACGGAACAGAATGGATTGGAACGGAATGGAACGAAACGGAGCGGAATACAATATGAAAACAACGAAAAGAACATGGCCTAAGTCCATCCAAGACCTACTGTATATCCAATCTAACTTTTCTAGTCGAAGATTGTTTGTTTATATCTTATATTATATATTATAATAAAAAGGAATTGAAAGTTTGTAGCTAAATGGCAGTGAAAACGCGTGAGCTTTGTTGCATATTACCTCCGTATCCTCAAATATTTTAGCCCAGTTACTTGCGTTTGATAGCTGCACAGGTAAGTCCTTTTTATAGATGAAGGACAGTATGACACCTGTACTGTTAGGAAATAGTAAAATACTAATGGATTATGGATGTGATGTTTTCTTTCTGTGCCTTTTTATTTTCTTTGTTCTTTAATTTACAATCTCTCTCCTGCTCCCAAGTCCCAACTGATTCACAGCTTCCATCGCCACCGCTCGACAATCCAAATTGAGCTCGTAACTGGTCCTTTCTTTGTGTCAATAAAGTGGGTTGCAGGCTTTGCAGCTATATGAGCTTAAAACATCAATGGTATTCTTCTAATTTAAGCTGAAAGTTCATCAATTTCAGTTTCAAATCCAAAATTATATTGGGTATTTGATTTTCTAGATGCAAAGCCTGAACAATAACTAAGGAAAACGACATGTGCATGATCGGGTCAACCGTTGACATTGCTTCTTGTTTATAATACCAATTTGGCTTTGCGTTGTCAATTTTCGAACCTGGATTCGGTTGATTTTCGCCAATTTCATCAACTTCAGAAGTACTCCTTTCATCTTGTATGTAAAGATCGTACCTTCTTCTGAAATTTTCATTACAAATACGAAATACCCTATAAGATTAAAGGGAATTAAAGACTATCCAGATTCTCAAATTTCAATTTTGGAGCTCATTTCCATTTTGGGTATTCTCATCTTCTTATCAATCGGGATATACTTTGCTCTTCAAGATAATTTCGACACTGCTCTTTTATTATCCTTGAATATATATTGAAGGAATTAGCATTAATTTTGGACAGACTCGTTTTGTGAGCAGAGAATGCGGACTGTATTAAAATTTGAGTAACAAAACTTTAATTTACAGTTATTAGTGATTTGTTAATCCTTCAGCAAAACCCCCTAATTCGATCATGTAACGTAATATAATTGTCATTAACATTGAGCTCACTATATGCAAAATAGGGCCAATTGTGTATTGCCCGCCAGCTGTTTGATGAAATACCTGAACGAATTGCTGTTAATTAAAATTAAAATGTCATTGGATTTTGAGAATGATATACACATTAGTGTTTCTATGATGGTCGTTTATTCAATATAGTGGTCAGTACTCTTCTTAGATATTATATGGTTTGCACTTATGTGTATTTGTTTCATGGGTTTGATTTACCGGTGTGGATTTTCAAAGCATTTTGGCATTTTATCAGCAAATATGTGCTTTATAACTTTATGAGGTGGAGATCATCAAACATTCTCGATAGGCAAATCTTAGTTTGGGTCCTTGTGGATGATGTAGGAACTGGTGGAGTGGGAACACAAGAGTAAGGTACCTGGAAAAATGCATGCTTATGGGCACGATGCTCATGTTGCAATGCTGCTCGGTGCAGCAAGGATCCTTCAACAGCATCGGAACAAGTTACAGGTTTGTTTTTGGTTGACTTATCTTTTGTGAGATTTCTTCCATCCTTAAAACGTAGCTTGATTACCTCTAAACTTAATAATCATGCTCTTTAGAGTCTTAGATGCTGATCCTGTTGTGACTGGAAAATCACTAGATCTATCAATTTACACAACTTCTTCTTTTTTGAGAAGTATTTTGTCTATAGTTTCAAGTAAGTTTATAGGACGGTATGAAAAATATGTTTCACATTATTAAAATTCAGTAAGTCTTAAATTGTCGGTTAAAGATAAGATATTGCCCATGTAAATCAACTTCATGGAAGGAAACACAAATGGTTAGTAATTGACCATAATTAAGGAGGGTTGGTCCATAATTGTTGCAATTGCATTATAGCTATATATAGTTACTGATATATCAAAAGAGTCGTCTTTTGTTTATCTTAGTCACTGGGATTTCGTATACTATATACAATGGCAGGTTAGGCTTTTCACTTTGCATTATGGATAATATTCATAGAGGAAACTGTAATGAAGTTTATATCTTTCACAGGAAAGATTAAACCTTTTTAAATCTGTGAATCATTGACGTGTAAGGTTTGCCCAGTTGCCCTCCTGACGATACTACAGTACTTTAAAATTTTGTTTCTTGTTTTGTCATATTATGGTTAGCTCGACTTTCAATGGTTGTCTTTTCACTTATTTGGTTTTCTACTTGAAAAAGGATTTTTTTTTCCCTCTGCTGATTGAAGACCTCCAAATCTCTTTGACGTCATATGTTGAGTTGATATGCATGATTTACATATATAGAGGATAGACTTCATGGTATTGCGGTTGGTTTTGTCTTGTAGGTTTTGAGTATACAATATTTGTTTTTTTTTGTTTGCTCCATTTTCTATGTTATATATATCTGAATATGTGGTATTGCATTCTACAGGAAGTCATCTTTCGATATCATCTAGTTAGAGAAGAAAGAAGATATCCAAAGTGAAAGTTGTTAAAAGTCCATCATTTATCTACGAACATGTATGCTTAATTTTTTTTTTTGGGGGGGGTTCATCGAATAATTTTTTGCTTCTTTCAAGTAGGGAACTTGATTCTTTATTAGTTAGTATCATTGTTATGATGTTATTTTCTCTTTTTTTTTTATTCATAACTTCTAATACGTTACTTTCACTAATAAATATGTAATTGTTTTTTTATAATAGAGGTGTCAACTTCCAAGAAGTTCAAGAACGTTAGCATCTACAATTGTTCATAGAAAGTTCAAAAGTAAAGTTTCATTTAAATTTCTTTTAGGTTCAGTCTACTTCTTTAGTGCATACGTATACAATAAACATCTTTAAGATTTTCAATTACTATTCTTAAAAGTTTGTGATGTCATTTTCAATATTAAATATGTTATTTCCGTACTTGTCTTATATTAATCTGATAGTTAACTAATTTTGCAGTTGCAATGAAGATCAATAATGAGCTATATTCTAAATACGACGATATTGATGACAAAATAGGTGTCGACGACGATGTAATACAGAACAACACATGTCATGATGATATGACAAATTTTTCGCAATTAAAAGCAATAAAGTATTTGTTGAACTACATTTACCAAAGTTTTAACGATGTAGGACGTCGATGGAATGACTTCATTAGAAAAATGTCGTTTCGATTAACATATTCTGTGAAATATATGTTCCTCTCATGAGTTAGTTGCTCGATCTTGTATTATAAATTTAGTAATAGTTTTTGCATTCTTAGTTTTCACAAGAATTTTATTTTTTCGTCGTGTATTATGTACAATTTATAAAATAATAATATATGTATGAACATCTATCGTATGTTGATCTTTGGCTATATTTCTATACTTAATTATATTTATTATATTTCATATAATTGATTCTTCGAATCTCAATATAATTTTTGTTGCTTTAAATTCAACATATTTTTACATACTAAGGTAAAATTTTGACCATACAAATATTAGAATATTTAATTGATTGATTATAACTTTTTAGTAGGTCAAATTAACTTACACATGTATATTGACAAAATTATAGCACTATAAGTTCAGCCATCTTCTTAGAATGTTATTTATTTATTTTTTGGTCAAATAAATAGTGCATGGTATTAAATTAAGTATTGTTTCCTCATTTGTCAATAATATTATTTTTACATTATATGACATTCCTGCTCTGTATATAAGACAATACCTATATTGATAAAGAATCTTTTAAACACAGTAATAAAAAGTTAATATCATTTTGAATTTTATTTATTATTAGTGCATATTATTATTTATAAAGTTGACATCCACATTTCTTTTTTGCAGGTCAGATGGATTTGCATCGAATTGTTTTGGAAGTGAACATGAAGACCATTTTGCGTGATATAGTCACCCAACTTGATCTTTTACCACCAAAATACAATATTGACTCAGTTATAAACAATGAATTCCGTGCATGTGTTGAAATAGAAGGATGGCAAGGGGAAACAAAGTCCGCAAAATTTGTTGGTTCTCCTTCCATGACATTAAAAAAATCAGAGCAAAATGCAGCGCGTCGTGCAATTAGATTTCTCAAAGAATTGTATGATTGTGATGTAGCAGATGTTAATTATTATCAACTAAAAATGTTGCAGGATGAATACGATGATTTAGAGGCTGAGTACAAAATGTTACTTGAAGAAAAAGAAAACAAGAATGATGACATTTTTATGGATTCCCAAGTCAATTAGCGTAACTCTATATTCGGTTTCGTAAATGTTTGTACATATGCAATAATGTTTTGGGGGTTTTGCTTTTTTTTTTTTAGAATATGTAGTATGTTTTAATCTCAGTCATAGATTTGTCTTACATGTAATAAATACTTCCTAAGTAAAGAAGGATAGAAACTTTTGCTACGTAAGTATATATTTACATAAAGTTTTTTCCTTACAAAATATAGTTCTATGGAAAGAATTGCTTCTACAAATCTTTTTTTATTGTCAGGAAACTACCTTGTAAATTCTCGCTTCTTAACTTTATATTACACAAATCTGCTTTCAAAGTCGGCGAAGTTATTTTTTTACTTTAAATTTTCTATATCTTAAGTGTAGATTATTCGTTCATCCTAAGATAAGCTTTTGATTCTATTTGCGTAAAATAATTATGTCATATTTCCGAGTTAAAAAAAAAGGGCAAGAAAAATATGATTAAGTAATAATATCTCATTAATTATTGATCAATATCGAAGGTTTAACCCCGTCTTAGGCATGGAACAACCTTAAATATCTTCACTAATTGTCTGACCTTTGCCTCCGTTCTTTTTTCTCCTACCCACTTTTCTTTTACATTTGTTGTTTTTTCTCCTACTCACTTCCCCTATTAGTAATACTTCCAGTTAGGCCTGGCAAAAGCTGACCCGACCCGATAACCCGACCCGAACCTAACCCGAAAAAAGCGGGTTAGGGTTGGGATTTTCGACCCGAAACTTTAAATGGGTCGACCTGATTGACCCGAAAACTTAAATGGGTTAGGTTCAGGTTGAAATTTTCAACCTGCTCAACCTGAAAATTACCTGCTCAACCTGAATAGTTGAACAGGTCAGGTCACAGATCAGGTTGACCTGATTTGCATCGGGTTCGGATCAACCTGATCCGTTCAACCCTTCTAACAAGTGGAATGAAAAAAAATATGGCCCATTTAAGCAACCCAAATCCGTTCAACCCATCACATATTAAAAGCCCAAAATAAAAAAAGGGTAAAAAGAGTAAAACAAACCCTAAAAGTCTAAAACCCTCATTTGCTTTGCCGTCATTCTCATTTCTATCATTCTCTCTCTTCCAGTCTTCCTCCGTTCCTCACTCTCTCTCTCGGTCTCTCATGCTCTCTCTTCCTCACCTCTCTCAGTGTCTCTCATTCTCTCTCTTCCTCACCTCTCTCGGTCTCTCACAGTCTCACTCTCTCACTCTAGTCTCTCGGTCTCTCTCAGTCTCACTCTCTCGATCGCATAATCTCTCATCAACTCATCACTAAATCAGTAAATCACTTCATCAACGGTATCTGATCAACATTCATTCAACAGGTATTATTTTGTTATCAAATTTGTCTTCTTTTATTTGTTATCCTTATTTCTGTTTTTTTCTCTATATTTTGTTTATTTATTTTTTCTGATTCAATATTTTCATTTCTCAGTTGAAGATCTACTCTCTCTACTAAAATCAAATTCTCAACCGTAAGTTTATAACCATTTCTCATTTATGCTTTTATCTTTGTTATTTTTTAAATCGTACTTTGATTATTAGACTAAATTAGGGTTTCTGATTTTTTGAATTTATGCTTAAGGTTTTGTTATTTTGATTACAATTTTTAGGGTTCAGACTTTTAGAGTTCCTATTTTTTGTTTCTTTTAATTTTTGATTTTTGATTTCATGTACATGGAGGGTTATCCTAATGATATTGAAGATCTGAGTTCTGATGATATGAGTTCTGAGTTATGATGATCTGAGTTCTGAGTTCTGAGTTCTAGGTTTTGAAGATCTGAGTTCTGAGACTCCAAAAAGTGCACAAGAATCGGCTATGTTTCATTGATTTGAAGTTCTGAAAACTAGTTTAATGGTTGTGATTTGTAGATGGATTTTATTGGCTGTAAACTTGTAACTTTGTGAGACTTTCTTGTTTGTTATTTGTTATTTGGAGCTTGATTTTGATTATGATGATGCTCCTGTCAGCAACTCAACATGCTTTGAGGTGCTTTGAGGACTTAAGGTGCTGCCAACAGACAGCTTTTATGAATCATTGAATCATTTTACTACTAGTATAGACTTTTTGAGTGAAGTATGAAGTGTGCAAAAAAAATCAGGTTACGCAGATCATTTCAGGTCAACCTGATCTGTAACAGATCAGGTTAGGGTTGGATTTTTTGACCTGTTTACTAAACAGATCAGGTTAGGGTTGATTTTTTTGACCTGTTTAGTAATCAGGTCAGTCGGGTTCAACCCGAACCCGACCCAACCTGATCTGTTTGCCAGGCCTACTTCCAGTGTTAAAAGAGCCATTTATCCTTACTTTTTCTTGTCATCATTACTATCCAACCCATTGGTAATTCACACACTCTCTTAATTATATTAAAGTAAGGGCAAGCGTGGAATTTTTTATCCAAAAGCAATTGTCATTAAACTCCGTGCAAAAAAAAGTGGGTAGCAGAAAAAAGAACGGCGGGAGTAGTCAGTATTTAGATACAACTAAGAATAAAGTGGGTTATGTTAAAGTGTAATGTAATAGTGTACGTGGAGTGTAATTGCTTTGCAAATGTTTACATGCAAAAAAAAAAAAAGGACGAAGAGATCAGACATTCCATAAATTGCAACAAGACAAACTCTACAATTTGCCTTCCCAATACTTGCATATGGGAGCTTACAATTTGGCATATGTTTGAGTTGGGTTATTTTTTAACATTACATAGATATAATGGCTTATTTCTTAATTTTTTGTTGGACTCTCCGCCTACCTTTAAAGTCTTCTAATCTTTTCCTTAACAGATTGATCTGCAACAACACAATATCACTCTGGTGAACTTTTCCAGTAAGTTAGTCTTTTTCCCTTATGTGAGACTTCCTTTTTTTTTTTCTCGATTTTAATATTCATATCAGAGATGTTAATATTGCGAATGAACTTCATCATCTTTGTAAATAAATCCGATTTGCAAAGTTGGCTTATACGAGGCAATTCGATACAAATCTAGAATTGTATTGTCTCATATACTTTTATCAAATAGGTCGTAAAGCCTCTTGTTTTAAGGTGTACATTTTGGATATGTTTCATCTTAACTACGGAATGAATGCGCTTAAATTTTTTTAAATCCTTATCTTTTTATATTGTAGTATGTATTGGTACGATGAGGGAAGGCCGCCATTTGAAGAGGCATAAATTGTTATATTCCTTGTAGATAAGTATTCATTCTTTTATTACCGTATATAGTTAATTTAAAAAATATATATATATATATATATATAATCAATTTTTTAATAATGAAATTTATATTCTTAATTTAACGACTTATTTTATCTTATTTTATTTCTTTCTTTCCCACGATTAGGATTGCATTGGTTAAATTCATTATTCAAATAAACTTTTATTTGTAAAAATTTTATTTTTAAATTTTCATTACAAGATAAATGTGTTTTCTATCTTTATTTATAATAGAAAATTTTATATTTATTTGTAATGTTTATCAATTTAATATTTAATCTTCTTTCCAAAAACCAAAAAAAAAAGGTTAATATTAATCGACAAAATATTTATTTACTTTTAAAACATATTTATTAAATACATATTTATACTGTATCTTAATATTGTCGAGGTTTATTTTTGTAAAAACATTTATTCTTATTAAAAGACATTGTTGTTTTTTGTGTTTGCAATATTCAATATTTATAGCACTTATATGAATAAAAAATATATTCGTATCAATATGTTAAATGGATATGCTCGACTTATGTATGCAGAAGATAAACTTCATATCACTTTTTTTTTTTTTTTGTTTTTTCTTAACCCTTCTTTTTTGGTTTTTTTCTTATTGTCTTTATATCTATATACTATATATACATATACAACAATCATAACATACAGTTATAAATTATCTATCACAAAAATTTCCCAATAAAGCAAGAAGAAGTATCTAGGTTGAAAGTCATTAGAACTCAATCGTTTACTTACAAATAGGTATGTTTTTTATTCACTGATATTTGTTATTAATTAATTGCGAATACTTAGTATATAGTTTATTAGAAAATTGATATTCATCAATGTATTATGTACTCACCGAATGAAAAAAGAATAAATACAATTACCTATCTTTGTAATCCACTTGCGAATACTGCATGAAATTTCAAAAACTAAAATATAGAAAATGTTCAATGAAATTTATAAATAATAACAATATGTCTTTGACATGGAATCTCATCCATAAGTAGTGGATTAAAGAATAGGAGATAGGAACGTAATAAGGTCAAATTTTTTTGTCACCCATAAAATGACAAAACTTTCTAACTGCTACGTAAAATTGTACATGATATGTGATTCCCACAAAATACCTCCGATACTTACCATATAATAAAAGGTCAAAACATATATTTGTACTAGCCCCCCCCCCCCCCCCCAAAAAAAAAAAACCCCAAAAACTACTACTATGTATTATCTTATACTTTACCGTTATTCAATTTTGTCAATTTATATGTGAATGAAATCAACAACACTTAAAACTTAACTCTCAACCTAAGTACCTTCACAAATGATGTTAATTTTTTTTTCTGCTACTACAAAACTTAAGTAATTTAAACTGTATATAATCTCGTATTTATTAGATTTTTTCCAATGTAATTTTATTTTATAAAAGGTTTGCACAGAGAAATGCAGCAACATGTTCCCGACACTGATAACTCCAAAAACTCCAAGTTTGTGCATATTGGTTTATAATAATACGTTAAAGATAATATTTTCTTCAAGGTTTGTAGTATTATAAATATTTTAGGACTTCCGTTCTAAAAAAGAGATTTATACAATTAAAAATATTTCCTAGAACCTTTTTCCTGAAAAAGATAGAAAAAATAGTATGGCGTTGCCACTATTTTTGTAACATCCCGTAAAAAAATTATTTATTTTTGAATAATTTATTTATTTGATTATTTATTTTAGTGAGATATTTATTGGTTTTGTATATTAGCTTTAAAGGAATAAAAAAAGAGAATTTCAGATTTTTATTTTAAATAAAATTAAATTAGCTTTTAAGTGGTTTAATAGGTTTTAAATTGTATTTTGTGTCAAAATTAGAGATTGACGTAACTTCCTTGTATTTCTCATCACGTTTCTCACATCTTTGCTATATGGGTCTCTTTAAAAAAATAAAAGGAGTGACTTCACCTCCTTCACCATCAGTTTCACGCTCAAAAAGAAAGAAGAAGAAAAAAAAAACAAACAAACCCCTTTGCTCTGCTTCACACCACGACACAACCTCCATCATCACCATTACCTTCCTTGCTTTCCCTCTCTTCTGGAAACCTAACTCTAGACCCTAGAACTATTCTGCTGAGGGTCGAATTTTGCTGTTCTTTCTCTCTCCTCTGGGTGGGCGTCTTTCTCTATTCGTTTTGTGCTTGGTCCATGTTGTTGTTCCGCCCCTGTTGTGCCGCGGTTGCTGTTGTTGCTCTGCTGTTGCGAATTGTCGACCACTAGAAGATGGTCGTCTGCCCAATCTGTCAGCCCTCCTCCTTCTCCATGGATTGGTAACCAACAACAACAACAACAACAACAGTAAGTGTCCCGCCTAGGGCGGGTTTGGGGAGGTCCAGATGTACACAGTTTTACTCCTAACTAGTCGCCTAGAAGAGAGACTGTTTCCGAATGGATTGGTAACCAAAAACCCCAAACCCTAAATTGCTTAATTACTATGTTTAATTGATTTTGCTGAATTCTGGTTTGGGCACTATGTGGATATGTTTTGCTCTAATTATTATGCATATGCTGTGGAGAACTGGTTGATTGATTGAGGGAATTTGTATGCTTAATTGTTTTGAACTTGGATTAAAGATAACCCTTCGTTCTATTGGGATGATTACTTTTATATATACATGTAGTATGCTATATGTTGATTTAATTCTGAACTGTTTATCTAGCTATTCTAGCTATTTGACTATGAGTAATTGAATATTTGTGTGTGGAGTATTTGGTGAGTGAAATCCCGTTTCGCACCTTCATGCTTCAATTCGACTGTTTTAAGTTTGAATTCTGAAGATGGTCAAAACATGAAAGTTGTAGCCCTTGTTGTAAGGTTTCACAGGTTTTTGAATCACCTCGATACGATGTCTAACGAGTGAGATATGGCCAAAATACAGAACTGCTGTAAATAATCACCCGAAAATAGAGAATTTAACCCTTTAAACTCTTGAACCCAAATTGATGCTTGAACTACATTGCTTTTGTGGAAATTTGTGTAAGAGTATAGTTGCCTATGGTCTTGGATATATATTAGTTATATTATAGTGGGATATAATCATGTGATATGTGCAAGAGTTGGTGATAATTGCTACTAAGACTTTAGATATGTTTGTAGTATGTTTGTAGCCCTCTACATATGATTTGTGCTCGTGTAATTATTATTTATAGCTGCTGGTTTTATGGTATAAAGTACGTATTTGCAATGTAAAAGATTGGTCTATGGGTGTGTTATTAACCTTGGAAAAGCTTGATTAGTTGCAGACGGATTGTGGTATTAAATGTCTACTGTTTGTGCTTGTTTATGGAGTTAGTAAATGCTGAAATTATGACGTGAATGACTTGTCTGGTTAATATAGAGAATTGTTCGACTTGTGCTCGTGAGCTATTTTTGGTGAAGAGTGATATATGTGTTTGTGATCTTGATATCGATACTTTTATGAGAATTGTTGGAAAGATCCTTTGAGGTTGTTTGGTATAATCTGTATGAGAATTGAAATTGACTGGTGGCTAGTATGCCTTTGATTGGTTACTGAAATAAGATGAATTGGTGATACGGCATTGTATTGGATTGTGATGACTTATTGGTGTGAACACTTGAATTCTGTTAAGATATTAATACGTAAACTTGAACAATTAGGGCAAGACAGCTTTTGGGTAGGATCCCCCAAAGGTGATGAATATGGGCAACTTATGAGAGCAGATTTGTGGAGCAGGTCTTCCACAAACCCTCTTATGAGATTATTCCAATAACTCATGAACTTGGGGTAATCGTTTTGATTATGATATTTTGGTTACTCATGAACTTGGGGTAACTGTCTTCTCCTAGTCATGAACCACTATGGCAGACTGCGGTCTTGAAAACCCCATAGGGCTAGGAGGGTGTGCACACTAAGAACTTGGCCATTTGATTTGATTTGTAATCAGCATTGCGCTGAAAGTTGAGATCGTCTGATCTCGTCGTTCTCTTCCCTCTATATTAAAAAAAAGGTAAAATGATGGACTAAAACTCTTAAAGCTATTGGAATTTATGAATTTGTAATTCAAATGTGATGGGTGTATTTTTCTGTATAAAAGATGGGTTTGAATAATTTGTTTCATGAAGTAATAAGGTGAACTTGTATATATATTACTTGGCTTGAGATTTGGAGTGACAGGCTTGCGTGATTATAATGTCTTAAGACCTATGTCTATTTAGATATATTAATTGAGCATGCCTCTTGTTTTAGTTTGATCATTTAATAAATGTTATTGCTTTTATTATCTCGGTAGAATACTTGGTTACTCAGCTTTGCTGATTGGTTGCTTTTGTGCTACATGTGTTTGTTGTCCATGTCTCTTCAAATGGTGGACCTATGATGAATCCATACGATATTCGATTGTATGGGGGAGTAGATTGGAATATTTGCAGGTTAATTGTTCGTGAGGATCTTTTGTGCTAGTTGGACGGTTGGACTCAAAGCTGTCAAGACGTTCATTATATTTGTATTTCATTGTCAGTTGTTGTAATATAAGATTGTTATAGAGTTATTTAGTTGGGATTTTGTAATGGTTGCCTTGCACTCATTCTATGAGTGAGTGTGGCAGTGATGCTCCGGATTTGTTAGGAGTCTTCCGCTGTAAAATTTGGGTTGGTTGTATTTTCTGTTTGAACAGGTTTTTATATGGTCGATAACTTGGGATGTCTGTTTACAAAGGAAATTCTGCCCGATTTTTGATTCGAGTTTATCCATTTTTGTTTATTTATAATTTAGAAAATCCGGGGTGTTACAATTTTCCAAGTTTTTGATTCAATTTTTTAACTTTTTAAATTTTTAAATATTAGTTTATATAAATAGATTTTGTAAATTCATACAATCTAGACATATACTACACTAAAATACATGAAAAATAATATTTATTAGTGAAATGAAAGTACTACCATTAAAAAAACAAAATGAAATAAGCATCCATATAATTCAACAATTCCTCAAACACACATGTTGATGATTACTAAATAAAGCAAATGAGTTTTGTACTAAAGTAATAGAAACATCAGTAGCTCGCTCCAATGTAAAAACCACCCAAGCACATATAACTATGCGGAGATATATGAACTTGTGTGTCTATACCTAAATAAATATATTCAAACACAAACAGACTCTCTATTTGCCAAGCTTTTAATTCAATTTTTTACTTTTTAAAATTTTAAATATTAGTTTATATAATATATTGTTGTTTTTTGTGTTTGCAATATTCAATATTTATAGCACTTATATGAATAAAAAATATATTCGTATCAATATGTTAAATGGATATGCTCGACTTATGTATGCAGAAGATAAACTTCATATCACTTTTATTTTTTTTGTTTTTTCTCAACCCTTCTTTTTTGGTTTTGTTTCTTATTGTCTTTATATCTATATACTATATATACATATACAAAAATCATAACATACAGTTATAAATTATCTATCACAAAAATTTCCCAATAAAGCAAGAAGAAGTATCTAGGTTGAAAGTCACTAGAACTCAATCGTTTACTTACAAATAGGTATGTTTTTTATTCACTGATATTTGTTATTAATTAATTGCGAATACTTAGTATATAGTTTATTAGAAATTTGATATTCATCAATATATTATGTACTCACCGAATGAAAAAAGAATAAATACAATTACCTATCTTTATAATCCACTTGCGAATACTGCATGAAATTTCAAAAACTAAAATATAAAAAATGTTCAATGAAATTTATAAATAATAACAATATGTCTTTGACATGGAATCTCAGCCATAAGTAGTGGATTAAAGAATAGGAGATAGGAACGTAATAAGGTCAAATTTTTTTGTCACCCAAAAAATGACAAAACTTTCTGACTTCTACGTAAAATTGTACATGATATGTGATTCCCACAAAATACCTCCGATACTTACCATATAATAAAAGGTCAAAACATATATTTGTACTAGCCCCCAAAAAAAAACCCCCAAAAACTACTACTACGTATTATCTTATACTTTACCGTTATTCAATTTTGTCACTTTATATGTGAATGAAATCAACAACACTTAAAACTTAGCACTCAACATAAGTACCTCCACAAATGATGTTAATTTTTTTTTTCCGCTACTACAAAACTTAAGTAATTTAAACTGTATATAATCTCGTATTTATTAGATTTTTTCCAATGTAATTTTATTTTATAAAAGGTTTGCACAGAGAAATGCAGCAACATGTTCCCGACACTGATAAATCCAAAAACTCCAAGTTTGTGCATATTGGTTTATAATAATACGTTAAAGATAATATTTTCTTCAAGGTTTGGAGTATTATAAATATTTTAGGACTTTCGTTCTAAAAAAGAGGTTTATACAATTAAAAATGTTTCCTAGAACCTTTTTCCTGAAAAAGATAGAAAAAATAGTATGGCGTTGCCACTATTTTCCAAGTTTTTGATTCAATTCTTTAACTTTTTAAATTTTTTAAATATTAGTTTATATTAATAGATTTTGTAAATTCATACAACCTAGACATATACTACACTAAAATACATGAAAAATAATATTTATTAGTGAAATGAAAGTACTACCATTAAAAAAATAAAATGTAATAAGCATCCATATAATTCAATAATTCCTCAAACACACATGTTGATGATTACTAAATAAAGCAAATGGATTTTGTACTAAAGTAATAGAAACATCAGTAGCTCGCTCCAATGTAAAAACCACCCAAGCACATATAACTATGTGGAGATATATGAACTTGCGTGTCTATATCTAAATAAATATATTCAAACACAAACAGACTCTCTATTTGCCAAGATTTTAATTCAATTCTTTTACTTTTTAAATATTAGTTTATATAATATATTTTGTAAATTCATACAATCTACCCATATACTACACTAAAATACATAAAAAATAATATATATTAGTGAAATAAAAGTACTATCATTAAAAAAAATAAATAAAAGAACTACATTTAAACGGAAATGAGAATAATAAATTAACACTATGGCATTTTTTATATTTTTAAATCTTTTACCTATTTATCTTAAATGTTGTTATCCTAATTTTCAAATTTTCGTCTCATAATACCATCAATATTTTTTTTTGGATGCAGTTATTACTCTGTATATCACTTACAACAGAAGCATTATCTTAGTGCAAGTTTCTGTTGTGCGTTATTATTTGAGGTATGTATTTTTTCTATTATTTTTATTTCATTTTGCAAATATATAAATTTTTTGTTTTGTCATTAAAATATTATATGTTTTTTTTATTATTATGTTACTACTAAATCGTACAATATCTCGAAGGAACTGTTATATACGTAAGTTCTATTTTTCAACGCTTGTTACAAGTAACACGCAAGATGAATAAGGCGAAGAAAATTGTAGCTCATTTTGCTAAACGAAGACCTGATTCACAAAAGCCGCGTCAAAAAGCATCATCTTCTGATGACACTTCAGGTTACTAAATTATTATTATTTACTTCTTTATTAAATTATTTATTTACGAAAAAATTTCAATTTCTAACTATAAAATATTTCAACCTAAAGGTAGAAAGACACCTCCACAGCGCCCTTATACATTACCTTTACCATACATATGCAAGTATTTCAAGGCCAAAATCTTCAAAAACGAATCAATAAACATTTGTTGTTCTCAAGGAGAAATACGTCTTGCAATCCCTTCCATGCCAACTGCTTTGCGTCAACTATTTGTGTTTGGAGATGAAGACTCTATGAATTTTATTTTAGAAAATTCATATTATTATACAATAGCCAATTCGCTTTTACTTCTCTTGGAGTAAAAAACGACAGAGAAGTTGCACGAAGAGATTGTGGAATATACACCTTCAGAGTTCAAGGTCAGGTTTATCATTTTATCAATGATTTCATGCCCAATAATGAAGAGCCAAAGTATTTGCAGTTGTATTTCTACGATGCCGAGTCAGAATTTTATTATCGTCAACGAGTTTCTTTTGAGCTGTCACCGAACGTCATTAATATATTGATGCAAATAATGGAAGTTAATCCATATGCAAATTTCTTTCGATCATTAAGGGACGTTGGCGTAGATGAAAGTAGTAAAATAATTATCCGCTCTGATCCGGATCAGGATCAACGTACTCACAATACACCAACTGCATCACAAGTAGCAGCCATATGGATTGAAAGCAACAGTTCTTACGAGCCAGTGTCGCGTGATATAATGGTGCATGCAACCTCTGGAACAAGTCATCAGATTTTACATTATTATGGATGTTATGACACTCTTCAGTATCCACTTTTATTTCCATATGGTAGTACGGGATGGCATCGAAATATAAAAAGATATAGAACTGATCGTCGTCATTATGAACAACCACCTAACTTTCCTATTAATGACGAACTTGTTCAAACTGTTGAAGACCTTTTGGAAGCCGAAGAACAAGGTGCGTACAAAAAGCTTTCAATATTTTTATTACGAAAAACATTTTTTCAAAAACAGTTTTGTAAATGCTAATTATTTTTAACCTCCCATTTTACATTGCAGCGGTAAATAATGTAATATCACCAGAGAGGAGAGTATCTTATAGAGAATATTATTGTTATCTACTACAAATCCGTGAAAATGATAATTCTATGTTGCTAAGGTGTGGCCGATTGTTACAACAATATGTTGTTGACATGTACATCAAGATTGAATCTAGTCGACTTGACTTTGTAAAAAAAAAAACAAGACACCATACGTTAAGAACTGTATAAAGGAATCGTGGACAGTGTTCGTATGGGTGAAACAGAAGCATCGAATATCGGGTATCGTATTGTTCTTCCTCCCACATTTATTGGCGGTCCTCGTAATATGCGTCGTTATCTTGATGCCATGACCTTAGTTTAAAATTTTGGGAAACCGGATATTTTTTTAACTATGACCTGCAATCTATCATGGCCAGAAATCAATGAAGAGTTAGCTCCATACAAAGAGACACAAAATAGACCAGATCTTATTGCAAGGATATTCCATGTAAAACTGATGGAGTTAAAGAATGATATCATTAAAAAAAAATTATTTGGAAATGTAGCAGCTTTTATTTATGTTGTTGAATTTCAAAAAGAGGTTTACCTCATGCATATTTCTTGACAATTTTGGACTTGGATAGCAAAATTAGAACTGCCGATCAGTATGATGGTCATGTGTGTGCTGAAATCCCTGACGAAGATGATAACAAGCATCTATATGAAGCTGTCTTGAAACACATGATGCATGGTCCATGCGGTGTAGAAAATCCAAGAAATGTTTGCATGAAAGATAGAAGATGCAAAAATCACTACCCTCGTAGCTTTGCAGACACGACAAGTTGTGGACGCAATTCTTATCCTATATATCGACGTCGTGATAATGCAAAACAGGCACGTATACGTGGAGTTTTATTAGAAAATCAATGTGTGATTCCTTATAATCCTTTTCTATTGGCAAAATATGATTGTCAAATTAACGTCGAGATTTGCTCTACAATAAAAGCAGTGAAATATCTTTATAAGTACGTATACAAAGGTCATGAGCGTGTTCAGCTTTCCTTCCAAACCAATGATGATATTCATTCACACGATGAAATACATATGTATCAGTCTGCAAGATGGATATCGCCCCCCGAAGCAATGTGGCATATTTATAAGTTTCATCTGAACGAGATGTACCCAAATGTTGTAAATTTACAAGTACATCTTCCAAATTTGCAACCTGTTACCTTCCGCCAAAGTGAAAATCTGAATCAGTTAACACAACAACCAAGAGTGAGAAGAACCATGTTGACTGCTTTCTTTGAAAAAAATCAATCAGATCCACAAGCACGACAATATTTATATCCTGATTTTCCTAAACATTATGTGTGGCATCCGGGTGGAAGAGAAAAATATTGGTCTGCTCGTCGTAAAGGAATAGCTGTTGGTCGTGTGGTTTACGCAAATCCTGCTGAAGGAGGGCGCTTTTATTTGCGTTTATTACTTATAAACGTCAAAGGTCCTTTATCTTTTGATAATTTATACACGGTCAATGGCAGAAGGTATTCTACTTTTCAAGAAGCGGCGCATCACCGTGGACTTTTAGAGGCCGACAATTTCATTGAGCAATGTTTACAAGAAGCAGCACATTGTCAAATGCCTCATGTACTAAGAAGATTATTTGCTACCTTGCTTATCTATTGTCGCCCTAGAAGTCCTATCTACTTGTGGAATCGATTCTATTCATCTCTTTCTGAAGATTTCAACCGCACTTTTCCCTCAAATATAAGAAAGGTTCAAAATATGACATTGAAAAATGTCGCTCGATATATTGAATCAATAGGAAAAAGAGTTGAAGATTTCAATTTTGAAGGATTGCATATACAAGAAAATTCTGAGGAAATGCTTGCAAAAGAAATCGAAGAAGAACTCAATATTCCCATATCTGCAACGGAAATCAACTCTATTCATCTTCTAAATGCGGAACAGAGACGTGCCTTCAACATAATCTTCAATAAAGCTACACAATCTCAATCCGGAGCATACTTTATTGATGGTCCTGGCGGTACTGGTAAGACATTTCTTTACTGAACTTTGCTAGCACATGTTAGAGTTAAAGGATATATTGCTTTAGCTGTTGCTACTTCAGGCATTGCTGCCTCCAACATGTCAGGGGCAAGAACCGCTAATTCTAGATTTAAGATACCCCTGGACGTCGATGAACATCAAAATATAAACATTTCGAAACAAAGCGCTCTGGGAATTCTGATTCAGCAAACCAGATTAATCATTTGGGATGAAGCATCAATGGCAAGAAGACAATCTGTTGAGGTATTTGAAAGGATGTTGCGCGATGTATGTTCAAATGAAATTCCAAATGGTGGTAAACTGATAGTTTTTGGTGGTGATTTTCGTCAAGTTTTACCTGTGATGCCTAAAAGTTCCATTCAAGAAGCCATTGACACAAGCTTTGTCATGTCTCCTTTATGGCAAAATTTTACGAAAATTCATCTATTTCAAAACATGCGAGCAGTGCATGATCCAGCATTCTGTGATTTTGTTCTCAGTGTTGGAGACGGAATTCCTCCATATGATGATGGAAAAGATGTTTTTATGCCCAACCACATATTGATACCAAAGAACAACAATACTTCCAGTGTTGATCAATTAATTGATATTATCTTTCCTGAAGTTTATGATGCCAATGTAGATTGGGCCTCCATAATTCGGCGTGCCATCTTAACACCTATGAACGAAGACGCACACAGCATAAATTTCTGTCTCATTTCACGCCAGCTTGGATCTTCATATGAATTCAAGAATTTTGATGTTGCTTCTGAAAGTTCAGCTGAAAATTACCCGGTCGAATTTTTAAATACACTTAACCCCAACGGACTCCCGCCACATCATCTAATATTGAAGAAAAATAGTCCGATTATTCTACTTCGCAACCTAGATCCTACATCCGGACTCTGCAATGGAACTAGATTAATTTGTAAATCTTTCTTCCCGAATGTTATTGATGCTGAAACTGCAGTTGGGCATCATAAAGGAGAGCGCGTATTTATACCTCGCATTCCTTTGCAGCCATCTCCCGCAGATAAATATCCCTTTAACTTAAGAGGAAGCAATTTCCTGTACGTCTTTGCTATGCTATGACAATAAATAAAGCACAGGGTCAGGCAATTGATAGAGTTGGTATTTATCTTCCACGACCGGTATTCTCTCATGGACAATTATATGTTGCCTTATCTTGTGCAAGAAAAAGTTCAGAAATAAAAATTGCAATCGATTCAGAAGACAGTACTAATAACAATTGGGGAAAAACGAAAAATATTGTATGCTATGAAATTTTAAGACGGGCAGGTATCTTACGAAGGTATCGCTTCTTTTTTTTTAATTATTTTTTTTTACTTTTTATTTTATTAATACATTTTGTAAGATTTAGTATACAATTACAAATTATTCGAACAAATTATTCAATATTTCATGCAATAACATTATGTCTGCATATATTGCTTACTATATCTTTCTTTATTTTCTCCAGATAATGGCAACTCCCGAAAGAAGAACTTTAGAAGATCTTAACAGTGCAAGCCACAACTTTATTACTAGAATTCGAGTTCTGAAAAAGTCTATGCCTAAACATTCTCGCACTGGAGATAAATTGCGTCAAAACTTACTTGTCGCGAGCGAATTGGTAAATTGCAAAAAGGAAAATATTCATTTCCTCTTTCATGATTTAATAGACAATATAGAAATAAATAAGTGTTATAATCCATTTACCTTTAATTTTTTTCCAAGGGAACGGAAATGCAGGCAGCGATATTTGATGATGATATCGACTTATTTTCAAATACACTAGAAGTTGATAAATTGTACGATCTTCGCAACCCATACATCAATAGAATTCCAACTGTCCACCAAAAAGGCTCCCAACATTATCAGATGATTATTAGAGCAAGTAATCAAATTATTGAAGTTGGTTCATCTACACAAAAATCACCTCAGTCGTATCTGATATCACTAGACACGGTGCCTAATTACATTGACAAAAGTGCTCGTATTGGTAAACTTTTTTTAATTAAAATATTACATATTGAAAATAATCAACAAATATTATTTGTAGATGGCTTACAATTTTATTTATCTTACTTTTTTGATTACAGATGTTACCGCAATTGCAGTTCACATTGAAAATACAAAGACAGTGCAGACGAAAAGAACAGGAAGGACGACTAGCGTTCGTGAAATAGTTATTGTTGACACATCGTATGTTTCTGCTATATCTTTTCCAACTCTACTACATGTATTTTATTTCATTCATACTTACAATAATTTTTTTTGGCTAACATTATTAGATCGAAAGGTATCGTGCTATCCCTTTGGGGTGATCTTGCGTCAACTGAATCTGAAAAAATCGCGAAAATCATTGACTCCTTTCCTATTCTTGCTGTTACTCATGTTCAAGCAACAAATTTCCGAGGTTCATATGAAATATATTTCGTTTTATATATCTAATAATTTAAATCTTTTATTTATCTATTGATTTTATATCTGCTACAACTTTTTGTTGCCACAAGAGGGTCTCTACAAACAATATTTTTTTCCGGCCTCACTTGTCATCCACAAATATCAATTGCTGAATCTCTTTCCGTATGGTATATATACACTACAAATTTGACTATATAATAGTATGCATTTTGTTCTCACATCATAAATATATATAATATTTTTTTAACGGGAAAAATGAAAACATGGCAAGAATTTACGAAATAAGAGACCAATTTGCTTCAACATTTGAGGTTGAAAGTTCGGATCCTACTGATAACGTAGTCATACCTATTAGTATTTTATCCGAACATAAGGTAACTTATTTTCACTCCATTTCTCAAAACATCATTTAATATGAATAGCAAATCGTCGTAAATATCTTAAAAAAAATATTGCTTACATATAAATTACGTTCTACACATGTAATGCAATTTTATTATAGGAAACCTCGCAAGTATGGATAAAAGGAAAGATTTCAGCAATAAAAAGCAACAATATATTATATGCCACTTGCAACATCTGCAGAGAAAAAACTGATGAATCTTATGACCACACATTTACTTGCACTGCTAAAATGCCTCATAATGCAACATGCCAACCCAGGTATGTAATTCTTTTTGTAATTATTCTTATTATTTTAACTTGTATATTGAACTAACATTTGCATGAAAATATTTTACGATACAAGATGTCGCATGAACGTTGAATTTAATGACGAAAGCGGAGCACTATCCATAACATTGTTTGGGAATCATGCAGAGCTCATTTTAAAAAAAACCGCTGAAGAAATAAAGAATTTACAAGCAGAGGTTTTAAACTTACCTTCCTTTTCATTTAATACGTATAACATAAATATTCAAATCAAACTGCACTTCTTATACAGTTTGTTAATAACTTCTACCAGGAAGTAGACAATTTGATCACAGAAACATTACAAGAACTAAACATCAGAACCTTTTACGTGCTGTTGGTATCGGAATCAGTAGAAGCATATGGAGTTCAACAACTGAGATGGAAAACAAGGCGAATAGTTGAAACATAATAGTAATATTCGTATTAGCACATTAGTATAATCATGTTGTATCATATGTTTTATATGTACTTCTTACTTGTTTTCGAAAGCTTATGTAGTTTTTTCTTATATATTATCACTTCTGTAAATGTGTGTCACGTATGTAACTCCAACAATTTCTTCTTAGCAAGTGCTTGATAGTCATGTATTTAGCTTTTCATATAACTTCTTTCATATAAATTATCTTTTAATAATTAATATAATATTATCTTACATATTAAATTACAATCATTTTCAAATGAAATTATACATCTTCAATTTTACGATAGACATAATACCATTTATGTACAATAATCCGCCTTTAAAATATATATTTACAAAAACCTGCCTTTTTATGTAATTAGGTTTTTCTTTTTATAAATTCTCTACACAATTAAAAACATAAACAATTTGAAATTTTTATCTTCATCAATTCCAATATTACCATTTATTATAACAAACTTATAAACAATAAAAATATAATACAATATTTACCAACTCTTTTTTTAATATTATAACATACAAGTATATCATATATGACATTTATTTAATGAAGCCAATCTTATCAACTACCATTATCCAATAATCTTATTTTAAATATACGATTGACATAAAGAATCACATTCACATGCACAACCTGTTAAACCCCACTCCCTCGAATACAGTCATATCAGTCATTCAACGTGACAACATACACCCATCAAACAACACATATCACTTTAATACCAACAATCCCATGTGAACATGACTGTACTAAATGAAATAGAAGAAACAAATTTAATCGACACATGACTATATAAGTGAAGACCTATTAGAATAACCATTCTTCATTACTAACAAATGCTTCTCCTCATACTTTGAAAACATTGATATATTACTAGCTCTTCAAAATTTCACATCAGATGAATTGGCAACGAACAGTATTGGAGGTCAACATTAAAACTATTCTGAGTGACATAGCCAAGCAACTACACATCCCTCCACCAAAATATGGCATTCATGCAGTCACCGATGACGAACTTCGTGCATATGTTGAAATAAAAGGCTGTCAAGGCGAACCAGATTCAGCGAAATTCATCGGCTCATCTTCAAAGATATTAGAAATATCGGAACAAAATGCAGCTCGTCGTGCAATTAGATTCCTCAAAGATCTATATGATTGCGATATTGCAGACATCAACTATTATCAGTTCAAAATATTGCAAGAAGAACATAAGGAACTTCAAAATGAACATGAAATGATACTCAAACAAAAAAATATGAACGAAATCTTCATGGAATGACAAGGCACTTAGCTTAGATGTTTCTCTAAATAGTACACGTACTTTTAGATGTTCAACGTTAATATTCTCGTATGTATAATTATTTTTTTTACTCGTTTGTACAAATGTAATATACTTTCAATTGTATAAAAACTTTATCATATATATCAAACTAATAACTATCCAATAAATAAAATAAATTTATTTGTACTGTCATCACATTTTACAAATTTTATTCCATAACACAAAAGTTGGCTGGTAGCACGCGTCGGTCCAACTAATATTGAATAAACGAACCCAAGCCTGTTATCAACATAATTATTTCTTAATCTTTGTTTGGGAGTAGTAAAATAAAAATTAACTCAGGTACAAAGTACTGTACTACTTTTTTTTCCCCTACCAAAAATTTAGATTAGATCATGAACTCAAAATTCAAAGTCCACCAAATGGGAGTGCGACTGCGGTATAGACGTCGGTGACAATGAACACCGGCATACACAATCCCAATTCCAATTCCAATTCCAATTCCAATTCCAATCACAAAAATCACAATAATCAAATTCACAATTACAAACCGACTTCAATGAAAACTCTCTGTAAACCCCTTCTTCATTCTCTATTACCATCATCAATTTCCCAATTGACCTAAATTATTTTCTCTCTCCTCTCTTACGACAATCACCATTAAAATGGATTCCATTTTCTTAGAAGATTTCGGCCAAAAAGTCGACCTAACACTGCGAATTAGAGAAGTACTAGTAAATTATCCAGAAGGTACGACGGTCCTTAAAGAACTCATCCAAAATGCCGATGATGCTGGTGCAACTAGGGTTTGTCTTTGCTTAGACCGTCGCATTCATGGCCATGAATCGTTGCTTTCCGACACTTTGGCTCAGTGGCAAGGCCCTGCTCTTATGGCGTTTAATGATGCCGTTTTTACTGAAGAGGATTTTGTTAGTATTTCGAGAATTGGTGGGAGTAGCAAACATGGTCAGGCTTCTAAGACTGGGCGCTTTGGGTGATTCAGCTACATTTCTTTGTTTGTAAATAAATAATTTTTTGTTTAGTTACTTTATATTCTTGTTCATTTGGGTTTATTAGTGAGAATTTGGTTGTCATAGGTGGGTTTTGGTGAATGTATAGTGTGCATTTTGATTTTGGTAGCTCAAGAATGCTATAAAGGTTTCATTTTGATGAGTAATATGTAAATTACTGTTTAACTAATGTTATATTCCTTATCACGTCCCCTCACACAAATGTTCGTTGGGCTTGAAGTGTGGATAATGCATGGATAATGCACAGGCCTCCTCATACCATGTGCCGGAATATTCCATATTCCACTGAGTAAATAGGGGCTCTTAGAATTCGAACACAGGACCTTAGAGCCAGAAGGTCATAATACCATGTGTTGGAATTGGAACTAAGTCAACCAAAAGTTTAAACCGATGGTTGGAGACCCAACTAATGTTTTTTTTTAGATAAGAGAAATTTTTTATTAATCAAATAGTGAAAGAATACAATGGGGAGGATAAAGTATCCTCAAAGAACAAAAATAAAGTATCTACAAATTACGCCAATGGCGTTGAATGACCGTGAGTGGCACCCCCTTGAAGGCACCAGCTGCCTTCGCCCAAAGGGAGGCCAAATAAACTATGTGTTCCCAAACTAAATCGATACTCTCTCCCGCGTCAGAGAAAACCCTCGAGTTCCTCTCTAACCAAGGGTTGAGGAACGATGTCCATTGGAGACCCAACTAATGTTACATTCCTTATCACGGTTGATGGTCATTGGTTTTGGAAAAAAAGGGGAAAAAAAGAAGAGGGTGTTGGTGTTCATGTTGGAGTTTGTTAGAAGTGAGAATGGGGTTGTTTTGAGTGGGATTTGGTGAATATGTAATGTGCATTTTGGTTTTGATAGCTGAAGTTTGCTATGGAGGTTTTGAATGAAGTTTTAGTTGGTTTATGTTGGGTATGTTATGATGAAATTTCTGAACATTCGTTTTAGACTGTGATTTTGGATGAAGTTTTAGTTGGCTTATGTTGGGTATGTTATAATGAAGTTCGTGAACATTCGTTTTTAGATTGATTGTTACTTAGTCAGGGTCTCAGGGTGCTTTGAAACTTTAATTTTTTTAGATAACATGGGTGTCCAAGCTTTACTTGGCTAATCCCATAGGCCCTAAAGGTAATGATCAGGAAAACCTCAATTGGCCCTGAAGCCCTGAGGGGGGGACTCAAACCTGGGGCCTCGTCTTACCAGCTGAGCTACCCCCTCAGAGTTAGGTGCTTTGAACTTCAATGATGATCATAATTTTCTCTCTCTCTTCCCTCCTCCTCGCCTTTGTTTGTTTCAATGAAAGCTTGTATAGTGTGACAAAAAAATAAAATTACAAGCATGGGGGAGGATTGGGATTTGGAATAGGGCCTTAATCTTAAACACTATGAGTCCGTTTTTTCACTCGAAACGTAATGAACTAAACTTATTGAACTAAATTGATTTGTTCAGTTTGGCCTTAACCATTTAAAACTCGTCTAACCATTCCAGAGGTCCGAGGTGGCAATACTAGAGGTTTTCCTGGTCATTAACTTCATGGTATTTGGGATTAGTCAAGCAATGCCGGATACCCATGCTATCATAATAAAAAAAAAAAAGACTCATCTAATCATTCTCAATATTGGACTCATCTAAAAGTTTGCATTGAAATCTTTTCAATGAGACAGATTTCATCCTGAATTTGTTTTGGAATAATTTATTATTTGAGTGATAAGTTCTCACTTCAACTGAATTGGATTAGAAAGGACGGAATTGAATTGAATTGAACTGAAGTAAGTATAGAGAACAGAGCCTAACTGGTTATGCCTCAATGGCAATACAAATTCTCCTTCTGTCAATGGAAAAAGAAAGGGTGGGAGGGAGAGTCCGTTTTATTCACTTTATCACGGTTGAGAAGAGCTTAAGCTCAATGCTTAGTTTTCGAAGTTGGGTTGTCAAATTTCCATTTTGGTGAAAGCAGTTCCAGATATTTAAACTAGGAAGCCAAGGTATGGAGCTAAGCAAGTCCGTTTTGCGGGATTTGGGAGAAATAAGGAGAAATATCTTTTTTGGCATAATGCTTTCTTTGCGATCCTCTTGTGTATTTGGTTGGAGAGGAATGCTAGGGTCTTCTCTGAGAGAGCTTTGTCTGCTATTTTTGTGTGGGATAGGGTCACTTATTTAGCTTCTTTGTGGGCTAGAGGCTAGAGCGGAAGGTGCCTTTAAAAGTTTTATGATTTCTTAGTCCAGAGAAATTGGGCGATTCTGTACTTTGTTTTGTGAGGACATCTTGTTCTCCTTTGCTGTTTCGATAGTTTTATTAATATAATTTTCTTTTATCTGAAAAAAAAGAAGTGAAGTTATGGGAATTTTTATTTATGAAGATATCCTTGGACTTCTGATTGGGATGAAACCTTGTTGCACATTTCTAAGATCATGTACGGTTATTTGCTAAATTTTACCACGATGTGCTATCACCGAGGCATGTTATGTCTTCTTGTTTTCCTTTTGTAAAAAATCTCTTTTCTAATCAGGATTCAGGAAAGAAGTAAATAATTTGTCTTTTCATAACGAGGGTGCACTAGCTATCTTTTGCACATTTCCTTCATCACTTTAATATGGGGTTCATGTCCTTTTTGTTGTATTCTCGTGTCTCCAAGGTGCAGAGATTCTGAATGGAATGTTGTCACTTTCACTAATTGCTATCTTGATTTTGTCAATCAGGGTTGGGTTTAATTCGGTGTACCATTTGACAGACCTTCCATCTTTTGTAAGTGGGAAATATGTGGTTTTGTTTGATCCTCAAGGATTTTACCTCCCCTAATGTTTCTGCGGCCAATCCGGGGAAGCGAATAGAGTATGTCAGTTCTTCAGCGATGTCGCTTTATGAAGATCAGTTCTTTCCATATTGTGCCTTCGGTTGTGACATGAAAAGTCCTTTCGGTGGAACTATGTTTCGTTTCCCTTTGAGGAATGCAGATCAGGCAGCCAAGAGTAAGCTTTCAAGGCAGGCATATTCTGAAGATGATATTTCTTCTATGTTTACGCAGCTTTTCGAAGAAGGCGTTTTTGCTTTGCTATTTCTCAAAAGTGTATTATCGATTGAAATGTATGTATGGGATGCTGGGGAGACTGCTCCTAGGAAACTGTATTCTTGCTCTGTCAGCTCAGCAAGTGAAGATGTAATTTCGCACCGCCAGTTGCTTCTGAGATTGTCGAAGGTGTCCAGCATTTCCACCTGTGAGATGGACTCTTTCACGGTAGATTTTGTAAGTGAGACTTTCAGCGGAAGTTCCATTCAGAAGAAGAAAGATACCTTTTACATAGTCCAAAGCATGGCGTCAGCATCCAGTAGGATCAGTTCCTTTGCTACCAAGGCCTCGAGGGAATATGATATTCACCTTCTGCCATGGGCATCTGTTGCTGCATGCATTTCCGATGATTCTACTGATGTAAGTTGCTGCGTGCTTCATTGATGATTCCTTATCACTTCTGAAGTTTTGATAAACCGATGCTAATTGTTGCTAGCATGTCCGTTAATTGCTGCATATGTACATTTGCAAGGACTTATAGGGCACATCCTTGAACTGTCTTGAAGCTTGTTCTGTTAGCATGTGCCTTGGGCTCTTTAGTTCATAAAGGGGAAATATATGTTCTTACTAACATTCATCAATAATACCTAGTATGAATCCGCCAATGGTGGTTTGGGGAGGTCAGAATGTATGCAACTAGACTTAACCCCTAACCCTTTAGACTTACACCGGTTGCTCGCAGAATACAATTCTTCATCCATTTCCCTATTCTTGAACTAGTTGAAATTTGGAACTCAAATCAAAAAGACTATATGAATAAGTTGCTTCATTAATCGTCGGAATTTTAATAAAATCGGCTGGCTACATGATACATTATCTTAAGCCATTATATGTCTTCTTTAGGTATTTTTTTCGTAATCGCCTGTACTACTGCACTAAGTTGGGATACTAATTGTGTGTGTTGACTTAATGTATCCTAGCAACATATTCCGAAAATGGAAAAATGGTTGCAAAGTAGGAAGGTGAATATGTCTACATGATAGCAATTGTAACATAATGCAAAAGTTCTTCTGTGCCCTCCTTTTGTACATGGGTGACACTGCTTTGGTGAATTGTTGTTCTCAAAGTATGCTCTCTTACCAAAAAAGAAAGAAAGAAGAGATAAATTTAACGTGTGTGAAAACCTAAACTGTGATCAAGCCTTGTTCACATTTAAAACTGCACAATTCTGAACTCTATCTATACAGTGCAAATAATATGGAGAATCTTGACAATAGGTTCCATATTTTTAGATACTAGTTTTAAAGCCCGTGCGTTACACGAATTGAGTGAAATGTCTGTATATTAATATTCATTTGGTGAAATACGCACAATAACATGCCTATTTAAAAAACGAAATCATAAATAATTTCTAATTGATTATAATTATGCATGCTATATAGTGATGCTAGTTTCATGCTATAGTGATTTAGGTCGATCTCTCTTTTATTTTTCACGCCCCTTGGATCATAAAAATTTGCTAGAATAAATAAGAAAAATTGAAAGCAAAGAGATGTAAGGAGAATAAATGGTGAGAAGATGTTCCAAAAAAAAAATGGAGAAGTGATTATGTGAGGCGTTTAATAAAAAAAGATATTAGTTATCATAATCGTCCTTTAATACAATTAGAGTTATAACCAAATTGCACCTCCGAAAATGTTTACTTTAAAATCTTGTTAGATTGATGTTCAAACACTATATATCATATTGCAGGAGCCTTGAATCAATAAAAGGTGAAATGTGAACATGATGAGAGACATATATCGCATTCTCCACTTCTTCTTTTTTTTTTTCAATATTCTAAAATATATTTCTATCTTATGTGGCTTGCTTTTAATTTTTTTTTTTGTTGAGACTAATTTCTTAGGTGATGCAACTTAGTAATCAAACATGTGTTATGCACGAACTTAAAATATATTTGCTCAAATTTATTCTCAAGTCAATCTCACATGTTTCTTATACATATTGTAAATGAATGTTTTAAGTACCTATCGATGCAAAATCTGATGATTTAAAAGATTATTTTTTTAGACATGTAGAAAAAGTTATATTTGATTTTATAAATATTTGACAGAGATCTAATATAGCTCCTATAAAACTCTAGAGGCCTATCACAACTCAAGCTCTATATTTTATTTTCTAACCTTTATTTATTTTTTGTTTAATTTCTTGCTTAGATGACATTCCTATGTGGCGCGATGCCCGTGAGATGCACGCGTTTAATATGTTTTGTTGTTTTGTGTTTTTCTTTTATTAGTAAATATCATATTTTAAAATTTATTTATTGAAATTAATATTGTAACACAATCTTACAAGTTTATTGTAAACATATTATAAATGCATCTTATTTCGAAGTACTTTTCGATACGAATATGATGGTGGAATATTATTATTTTTAAAAATGTGTAAGATAGTTATATTCGAGTTTGAATATTAGACAAAGATAAAGTAATATGACGCTAATAAAATTCTAACTATTTAGCACACTTCAATCTCTCTTTTGCATTATCCGAAACTTTATTACTATGAAACTTCTTTATATTATATATTGATTGATATGTTAAAAATAGTTTTATTTGGCAATTGATTTGAGTATAAATTACTAAGTTAATAAAGTGAGAAATCTTCTTTTTCTTTTCTTATTTCTATTTGTATTTTTTATTTTATTTTTTTGTTCAAAGTATGTGTTATGAGTATGTGTTACTTTAATTTTATTGTTTAATATTCTCTCTTATGTGGCATGCTCTTAAAAATATTGCTTAGGTGACTAAAGATATTTGCTCATTTTTTATTTTCAGCCTTAATTTTATTGTTAATATTATTATTATTTTTACTTATTTACGGGAATCAACATATACTTGCAATTTTACATGTTTCTTACACATAGTGTATATGCCGTGAAGCAGGCGACTGACACAACGGCTAATCCATATCTCATACTGGAGCAAGAAATTAAAGTACAGAAACAAGCCCAGGTGGCAGTTTGTTTTGAAAGATTATAAACAGAAGCGGAGCAAAAAAAAAAAGAAAAAAAAGAAAAGAAAAGAAAGATTATAAACATAAACTCATATGAGGCAGCCTCAACGTGAGGCGCCTTAAACTAACATGACTTTGTCATGATGTCATGCTTGGCTATAACCTATAGAGGTGACCTCATGTTGAGTGAGCAAACCTCGTAAGAGACATTTTTGAAATTTATATATGGTCGTTTGGTTGAATGTGTGAAGTGCAACGTCCTGAGTAGTGATATTTCTCATGAAATAGAACTTCTTGGAAAGTGGGCAAAATTGTTTGGTTGACAATGAAAAATAGATTTTCCTGCAGGGAGTCCCACTTACCTAGGAGACTAGTAAGTGACTTCCTCCATTTTGGAAAAGTACAACTTCCTACCATTTTATCAACCAAGAAGTTGTACTTCCTACATTTCTCAATGTCAATCAAACACACTATATATACGTTTAGTAAATATATTAAAGTCGTACCAGCAAATTACGTCTTTTAAAACAAAATTAAATTTTAGAATATGAATCGAAATTAATTATATTTTGGCATTTAGGGTAAATTGAAATAAGAAATACAATTACTAAATTATTAATACTACAAATACAATCATTAAATCACTAAAATTACATATATGATTTTTTAAGTTACTACTATTACTAAAAAACAATCACCTTGATTTGAACAATAAAATAAGTTTAGTAAATTTGTTACGCTAAGTCCCTAAAAGATTCTAATTTCGAAAAACTAAGAATGAGAATTATAATTGGTTAGTATTGATTTCTATTGTTGACAATCAGAATTGACTCCATTAGTCTACCAAATCGGTATCAATTTCGATACTGAATATCCGTATTTCTGCTACACCTCTTACCGCCCTAACCATAGTTAGTACGAGTAGTCCCAAAGCTAGCCGTCTTGCATAAATAGAGGTAATATACCATATACGATATACCTAATACATACGTGCAACTTCCAAAACACAACAACCTCAGAAAGTCAGAAGTTAGAAGCAGCCTTCTTATTAGGGCTGGCAAAAGTTGACACGACACGACAACACGATACGAATCGGACACGAAAGTAGTGGGTTAGTGTCAAGGGTTTACGACACGTTTAATTAAATGGGTCGAACACGGCTGACATGCTTAACTAAATGGGTTAGGTTCAAGTTGAGATTTCAAACACGGAACTGACACGCTTTAACACGATTAAACCAATATTACTTAAAAATTGAAGTGAAAATATACAATTTACGTTAATTTATATGTATTTACCATAAAAGTTCATATGGATCCGGTTTTGAAATTTCTTCTAGCAGTAATTATGTATTTATTCAAGTGGTTTTTTGTAATTTTTGAAAGAAAAAATTAGTTAAATTGGTCAAACAGGTTAAACAGGTCGACACGACAGTGACACGATTATTAAACAGGTTGGATTAGTGTTGAAAATTTCGACACGATTATTAAACGGATTGGGTTAGAGTTGAGAGATTTCTGACACGTTTATTCTCGACACGAACACGAACATGACACGACACGGTCATTTTGCCACCCCTACTTCTTATCACCGGTGATCTTTCTCTCTCTTCGTGTACGGTATGCATCGATCTTCCCAAATCATTCCTCTAGATTTTTTCTCTATCTCTCTATTATTTTGCTCCATGCACTACTTATCTCATTGTTTTGCATAATACTCCCTATGATATCTATGAATTCAATTAAACTAGGATTATTTCTTATGAGGTTAATTATTTCAGAATCATTGCATAAGTTTTGATTTTTGTTTGGTATGCATATATGGTACTCATATGCGGGTCCAGCTTAAAGAGTAGGTCTTGAGGGCAACCGCCTAGGATCCAAGCTTTGGAGGGGCAAGAAAACACCAGTAGAAGTAACTTATAAATATGTTATGGTGTCCAAGCACCAGGTAAAGTAGGAGTGGTGCCAATTATAAATTTGAGGGGTGGCTCTAAGTGAAGTAGGGGTGGCTCCACTATTAGAGAGAGGTGGCTCCAGATAAAGTAAGGGGTGATTCCAAATATTGATCCACCATGGACTAAATCCACACAAGTTTTTGTTCCTAATTTTGATGCTGCGAACTCGGATCAAACCTCTTGGACCTCATTCATTCTTTATTTTTATTTTTATTGGTTTTTGAAGCTTTCCTTCCCTTTTCTCATAAACTGGATCGGATAACCATGATTGTCCTTGTTTTTTTTCCTTTTCTCCTCTCTTTCCCTTATGCTTTGAGACTCTGATCAATCAAATATGATTGTTCTTATTTTTACTTCTCTTAAAAGATTTCATTCCTTATCCCAACTTTGTAAGGATGCTTGGAAAAAAAAGGAGAATATTTGTATACACACTAAGTCAAATTCTTATGTTACATAGTACACATTATGAAGTAGTTTTTCTATCAACAACATATAGTAATTTAATATTTAGAATCACCAAAAATGTATTTCACAAAAAATTATGAAAGAGATAAAATAAATAGGAATTTATGTAAAGCATGTAGGAAGCGGATCTTAAGGTCCAATAACTAGTAAATTATTATTCTAATTAAACAACATTTTTAGGCATGAAGTTTGCACTACATATCATTTTAATTATGATATTAATAACAATAATACTTATCTTTAAATACGAGTCAAACAGGACCTACAAGAGATGGGTCAAAGGCATAATTTGAAACATTCTTTTAAATTTTTTTTTTTAAAAAAATATTCTTTCGGTTGTTTTTTTTTTTTTTTTTTTTTTTTGTGTGTGACGATGTAGGGTATTTATGACATGTACTATATTAGCTTTTAAAACTTTTTTGTAGTTGCAAAGTCGTTTAACATATACAACCGTCATTGTTTTCATTTCTCTCATTTTTTTTCTCGGGGTAAAATTTTTACACTTTAAGGCCCTTGTTTTTTGCTTCGCCCTAGAGCCTCTAAAACGTTAGGGACGGGCCTGCTCGTATGTATAGATATGTTGTAGTACTTTTTACTTTTTCGCTCTTTCAATGAAAAACATTAGGTGGGAATAGTGATATGTGGGAGAGGAAAAAAAAAAGTGTAACTTAAGTGAACCAAATCGAATCGATTAGTAGATAATAAGTAAAAAGAACACATCCATATATGGTCATATTCTATTGCTTTTGATAGTGGTTGTTTTTTTCGCACTAGCCACTAGCGGAGATTGAATTGATATTCATATACTTTACAGGAGATTATGATTATTAGCAAGAATTTATATCTGAAAATTTGGTAGTTGAGAACTTTGAGATGCCTATCCGCAAAATTTTAATATATCTGGAGTCTTACTAGCTGTAAACGTTATTTATGGAACCCTACAACAATCCACGAGTACAAAGAGTTACCTTCGATAATTACTAGGCTCAATCTTACATTCACTGTAACTTACAAGAGCGATAAAGCTTACGGGTTTGAACTAAAGATTACTAGGTGGTTGTGTTTATAAGTTATGAAGTGTTCGTTAATAGGCTGCTCAAGCATCCTTTATCAATAATTATCTACTTATTGAGGACTAATTCTTGGTAGATATTGGGGAGAACGTACTAGAGAAATATTATAAGTTGCGACGTAAACATGTTGCATTTTGCTGGAGGGATGTTGTTATTGGCTTGGTATAGATGAAAATGGTTATGGTTATGTTTCTCAATGTAACATTATGGTCTCTTTTTGTTGGGGAAAATTACGGTATTTATCCACAATCACAACAATAATAGATAATCGGAAATATAAAGTGCAAGAACCCAAAAGCAACACAAATAATTTTACGTGGAAAACCCCTCTCAATTAGGGGAAAAACCACGGTGCGGATCTCCACGCACTAAAATATAATCTACTATGATAATCAAGAGTACAAAGGCAACAATCACAAGATCAAACAACAAGTAGACTATCTATCTTTGGTACTAGTACAAATTGACAAACCCTAACTCAATTTGGTACTCGCACAAACCCAAAGATACACCCACAAATACATGTCGATGACCGATCCGAGTACTCTGATTATTTTCACCCGAACAAGCCGAATCAACCGTGAACTAGAACAAATCTCTTTGGAGAAATCCTCTATTTCTTTCACTCTGATTGTCTTTCTCTCACTGGCTGTTTTCTTTTCCTTTGTTTCGGTTGTGCTTTCTTCGACACTGACAAAACCAAAAAAACCAAAGCCTTTTTTGTTTCCCACAGCACAAAACACTAGCTGCTTTGAGAAGCTTCTCATTGTTACTAGCCAAGTGCAACTCATCATTAGCATCATAAGACATAACCACATTAGAGGAACCGCTATCATCATCAATTTTGGTCTTATCCATCTTCTCTTGCAGCTGCTTGAAACTCTTCAGATCATCTCTCATCTTTGGGCAACGACTCTGAATATGACCCTTCTCACCATAATAGTAACACTCCACGTTACTAAAGTCTCTTGCGCGCGACTTCGATCTACTTCTCGGGCCACCTCCTCTTCTCTCATGATTCCTCCCTCTTTCGGACACCTCCGCAGCTAGTACTCGATCTCCTCCATCACCTGAAGAGATACCATCAACCTGCAATATCATCCGATCATTTTCTCTCAACACTGTCATTGCTTCATCTAGCGTAATCTTTGTACTCCCTACAAGTAATGTCTGCATAATTGGCCTGTAGGACTTAGGTAGTGAAGCCAACAATAACAATGTCTCCTCTTTATCGGAGATCTTCTCATCTGCATTTCTCAATTGACATACTAGCTGGTTAAAATTATTAATGTGGTCCTGCAACACTGTACCTTGCTCCATCTTTAGCTGGTACAACTCATATCTCAAACAAAGCTTGTTAGTCAATGACTTTGATGCATATACACTCTGGAGCTTATCCAACAATTTCTTTGGGTCTGTCTTAGTCAAATAATTATACTTAATCTCCGGAGCCATAGCTAATCAAATAGTACTGACAGCTTTCTTCTTCTTCGATGTCCATTGGGCATCGGTCACACCAGTAGGCTTTGCCTCATCTAAAGCCTCATCCAAGTTTTGCTGAACCAACAAATCCTCAATAATACTCTTCCACACAGTAAAATTAATTTTACCATCAAACAAAGGAATCTCAAATTTGGGCACACTACCAGACATCTTACTTGCACAAAATAATTCCTCCCTTCAACAAATACATTAATTTTCCCACCCCACAGATCCTACAACCAAAGCTTTGATACCACTTGTTGGGGAAAATTACGGTATTTACCCACAATCACAACAATAATAGATAATCGGAAATATAAAGTGCAAGAACCCAAAAGCAACGCAAACAATTTTACGTGGAAAACCCCTCTCAATTAGGGGAAAAACCACGGTGCAGATCTCCACGCACTAAAATATAATCCACTATGATAATCAAGAGTACAAAGGCAACAATCACAAGATCAAACAACAAGTAGACTATATATCTTTGGTACTAGTAAAAATTGACAAACCCTACCTCAATTTGGTACTCCCACAAACCGAAAGATACACCCACAAATACCTGTCGATGACCGATCCGAGTACTCTGATTATCTTCACCCAAACAAACCGAATCAACCGTAAACTAGAATAAATCTCTTTGGAGAAATCCTCTATTTCTCTCACTCTGATTGTCTCTCTCTCACTGGCTGTTTTCTTTTCCTTTGTTTCGGCTGTGCTCTCTTCGACACTGACAAAACCAAAAAAAACCAAAGCCTTTTTTGTTTCCCACAGCACAAAACACTAGCTTCCTTGAGAAGCTTCCAATCCTATTAGTCCACTTAGCCCATTAGTCTCATGACACATGTCAATGAGCCAAATAAACAAAACAACAACACTTAGCCCATTAGTCCCATAACACATGTCAATGAGCCAAATAAACAAAACAACAACCAAACCCACTTATTACTCGGTTACAAAACTCACGTAGCACAGCAAGTTATCTTCTTCCTTTTTCTGTTTTTCTTTTTCTTTTTGTTCTATTTTATTTTCTATACAAACTAAAATAAAACAAAACACAACTAAATATGATTTGGTATTGGGGCGTTACATCAACACTTTTGACATGATTGTTGATGCCTTTCAAGAGACAAGATTACCGGATTAGGGCATTCCAGCTGCTATGGGTCTTGGGATATATCATAGTTCAATTGCTTTTTGACATTGTAGTTTTGGGCAATAATATAATTGCTTTTATGGGTGCGAAATGCAGCAGGATCGATCGTCTTGGTTTTGGACTAAGAATATCACTATGACTCTTCCTATTCAAAATCACAAATGGTTTTGGAATCCGCTTGACAATTGGAAAAATAACATGGTTCTATTTGATTGCCATGGATTATGCTTATGGGACGACCTTAAAACACAACAAATTAAGGATCTTGAATCTTGGGCCTATGGTTTTTGCCGTGGTGGAGTGTTTGCTTACGTTGAAAGCTTGGCTCCGACTGAGGATCGGAGGGGGGTAAGATGGCAACATGAAGATTTGAAAATGATGTATATGTTCTCTTAAAAAATTCCCTGTTTGGGAAGTTCTCTAATAAGATAACCAGGATACTTGTGATTGTCAATTGGGAAGAAGTTCCTAGTAATAAACCTCCTTCATCAATCCTCATCTACTCATAACTAAGGACCAACTGTTGGAAATTCGAGGACTACATGTTATGTTTGTGAATGGATGTTCTTAACTTCTTACTGGCTTTGGTTCGCATAGATTAGGCAGTACTTGTTCTAGCTTGTTGGTGCATTAGTGTGCGCATTTAGGTCATGTAAGTTCTTCACTAGACTATTCTCAATATGAGTAAATGTAGCATATGTTTGGCATGTTATTGTTGATGATCAATTAAATTTACATCTGGATTACTAATTATTGAACAAGTGAAGGACCAAATATTGTCTCAAAGTACAATACTTGAACGTATTCGCTGATTTATTTCTGTTACCTTTATCCTTTGTTGCAATTTAACAGAGTATAAAGAGAACGATCAAATATACACATACACAATATGGATGGTTTTGCTGGTGAACATTTGGTAGGTGAAATTTTGTCATGATTACCTGTGAAAGCCTTGTTGCGGCTTAAAAGTGTTTGCAAATCATGGTATGCTCTTATCGAAAGTCCCAATTTCATATCCATGCATCACAAACATTACTGCACTAACAACGACAATGATTTTATCCTTGCCCAGTTTAGTACAACCTTTTATGACTTTTATTTGTACAAGTTGTACCCAGATGAAAACCCCAGGAGCCTATCAACTAATCAATACTTCCTCGAACATGCAATGAAGCTTCATTGTAAAATGATTTGTGGTCCTTGTCAGGGGATATATTTGTTGCGGTATACGGGTACAAACTCCTTGTGGTTGTGGAACCCTTCAATGAACCAATACAAAGCATTACCTTGGATGATTAGTTGTAAGCTCAATATGACTTATCGCGAAGACGACATAGCTTATGGTTTTGGGTTGCATCCGGTGACAAAAGATTACCATGTTATTGTGATTGTCAATTACGTTATTAATAATACACCTCCACCATCATCAATCCTCATCTACTCATGAAGGACCGATTCTTGGAGATATTGGGGTGATCTACAGAAATATTATCACTTGGAACAAAATAAATGTCATGTTTTTGTGAATGGATGTTCTTACTGGCTGGGTTCGCACAAATGGCCACAATACCATTGGGAATCACATACCTTGATGGTCTCTTTTGACATGGTTGCTGATGAATTTCAAGAGATACGACTGCCAGAATATTACAACGTACTGGCTCGCAAGACTAATCTAGATCCAAGTCTTGGAATATATCATGGTTCGATTGCTTTCTTCACTGTTTACGACGAATGTTTTGAGTTAAGGGTGCAAAATGGCGTGGGTTCTTGGACGAAGAATATCACCATGACTTTGAATGTGAATCTTCATTCCTACTGAATGTTTGGACGTGTAATTGGGCACTGGAAGAACAATACGATCTTGTTTGATTATGGTATGTTAGTCTTATTGGACCTTGGCACACTAGAAATCCGTATTGGTCGGATGGAGTTTTTCGTACCTGGTGGTGTGATGGAGTTTTTGAGTACATGGAGAGCCTGGTTCCCATCAGGGATAGCACCCAAGGGAGACCAGCAACATGTGGAATTTGATATAATTGAGATGTGAAATAAGCTTTATCTTATTAGTCTAAGTCGTATATTTGGTACAAACGCCTCACTTTTTAATAAAAGTTATGATTTGAAACTTGTTGCTGCCAAATTGTTTTCAATTTGTATCTACAGTTACAATTAACTTTGTGAAGCTATTCATATCAGCTTTAAACTTTTAGTTAGCCAAACAACTAGTTTATTAGCTTTTCGTAGCGACTTTGAATTATTTTCTACTTCTTTTTTTTGTTGTTGCTCTTAGCTACATCTAATTTTTTGGGATGATTTATCTAAATTTAAGTAAGTGTAAATCTCGTTTGTTTAACACGGTTTATATCTATTTTTTTGATTTTTTTTGGCCCCGACTCCCGAGATCCCCACAACCTGTAAAAATAAACTTGAAATGCTCCTACATCATAACCAAATCAAGGTTCGACCACCTCGGTCCACTGGAATCAATTAAAACTTTTGAGAATTTACCAACTAATACACGACGCTAAATTTCCGCAACTATACCAATTAGCTCCACGGTATAAGTATTCCTGGCTACAAAAACAGTAGCGTTCCAATCTCAGCAAGATCATGTTTAATGTTTACAGATTTACAATACCTCGAGTTAAACACAAATAGCTTGAGTTCAATACAAAATTAAGGGCCAGTAGTACATAATTACAAGGAAATGTGTGACGTGTGGCGTTCTTTCAAGTTAAATACAAAACTCGAAATAGTACATCAACAACCTGCATCCATTTAACATGACAACGGTAGTTAGAAGCATCCCCATACAGCTGACAGTTAGATGAAGTAAAAACATAAAACCCCGACAAACGCTTAACACACTGCAGTTTGAAAATATCTCAATTATCATCGAACACTAGAGGTACAGTGGGAGGGCTGTAGCTCTGGGAGTTCGCTGAACCTTGCTAATTGCTGTAGTTACCAAGAAAACCCATTCTACATATTGGCAGTGCGAAAAGGGGAGATAGAGAGGGAAAAAAACACACTGGAAAGAAAACTGTGAATGAGGCCCCTAGCCCCTAAGCCCTCCGCAAATGATGTGAAGGAACTCAGTCCAATTGAACAAGGCAGGAGAACGTCTTCGTGTAATAGCAATTAACTTTTTATCTCAAGGCAATATTCATATAGAAAAAGTAAGGTTAGGGAATACCATCATTGCTTATCTATGTATATGAAATCTTCATCCGAGGTACCGAAGCAAAACTCCATCATTTCCAAGCACAAACCCGTTTTTCTCATCAAGAAACCTGAAAATAGAAAAGGTTGTTTGTTCTCCAGCTGAGTGAAAATTAAAATGTGGAAATATATAATTCAAGGCAACTAGGTTTTTTAATGTGATTGACAGAAGCAATATCAGTATGAAATTCATTCACATGTTTTTACACCTCTAAAACAAGAAAGGTGTGCTTATGTTTCGAGATCTGCGAGATTTCAGGCGTGACTTATGAAAAGTTCGGTTCCGCCTGAAATATGGCAAGTTATCATAGAGTTTGATTTTGTTTAGGATTGTTTCCATATACAAATTGTTTCCATATACTAAAAGATATGTATAGATACTAAGGCTGTATATATATATTCCGTGATAATCAATACAAAAATCATCTTTTCTGCCTCAAACTTGACATGGTATCAGAGCGTGAAAGATCCTTAAACAAACCCTAAACAGAAAAAACTCAAAAACCTTAAACCCTAAACAATGGCCGTGGAAGATCCACCACCAAAAATTGACTCAAAATCCCCTTATTTCTTAGGTACTCAAGATCGACATGGTGATTTTATTACTGCGGCCAGATTTAATGGCGAAAATTATGATGATTGGGCTGGTGAGATTGAGACGGCCCTTCAAGCTCGAAGAAAGTTCGGATTTTTAGATGGTACGATTGTATCTCCAACACCTCCTTGCACACAAGATGATTGGAATACAATTCAAGCCATGTTGGTATCTTGGATTATGAATATCATCACAGCAGAAGTGAAGAGTACCTTGTCCAAATATAAAGATGCCAGACGTCTATGGGAGACGCTTAAGGAGCGATTTGCTCTTATGAATGGACCACGCATACAGCAATTAAAGGCGGCCATCTCTGACTGTAAGCAAACCAAATCCATGTCAGTTGCTTCTTACTATGGAAAACTCACGGCTCTATGGGACGAATTGCATAACCATGAACCCTTGATTACTTGTTCTTGTTGTACAAAGTGTACCGCAGGCCTTGAACATGAGCGTCGCCGTGCAAAGGATATGCTTCATGAATTTCTGATGGGTTTATATACCCCATCTTATGGTCCTTTGCGATCAAATATTCTTGTTCAAGATCCTTTGTCCTCTCTCGGCCGTGCCTACCAGCTTGTTATTCAAGATGAACGAGTCATAACGTCTTCGGCTCTGCCCGAGGAGAAGTCTGACGTTGTTGGATTTTCTGTGCGAATTAGTGGGCGCACACGAGGAAAAATAGAGAAACCTGATAAATCACATCTCTCTTGAACCTACTGTAAGAAGACAGGCCACGAAGTAACTAATTGCTTCGAATTCATGGATATTCAGAATGGTGGGAGGATAGTGTGCAGTCTGACAGCGGATCAGGTATGACCAAACTGATGATTGGTCGTAACCAAAAATCAACGACCTCTTCTTCTTCTCTTGCGACAGGACGTGGTCGAGGGGGGATCCGTGCCAATGCTGCAGTTGTTTCAGAACCCACTGGAACACCATCTGCAGAAATATTTTCCGCTGATCAATGGAAGGCGCTTGCAAGTGTCTTTGGTAATGTGACCGTTTCCGGTAATCGTTTGAGTGGTAAGATTAATGGTCACTCTTGGATTATTGATACAAGTGCATCTAATCATGTTACTGGTAATCTTTCTCTATTATTCGATGTGAAAGACATCCTATGTCTCGTTGGTCTTCCTGAAGGAAAGAAAGTGGTTGCAACAAAGAAGGGATCAGTGCGATTGTCGGATGCTATGACTCTCACTCATGTTCTTTATGTCCCTCTCTTAAATCGCAGCTTATTGTCCGTTTCACAATTGTGTGATGATTTTGATAGTATTGTCATTTTTAATCGATATATGTGTGCTATACAGGACCAAACGAGGAAGCAGATTGGAACGGGAAGTAAGCAAGATGGACTCTACTACTTCAAGGGACCACATACAGTGCAGACAGTCACTATGGACGCGGACGATTCTTCTTTGGCTCTTTGGCATGCTAGGATGGGCCATCCTTCAGAAAAAGTAGTAAAATTGCTCCCTCCCATTTGTAATTCTAAAGGTAGTTTGAATAAAGCCTGTGAAGTATGTTTTAGAGCTAAACATCCCAGAGACAACTTCCCTTTGAGTGAGAATAAAGTCAGTCGAATTTTTGAACTAATTCATATTGATTTGTGGGGCGGCTATCGTCATACAACTTCTTGTGGTGCTAGATATTTTTTGACTATTGTGGATGATTTTTCTCGAGCTGTGTAGGTTTATTTGATTGATGATAAAACAGAGGTCTTCTCTAAATTTATGTCCTTTGTTGCTATGGTTGAGCGACAATTTTCTCAAACCATAAAAATTGTTCGGAGTGATAATGGAACGGAGTTCCGGTGTTTGCTTGGTTATTTTACTGCTTGTCGTATCTTATATTAAACCTCATGGGACACCACAACAAAATAGGAGAGTTGAAAAGAAACACAAACACATCCTAAATGTTGCCCGCGCCTTGCGCTTCCAAGCCAATTTGCATATTTATTTTTGGGGGGAGAGTGTTTTGACCGCTGCCCATTTAATCGATAGAACTCCTTCCACTATCCTTGACAATCACACTCCTTTTGAGAAACTGTTTGGTTATTCTCCATCTTATGATGCCATTCGAGTGTTTGGGTCGTTATGTTTTCCCCACAACCAAAAGCCAAAGGGGGATAAATTTGCGAGTCGTAGCCGTAAATGCATATTTGTTGGGTATCCTTTTGGTCAAAAGGGATGGAGGCTTTATGATCTTGATAAACATGAGTTCTTTTTGTCAAGAGACGTAAAATTCTTTGAAGAGATTTTTCCCTTTGTTGACACGGAAGCTAGCAATATTAGGCCAACGGATCACTTTGATATGGATGTGGATATTGATTTAGACTTTGCGGAATTTTTGGATGACTCCACTATTGCTACTGTTCCTAATACCAGGGATACAACTGATGAAGGTCTAGATGTGCCTTTTATCCCCAATGAACCTAATTCCTCTGGCACTGTCAATACTGGGTCTGACCAAACCACAAGTCCGGCAAACCCAATAGAAATAGAACACCCTAGTGTTGTAGACGACTCTGTCCACACTGGGTCTGACCATACTGAAGAATAGGCAGGCTTAAATGATCAGGGTTCCGAGGAAGTTTTGGGTCGTGGAAAGCGCACTAAAACTCCTTCAGTGCTCCTCAAAGATTTTGTTACTCACAACGCTGTTAAAGAGAGTCCATCGAACACTGCTACTTCTCCTCCACAGCATACCTCAGATACTCCTTTTCCTATAGCACACTATATTAATTGTGACAGTTTTTCTATGCCATATCGCAAGTTCTTGCAGCTATAATTACAGGAGATGAACCTCGGTCTTTTAAGGAGGCCTTGAAAGATGATGAGTGGAAGAATGCTATGCAAGAGGAAATTAAAGCCTTAGAGGATAATAGTACTTGGACTCTCGAACCGCTTCCACCTGGCAAGCGTGCACTAGGCAATCAGTGGGTTTATAAGAGGAAATACCTCTCCAATGGAGATCTTGAGCGGTTAAAAGCTCGCTTGGTTATTTTTGGAAATAATCAAATCGAAGGCTTGGATTACTCTGAGACCTTCGCTCCCGTTGCCAAAATGGCAACCATTCGTGCATTCTTAGCTATTGCCGCTTCCAAGAATCGGGAACTTCACCAAATAGATGTCCATAATGCCTTTCTCCATGGTGATCTTGATGAGGAAGTTTATATGAAATTGCCTCCTGACTTCATGTCAGCGGAGCCAAATCTGGTATGTCGTCTTCGCAAATCTTTATATGGCTTAAAACAGGCACCCCGTTGTTGGTTTGCAAAACTGGTAACTGCTTTGAAAGGGTATGGTTTTCTTCAGTCTTACTGTTTACTTACACTAAAGATGGCGTGCAGCTCAATGTCTTGGTCTATGTTGATGATTTAATTATTTCTGGCAATCATTCTGTTGCTTAAGTGCCTTCAAGGCCTATTTGGGTGACTGTTTTCATATGAAAGACCTTGGTCAACTTAAATATTTTCTGGGTATTGAGGTAGCTCAGAGTACAGTTGGCTTATTTCTTTGTCAAAGAAAGTATACTCTTGACACTATTACTGAGGTCGGCCTCTTGGGGGCAAAACCAGCAGATACTCCCATTGAGCAAAATCACAAGTTAGGCCATGCCATTGGTGCCAAACTTGATGATCCGGAATCCTATCGGCGCCTTGTAGGTCGTCTTGTGTATTTATCTGTCACACGACCTGACGTGGCATATTCGATTCATCTTTTATTTCAATTTATGCAAGATCCTCACCATTGGGAGGCCGCTCTACGGGTTGTGCGTTATTTAAAGGGAACTCCAGGTCAAGGTATTTTATTGCGAGCTACAGTGATTTATCTTTAAATGGATGGTGTGACTCGGATTGGGCTGCCTGCCCCCTCACACGGCGATCCTTAACGGGTTGGCTGGTATTCCTTGGTCAATCACCTATCTCATGGAAAACAAAGAAGCAAACTACTGTCTCAAAGTCCTGATGCAGAATATCGCTCCATGACTGCCATCACTTGTGAGCTCAAGTGGTTGAAAGGTTTGTTATTAAGTTTGGGTGTTCATCATCCCAAAGCTATACCATTGTTTTGTGATAGCCAATCGGCTTCACATATTGCCCGCAATCCTGTTTATCATGAACGCACGAAGCATATTGAAATTGATTGTCATTTTGTTCGTGATACTATTACCGAAGGTTTGATTGCCCCATCATATGTTCCTACGACAATGCAATTGGCTGACTTATTTACAAAGGCTCTAGGCAGGAAGCAGTTTGATCTATTACTCAGCAAGTTGGGCATCGTGAACCCCCATGCTCCAACTTGAGGGGGGTGTTACGAGATCTGTGAGATTTCAGGCGTGACTTATGGAAAGTTCGGTTCCGCCTGAAATATGGCAAGTTATCATAGAGTTTGATTTTGTTTAGGATTGTTTCCATATACAAATTGTTTCCATATACTAAAAGATATGTATAGATACTAAGGCTGTATATATATATTCCGTGATAATCAATACAAAAATCATCTTTTCAGCCTCAAACTTGACAGCTTATTTCATGCTATGGTTACAAATTAGATTAGTTTGATTAATTATAAAAGTCTATTTTGTTCGTGTTCTGCTTTTCTTTCAATTCTTTGTCCCACATTACCACTCCGCTAGATCTTTTCCTGCTACTTCCCCTGGGGGAAAGGTTGGACTTGGAGCAGTTAGGGATATGCCAATTCTCATGTTCACGGAGAAAGCCAGCTTTAATGCTTTCCCCATTATACTGCTTTAATGCTTTCCTCATTATACTTTACAAGTTTACGAAAATAGTGGGAAGGGTCAGAATGTGAAACGCAACCATCTTCAGCTGTATGTACATTGTACCACACATTCCAGGAAATTTTTTTCAGTGGAAAGAGCATGACAATCATTGTAATTACGGCATATTTTTACCCAAGGGCATTTCAAATCAATAGAAAACATAAGTTTCCGTTTGTAATTTTCTCTTTTCTTCCCATATTTGGCTTTTTTGGCTATACAGAAAAGACTAGTATGTTAATAATAACCACATCTATCTATTTATATGATAAAAGATTTGGGGCTTACTTCACAGAATAAAGATTTGCAGCTATATTATCAGCTGCTTTGTCACGTGTCCACGACTTGCCACCATTGGTGCTTCTCAATAGTATCCCACTGCCTCCAGCTGCCCAAGCTTCATCCTATATTTCAGATGAACCCAGATCGTCAATTTAAACAAAAAAATCTGCCAGTCTTGCCTTTGGCAAACAGAGATGCGGTTTGCTAAAGACCATACATTTACCATGGAGGTGAAAGGAAATTACTAAATATTATTCCATTATTAAATAAATTAAGACTAAGTCATTCATACTGCCCAATTTATTAACTTAAAAAATCAATACTTTATTAGTAATGGATAATTAATGTTAAAGAAGTCACAGAACCATAATATAAAATGATAGAAATCATTCAATAGTAAGATATTCACTTCTTATTTGTGGTGAAGTATAGCAAGCAGTCAATGCCTTTTCAATTTAGGGTCTTAAAAGAACAACCTCCTAAAAGTGTAAGGCTATATACATGTGAACCCAATCTCGTAGGAGTTATTGAGTTATTCAAATATAAGCTTTAAAGCGCGCTCAAGTAGTCCTTTCAAATAATTTACAAGTCAGTCAACCTTTCATACGTTTAAGAAAGCACAAGTAAATGGTGATGAAGAGATACATTAAGAATACTAATTCAAAAAGAATACTAACTCTCCTCTTCTAACCACGGTATCAAATATCTGCTGATACGCGGCGTACCAGCTGGTACGTAGTAGTTTCGCAGGTTGCCAATATATGAAATCCCGGTACGTAAAGGGGTGTTCGCCAGCCAACACATGGTCGAATGTCGATACGATAGATAAATAGTCAATAAATGGTTGTAAGTGGCCGATACAGCCGATGCGATCGACGGATAGATACGAAAACTGATACAGCAATGGTCGCACCCAATACACACCCATAGCAACGTCGCAACCGCTATTTGGATTACGACCGGTACTGTAAATTTGAAGCCTACTTCTAAGTTCTAACACCACCCACCACCCCTAAAGCACAATAAAGATAAGCAATTATCAGAAAACCATGGGCATTATGATTTTCAGCTCCAACAGAGTGCCCAGGACTAAACAAGGAAGAATGGGAGGATAACCACTGTTTTCTTATAATGGAAAAAAGAAAAGAAAAGAAAAAAAGCAAGATTAGGAGGCATCCGATGCAACTAAAGCATACCCCAAAAGAATACAATCTTGCAAAATCCTAAAATGTTTGTTGACAAAAGCCAGTGACATATTAAAGCTATGCTTGGCAAAACTAGCTGTACCTGTGGGTAGCTTCAGCTTTTGGTTGATAGCTTTTACAAAATGAGCTTAGTAGCTTTCACAACATGAGCTTTCGGCCACCAAAAAATGCTAAAGCTCCCCCCATAATCTTGTCTATCCGAAAAAAGCTTTAGGGAGTTTTTGTCCACTCCATAAGTTAAAGATCCTCCAAAAGCTTTAAAAAATCTCTCTGCCAAACATTGCCTAAATTAGACTCTTCGGCAACATGCAGCTGATTGACCACTTAATCTGCCAGGCCTGTGTGTGTTGGTAAGGCCTGGCATACCCAACTGTTAGTTTGCATACGTCCTCAACTGCATGCTAAAAGGGATTTCATATCTCTGTAATTGGCATATGAAAAGTGATTCCGTTATTGCAGTGCCTTGGATCAAACAAAGAAATATCAAAGCCTCAAGCTCTGCAGCCACAATATCCTGGATATTTATTCAGAAAATTGATGGGATTTTGTTCAAACCATACTGCAAGGGAACCTAAAGAAAGTGCAGACAGTTGAACTAAAAAAGCAATTAATAGACACTGTTCTGTACATGTCTCGATTTATACGATGTTCCCTTGGTTTGCCTTTCAGTTTTCTGTTCTTGATCTGTCAAAAGATTCTTGAGGGCCAAATAGCTCAAGAACTTGGTCCTGAAGCTTTTTTGCGAGGATTCTTTTGAGATTAATAAATGAAGGGACTTTACCTACAGGATGAATTACTAATAAGTTGGACAAGCAATTACAGTTTTACACTAACTTCACCACTATACTCAATTGAATGTGACATGCAGGCAGCCTGAGACGCATCCCTTTGTGAGACTCAACGTAGTTTGAGAGTTGAGACCATCCTAATACGGAAGGAAGGGAAAGAGATGCATGATGCAGCTCCAAGAACCAATAACCTCACCTAATTATTATCTTAACCCAAACCCATAGCCAGCCCATAGAGAAAAAGGAAAATGGTTAAATGTATTCATTTAATAGTATTCAATTTCCTAAAAATAAGGAATTGAAGGATGAGTACCTGTGAACGAAATCCTACGTCAAGAATGCCAAAACCACGACTTTGTACTGGTACTTCTTCAAACTCCTCTGATACCTGAGTTATGGAATGTTATTATTTTATTAAACTCTGATTATAAATGAAGGCAACAACAAAAAATTTAAATGCCACTGAACTGCTCACAACCAATAGCCGATTTATAAATATAAACACCCCAGGTAAAAATCAAATCAAAACTACTATTAGAAGCACGGAAACAATCCACTTCAAAAGTGCTAGTCTTACGTTAACACGGTAGTCGGTAATGATTAAGCATAATGTTTGTATCACAGGATACATCCATTGTCATATAATTTTCCTTCACAGATTATCATCCGATAAAGCTTATGGATCATAACTAATTAGAAATTAAAAGGAGTCAACAATAGGCCCAAAAGACATTAAGGACATCCTGGAAGACTTATCTATGGAATGCGACATATCATTATCAACTGAATGGTTTGGGCGCCAAAATGCATTGAATATCCCAAGTGAATCTTTGAAGGAGCAACATCACTCTCCAATTAACAGCACAATAAAGAGGAAACAGAAATGGTTTATGACATCAGTAGTTTATGTATGACCTTGCAATTCATGCTATTAACCAGTTGCTCAAGATTTCCAACAAATTAGCTACCTTAATTAAAATTATTCAACGTAGGAAAAAGGGTTGATTATGAATCCTCATTTTATATGCACAAACATGGATCAAATACTCAAGATCTTGAAATCAAATATCAGACCCACCATACTAATGCACTGCAAGAGTGGTGAACCAGAAACACAGAAAGGAGAATGCTAGTGCAGCACATGAAGTGAAAAACATTCAAAAACTTCTTCAAAGGTCCAGTTAAAACTCCAAAACTTGGTTTTGAAGATTAATGTATTAGACTCGGAAGAAGTAATAGAGCTCCATAAGAATGGAAGAGATATAAAAACACACCCCGGTTCCTTTGCTTAAAAATAGTCCACCACCACGTGCAAGCAACCAGAGACCTCCATCAGATCTCCAACCCATGTTCTGAATCCTTCTTGCAATGGATCGATTATGTGGTTGCCAGTAGGCCTGCACATGATCAATAGATTTACTTGTGATCCAAGGATTCAATATAAATTGAGATGCAATCTAACAGAAAAATGATGAGATATAATCAAACACTAAAATCCAATTTTTGTTTTCATCTTATCGGAAGAAAAGAGAGCAACGAGGGACAAAAAAAAAGATGCAATGAACAGAGAGGAATATATTCATCAAAAATGGAGTTCCGAGAAAATGCCTAAGAAATACTTAACAGAAAAATATTCCCACATTCACTCAAACCATACAATGTGAAAACGCGAAATGAGTGAGAGGACATTTGATGTGGAATCAGTGAACTTCATAACATTAGCGATCCAGAACAAAATGGAAATGTGCAAGAATAAACCACATTTTCTGTGTTCTAGCTCTCTCATAATTTAGTTTCCTCTGAAAGCATTCTACTTTCTTCCTCTTCAGAAGCAACCAAAAAGAACAAGCATCCTACACAGACATATCCAGGTTCATTGGGTCACAGCAAAGGAGGTGATAGCTGTGTATCTTTGCCTACAAAATACTAGGGAGAGAGCTGGTAGACATTCCTTGCAGTACCCTTAGAGGGATAAGTCTAGAAGCTGAGACCATATGAAGTCCAAATCTTGCCTGGAATAGGGGCAAACCCCATATCTAGGTCCTGCCGTCCTAGACTAATAGGACGGCCCAAAGTCAATGTACAAGCCAACATCATGAGATAAAATTAATGGATAATTAACAGGATTGCTATTGTAAAAAGAATAAGCCTAAGAGATTTCTTCAGAATTATAATTAAACAAAAGTCAAAACTAGGGCTGAAAAGACAAGGCAAGGCATTATCAGATGAAGAAAGATTGGGAAACAGATTTTTTTTTTTTTTTTTCCCCTTGAGGGAAAGAGTAACAAGAAAAATTAATTTCGAAAAGAAAGGTGGAAGAAGAATCTGAGATGGCCAGAACTACTAAAATAACAGCAAATCATAGAAGAAAGAAGAGAAGGGGAAGATGGGTGACTCAAGAAATTGACTTGTACATATGGGCAAGGAGGGGAGAATGAAGGAAAAAGATACCACCATATGTACATATCTTTTGTTGGCAGTTAGGTTTGACCTCGCTCTCTCTCTCTAGATCTCGACCTCGCTCTCGATTCTCGCGCTCTCGCTCTCTCGCCGGCGCTCCGGTAAGATCAGAACGGTCACTGACCGTTTCTCTCTCTCTCTCTCTAACTTTCTCTCTCCTCCCACCACCACCCCCCACCACCCCCTCTCTCTCTCTCTCTCTCTCTCTCTCTCTATCCCGCTTTCAACTTTCTCTCTCTAGCTCTCTCTCTCTCTTCTCTCTCTCTCTCTCTCTCTCTCTCTCGATCTCTCTCTCATCTCCTTCGCTCTAGCTCTCTAGCTCCCGCTCTCTCTATCTCTCTCTCCTCCCTCCCAACCCCCCCCCTAGGTCGGTGATCGCCAGCCGATCTACAGAGGTCGGTGACCGCCGACCCACTAGGGGTTTGAGTAGACCTCCGATCATTCGCCGGAGGCCCCATGAACATCGGCGAAACTTAATCGCCGTGGAGGAACAGCGATCGGCCGGAGAATTCCAGCCCGGCGTCGAAAGTGCTCGCCGGCGAAATCCCACCACCGCAGTGGACCACCCCGCCAGACGGGAGGCTGGAGTAACACCACCTCTCCAGTCGGGAAGCTGTCGGTAATTGCCGACCACGAACGGCACCACCGCCCTCTGCCCGGAACAACCCCCGCCGGATACAGGTAGTAGCGCCGTGGTAAGCACCGGCGTACCTCTATCCACCAGATCCGAAGCCCCTAGCGCGTGTGTTGACTGCTTACTTTATTATTTATTATTCTTGTTGTTGACTTCTCTGACCCTAGCACGTGTAGTTTGTTGTTTGGTACTGATTTTTGGAAACTAGTTTTGTGTGCTACTCTGTCTCTTAAGTGGAACCTAGTAACATTTCTGTTGGTTTCTGTGCTTGTTTTTGTTGGTATCTCTAGCCTTTTTAGTATTATTATTATTATTAGTATAATTATTATTATTATTAGTAGTATTATTATTATTACTGTTATTAGTACTATTATTACTATAATAGTAGTCGTAGTATTATTCTAATAGTTTTGCGACTGCTAATATTAAGTACTTGTACCATCGTTTCGGTTGTTATTATATGTAATAGTATTATTGTTTGTTGTTGCCTTTGTTGTGGTATTTGTTATTATTACTATTATTATCATTGTGTTGTATTAGTACTATTACTATTGTTGTTGTTGTAAATCTTGTTTGCAAGCATAGACGTTGATTGTTATATAGTTACGATTTGCGTCACCTAACCTTTTGGTGCGCCCGTACTTACCTAGTTTCATGGCTTTTCTAGTTCTTATTTTGAGTTAATGTCTGACCATTGCTTCGGTCGGTGTGGCATCTTTGACCTCTAGTGGTAGAGTTAGGGTCAGTCCTCCGGTGAGCTCTGGGTCTCGAAAGGGGAGAGTTGGGGCAAATAGATTGAGGTTTGACACATGGAATGTAGGGACACTCACGGGAAGAACTCTAGAGTTAGTGGAGGTTTTAGAAAAATATAAGGTTAATATCGTGTGTGTTCAGGAGACGAGGTGGTCAGGGGCCAAGGCAAAGGAGATCAACGGATTCAAACTTTGGTATTCAGGGTGTGCGAGTCAACGGAATGGGGTCGGGATCTTAGTTGATAAGGAGCTTAAACAACATGTTGTAGAGGTAAAGAGAACCAATGATAGGATTATGTCTATCAAGGTGGTGGTGAAGGAGGAGACCTTCAATGTCATTTGTGCTTATGCACCGCAAGCAGGGTTGGATATGCAACTTAGGCATCGCTTCTGGGAGGAGTTAGATGAGGTTATTCAGCAAGTTCCTCCTAGTGAGAAACTCCTTGTAGGAGGAGACTTCAATGGACACATAGGGGCCACGTCGGATGGGTATGCTGGTGCTCATGGAGGTTTCGGGTATGGAGTTAGGAACGATGGTGGCACGACGGTCTTAGATTTTTCGACTGCGTATGACCTAATGGTAACCAACTCCTTCTACAACAAAAGAGAGGAGCACCTAGTTACTTTCAGAAGCAGCACCGCTAAGACCCAAATAGATTACATTCTTGTTAGACGTGGCGACCGAGGTTTGTGCATGGATTGCAAGGTTTTACCAGGTGCGTGTGTGTCGACCCAACATAGGATGGTCGTTTTGGACCTTAAGATGAAGGGGTGGAAGAGGAAGAGAAGTGCACACAATGGCACCAAAATCAAGTGGTGGAATCTTAGAGGAATTGTGGGGAGTCAATTTAAGGCAAAGGTTGAGTCGGATAGCATCTGGAGAAGAGAAGGCAACGCGAGTCAAATGTGGGCAGGGGTGGCGGATCTCATTAGGAATGCGGCAAAGGAGACTTTAGGAGTTGCAAGAGGGATAGGAAGTAGCAAGAAGGAATCCTGGTGGTGGAGTGAGGACATTCAAAACAGGGTGAAGGCTAAGAAGGTTGCCTATAAAGCCCTAATGGATAGCACTATAGATGAGGAAAGGGTGGAGAAGAGGGAAGTCTACAGAGCGGCAAAGAAGGAGGCAAAGAAATCAGTAGCAGAAGCCAAAAGTAAAGCATATGAGAGCTTGTACCAAAAATTGGCCACTAAGGAGGGAGAACAGGACGTGTACAGGTTGGCGAGAGTTAGGGAGAGGAAGACTAGAGACCTGGATCAAGTTCGTTGTATTAAGGATGAGGCGGGAAGAGTTCTTGTGGACGACGCGAACATCAAGAGGAGGTGGCATGGGTATTTCAATGAGCTCTTTAACAATGTTGGAGACGTAGCCATTTCGTTGGGAGACCTTACCACAGCCGAGCAACACCGCAACTACAGCTTTTGTCGTCGCATTACGAAGGAAGAAATCAAAGGGGCCATGCGGACGATGAAGAGTGGGAAGGCAGTAGGACCAGATGAGATACCCATAGAGGTATGGAAGAGTTTGGGGGAAGAAGGTCTATTGTGGTTAGTTAGGCTTTTCAACGTGATCCTCAAATCCGCAAGGATGCCGGAGGAGTGGCGACTCAACACATTGATTCCCCTATACAAGAACAAAGGAGATATCCAAAGTTGCAATAGGGGTATTAAGCTACTCAGTCACACCATGAAGCTATGGGAGAGAGTGATTGAGAAGAGACTAAGGAAGAGTACTCTAATCTCGGAGAACCAATTCGGTTTCATGCCAGGGAGGTCAACAACGGAAGCGATTCATCTGATTAGACGTTCTATGGAGTACTACAGAGAGAGACAAAGGGACTTGCACATGGTTTTCATTGATTTGGAGAAGGCGTATGACAGGGTACCCAGAGAAGTTCTGTGGAGGTGCTTGGAATCCAAGGGGGTTCCAGTCGCCTATATCCGAGTGATTAAGGATATGTATGAAGGAGTGAGGACTAGGGTCAGGACTACAGGAGGGGAAACTGAGCAATTTTCTATAGATATTGGGTTACATCAAGGGTCACCGTTGAGTCCCTTCTTATTCGCAACCGTTATGGATGAGCTCACTAAGACTATCCAGGGGGATGTGCCTTGGTGTATGTTGTTTGCCGACGACATTGTTCTGATAGACGAGACTAGAGAAGGTGTTAACGCCAAATTGGAACTTTGGCGGGACACACTAGAGGCAAAGGGATTCAAGCTAAGTAGGACAAAGACCGAGTACTTGGAAGGCAAATTCACAAGAGATGGGGTTGCCTCGGATATGGAGATTAAGATTGGTACGGAGGTGGTACCGAAGAGGGATTGTTTCAAATATCTCGGTTCAATCATACAGGACAACGGCGAGATTGATGATGACGTGACTCATCGTATCAGAACAGGGTGGCTAAAGTGGAGGAGTGCAACGGGAGTTCTATGTGACAGAAAAATTCCACTAAAACTTAAAGGTAAGTTTTATTGTACAGCCATCAGGCCAGCTATGCTATATGGGGCGCAGTGTTGGCCGGTGAGGCAGGTGCATGTGCAGAAGATGCGGGTGACCGAGATGAGGATGCTTCGTTGGATGTGCAACTCTACAAGAAGAGATAGAATTAGGAACGAAGTGTTGAGAGGCAAGGTGGGAGTGACCGATATCGACAACAAGATGCGAGAAACAAGGCTTAGGTGGCTTGGGCATGTGAGGAGGAGACATTGTGATGCACCGGTGAGAAGGTGTGAGAGAATTACACTTAGAGATTGTAAGCGAAGAAGAGGACGCCCGAAGAAGACTTGGGGAGAGGTAATCAGGCAGGATTTGACCCGTCTAGATCTTACCGAGGACTTGGTCCTAGATAGGAGATTATGGCGTAGCAGGATCCGTGCAGAGGATCCGCGTTAGATTAGGGTTGTGCATTGGCTAGTACTAGAGGTTGATTCATTTTGTTTATAGCCTGTAGCGTCTCCTTCACTTTATGTTGCTTAGTAAGTAGAATCTTGTGTTAGTATGTGTACTGATTTACTTTCCTTGCCCTTTTGATCATTCTTCACTGCTTTAAAAAAAAAAAACGTTTTGAAATGCATTTTAAAAAAAAAAAAAAAAGGTTTTTGTGGGTCTTTCGGAAACAGTCTCTCTTCTAGGCAACTAGTTAGGGGTAAGACTGCGTACATCTGGACCTCCCCAGACCCCGCCCTAGGCGGGACACTTACTGGGTTGTTGTTGTTGTTGTTGTTGTTGTTGTTGCATATAGTTGGGAGATTCAAACAACATAAATGCAACATGTGAGACAGCATAAGTGAGCACAAGTGAGCTGAGCTACAAAGCTCTTCCATAGTCACCTATGAAAAGTATATATTAGATTTGACATGGGAGTATGGGACCATGCGTAGCCATCCATCCTATGGAAAGGAATACGCAACTTCACAATTTAGTATTTGTCCCAGAGGCGGAGATCAACGAACAATAGGTTCTGGTGATCAAATGAAAAAGCACACATACAGGCTCCGTGTTCCATCCTAAACAAAACTTTAGTATGATGGTCAGAACGGGTCTCGAACCATTTTCAAGTACAACATATTGAGTATAGCTTGGCAGAGGCACACAACTGGTTGAAGAAAATATAGGCTGCATAACATTGGGCTAGTACTGTATGACTGTTGTCTCATTTGTCAAGAAGCTGCTGGAAGTAAGAAAGTTGACTTGCATGAGAATCTTCTATTTAAAGGGGGTTAAACCCTGGGCCTCCAGTGTCCATCGTATCTTTTCACGTTAATAAAACTAATAAGTGATTGCACACCTTTGATTTCATCCTCAGAATCCTTGGATTTATCATCATTGTTACCCCTCTGCTTATGGAGATTTGCTCTAATTTGCCCCTCTATACCTCATAAATATCTTTTCCGTTTTTTTTTTAACCTTCCTCAAACAAAAAGCTAAAGAAAGGGCAATTCATACAATCTTTACCCTTCTTCTTCCCTTGCTCCAATCTTATTACCATAATAGACACTTCTTTGACCCTCTTCCTCCACAGATCGTCTCTTCTTGATTATTTGTTCCTCGCATCTTACCCTTTTCAAAGCATTTCCCTCTCTTGGGTCTTAAGCGTTGTTTGCATGATATTCTGAATTTGTTTAAAGAGCATCAGAAATTATGCTATCAACAGGTCCTACATTGGATTCTAGTGCATTTTCCTACTATACTTTAGATCATAAAGTTTTCTGTGGATAACTGGAGGAGGTTGCAACCTTAACTAGAGGATAGTGGATACATCTACTTCAAATATAATGCTTAAAAGTATAAACATATCATTATTGAAGGTACCTGGCCAGGCTCCCAAGTTAGATAAAAGTTGCCGCGGCTTGATACAGCAACATATCGTCCATCGGGGGAACGGTTCACAGTATTGAAGGTACCTGTGTAGTAACTTGCACCACTAATACCACTAGAGACTGTTCTGCAAAAGTAACAAAGCGGTGTAAGTGGATAAGCTGTGCATTCTCATGTAAACAGGATGCAGCTTTTGAACATATGTTAAGAGGACTATGACACCATATGGTTTGATTGTCTCCATAACTTAATTTTCACCTCTATCTCTTCTCTCCTACTTATAGTTTGTCATGCTCTGTTGGCCTGTTGCTTCTGTGTTATCAGTTATCCATTTGATGAGAGAGATAATTGGTTTATAATACCAAATACATAGATGTCTCAGGCCTCTCGACAGACCAGGACATGATAAAAGAAAAAAGCTTAGCATGATGGCAATAATATCTGTTTAAAGTTGATGGAGATGATGGTATAGTAGCACACTACACTTGAAACAAAAGCAATATATATATATATAAGCCAGGTTGATAATAACCAAAGTGACTGTATTTTTGAGGTACAGGGTATGGCAATTTGGGAACGCAATTTGCACGGGGGTAAAGCGAATTATGTGACTGTGATTCGAACTCTTAACCATCAGTTATTAACTTTCTTCATAGTTCAAAACTTCAAACTCTTGCGGTATCCAATCAAAGACCGAAAATACCACGGCAATCAAAGCTTTCTGTTCTGTGTGAGTCACCTGTTAAGAGTAGCTGAAACAGTCTCCTGAACAGAAGCCTTCCAGTTATAACCCCCATTTGACGTATTGTATACTGCACCTTCATCAGTAACCATCTCTGCACTCTTTTCATCAGTTGCTTTTATATACACCTGAATACACAAAGAATGCCTGACTAATAGATAAGGTGGAACAGTAGCATTTCAAGTTCAAGCGGAATTCAAGAAGTAACCTCAGAATTCAGATCAAAAGGTAAAGATACTAACAGGCCCCAGAATGTATTTCGCCCTTTCAGGGGTGGGAGGGTGGTATCATGCAACACAAGGCTTAACGGGAACTTGTTACCCTAGTCAAGTATAATCTATGCTGCATAGGATGTGGGAATGCATAGTTTCATGCCTAATGTACTTTGAAGGGCTTGTAAAAATGGCACATTTTCCGGAAACGGACAAACAGCCCTCCCCAGCGTTTTCATGCATGAAAAAGCACAATCATTACATGGGCCTTAGCAAGCATCATATGGAGATCCCAGACATAAATTTAGCCATCATAATTGGCTCGCAAATTATACACTGAAGGATAATAAGGTCTATAAAGAAGAACTCTGTCTTACTACTTCAAGACCAGGAGCCTCTTTGGCCCTCTTGTGAGATGGGTAATTAGATATGTGAAAAGCCATAGGCACTAAATATATAGCTTTCGTAAATCAGACTTGGCGAAGTCTATAAAATCCAGAAAACTTAAAACAAAACACCTCTATTCTTATACATTCATTTTCTACTTATTGTTTTTTCAGATAGATTCCCTCCAGTAGGGGTGGGGGGGTAAGGGAAATTTTCTCTCTTACAGATTATGGGGACTCAAAACCAGTCTTCCCTAGGAACAAGTAAAGGCTGTACCATTGCCTTACCGCCTCAACCCCCATTCCTAAACATGATCTGCTCAAATTTTAGTCCTTAGTCAGAAAGTGTCTATATGGCAAATAGAATTTGATTTCAAGGATCGCAACCATCCTTACACAGAAGAATTTAAAAATTTTAACTTCATGCAGAAGTGTTGCAGCTTGCAAGGTAGATGAGAGACAAAATAGGGTTCATGAGGCCACATCACAAATATTAACACATTGAGTATCGATGAAGGCATACCATATCTCCTGGAAGTTGTGAACTCAATGGTATCCTCTTCCAGTTTTCTCCGGCATCTGAAGTATACAAAAGAATAGCAGGCTTCCCAACTATCCAACCTTCTTTTCCTCTAAAGCTTATGGAGTTAAATCTGTAGTTGAAATCCTCCTCTTCAGCTGATTGTATAGAACGCGGAACCCAGGTTTGTCCACCATCCTTTGTCTCCAAAATAGTTTGTCTTGTCCCTAAGAGAAATCCTGCAAGACAAACAATGCTTCAGCGTTTCTTCTAAGCCTTAAGAAGGGAAACTGAGTGTTTTTTCTAAGCTTCAGTTTTCGAATTTGTAATGAATGCAAACAAAAACTATTCAACTTCAGAAGTGCGCAAGTGCACTTTCTAGCTACATGAGTTTGAAATCAACTATTTGTCAGAACCTACATAGTACATTTGCAATGGTCTCAAATTAACAGCTGCAGTTGGCATAAACAGTTGACAAATAGGACTATGAGTGGCTCTTACAGTAGACTAGTTTTTGGCGATGTGATTGTGAAAAGCTAGTTAGCTACATTTAAATTCAACAATTTCATGGCGTTCAAACTTGAGACATCTATGAAATGAGCTTCAAAATTCTGTTCATGTTCGTTGTCTAGTTTGTGAACGAGCTTCAAAATTCTGTTCAGGTTCGTTGTTTAGTTTGTGACCGAGCTTTGACCGAGCTTGCTCACGAGTTGTAGTCAAAGTGTATGGCTTTATTTCCGAAGCTCACTCACTCTCAGCCACAGCAAATTCATCCAACAAATAATAACTTGCGAAACCAATTCGAAACAATAATTCGCAGAAAAGAAGATACTATTAAAACCGAAATAGCATAATCGAAATTCCTAAACTGCATTACAAGATTTATCCACAACTTCACAACGAATTTCATCCAATAATAGTAACTTGCGAAACAAACTCGAAACAAAAATAAAAATCGCACTAAGAAAAAGATAGGAATTACTCAGGAGTATTAAATAAGTGGAAAAAGTACCGCGCTTAGGATCATCAGGAACAAAGGCGATATCGAGAAGAACAACGCCAGGGTCAATAGGGAGATAAATACGCTCCCATTCAGATAACAGGTCTTCCGATTTCGCGGGTTCAGTAGCGAAGCCGCCGATGAGAGGAGAGAGAGTGAGAGATAGCGATTGAGCCAAAAAGCGCCGCCGGTCTCCGGCAAGGAGTGGTGGCGGTTGCGGCGGAGAAGAGCATGCTTTGGCGGCGATACGGCGGCGTTGTTGAGGTTGTTGAGGAGAGTGAGAGAGACGATGAGAGTGAGAGATTATGGTTCGAGTTGTGGAGTTTGAGCATTCTGGAATTTGGAGAGTTAACGACGCCATTGGAGGTACAGCGTACAGACCCCTCTCTCTCTCTCTCTCTCACTCTCTCACTCTCTCTCTCCTCTCTCTGTGCTTCACTGGATGAGTATAGTTGGTTGTGTTTCTCTCTCTGTCTTATCTTCGCGGGAGGTTTGTTTAACGACACGCTCCCTCAGAATTTGACAAATGGATAACGTCCTACTTGAAATGAGTTAATTTATGGGTTGAATTTACAGCAAAGGGGATGTAGCTCAGATGGTAGAGCGCTCGCTTAGCATGCGAGAGGTACGGGGATCGATACCCCGCATCTCCATTTTTTCTTTTTTTGGGATGTCTCGTCTTGATTCTTTTTGGTTCATTATTATGCACCAAATATTAATTTTTTAAATTTTTCTTATGAAATTATTCCACAACACAAACTCTATTTTTCTTCATTGTAAAGTTAATTAAGACATTCATTATGGGAGTGAGGGAATGAGTATATAAAATCAGGTTGGAAAACTATTTTCAAACTACGTAGTTTATATCTCGTGCGACATATCATCATTAATGTCAACATTGTTTCAATGCTTACAAATAAGCTATCAGTGAAGTGAGTTGTTAGGGGGGGGAGAACGGAGTGCAAGGAGTCTTACTTTCGCTAAAAATAAAGATATTGTTTCCCCTTGATCATTGATTATGCCTAATGACCTTGTTTGACAATTAGTGGATAGCGTAGTGCATTAGCGGATTTGACTAGAGGATTGTATTAGTGGATTTGAAGAGAGGATTGTATTAGCTGATTTGTATAAATGTGTTGGTAAATTAGCTGATTTGTATAAATAAGTCCTTTCTTTGATAAATCAGAATCCGCTAACTTGATAACGCTACTTTTTTTAGCGGATTTCAAATTAGCGATTTCAACCAAATCAACTAATCAAATCCACTATTAATCAAACACCTTAAATTAGCGGATTTTTTAGTCAAATCCTCTAAAATAACTCAATTTCGCTAATTTTAATACAATCCACTAAGTATCAAACAAGGCCAATGAGTCACACCATCTACAATTTCACTAGACATAAGAAGTCAAACCATTTGAGTTAGGTTTTATATTCGTCTGTTTAGCTAAATAGTTTACAACAATTCAAATCAATGGACAAGAACGCAGAACAATTTCTTCACCTATTTGTTAACCATGTCGTACTTAAAGTGCACATAAGTATTGGGCTCAGATCATTAATTAGATTAACTAGTTTAATGATTCGAGACGGTTTAACATTTTCTTCACCTACGTGAGTATTTTTTAACCACGTCGTACGACAATTTGAAATCAATGGATAAGAATAAAAGTGTTAGGGGTGTGTTATTTAGAGCTACTCGTTAAATGTTCAATTTAATGATTTTCAATTCAATTCAATTCAATTTATGTTCAATTCCTTTAAGTGTCTGTTCAATTCAATGGTGTTCAACTCAATTTAATAGTCTTTATTTCCGAACCATACTTTGTCGATCTATCACATATTACTATTTGGTTCAACTCAATTTAGTGGTGTTTAGTTCAGTACAATGATATTCAGTTCAGTCAGTCAAACCTTAAAAACGAACACACCTTATATAGGTTAGTGACAAGTTAAGTACAATAATATTGAGTTCAATTCAGTTAAACCTTAAAGAACACGCCTTATATAAATTAGTAGCAAGTTAACTTATTTTGTTCAGGCTCAAATGAGAGTTACATATCCCAGCGCTAAGTCAGCGCCCATGTCTCACATGTCATATCCCATGTCCATGGGTGAAATTAGAGTTCGGTGTCCCGAATGACCGTTCCGGGGCACCGGAGGTCCTCTGGGGTCATGATAAACCTCTCGGATGATTTCAGGCAAAAATGACAATTGGGCCCCAGGAAGCCAAAAATCGATGGCTATATCAACATTTTTTTGGGTTTCCCGGAGGCCCCGAAACAAAGGTAGATATTTTCACACAGCATCACACTGGACAACCCTAGGGGACGTGGGAGGTCGTAGGCTTGTAAAGACGTTTTTGCGGGACACCAATGTAAGGGCCGGAACACCGCAAGCATGGGTGATATCAAAGTTCAGGGATTTGGATGCCCCTTCAGGGGCACCGAGGGTCCTCTAGGGTCAGGATAGACCTCCTGGAGAAATTTGGGCGAAAATAGCAACCGGGCCCGAGAATCCAAAAGTGAAGGCTATCCACGTTTAATATGCTTCCCGAGGCCCTGAAACGTAGATAAATATTTTCGCACCACGTCACACAAGACACCCCTAGGGGACATGGGAGGCTTCCGAGATTGGTTATCTAGTCCCTATTAGGCTTGTAAGGGCGTTCTACGGAACACCAATGCAAAGGCCGTAACACCGAAAGTATGGGTGAAGTCAGAGTTCGGGGATCCAGATGAACCTTTTGGGACACCGAAGGTCCTCTAGGGTCATGTTTGAGTTCCCAAACAAATTTGGCCGAAAATGAACATCGGGCCCCTGGAAGCGAAAAACCGAAGGCTATATATATTCCACGTTTTTTGGGTTTCCGGGATGCCCCATAATGAAGGTGGATAATTTCTCACCACATATCACTGCAAAACCCTAGGGGACATGGGAGGCTCCCGAAGTCGATTATCGGGTCCATGATAGGCTTGTAAGGGCGTTTTAACGGGATACCAATATAAGAGTCGGAACAATGCAAGCATGGGTGATATCGATGTTCGGGGATACGGATGCCCTCACGGGGCACGGAGGGTCCTCTAGGTTCATGATAGACCCCCCATAGAAATTTGGGTGAAAATGGCAACCGGACCCTGGAAGCAAAAAATGAAGGCTATAATCCCCGTTTTCTGGGCTTCCCGAGGCCCTGGAACGAAGGTGAATATTTTCACACCACATTGCACGAGACACCCCTAGGGGACATGGGAGGCCTCCAAGGTCGGTTATCTAGTCCATGTTAGGCTTGTAAGGGCGTTGAGATATTTGTGTGGTTTCGATATTTGTGTGGTGTTGTTCGAGTATGTTTTATTTAAATTTTAGAGGTGTATGAGCTTCGGCTCCCATGGGTGTTTGAGCTTCGGCTAAAATGGGTGTATGAGCTTCAGCTCCCTTATTTTGCCATTTAATAAAATGGACTACTAATTATAAAAAATAAAAGGACGTTCTACGGCATACCAATGCAAAGGTTGGAACACCGAAATTATGGGAGAAATCGGAGTTCGGGAATCCAGATGACCCTCCTGAGACACCGAGGGTCCTCTAAGGTCATGATGGACCTCCTGGAAACATTTGGGCGAAAATGACAATCGGTCTTCGGGAAGCAAAAAATCAAAGGCTTATAATCCACGTTTTTTGGGTTTCCGTGAGGCCCCGCAACGAAGGTGAAAATTTTATCACCACATCGCGCTAGACAACCCTAGGGGACATGTGAGACCCCCGAAGTCGGTTATCGGGTCCATGATAGGGTTATAACTTATAAGGATGTTTTTACGGGGAAACAATGTAAGGGCCGAAACACCGCAAGCATAGGTGATATCGATGTTCTGGGATCCGGATGACCCTCCCGGGGCACCGAGGGTTCTCTAGGGTCATGATAGACCCCTTGAGAAATTTGGGCAAAAATGGTAACCGGGCCTGGGAAGCCAAAAGTAAAGGCTATAATTCCTGTTAGCTGGGCTTCCCGAGGCCCTGGAACGAAGGTGAATATTTCCACACCACATTGCACGAGACACCCTTAGGGGACATGGGAGGCTTCCAAGGTCGATAATCTAGTTTCTGTTAGGCTAGTAAGAGCGTTTACGGGATACCAATGCAAAGGCCGGAACACCAAAATTATGGGTGAAATCGGAGTTCTGGGATCCAGATGATCCTCCTGAGACACCGAGGGCCCACTAAGGTCATGATAGACCTCCTGCAAATGCTTGGGCGAAAATGACAATCGGGCCCCGGGAAGCAAAAAATCGAAGGCTATAATCCACATTTTTTGGTTTTCTGTGAGGCCACGGAACAAAGGTGGAAATTTTATCACCACAACGCACTGGACAACCCTAGGGGACATGGGAGTCCCTCAAAGTCGGTTATCGGGTCCATGATAGGGTTATAAGGATGTTTTTACGGGACATAAATGTAAGGGTCGGAACACCGCAAGCATGTGGGTGATATCGATCTTCCGAGATTCGGATGACCCTCCCTGGGCACCGAGGGTCCTCTAGGATCATGATAGAACTCTCGAAGAAGTTTGGGGAAAAATGACAATCGGGCCCCGGGAAGCTAAAAACGAATGCTATAATCCACTTTTTTGGGTTTCCGTGAGGTCCCGAAACGAAAGAAAAATTTTATGACCACATCGCACTTGACAACCTTAGGGGACATGGGATGTCCCCGAAGTCGGTTATCGGGTTCATGATAGGCTTGTTAGTGCGTTTTTACGAGACACCAATGTAAGGCCCTGAACACCGCAAGCATTAGTGATATCAAAGTTCGGGGATCTGAATGACCCTCCCAGGGCACCGAGGGTCCTCTAGGGTCATGATAGACTACACGGAGAAATTCGGGCAAAAATGGCAACTGGACCCGGGAAGCCAAAAGTGAAGGCTACAATCCACGTTTTCTGGGCTTCTCGAGGCCTTGGAACAAAGGTCAATATTTTTGTACCACATTGAGTGAGACACCCCTAGGGGACATGGGAGGCCTCCGAGGTCGGTTATCTAGTGTGTGTTAGGCTTGTAAGGGCATTTTACCGAACCCCAATGCAAAGGTCGAAACACCGAAACTATGGGTGAAGTCGTAGTTCAGGGAGTTGGATGACCCTCCTGGGACACCGAGGGTCTTCTAGGGTCATGATAATCCTCCCGGAGAAGTTTGGGCGAAAATTACAATCTGACCCCAGTAAGCAAAAAATCGAAGGCTCTAATCCACGTTTTTTGGGTTTCCGTGAGGCCCCAAAATGAAGGTGAATATTTTATCACCACATGGCACTGGACAACCCTAGAGAGATAGAAGGGCCCTTAAGTTGGTTATCGGGTTTCTGTTAGGCTTGTAATGGCGTTTTTACGGGACAATAATGCAAGGGCCAGAACACAACAAGCATGTGTAATAACCCAAAGTATGCTTAGTGAATAATCTAGTGATTTATTAAACTAATAATGATTCATTAAAGAGGCTATAATCCACGTTTTTTGGGTTTTTCCTGCAGGCCTCGGAATGAAGATGGATATTTTCTCACGCATCGTAATGGAAAACCCTAGGGGATGTGGGAGGCCCCCGAAGTCGGTTAACGAGTCTATGATAGGCTTGTAAGGGCGTTTTTACGGAACTCCAATGTAAAGGCAGAACACAACAAGCATGGGTGATATTGATGTTCAGGGATCCGGATGACCCTCCTGAAGCACCGAGGGTCCACTAGGATCATAGTAGAACCCCTGGAGAAATTTGGGCGAAAATAGCAATCAGACTCGGGAACCCAAAATTGAAGGCTATAATCCACGTTTTCTGGGCTTCCCGAGGCCCTGGAACGAAGGTGAATATTTTCACCACATTGCACAGGACACCCCTTGGTGACATGGGAGTCCTCCGAAGTCTTTATCTAATTTCTGTTAGGCTTGTATAGGCGTTCTACGGGACACCAACGCAGAGGCCAGAACACCGAAATCATGGGTGAAATCCGAGTTCGTGGATCCGGATGACCCTCCTGGGACACCAAGGGTCCTCTAAAGCCAAGATAGACCTCATGTAGAAGTTTGGGCGAAAATGAGAATCAGACCTCGGGAAGCTAAAAATCGAAGGCTATAATCGACGTTTTTTGGGTTTACGGGAGGCCTCGGAATGAAGGTGGATATTTTCTCACAACATCGCTCTAGACAACCCTAGGGGACATGGGAGGCCCCTAATGTCGGCTATCAGGTCCATGATAGGCTTGTAAGGATGTTTTTACGGGACACCAATGTAAGGGCCGGAACGACCGCAAGCATGGGTGATATCAAAGTTCAGGAATCCGGATGACCCTCCTGAAGCACCGAGGGTCCGCTAGGGTCTTTATAGACCCCCCCCTCCGCGTAGAAATTTGGGCGAAAATGGCAACCGGGCTCGGAAAGCCAAAAGTGAAGGCTCTAATCCACGTTTTCTAGGCTTCCCGAGGCCTTGGAACAAAGGTGAATATTTTTGCACCACATTGAGCGTGACATCCCTAGGGGACATGAAAGGCTTCCAAGGTCGGTTATCTAGTGCATGTTAGGCTTGTAAGGGCGTTCTACTGAACACCAATGCAAAGGCCGGACACCGTAAGTATGGGTGAAGTCGGAGTACGGGGATCCGGATGACCCTCCTGGGACACCGAGGGTCCTCTAGAGTCATGATAGACCTCCCGGAGAAATTTGGACAAAAATGAATATGGGGCCCCTCGAAGCCGAAAATCGAAGGTTATATAATCCACGTTTTTTGGGTTTCCGGGAGGCCCGAAGAGAAGGTGGATTTTTTCTCTCCACATCGCACTGGTCAACCCTACGGGACATTGGAGGCCTTTGAAGTATGTTGTTGGGTCCATGATAAGCTTGTAATGGCGTTTTTAAGGGACACCAATGTAAGGGCCGAGCCATCGCAAGCATTGGTGATATCGATGTTCGGGGATGCGAAATATAGGGGTGAAACTTATTTGGATTAAATCCAAAATCCAATCCAATCTAAATAAGGCAATTCAGATTGGACTTTTCAGATTTCAGATTGGATTCGGACTCAAAAAAAAATTATTTTTATTTTCGGATTGGATTCGGACTCACCTTTTCGGAGTCCAAAAGTCCAATAATCCAATCCAAATTTATATAAATATCTATAAGAATATATATGATCAAAAAGTATATATGTATATCCCAAACGCCCAAACTAAAAGGCGTTTATAAAGCAAGAGAAAACACCCTACATCAGTTACCTACGGTCAAACGACTCACTCAATACGTCAGCTATTTATATATATTTTTTAGTTAACGTTGTAGAATTAGACATGTAATTGCCTTGGACAATGTTATCTATTTATCTTTTGTACTAATGTCTTGTCGATGAACTTTTTTATACTAAGTAATGAACGTTGTTCTAAAAAATTCAACAAAAATTGGACTATTCAGATCAGATTGGATTAGAGTAAATAGTTCGGATTGGATTTGGACTCAAAAATCTGAGTCCAAAATTAGTTTGGATTGGATTTGGACTCAAAATTTCGAGTCCAAAATTTTTTGGATTGGATTTGGACTAGGCCATAATCCAATCTTAAGTCCAAACTTTCACCCCTAGCGAAATACCCTCCCAGAGCATCGAGGATTCTCTAGAGTCATGATAAACCCCCCAGAGAAATTTGGGAAAATTTGGTGATCGGGCCCGGGAAGCCAAAAGCGAAGGCTAATCCACGTTTTCTGGGCTTCCCGAGGCCCTGGGACGAAGGTGAATATTTTCACACCACATTGCATGAGACACCCTTAAGGGACTTGGGAGGCCTCCAAGGTCAGTTATCTAGTCTCTTTTAGGCTTGTAAGGGCGTTCTACGAGACACAAATGCAAAGGTCGGAACACTAAAATTTTAAGTGAAATCAAAGTTCAAGGATCGGGGTGACCCTCGAGGGACGCCGAGGGTCCTCTAGGATCATGATAGACCTTCCGGAGATGTTTGGGCAAAAATTACAATCGGACACCAGAAAGCCAAAAATCAAAGGCTATAATCCATTTTTGTGTTTCCGTGAGGGCCCGGAATGAAGGTGATATTTTATCACCATCGCACTGGACAATCCTAGGGGACATTTTTATAGGACACCAAAGTAAGCGCCGGAACACCGCAAGCATGGGTGATATCAAAGTTCAGGGATTCGGATGACATTCCCGGGGTCTTGAGGGTCCTCCAGGGTAATGATAAAGCCCCCAGAAAAATTTGGGCGAAAATGGCAACTAGGCTCGGGAAGCCAAAAGTGAATGCTAGATACCACGTTTTCTGGGCTTACCGAGGCCCTGGAACGAGGTGAATATTTTCGCACCACATTGCGTGAGAAGCCCCTAGGGGACATGGGAGGCTTCCGAGGTCTGTTATCTAGTGCTTGTTACGCTTGTAAGGGCGTTCTACGGAACACCAATGCAAAGGCCGATGCACCGAAAGTATGGGTGAAGTCGGAGTTCGGGGATTCAGATGACACTCCTTGGACATAGAGGGTCCTCTAGGTCATGATAGACCCCCCAAAGAATTTTGGGAGAAAATTACAATCGGGCTCCGGGAAGCCAAAAGTCGAAGGCTATACTCCACGTTTTTTGGGTTTCCGGGAGGCCCTGGAACGAACGTGAATATTTTCTCACCACATCGCACTGGACAGCGCTAGGTACATGGGAGGCCCCTAAAGTCGGTTATCGGATCCATGATAGGCTTGTAAGGACGTTTTTACGGAACATCAATGTAAGGGGCAGAACACCGCAATCATGGGTGATATCAATGTTCGGGAATCCGGATGACCCTCCTGGGGCACCGAGGGTCCTCTAGGATCATGATAGACACCTAGAAGAAATTTCGGCGAAAATGGCAAACGGGCATGGGAAGTCAAAAGGGAAGGCTATCCACGTTTTCTGGGCTTCCCGAGGCCCTGGAACAAAAGTGAATATTTTCGTACCACATCGCACGAGACACCCCTATGGGACATGGTGATGTGATTTATTTAGGGATTTTTCTATATTTTTGATAAACAAAACAATAAAAGGGATATACCTCTCGAATCACTCAAGGGGTTGGGTTTTTCGTTCAAGAATCACTCAAGAACAATACTTGCGCATCACACACAAGGGTTTCAATCTGAATCACTCAATCATCACATTTAGATGTTGTATGAGCGAGTTATAGCCAAAATACGAACAACTGTCAGAACTGCCAAGATTACGAGGTTCTTCACAATGAACGTGATCATATAACAACAGCTTTAATCCCCATCTTGCGCGTGTATTCCAAAGTATCTTTAATGTAGGAGGCAAAGTAATTGTAACCCATCGTAAAACATGCTCCATAAACGAACATAATAGAACTAAGATTGAATGTTCTTTCAATTCCCCTAGGAAAACACCATTGTTGTTCTTTAAGAGCCATGTAGAGGAATCAAGATCATTCATCAGATCTATGTAATGGTGAATATGATGTTTATCATTGCTTATGATGTGAATTTTGATGTTGATGATGATGATCTTTTGAAAGAAGAATTTTCTTTTAACCCAAGTCAACCACCTATATTTGATGAGGTAAGTCAAGAAGATGAGGTTGACAACATTACTGACCTTGTGATCGTTGATGCTTCAAAGATTTCTGATAAGGGAACGTTTCAGAATCTGTGTTCTATGGTTCCACTTAGTATTGTCAAGATGGGGGGAACAATTCCTGTTCCATTACATGTTCCACCCGCTCCTCCAGTACCTACTATGCTTAATGTACCATGTGAGTTCCTTACAATATCTCACGTGTTGAGGAGTAGAGTTAATGGAAACACCAAGAGCACAACTTCAAGTAACAACGATGTTTCTCACTATGTTGTTAATCACGTGAATACAAAGTATGACGTAGGATCCATAATGAAGATTTATTGGGGCACTCATGCTAAGTCAGGTTTACAACTTCTTTTATACGACGAAGAATTGAGGACAATTCTTTTTGAAGAAAGGGAGATTGATGCGGCAGCAAGTGAGCAATCTAAAGAAAACATCCAAGAAACAAGCAAAGGAACAAATACTCTTGAATACATTGTGTTGCTTTTATGGTTATGTATTAATGTGGCTCCTACAAGCATAATTACATGGAGTTTTCATGCAAGGTCGGGTTTAAAGCTCTTATTATATGATAACATTTGTTATAAGGATTCACGTAATTTTGACAACTTCTACACTGGTTCGTATTTTGATCATAACTCACTCATACGACATGGGATCGTGGTGATTCAAAATTCTGTAGAAAGCTGGAAACGAGATCTAAAACTCCCATGCTTTGAGGTTTCCCATATTCAGAATGTAACGGGGTTGAAAAGGCAATTGAAGTTACGGTGCAAAACTGTTCCAGCGGTTTTAGCCTTGGGCGCCAAGTAACTAGCTGTTTAAGTTTTATTTCGTTTGAATATTTCCTTAATTAGTTAGAATATGTTTAGGAAAGTAGTAATTGGATTACTAGTTGCATTAGGAGTCCATTAGGTATTAGGAAAGCTGTTAGTTAGTTCATTTCACAATTATAATCAGTTTCATAGTTAGTTTCCTATTTGGATTAGGATTAGGATTCCGAATAGCTTTAGATTTCTTTGTCTATAAATAGGGGAGAGCTTTGCTATTGTAAACTCGTGCTTTGATGATTAATAATTGAATACGTGAGTATTTACCCCTCAAATTGAGTGATTCAGGTTGAAACCCTTGTGTGTGATGCGCAAGTATTGTTCTTGGGTGATTCTTGAACGAAAAACCCCAACCCCTTGAGTGATTCGAGAGGTATATCCCTTTTATTGTTTTGTTTATCAAAAATATAGAAAATCCCTAAATAAATCATATCACATGGAGGCCTCCGACGTCGGTTATCTAGTCCCTTTTAGGCTTGTAAGAGTGTTCTACGAGACACCAATGCAAAGGCCGGAACACCGAAAGTATGGGTGAAATCGCAGTTCGGGGATTCGGATGACCCTCCTGGGACACCGAACGAAGCCAAAAATCGAAGGCTATAATCCACATTTTATGGGCTTCCGGGAGGCCCCAGAACGAAGATGAATATCTTTGTACCACATGGAACGGGACACTCCTAAGGGATATGGGAGGCTCCCGGGTAGGTTTTCAGATCCTTGGTAGCCTTGGAAGGGCGTTCTAAGGGATATCGAAGACTATAATCCACGGTTATGGGTACCGAGCATGGCTCCCCACCATCTTGTGCCGTCAAACCTACCCCCATGCCCTCTCTACTATTATAGTGAGGCCTCATAGTTTTTCCCAATCTTTTAAAAGTAATTTCAAATATTTTTGGTATTATTTCTATTTATTTTGCTATTTTTCTGGGTTTTTTAATTAAAGATTCAATAAAATAGCTACCTTATAAAAATTTATGACGTCTCTAACATTGAAAACCATGCGAATATGAATAATCAACATGATCTATTTGTCAGTTGCACCAAGAATTGAGCAAATAATTGCGTATTATAGTTAGGTTTGAACGCGAATATGAGATGTACTTGATTCATTTTATCATACATCTCGTATTAAATGATATTTAACAAAGAATAAATATGTTTTGAGTTGAAATTTTTAATTAAGTTGAGTAGATTAGCTATTTGAGTTATTTTAATTTTAAATTAGTATGACCAAGGTGTCCAATTTGTTCTGTATTATTTATCTTCTTCCTTCATTCCTCCAAAAAAAATAGTTACAAAATTTTTGTATGGGAAGTTAAACACGTTAATTAGACTAGTTAAACACATTGAAAATGTTAGATCCAAAATGAGAATCTTATTATGAACATGTTTGCTTGTTTAATATTGACAACAATATTAATACAAGTACATAGACTTGATATGACTTATTTCTTTTTATTATTTATTATTATTATTAATTAAGGGGGTGTAGTTGAGTAGTAGAGACTCATCTATCCTTAATCAAGGTTGAGGGTTTGAATTTTGCTTTGGAGATGGTGCAACTTTAAATCCCTTAACTATTTATCTTATCCTTTAAGATACCTACTAGTTAGTGCGTAGCATAATCACTATGGTCGATGATAAATACTGTTGGAGTAACTCATTCACTGAAATTAGTTAAGTTCAATTCTTTCTAATTGGAATGATGGTGTATTTTTTAAAACAAAAGACATGGAAGGATGATGAACCTACGTTTAGAAACTTACCAATGTCATTATTGGTAGTGTGGCCCAGCCAGGACATTTGACAAAGCCCGGACGCATATGCCAAACTCATGGAAAAGAAAATCCATCACAAGTCTGTCGGTGCTTGGCATAGATTTTGACCATTTATTAATTCATTTTGGAGTATCTGAGAATTTATATAATTTAATTTGTAAAAGATTGTTGACCTAGGTAGGTGTAGTGAGATTCCCAAAATCTAATCTAATCTAATATATATATATATATATATATATATATAAAGTTGAATCATGACAGTTGTTGCATCGACACGTGTCATGCTATGTCACTATCCCAGTCATCACCATATCTAAAAGGAGATTGCATGTCACCTAAATAACTAATGACAATACATGAACCATGTTATCTAATTAATTACGATACATGAACATTATTAATTTCATCGATATGGTACATGAACTTAAAATAAATTACGCTAAAAACTAGGTACAACGAATCTAATTTATAAAAGAAAATAGTCCTAACATATATAATCCATGTTTTGGTAGATTATACATCTGAAATTTTTAATGATTCTCTAAAAGATGGAGAAATATAGTAGATTAGTAGAATAGTTAAGTAAGGTAGTTGTAAACATAATTATTTTTTTAGTATTTTTTAATTAGAAAATTAAAAGATTAATTTGTCTACATGGACCGAAATAAACAACCGTTGCATAATACATGACATTAAACAAAATTATAAGTGATTCTCCATGAAGATGGATAAATGTAGTAAATTAGTACAATATTTAAGTAAAATTGGTGTAAAAATAACTATTATTTTTTTTAACCAATATCTTTTAATTAGAAAAATAGGAAATTAGTAAGGCCATGTGGATCCAAACAATCGCTGCATAATACATGACATTTAAGTAAAATTGGTGTAAATATAACTATTATTTTTTAACCAATTTCTTTTAATTAGAAAAATAGGAAATTAGTTTGGCCATGTGGATCCAAACAATTGCTGCATAATACATGACATTAAACATAAATTATTTCAAATGAAAAGATATTATTAATAATTTTAATACAATGTAGACCGCCAAAGAGAAACAAAAATGTTAGTAATGAGTATTGTCATGGTAGAAAGTTATAGAATTACACAAGCATGTAGAGGTATTAATATTTCGATTGATTAAGCACGTGAAAATGGTAGTTAATTGTAAACCTATCACATAACTATTTTCTTGAACAAAATTTTTGGCGTATAAATTTTCAAAAACAGAACATACTATAAAATGATCCTATATAAAAGTTGATCATAGCGCTGTTGTATTCACACGTGTTTTGCATGTCACTATGTCCAATCATCATTATATTCAAAAGCTAATGCTAAGTTAACCAGTTAATGAGGATATGAACCATATTATATAATTAATAAATAAGATACATAAACATTTATTTATTTATTTGAGTGAAGGATACATGAACATAATTAAACTAAACTATACTAAAAACTAGATATAAGAATTTAATAAGGTAAAATAGTCAAAGTAATAAATGCATAAAGACTTTAAAACTAACTAGAAATTAACGTATTATATATGCATCTAATATTCATAGTGATTCTATACTCCCAACAAAAGTACATGGTTCATGGAGATGGAGCAATACGCTAATTTGGTAAAATAATGTGAATAAAGTAGATTTAAACACTGTTTCTTCGATAAATTCTTTTAAGTATAAAAAAAGAAAGAAAACTATTTTATCTATATGGATCAAACCGTTATCATAACACATTACATGACACATAAGTAATTTTATATAAAAGAAATATAAATTAAAGAGAGTTGAGAACCAATAGTAGTATATTGGCTATTAATAAGCTCGGTAGATTAATTTCTGGACTACATAAGCACACGAATGTATAAATCTAACGGTCCCCAAGGACATTATATATATCGAGATGGTGCGCTGTTGTGAATCTGTCATTTAACTATTTATTTAAATTCTTTTTTAAAGTATGAAAATATATAAATTTAACTTATCATTCAAAATCTAAACAATTATTATTGTATGTCACATAAGCAATTTTATACTCACATAGCACAACTTTGGTTTTATACGGGTAAATTATTAATCTATTTTATTGATATCATTTAAAATATATTTTCTAATGATAACTATAAGCCCGTACATCACACGGGGCATACACGTAGTACTAAAAAATCTTGGAGTATAATTTTGGAGAAATTTTGCTACTAGAAAATCAACCGACACGTGTGAACACATCAATCAACCAACTCCCATCCACTCACTCTTCCAATTCCTCATCTTGTCTTTTTTTTATTTTATTTTAATCACAATTCCTCATCTTGTCACTCCAAGTCCAACTAGGGGAAAATTAGTACTTACGTTTAACTAATTATTACTTCAGCTTTGTTTTGTATAAGGGTATGTTTTAACGCAAATTCTTACACTCGAGTTGATGTACACCCTGATTCATAAGTGAACAAAATCTAATCATAAAAACTCATATGAGGCGGCTTTAAGGTGATGCCCCATCTAATAAGCATGACGTCATGCTTATGTTATGGTTGACTATACAGAGGGTCTCACCTTGAGCCGCCCTCATAGAAGACCTTTTGTAGCTTTGATGTGTTAGTGTTCAAGGTAGTTATTTGTTGTCAATTTTTTTTTTTTGGTTTTGAAGACCCAAATTTTTTTCCTTTACAAAAAACGCAAACTTATTTTTTAAAATTGACAAACATGAAGGTAATTAGAAAATTTATGAGAATCTTTTTGAAGATTACATTTATTGACCATCAATAACGGAATCTTACATTTTGTCTACCAGCTAATCACTTGATATGCTATCATGTATCTATAGTGTATCAAGTACACAAAAATTTCAACCCTTTACCTATTAAAGAGAAGTTTTGACAAAGTTTAGTGAAATTTTCCAATCTAAACAAGTACTAATAGCTGAAGACATGTCAATAGCATACTCCTATCAAATAAGGACACCATTACAATTTCTAACAACCATATATAACGAAAAAGAGAAGTTAAATTGACAGTTACAAATAACTCTAAAATAGAAATACATGAGGGATAAACCAAATACGAATCCACGAGATATCATATTTATTTTTGTAAGTGTATTCCATTCCCTCAATTCCAAATCATGTGAACCAAAGGACTCTTGACATGCTTACCAAAAGAGTATCAACTAAAATCATAGTGTAATCTATCAACTTCTTTTTTGGTTTTTTCTTCCCTTTTTGAAATGACACGTAGAGTATTAGCTCAGCTAGCTGGAGATGTATGATTAACTTGAGACATGGAATAAATAACGCAAATTTTTTAATCTCCCCCCTTTTTCTTTCTGATCAAATTAATTAATTTATTAATTAGTCAATAATCAAAGTATCAGTAGATAATTAAATTAAAAAGTAATAGAAACAGTAGCTTAAAGCAGTGTATAGCAATGATTTACGGCTGAATTAATGTTGACGGAAAAAAGAGAGGAAAGAGAAAGCCATTTTTATTTAATTCCACACACAAAATTCCACAACAATAACAACAACAACAACACACACAATTCAACACTCGAAAGAGAAACCAAAACCAAAAGACCAACGAGAAGAAGAACTCTAACAAATCAGAAAAACGTTTGAGGAGATCAACCCAAAATTAAAATTAATTTTCTTATTTTCTCTCTCCTCTAGATCTACGTTTCTCTCTCCTCTCTCTTCTCATTCATTTCCCTCTTTTTCGCTTTGCCCATCCAAACACCAAAAACAATCCCTCATTTTTCTTCAATTCTTCTTCTTCTTCTTATTATTATTTTTTACTTCCGTTGTGTTATTAATTTTAAAGAGTAGTATTTTTTAGGAGGTTGCATTTTGCCGAAAGTCGTTAAATTAGGGTTTGTTTATGATTGTGTTGGATGTGAAATTGAGGCTCGATCCATGTCAAATTCGGCGAATTTCTGCTGATTTTAGGGACGGAAATTCATTCGAATGTCGTAATTTGATTATATATTGTTAGTTTATGAGAGGAATTTTGGATTCATCACTATCAGATGATTGTTTTGTGGTGACATTGACGGTGTTTGTTTGTTTGTTTGGATCCGTCCTTGTTGAGGGACGGTGAGGTAGTGTAGAGAGGGAGAGAGAGAAAGAGAGGAGAGAGAAAGTGGGAAAAAAAGTGATGGAATTTGAGAGAAGACATATAAATGGATATGGAAATAGTTATGGTAATGGAAATGGTAATGGTTACGGTAATGGAATGATTTATGATCGAATAGGTTTTGAGGAGAGAGAAAATGGAGGTGGTGGTGGTGGTGGTGGTGGTGATAATAGTCCGATGAAGGGATTTCCGGTGTCATCCTCGTCGACATCATCGGGGCCGCCGTCGTCATCATCGTCGCCTCTCCGGTATTTTGAGCATCATGTCACCAAGCTGGATACCCTTGCTGGTGTTGCAATCAGATATGGTGTTGAGGTATCTGATAATAATGTTCTTTGAATATACCTTACTTTTAATTTGGGGAAATCAGTGTTAAATTGTTGATTTTTATAGTGGTTGCTGCTAAACAATCCATTTGTATTGTATGTGAAATTCTATGCAACCTATGTTACTACCAGAATATGTAACTGCAATTGAATAAAAGAAGAGTTGGAACATGCAATTGAAAAATAAAGTGCCTTTTTCATGTTAATTACATATGATAGATTGGGTTAATGGATGTTACATGACTATGAATTTGTGAGATGAATAAGAAAGTTGAGATGAATATGTTGTGCAAAGTGAAGACATGAAGAGACCATGTAACTCATGTACATCAAGATTAATTTACAAAAGTTGCAATAAGTATGGATTGTTGAGCTCCATTCCCCTTGTTTCAATCAGGGCAATGAGCTAGGTGTTTTCTCAGTTCTGAGGTATATATATCAGAGGTGGTTTTAGCTTGCTAGAGAAAATATCTGGTACTCTCAGCTTTATTTTGAGTAGTAAATATCGTGTACATTGATTGGACTGTCTAGTGTATCATGCTTCAGCTCCATGTCTGGGGTTTTGCTTAGTTGAGAAAGACGAGCTGTTGGCTGCTCTTAGTTATTTACACAATCGTTGTCATTTTCGTAGGTTTCTGACATTAAAAAGATGAACGGCCTGGTTACGGATCTTCAGATGTTCGCCCTCAAGACGCTTCATATACCACTGCCTGGGAGGCACCCTCCATCTCCTAGCTTATCAAATGGTCACAGTGCTTCTAGGTAACTTTTATGGGCTTCTTATCTAAACTCCATCCCCATCCCCACCCCCACCTCCCATATGCAACCCTTTTATACCACCTTATCCACTTAGGTTACAATCTCTAAATATGCCTCTCAAATATTTATCAATATTCAATGCCAATGTATCAATACCTAGGGGAAAAAGTGTAGGAGGTCTGATGTTTTTCTGTTTGCAAGAGTGTAGCAACTAATAAAGCAACGTTTCAGCCTTTGGATCAGTAGAATATTGTTGCAAGTCTGCTGAAATGTTTTTGTTTATCTTCTTGTAGTTTTAAGGGTTGAGATTCTATATTTTGTGTTAGATGCAACCAATATTAAAATCATATTCACCTTCGTGTTGAGGGACTGGGAATTTCTATAAAATTACAGGGGTGTGCTTTTCAAAAAAAAACTTGAATTGGATACATTGGTTGTGGAATGGCAACTCATTGGTTGTGGTGGGATTGTTCAATCTTCTGGTTTGGTTATGACTCATTGGCAACTTGGCAAGTCAAATGCTCTGCCTGTGGGTTCTCATTAACTCTGGCCTACCTTTAGTGGTCCAGGATTTATGAGCTCCCTACAGTCATGACTATATACTATGCTCCGTGTAAATCTTACAGGCAAAAACTTCTTCAGAATATAAAAATGACATTAGATAGAGCTCAGAGAACATGAATAGTAGTGTTGCAAAGAACATACTATCAATTGTCAAATGAATGGATGCTTGAACTTAATTTGCTTGATAATGGACCATGCAACTGAAATGAAGTGCAGGGTGATGCTTTATATGCATATAATGTTACTGACTTTTGGGACTAAACATGTAGGAGTCAGCTGATATTAATAGTGCATGCTTTTCATATGATACTCTTCTGTTGAGCAGTAAGAGTTCTCTTCATGATCTTTTTTAGTCAGTAATCTGAACTAAAAGTATACGTTCTTCTCTATATTCCTCTCCAATTCTTCCCTGAATGCTTGATGGGATAACGCTGTTAATGATTAGTTAATTAGATAATGCCAAACATCTTGTCATGATTTTGGTTGTAGGGGTGCAAACGAGCTGAGTCAAGCCGAGTATTTCTGTGTTCGTGCTCGGCTCGTTTATTAAACGAGCATCATAATGGTGCTCGTGCTCGGCTCGTTTCTTATCGAGCGAGTTTTAAACGAGCTTTGACCGAGTTTTGACCAAGCCGTTCACGAGCTGCTCGCGAGCATACTAAGTTTAAAGGCAATATCACCCTTGAAAATACTAAACGAGCCGAGTTGAGGGGTGCTCGTGCTCGACTCGTTTAATAAACGAGCCTTGAATTGGTGCTCGTGCTCGGCTCGTTTATTATTGAAAGAGCTTTGACCGAGCTTTGACCGAGTATGTTCACGAGCTGCTCGCGAGTGCATCGGCTCGTTTGCACCCCTATTTGGTTGCCCCTTTCCTCCCGTTAAGCATGTCTGATTTAGTTGTTTAAAGTGGAGATAGTTATATTAAAGATAAAGGGGGGAGACGGACCATTCATGCTTTTTGCAAGGTTCAGCAGCACAGTTCTTGTGGATTTGAATAAAAGGAAGAGATATTTTAGTTGTGCATAGGGCAGTTAGCTGTGTGGTCAGATTTATCTATTGTATCACAATTTGACGTTTGATGGGAGTAATCCATGTTACTTGACGGGTTAAAGTAAGTATGGCTTTAGTTCGGTAACTCCCGTAATCTATCTATTTTATATTTCTCACTTGATGAATCGAGAACATGGAGACCATTACACTGTAGTAAAGATACCGAACTCTTAGTTAAGCTTAAGAAAATGCATTTCTGATAAGTTCCTTTGAGGTCTATCAGTATCTTCAAACACTTCTCTTTTTTCTTTTTCGGTTTTTGTGAATCAGTGTCATTGTCCCATAGAGATGCATACTTTGTTTTTATGTGATTCGTGTTGTTTGTTTGTACATAGTCTGATGTACTGTCTTAAACGAAGAAAGTTGTGCCCTCATATGTTGTCAGGGACTTACTATATTAGATGTATGAGTTTATTTTATGCGGCCAGACCCTTTCATAAGCAGAAACTCGGTTAAACTCACTAGGTTGATTGTTTAATGTGAAGTAAGAATTATATAGCCACATGCGACTTGGAGGAGAACACAGTTGAAGGAGCTATGATTCTTAGGTTGGCAAGATGACAGATACGCGCTCCGTATGACTTTGTATAGTAAAACTGTTAATTTACAGCCTCTATTGGCCTCTTTGATCGAGTCCTCAGGTAACCGTAAAATTTTAATGAAATACTTAAATTAGGTGGGCCAATAAGCCGGTTTAAAGTCATGATGCTAAACAGGAATATTTGGTGGGATATCTGTAAAATGTGACGGTGCTCGAAATAATTAAATCATTTGGCAGGTAAGACTGTATAATGTGATGATGATAAGAAGGAATGCCCTTCCGTATTCTCACAATATATTGCACTTTTCTGCTAATAAATGAGCTTAAATAGTACAGCTATTATGTTGGTTGAGCTTTCTATTTTAACTGTTGATCAGCTGGAGTTGGTTATGCTTAAGTATACATGTGAAGCTGTGAATATTCTTGTTTGCAATTGGCATGCTGTACATACATCTTAAGAAATAAATACACATGAGATGTGCTCCTTGTTATATGACTTACATTGATAAATCCTTGTTACAGACAAACTAGCTCCGAGCAGACTCCACCCCACCGTTTGCGCTCTGATTTCCTTGAATCATTTCAGTCCTTGAGAGCGACTTCTGAGCACAGGGTCTCACCTGCTATGAGCTCTTTACAAGGCTACTACGGGCTTAATGGCAGGAGAAAGTCTTCTGAAGGCTTTGAAATGGCGGTTTACAGTAAAGGAAGCACCAGTTATCATGACGATGAGACATTTACGACTCCATCATCCATGAACCTGCCTCTCAGTCATCATAGGAGATCCAGAAGCTTGGCCAATGGTTTCAAGACCGAAGATTGTGATCCAACTGCTGATGATATGGGTACAGATGATGTTGATCAATGGTTTGACAAACTTAGCAGGCGCCGTCAAAAATCAGAAGTTGACTTCGCTCGCACTCCCGAGAAATTGTTGAAGGAAGAAAACGGTAGTGGAAGTTGGTTTTCAGCAATCACAGGGAAGGGCTTGGCTCTTAGAACAAAAGCAGCAAGCCGAATTAATTTAGCTTCTGAAGCCGAGGCAGGTGGAATGAGTGGACCCATGCCCATCGCAGGGGACTTTGTTGTGACTGAAAGTTCAGCAGGAGTGAGGAAGTCCTCAAGCACGCCGAGTTTGCAGGAACAGGAAAATAGTAATAGTTCTTCCATCTGGTCGACATCTAAGTGGTCTTCTTTGAAGCCTGACCTGCAGGCTGCCCTAGCAAAACCAATCTTCGACGGCCTGCCCAAACCAATAACTGGTCGAAAAGCTAAAGCTGCTCTGGACTAGCAGCTGCCTTTTGATTGCGATACTAGTTGCTCGTTCCGCTCTTTATTGTTTTGATGTAGCTGTTTGTATCCTGCTACAGGTGGAGAAGAAAGCCACAAAAATTGGGAATTTCACTCACCTACACGAGCACCGAAACAGGTATAACAGCCAAGCGGATAGTCCATTACTTCATTTTTGGTGAGACACGACCTGCAAGCAAAGTACATGAACTGTTTAATAGTGACACCTATGAATATGATGCTATTGATACCATTCTGATATACTTGTCAAAAGATTTTCCTTCTTTCCCCCGTAGAGATTTGTATATTAGAGTTTTAGGTCATCGTCTTATTGGAAATAAACAGGTCAGTGGTATATGTATTCTTAATTATTTCATTTCCTATTTATTCGATCTGAGATTAGTTTACTGCACCATCGGTCCATTGCAGCTCTATTTTGCATTCATTTTGGCTCGCTTCATGCAGATGTTAGAGCTTATGTTACAATGTACCTATCTATTTTTGTAGGGATACTTCAATCATAAAGCAATTGTTTATTGGACATTAATGGATTTCTTTGAAAATTTCGACTCAATGATAGATTCAGTAGGAACAGCCTCAGGTGCTGATCGATGGTGATGCTTTTGTTATTATGGTATGTTAGGTTCTTTTTCACTGACAATTCGCGTAAACTACTGTGAAGACACACTGTTGATAACTTAGGCCTTGTATGGGGGACATTGAACTAATCTTGAATTCTGAACTTAATGAATGGTAATTTTAAGGGTGAACAAAGCTTAAACAAAATAATACAGGTGCTTTTGCTTATTTGCCGAATTTTAGAGAGCAACTCTTTTATTGTATAAATCAAAATGAACTCGAGATACAATAATACACTCAACAGTATTCAATTACATTTGCACAACTTTATTAACGTATACATAAACGATCTCTGACTAACAAGGACATCATATTCGGATTTTAAGTGTTGCAAGTACAGGACAAACAAAATATAATTCAGGACCTTAAGATAGGTATACATTTGCACAATGGCACGCCGCAGCGTTAAACATGAATTAATACACTTTTTCTAAATCAAAGGGAAAACAATGACTTCCATACCGCAGCGTTAAACTCCAGAGCTTCTTATACACATTCGAAAGGTACGCTAATATAATGTGGTAGGGAACAATAATAGTACTCTTAGTCTCTTACGACATGCAACTACACAAAAGGAAATTGAAAATTTACCAAAGCAGAAATTTACAACCAATCCTAATCCTACTGGCCAAAATGATTCGTGTTCAACCCCACAACAGGAACTGGCCAAGATTCTATCGCTTCCATGTCCCTAATATATTTGCACTATATCTTGGTCCACGGTGGACTAAGTCTACACAAGATGGGCTGTATCGCCATAGTTCCACTAGTGAATAACAGTGCTCAATTATTTTCATTCTACTTCATAAAATATCAATATGACGGGCTTCTCCTGGTGGGCTTTAGTTCACTTTTTATCGCTTGAATTTTAAACCCCATTCCTGGGCCTAGTGGTGTAAAACTATAATCCAACAGAATGACTCTAAAAACAGCCATATTCACAACATTTTATTTTTTTTTTAATAATGGTTACGAACTCCTATCACCCCTCATATTCTCAAAATTTAGTCAGGCAACCAAAATAATTATACCATGACTCCATGAGCAAGGATACTCCATTCTCGAATCGTGCGTATTGCGTCAACATAATCCAAAAGAGAGACAATCCAATTCACCCACTGACCAAAAAATGTCACCCTAAAACAATTTGAAAGAACACACCATCTCATAGGAGACCATCTCAGCCAAGTTTTAGCCATATGAAAATAAGAAAATGGTTGTAAACAAAAATGAATGGTCATTTTCTATAAGCACAACCCACTATTTGTTAAAGATGGCTCTAGCTATAAACAATCACAGATTTTCATCAGCCAAACAAGTTGATTAAACAAAGCAATAAACAAGAAATAAACAACAAAAGGAACTGGAAAAGGTCATTTAAGGCCATACTTGTTGACCTTACTCATGAAATGGCTTGGCTTGGCAATTATGGTTACCAATTCACGATACCATATTTTTCCATGTGATTGATCCTAAGTGACAAATATCTAATGTACACTGACTGATCATAAATCAACCCAATGATGCAATCACAAAACAGATTGAGCTTCAGAAGTTTGAATTCTAACTTCTAAGGTTTGCCCATATCTAATAGTATATATGATGCGCATAATCCTTATCCAGGATCACTGCCATCTCATCACCAAATGGAATCACAGGGGCCTTTTCAGACCACGTCTTACACCAATGTTTAATTTCTGCTCATCGTCATGGCTATTAGACCTCGTACGCTTGAAATGCTCCTCTACCTTTTTCCTCACAACAGAGGGAACATCCAAACTTCCATAAATGGCTCCAAGTTTACTGTAGATGTCGGATGTTGCCACACAAACGATATTTTCATAAAAGAAAGGTACCAATAAGGGACCTTCACAAAGACTTTCATCAACAAGAGCTTCAACAAAGAAACCCTTTTTAAAAAGAGAACCCTCAGACACCTTGTTATTGGAGGTTCTCTTCTGTCTCTCTAATCACTAGAGAACTTTCAGGGGGTGACATAGTAAGCCAAATGAGTGCACCGCCTGTCATCCTCTGGACCAACTTTGAATGGCTGAGTGCAAAACCAAGTTGCTCCCCATCTCAACCAAAAGTTGATTTTTCAACACAAGCTAGCATCAAATAAGTTGGTGCCTTGGTGAAAGGGGCAACAAAGGATCCTCACTGCCTACAATAACACTAAAAATCAGAGACGCTGCATCCTACAGAAGAAGACACGGGCATTTTAATTCTCAGTATCAACAGTTAATTACCCATGATGCCACTAGCACCCAGGCTGCAGACCCCTTTTTTTGTCTCCATAAACATGGCATTTGACTATTCAAGCAAGACTAAGCTACATCAGTGGGCTACAGAGGGAGAAACGAAAGCAGACCGGTCAAGCAGTTGTTTTCGTCTTTTCGATCTCAAATTTTTGTCTAAAGTCATCTTTCCACGATAATAACATTCTAGCCCAACAAGTTGACCAAAAAACAGACACAAGCACAAGACCAAAGCACCAAAATTTTGACCCTCTAGATATCCCATCGTCATTAGCAGTGGTAATTAAATTAAAAACCAGCAAAAGCCTCATTTGCAAAGCCAAATTTAGCATCATTTCTAATTCTAACACGGCATACAGGCGAAATATTGTGTGAAAATAGGTTGAAGATTCTGGAAGCAAAGAATAATCTGAAAATCATTACGGTTCAAAATCAACATAACCCCAGTGCCTCCAAAGAGGCTCCCACGCATGTAGGTATGGAGGTCAGGTGTACACACATTACCCCTGTGGAAACAGAGAGGTTGTTTCCATTTGACCCTCTATCCGGCACAAGACGAGCATCGACAACTTCACAATAGAAAGAAGTGCAGACAAAAGAATAAGCCATTTTTACTCAAGTCCATCGTATTGCGAAAGCAAATAATAGTGAATCTCTCAGCTCCATTGCAAAAATGGAAAAAATATTTATATCAGTGTTATTCAATTTTATGTTTAATAGGTAAATAACGAGCCACTCCTAACACCTTTTTTTTTAAAGATAATATGGGTATCTGGGCTTTGCTCATAACTAATCCCATGGGTCCTAAAGAACTAACCATTACTAATACTACCACAAAAAACAACAAAAACAACAACAATCAAAATAAGATACTGGGTACCAACAAGTAAATTCTATAGGGCCAGAAAAAATATACACAAGCATCATTTACAATTTCACAGTTACAAGGAGAACAACATTTCACATCAACAGAATATCTGGAAGCAACAGATACTAAGTAAAACATAGCAGCTTGAACAAGTAAGAAGAAATAGTAGTAAAAAGGAACTTGCAGATCAACAGAATATTAGCAGCTTGGAGGCATTGAGGAACCAATAATAGATGGTCATATAGAAGTATTTACAAAAGGAACAAAAGGAATATGCAACTTTGTTAGTCAAAGATATACAGCAGGCAAAATACTTGTTCTGGATATATAAGAACTAGCTCTTTTAATTGTCATCATATCGAGGCAGATAGCCTTTGCATAAGCTCTCATGATAGTATCAATAACAACTTTGGTCAAGCTTCTAAGTAAGTGGTTACCTCCACATCTGCCATAATTTATCTGCCAAAAAGTTTGGATGTTACTCCATGGAAATTCAGGACTGATAAGGGTGAAACCAGAAGTACAAGATCATCGGAACCTGCAAGAGATTCAATACTCATTAGAACTGATAATAACTCTTCAAGCAACAGAACTAATCAAATCTTAACAGTCAATATCTCAAATTTTTACAGAACCACAAACCACCATCATCAGAGAGTATACTACGAACATGCAAAGCAGGGGACATGATATACACAAAGATACAACCACAATACCACATAATGCATCAAAACCAAGTAGTTTCACCAAATAATAACTAATGCCCATCCAAGATACAACCACATAATGCATCACAAAGCAGGGGACATGGTGCTCCCAAACCATCCACCCAAAAACACATGAAAGCACATGCACACATATACACACAAGCCACTGAAGGCAATGGCAAAACTACCTATTTTAGGCACCTAGGGTGCTCAAGGCAACACATCAGCTATGCCCTGATCTCAGATCTTGACCTTATAAGCAACACCAGCAGGAGCTCAATGGACAAATAACAAGAGAAACAAAATCTACCGATACGAAAAGGTGAAGTGCCATGCACTCCTAAGACCTGTAATTTCTCATCATGTGAATTCAATACCCCAAAGCGTCTATCACATCTATCACAAGCATTCAACAAAACAGTAAGCACCACTCAGGCAACAGCTTAAGCATCAAAAACCAACAACATAGAGAATACGCACGTTATAGAAAGGGTGTTCCGAACACCAAAGTCTGTGATGAACCATAGAACACAGTGAAGTATGCAACTACTTATGGTGATTATTTCAAGGCACAGGAAAATATTACAGTTTATCAGCCATTGCACAGTTTTGTCCATGGTAAAACTTGAAGAGTTGGGAAATGCTGAAAACAATCAATATATATACATCACAATTTCCTTCTCAGAAAAGCATCACTCAAAGAATGACACAAATATTTTAGGAGAAGGGTAATGCTGAACACAGCTAAACTAGGTTAGAAATCAAAAACATTCTGGTAAAGAGCCAGAAAATCCTACCGCACAAACACTTCAGGACATTGGAAAGCTAAACACTGGCAAGATTGATATCCAGAACCTTCCAGTAGGGATATTGAAGTGCTCAAGTTTGGCAGTATATCCAATTAATCATCTTACGTACTTAGCAAAACATAAACGTAAGCCAAAACTGGACGTGATGAAAATGGTGATTTCCATTGCAGAATCAAGTTTAAAATAGTACTGCAAAATCTGACCTATTTAGTTTCAATCCAAAACCAACCAGTTGAAGCCTACATTGGCCAGGTGAGTTGAACATAACACAGCATTTACGGAACCACCTGAACCAGTGCAAAGCAAGTTCTATGAAAGAAATCTGCAAACTAGCACAACTCTCCCTCGTGGTTTAGTTTGATCCCTTTCAACTAATTTAACCTCTACGCTTCAAATCCAAACAAAAAATGACCCTTTGACACGCTTAAAAATCTAACACCTCCGTACATTTAATTGAAAAAAGCAACAAAATTTGCAAAAGTAAATATTATTTCTTGGATCAGAAAAAGTATATTTTGACAAAATGAAAAGTACATCCATAGAGGACAAGATGTCCACAAAACAAGCTTGCACAGTTAAATCATTATCATTCCAAGACACATCCAACTTACTAGTATAATAAGAAGTTAACAGGAATGTAGAAGAGGCACATATACATTTCATAGTATCTGACCCAATGAACAAGGCTCAAACCTTTCCAGCGTAAATTCTGCCATTTAGGCAGGCAATTGAAAGCCCAAATATAAGTTGAAAAACCCATAAAATCCAACGTACGCCTGAGTCCGAAACCAACTCACCCCAGTTCTTTTCTGTATCCAACACTGCCCCTGGAAATAACACAGCCAAAAATCTAGTTTTGTGGGAGTGCAATGACGGTATTCAAAAACAAAATGCACCCAGGACTAGCATATCCAAGGTAAGTAAATCCAAAACTACACCAACTACACAATCACCGCCTAATTTTATCTTGCCTCAAGCGAGGTCTCCAGGTTGAGATGTATGCATAGAGGTTTTCTCCATAACCCACCCAGTTAGATCTAAACACCCAGATCCATCATTTAATACCACTACAAGTAGAATAATTATCAAATCACAAGTTTCAAGCACATGGAAATCTTAGTGCTCACAAATCGATTCAATATCCAAGTCAAGAATTTCCATAAGCTAGATTGATGATAGAATCTACTAGAAATGATAGTTAGAAATGTATGGGAATACAAACCTGACTGTCAAAAAAAGCTAAGCAAAAGGTGTTTTACAAATAAATTAGAAACAGAATGTAAAACTGATTAAATTAAAGATAACAAGGAAAAAAATCAAAGCCGCAAATATGGATGGAGTAATCAAGGAAAGAAATCAAAGAAAATAAATATGGATAAAGAAATAACGGAAAGAAATCAAAGTGATCTACAAGGAAAGAAAAAATAGGATCAACGAAGGAATGAAACCATAAACCAAATAAAACAAATAAACCAAATTGGAAATAAACGTCATCAAATTGGAGTAACTTATTAAAGAATAAAATCAATAAATGAATTCGACGAACGAAAGCTCAAATAGATTAAACCCTTAAGAATACACCGTGAGTACATCACATAACCATTCAGAACAGTTGGATGAGGGCAATCGCTGAATTTAGCCACATCTCCATGCTATAGCCTATTGCCATGGTATTCATTTTACTAGTAAGCGTGATTTGTGGATGTGTATCATGTGCGATACAACTACGGTTGACATTCCGGATCATTACTCTCAACTAACCAATTAACTACAACACCTAGAACAATTCCTACTACACATCAAAACATGTTCTTTCACATCAAATTATTCTCCCCCAAAAAACGCTCTATTACAATCTAGCACTTGTTCTTTCACGAATACCAAATTCCATCCAAGCAAAAGTTTCCATGTTTCACCAAAAACAATAAAAATAAAAATAAAAAATAAAAAAAGGTGCATGCATTAACAGGATCTCTATTGACAACAAACCTAAATTTAAATAACGAGCACCTTTCTACTACACCATTACTCCCACAACAATCTTATAATTTGACTCTTCTAATCCTCAAGCCAAGAATTCACCATACTGGTCTTAATCGAATATTAAAGAAATTTTTGTATACATAATGTTATTTTATAGTTCCTCCGGATCATTATGTGATGTTTTAGATAATTTCGAACATTTTAACAAATTATGTAAACTTACACCCTCTGTTACAAAACTTTGCACTATGTAATAAAAATATGAAATTTTCTAAAGCATCACTTATTTTGAAATGACCAGAATATATATTTGAAACATATATGCTTTAAAATCAATTTAAACAGCATTGTCCACCAAAGTAATGGTCAAACTTTGACCACCAAAAGTCTTTGAAAATTCATTTTGGATAGAGGGAGGTAATCTAGGGAGCTAACCAACCAAGAACCAACCACAAAAACAACCTCTTTGGAACTCTAAAGAACAATAAATCTTCAACGCAAAATAGAAACAAGTATCCAAAACAACCTGGCTCAAATTATCAATTTCCCGGTAGGATCGAAGGGTTTTAATTACAGGAGTTTCAAACAAGCTTAGCAGCAAGCATCGGCTTACATTGGGAGGCAATTGTCAGCAGGAGTTCTCTCAGGACAAACATAATCTACATAGTCCATCAGGGTACTGACACAATCATGGTGAGACCATTTACCACGAACAGTTGACTTTCTTCACATGCCAAGACACCTCGAAGACTGATATAGACTATAATCTCTGTCCACTCCTCGCAGCCCGCACTGACACAAGCGAAGAAAAAAGGATGAGCAAGAAAGGCAGGAAAAAAACTGCAAAATTCAAAATATACTAAAACATAAATCATCAATTTTGGTCATCCAGCATTCGCTTTTACGTCAAAGGAGAACAACCATGGAAAGCAGTAGCTTTAGAAGCTCAACAATAATTTAAGTTTCCCAACTTAATTAAGAAACAATCAAAAACCAAAACACCTATAGATGGAATAATCAATTTTTGCTATAAGGAAATCAGGAGAGAACCACCAACCCATCCCGCCTCTCACGATAAGTGACTTGGTATTGTAATTTACAGGCAACATAGATTTACTGACCAGCACATCACATATGTTATATTTCCTTTAGAATAACATTTTATGGGCATTGAAACACCTCCTTCTCTCACCCCTTATCATAAGCCATTCAGAACTGTACTTTATAAACAAGATACATGACTGAGCAGCACATCAAACTTTTTGTGGTCTTAAAGCAATCTTTTGGTAAATAACATTATTTTACATTTTCAATGCATATGCCGGCCAAAGGTAGCGAACATCCAGGATCATTTTCATGCTAAGAATGCATTTCAAATTAACATATGCGGGTGATATGAAATGCCGCAATCTCACAGAGTGTGACCAACTACAGCCTACAGGTAATGCCAAGCAGGTTAGCAAGCCAAGCATTGGTATGAGAGTATGAAGCTCACAAGACTTTAAGAAACTGGACGTCCAGACTCCTATACAGGCCTCCAACAATTAAGTGCAGACATGTCTGGCCTAGAGGGCAACATCTGGCTGATACCGTGACCTAGAAAAAGCCAATAGAAAATCATTTTGATTGAACGTGTGGGATATTAACAAAGCCAAGTACAACAGGAGATACTATAATCAAGGTCACCTGAGTTTGGAGCAGAAACTTGATAGCCAACATTATTTCCCGGTGGCCTTTCAGGAGGTCGAAAGCATGCTGCAATAACACCAGTTAGGATCCATGGACATATACAAGAGTATCTTTTGCTCAAATAATAATAAACGAACTTGCAACAAGACTGTAAACAAGGCCGTGCAACAATTATGATTGATTACCAGCAGGTCGATATATGCATACTCTCAATTCATGATGTTAACCTCAATAAAAAGTATGCTTTTATAAAAATGTGTAAGCACAACAGATCAAGGTACTTGCACCCACTCTTCAATAGGCAAATAAAGAACAGTAAGATAAGATTATCAAAGTACCTTCGCCAAGAAATGTTGTAGTTGGACAACTAGGGTTTCGCACACCATTAACCCATGAATTACGTGGATTATCTGCTTTAAACTCAACAGAAGCAGACCTCCACTGCTCATCTGGAAATCGTCTCAAACCTTCTGAGTGAGAAGCTGATGGGTATAGATGGGATGGGGGAGGAAGAGGGGGATGCGGATGCGGATGGGGATGGGAATGTGGCGGGGGATGAGCAGGGGGATGGGAATGTGGCGGGGGATGAGCAGGGGGATGGGGCAGGTGTTGCTGAACTGTGGGCTTGTTATATGCAAAATGACTGGAAGGGGGTTGAGGCACTGGGACTGGAGGAAAAGGTCTCTGCGCAAATGTTGTTTGACAAGGCTGAAATTGCTGGTTAGTCTGAAACTGCTGATTTGGTTGACCAGCTTGAGGCCCTGCATACATCTCACCTTGTCCATATTCTAATGGTCGAGAATTGTACCCAGAAAGGTCATGCGAACCCGATGTTCCAGCAGGTAGAAAGCAAGGCACTTGATGTGGACTGTTCCCAACCATCTGAACAGAGTGGCTCCCCTGTGCACAAGAGGTAAAAATTTTAAACAAGCAAAAACATCAAACCACCACAAATATCATAAGACAAAGTAGGTTTCCTTACAGTAGGTATGCTATAATCAGGACGTAAAGGCACCTGCCCAGGGAGCATGGATGGAGGCTGTGGTAACAATTGAGGTGGCATTAAAGGTTGTAGGGGAAGCAGCGGCTGAACATTACCAGCTTGCGGTGCACCTGATGGAGGCAAAGGCGGTGGAGGAGGCTGTGAAGGTAGAGACACAGGTGGAGGCGGGGGTGGTGGGGGTGAAGGCGATAGTCGTGGTGGGGGCGGTGGAGGTGAAGAAGGCAAAGGGGGGAGTGGTGGAGGAGGTTCAAGAGGCAGTGGCGGTGAACCTTCGAGTGATGGAGGCTCAGCTACATTATTAGTAGAGGGCTCCAATTCATCCAAGAGTATATCTTGCTTATCCTTCTCTGAGAAATTTCTAGGAGAAAAAGCTCCATCCTTCAAGTGTCCCGATACATCTTCCATCTCAAGTTCACCATCCACATCCTCCAAGATGTGGTGTCGCCTATCTATTGGAGTAACGTTACCAGTTTCCAGCTCTTCTGAAGCATTTAGGAACTCCAATGGCGATGCATCTGATTCTTTGCAACCAGTTCTTGGAACATCCTCCTCGTCTTCCTCATCATCAATAAATCCTCGTGAAGGTAAAAATCCAGGCAAATTGAACGTAGCATTGCTGTAATCACAGTCCATAAAGGTTACATTAATGAGGGTTAAATGACAACGTGAAGAATCAGAGAACTAGTTAACATGACAGATAAATATCAAGTGATACAAATCATGAAAAACAAATTTACAGAAGCCGAGACCGCAGTACAATGTACCGTAGAACGCGAAAACAGATGAGGAATTCACACGCACAGACCTCCCGAAAACCGAATTCGCAACCCATTCCCACGCTTGAAAACAGTTAGCGGAATGAGACTAGGAATTAGGATGCACCTGGGTCAAAACATTCCACGGGCACACTGCACACATATGCTTTGTTTGCTAAATTTTAAAAAACTTCTACAATTAACCAAAAAGGGAGCCACATTTCTATGGGAAGTTTGATAAATTGACCCTCAGACCCTTGACTGACTATCAAAGGTGATTCCCACCACCTTTTGGCCATTTAGTAAACAAACGGTAGTCAAGAGAGTGATCCATGTCATGATCATCATTTGGCAAGACACCACCTTTTAGTAAAGTCACTTGCAGGAAACCAAAGATAGTAGTACAGTTAGGTAATTTTGCAAAAAATCTCTTTTGTTTCCAAAGATAGTATAGTTAGTGTAGTTCAGGCCATTTGTAGGAAACCAATTTTTAAAATTTAATTTTGACAAAAACTACACATTGAGCATATTTCTTGTTGACAAAAACTAAGTTTAGACATTAAAAAAGACCAAATTGACCCTCAAACGCCCACCATTTTGTCAGTCAAAGGCAAAATGGTGGTAGCAGCAATTACCTCGATGGGTCAACTTAGAGTCAATGGGGAATAATTAAGGGCCAATTAGACCACTTTTAAGCTTAAAGGTAGTGATTAGCAGAGTGTTCCAAAAGGGGGTGTTTCTTCCAAATGACCAAGCTAAAAAGGTGTTTGTAACAAATAATCCTTAAAAGTTCAAAAAGTAACATTGTTTATAATATGCACAAAACAAATTAAGCAAGGATGTTGTCTACTTGTTTACAAAATCACCAATTAAACATCTTAAAAGACAATACAGAGCCATTCCTCACATTACGATTTCCTTTGTCCCTAGTCGTTATCCCCCCCCCCCCAATGACGAACAATTCCAATAGCTTACGAATTCAGGAATAAGAACAGAACCGTAAGTAACTAGCATAAACATTTACAAACTTTTTCCTTTTACATTGGATAAGAGATGCTCGATATGGGATGAAAAGACATTCACTAGACAGCAAACCCTACTATAAAGAATGAGAATTTAAGTTACAATCAATTTTGCAGTAAAAAAAAAACTTCCAGGGAGAAAGCTAAAAAGAAAAATAAAAAAAGAATAATATTGGGAACAAGCCCCCAAGCCCAAGAACAATTGTCAACCATGTGGAAACAAAGTGCACATCGAAGCTAGAGCAAAACAGCTTGTTCAGGTCAAACACAGTCTGGCTGTTTTTGCTGGCAAAGACATGACCAGCCAGTGCAGAAAAAAGTAAGGTTCTGTATAGATCCATGGCCCGTCCGTGCCACCTGAAACACGTTTTTCCTTGAACGCGGAGGGCCATGAAATTAGTTGATTACAAATGAGTTTTCTGGCAAGTGTGTTTAGCATAGGTGTTCAGGATCTCTATAAACAAATGCAATGATTATGCAAGAGAAACGCATCACCAGATCCAGATGTTATCATTTACGACTTCACGCTTCAAACTGCAATCTCATTTTGGTGAATAATAACTAAAACAACAAAGCTTTTCCGCCCTTCACAAAGTACATATACCACAACCTTTTCTAAGAAATCTTGTCCGATAAATAACCAAAAAAAAAAAAAAAAAAATCCCATAGTAGGGCTAACTTTAATTATTTAAAATGGAAACTCATGCTTCTCCACTTTGAAAAGCCCACAAAACACTACACCAATAGATCAGAGTTAAACAAAAAGAACATGAATTAAAGCAGCCATCACAGAAAAAATCAAATTAGCCACGAGCAAGGAGAAAAAGCTCCTTCATATGTATATTACTTAATCCACCACTTCAACAAGAAACCTCAAAGACGATTAAACTCCCATGGGAACAGCAGTCCATCAACTTATATGAAATCCCTACAAAGACTGCTTGGAAATTCCGTGGGAAGAGATCAGGAGAGGGTAGACCAGAACAAAGTAATTTCTTTTTGATACGAGAAAAGAAAGCAGAAGTTTCATTAGGCAATCTGAATTCGTTAGAAAAATAAGACATCCAGTAACTACACCTACCAAAAGACAAAGACACAAGCTTTTAGATACCAAAAGACAACCGAAGTCTCTTCCAGTTTTTGTAAAAATGGCAATAAAAGCAGACAATCTGAGCTAACAAGAACAGAAAATCGAAATACATACATGTGAATCACTGTACATGTGGATAATCAGGGAATTGACAAGAGAGGAGGGAATAGAATAGGATTAGCTGGAACAGGACAAACGTAAGAGAGATTAGTGACAAGAAAGCCTAAAATACAATGCCATCACAGCACAGGTTATATACGAGGATACAACTGTTCAGGTGTTTCTGGGCTTTAACAACTGCCATTACCATTACCGCCGCTTCATAACCTTTTGGGGAGGGGCCAGGGCTCACAAGAAGACTCCCATAATTATGTCTCCACGAATAAGACAAAGCATCATTTTAAATACTATTGCAGACATATAACTTTTTGTGTGAACACCTTCATAAAACCAGGATGAGATGGAAATTTAAGGAAAAGTAAATAAATTTTGGGGGGGGGGGGGGGGGGGGGGGGGGGGGGGGGGGGGGGCACCAACCTCCCATATTCATCAACCAGCATGCCCTCCATTTCTCTGATAGGGTCATCCACAGAACGCTCAGCTCGTGACGGTCGCCTAAGTGACAAGCCACTACTTATATCATCATTAGAGCCTCCAATGTCATCCATGTAGCGCCGAAGAACTGACTCGGGCAAAATCTTTCTCTCAAGCCATAACCGTAATACCTAAGAGGTGAGATCAATAAGTTCACCTACGACGAAGGGTGAGAAGGCTGAAAATAACGTATCTATACCTTGAGACACTGTCGGCGATTTTCCTTAGCACTAGTTCCAGGTGGAGCAGCAGCACCTAAAAGACGCGGCAAAGCTGCTTGAACAATAGGAATATACGAAGCCCCAGCAATGCCTGAGAAACAAAACAGTGAAATAGACATATCATACAAAAGACCAATATATGTTACTTTTAAACGACTCCTCAACCTTGGACCATCAATTTGAATATTTGAATAACAAAACTTCAATTAGTATGTATCAAACAACAGATAATACTCACAATCCCACAAAAAGAGCAGAGTACATAAAGTCAAAATCCTGCATCCTGTCCCAAAGCAACAGCACTCAACACAAACTCACCTTTTTGACTATGTGAACACTGGGTGATAGAATCCACCAAGAAGAAGAGATCCACTCTCCGATGAAAACTCGACTCGTTTTCCAGCTTCCGGATGAGCAGATCCACAACCTAGATACATACAGATACCCCATAATTAAGTCCCACAACGACTCCAAAGATACTTGAGAGATTAATCAATCTAAAGGGCGAGCAAATCCCATAACAAGAACCTTAGAGCAAGCAGAAATGCAGAACAAATTTAGTTCAGTCAAAGATTTAAAAATGATAATTACTTAACCTTTAGCCCAGATCCTCTCTAATTAAAATTAAGTGCATATCCTATATGTAGTGATAAAATAAAGAAGTCGATACATTTATCTCCTTGAAACAAATTAATTATTTGCAATCACAACTCTCCTCTATTTTCGATCTCCAAAAGAGGGTTCTAGATCAAAAAATTTAGACCAAAACCAACCTATTCAGAGAAGACACTTGTTAAGAGCATAATCTCTCGTCAGCTCGGATAGCATTTGGCTTTGTTAATTATCTGAATAAGTGCAAAGCCTTTTCCTCGTATCTATTATGGAATCGGATCTAAGGATTCTGTCCATTTGTGAACGACTTGGAAAGGCCGATAGGCCCTGAGCATTGGACAATAATGTAATTAACCAAACATCTCACTTAGCTACCTTCAAGTTATAGGCTGTGAAGAAGCAGCAAATCAGTGCTTTTTCAATTGATGGCAAAACATCTGACCTCCAATGTATTAAAAGGCGCGAGGCGCAATGAGGCAATAGAGGTCCATAGAGCCTAGGCGCAAGGCGAAGGCAAAGGCGCGCGCCTAAGTGAGGTGAGGCGCACTAGTGTATGGCAGAAAAATTCTATAAAATAAACGTTTTTTTCATCAAAATCTATCTCAGGTGCGCCTCAAGTGCGCCTCACGTGCGCCTCACGTGCGCCTCACGTGCGCCTCACGTGCGCCTCAGAGCGCCTCAGTGAAATCGCCTTGCCTCACCCTCAAAAAGCGATGGGCTGCTGCCCCTCACGCCTAGTGCGCCTAGGCCCGCCTCAGGTGCGCTTTTTAATACACTGCTGACCTCACAGCCCACCTCCCCTTATCCTAGGCAAGAGCCTCATCAGAAGCACTACGGTGGCAATAAGTATAGAATACTATCACATTATCACATAGTACGAAATGAAAAATACACATTAAGTTATAGTCATAATGTCTGAACTCACAGTACCTATCATCTAGCAAAATGTTTGGCATAATAAAATCAAAATTCAGGCACTTGATCAAGTGCCCACATTGCACTCACTCAAAGGAATAAACTAAAAAAACCAAATCAGTTGTTAAGTTCACTTAGTAGAAAGGTACGCCCAATCTGGACCTCCTCAGATATAACTTCTAGATTTTACAGAATGTATCCAAAAAGCCAAAAGCATTTTGCAAGGAATTCCTACACCCAAGTAGATGATAGACGAGTCCACAATAGAAACATATAAATGATGAACTTAATAGCACCAATTCTACTTACACTTCCCATTTTCACAAAAATTCACCAAAGAGGCCAAACAGATGTGACAATAGTATATAAAGAAAACTCCAGCAGAGTTCTTTGCATGAAATTCTATATTTCACTTTTCATATTGGAATAAAGAAGGAACAACAATAAGAAATGCTACGACCAACCTCATTAGCAATGCCATACTTTGCACAATCTATAGCAAGGCGAGTAGCACGTCCAATACTTTCCTTAGTCCTCGACAGTGTCTCTATCATGCCTTCAAAAGCATCACGAGCAACAGCTGCCTCTGTACCACCACTCAAAGTACTTCCAGCAGCCTGGTGCGCCAAGCTAACTCCTTTCTCCTCTGGTTCTTCAGAGTCTAGTTGATTTTGAAATGCTAACTGATAATTATGGGCAGATGGAGAAGCAAAGGATCCTTGAGGATGAACTCCAAGAGAATCAAGTTGTGTCGCACTGACACCACCGGATGGAAGAGCCCGACTTGAAGAAGGTGGACTCGGGCTCCTCCCTTGAAGATTTGCTGTAGGTGCCAATACGGAATTCCCATTATCAGCAGGAACATTCTGAACTTGAGCTTGCCTCCTTCTAGCCTGAGCTGCCGCAATTAAAAGTTTCATGGAAAGTGAAGAGTCCCCTGCTTTTGGATCCACCAAAGAACCAGATCTATCCTTGGCATCTTCCAATCTATATTACACAAAAGGAAACAACAAAAGCATAATATGAGAAATTTGCTGCTAAGAGCGAAAAACAACAAGGGAGCACAAATGATGCACACCTTCCACCTTGCAAGGAATAATGATCCCTCTGGTTATCAATTGAAGTCGTTGGCATTTTTGAAGTACCTTTTGGTCTCTCAGCTGACAAAAGGTGCCTACTCTTCTGGCTAGCAACTTGACTCTGGGAAGAGTTGGATGCACCAGAAACCAGAACTAAACCCTTTGCAGAGCCTGTATGAGCCTTACTACGAGAGACTGCATTGGACCCCTTCGAGGAAGGTCTATTAGGTTTTTGTTGGTCAACCACTTTGCTAACAGCAGAAGCTACAATAGGAGACTTTCTAGGTGTGATCAAATCTATCTTATTCTCCTTCACAAGTTGCTTGTCCAAATCTACTATGCCGGGACTACGAGATGCTTGGACTTTCAAAGGATTGTCCACCTTCTGCTGCAAAACAACGGCTACAAAAGATTCACCGACCATATTGTCAGATGGATGATAATCCTTCTTAGAGACAGTCCCATTTCCACTTGACTGTTTCAAACTCTCACCGCCACAATAAGAGATTTCATGATTCTCGTCAGTCTTTCTTGTAGAGTCCAAGACTACCACAGATGAACTAACTCTGGGGGCAGATAAAGATCCTCCATGAACCGGAGTGTTTGGTTCTTCATCATCGTCATCACACAAGCGAACAGCTCTTCTTTTCTTCGGTACATCAATTTTATGCATAGCAGGACCACAATATTTTTTATCCTCGGGTGGAAACTTTACATCAGACATGGATTCCGATGCTCGTTGACGCTTTATTCGAGGTAGAACAGCTTCTTCATCACGAATGCCAGATTCCAAGTTATTATTTCCAGTTTTAAAGATTCGCCCTTTGACAACATCATTTGTTGTGTCCACATGCTTAGCCTTCTTAGCTGACTGTGATTGTACTTGGCCAATTTGGCCACTCATTCGTTTAAATTGATCACCGTCTCCAGGTCCCCTAGGACCAGTAAGTGCGTTCTTTGGCGACTTGCCAACATCAAATTGCTTTTGGTCTTTCAGCTGGTTCTTCAAAGCCTTTGCACCAGGGGTTGACTCTGACCTGTTCACACCTGGAGAAATTCGTTTGCCATTACCATCAGATGAAACCTTCTCAAGTACCAGATTCCTTACATGCCCAGAAGACATAGCATCATCAATATGACGAACCATGCCCTCAACTTTTCTCTTTGACCCAACAGATAATTCCTTTGATTTGTGTCCACTGACAGACTTCTTAACCCCACCAGCAGGAACCTTAAGATGCCCTAGAGCTCCCAATGTGGTATTCTGCTGTTTTCCAGATTTGGGATTATTGGTATCCTGTTCACCATCAGAACGGCCACTGTAAGGGCTGGAACTTGTAGCCCTTGCTGACTGAGCGCGTTCATAAATGGCAACTGTATCTGGTTTCATCTCATTAGAATGTGTTCCTCCCTTCGAAGATAAACGCCCGACTTGACTAGGAGCTGATGCTCCACTCTCCTTTGGCCCTAGCGTACCATCTTTGACAAATTTTTTAAACATCGCCGAAAAATCAGGAAGTTGTCTAGATTCTTCAGCAGTCACACCACGCCTTTCAGACTTACACTCGCACGTATCTTCCAAGCTTGAAGATTCATGCACTTTTTTCAACTCAGCACGGGACCCTTTGGCGTCCTTTCGTTCAACATCAGCAGCGTCTCGTGGAGGAGCTTCCGTATCTGTATTATCAGAAGTACCATCTAAATCATCTTGTTGCAGCTCTTCAAACGCTTCACATATTTCCTTCACAGCCTGGGCAAAATATTTGACTGTTTTTCCTTTGCACCTAGCCAATAATTTACTCTTTGACTCACTTGTAAATGCTTGGACATCAGGTGGAGCGACAAAAGCTCTGCAAAGACAATAATATGCACAACCTCAATAATATGTATACAACCATCAATGTCACAATGTCAAGAAAACAGAAGATACACAAGATATCTTGTACCCGAATAAGAGAAGCAACTACATTATTCACATTTAAGCTGGCATGACATGATTGTAAATATCTAAATAAGAAAGATACGATCATAATTACATGCAACATTAGCAACAAAATTTTATAGGAAGTACAAAGAAGCATTTAAAACATATTGCACTAATTTTCGTACTTTGATTAAAAAGCTTAATCTGGTACCAGCAATTTAAAATTCATTTATCACAAAGCAACTGTCCAGAAGTCAAAGCAGCCTTTGTCATGGGAAAAAGTTACATCTTGTGTATCTTCTGTTTTCTTGACATTGTGACATTGATGGTTGTATACATATTATTGAGGTTGTGCATATTATTGTCTTTGCAGAGCTTTTGTCGCTCCACCTGATGTCCAAGCATTTAATCATCATCAGAACTTGTACTCCCCTTCCTTAAGACAGATTTCCACATATCATGAACTTTTTCCCTATAAAGTATAAGGAAAATTTACTTTTTTCCGACTTCATAACCAACAAGTTAGATGAAATTCTTCGAAATAAAATAAAGAACTACAGCTTTTGGGGAGGATCTATCAATTCAAATCGACAAACAGAACAAGCTAGTAATGTCAACATAGTACAAAATCATCTCCATATTTCATATGCCTACCCGGAATAAGGAACAATGTAGGACCGACATGTCAACAACATCTGAACAGACAAAGAACAATAGAGACAAAACTAAGACACTCCCACTACTATTAGAAGCAAGTCTCCATCAGTTAGTAGTCACTACTTGCTATGCTGAAATTTGGCTTCAACACAACCCTCAAAGCAAAAAATAGTGAACTCCAGAACAAAATAAGCCAACGCTTTATCCCCAAAGGAAACTTAAACTAATGATGAGAAGTGCTCATCAGTACATCTTGGCATTATTCAGCTTAAATGTCCATCTTCAGAGAACATACACCTCAAGTGGTACACCCATTACAAATATGCTGCTCAATGGAATCATTTAGCATCACAGAGCATGTTGAAGGGAAATTTTATACCCAGAAAGTCACGAGAACAATTAATTATATTCAAACCATAAAACGCACGAAGCAACCATGAACAACACTTTCTATGTCAGGCTCAGCAAACTCAAATAATGAAGCAATGTATAAGCACCCCTTACAGACAAGAAAAAAAAATAGATCGAATCCAAACAATTAGTAATGTTGTATCCCTGTATCCACTTAGACTCATAAGTCACAGACCCATACCCCCCATACAGTTATTAAATATGAACTACAGCAACCATCCCAGAATAATCACATGATATCAATGATGACCTGCAGACACAAGACCATAGTTTTCCATGTATAAGAAACATTAAGCAGCTTTATTCTTCGTCATTAAGGACTAGAATTCGCTGCAGTCAATTACAGCAGTCATCGACCTTGTACACGCTTCAGCAAAGTATCCGACCATTAAAGGATACACCTACATAATGCCACAGATCCACTATCGCAATAGATCCATGCACCAAAAAACCATCTGCTACATTAAATTAAAATATTTGACGAAATCTTTCAAGAAGTACATATTACACCAATGCAGGAAAGTACCCAAACCAGAATACCCTAACTAGTAAGAGATCTGACATAAGAAATTACCCAAGAGCCACATATCTGATTTTTGCATTTAAAGGAAAAGCTTCCCCCACCAGTGAAGTACCCAAAACAAGAATAGCTCCATCCCACATGTGAATTTTCAGTTAAAAGAGAGACACTACATAAACAATTAGGAAGGCCTAATTTCATCTCTCCACCACAAGTTAAACTCAAACAGAAGGGAGTACCTACCCGATGGTAGCGGATGCGCTCAACTATAGGACAAACCCAAATTTTGACGCTAAGAATATTGTAATTCTACAAACAACAATCTGAGACTCAATTGATATCAACACCAATCAGTCAATTTCCACTTTCATCTTCCTCTAGTGCTTCCTCATTTGTCCCCTTTCAATAGGATCCCACAAAACCCGACTCTTTGGCTTGTGGTTGGAGAGAGTAATTTAATATTACCACTCAAGTGAAGGCAAGTAGAAATGTTGAAACTTAAATAGGAAACATTTTAAGCTTTCTAAGTACATTGTTCCAATATTCATTCCCCTGAAAATCCTGGTCATTAAATGGAAAAAAAAAAAAAAAGAGGAAATATCCAGTGTATAATTAATACCAAAAAAAAAAATAATACCAAAAAGAAAAAAAGTGACGACCATGGTTAAATAACACACCAGGCAGGCAGTCACCACTATCAGGCAGAAAAATAAATCAACTATATACTTGGATAAATTCACTCTTGATTGCTAATTTCTTATCTTTTTAAACAAACTGAGAGGGACAACGTTTTTACAAACCCAACTCAACCCGAATCCTAAGAAACTCCATTTCACCACTATTCCACCTTAACAGTTAGAAATCAGTCAAATCACAGATAATTACCATGGGAAATCTCAGATGTTTTAATACCTTCTTCGAAATCAACAAATATTACAGTATAATATTATGTAAATCGCCTTGGAAATGTAACCATTTCCTCTACCCCCGTAATGTTGCTAAATATAGATAATCCCTTTCCCCAGATTCTTGGCAAAATCAGCAAAATCTTCAATCATTTCACAGGCGTCCTAGCCTGAACTCCTTACGAATCTATTTCATTGAAATAAATCTTCCATTTGACCCACAGGAAGGTTTACTGCCTATTTTTCAGCTCAGGCACCATACACCTAGGCTCCAATTATTTTAATGTGCACGTCTCAATTTATGTTTCGCCACCAGATTGTTCTATAATGGGACTCATATCCTTCTCGATATGAGTGCAACATGGCGTACTTCTATAGAAACTGCAAGAAGACAGCAGACAGCACCACTCGCCCGACAAAAGAAAACATAGTGCAAATACTAATTTGGCGTGACATTATTGGATGAACATCAAAGCCTTGTGTTATATTCCTAATATACTCGAAAATAGGCAGCTATCTTGATCAGCCTTGGGAGTTTAAAAAGATATTGTAACCTCCAGAGGTGGAAATTAAGAGATACAAAACAACTATATGCCTAAGCACCCACGCGCGCACACAGAGGGAATATAGATTGTAAATCAACCACCCCACCCCACCCCCCACGCGCGCACACACACACACACACACGCACTATTCAGGTTGAGGAACGGTCACTAGAAGGGTACCATTCAAGATCTCGAGAAGTTCGTTCCATCCAAATCAGCTACCTTCATTGCCTTGTCTTTATGAAAGCAATTTTGACCTCAAAATAACTTCCCTTCATTTCTTTTTTACAAATTGCACATCCAAGCTTTTTCAGCCTTATATACAGCAACTTGCAATGCAGATTCCAAATCTGCTGTGTTGCTTATTAAAGTAGCAGTTATTCTCATACCTCACACCTGAATGCAGGGATTTCCAAGTCCTACTGTTTTAATATTTTGGTCTCTTTCCACATTGTGGCCAGCCTTATCCTAGAATATCATCCCAATAAACATCACCGGGCACAGCTTCAAACCATGCCATCGCTGTTTTCCTTATAATTATTAGACAACACGCCAACTTTATTTCTTATGACACGAGAACAATAAAGTACCAAGTATCTACAAATGAAAAATTAGGGACCAAAAAAATCCAGCACCAGTCCCTGCCAGACTTGTGCACGATCTTGTCCACTTCAAAGAATTTATGATAACTGCTAAAGAGTGGAGTCTACAAAGCACTTAACTCCAACTTTCCCAAAGTCTTCAAGATGAGATCTTGCATTCCAGAAGAAGCGATCTTAATACTTGGGTACCTCTCCTTACAGGTGTAGCACAAGACTCCCATGTCACTTCGGCAAGAAGCTAGAGTCTTAAAAATCCAGCTGTTCTCCTCCTCGTCATCACACCACTTCCTCTATTCCAAGATAATGAACACCCTTCCAAAAGTGTGGCTCATAGACATGTGGGTACATGCTTTTCCACACACGCCATAGTCTAAAACCCAATCACCCACAATAAAGAGGGCTTTATAGATGGTGTCACTAAAGTCATCGAAAAACATTTCATTTTTTGAAATGCCATTTTGTTAAATGGACCAAAAAAGGATATTTAGTGTTAAGGAGTAAACTAAGCATTAATTTACGTATCTATTATCAAAACAGAAGAAAGGACATCATTGAAAAAACTCAAAAGTACAAGACACCAGAACCTCCCTCAAAGTATCAGCAAAAGAAATCACGAAAAGAAATAACATAAAATTAATGTCACAAGAAGTTCTAATCTCATGACAAGTCAACAGTCAAGAACCAAAACGAAGACTGTGGAGGGAATTTCAGGTCAAACGAGCAAAAGTACAGCTTGGGAACAGGACACAAGCACCTATACCAGAGATCTCACTCTTGACAATTCCTTCAAGAACTCATTATAGATCACATTGGAGCGAGAGGAGAAGGTTAAGAGACCAAAAACTTCTTGTTTCAACAAACTAGCCAAAGCTCTTGAAGCAGAAATACACAAGGAATATGGACACTTAGTAAACTACGAGGAAGAAAACAAAGAAGATGGGCAGTTGGGCACCAAGAAATACATACTTTTAACAGCAACGTGTCAACAGCAACATAAATGACATCCTAAATTAACTTTTTCAGGAAAATAGATGGATCCTAAATTAACTACATTAGATAAAATAGATGAGATTTAAATTCACAAAGTTAATTCCTAAGAGGGGCAACAGAAAGTACTTCATTGCATCCTTGACCTATTTATTCTCTTTACCAAAAAGCTTCAGTGGACCTTGGGGGGATTCGAACCTGGGACCTCTTGACCAAATCGCACCACCAGCTGAGCTAGCCACTCAGGGTTCCAAAGAACAACAATCCTCACTTGTGTATATTCTCCGGTATATGTCAATTGATCTACTAATTATTAACAACCACTCCTTCAAGCAACAGAGGACGAACTAAGACTTGAAATTCGATGATTAGGCAGGAATCACTAACAAACACTAATTTCTTATTTTAGATAACATGGGTGTCCAAGCTTTGCTTGACTAATCCCATGGGCCCTGAAGTTAACGACCAGGAAAACCTCCAATGGCCTTGAGGGGACTCAAACCTGGGACCTCTGGAAGACTTCTCTGATTAACAAGCACTAATTTCATAATTGTTTTTCCTTTTGCAGGGTGGCTCGCTTCGGCAGCAAGAGTCAACGGAGCAGGATCTGTGTCTAGAACATGAACTTCTCCCAACTCTGTTGTTGCCAAATCATACTCGAGGCAGTGCAGACACGGATGCTCATGTACAAGCTCTCTTTGGGGCAATGGGATTAAAGCTTGTTGACACAATGGGGAAAGAAATTCCTTTTCGTACTAAGCCTAGGAAAAAAGAAGGGTATCGAGAGGTAGAAAACTTAAAATCTAGTACTATCTATGAAGAAAGATTTTATAAATAAGCATTGATTGTACCAGGTTATTGTTCTAGGCGTTGGTTGGGTCTTGGTATGGTATTGGGTAGTTCTCTCCTTGAGGACAACCCTATTTTTCTATTCTCTCTCCTCAATAAAAGTATTTTTCTTATCTAAAAATAATCGTAAACCAATCACAGAGCCCAATAATGCAAACAAACACCACCAGCATCTGACCATATTTTGATTGTTCATAAAATTTCCTTTGCTTCCCTCGTACCTAGTGCAATGAATAGTCTCCTAAGGAGTCACTTAATGGTAACATATGGAAATAGGCCTAAACATGATCCTCGTGCACACATCTATTTCTCATCTTGTTTACAAGAGATAGCACATGCAGTCCAAGGCGGGATTCAATAGATAATCACTCTACAATAGAAAACATGAACCAGTAGAGCAGGAACTAGAGCTCATAACGTACGCATTGTCTCTTACATCTAGTAAGTGGATAGCTTGTTCCGTAGGTTCTCCATAAAAATACTTTCCTTAAGAAGCTCACTCCCTTTATAGAAACCATCAATCCAACAATGATGATAGCGTATATTGTGATTTTTGGAAAACACTTGTAACGAATAACTGCAGGCCATCCCAGGTCCCCACTTCTTGAACGACATCACTTAAAGAAAGAGCAAGCTAGACTCTATTGAAGTGTCCCCATACCTACAGTTAGCAGTTAGCACTATGAACTCAAAGGAATAGATTAGGGTCAGCATGACTGGCCAAAGCTGAGATTGAGATCAAGTTTATACAGTGATCATTTTTTAAATTGACAAATCAGTCCCCCATCCCCTGCCCCTCTTCCTGCTCAGTTCAAGGAATGCATTACAGTCCCTGTAATTAAAGTATTAAACTATAGCTTTTACTAGATAATCTGTGCTCAATGTAAACACAGTGATCAGAACTTGGTTGTATTTCCCTATTGTTGTTCCAGACAACTGACTGTCCAGGAAATTCAAAGCAACTTGATTTAAGAAAAGATTCTGATAATTTTCTTTTGTTATGTATACACATAACACCTGTTTTATTGAGGTGATGAATTTGGATCAAGACTAGCTCACCATTAGATAGTAACGACAGCATGCAGTACTTCTTTGTTGGCTTTCTAAATGAATAATAAGTTTACAGATTTCTAATTGGTATATTATGGAGCACTATAAAAGTTCCTAGTGAGTGTGAATAAGAAGATCAGGAATCATGAATCTCAGATCACTTTCAATGTAACGGACAAAAGAAACCAAATGCAGAAAAGGGAGCCCCATCCATAAACAAACGAAGCAATAATTCTTTACATGCTTGTTTCCTTTTAAAAATTAGAAGTAGCTTTTGAAATACCATTTCTGACAACAGTAATGTCTTCATTATGTACACAAGGGTGTCATAACCGAAAAAGGAATATGAATAGTCAACAATTATCCAATTACAGTGGGCCTTACATGTTCAACAAGGCTACATAAGAGTTCTAAAGCAAATACCCAAGCAGAGTAAATGTACGCTCCTCGTTCTACAACCAGCTTCCCATTGGGTGTCAGCTTGTTCATATAAGATCAATTAACACATCAGAGTAATTACAGCAAGATATTGGGTCCCAACAAGATGTTCAAGGAACTTTAAAAAAAACAAAAAGAAAGAACAGAACATAAAACTTTTAGCATAATCAATCCAATAGCCTCGCATAACCATGCTAGCTGATGACACGACTTACATTTCTTGAGTTCCAAAAAACTGTACGAAATACTTTTTGGGGTCAGGAGCTCGCTCCCAATCTTCAGGCCTGCTAACCTGAACAATTCAACAAATAAATTACGACTGAAAATGCAAAATGGCTAACAGAAGTTAGTGACACACATGTATCAAGCATGCAGTGCAGCAGAATTATGATAATCCTACATAAAATGATACTTACTGGGTTGTTGAAAATTCTTTATTGCTTTAAAAAAAAAAAAAACCTTTTTGAAAATGTATTTAAAAAAAAAAAAAAAAGTTTTTGTGGGTCTTTCGGAAACAGTCTCTCTTCTAGGCGACTAGTTAGGGGTAAGACTGCGTACATCTGGACCTCCCCAGACCCCGCCCTAGGCGGGATACTTACTGGGTTGTTGTTGTTGTTGTTGTTGCTACATAAAATGATAGGAGCAATCATATTCCAGAAACTTTTCATTATAATTGAGATAGAATGTATGTACAAGCTTGAAAGCCAATTTCTGACAGCAAATTTATAAAAACTAGGGTTTAAAAAGGAAATTGAGAGAAATCAAAGGCTTGACTCTCATTTATCTCACACAAAAGATACTTTATAAACCAGGCCCTAGTCTTTAATCACAACAAGCATGGCAGAAATAAACTCAAATACCATAAGTCAGAAACCATAACACATCCACAATAAATTCCTGACCTGAATCCTTCCAGAACCCTTCTCACATTCCACCCATGAATACCCACAACATTTCCAACAATTTTGACAATGCTTAAATGGGTCAAACTAAAGACTAAGTAATGTACTCTACGTAGACTGTACAGACAATAAAACCTGGGGAAAATTAATAAATTATGTCAACTTAAAAATGTAAAACTTGTATTAGCATTTCACATTTCTGTACAGCTTTTCTATCTGATACAAATGTAAAACACCAAAAAAAATCTGTAAAATCCAGAAAACATAAACTAACAGAAACCCAACAACCCTAGTGATCCAATCATCCAACCAACAGATCATAGATGATAGAAAACAAAAAGACATAAACAAAATCAAATGTACGGAATTTCAAATAAAAATGTAGCACTTGGCAATCACTTATCAAGCAACAAACAAACCCCAAACCCCACTTTAAGTAAACCCTAATTTTCCCAACACTCAAAACAAGCTTAGACATCATTAATTATCGAGTGCAGAACATACAGCATTACTATAAAGCAATAAAAAAACTAACGATGAGAGAGAGGAAAGAGAAAAATAAACCTTAGCAGGCCAAGGAGGAAACCCCTTAACCTTAGCAAGAACGAGATCGCCTAAACTCAACTCGCTAACACTTTTAATTTTGTTCGCTCCTTTTTTACGCCAAGGAGCCATTGGCGATACCAAAACGAAACCCTCCAAAACCCTAGAAATCAACTTCGAATTTGCCCAACTCAACTCAATTCAATTCAATTCCCCCCCCCCCCAAATTCACCACCTTCAATGATTAAATTAATGAAACGAAAACCCTAAATTAAACCTCGAATTAGAGACTGAACCGAATTTGGTTGTGAAATTTTGGGGCTTGGGCTTCGAATGGGAGAAATTGAATTTGTGTTTTTTTTGCATTCGGAATTTGGAGAGAGATTGAGGCGGTGGAGAGAGAGAGAGAGAGAGAGAGAGAGAGAGAGAGTGGAGAGATGAAGCAGGAGAGAGAGGAGAGAGGAGAGAGAGAGAGAGAGAGAGAGAAGGAAAGGGAAGTTTTTATTAGGGGTGGAGAGCACGGCTGAATATGGTAAGGGAGAGTAACTTTGTTTCCCTGGTTTTTGATATTGGGGTAAGTATAGTACAACGTGGGATTGTTTTACCGGGTGATGTTTTTTCTGCTCTACTAGTGTAGTGTGTAACGCCCGGTTATGGTTTGGTACTTTGGTTGTGGGTGTTTGTTCTTGGAAATTTCATCCACTATTTGTTTTTTGTTTTCTACTTACAAGGTTTGAATTTGATTTTTTGATCAAACGTTTTTTTTGGATTGGAATCCAAACGGATTGTATAGCAATAAAGTGGTTCGGGGTAGTGAGGAAAAAAACAAATTAGATGGTGTGGAAACATAGATTGTATAGCATTAAAGTGTTTTTGGGTAGTGAGGAAAAAAACAAATTAGATGGTGTGGAAACATGTGGATTGTGAATTGTGAATTGTGAATTGTGAAGCTACAGTTTTTTACAAAATGTTGAGTTGTTTGCTTGGCCTAAAATACACAAAGCTTTTACTTTTTTAAAATCGGGAAATTTGCATTTTAATTGGGTGTGGCTAGGTTTCATTTGGTAAGCATGACTTTTTGCATGAGATGACGAGCTGAGAGTATAAGTGGTAAATATTTTAATCTTACAACCTAGTGGTTAGGGGATCAAATTTTGATCACCGTGTATGAATAATAAATCCTCATCACTTTCTTTGTAGGGAGGATCCCCTCTTCTTGAGTACTTCAGCCATCAAAGATGAGACGGTTTGCCTATTGCATTATCCCTTGTAGCCCAAAAAAAAAGAATACAAACAAAAAAAGCAGAACTTTCTGCGTGATGTTCAAACCTTTTTGTGTTTGACCAGACAACTTTTGAAACTTGTCATGAAATTCTAATTTGATGACATTACAATTATGGGAGTTTAAATTCTCGTATTGAACCAAACAATCCTGAAGTGTGATAAAAATGTAATTACTAATGTATTATCTTCAATGTTTCTTTTTACGTAAAAACTCACATATTTCACATAAACTCACGCATATATATTATTACTCAAAATTGATTTCCACTTTGAAAATGTTTTAATTCTAAAAGATAAGGGTCTTGTTTGGCAATTGGCTAGTGACATTAGTTGTTGGCTGATGGCTGGTGGCTGATGGTCGATGGCTGGTATTGTTAGCTGATTTGACCGGCTGGTAACATCGGATGTTAGGAAATAGATGTTTGGTAACATTGGCTGGTAACATTAGCTGGTTATATGTAAAATGATCTATAAGGACATTCATATGATTGAGGAATTTGATGGCATAGAAGTAAATAATTGCAAGTCTTGGACCATTATGTCATTAGACTATATTAATACCACCAGCCAATACCCATAAGCCAACCTCCTTGGCTTTTTAAAAGTTGGCTTGTGGGAACCCAAAAGCCAATCTCACAAGCTAACATCCAAACACCAATATTGGATAGTGGACTAGTCAAACATCCAATTTTGCCAAAAGTCACCCCACAAGCCAACATCCAAATACCACCAAGATAGTTCTCAATAATAACAACTTAACTAAAAAGTTAGTTGTATTTACGCTAATGTTGACAAAATCAAAAGGCTCAAGAGTCAAGAGCGATCTATTGTGCATGGATCTCCCTCTTTAAAAAGTTACATTGATGATAAGTGTAACACCCCGGATTTTCTAAATAATAAATAAACAAAAATAGGTAAACTCACGCCGAAAATCGGGCAGAGTTCCTTTGTAAACTGAACATCCCAAGTTATCGACATTTTATAAACCTGCTTAAAACAGAAAAATACAACCAAACCAAATCTACAACGGAAGACTTCTAACAAATCCGGAGCATCACTGCCACACTCACTCATAGAATGAGTGCAAGGAAACCATTACAAAATCCCAACTAAATAACTCTATAACAATCTTATATTACAACAACTGACAATGAAATACAAATATAATGAACGTCTTGACAGCTTTGAGTCCAACCGTCCAACTAGCACAAAAGATCCTCACGACAATTAACCTGCAAATATTCCAATGTACTCCCCCATACAATCAAATATCGTATGGATTCATCATAGGTCCACCATTTGAAGAGACATGGACAACAAACACACGTAGCACAAAAGCAACCAATCAGCAAAGTTGAGTAACCAAGTATTCTACCGAGATAATAAAAGCAATAACATTTATAAAATGATCAAACTAAAACAAGAGGCATGCTCAATTAATATATCTAAACAGACATAGGTCTTACGACATTATAATCACGCAAGCCTGTCACTCCAAATCTCAAGCCAAGTAATATATATACAAGTTCACCTTATTACTTCATGAAACAAATTATTCAAACCCATCTTTTATGCAGAAAAATACACCCATCACATTTGAATTACAAATTCATAAATTCCAATAGCTTTAAGAGTTTTAGTCCATCATTTTACTTTTTTTAATATAGAGGGAAGAGAACGACGAGATCAGACGATCTCAACTTTCAGCGCAATGTTGATCACAAATCAAATCAAATGGCCAAGTCCCTAGTGTGCACACCCTCCTAGCCCTATGGGGTTTTCAAGACCGCAGTCTGCAATAGTGGTTCATGGCTAGGAGAAGACAGTTACCCCAAGTTCATGAATAACCAAAATATTCATAATCAAAAGGATTACCCCAAGTTCATGAGTAATCAAGTAATCTCATAAGAGGGTTTGTGGAAGGCCTGCTCTACAAATCTGCTCTCATAAGTTGCCCATATTCATCATCACCTTCGGGGGATCCTACCCAAAAGCTATCTTGCCCTCAATTGTTCAAGTATACGTATTAATAGCTTAAGAGAAATTCAAGTGTTCACACCAATAAGTCATCACAATCCAATACAATGCCGTATCACCAATTCATCTTATTTCAGTAACCAATCAAAGGCATACTAGCCACCAGTCAATTTCAATTCTCATACAGATTATACCAAACAATCTCAAAGGATCTTTCCAACAATTCTCATAAAAGTATCGATATCAAGATCACAAACACATATATCACTCTTCACCAAAAGTAGCTAACGAGCACAAGTCGAACAATTCTCTATATTAACCAGACAAGTCATTCACGTCATAATTTCAGCATTTACTAACTCCATAAACAAACACAAACAGTAAACATTTAATACCACAATCCGTCTGCAACTAATCAAGCTTTTCCAAGGTTAATAACACACCCATAGACCAATCTTTTACATTGCAAATACGTACTTTATACCATAAAACCAGCAACTATAAATAATAATTACACGAGCACAAATCATATGTAGAGGGCTACAAACATATCTAAAGTCTTAGTAGCAATTATCACCAACTCTTGCACATATCACATGATTATATCCCACTATAATATAACTAATATATATCCAAGACCATAGGCAACTATACTCTTACACAAATTTCCACAAAAGCAATGTAGTTCAAGCATCAATTTGGGTTCAAGAGCTTAAAGGGTTAAATTCTCTGTTTTCGATGATTATTTACAGTAGTTCTGTATGTTGGCCATATCTCACTCGTTAGACATCGTATCGAGGTGATTCAAAAACCTTGGAAACCTTACAACGAGGGCTACAACTTTCATGTTTTGACCATCTTCAGAATCCAAACTTAAAACAGTCGAATTGAAACATCAAGGTGCGAAACAGGATTTCGCTCACCAAATAATCCACACAAATTCAATCATTCAAACTCAAGCAACTTAATAATTTAAATTTCAGAACGAAGCACATATCAATTCACACAACATCATGCCCAATCGAATAGAAAGTTGGTTACCTCCAATTGATCTCCAAGCAATACGCACCCATAAACCCGTCCAATTAATCACCAAGCGTCTAATATATGCATTAAAACAGAATTCACATATAAAAACCGAAATCAGGTTTTATTGAATCAAGACCCAATAAGAACAGAATTCTAACAAACAAGGGTTTAGGGTTTTGGGAGCAAACCAACAAAAAGGCTAAATTGGGCTTGGAGGACGGGCTTGGACAACGACCAGCCACGGCAGTAGCAATGACCAGAACAGCAACACCCACAAAACACGAACAGGGAGCGAACTAGAGGAGAGAGAAAAAGTCAACCCTTGACAACAAGGTAACAGCAGTAGCAGTACAGTTTCGAGATAAACAGCAAAGTAATGGTGGCGGTGGGTGATTTCTGGTTTCGTAAGCAATTCTGGTGGTGAAGAAGATTGTGGGGGTTTTGTGCGTGAGAGGAGATGAGAGCACCGGAGAGTTTTGAGGGCTTTTGTTTTTGAATGTGAGAAGAAGCAGGCTTTCTTTCTTTTGTTTTCTTAACCGACTAGTAAAGGACAGAGGAGAAGAAACGTATAGAGAAAACACTAGGAAGTTAAGTCAATCTCTAGTTTTTAACGAAAACACAATTTGAAACTCATTAAAACACTTAAAAGCTGATTTTTATTTTATTCAAATTAAAAATCCGAATTTCCTTTTTTTTTTTTTCTTTTGAATGCTAAATCCAAAATCAATAAATATTTTACCAATATAAATAATCAAGTAAATAAATTATTCAAAATAAATAATTTACGGGATGTTACAATAAGCCCGGATCTGGTACTTTTTATTTTATTTTATTTTTTTACGTTTTGTCAGTTTTCTAGTTGTTGATCTTCGAACAACATCAATCTAGGGCTGCTACTTGAACGAGTCAACTCGCGAACTACTCGTAATTGACTCAGTCCCAACTTGATGGTAGCTCGACTCGAGTCAAGTTCGGCTCTAACTCAAACTCAACTCGCAACCTAGACGAATCGAGCCGAGTGAGCGCTCACCTCGATTCGATAAGCTCCTAAGCTACTCGATATGTATATATTATACAAAATTATAAATGTTTTACATATAAAATTGATAAAATTTTAGAAAATATTTAATCAAATTTAGTTTGAATTTCACTTTTGAACAACATAGGTATATTTGAGTGCAATGTGTTTATGCATGAGAGAAACATGTTTGTAATTTGTTATCAAAATCCTACAGTAGTGCTTAAACGTGATCATTGATTAACTATTTATTTTAATTTAAAGCTATCTTAGGAAAATAAGCAGAGGTCGATAAAAGCTTGAATTCAACACGAAACTCGAAAAAATTTAAACGAGTCGACCCGAACTAGTGATTTCTAAATTCAACCCTTACTCGACTCGAACTCGAACTCGATTTTTCTAAACGTGTGTGAGTCGAGCAGGGTTAAACTCAAACTCGACTCGCTCGATTAACACCCATCTCTCCTTTAGTGAGAGTTAGTTTGTCCCATTTATTGGGTATGATTGTCTCTCCTTTTGTGAGAGTACTGTTAGTTTTATGTTGTCTAGTTTATCGTTAGTACTGTTAGTTTTATGTTGTCTAGTTTATAATTTTATATGTCCTATGACACTCTGGCAGATCTAATTTCTGGCAGATCTTATTTCTCAAGAAGCAATTTGCAGTACCAGACTTGTACCTTCATCAACATGGTTATGGTGTGGTCTTTTGTGAAAAAGTTGTACATTGGATAACAACGATGAAAAGGAAATCGTTCTGCAATATTGAATCTCTTCTGATAGATACCTTTGTTATAACTTATAAGGTTGTTTTCTGATGTCTTAAATTTGTACCTTATTGAATTCGATATCATTTGTAGATACCTTATGACTTTTTAGTAATAAATTTTTTATTTTCCTTAAAAAAATTGGTATGCATTGACTACACCTAAAAAAAAAAAAAGATCTCGACTACCAAGTCCATAAGAGAAGGTCCATCATTATCAAGTCAATAGGGAGCCCGGGGAGAGAGCTCTATAAATATAGCTCACTATACTATTTTAAGGATCTTCGGCCAATAAAATATACCTTCACATTGTCATCAGCAAATTACTTACTTCCTCTATCCCACCTTTACTTGGGCACTTCCAAATGGCACGCGTTTTAATAAAAGTTAACTTTTCCATGTCTTTTCCAAGTATGCCCTTCCCCCCTAAGGCCTTCTTTTTCTCTCTCCTCCCAAACCAGAATAATATCTCTCATCTTCCACTTTACCACACTTATCACCACCACCACCACCACCCTTCTCTCTCTTTCCTCTATCTCCCTCTCCCCCCACCCTCCTTCCATTCATCCCCAAAGTCGTCACCACCACGAACCCACCCCACCACCACTCAGATCCACCCAACCTAACCCATCACCTCCATAAGCACCAAGAAATCACCACCATCGAACATTCGAACCCCACTTCCATAACCACCGTCCACCACCACTCAGATTTACCTACAAAATCAAACTCAACCACACACCTCCATAACCACCACGGCACCACCACCCAACCCCACCTCCATAACCACCACCACTCAAATTTACCCACAAAAGTGAACCCAACCACACACCTCCACAACCACCCCATGTTTATAACCACCACGAAACCAACCCTATTAAATAACCATGAAACCAGCCTCTACCCAACCACCACCACCCACAAAACCCAACCCACCACCATTCAAATCTGGATTCTTTCTCCATCTCGCACCACCACCTTCGTCCTCACTCTTCAGCCGCCTCATACCGTCGTCGGCCACCAAGTGAGGAGAGAGAACCCAAGAGGAGAGAGAAAGTGCGGGAGATGACTGGAATTATTTTACTGTTGGGGCATATAGGACTATAGGAGAGAGAAAGTGAGGGAGATGAAAGGGGCTAATTCAGATTCACAACATAAAAGAGGAAGGGTAGTTGAGTCTTTTTGACCATAAAATTATTGCACTTTAAGAATGCCCAAGTAAATAAGGGACATCCCAAAAAGGAAAGTGCCCAAGTAAAGGAGGGACGAATGGAGTATTGTTTTTTTTTTTTTTTTTTTGAAAAGAAGAAATTACTAGTTGTCACCATTGCAAACAAATTATATTTAATAAAATAATATTAATTTAGGCAGACAATTAAAAGCCCTAAAATCAACCGAAAAACTCACAAAATCCAACGCATACCTTATCAGAGACCAACTCACCCCACTTTTATTCTGTATCCAAAACTGCCACCTGAGAATATAACATAGTCAAAATCAAATTCAACTCAATTTGTAACCTATAGTTTAATTTTGGGAAGTGCAATGACGCTATTCACAAACAAATAAAATTCCATGACAGGGTCTGACATATCCAAGGTACTTCAATTCAATAGTACACCAACTATACAATCCCCCCACAATTTTATCTTGCCTCAAGCGATGTTTAAAGGTTGAGATGTATGCATCCTTACAGAATTCAATGGAGAGGTTTTCTCCATAACTCACCCAATATGATCTAAACGCCCAGGCCCAATATTTATAACCATTATAAATCGAACAATTATCAAATCACAAGTTTCAAGCACGTGCAAATATTAGTGCTCACAAAATAATTCAATATCCAAGTCAAAAAGAATTTTCCCGCAGGATAGATTGGTGATAGAATTTACTAGAAATGATATATAAAAATGTACGAGAATACAAACCCGAAGAGTATGCCAAGCAAAGGTATGTGTGCAAATTAATTAGAAGCAGAATGTATCACTGACAGAATTAAATATAACAATCAAGTAAAAAAATCAAAGCTGCAAATATGTAAAAAGTAATGAAGGAAAGAAATCAAAGGGGAAATTTGGATAGATAAATTAAGGAAACAAATCAAAGGATTTATGTGGAATGAGAAGAATATGATCAAAGAACGGAGGGGAAAAATACAGGTAAAACTATTTCAGGTGTGAAATGTAACAAATAAACCAAATTGGAAATAAACGTCACCAAATTGGAGTAACTTAATAAGGAATAAATCAAGAAATATAGAAAGAATGGCGAAAATAATTCGACAAATGAAAACCCAAACAAATTAGTACCTTAAGACTGCACCATCAATACATCAAATAATCATTCACGGCAGTTGGGTGAGGCAATCCCTGATAATAGCCATATCTAATGGTTATAGCCATAATATTCATATTAGTGACTGGCAAGGTTGCAAGCGTGATTGGCAATGTGTATCATGTGCAATATAACTACGCTTGACATTCTGGATCATTACACTTTGCTAACTAACTACAACAGTTAGAAAAATTACGAGTAGGACGTAAAATCTCATAAAACCCAAAACTTATCACGCAGGTTAAAAAAAATAAAATTGTACACCCTTGCTTGACACCAACAAATTACTAATTATCACCGTTGCAAATAGATTTTATTGAACCAAAGCTATTAGAGGTCACCCGATGCTATGATTGTTATCCGAAATCAAAATTTATCACATTGGAAAGGAACAAAAAGCGTGTAAAAGTATAAATCTCATAGTAACGAAGATAGGTGTATTATTGGAGTGTTGAAAGGTGAAAAACTAAAGGATATACGAAAGAGAACGAATAGTCCAACCCACACATCCTCTTCCGCATTAGAATATGACTCAATAAAAAAAAATGAAACCTCCATAGCGTAATGTATAAAAAAAAAAAAAAAACTAATGTGTTTGAATAAGTCAGTAGAAAAGAGTACATAGGGAGCGTGAACAAAAGTTATTAGTTAAGCACTCTAGAGTCCAAAGACAGGCGACATTTTTGCAAAATATATAAAGATCCCTTGAAAGTTAGGTTATTAAAGGAATCAGAGTATCTAGCATAGATTTAGTCAGAAAAATAGATTTGAAATATATCACCAACATAACAAAACCATATAACAAGATTTTATAAAAGAACACAATTATCAAGCAGTACAAGATAGAAGGACAACAACACCAGAAAATTGACATATTGTGGCTTGCGATTGAATAATAGAAAATGTAGTTAACCCTAACCCCATACCTTCAGATCGAAGGAGAAATATGAAAGAAAGAGAGAGACAAAGAGAAACAATTCAGAGTTGTCAAACACAAACAAGAAAATGGAGTATTGACTATTTTCAATAAAACTTCAAGACGAGTTGCATGATTCGTCAAGAAGCACGCTGGTTCAAATTGCAAGTTGAGTAACACAAAACTCACATAGCTGTGTCTTTCAAAAATAACATCTAAGACTACCACAATCATTGTTCTTTGTCTCACCAATTTCTCACACTGACCAATTCTTTCTTCTTTTTTTTTTTTAAGAAATTGTGTACGAGTATTTAACTGTAAATGACAAAAGTAACCTGCAAAAAAGGTGACTCACGTATACTAAGTTCCAACACAAAATTTAAACAATAACATGTCATATTTTCTCAGTTAATTTCACATGTACACATCAAAACATGTATCTTACAAGTAATTTTCCCACAAACTATGACAATATCTAGCACTTTCCTCCATGAACACCAAATTCCATCCAAACTTAGTTTTCACGTTTCACCATAATAATTTAATAAAAAAAAAGTTGTATTTATGCTAAATTTTACAAAACCTAAAGGTTGAAGAGCGATTCATGGTGTATGGACCTATGTCTTTACAAATTTACTTTGCTAATTTATTTTATTTATTATCTTTCAAAAGAGCAAATATTGAAACTTGGAAAATAGGACACTCCATCATATACTCTCCTCAAATGTGTTAGAGGCCCATTAATGTCTATTGTCAACTCACGTTGCGTTGTGTCATGTGCTTTGTTGAGCAATGTGTGTAACGTATAAAATGCCTAAAGTACATTTCTAAAATAAAATAGTCCAAGAAACGCTGATATGGCATAACTTAACTTTTGTGATGGAAGTGTACAAACTTTGTCATATAACATTGTCAATATGTGAGGTGGAAGATGTAATAGATATTACCAAGTTATGACATGATTGTTTAAGGTATAAGTTTTTCTTTTTCATATGTTATTCGGTCTTATTTGAACATTTGGGAATAATGTGCAAATAATTATTCGTATCTATACTAAGGGTGAAAATGAAAGCAACACATAATTGTAGGCACAAATAATGCTCATATACCATGTTAGAAATTATTAAATGTATTCTAAGTTAATCTTTTGACCCATAAATAACCTTTTTGAGAATATTAAATTAATATTTTAAGGTAAAGTAAATACCTATTTTAGTTAGTTTATTTTCTAACAATGTTAAAGCCCTTTTGAAATGGATCTTAAACTTTTAAAATATGCATTCACTATACTTTCAAAAAAGAAAAAGTAGGCCTTGACTACCAAGTTCATAAAAAAAGGTCCAATATTAACAACTCAACAGGAGCCTAGGGAGAGAGCTCTCTATAAATAAAGCTCACGAAAATCTTCAAGATACAATTATCACCAACAAGTTACCAATTATCACCATTGCAAACAAATTTTATTAAAAAAAGAAAGAAAAAAAAAAAGCTCACTCAGCTTCACTAATCTCTCTTAATTCAAAGACAACAGAACAATCATCATGAACGCGCCAGATGGTCTCCCCAAACATGAATGGTATTTGTGATGATTATTTATTGAAATAGGCTTCTTGATAACCTCTATATGGCAAGAGGGCTGAAAAGTAGCACAAGAAAAAATAGTTCTCATTTGAATTGTACTTTCACAACATAAGCGGAATCATAAGATTGTATAAAACAAACAAGGTTAACAATTCAGAGTTAACAAGCACAAGCAAAAAAGTGGAGCATTGATGATTCTCAATAAAACTTCAAGGACTAAAGGGTGAACTGTAAGCTTCATCTAGAATCACGTTGGTTCACATTGCAAGTTAAGGGACACAAAAGTCCTATAATCACTGCAATGTCTTTAAAAAAGAACATCTAAAACTACCACCTTCATCATTCCTTTGTCTCGCCAAGTTACCACACAGACCAATTCTGTCTTCTCCTAAATCTTAAATTGTCTACAAGTAGTTAACAATAAAAGACAAAATTAGACCCGCCCCAAAGAAAAGTGTCTAGCGTATACTAGGTTGTAGCACAAAATTTGAACAATAACGGACTATAAATACTTGAACAACATCCAAACGGGGAGAGAACTCCTGAATTTCAAGAAAAGAAAGTAAAGCGAATATAAAAATGATTCATTCGCATAATTTCTCAGTTAGTTTCACATGTACACATCAAAATATGTATCCTCTCAAATTATTTTCCCACAAAATACGCTATATGACAATCTACCACTTGTTCCTTCCTGAATACCAAATTCCAACCAAGCAAAAGTTTCCGTGTTTCACCAAAACAATAAGAAAATAAATAAATAAAAAGGGCGCAGGCATTAACAAGATCTCTATTGACAACTCTGCTAAATTTAAAAATGAGCTCTTTTCTACTACTCCATTACTCCCACAATAATCTTATAATTTGACTCCCTAATCCTCAAGCCAAGAATTCACCATATTGTTCTGAATCGAATGTTAATGAAAAGTTTGTAAACATATAGTTATTTTATAGTTTCCCCGGATCATTATGTGACATTCCAGATAATTTCGCACTTTTTAACAAATAATGCAAAATTACACCCTCTGTTACAAAACTCTGCATTATTTAATAAAAAGTATGAAATTTTCTAAAGCATCACTTATTTTAAAACGAGATAATTTTGGATAGAGGGAGGTAATCTAAGGAACTAACCAACCAGGAGTAACACAAAAATAATCTCTTTGAAACTCTAAAGAATAATATATCTTCAACACAAAATATTGTCAGTTTCACTGTAGGATCGGAGGGTTTTAATTACATAGTAAACAAGCTTAGCAACAAACATCAACCTACATTGGGAGACTATTGTCAGTAGTAGTTCTTTTAGAACAAACATAATCTACCTAGTCCATCAGGGTACTGACATAATCATGGTGAGATTATTTACCACGAATAGTTGACTTTCTTCACGTTCCAAGACACCTCAAACACTGACATAGACTATAATCTCTGGCCACTCCTCGCAAACCCAGGCACTGACACAAGCAAAGAAAAGATTATGAGCAAGAAAGGCAGGAAAAAAAACTGCAAAATCCAAAACATATTTAAAGCATAAATCATAAATTCTGGTCACACATCATTCGCTTTTTACATCAGATGAGGACAACCATGAAATGCAGTAGCTTTACAAACTCAAAAATATGTAAAGTTTCCCAAATTAATTAACAAATAATCAAAAATCAAAACACTTATAGATAGAGTAATCAATTTTTGCTATAAGGAAATCAAGAGAGAACCACCACCCCATCCCCGCCCCCTCACAATTACTGACTTGGTACTATAATTTACAAGCAACATAGATTTACAAACACATGAAGATCCTTAATTAGTGATACTATTTACACTTCTCCTTACATATGTTATATTTCCTTTAGAATAAGATCTTATGGTATTGACTCTTTCTTTCACCCTTTTTCATAAGTTATTCAAAATTGTACTTTATAAACAAGATAAATGATTGAGCAACACATCAAACTTTATGTGATCTCAAAGCAACCTTTTGGTTAATAACACTGTTTTAAATTTTCAATGCATATGTCGATCAAAGCAAAGGTAGTGAACATCCAGGATCATTTCATGCTAAGAATGCATTTCAAAGTAATATAGGTATGTGATTTCCATATGAAATGCCGCAATCTCACAGAATGTGACCAACTACAGCCTGTAGGTAATGCTGAGAAGGTTGGCAAGCCAAGCATTGGTAAATGAGTATGAAGCTCACAAGACATTAAGAAACAGGACGTCCAAACTCCTATCTAGCATGAAAGCACCAGAACCTTTACAAGTCATCGACCAATACAAAAATCAATATAAACATGCCCAAGCAATGTAGGGGGTTGGTTGTAAGCACTCTAAGCAGCCTTACCCCGTGAAAAGATAGAGGCAATTTCCGTTTGACCATTGATTCGATGAGCGATAACATCTACAACTCCAAATTGACAATTTGATGATACATTTTAATTTAGTTCATCATATTCCAATGTCAAAGAGTGGTAAATCTTTGACCTAATTAGAAATATACGTCATTTTATTTGTAGACAACGATGACCTATACCAAGAAATATATATCAATCTCAAACTTGTAGAGGCTGTTATGATTAACCCCACTTAATTGCAATCTGAACCATTATGTGGATTCCAAACGTTGAAGATAAAACGTTAAAACAAAACCAAAAAAATACCAGTACACCGTTTAATTGCCAAAAGTTTTTGGCAACAATCGGGAGAGTTAAGAGCATAAGGACACCCTTTGGATTGTTGAACATTATGTTATTTTATAGTTTCACTCTTTTATTATGTGATGTTTTAGATGACTTCGCACTTTTTAACAAATAATGTAAACTTACACCCTCTCTTACAACTACTAACTTTGCATTAATTAGTGAGAAGTGTGAAATTTTAAAAAACATCACTTATTTTGAAACCAACGGATTATATATATGAAATTTAACCAACATAGTTTCCACCAAAGTAATAGTCAAATTCATGAACTTTGACCACCAAAAATCATACAGAAAATTCATTTTGGATAGAGAGAGGTAATACATGACTGTTTTTTTTCTTGTTGAAAGGGAAGGTGTTTAGCTCTCCCAAAGAAAGTAACTACATAGTAATCATCCTAAACTTTGCGAATCCAACAAGATCGTCTAAGAGTACATTCATCATGCTAGGTATGGTGACATCAAACTCACAATAATGAACTTGAATATCAAATCCATAGTTAGCTAACCGATCGACAACCAATTTTGACTCACGATAAATGTGTTGTATCTTGTCCAGCTTGGGCTATGAATAAGAACTTTATACTGCTCAAACAAGAAGTAATATGGGTTGAATAGCCATGGGGTAGGTCATGTTTTCAACATGAGATGTGCTAGCTCTAAGTATGCCTCAACAATAAGTTGTGATATTTAGAGTCTTCAAGCAATACATAGCTAGCTCATGTAATCACTATGATTTTCCCCATGAGGTAGGTGTCGATCGACCTCCACCTTAGCAGTCAACGCTTTTGTATAGGTGTCATAAGAACAAAAAATACCACCACCACCTACTGGGATGAGTTTTCTTTAACTGCTCCATTCGTGTTAAGGTTGACCCATCCCAAAGGCGAAGAATCCAACAAAAATAGATCTCAGATTTTGATCCTTTAGTTCCACACAATGCATCTCATATATTGGATTTACCTTCTAAGTACTCTTTCCCTCGTACAATAACAAAGGTACCTATTGTCGTGTTTTGTACTTAGGGGTCACAGACAACCGTGAGGGGTAGTCCTACGTCCCTTAAAAAGGTCCTAAATAAGGTCGAGGACTATCTTAGAGCAGGCCGCTCCCTATTCGAACCTACCCCTCCACCCCCAACTCCGAGTTGACGGTGGACTCGGTCAACGGTGATAGTCGGTTTCTAGTGACTTGATAGAATTCCACACCTATGCACAATTCGACCAACTGTTCGACCTTTTCGGAGAGTTGGTAGTGTTTTTTGATGCGTGGTTCAAATTGGCTATCACGTTGATAATTAACCTTGCTATTCGACAAGGTCTTTTTGGGCGTTGAGTTGGGATCGTGGTTTCCTTTACTTTAACGAGTAGGGTGCGAGGGGGGTTTGAATACTAGTGATTCGAAAAAAAGACATTCATTCGATTGATGTAAACAAGGTACAAAAGGGAGGATTTAATGAATATGATACACTACATTACGTTTAATCTACTTCTAAACTACACTACACTAGAGACTACATTAATCTACTCCTAACGCATCATTGCGGTGAGACTCAGTCTCCAAACGAACGGCGGGACTCCTCCCCAAACAAACCGCCACTTTGCGGTGGGACCCTGTCCAATTTTCTTCATTGCTCCGTCGATCCTATTTATAGGAAAATAGGAGAGTCCTTGGTCTTCTAGTAACCACCCATTATTCAATCATGGGTGGGATGTAGTCAACCACTATCACTTCATGGGTTAGTGTTCAATTGGGTAGTTTTTGTAGGAAATAACTACCATGCATGAGTAATGTTTTAGTGGCTAGTTGTAGGAGATAGTGGGAGTTTATCAAATTCAACCAACTACCTTTATTTTATAAGCAATAATATATTTTCGTAATATATATATATTTTTATTCGAGCTATCGGTCTATTAGAAATATCCCGGTAATTTATATTCGAGTGTAACAACTGCCCCCATAGCACATATTAATCGATTGCAATGAGATTTGTATGTGCTACTATCGGGTACATATTAATATTTTGCACTTCGAGTCAAATAATGAGCCACAACTATCTTCGAAGTTATTTTGATACACTAATAAAGCCAATTGCCATAACATATATGTAGTGCCAATAATTAAGTGTAGTTGAACTTGTGTGTTTCCGTAAAAACCAAATAAAACTTCCTCAAGTAGGACTTTGCATAATAGTTGGGCATAGTTAGGCCCATTCGATTAGCTTTCCAATAGAGACAATCAGGTATTCTCAAGTTATGCTTACGTGGAGTAAAATAATACTCATGATGGAATTTTTGGGTTATTCCATTCCTTCGAGTAAGCAAGCAAATTATTTTTGTCTAAAAGGGTCTTTGCTTGAGCCTCGTTCCTCCGCCAACCTTCTTAGTAAGACCCACAACATGATTCCAGCTGTCACTCAGTTTGTTTTGATAGCTGTGCATAGTGTAACTTAATTAATTCTTCTATACAGTAGCCCACCAAAGCATATACTCCGCATACAGCTTACTAGCTTAGTCATTAATAATAGATTGAAAAGTTCTAATCACAAGTTTAATGAGAAATCTTTTCGTTCTCTCTCCTCTGATGTTCTTAGCTCAATTTCATTGAAGCTTACAGTCAATTTATTTTCTCTCGGGGCCATATTACATTTCAAAGCGTCGCATGGTTTGCCTTCTACCCCATTCTTCTTCCCTTTGAGGGCTAGTTGAACTAATTTCAATGGCTTTTAATATAAGATTAAGTTCCCTTTTTTCTTTCAAGAATCATCAAAGATATATTTGTAATTTTAGCCAAATTTCCTTTCCCCTTTGTGATGACCCAATTTCGAGCTGCTAATCGTCGATGACGAAGCCATTGGATCAACAAGAGTTACACAAGGGGATATGGTTTACTTTCTTTCTCAGTTATCCCCAATTCCGAGTTTGCATGTGGGACTTGAGTCTGCCCAAAATCGTGGCGCCTTAATCTTCAGATTGAAGGCTGTAATTCGATCCCTTTATCTTCGAATTCAGAAGTGAAAAAACTCGGTAGCTATAATTGGGGTTCCTCGTGGTAGCCCAACAATTCGTTTCTCTGATTGAAGCTCAATGTGAACACAAAAGATAGTGCTTCATCTTGCCAGTTAAAATTTTTACTCGTTTGATAGCCAATTTCAGATAAATTAGCTTTACTCATCACACGTTAAGGATATCTTACAATTCGAGAAGAATACTTGTTGCCAGATTCGATCATATAGGCTCCCAATAATTTAGACAAGATAACAATTCGAAGGGTATATTCTGTTTTTATCTATTTCGAGTCTCATGTTTTGATATTGGCGTACTATTCAGAGGACTTTATTTGTAGCCTATTTGTGTCTTCGAAATTTATGTTTGTTTCATATATTCGAGCGTGTTTATTGTTCAATTTATTTTAGTATTGAACCATAGAAATCCCAATTTTAGTTAAACTCCACTAAATCAACTAAAACCTAGGGTCAGGTTGTATACTCTCGGGAGAGAGACCTTATAACAGTGTTTTAAAATTCCACGCCCCTTTCGAAACTAACTTGGGGCTTCTTTCTTAGCCTCCTTTCTGATTCCCCATTGTCTTATAGTCCTTCATGATTGGGATAAACACCATGTACTCAAATGACGGCAATAAAAATGTGAATAGAGATACCTTCGTTCCTTTAATTTTATGACTTAATTTGTTTGTTTCATTTGAGTATTTTGCATCTTTTAAATCGTTATAAGAAGTGCAACCTTGCCCCCCAACCTTTCTACAATTGAGAGTAGCGGTATCATTCTCAAAATTTGATTCCTCTAAAATAATGTGTTCATGAATATTTTCTTTTTCCAAACACTCATCTTTATCTTCTAATTCGTTAGAAGCCGCACTTTCTGGGTATTTAGAATCGATTCCCCAAATTTCAATAAAATAAATTTTCATCCTCATCAAGTATACTTTCTTCATTATATAAGCAATTTCCAACGCCATCAACTAAAATAAGTTCTTCATCGAGATCAAGAATTATTTGTCTTTTCGACTAGGTGATGTCTTGAATAAATCATTTTCATCCTTATCTAGTATACTCTCTTCGTCATATAAGGAATTTCCGTCGCTATCGACTATTATAATTTATTCATCGAGATATAATACTTTTTCATCTTCTCGAATAGATGATGACTCTTCTACATACAAAGTATTTCGAATAATAGTTTGACTATCCCTTCGTAAATTATTGAGTTCGTTCTCGAGTTGATTTATTTGTTCGGATAACTCTCACCATAAATCATTTATAATTTCAAGTTCTTGTAGACCTGAAATATTTTGCTTAAATCGAGTGATTTGAAGATCTTTCTTTTGTCTCCATATACTATCGAGACGGATCTTGATTCGAGCAATTTGGTCATTTATATGACCCTCATAATTGATCTTTTTGAAGAAATCCACATGTCGTGTAGGAGATCATTGATTCATCCCTTAGATGGGTTGTATTAAGTAAGGTTGCTGTCACAAGAAACTAGTCTTGTGGAACAATGTCGAACAAATTTTAACAGACATTTATGACAGTACTCAAATATCACACAATGTCCATTCATGCATAAAAAGAACATATCATGATCAGTTTAAGCATATAAGAAGTTAATAACTGTAACCATAATATTCGACATCAAGATTTAATCCTCCTCATAATATATGTATTCGAAGTAACTAATTTGATCCCCAATAACATAAAAATGTGTATTCGTGGAGTGTGTTTCGTTACTCCCACTGTGGTCGCGAAATTTGTTGTCGTATTTTGTACTTAGGGGTCACAGACAACAGTGATGGGCAGTCCTACGACCCTTAAAAAGGTCCTAAATAAGGTCGAGGACTATCTTAGAGCAGACCGCTCCCTATTCGAACCTACTCCTCCACCCCCAACTCCGAGTTGACGGTGGACTCGGTCAACGATGATAGTCGGTTTCTAGCGACTTGATAGAATTCCACACCTATGCACAATTCAACCAACTGTTCGACCTTTTCGGGGAGTTGGTAGTGCTTTTCGATGCGTGGTTCAAATTGGCTATCACGTTGATAATTAACCTTGCTATTCGACAAGGCCTTTTTGGGCGTTGAGTTGGGATCGTGGTTTCCTTTACTTTAACGAGTAGGGTGCGAGGGGGGTTTGAATACTAGTGATTCGGAAAAAAGACATTCATTCGATTGATGTAAACAAGGTACAAACGGGAGGATTTAATGAATATGATACACTACATTACGTTTAATCTACTCCTAAACTACACTACACTAGAGACTACATTAATCTACTCCTAACGCATCATTGCGGTGAGACTCAGTCTCCAAACGAACGGCGGGACTCCTCCCCAAACAAACCGACACTTTGCGGTGGGACCCTGTCCAGTTTTCTTCATTGCTCCGTCGATCCTATTTATAGGAAAATAGGAGAGTCCTTGGTCTTCTAGTAACCACCCATTATTCAATCATGGGTGGGATGTAGTCAACCACTATCGCTTCATGGGTTAGTGTTCAATTGGGTAGTTTTTGTAGGAAATAACTAGCATGCATGAGTAATGTTTTAGTGGCTATGTAGGAGATAGTGGGAGTTTATCAAATTCAACCAACTACCTTTATTTTATAAGCAATAATATATTTTCGTAATATATATATATTTTTATTCGAGCTATCGGTCTATTAGAAATATCCCGATAATTTATATTCGAGTGTAACAGTACCAAACCAACAAATGTTAATCTAGTGGTAATTAAAGGTCCTGGTGTTGCTCCCTCATCACCAAAGTTCAAATCCCACTAGGGGTATTTGGGATTCCCTACCCTTTCCCTCTTCCCCCAATTGGATGACCACTTGCTCATGGGCCCTTAGCCCGAGGTGGGTCAACCCAAGAGTAGGCCCTAACACTTGGAAAGAAGCATCAGACGGATAATGCAGCATGTCCTATGATTCGATTTTCATTATTTGAAACAAAGTTGTCGTGCAACGCAAGCCACAAGAAGTATGAAAACACTGTGACACTGCAACTCGCCAAACTTGCTTCCATATCAAATTAGGAGGTTTTGTTTTGTTAGCTCTAATTATCTCGAGTGCTGATTTAACATAATCATTCCTTAACTAATCATGACCCATGCTAAGTGATCTCGAGCGTTTGCAACATGTGTGACTTGGTGCGCAGCACTGAGATTCATGGTGCTAGCATGTTGGAGATGGGTTCCATTTTCCCCCTTATCCCAATATCAAGCAACACTACGACCAAACTCCCCCTCACTAATCAAACCCAATGTATCATGCTCCAATGGATGAGAATAAGCCCAATTATGAAAGAAAAAAACATGTTATTTTCGTCTCTAATAATTGACTTGATATCCCTTCAAAGTTGGAGCTGCATCAACAGTTCCCTTCCATGTGTTTGACATGTTACATGAGGAGACAAACATGTCAACATCACCATCACAATGATTTGCACAATATTGTTTCAAATAACCCAACATTATAGAATTTTTGGCTTTGTAAGTGATCACCATCCAACCTTTGTGAGGAACACGGTAATGGTTTGCCTAGTTGAACGTAAACCAAGGACACCCAAAGCTTTGGGTTGCGTGACCTTGTGCATGTTCGGCTGTTCACTAGTTAAGTGTGTACAACGACATTGTTTTCTTATCAATTTCATCGCATACAAAACGTAGTTGTAGATATGATGGGTCTCGTTTGTAGCCTAAGGGTGTCCTTGTGCTCTTAACTTTGTGTATATGGAACATGGTCGTAGATATTTCACTATGATGGGTCTCGTTTGTAGCTTAATGGTCTCTTTTCTCCAACTTATTTCTGTTTATTTCAGCAAATTTCGGCAAAGTTTAACAAAGTTCAACAAATTTTAATAAAATTCAGTAGAATAAACAAAATTCAACAAAGTTAAACAAATCAATATACAAACTAGTTATAAAAAATACTTGAATCAACAAACTTCAACAAAAAAAATCCAATCATAATATCTATATATTAGAGGCATTTTCTGACAGTATTGGAAGCGTCCACTTAAGCGAACAATTGCATGTAATAAAATTTTAAAGTATACAAGCTTGAAAAAATAGTCAAGCAAGCATTGTTTTGTTATTCTAAGATTTATGTTGTAAACTTCTTAAGTTTTTGAAAAGTAGTTATGTATATAACCTGATTTTAGCATACAAGAAGTATCATACCTTTGAAATGTTAGTTGTACACTTATATCAACATAAGAGCATTGGCGTACCAATATCAAGTATAGAAAGATTTTGAAACTATGACCTCTTGGATCATGTAACATATGGGGTGAGTTAATTAAAAATTAATTGAAATTGGTGATAGGAGTTTAAATTATAGAAGATGCCCCTATAAAGTATTAGTAATCTTATTATATGGCATTCATGATATTAAATGAATTATATAAATAGTAACTTTAAAGAGTCTTATAAGGTTTAGTGGTTCTAATAACAAGAGTAGACATGCCCAATGTATAACTTTCATACTGGGGTTTTGAGAGTTGGAAAAATTAGTTTCTATGAGTTGCACAGTTGCACCTCAAACTTTTCCAAGTATATTATTAAGTTACGGAAAAAACTTTATTTTTTTTTCCAGAGATTGTAGCAATTTAATTAAAAATTACGCTAAAAAATAGAAAAATATATATTTAAAAAAATTAGAAATCACTTTAAAAACATTGGAAAAAATTATGAGACCTCACTATAACAGTAGAGAGGGCTTTAGGGTAGGTTTGGTGGCACGGGGTAGTGGGAGCCATATAGTCGGTACCCCAAAACCGTGGATTAGGCTCCAATGTCCAGTAAGGGGCTCTTCAAGCCTACCGAGGATCCGCTAACCTACCCCGAGCCTCACATGTCCATCCCTAGGGGTGTCCCGTGCGATATGGTTCGAAAATATCCACATTCATTATGGGGCCTCCCGCAAGTTCAAAACCGTGGATTATAGCCTTTGTTTTTGGCTTGCACATGTGTCATTTTTACCCAAACTTCTCCAGGGGGTCTTCCATGACCCTAGAGGACCCTCGGCGCCCTGGGCGGGTCATCCGGATCCCCACCCTTCGATATCACCCATGCCTTTGGTGTTCCGACTTTTAAACCAGTGTCCCGTAAAACGCCCTTACAATATTAGGAACCGGATAAGCGACTCCAAAGGACTTCCATGTCCCCTAGGGGTGTACCGTGCGCAGTGGTCCAAAAGTATACACCTTCGTTCCGGGGCCTCATGAAAGCCCAAAAAATGTGGATTATAGCATTCGTTTTCGGCTTCCCGGGGCCCGTATGTCATTTTTGCTCAAACTTTTCACAGGGGTTTATCATGACCCAAGAGGACCCTACGTGCCCCAGGAGGGGCATCAAGATCCCCGAACTTTGATATCACCCATGCCTTTTGTGTTCCAACTCTTACACTAGTGTGCCGTATAACACCCTTCCAAGTCTATCAGGGACCGAATAAGAAACCCCGAGGGTCTCCCATGTCCCCTAGGGGTGTTTCGTGCGATCTGGTGCGAAAATATCCACTTTCATTCTGGGGCCTCCTGGAAGCCCAAAAAATGTGGATTATAGCCTTCGTTTTCGGCTTCCGGAGGCCCGAGTGTCATTTTTGCCCAAATTTCTCCGAGTGATCTATCATGACCCTAGAGGTCCCTCGGTGCCACGGGAGGGGCATCCGGATCCCCGAACTTCGATATCACCCATGCCTTTGGTGTTCCGACCTTTACATTGGTGTCGAGTAAAAACGTCCTTAGAAGCCTATCATGGACCCGATAACGGACCCGGGGGCCTCTTATGTTCCCTAAAGATGTCCCGTGCAATTGGTTGAAAAATATCCACCTTCGTTCCGGGGTCTCCCGTAAGCCTAGAAAACGTGGATTATATAACCTTCGCTTTCTGCATCCGGAGGCCCGGGGGTCATTTCTGCCCAAACTTCTCCTGGGGGTCTATCATGACCCTAAAGGACCCTCGATGCCCCGGGAGGGTTATCCTGATCCTCGAAGTTTGGTATCACTCATGCCTTTGGTGTTTTTGTCCTTATATTGGTGTCCCGTAAAAACGCCCTTACAAGCCTATCAGGGACCAGATAACAGACCAGGGAGGCCTCTTATGTTCCCTAAGGGTGTCCCATGCGATGTGGTGCGAAAATATCCACCTTCGTTGCAGGGCCTCCTGGAAGCCCAAAAAACGCGGATTTATAGCCTTTGAATTTCGGCTTTCTAGGACTAGTTTTTCGATTTTACCAAACTTCTCCTGGGGGGCTATCGTAAATCTAGAGGACCTTTGGTGCCTCGGGGCGGTCATCCAGGTCCCCGAACTCCGATTTCACCCATTGGATATTAGACTTGGGATGGGCGCTAGGATATAGGACATAGGACATGGGCCATCCAGATTTTGTTTCAATAAATTGTTTTATGTATATAGTCTATTTCGATCTATTGTCTACTATGATATTCTTTGGTAGAAGAACTTTATAACAGAGTATTCTCAAGTTTGTTAATAAAAGGCTAATACTCGTTTCCTAAGCACTCGGTCAAATATAGATCAAAGTTTACAGTATGACTAATCATAATTAGTAGAACTATAATGCAACAAACAATGTCATTTAGGGGTAGATACCTCTAACTTTTAAAGAGGCACCATAAGCCAATTGATGACTTTTTTTTCATCAAAGGCTAATAAACGACTAGTGTATGACTATTACCATGACTTTAGGGCATTCCTTCCCCCAACATTTCAAAATTTTCCCTAAACAAATTAATAGTCAGGCTACGAATGAATCTCTCCAAATCCCGCCTTGGTGTTGTTTTAGTTTTATTTACCAGTTAATCACAAAATTAGCACCAAGAAAGAAAAAGAAAATTATTTCAACAAAGTTAGAAGTAAGACAACCCATTAGAAAACTTTGAAATTAAATAAAAAAACCAAAAAAAGTTGAAGCATCACGTGTATCGCATGGGCATGCATACTAGTAGAATAAATAAACTTCAAAAAGTTCAACAATCGTCAACAAAGTTCAACGAAAAATTATATATTCAACAATAAAAATAAACAAAAAGCTTCCCTCTTTTGCTTCTCCTCTTCCTCTCTCACACCCTAACCCTTACTAGGACAAAGTTTTAGGCTGAGAGGACCGATTTAGGCCATTCCCAGTCTGTGATTCATGTTTTCCACCCTCCTTCTGCCATTGATTTCTAATTTTTGCACTCTTAGTGGAATAAGTTTTCTCTCCCTTTTGTGCAGTTATTAGGGATTTTCATATTTTTCCTTTTTATAGGATCCTCTCTTCGCCTATTATGCGATTTAGTAGCAACTAATATGAATTCGGGGACCGGACATGCACAAGATCGATGGTATCATACAACATTTTGTGAGCAAACAATTACGGTACTTGCGGTGAAGATCTCCACTTCCGTTAAAGATGAAGCATCAAAGGAAGCACATGATTACTATGCATGTTGGGAGTCGCGCTCGGGTAATCTAGTCAATTGTTTTGTTAGCAGATTTGTTATTGTTACTATTGATTTAGTATATTCTAGGGTTATTTTCGATGTAGATGTCGTATAACTTTTCTATGAATGAAAGTCTCCGATTCCTCTCTAAAAAAAAAATAAAAAAAAATAAGTTGGGAAACACACCCTAAAGTGTACACGTTTCTTTGATTAATCTCCAAAAAAAAATAAAAAAAATAAAAGAAAATATAAAAATTCACGTGCAGATTATACGAGAGATGAAAAAAAACCAAATTTGTGCTAAATGCAAATCTGCCGGAGTTTATTGAAACCCCCTTTGGTTTCTTGTTCAACACTACCCCCTCCTCTGTAAAAACCTACCCACTCCCCATTTTCATCTTCACTCTCTCTCTCCACAACCATGTTGAGACCTCGGAGCTTAACTTCCCTAACAAGGGCACTAACCTCACTTTCAAATCCAATCTCACAAACCCTGAAACAACAGAGAGAGATCAAGAGAGCATACAGTCTGATCCCAATGGTGATTGAGACATCATCTAGAGGAGAGAGAGCCTATGACATATTCTCACGCTTGTTGAAAGAACGCATCATTTGCATCAATGGACCTATTTCAGATGACACTGCTCATGTTGTTGTTGCACAACTTCTCTTTCTTGAGTCTGAAAACCCATCTAAGCCCATCAATATGTACCTCAATTCTCCTGGTGGCGCTGTCACTGCTGGTTTGTTATTCCTTTTATTTTTTATTTTATTTTATCTCTTATCTTTTTGTTTTGTTTGTGCCCATTTGGTTTCTTTTTCCTGATTGTTTGTATGAATGTGATTTTTTGAGTTTATGGGTTAATTTGGTGATGCCCATTTGGTTTGATTTTTTTTTATTTTTTATTTTTTTATTTTTATGTTTTGTTCAAAATTTGAGTATGTTTGAGTGATTTCTTGATTCTATGAGGTGGGTCTGTTAGAATTGTTAAGAATTGTGAGAGAAATTTAGCTCTTTAAGTCACTAAGGCAACTATTTTGACTGTTAGCACTTAGCATGAGAGAGAAATTTAGCTCTTTAAGTCACTAAGGCAACTATTTTGACTGTTAGCACTTAGCATGACTGTTGGCACTTAGCATGTGGGTTAGAGCTCGGAATGCCTTATGGCCCTTATTTATAGCTTGGAGATTGTGAAATTGTGCAACCATGGAAGAAACAAGATAGATATTATATAATGGGCTTCAATTTGGGCGAGTAAGGGTAAACCATTCAATCTGTTAAGTCGCCTTATATTCGGGTAGCATAGCTTCTGGAAGGCCGACCAGTCGACCACTGCTACTTGATTGACTGTTTGAAAATTTGAATCAGTATTTAGCAGTGTTACGTAATTTCACTTTAGCCGGAGAGCTATTGCTTGAGTTCGTAGTATTCAAGCGTGAATTCTCTTGCATTCATGTTGGTTTCTGGGGTATGATTGAATCAAATGTGGGGTTGGAAGGATAATGATTCAAGTTGAAAATCAATTGAGCTGAATTTGGGGAAATTTTCCACAATTTGGTGATAAAGTTCTGGAAAATTTGTTTTTACAACTATTCCCATGGGGCCCTGAAGTTTACTGCCAGGAAAATCTCCAGTGGACCAAGGGGGGCTTGAACTAGTGGTCTTGAGCTTGTTTATAACCAAGTGAGTCACTCCACCCATAGCCAATTAGTTTTGCATTGAAACCTCACTTGGAATATATTCGCTCACTTGATGAAGACCCAATTACGAAAAGTTAACAGAATTCTCAGCAACTAAGAATCATTGGGGAAGGAGCAAAGGTATTGAAACTTAATGATACTGATACTCTTTGCTTGCCCTAGTTAGCTTACTCATGAGGATATCACTCGAACCTGAGTAAATACTAAGTCAATTACGGCATGAGAAGTGGAGGGCCTCTTTACTTCCAGACCTCTTATAAAATAAAATAAAATTGATAACTAATTCCAGCCTTATCGCGTGATCCAGCATAGGGTTTTGCTGGTATATCCTTGAATCCAGCACATATATACTTGTAGCCATATTTGTCTATTATAGCTGCTGACTTTTTCGACTTGCTTGTTTACTTCTTCTGGTTCCCATATATTCCCCTGTATAGTTTCTTGATTAACTAGTTTCTTTTTCGTTCAAGGTATCTGAAGTAAGGTTGGGGAAATACATGAAAAATAATATGTGCAAGTTGATTCTAAGAAGTCATGTGTTTTTCTGCTACTTAAAGGATTATTGTATAGCCTATACAGATACTGATACCACATTATGCTCTTTTTTGAAGTGCAGGTCTTGCAATTTATGATACAATGCAGTACATCCGTTCTCCGATCAACACCATTTGTTTGGGCCAGGCTGCATCAATGGGTTCTCTCCTTTTGGCAGCAGGTACCAAGGGTGAGAGAAGGGCACTGCCAAATGCAACAATTATGATCCATCAACCTTCTGGTGGGTACAGTGGGCAAGCGAAAGATATAACTATTCACACAAAACAAATTGTCCGTGTTTGGGATTCGCTGAATGCATTGTACTCGAAGCATACAGGGCAGCCCATTGAAGTCGTTCAAAAGAATATGGATAGAGATTATTTTATGACTCCAGAAGAAGCAAAGGAGTTTGGAATAATTGATGAGGTCATTGATCAGAGACCAATGGAGTTGGTGAGTGATGCTGTTGCTAGCGAAGTCAAAGACAAAGACAAAGGTTCAAACTAGGCTGCATTGGTGAGGTATGTATTTAACATATCACCACTTTTTTTGCTTTTGGGTGATTACAGTTACTTCTCTAACTTATTTCTGATAGATTTCTGCACTAGAACCAGATTAATTATAATAAATTGGGTGGTTGCTCCCTAGACACTAGTACTTAATAGCCTGCAGATGCTGGAAAATTTGATTTCTTTTGCCTCATATACCCAAACAACAACAAGTGCACCTTGTGTTATCCTGCTGCCGGCAGGTCTGGGGATCTTATGCATTTTTGTAACTCATACCTCTACACATGCTCATGGGTTCACTTTTCACAATGTTAAATAAGGTTTTTACCAACATAGTGGTGAGAACCACTGCTGCATGGAGAGTCATCTAATTTATGTGGATTTTTGCCCCTAGTCTCATCCCCAGCCTTTCTTCTGTTTGCGCACCACCATTGCCAATGGAGGTCAACATCTTGGCTGATCCTTTGTGAGATTCCAGTCTTTGTCGTAAATATTTCTCTCTCCCTATGACTGAAACCCTTCCTTTGAACAGTGACCAGCCTTTCTTCTGTTTGTGCACCAACATTGCCAATGGAGGTTAGCCTCTTGGCTGATCCTTTGCCAGATTCCAGTCTTAAATGTCTTAACTTTCTCTCTCCTTGTGACGAAGCACTTCCTTTGACACGTGAAATCAATGTTCTTTTTAATCTAGTGTTTTTATAATTCCTTGCGCCACTGACTCATACCACTCACCTCTATCACACTTTCCCCTCACCTTAACTGATCTTGTTCTCCTTAAACCACTGCAAGTGAATAGTGATAGACTTATCTTGAGAGGTAGGAGCCATATCTCATGGTGGCAAAACTTTTCAATCTCTTTAATTTTTTAGATAACATGGGTATAATTCACTGACCACCTCCCATTTTGTTCCCCAATTTGCGTACTATGTCCGTGAACAGAATCCCCTAGTGATCTGCAAACAGCCTAGATAGCGATTTACATTCCTGTATGCATACCAAAACATACCGGGTATTATGTGACATTGTGTGGCAGTCTTTGCACTTTTATGCACTCACTTCCCCACCCACCCACCCTTTTTCTAGACCAACGAAAATTTTACCAATGTTTTCAAGAAATGATTTCACCACCATTGCCCCAGTGTAATAATGTAAGAAGCCCCTCATTATGAATTTATGCGTAATTGGAGCTCTCCAAGTTATTGCTCCTCTATAGTTCCATGTTACGTTTCCACATGATTATCTCTGGCATGGTCTTCTACTTTCGTGTTACTGTGTAGACTCCCAGTTCATCTGAATGTAGTATTCTTCAATCATTAATGAGATATTTTCCCTTACCCAAAGAAAAAGTTCTATAAAAATATCTATGATCTGACAGACTGACAGTATCACAGTCTTTACGTGTAAATGTTGAGGGGGGGGGGGTAGAAAATTTAGGAGAACACGTATAATAAAACCTTTTGTCACTGATATTTTTCAGAAAATGTGGGAGGAGTTGTCCCCCGTTGTTTGTCCCCATATAGACCCACTTCTACTTATTTCGGAGCTGGATTCTAGGAGAATGATGGAGAAATATGGTTAGTGTTTGAAGTTGGGTTGACACTGATTACAGTTTATTACATTCTGATTTGTGGTGTGAATCCTGTCACCTTATCAATTTAAGGGTATAAGCATGATGCAGCAAGCATAGGCCAGTGCTTGGTGATTTTCGTATCAGATCTAGGATGTGTGGTATATGATGGGAGATTGTGACTGCTGACTGTGCAGAAAGAAGCTGTGAAGGTTGAGATTGGGTTGGGGACTTGGGGTAGAATGTTCTTTGATCCGTGATATTATAACCAATATCATATGATGTGGCTTTGTTTGGTTTCATTTTCAGTTTTTTTGCTACAGTGGTGAGGCCATGGTGGACACCTTGAGTAAAGATAGCCGAGAAGAGTGAAAATTTTGGTATTGTAGTTGATGACGTGTTGAAGGGGTTTAGGGGTTTGAAGTTGAGGGTTGAAGAGAGAGGAGATTATGGGGCCTGAATGGACAGAGAGTGGGTTGCACTATTTTATTTTATTTTGTAGATGAAAGAAACTATGCAGAGAATTAGAAAGAGTACAATCTAGGACAAGGGGTCCTCCAACACGATCTAGTCACAAATTAACCCAATTTCTCGAAATTCTGTGACGGTGATGCTCTTTAAAACCCTAGCTGCTATAGCCCACAGAAAAGCCAAGTACACTATTCAATCCCAAATGTAGTCTAGTTGATGACAGATTCCGAAAAAGTACAAGAATTCCATAACAACCAAAGACAGTTGACAATTGCCAAGAAAGCGCGATGCCAAAGCAACTGAGAAGCAATAGTGGTCGGGACTTGAAAGATATCTAATCATGCGTATGTTTAAAATCTTTTTATGCTTTTGGCAGTTTTTACCACTTGGTAAGTGTCCACACTCCACACTTAGAGAGCGTACAGAAGTCCTATAACTGCTGTCTTTTCCTTTTCTCTTTCAACGGTTCACAAAAGTGATCCCAGAAAAGGAGGGGCCAATCTGTGGATTTGTTGTTGTATGCATGTATTGCTTATCGTAATGCACATTACTGAAGTCGTAATGCGCATTACTGAAGTTTGTTGATATTGTGGATTGTTTGCCTGTTGAACTTTGTTTGATAGAGTTGCTATTGTATTGAAATCTTGAATATCCATTTGAATTGATGTCTATGGCTCTATGCTGGAGGTTTCAGTACAATTACTCCTGTTGCTAAGAAAATGGGTGTATTCTGCAAACAGCTGCTACCTGATGTAGCTCGTAATGCCCTTCTGTTGCATGCGTCTTCCATTGATTGTTGCAGTGATTTGTGCAGCTTGGCAGTGTCAATGAAAGATATATTTGGTTTCGTAAGTTAAATTGACTCCTAAATCAATAATGTTTTCCACCCTTGGATGTCAATATACGAAAAGACTCAAAAGCGTTTGGTGTTTTGAAGCATATTTATGTGCTAATTGACATTTTGTAGCATGTGTTATATGAGTCTAAAACTGCTGTGGGGAATGCTATTTGATGTTTGATCTGTTTTTCGCAATACTTTTGCCCGTTGAATACATGGTTGTTTTGATGGATCTGGGCTTTGTTTGATCAGTTTGGGTACCTGAGTAGATGATTCTCCTTGCTTATTTTTACAATGTTTCTCTCAGGCCTCAACAGAAGGCCGAGTAGAGGTGGAAAATTCTGCACACATGACAGAGGAACAATGGCTTACAATCACTGCCGTGGAGGTCGAAGTTTGTACCAGATTTCATTGGAATTTTGTTAAATTGAGATTATAGTGTTGATAAAGAGCTGGATATAGAGTAATCCTGGAACATGGTTTACAAGCTGCTTTGCTCGGCTGCTCTTGTGTTGGATTCAACAATTGAAGCTTTGTCTTCTCTTTTCTTTCCATCGCTTTGAATTTCTACTGTTTTCAGCAATTCCCTCTATTAACTCCCAATGGTTTTATGCTCTCAGAAATAGTCCCTTTAATAATCCTCTTAAAGTCCCAAGTATTTGGAGGACGGATAGATTTCTTTTGTCACAGTTTGGGGGACGCTATATATAAGATAACTTCATAGCTCCTTTAGTGATCAGTTCCTATCGCCAGATTTATCACTGTACACATTTGTGGTATTCTGATCTATGACGACCTTTTAGCAAAACCCCAAATATGGGTATGTGGTGAAATATTGTGGAAGTTTGAGACTTGTTATTTTCAAGTAAAAGGCTACAGCTTAATAAGCCTTCTGCTGTCTCTATCTTTCCTCCATGAAGAGCTTATTTCCTACTTGCATGGCCTCCGAGAGGATGCGTTCTTCGTCACAGGAGGAGGATCTTCTGGTCTGATCCAAAGATGTGGAAATTGAGTAGACGAACATAGGCGTCACGGAATCATTAGGAGATATTGTCTCAAGCTCTTCCAGATTGGATTGAATTTGGCCAAAAACTTGCACAGGATAACTGTCGTCTTCTGTTGCCGTGGCCCGTGAACAACTTAAAAATTTACTGGTCATCTCCCATGGTTCTGACTTTTGAGTACAATGCCGAGCTTGTCACAATATCTCACTCAACTGGGGGTACAGGATGAGTATATCCTATATTCCACTGTAGCTGCCATTTCATATTGTCCTTGGATTTCACCTGACAGGCTTAGAAATCCCATGTCTCTAAGATCACAGTCGTCGAGAGCCTTGGCAGAGCAATCTAATTAGGCCCTGTGAACTCGGAAACTGGGCATCATCGCCGAGGATCTAATTGCAGTCACTGAGACTGCAGGCTGAGGAAGAATGCTCCTGTAAGTTCCTTAAAAGAGCCCTTCTGATGTTAAATGTTACTCATACAGCATTTAGTTTCTTTACAGTGGGACGTGTGGAGCTATTTGATATCTTCCTTTGAATCCATACACAAACATGATCGGCGACAAAGAATTTGTATCAGACTTGTGTGCCAAATATTCAAGTTTCTTTCACCATTTCATTTTTAGTACAAGATTTTCACCCACATTTACATATATAGTGTACATATACAACAGGAGTGTAATCCTTGAAATCAGGATAGGCAAGATTCATAACATTTTTCACAACTAGACTCAACGAAAAAGAATGTCTCCCTGTTAATAATTGATGTCTTTCACTGTATATCTACATGAGTATAATCAGAAGGCCAAAAAAGAAGAACGAGCTGTCAACAGAAAGAATTGAATGTAGCGGCAGGCGCAGCGCAGGCACCGGGTGACAGCTTTCAAGAAAGACCAGTTTTGGCAATCTTGTGATCCCTTTGAAGGAACCCCTCCAACACCACCTTCTTCTTGTACAACTCCGAGTCCAAACCTAACCGCGAATCCTCATTTGAAGATGCAACTCTAAACTTCCTCGCTGGCCGCAGGAATGGCACGCAGTATAACCAAGCAGACATGCATAGAATAGCGTATAATCGTCCCCAAATCGACATTATTATTAGCGTTACGGCCATGATTGATACCCCGATCAATGAGTCCCGTGTTACTTTGGGAGCCAAATGACACGGTTTAGCCTTAGGGGCAGGGGCTACCTTGGACTCGCCGTTTTGCTCATGACACATGGCATCATCTAATTTGTCCTCACGACTCATGTTGTCAAGGTAAAGGCTTTCTTTGATGAGCCCTTTAGCCTGAAATTCAAACAGATTTAATTTGTCATCATCAATAGTTATAACTAATCTTGAGATCAATTAATGAAATTTTAACAGAGAAGTATCAGAGGTATGGAAAATACTATTTCCATATCTCTAATAAGAATAACTACAATGTAACCTGCTGCTTTTGGTATTGGGTCTTTGATGAGACATGATCATGTTGTAACTTCAGCTGTTGAACCTTAGATGCTTCAAGCAAAATGTCTTGGGTGGCTTTGATAAGTGCTGCTTTTGTATCCAAACTAACATTTCTCTTCCTAAAGCTGATGATCTTAACCTTTGCCAAGCATAATCTAAACAACTTTCTCTGGCCACCGGATTTCCGAGGCTTCTTATCAGAGGGTGGTTTCGGGGGGAACCCGAAACAGCAGCAGAGCCAATCGGATTTGGGTCTACTTTGATGAGTCTTCTTCTGGCTAGAGGCCATGACAGAGAGAGAAGAAATGGGGAGGGGTTAGCTTAGCCCACATGAACAGAAGGCATAAGGTGGTAGGAAAAGAATAATTTTGAAGGAGTTGGATTTGGTTAGACTTTGACATAGCATGGAGAGGACTAAGTTTTGCTGCCAAACCACATTTTCTTATACTAATATATACAGTAATAGTACTACTGTTAAACCAATTTTTTTAATTGCATACAGATTCATATGAGTTCATTTTTATATAATAGTTCCCTTTGGGTTGATTGTTCAAAGCCATTGTTGCTAATGACGCTTGATACTGACATCATCTTTGCTTGATTTTGGTTGGAGATTATTGCTCATTATCTTATGCCAGTAATCAAGGATATCTTGAACTAATAATCAAAACTGAGGTGCTATTTTAGGTCGGGCGTCTGGTCAGTTCAAATCCCGCTCCCTCTCCTACATGTATATGTATATTGTAATGATATTTGTGCATCGGCCGAACCAAAAAAATAATAATCATATGCCAGTCATTGATATGGTGTCGACTAAATGTTTCTTAATTGGTTGTTGAATGGTTTTGATTTGTCAGGCCATGGACCCTCACAGCAGGGTAGATGACTTAAGACAATGGTGGGGTAGCAATTACAGCATTTAGGCATTAGCCACTGTGGCAATTTCCAAGTTTGCATTTTTGGTCAAAATGTTTTGCACCTTCCACACGTTTCAGTGTTTGCACGTTTTCTAAGTATTAATCAAATGGGTTTTGCATCCTTTTTAAACGTTAATTAATTAGGCATTGCTATCATCATACATATATGCTATATTGCTATGCACATAACCATATATGGATCTCCATTATCTGTAAACTTCGCGTCTAGTGGAGAATTGTATTTCAATTTTATTTATTTATTTATTTATTTATTTATTATTTATTATTTATTTATTTATTTTTGCCTTTTTTGTTTGTTTTTGGTTGGTGATCCATTTGGAGTCTACTAGTGTTGTTGGCTCTTTGTGGGGTGTAGTTCTGTTGGGGGAAAGTTTGGTTGGCTTATTTGTGAATTGTGATTATTGCACAACTTCTTGGGGGTAGTAGGCTATGAAGAATGGCCTAAGAGGGTTCATGGTACTTGTATGATAGAACAACATAAGATAAATGGAAAGTTGCCTAAATATTACTATAATATCTAAGATTGATCAAAGAAGAGAGATCCTTTTGCCAAGTGTTTAAATTTATGTGGCGTATGAATTTGAAGATCTTAAAGTTCATTAAATGCAATTTAGTTCAATTAGGTTGAAAACATGTCAATGAAAAAGTTTTTCTTTAGGAGAAAATAAGAATTGCATTAATAATAGGCCATACGACATTTACAAACGATACCAAATTCAACAATAAATGGATCTAAAATATCAGAAAACATTCTAATAGAAAGACTATCAAACACTTGAAATTTGACATTGCTGAACGGCTTTCTTTTTATCGCTGTTTTCAATATCACAGCCTATTTGCGGAAGACCCTGCCATAGTCTTGATGAATGTACAACTCTGACATTATAGATTGTCTCTTGAATAATAAGATCCGCAGTATACCCGTACGAACGAACCGAAGTCGCTGATTATCAACTTCACCTTCTACCTTCAATTCCGAACCATTAAGATAAAGACTAAGATGTCCTGTATCCAAGAAGAAAAACCTCTAAGCAGAGGACAGCTCACCAAACTCCATAAACCATAAACTACCAAAGCTCCCTCCAAAGATGAAGAGATAATCCTCACAAAAAGGAGTCAAAATAAATCTCACAAAAGAAGTCAAAATTTGTACCCCGTCGAACTCCATAAATTTTGAACGTCAATGGAGAAGTTAGTTCCACAAACAACGAGTACTTCGTATTATTTAATTCTATAAAAATAATTTAGAACGTATCTTAAATTACGTGATAAATTCATTACAGAAATATTTTCAACTTTAATTGACCTCAAAATTAAATTTGTACGATCATTTGTCTCTTACGTTACAAAGGAAAGAAAAAACTTCTAAATTAGAGATAAAAAAAAAAAAACTAAATTAGACCACTACTCGGAAGATGAATAATACCAACACCTCTGTATTTTAAAATCCACTTACAACGACTACCAGCTTGAGCTACATTCAAAATCAGACGAATCCTTTATTTATCCCCTTATATGCGCCTCTTTTAAGATTGACCTACATGACCTTATACATATGCCTGACAATCCCACCCACATCCATGGTCCACGGATACCCGCTCCATCCGATCCAGATAAATGGGTGTAAATCCGGTTAAATGGATTTTTTAGCGGGTGGTGGGTGGATCGAGTGATGGGTCGGGTGGTATTCGGGTGAGAATTTTTCACCAGCGAACCCGACCCGCCCACCCACCACCCATTTAACGTCACGCCCGACGACCACCTTCACCAACGCCTCACTCACTCTCACCGTCGCCTCACTCTCCCTCTCACTCTCACCCATTCTTGGTTGAGAACGCGAGCCAATAGCACTTGCCACAACCGGAGGAGTAGGCTTCAAGGGAGGAGGAGCCGCTGCCACGACCGTCATCCACCACCGCCCGATCGTTGCACCACCGTCATCCACCACCAGAAGGTTAGGGTTTTATTTTTTGTGGTTAATAAAATGTAATTAAATTGAAAGAAATTATGTAATTAAATTGAGACAAATTCTGTAATTAAATAACAATTGCGAATTATTATAATTGAAATTGTAGTTTTATTGATTTCATTTTATGGTTGCACTTTGTTATCAAAAATTCAAAAATTAGGGTTTCAAAAATTATGCTAATATGCTAAAAAAAGTTGATTAGGTGAGTGATTTTGTTTCATTGTTGCAATTTGTTTTTCACAATTTTATAATTTTAGGGATTCATATTGTTGTAATTTGATTTCTAATTTGCTTGTTTTCACAATTTCATAAGTTGAGGATGGTGGAGTTACACTTTTTAGTTGATGATTCCACAAGCAAAATGTCACGCTTAACACTATAATAATGTATTTCCATTATAATGTATTTCCTTGAAATGGTTGTTATGGTGTATGTAGAATATGGAGAATGTCAACTTCCTTTTGATATGTCATTGGGGAGGAGAGCTTGTGGAGGACCCTGGAGGGGCACATTACGAAGGTGGACATAAGCTTGTCGTTGCTATTAGTCGCACTTCAATACTTGGTGATGTTGTAAAGAAGATATATCGAGCAACAGATTATAATCCACAATTTCTTCGTTTGAAAATGAAAATGAAATATCCAATGCCTGAATCACCTATAGTATTGTCGCTTGATGACGATGATGATTTACTTGCCATGTGGGCAATAATAACACAGATATCATCGTCGTGTATCGAGATTTATCTTGATGAAATTCCAATAGAGACATCGATGGAAAGTTGTTCGCATACACACCAAACAACGACCTCACATGTTCCAGCATACCCGTACATTCCAACCATGGATCTTATGCCGTCATATGTTCCAGCCTCCCTGTACATTCCAATAATGGATCCTATGCCATCATATGCACAAGAAACACAAACTAGTGTTCAATTAGGAGGCTCATATATGAGGATGCTCAACGATGATAGTTTTGCATTTGGTGACATGGATCCAATGAGCCATCATCATCACAATGAGTCTCAGTCCCCTAGTGCTGGTTCAATCTCTCCTAATATTGCTTATGATGTTGTTGGACTGTATTATACCTGTAGTGAACTTTCATAATCTTCATATTCAAATACCGTTGGACCATTGGGGTGACGATGAAGATATTGATGAAGACATAAATGTTGAAGCAGAGGATGATGATGATCTTGTGAGCCCCACATCACCAACTCCATATTTCACACAAATAGATGGCATTCTAAAAGAAGTGTGTGATTCTTGGAAAACTTGGTCTAGCAACAACTCTTTTACACTCGAGGGTGAGTTTTGCATAGGCCATCAGTTTGACAACAAGCAACAGTCATCCCAAAACATCTGAAAGACATGTTTTGTTTTGTGTTTTTCTCCCTCTTCTGGCTTTTACTCGGTTTCCATGGACATTTGCTTGACTTTTACTTGTGGGTTTTGGAAAGAAAACTCTTTTTAATTTTTTTCAAACAACTAAAAAAAATGAAACTCGCAGACGCGGAGTTTCTTTTCTTTTGGTAAAGAAGTCTTTTAATTCCCTCTATGTGCCCTTTTCTTCTTTTTCCATTCATTCATATTTTCCTTTTCTTCTTTTCTTCGTTTTCTAAGTACTAATCAACTCGCAGACTCATGAGATTCTTGAATCTGGTTGGGGTATTTCCACTAAACACTACAAAAGATTTATGAAAATTGATACTTTGTCCAGATTCCCTGCAAAACCAATCCATAGTCTTCTTCGAGTATTTACACATTACAGGCATGACTTTAAAAAATAATGAGTTATCTGCAAAAAGAAGGTGATTGATTCTTGGTGCTTCTCTTGCAATCTTTTTCCCCATTACTCTTCCTTCGTCTTGTTCATTTTGAAGATGCGCAGACAATTATTCCACACACAAAATAAATAAGTATCGTGATAATGGATCTCCTTGTCTGAACACGCATTGAGGTTTGATGTCTTCTGTCGATTCTCCATTTATGAAAATTGAATAGGACACTATAGTTATGCATTGCAAGATAATATGAATCCATCTCTCCGAAAATCCAAAATTCCAAGAGTGCCCTCAACAAACCTCCAAGACACCCTGTCATACACCTTTCGTGTTAAATAGAAATCATTACCTCTTGTTTTGCGATGTATGTACGTGAGCAATTTATTTCCAATGAGGCACCCATCTCCTAGTTCCCTGCACTAAACAAAAGTGTTTTGAGAAGGCCCAATAATCTCTTTAAGGATAGGTTTCAGCCGGTTGACAATGCATTTTGCTATGCATTTATAAGTCATATTTCAAAGACCTATGAGCCAAAATTGATTGACCTCTGTCTTAGCCACCTTTGGGATTAAAGCAATGTGAGTTATATTCCATTCCTTAAGCATGTAACCATTGGTGAAAAATTAGTGTACCGCTCCCGTGACTTTCTCCCCATAGTTTTCCAAGTTTTTATGAAGAACTCAACTGTCATTTCATTAGACGCTAGTGTCTTTACTAAATGAGCCTCAGAATTTCTCTCAATACTTTCTCTCTAAATTCCCTATTATCAATTACATTGTATCAATTATATCTAACAACAATATCTCATTTGTTTTATTTATTTTTTCTTTTTACAGTTTATGAGCTCCAACATGGAACGAATTCCAGTTCTATCTGCTCTTTTTGAGCAAGAGTGCTCAGCTAGAATTTTTCATCTGTTTACAATAAATTGTCCGATTTGGTACAAGATATTTATAGAGCTCAATTGACCCAAAATCCTCCGCATAATCCTCCCACTAGAGTTGTCAATGTTTGACACAACACGACAACACGAACACGACTCAATATTTGTGGGATAACGAACACGACACGAACGAAGGCACGAATACACCAATTTGTTTCAAAATTTAATTATCGTCAATTTCCTATTAAACTATTTGTGTATTTTGAGATCTACACGAAACCAAAAATGACATAACCCAACACAACCCAACACGACTTATTTGACAGCTCTACCTCCCACTAATAAACAAATAATGTTTTTCCTTGTTAACTTATTTGGTCATGCTTTTGATCTATTTGCATATCAAAATTTAACTAATTTTGGTCTTGGAAGTTGCCAATTTGATTGAAAACCGTTTTGATGGGACATGGTGACACTACATTGCTGAAAGTATATAAATTTGTTTTTGCATAGTAGGATAGGAGCTGCTCAGCTCAATTCTTCAAGTTCCTCCGTCACAATCGCATCCACCTTCACGCTTTGGTAAGTTTTATTTTATGTTTAAATAATATAACTTTTTCTGTGTGCTTGCCTTATTTCATGTATTCTTTTAATGTACTTTTATTATATTGTGTTTCAGTCAAATTTGGTAGTTGGGGATCGATTCAGGCTGCTGGATGAGTTTGAGCTTATTCAGCCCGGAATTATTTTCGTCGTTCATAGGGCGACAATGAGACTCGGATTATTATGTTAGTCTGTATTTTTGTCTAGTAGTTGACTTCTTTTGTTGAGTTGACTTCATTTCAAAAACAATTACATACTAGTGTAATTGAAAAAGTTATTTTGTAAAGATGTGTATGTTTAAACAATCTTGTCTTAGCATTTCCGAAATCAGGAATTTAGTTATTTTGTTGAGTATATTTCATTTCAAAAAGAATTACATATTAGTGTAATAGAAAAGTTATTTTGTAAAGATATGTATGTTTGAACGATCTTGTCTTAGCATATCCAAAATCAGGAATTTATTTTTAACCTCCACCACCTATGAAGAGAGCAAAACAACTGATTACTGCATGAAATTAAATGAGAAGTTGTTATGCCGTTGGAAATGGCATATAATTCAACATTCAACAGATTCAGCTTTGAAATATTATTTGGTACTCCCACTCTTTCGCCGCGCAGGCCTTGAAACAAGAACATGATCTTGAGTTGTATTATTGTTTCATGAAAACTATATTAACACAATAACATTATCATTTCAATACCATTAGATTTTTTGTTACATGCATTTCCCACCATCCAACTAGCTTTTAAAAAGCCATGCATTGTATTGTACCAAGTTTTATACCGATTCTCAGCGTGTCAGTAGTCTAATGTTGCCCTCTGATAAATGTGGATAAGCAGAAAAGTTTGGTTGTGCCATGGTGGTGAATTTACCCGCCATGGATTCTAAGAAAGAGAAAGAGGAGCAGCGTGGAAGAGAGAGAACTGGCCATAGAAAATAGGAAGAAAATGAAAACCTCTAAAACTCGACACTAAGGCCCAAGCCAATCAAGTTAAGAGTCGTTAAAGTGGTTGACGACTTATTCCGCAAAAGCCTTAGGCTCTTTTTATGTAGGTAAAATTTTCATTTAAGCATTCGAATATTTCTTTTATCAATATAAGTTTTGACCTTTTGCAAAAATATAATCATTTATACACTATATACTTGTGTTATACACAATATTTTAATTGAATAAGGTAAACGGATACCATTTAAATATATGATGTTACACTAGAAATATCCATAGCATGATGATCAAATAGAAATATCCATAACATAAATAGCAACAAATGTATATGCAAAGGAAAATACATAGAATATAGGATCATACTATCCATCTCTAAAATAAAAAAAAGGTTATTCGTTTCAAATTTTATCTTGAAGTTAAAAGATTGAACATAAGAAAAACTTATCATATAAGATAATTATCATTTTTGTGCTCTAAAAAATATTTTTTTATTTTTTTTTTTTTTTTGGGTTTTGAAGGATGGATATTGACGGGTAAAAGGTAGGTCATGATAATTTGACAAGTGCAACTGTAATATTTATAAATAAAGATGAGTATGGATGCTCAGTTAACAAAAACATATTGGCTTAAGGATCTTTTGGTAGATGAAATATAGATAATCAAACAAGCTAGGTGCTAATTTGGTGGACCAATGCCATGCATGGGGCATCATAAGAATTTTCTGGAGAATATAAAGTTTCAACAATCAACAACAATTTAGAGAATCTAATAAGTTGGCATTGTGATAAATGATGTAGTTAAATCTTTAACTTGTACACATAAACTTATATGAGGTAGCCTCATGCGCGCCTCATGAGAGAATTTTGATGCTTCTTCTCAATAATCTCGTAAAACAACTTAATTATTAGTTAACTTTCTTGTTTTTCCTACTTTAAATAAAAATGTTATTTTTCTAATAATCTCGTAAAACAACTTAATTATTAGTTAACTTTCTTGTTTTTCCTACTTTAAATAAAAATGTTATTTTCCTAATAATCTCGTAAAACAACTTAATTATTAGTTAACTTTCTTGTTTTTCCTACTTTAAATAAAAATGTTATTTTCCAAATTTAATGTCTTGATCAACTTGATGTCATCCTTTTATAATCTCACATCATGGCTTAATTTTTGTAAGCAATGAATGTTAACATAGGGTAATCCTCCTCTGAAGGGTTACATTATTGCTTAATGCTCATTGATACAATACCTTTATTCCATATGCACGTAAGAGCCAACATGCTTTTTCATTGGAAAATAAATTAATGGCCTGTTTGGATATGACTATTTGATTTCAAATCTCCCATTTGGCCCAAATCAGGTGTTTGGCTACCCAAAATATTTCACATTTGTATTTAGGCCAAATTTTGGGTAATTTGGATAAGCCTTTGAACCTTATATTTCAAATATACAGCAAAAAACTATCAAATTGAAATTCAACCTACCTCAGAAACCCACTTCTTCTCTTTCTCTCTCCTCAACCACGTCTCTCTCCTCAACCACGTCTCTTTCCTCTTTCTCTCTCCTCAAACCAGTGAACTCCTCTCTCTCTCCTCTTTCTCTCTCCTCAAACCAGTGAACTCCTCTCTCTCTCTCCTCAAACTAGTGAAGTCCTCTCTCTCTCCACCACTCTTTCCCTCCCCTCTCTCTCTCCTCCCCTTCGAACACAAAGAATCTCACCGATCGAATGCAAAATCGATGGCTTCTTCAAAGTTCAAAATCGATGACATTGATTTACCAATTGTTTGCATTTTCGCTTGAGTGTCTAATCGAGCGCTAACAGCATCAAGGCGAGATGAAAGGCGAAGGTAATTCATTTGTTCAGTGCGTTTACGAATGGCGTTTTCGGCGTAGATCCGTGCGCCATCCATGTTTCCTTTTTCGATCGCTTTTTTGACCTTGAGTTTTTCGGATTTCTCCTCTTTTTCGCACTTTCGAGCTTGGCGTTGTAGAGATTTTGATGTGAATTTTAGCTTCATGATTTGGTTCATCAGCTTCTCTGTGTTCCCCATTGCAGAAACTCGATTGAGGAGAAGGGAAAATTAGGGTTAGGGTTTAGAGTTTAGAGTTTGAGTCGTTGGAGGATTCTCAGATTAGGAATTGATTGAGCATATTGAGTTTGGGGATATGGATAAGATTAGGGTTAGGGTTTGAGGGATAGGGGGCAATGGATAGAAACCATAATTTTTTTTTTTTTTTTTTTTTTTTTTTTTTTTTTGTGTAGAAATCTGAAGCTTGAGTTAAAGAAAAAGTGTACGATGATTATTTTTTTATTATTATTTTTTTAATCTTGATTAGAATTTGATATTTTATAATGTTTACATTGGTTCATATGCAAATTAAGAATCTGAAATTGTATAGCTAACTAAACAATGGTTGGATTTCAAATTTGACAATTGAAATTCCTTATTTTGCCAAACAAGAAATTTAGATTTCAAATAATGAATTGAAATTCTTTGTTTTCCCAAACAATGAAATTGAATTTAAATTGCAAAATTTCAAATTATAAAATTAAATTCATGGTATTCAAATCAAATATTGATATCCAAACGCACTTTAAACCAAAATGTTGAAATTGGTTTTTGCTTTTGATCTTTAAAATGTTTCTTTTTTTGGTCACCTGATCTTTAAAAATGTTGATATTCTTATTGGTATGTGTAAATTTGACGCTAAAATCGGATCCTGGATAGTATTTTATTGGGGGAGGCTTTCAAACCATTCGGGTTCGGGCGTGGATAAACAAACAATCTGAACACCCAGCACACATTTGCAAAGTGAGGCCCTATTCAATTGTACGAGTATTACCCTTAAACCCTCATCAACACAAAAACCCTCTCTCACTCTCTCACTACCAGCCGGCGACCACCGCCTTCCACCACCGGAAACCACCACCACCACCACCACCTTCCACCACCGCTCGTTACATGTTCTCCGGCGCCCAAGGTTAGGAGATTAATACAAATTTTGAATTAAAAATAAAGGTTTTTCATTTAATTTGAGATAAACATATAGTGTGATTACTAGAACATTGTATATGTATATGTAGATATAAGATAGCTGAGTTTATTTGAATCATTTTAGATGTCATAATGTTTTTGTATAGTGGGATGGTATAAAATTCTTACCATTTTCCAAAAAAATGTTTTTGTATAGTGGGTTGAATTGTTTAACATTGAATTTGTAGTTAATTTTTTTTGGGTTGAATTGAATTGATTGAATGTTGATTATTTATGTATTTTTGTTGTTTCATTGCTGATTTGAAGTGGTTGTTGCTACTTGCTAGTACCCAGAAATTGGATTTGATTGAGAGCTTTTCTGGCTATGGCTACACACTCTAAACACGCAAGGGCTTGTGGTAGACTTGTAAAGGAGTTTCTCAATAATAGGAAGCTCAAAGCAACTACCAAAACTCCCATTTCTTGTTATTCCACTTCTTCATCTTCGTCGTCCGCAACAGAAGTCCTGAAAAAGATCCCAAACTCTTCAAAGAAGGTAACTTGCTACTAAATATGTGTAGTGTGCTTTCTTTGTTTTATGATTATATGCCAAATGTATAAACTACTGTAGTTAAAGTTTGCATTTTTGGGTGATATGTATTAAGAGGCCGATTGTGTAAAATGGTTAAAGTTTGCATTTTTTGGGTGGTTTGCTTAACAGGTTGTTGTGAGTTTTTGATTAATAGAATGGGAACTGGTGTTGCAAATTTGGGTCCTTTTTTGTATGACTGAAGGTGAAAAAGGAAATGAACTTGTCAGAAGAATTGTGGCTTAACTAATTATTAGTTTAAGATCTTGCCCTGTACCCTTGTGGCTTGCATTTTTTACTTACCCCAGATAATTTTTAATGCTCCCATAACATTGTTGGTGACCGTCTAGAATTGGCTGTGTTGATGAGTGACTGTCAGAGGATTAATGTCAATTTTTCTATTTCAATGGGCTGTCATGAAATAGATGTCAACAATCCAAATGGTCTGATTTTTGATAGAGTTTTTAAGAGAGATGCCATGGTACCAAGAACTGATTTTTTTAACCGTATTGGGAAAAAAAAATGAATGATTTTTTTTATTATATAGCTTCCACTCTCATTGAAAATTTTCAAACTTCCATAGTTTTCTACATTTTCCTTACATACTTCTCCTCATTAATACCAAGACCAAAGACGCTCTTAGGAAAGGTGATATTTCCTTGGGTACGGTGTAGGTGTATTCATTTTGGAATTAGAATGCTTAAGCTTCTTGTTTGGTGCTTTTTGTATATATAAGAAAAACTGACAAGTACGGAAAATTAAATTAAGGTGCTGATGTTTCCGAATACAAATGCTCTCACTTGTTTCGTCAAGAGTACCTACTGTGCTGCACCTCAAAAAAAAAAGGTACTTACTGTGCTATTGTCTATTTTATCGATGTATAGGGAAGATTACTTACTGGAGCAACAATAGGCTTAATCATAGCTGGAGGCGCTTATGTTAGCACAGTGGACGAAGCGACGTTCTGGTAGTTCTTTGATTTTTTAAGTGAAAATTTTAGCTACTTTGCTCATCTATTTGTGATATCTTGAAGCGGCTCATATTAGTAGTACATTAGGCAACTCATGTATGAATAAATGACTGAATGATACCTTTCCCTATGTTTCTACTGGGCACTGCCACTTTCTCAATGTAGTGCATTTGGCTAGAGAGGAATGTTAAGGGATTGTTGTCATCAGAATTGCAATCGGTTCGTGGTACTTTTTTAGCCTTTTCATGTACTAAGGTGGCTGGGCCTTTTAGGAGTTATTTTATTAAAAAGGTGTAGTGTAATTTGACAAACTTGTAATCAGCTTCCTACTGGAGGATGTCTTTTCCTCTCCTACTATATGCTTTTGTTTAGACCTGTTAAAAGTTGACCTGGCCTGTCATCCTAAGGGCTACAATTTTTCTGGCCCGAACTCGGAAAATACACTCAAATGGATTTGACCCAAAGATCAAACCAAAATGACCCGACCCGGAACACGCTGGCTCGACCCTTTTGACAGCTCTACAGCTGGGTTTCTCCACATCAGCATAGCTGTTAGTGAACCTTTTCTGGGACTGTTTTTCTTATGTCTGGCCAGTTTGGTTAACCTCTGTGAGTAGCAAAGAGACATAGTTCATGTGGATTTAGGATGAAGAGACCCTATCTCAGTACAAGCTTTGCTTGCACCAGATTTCATGTTATCAATATTGCTCTCTCTCTCATTGTTTATTGTGTTCTGTCTGAAAAAGGTGACATTGTTCTTTATTATTGAGAATAGCTGTATGTGATGAAAAGTAGCTTTGATGTAACAAGCCACTGGGGTGCAATGGGTTTGACACACTAACACCTTGATTAAGTGGAGAACTTGGAGAGTTGTAGGTCTGGGATATCATTTTGACCTGTTATTTCTATTTTGCTAATAGAAATTCTTGCTTTCAGCACCTTTTGCTTGCCAATTATGACAGGCTATTTCCCCATGTCTTGTTTTCTTGATATAAGACCATGTTTATTCAAAGCTTTGAGCTGTGCAAAGAGATGAATGGAGGAAAACATAGTGCCCTGTTGATAAGCAATTGATAACTTTCTCAGCCCTGTTGCGATTCACTAACACTAAGATTTGAAGTGCAACAAGCCAACAACACTGTGCATAAGCAAGCAGTGAAATCCAAATAAAACGCCTCAGCATATATTCGTTGCCTGAAACTCATGCATTACTTTGTAAGACCAAACAGAAAAAAACATTCCTACATAGCTACTTGTTCTCCTTATCCTGTTTCTACACAAAATATAGGCTCTCTCAAGGGTACGATAAGAAATTGAAGAGTAGCATACAAAAGTGTTTATTCTGCATACATACTCGTGTTGATGAAATCCAAAACATTGCTGTGAATGTGGTGATCATGAGAGAAATACAGCTGATGACACCCAGTATATTGACACATCTGTGATGATGATGAGCCACCAAATACCAAGTTCAAGAGCAACTGAATTTGTAGCAAGGAGGTCATACTTATGACTTGGCAAACTTGCCGGGGAATGACCTTGGAGAAATGGAATTTTAAAGTTATTGCTATTGTGGATGAGTCCTCCTTTTGAAGCAACTGCCAAGTTGGACTTCGAAAAATGTGCCTTCTGTGGTGCTGGATGTATCTAGTTGTAGTTCATAAGCGCCTTTCCTCTAACATGATTAATTGAGGGGCATATGATCTAGCACTTGCACTTTCCATAGGGCAGATGCTGTATTGAAATCTCTCTATTGGGTTTTAATATTTTGTTACAACTTGAATTTTCACTTCATGGTTCGATATTTACTTTGAAGCGCAAAAGTGGTAGCTTTATTTATAGAATTACTTGTGCCCGCGTGCGAAACGAATTCAGGAATGGGTTTATGGGACCTCTTTAACTGGGATGGCAGGGAGTAAAAGATACCTCTTTCTAGGTTGATATTGAACTAGAATCTTGTAGCTTTTAAACCAGTGTAAGATTACAAATGCTTTTATAAATTACAAAACTACAATATTGTGGTTTAACTTTTGCTCCTAAATTAACTTCTCTATTCCTTTTTGAGTAAATCAGTTACTTTCAATTTATCTGTCGTCGTTGTAAGAGTCAAGTATTTTTCCCACTGCAGTGGCTGGCTATTCTCAGCAACAAAACTTGTGAACCCATTTTTCGCCCTGTTGGATGCAGAGGTCGCTCACCGATTGGCTGTTTCAGCAGCAGCTCGTGGGTGGGTTCCAATAGAGAAAAGACCAGATCCACCAATATTAGGACTGGAAGTATGGGGAAGAAAATTCTCCAATCCAATTGGTCTTGCTGCGGGTTTTGATAAAAATGCTGAGGCTGTTGAAGGCCTACTTGGTTTAGGTTTTGGTTTTGTAGAAGTTGGCTCTGTCACCCCTGCTCCACAAGATGGTAATCCAAAGCCGCGCATTTTCAGATTGCCGGATGAAGGGTAAGCATGTATGTTGAAATCTTTCTGTCCAGTATTTCAGGCTCGTTGAGTTCAGGTTTCTAGTAAATACATTTGATAGTAAATTTATAACAGGGTAGAAAATATGCCTTGTAGTTCAAAACGTTTTCTCTCTAATATGTGGACTTCAATGTAATCAACAGTGCAATCATCAATCGTTGTGGATTTAATAGCGAGGGTATTGTAGCTGTTGCCAAACGATTAGGTGCACAACATGGCAAGAGGAAGTTGGATGAATCTTCTACAACTTCTTCAACCGCCAACGATGATGGTAAACCTGGAGGGAAGGCTGGCTCCGGAATTCTTGGGGTGAACCTTGGCAAGAATAAGACCAGTGAAGATGCTGCTGCAGATTATGTACGAGGAGTACACACCCTATCCCAGTATGCAGATTACCTGGTAGATTTTTTCATCTTTCTTGAATCAATTTTTATTTTATTTTGTTGTTTTGTTTATTCATGATCCATGACATGTACCCCCGAGACACTACTGCTTTGGAGTATTTTTGATAAGTTCAAAATCTGATGGCTATGGAGCAAATGATTGTTCTTACCTCTCAATGCCGAGGTTTATTTTATCGTGTGCGACCAAATTGCAACAAGAAAGAGGATTGGTTGGATGACACAACTGTTTTGAGCGTCTTTAGCTTGTGTGTGCTCCATTTGTTGCACAAAGGTTCTTCTTCCCATTTCCAGTATAGCAGGTCTAGTTTCTATATTCCCAACAAGTGCTTGCATATTAAACTTAACTAAAAAGAAAAGTTTATCTATCTCATCTGGATCATGCTTTTGAGCTGTATCTAACCCTTCAGCTTATGGAGTGTAGTATGGGTTGGTTCTAGTCCTCGTGAAGTTCATAGTTACTGCAAAATGTGTTTTTGTTCAAGTTTTGGCTTAGTCACTGTTTGTAGCAGACAGTCTGGTAGTCGTTTGGGTTAAGGCTTTGGTTTGTTTAGTTTACTTTCTGGTGTTAGCTTGAGTGACGCATGCAATCAACTTAGAGTTGGTGCAACAATGAACATCATTGTTGGTCCCAAGGCTAATAACTTGGAAGAAGTTGTTTATCATATTGCACTTTTAAATAATGATGACTTTTCAAAATACCGAATGATTTCGTCATGTATTTAACTTGTCTTTTGCAAACTCTTCTCATGCTTAGTTGCATTTGGCTGTCTTATGAGTTCGTAATTTTTGAACACATTATCCTGGTGCTTTAATGTATTTGGCTCGTTTATCAAAAACTTGAGTACTTTAATGGCCCGGTTTACCCCTCACACCCTTCTTTATTAATGAGTAAGGACTCAGTAGTCTGTACCCTTTTGATTGTATTCTCCTTTGAGCAATAGATTGTAACTGTGGGTTCACTTCAATTTTCAGCCCTAGCTCAATTTGTTGTATTTGATTGCATTTTGATCTATGGGTGTAGCTGATGTGATTGATACACAATATTTCTCCTTGCCATTGTGTTTCCTTGATTGTCATGCATGCTGATGTCTTTATTATGTTTCCAGAACTCTAATGGCCTCTTGAGTTCTTGTTTCAGGTCATTAATGTATCATCACCAAATACACCTGGATTGCGTCAGCTTCAGGGGAGAAAACAGCTTAAGGATCTTGTGAAGCAGGTTCTGTCTTCTGGACTGAACCTTTGTTGCTATTCACTTCTTTTAGCCTACTCAAATGTCATGTCTGTTAATTTGATAGGTTCAATCAGCCCGTGATGAAATGCAATGGGGAGAAGACGGCCCTCCTCCACTGCTTGTGAAAATTGCCCCAGACTTGTCCAAGCAGGATCTTGAAGACATTGCAGCGGTACTTTTGTGCTTGTCTGCTAATGTGCATTTTTTTTGGCGTCTGATATATTGTTTCTGAGATTTTCTTTGCCTATCTTTTGTCCAGGTTGCTATTGCTCTCCATGTAGATGGACTGGTAAGCATCCTCATGCTATCTTATGTTGGCATTTCTATTATTTTAAAGTCCTGTGGTTTCACCTTAGCCTATTTTCTAAATCTGAATGAGTTGTTATTTTCAGACCCCACCAGAGGCAGGATTCCCCTAGGTTGTTAATCTTGTTGTTGCTGGATGTAATTTGTTATTTGTGTGGCTTTGATTGAAGCAACAAGCAAATTGAAATTAGGAATCCTTACTCCAGGTGGATAAGATTATTTTTTTTGGTATGCAGGCAAACTTGGTTATATGTCTGATTGATTTCACGATTATGCTTTTTCATGTGATTGGGTTACTTAGAGCCTTAGAGGTTCTCTTCCATATACCTTTCAAACTAAAGGGGTGGATAGGGTACTCATAAGAATATAAGATTGTTAACTGATATACTCATTTGTCGGAAACATGGTTATGGAAATGTATCTACACGTAGCACATAGTGGCTTTGGTTTTTGAATGTCCTTGACTTAGTTGGTACATTATCGTGTAGGAAGTCCATGATCATCTTTTTTCACTGTTTTGCAGGTCATTTCAAATACAACCATTTCCAGACCCGACTCTGTCAGCAAGAGTCCTGTCTCCCAAGAAACCGGTGGTTTAAGTGGAAAACCTCTGTTTGACTTGTCAACCAATGTCTTGAAGGAAATGTACGTCTTGACAAGGGTATGTGTAACTCTTTGCTACTGTGAACAAATGGGTGGTTCCAAGTAAAATCATTACCCTACTAATTACAAGATGAAACCTTACCAAGCTCTCTTTTATACTAAAATATATTGGGTTACTCCTTCATTTCCCAAATAGATTGGCCTGTTTGACATCTTCGTTCTTTGAGACCTTACTTTGACCAGAAAGTCTTGCTATTTCACAAGAGAAAACCAAAAGATAATTTTTTGGAAGTATAATTTAGGATAAATTTGCGTTTTCCGTACTTGGGGGGTGGGAAGGAGAGAAAGATGTTGTGGCGCAATGCTTTTTGTTTTTGGCATCTTGTGGTGCATTTGGTTGGAGAGGAATTATTGGTTGGCGCAATGTACGAGACTAGTAAAGAAAATTATTTAGTTACTTAAGCTTGACTTTTCAGTCATCTTTAGGACCCGTTTTGTGCTGTGCTCAGGCCTCAGCTATTGTCTTCCATGAGAGATTTGGCGTACTATGTTTAAAGATCCCCCCCCCCCTCTTATTTGGCGACTAATATTCTACCTACTGCAATGCAATGTGTATGCTTGACAATTTGTCTGACAGAAACGTTTTCCTTAACAGGGGAAAATTCCTTTGATTGGTTGTGGTGGTGTCAACAGGTAATTCTCTGACATGCATCCAAATACTGCATTGCTATTGTGGATAATATTGTCTGAGGGCTGATATATAGACTATAGTTCTTTAATTTGGCGGCTGTTCTGTCTTTGAATCAGTGGTGAAGATGCATACAAGAAAATACGTTCTGGAGCTACACTCGTTCAACTTTACACTGGATTTGCATATGGAGGACCTGCTCTTATTCCACAAATAAAGGTATGCTAGTATTGTTTAGGGGACATTTGAGCACCCTGACCTCAAAGGGACATGATGTGTTTAGATAATGAAGTATATGGTTCAAAATTCAAACTTGTGTATGAAACGTCGTCAAGGTGGGAATTGGGATGCTGAAAATGTTTGGATTGACAATTGCAAACAGACAGAACACAATAATAAGATTAGAAAAGAATCAGCCCAAGTGAAATTTGCATGGGAAACCCCCTAAAGAACAAGCGGAACAACCACAGCTTCGCTATGAAACTCTCTCATATAATGCTTTTCAGTAGTAAGAAAGACAAAAGTAAGTTCCTTATGTAGAGTTAACCTAAGATGAAGTTATGAAACCTAATATAGTTACATTTAGGAAAAAGTGAAAATTTCTTTAGATAAGAGGAATATATTATTAATGAAAAAAGAGATACATCGTAGGATAAGGAGTCGTCGATAAGAAATGTGTAGTTACATAGATCCCCAATTCTGCTGCCTTCTGCTGATTGTCACTTAGCGGCACCCCTTTGAAAGCTGCCGCCACTTTGGCCCATAAAACCCAGTGTAACTTCCTAATCATGGCTCACATCCAACAAAAGGAGTTCCATATGAACTACGAAAAGCACATTGATGCCATGCATGGTTCATGCAGAATGATTTTGTGATATATGGGATTGTAATTCCACTATTAGAATTGTAAAATATGGCTGGGATGACTAGTTTGTGGACAGTTTTTACAAGTGGTGACGCTTGTATGTTGGTAATGTTGAACACGTAAATTTTATAGTTGTTTCTCTGTGGATCTTTCTGCAGACCGAGTTGGTGGAATGTTTGGAGAGGGATGGCTTCAAGTCGATGCATGAAGCTATTGGTGCCGACAGCAGATAATTTTTGGGTCATGCCTGCTCAGATTCAATGCTTCTGGATGGAACACAAACTTTTGATAAGGAGAGGAACTAAAGAAGAAATTATTACAGCTTGTATTAATTCATTGTTTTCCATTTATGGGTATTTTTTAATCCTCCCATTAATTCAGTTTTTGTTGCTTTGGCCCTTTATTATTATTTTTTTTTCGAAAGATTGGCCCTTTATTTCTGATATAGTTAGTGTTAAGTATGGGATTTTGTCTTGTAGAGTATCTTGGAAATGTTGGGTTATAGTATGAAATATTACTTTTTCGTCTTTTTTTGTTTTGTTTTGTTTTGTTTTTTTGAAAAGGTTGGTGGGTTTATAGTTGTATGAGATATTGTTGAATAATCATTGATGCGGAGCAGAGAATTTTGATGCCAGTTTAGTTGATTGCATTAGGTTAATATGTTAAATAAGTTTTTTGATTTTGAAGACAGAAATGTGATGGCAAGTCCGTAGATTGCAGTTGATTAAAATATGTAGCGCATCTTTGGAACATACAAAAGTTTGTTGATCTTGATTCTAGTTTCTGTACTTCCAAATATCTCCCACATTTCTCCCTTGTCAGGACAACAATTGAAGCTAAAGAACATAGATGTTTGTTTATCTTGTGATGCGTGGCGGATCACTGTTTTTGAGGTTTTTGAATAATAAGAATAAAATAAAATAAATAAAAATAAAAACAAGGATATAACTTGAGATAAAAGTTAAGCCACTACACAAAGTTTAAGGATTCATTTCTAATGGATTAAAGGTTGAGCGACCACCTAAAAGGTTAAAGGAACCACTCAAATTACCACTAGATAATCTAGATAAAGAAATGAGATTTTTGGTAATTTACTCAACTTGAGCAACCACTTTTCATATTCATCAAAATCTGATTTGCAACAACAACTAAGGCTCCTATATATAGGAGTAGTCAAGCTTATTTAAAGCCACAATTAAAGCTAAATAAACTGATTATAAATGAAATGGAATCAAACAAGACAAACAGCTAGTAGTCGCTTCAATGAAAGGGACTCTTTAGGTGATGTCGTTGTTAATGCTGTTGTTTCTTTGTTGATTCTTTTTGTAGCTGGTCCCTTGCTTGTAGGACGTGCAAAAGGTATCATTGGTGGCCACAAAACTTACTTAACATCTCCTAAAGATAGAGATATGCTCAGCAAAATATTGCTATCAATGTCAATTGTCAGGACCACAAAGACAATTATGCTCAAATTGGGTGCAAACTGGATAACTTGGAAGAAAAACATTTTCAGCTACCTTATTGACTTCAATACCTTAACTTGATTCGTGATCCTTCTGAAGGACTCTCTAAGGTGTCCATAAAATCAAGAGACACATGTGTTCTCAAGAGGTAGGTTAATTGTTGAATTAAAAATCGGGTAGCTACTAGAGGCGAAATGACATATTTGGATTTGCTTAAGTGGCTTTTGAGCAAAAACAATTCTAGGCATGACTTAAACTTCTTTCATGGATTTGTAAGCAGTATCATTAGCATTACTTAGGAGCTTAAGGTTGCTCCCGCATCACTAATTTATCATAATAAAGCTTACTAAGATAAGCAATGAGCTTATTAAACTCAGGAGCTTAATGCAAGGATAGATCATGTAGTTTGAGCTTGTTGCCAACGCATCATATTGATTCTAGTTTTCTATTTCTCCCACATTACACTACAATTGAAGCTAAGAGGTGTGACATATGTTATAAGCACTATCTTATAGCTCAGATTCTTTTCCTTCTGGAAAATTCGAATGCTATTTATTGAAGGGTATATTTTTTTTTTTGCTCGTCTAAAGGGTAGTTAGTTGGTTACCGGTAAATAGCACATTAGGTGGTGGTATGAGTTAAGGTTTAGGTGTCAGATAACAGTTATACATCTTGGTTAAGGTTTAGGCTTCCACTCAAAGAAATATGGGTGATAGAAGTTTGTATTTGGGTTGATTGTCTCTTACACGAGTTGAGGTTATATAGAAACGGACGAGAATGAAGTCACCCCTTCCTCGGTAGGCAGGTTTTTACCTATTTTGTTTCGTTATAGATAGGTGTGCTTTTTTTCATTTTTGAATAGTAAGGAAGTCTTTAACTTTTTTGAAAATGTAATCCTAATCCTTGTTTATAGATATGTAGGAGGTTCACCACTGACTTCATCGTGTTCTTTCTCATTGAAATGGCCTGTATTGTAATATATAACAAACAATTATAATGTTACTAGGTTGAATTTAACTGAACGGATCGAATTCTAATTTTTTTCGATACGAATCAAACCGATTCTATAATAAATGGATAAGCACACCTTATCGGTTGCACAGTGAGACAGTCTCCCCAGCCACCCAAGTCCACAGGTCAAAAACAAAGGCGCGAAGAAAGGAAAATAAAATAAAATAAAATAAAATAAAATAAAATAAAATAAAATAAAATATTGGGGGACACGAAAAGAACGCAATTCGTTGACACATTCCACTGCAACTCTGAAAGCACTTGACTTGAGTACCGGCGGTGAGGACTGAGGAGGAGAGAGAAAATGGCGGAGGGGAGGAGAGAGAGTGAGACAGTGAAGAGGGCGGAGAAGCTGGTGGAGGAATCCATGAAACACAACGACGCCTCTCACGACGCCGCTCACGTATTCCGAGTTCGTGACATGGCTCTCTCTCTCGCTCATGATGAAGGCCTCTCTTCTTCCCCCGATTCTATGCAAATCGTAACTCTCTCTCTCTCTCTCTCTCTCTCTCTCTCTAAATGTATAATTATTAGGTTTTCTTGTCGTTATTGTTGTTGATTAGTGAATTGATCGTTGCTTTTATATAGTTAATTGTTTATTCATTCTGTTGAAATTCGGTTACTTAGGTTAATGTGTTCATGTACTAGAGTGACTTTGCGTTGCTATTGTTGATAATTCAATTGATCGTTGCTTTTTATGGAGTTAATTGTTCAATATGGATTATTATTGAAGCTCTTGAATGAATTCGGACACATGGTTAATTTATTGATATACTAGACTGACATTACGGATTTGGAATTAAAGAGGAGTGGAGAACTATGAATTATCAGTTGTTTCAGTTTTAGTACTAGAAGGAAAATGAACTCCTTGAGTCTGGTAATTGGGGCTTAGCGGAGAGTTAGGTTCTTCATTTGACTCTAGAGAATTTATATCTGTGGGGATTTTGATGGATTTTGGTGACGGTTTGTTTCTGGTGTTTTATAATGAACATTTTAAAGACCACATTGTAAAAATATATGCCTTGCAATCAGTGGCGGATCCAGAAATCAGTTCCAGAGGTCCCAGGTTCGAGTCCCGTTAGGGCCACCGGAGTTTTTCCTGGTCGTTAACTTTAGGGCCCATGAGATTAGTCAAGTAAAAAGCTTGGATACCCATGTTATCTAAAAAAAATAAATATATGCCTTGCAATTGATTTCATAAGTGTGTGATGAGACTGACAACCAATCTACATAAAAGTGTGTTTGCTTCTTGGAGTAGGTGAGTGCTTTGAGTGGGTGTTCGAAATAGCTCATGCATTGCATTTTAGGGTTGTGAACCTTCCAATAAATTATCTTTGTTGGCCTAGCTTTGGGAGCTAATCCTCGATATAAAGAGTAATGGAGACCTGTTATCGATAGTATGGAGGATAGACTGGCATCGTGGAAGGGGAGGCTGCTTTCAATGGGTAGTTGCCTCATCCTTTTTGAATCCTCTATGTGTAGTCTGCCTATCTACTAACTGTCCCTCTTTAAGATGCCAGCCGTGGTCATGAACAAAATCATTAAACTGAATAGAGATTTCCAATGGGGTGTTAGCAATGATTGAAGCAAACCTACGTGTTTAGTGGCCTGGGATATTGTCGAGTCGGGAGTTGATTCCTTAAAAGGCATGAACGCAGCATTAATAGGTATTTGTATCAGCTACTGTTCATGGCTGACACAAATTAGTGAAATGGTATAATAGTGAGTGTGGACTGCAGTGGTCTATGGAGTTTGAGATTCATCCTTAATTGTGTCCATTTGATCAAGAGTATGTGGCCATGCGTCACTATCGTTCATAAGCCTCGCTGAGTCAATATGGTTGTTGATGGCGTAACAAAAGAAGGGTTGGAACATAGCTTGGTTTTGAGTGGTTAATTTTGATACTAAACTGTGGGAGTCTATTTTTGCTTTGTCCTAGCACATGATTGCATATCTATCTCAACCCTTTTTAGAAGGTTGGGGATGTGGTTGTGAATGATGCTTTTTCGGGTAAGTGCTTGTACCGCATTGTAATTTTTAGCTATTGTTGTAGCTATGACTTTTTATGATTAATAAAAGTATCTTATTTACAAAAAAAAAAAAAAAACAACCAAACTTTAACCATTTTTCTTGTCATTATGTAACGTTTTATTAAATATGAGTTGTATATTCTGGTAGAAGTGCTTTTTAGGACAGATTAGTCATATCATTGTCATGTTATGAATCAAGACATATTTAAACAAGTTAATGGGCAAAGTTGGTAAAATTGATTGCATAAATACCATAGTGATTAGTTTCTTACATTTTAGAAACGGAGGGAGTGAAAACTATTGGTGCTATTGTTTATCTTACTTTTTTGTCTTGTTTCTGCTCTGTTTATCTGCCATCCCGAAATTAATATTGCTCTTTTTCATGCCATTTTAATTGACTTCTGATCTGTGTATATTTGTAGGTAGAGCTTGCTGCACTTCTACATGACATAGGTAATCCTTGTTTGCTCTTGGTAAACCACCCGCTCAATCTGACATATATCTTCATCTGAAATGTCATGGACAGAATTTGTGAAAATATTTTATGCTGATACCTGACAATACATGCACTGATAGACAATTTTTTTTAAGATAACATGGGTATTCAAGCTTTGCTTGACTAATCCCATGGGCCCTGATGTTAAGGATCAGGAAAACCTCCAGTGGCCTTGAGGGGATGCACTGATAGACAAATTTATTTATTTTTATTTATTTATTTTAGATAAAGACTGATAGACAAATTAATGATGGCTATTATTTCTAATGGAGTTGGAAGAGTTGCTATTGCCAATATAATGAATTGGATCTTTATGGCTCATTAACCTGCCATCATCTTCATACTTTTTGGGAACTAGTAGACTAGTAGTCAAATGAACTTTTAACCAAGGGTCTAGTGCAAACAGCCTTCCTATAATTGCGGAAGTGAGACTTCTTGTATTTGACCACTTGCCCTACCCTGGGTCGGAGTCCGACATTAGAGACTTAGAATAATGTTATAGTAATGTATGGTAAAGGTAATATATGAATTAATGCCTAATCTGGATAAGAGCAATTTATGCACTCTCTCTATTTTCCAAATGTAGAGATTAAGTATGCACCTGAGATACTAATTCTACGAAAATACAAATAATTTACTTAATACAATCATTAGATCAGGGCATAGCAGGGTTTTGCAATTGTCCTGCTTTAACTTAACTGGTGTGTGTGTGTGTTTGGACTAGCTTTTAGGAGCTTCAATTCCTTCCCCTATTTTCCCTCATAAACCACCCCCTCCACCGTCTCCTCACCCCCATTTTCAGCTTCTAAAAAGCTGTAAACACCCCCTAGGAGGCCAAGAAGCAGAAGCTTCAAATTGGAGCTTGTGCTTCTTGGTCCCATAGGGAGTGTTTTTAGCTTCTAAAACGCTGAAATTGCAGATGAGGAGTTGGCTGAGATGGTGGTTTATGAGGGAAAATAAGGGAGAAGTTGAAGTCCCGAAGACGTTAGGCCAAACACGCTCCGAGTCGGTTCTCATCTAAGCCAGACTAGAAAGAAACTTGTTGCGTATCAAGACACCGTTTTTTGCCAGTCAAAGCAGATAGGCGGCTCAGGTTGTGAAACAAAACCAGTTATGCGTTTATGTTCATTTTTTTGTTTTTTGTTTTTAAAGAATGAACAAGATTGTATACATTTAGAAAGATTCTTATGACTGGTGTAGGGCTGTTTGTTAGTTGCGTAAACAGGCCATCTCCTGTATATGTACTTTGCATGTATTGATTTTCTGCCTGAGTGGATATGCTATGAGGTTATGATCATAGGGAAGCACCCCACACACACAAAAAAAAAAAAAAAAAAAAGAGAAGTAAAAGAAACATAAAGCAATGGAAAAAGGAATGCCAGATAATCCTTCGTCACACATGCTGGGCAGAAAGATCGTGCAGCGATGGTTTATCTGTTGTCATTGAGCTCCAAAATTGCATCAATTATGCAAAAACTACTAACAAGACTTAAAGATCTCAAAGTTGGGATTGAAACTGTTATGCCAATTCTAAATGTACATGACCTCAAATTTGCCGCAAACAAATTTGTTCTTGCACCATCCTGGTTTCATCATGATAATGTCAGTTTATTTCTGATCACTGATTGCATTTCTCTTTGGATGTTCCACTGCAGGAGACTACAAATACGCCAGGTCAGTTATCCATTACTGTTGAACTTTCTCCAGAAAGTGCTGCCTGTAGTTCTTTATATTTTCCCTTGGGAGATCTTTCATTTGATTTGGTTACGCTGCAGTAGAAAGTTAATTAGTATTCCCAAATTATTTTCATTTGGAATTTTAGTTCTCCTTGTTCATAGTAGTCTAGTACTACTAAGCCTCTTCCTTTGCTTTCACTCGAAGTTTAACTTCCCATTTAGTTGTGGACAGTATAATTGTCATTTCCTTGCTCCTCTTCTAAATACTTCAAGTCAATTTCTCTTAAGAGATTTCCAGAATATTATCCAAGAACTTACAAGTGCTTACATTTTTGCTTGATGCTGGTGTTTTGATATGGGTTTCCATTAAAATATTATATACTCGACTCAAATCGTGGAAGCAAAATGGAAAAGGGCAAGAATGAGGAAATATGATTCAAATGGTGGTAATTTTTATTGATAAGTTTGCGCCCTTCATATCTTTTTTACTTTATTAGTTGGGTTAGACATGCAGCTTTAGTCAACTTCAAGAGATGGATGGGGAGCTTGGAACGTAACTTCTTAAAGAACCTATGAGATCCTTAGGAATAAGAATGTATGATAACAACAATTTTGAGGATTTTACCATAAGCAGGGTTTGTGAATAAGAATATAGAAGTACCATGCTATACCATTACCCAGCATCTTTTTGTCCTGCTTCTCACATGGGTCAGAGGAGGGGGGAGGGCCAGATATATACAGCCATACCCATGCAATTGTAGAGAGGTTAGGGGCTAGTTTTAAGTTCTAACCCTTGATTGGAAATGCATTTGGCGCTTGCTATTTAACAATAATAGGATGTGTAAAATTATTCATTGAGTCATTTGATTTAGTTCATTTTAAGTTCATATAAAACCAAAAAAAATTGCCCAAGAGTGACAATTTCAACTTATTTTGCAATGTACGACTTTAAGAACCTAGATATAAGGTTCTTATCAGCACATTAACTAATCTAGTATTAGCTTCTTCTTTTTGAGTTCGTGACAACTAGTATTATTTTCCTTGCTGTCATTCTCAAGTTGCTTCAGCGATTGAGCTATTTCTTTGAATGATGACATGCACAAGATTACCTTGTCTTTTACCTGAATTGCACATAACCACCATTTGTTTCAATTATGAGATGTCTCTTAGCTACGATGCACCAAGGCTACTGATACAGATAAAATTGGGAAAATATTGAGCTTGTATAAGCATGAACTCGAAAGTGTATGGTTTGTTCCATCAATGTTGTTGAGATATCTGCACGTACTTGCCTCTCACATGCTGGTTACAAAAAAAAAGTTGGCTGGTACACTAGTTTTCCAAATTGGACACTAATTTTGTGGTTAAATCAAAGTGGGGCAGGGGTAGAAGGATAGAAGGAAGGCTAGTAAAGAACTCTTCAAGCTGGAGTTGGCTTGTGAAGAGGGGAAAGACTGTGTTTCATATGCCGGACTATGGTGAAAGTCACCCGAACAACAAACAGAAAGAAAAAGGGGGAATACTTAAAAACCACTGTACCCTGCTAAAGAAGTCTTGAATTCATCACTGACTTGTAAAAACTGGAAACTTGTTGTTTTGTGCCTGGAATTCCTCTCTGTGATGGTTATGGTTGTATTTCTTTAGTAATTTCTGACTGTTGTTTGTAGTGATCCTTCTGAGGAAAAGTTAATCGAGCAATTTCTTGAAGAGGAAGGCATAGAGGAGAGCAAGAGAATGAAGATACTAGGTATCATAAATGGAATCGGTAAGTTGGAACTCAGCTGATATCTTATTTCTTTTCTAGGGAGAAGATTCTGTAATGTAATGCAGTCTTAAAATAGGAGACATTTATCCACTTAGGTTTCAAAGAGGAGCTTGCGGGACATACAAATGAGGACTACTCTCTGGAGTTTGGGGTGGTGCAAGATGCAGATCGCCTTGATGCAATAGGAGCAGTTGGTAATTCCTTCTACATGTTTTTTTGTTCTTCAAACTTTTAGTTTAATAATGCTAATGAGATCTGCTAGGTTGTTTGCTGAAGGTGAACAAACAAAAACCAGGAAGATCCCACCTTTTCCTGCTCTATATACATATTTTTATATCATTCTATGTTGAGTGCGCATTTTAGAGTGCTACAGCCCACAAGATACAAATTGATTATGTCAATTTTCTAATGGATGACGACAAGAGTAACTATACAAAAGGTTAGTGAAGCCCATGTGTTGTATGATTTAGCGATTCCTAGAACTCAAACTTTACCTCACTGAGGGTTTCTCCCAAGCTTGGAAACAGCCTGTCTACTTGTTAGAGGTAAGGCTGCGTGTATCTGTACCTCCCCGTACACTGCCCTCAGTTAGATTGTTCCTGTGTTGTAAGGTTTCTTCGAAGCTCGATTTGAACCTCTAGTACACCCACCTTCAGAGAAAAGAGGAAGGACTATGTTGTCATGGAAACGCGTGTCAGCTTCTATTTTTATCATCAGGCCTTGGATTAGTTCTGGTACGACAAATTGGCGAATTAAAAAAAAGTAGTACTGGTACTGCAATTGATAATGTTATGGCTTTATATTTCTGATAGGTTGGGAGACCCACAATACTGTGATATTTCATTAAATCATCCATCATTTCTCATGTACTGGACGTGGAACTATGATTAATGTTTGATACCAACTGGTGTGCAATGCATGCAGACTGCTTTATGATTTTCATATCTAACTTGTGGTAGATGATGTTGCAAGCTTCTGTAGTTGAGAAGTTAATTTCTAAATATCAGTTATAACGTTGAATACATTTCTTGTATGTTTCGCTAGAGTCTATGATGGTATTACAGAGTGGCCCAGCTAGAATTAGTCAGGATTTCAAGCTTGACTGAGGGAAGTCCTGATTGCTTCTCAGTATGGTTATGACATACAGTCATGGCAAGAGTGTTGTGAATGAACCTAAGCTTGTGCCTTTAATTTCAGGTATTGCTCGTTGCTTCACTTTTGGGGGAAGTAGGAACAGGGTGCTACATGATCCTGCCATAAAGCCACGAGTTAAGATGGCCAAAGAAGAATATATGAACAAAGATAAGCAGACTACATTGAATCATTTCCATGAGAAGCTTTTGAAGCTGAAGGATTTAATGAAAACTAAGGTGAGGATAAGATTGGCATCTAAAAGAAACTATGGCTTCAATGCTGCGCCACCAACTTTTTCAATATGTCAATGTTTCGATTCGTTGACTTGTATTGATATATGTATATTTTTATTTATTTATCTATTCATTCATTCAGTGGGTTGATATTTCACTTGTTTCATTTCTGTTGGAAGTATTGATATTGTTTTCTTCTAAACATGTCTGCAGGTGTTTGTCTCAGATTACCATTGCACTTATCTGAGATTTCAACTTTAAGCATGTCTGTTTTGAATTTTAATATATATGGTTGATTTATGTGATGAATATATAAATTTTTTCTATAAAGGATTTATGTGATGAATATAATATTTGTTGTATACAAAAATGGTTCAGGCTGGGAAGAGGAAGGCAGAGAAGAGGCACAAATTTATGGAAGAGTTCCTGGAAGAGTTCTACCTAGAGTGGGAAGGGAGAGCGTAAACAGAAGGTAAAAGTATTGTGCCTTATACGAGACGTATCATGAATTCATAATCTTATGATATACATTTAAGCTTCATGGTCATGAAATCCATTATTGGCATGTAGCTCCTCGACATTTCTAAATATGTAACACAACTCCCTTCCAATCTAAATACAAACATTCTTATCATATAGTTTCTATTTACCATTTTTTCCCCTCTACTAATATATATTCTCATACAATCAATCAAAATAGAAAAAGGTGAGACATAACATGCAGCCCTGTTAAATAATTCTAGAATTTGACCTTAAGGTACTTTTGAATCTCTGATTCATCACGTCTGATGAGATTAACTTTTACTCCATGCTTCATGTACATAGTCAATGTGAGCTTTGGTTCTACTGGATGATCTTTCACTACCTTCACATGGTACCGGTAGATGATAGAGGCAGCTGCGAATTTCATCTGGTAATAAGCAAAGTCCTTCCCTAAGCATAGTCGAGGTCCTCCATTGAAAGCTGTGAACTTGTATGCAGACTCGGTCATGAACCGACCATCCCTAAGCCACCTCTCTGGCTTGTATTCTCTGCAGTCCTTTCCCCAAATAGCTTCCATTCGTCCCATTGAGTAGATTGCGTATATTACTTTTGTCCCTTTCTTCAGCACCGTCCCATCTGGGAATACATCATCTTCAACAACCTGTACAAACAAAGCATGTAGAATTGGTGAAGGTTTGCTCACTGTCAATTCAAGAGAAACACGGATGCATGTGTATTCCTCTTGTTTCTCCTACCTCTCTTAAAACCTTCTCATTTTACTTTTTTAGTCTAGGGGTGCAGGGGGTTGGGATGGAGGAACAAAGTGTGTCGCGGTGTGTCAGACTCTTCAGCCACCCAAATCCTAGAGCCTTCAGGTGGGTGAGCACATGATAGTTAGGAGAATGTAATCCCTTGGTTAAATGTTTTACAACAGAATTCAGCCATGCTCATTTCCTGAGTAAGAGGAATTCCATTATGGAACATTAAATCAAGATAAAAATATTTGTTTTTGTCTAAACTAGTGTGTGAAAGTGTGATGTAATTATTGTCAGGCTGACTACTGACAGAGGATAACTGATGCTAGTGAGACAAAAGAAACTGGGAGATACATATATGGCTGTGGCACTGATTGAGGGCTGCTAGTATGGTCCCATCTTTGTTTCTCTTTAAATCTCATTAGGGTCTTTTTCATGTGGACCTGGGAACAAAATGGTTGGGTTCAAAGGGAGCAGAGTAGTTTTTTACCTCCTTGTGATCGACAGGAACTGAAGGATACAGCCTCAGAGCCTCTGAAATAGCAGCCTGCAAATAATCCATCTTCTTAAGCTCCTCTGGCCAAAAAACAAGAGCGCCTTTGTTATCTCCATTGCCTGCAATTTCCCTTCCATTGATTATTCTACAAATTTCGGCTAGAATCTTCTCTTCCACATCTCGGTGCTGATCAATAAGCCAGAAAAACCAGCTTAGCGCCACAGACGAGGTATCCCTTCCGGCAAGAATGAAGTTCACACAGATATCCCTCAGGAACTTGTCAGAAAAAGGTTTTCCGTTGTCGTCCTTTAATCTCATAAACACCGTCAGTAAATCAGATCTTTCCTTGTTCTCGTCTTGCAAAGCCAGCTCCTTCTTTCGTGTCCTAATGACTTCATCTGCAAATTGATTCACACCCTTGATTGATTCCTTCAGCTCCCTCTCTGGTCCTAGGTTGAGATACCTCATCGCCTTCCATATGCAGGTTGGGGTAACGAAACGAAGAATTGTTGCTTCAGTTGCCTTCTCGAATGACCGAGCAAAGGGTATCTCTGGTAGGCCCAGCTTCAGGCAGCCAGGATCAACTCCGAAAGCTATCATGCAGACATTGTCAAATGTCAGCCTTAGGAGCACATCTTGTAAGTCAATAGGCATGGATTTCTTCAGTGACTCCTCTAGGACAGGGAGAAGCCGCTTGTGGACCAATTCAAGCAAGGATTCAGTGATAAGTTGGCGGAAGCGAGCTGAATGGAACTCGATGCTTGCTGTCTTCCTCTGCTGCTGCCATGTCTCATTATCCGCATTGAAGATTCCATCTCCGAGCAGGTCCCTTAAGGCACTGCGGAAGTAGTCCCCCTTGGGGAAGTTTGTGAACTTGGATTTCAAGAGGTGCTCCAAATTACGGGGATCTGCCGTCACCACGCAGTGGAGGTTGCTGAGCCAGAGGCCTCTGAACTGAAAGGTCCCATTCTGACGGCAGAGGACCTCAGTAATCCACTCATACATGTTGTGCTTAAGACCAATTGTCAAAGAAGGCAACATTCCCACGAACGGCCATACAGGTAAACCATAATGCTTCTTTTGCCTTAGAGAATGTATCACCACAAAAACTGCTAGAGCAAGGAATATCTCTAGGATCTGAATGTCATGTAAGGAAAAGACTCGCCGAGAGACGGCGTCTCCGGCAAGACGACCTTGAGAGAAGGAGGGGAACGAAAACGAGGAAGACGAAGAAGAAGAAGAAGAAGAAGAAGAAGTCATGTTGGTGAGCTGCCTGGTGTTCATGTGGTTGGGATGAGTAGAAGTAGCAGTAGCATGAATATAACAGTTTTGTTGCATGGGTGTACAGGTTAGTTGAAAGGGGAGGGTGGTGATGAGTTATAAGGGCCAGGGGTATTGCATGTTTTTCTTGGCGTGCTTAAGTTTGATTTATCCGGTGGTTTTAATTTGGTGAGCTGAAATTAAGAGAGAGAAAAGGCTGGGGATTGTGTTTGTATGTGGCAGCAAAGTTAAAAAGGGTTTGGGGTCTATTTTTTCAAAGAAAGACTTAATAATTTGCAGTTTTTGCTTAGGCCTTGGAAAATTGGTACTGTATGTATTTGGAGGGAAAATGATTGGAATTGGCTTGTTTCTTTAAGGGGGGGGGGGGGGGCTTTGAGTGTCAAATACTCTTTACAATTACAATGTCTTTGAATTGGTTTTGACAAGGGAGGATGGGAAGTGGGTGTGACGGATAACCAAAGAGTTGTGTGTTTACTGAGTATTTCTTAAGTTTGTCTAATAAATGGAGTATATAGATTATATATATATCCTATCTAGTCAAAATGAGGGCTTGGTGACCAATATATTCTTTCCCTTTTTTGTCGTGGAAAATGACCAATGAATATTTATTGGTAACTGAAATGGGGAAACAAACGAGGATTAGAGTTCTCGTATTACTCGTTATTTTTACACGTACCACACATGCAGGTGGTTCAGACTTTATGTTGATACCAACATTTCGCCATTTGGGCTTGATGACCTTCCCCGCTCATTTGAAAATTGAATTGCCCATAATTTGTTATGTCATTGTGTCATGAATCAGAATTTGATGAGGTGCAAACAAGTACTCGTAGTAGTTTTAATAAGAAAGAACAAGACACCGGGATATCGGAGAATTTCCTGACTGGTAACTTCAGTAATAAAATTTGGATTTGATGTGGACTTGGGTATCCAGGATCCGGTGGGTATCTAGGATTCGGTGGGTATCCGGTGAATCCAATTCCAATTCTAAGATTTAGGAACCGGTGCAACAAATTTCAATTCCAATTCCTACGAATTAGAAACCGATGAATCTAATTACAATTCCAAGTAGTGCAATAACCGGTGGGTACTCGGTTGCGCTCACCCCATTGGCGTATCCAGGGGGTATAAAGGGGCACAGGCGTCGACCCTCTTTTCCGGTAATTTTTTTGTCAGATTTATAAAGTATATATACTACGGAAGGCAATTTTGTATCATAAATACTTGGGTGGTGTATTGGTATGACCTCTTTTCTATTACCTTGTAGATAGTAGGTTCAAATCTTGGGAGTAACTATTTTTTAACTATTTTTCTTCTACAATTCTTCACCTCTTACATTTTTTGATCTAATTCGTACCTCTTTTAATTTTATACATCATCATATTGTTTTATTTTTTGATATTATTCATGTGTTTTATTTTTGATATATCATTTCCTTTTTTTAAGTTTATACATCATATGTGTATTATTGTATACCTCTATAATTATATTTATATGTTGAGTGTCAAATAAACCCATATTTTTTAAAAAAATTCTTCTCCAATTTATACCCCTAATATTAAATTCCTAGATACGCCACTGACTCACCCTATCTATCAGGGCAAAGAGGGGATTTATTAACGCCATTAAGTTTGGTTTGAAGTTGCGCAACATCTAGATTTTCATACAGTTTCATGAACATGATGTTGGGGTAATTGAAGTATCAAATTCATCAATTTAATAAGACTACTCATTTTATTGCTTTTATTCTTTCCAAATTGGATGCGAGGTTCTCACAAGTCAATACTTATTTTTCACTTCCATAACCTTGGAAAAAGCCTGGGGAAACACAGACACACAGTCAAATCACAAGCTCTAGCAAGTTTGTTTTTTTAATTCTTTTTTTTGTTGGTAGAAAAGCTCCGGCAAGGCTTTTATAATACATTCTCGGTGTGGGAAATGTATATGATACACCTAATAAAGATCAATGGCAAGAAAAATGACCAAATTGGGAACTTAACATAGCTGTGTTTGATGTTATGTTTGAACACCTGTGCTAACATAATGGTAATGTTGCCTGTAGAGTATTGTTGACAAGAGGGCAAATATGAAGAAAGGTTGCACAAAAGGCATTAAATTTCATTAATATTGGGCATTGTATTCGTCTTTTATTCACAAATATCAAGGTCTTATACATGATTTGGCTAAAAGTATTCGTCTTTTGTCTGGGGGTATCAGCTTTTTTTACTCCATAGTCATTTTTTTACTCACAAAATACCTCATGTACGAAGTCGCTTCATATGATGGGTTGTTACTTGTTACAATGCTACCTGCCCCAGTTATAGGCCAAGGAAACCACATGAAATTTTAATGCATTTTGTGTAACCTTTGTTCATATTTTTCCTCTCGTCAACAATATGAGGCGGTCAAAAGTATTTGTCTTTCATCTAGAAGTATCAGTTTTTTAGTTTATAAGTATTACTTTTTTGCTCACAGATATCACATCTTAAGACCTTGTGCATAAAACCGCTTCATGAGTTTGTTTGTTTTTTTCTGGCAAAGGTTGTTACATATGTTGCTTGCCCCAATTGTAGGCCAAGGAAACCACATGAAATTTTAATGCATTTTGTGTAACCTTTGTTCATATTTTCCCTCTTGTCAACAACACTCTAATACAGGCAACAATACTGTACAGGCAATATGTCAGCACAGGTGTTGAAACATACTACATCAAACACAGCTATGTTAATAAGTTTCCAGTTTGGTCATTTTTATGAGATAGGTGGCTTAGGTTTGTCGTAATAAGTAAGCATTAATAAGGCAAAATATGACACGCTAAGTTCATGATTACGCACCTGCTAACTAAAAGGGCCTAAATAAGAGTTTTTAAATTGGATTACCGATAAAGAGAAGACCAATAAACTGAAGAAAGAGAAGAGTAATAAGTGAGTCTCGAATTAAATCTGTGGCAATCAAAGGAAGTTTACAGTTGTGCATATTGATTTCGTGTTTGACGCCTTGGATTTTCCTGGCTGGAGAATAATACATCCACCTATCGGATTGGTAACCCACCTCCTATATGTGTCTATCTCTTTTCTCTATTTTCAAATTCTCTCTCCTCTATTTCCAAAAAATGACATACAAAGTAGGAGAGAGATAGATACAAAGATAATATGGGTTGCTCACCCACTGAGTCAACCAAACATTTTCCTTCCTTGACTCGGTGCCTCTCTCGGCCATCAGTCAATCTGAAGTCCCAAGATAATAATATTATAGTACTACTCGACCTCGTATACCACTTGTATTCTATTCTTAGTGGAGGGATGGTGAAGTATTGGTTACCTGTCACCTGAGAAGAAAATACACATACTATGATTTTGACTTTTTGAGTCATGGGGAAGATATAGATTTTGAAGCAAACAAGCAAAACATCCCCTATAACAAAAGGTCCTCTATTTTATTAGAAGATGTAATAGATGTAGCTTTGCTACAAAGTGCAAAGTGTATGTTGACTATTTTCAGGACTTGTCTCTCACTTGCACTAAAAAACAAAAATCTACTCCGACTATTTGAATTTGACTATATTATCATTAATTTATCACTAGTTTAAATTTCTCTACGATGCACGAATTATAATAATGAAGTGTTAGTTTGTAAACCGTGCATTGTACATATTAAGTGAAAAATCTAAAAATAAAACAGATAGCTACTTAACAACTAAACTACATACATATATATAAGTATAATATTGTTCATTGTAGGAAAATAGGTCATTAACATGCCACTAAATTCTAAGTTATTGGATAACTTGTTTCTTTCCACGAGGCAATGTGGTGTGTAAATGAAAACCAACGTGAACAAGACGTTTTAATAGCATGGGAACGTATATGGGAGTTATGATTTACAATGACCTTGGGTAAGTGTAACGTTGGTGTTGCTGACAGATTCGTGACTGAGGGCTTCCTTAGTATTTGAGGCTAAGGGGATGGATTTCGGACTACAAATGACAATTCAGCAAGGCTTGATGTTGATGATAGTGGAGAGGGACTTTTTGCAGTTGATTTTTGCAGTTGATTAACATGCATCATAAAGAGGAAGAGCCAGAGAGACAGGGAGACAAAGAGCTGGACAAGAATTCCAAGGGAGAGAGTTTAGCTTCTCTAGATTGAGAAGAGATCTATACGGAAGAGACCATAATAACCACACACAAAATAGTGAGCGCGAGGAGGGCTGGCAAATGGTATCGTACAGAAAGCGACCTTCGTACCAAGGTTTTGAATATCATAGGAGGAATTGGGGAGGGAGAGGAATGGAAGGAAACCCTTCAAGAAATCATGCGTCAAGGGAAAACAGGAGGACGAACGATGCTGCTGGGCTGAGTGGATTTCAACGTCAGGCCCAGAATGGAACCACATTATTTGTGGACAACCTACCTATGAACATCAATAACAAGGGAGTGAGAGATATCTTCTAGACCCATGGAAGAGTAGTTGATGCTTTTGTCCCATGGAAGCTAAGAGGCGGAAGTAGATTTCGGTTTGCTTTTGTCCGCTTTCAAAATGAGAGAGAAGCGGAGAGAGCCATCAGAATGGTGAATGGTAGCAGATTTGAAGGAGCCTGTCTGCGAGTTCAATTTGCAAGATTTAATAGGCAAAACCATGAGAAGAAAATCAAGAAATTCATGGAGAAGGCGTCTAAGAAGGTGGAAGTTAAGGAGACCACCAATGAGAGGCAGAGTATCCCTGAGGTGAATGACGGAGGGATGGTGAACGTGGAGGGAAGCGATAAACTGACTCATCATGTGGCTGAGGAAGCTATGGATGGGGGTCAGACCATGGATATCGAGACCAGTGAAGGGAAGAAGGTCGTAAAGGTGTACCAAAAACCTTCTGAAATCCACATTGATCTACAAGTGAGCAATGAGGTACTAGGGGAGGAGGTTTGAACGGCGAGAGAAGAGGTAGCAGGTGTCCAACTGGACGGAGAAGACATAGTAGTGATAAAAGGAGAACAATGTGAAGAAAATCTGGAATGGCTTGAGAGAAGCTTGGTGTGTGTTGCTCATAATCAAACGCCAGCAAATGTGATGGAGGCAGAAATAAGAGCTGAAGGTGTACATGAAATTAGGATCCGATCGATGGGTGGAATGATGCATTTGTTAACCTTTGATTCCAAGGAAACAATGGAGATATTCAGGAGGGAACATGGCGTATGGATGGATCAGTGGTATAGTCATTACAAAGCATGGAGCGATTTTAATACGACACGATGGAGAGCCACATGGTTGTCAATTTATGGCCTGCCATTGAATGGATGGTCTCGCAAAAACATCACAAAAATTGGGAGTTTGTCTGGAAAGGTTGTGTCTTTTGATAAAGATACAACTAATCTATCGTCCTTGGAGAGATGTCAGGTGATGGTGATTACAGATAGATTTTGTAGAATTTCAGATAATATTTTATTTGAGCTCAATAGAAAGCATCATAACGTTGCTGTTATAGAGGAAATTTTTAATCCTTTTTCTAGTATGGGGAGTGTTAATGGTGTCTCAGTAGGTGGTGAAGTGGGCGGAAATCCCAGGTCTCTTGATAAAAGTCGTCATGGTAACCATAGTGATGCTGATTCTGATGATGAAAGTGAGGATATATTTCAAGATCCAGAAGCCATGCTTGAGGAAGAAGATGAGCATGTTCATGACGGGGAAGACGAGGATCATGTCAGCAATGGAGGTGAGGAGTCTGATGATGAGAATTTGATCACTCCCAAGATGTCGGGGGAGCCAAAAGATCCCACTTCGAACTTTGCACATGGTGGGAACATGACAGTGGAAAATCATCTAGCTCTTAATGAAACTGAAAGTACCCAGGAGACAAATCAATCATTAGAGCAGCAGAATGGTCCCAAGACTAGAATGAAGAATGTGGAAGGCAAAACATCATGTGTGAAATGACTGGGGAGAACGTGATGGGAGAAGGCCAGGAAACTAGTGGGCCTAAAGGAGGGTGTTCGGTTGGACATATGCAAGGGGCCCAAGTATCCGTGAGCAACGATTCAGTGAGCACAACAACACTTGGGCCAGTTGTACCACCAGGGTTTAGTAACAACGTCCCAGTTAAAACCCTAGTAAAGTATCATAAGAAGAAGCTTGAAAAAAGAATGAGGAGGGTTATCAAGAAACGGGCTTTAAAAAATGGGCCTGATGGAGGCAATAATGGTAAGGTTATTGTGTTGGGCAATAATGTTTCGAATAGTAATAACTCTGTTCACTTAGATTTGGAAGGGGAGGAACTTGAGTCAGATAATCCTATGGGAATTTTGGGCCTCGCTAAGAGGCTTGGAATGACGTACTCTGAGAGCGATGAGAAAATGATTGGAATAATCAAGAAAATCTTGGAGGAAGACCGAGACGAGTGGGATAGGTCCATCACAAATTGAGCCTCCCACGATTGAGATTTGATTTGGTGTGATCTTATTTTTTAATGAAGATTATCTCATGGAATATAAGAGGGTTGAATGGGAGAGAAAAGAAGTCTACTCTCCGTTGTCTTATAAAGAAGATGAGCCCAAGAATGATATGTATACAAGAAACGAAGTGTGAAGAGTTCTGTGAAAGGGATATTTCGAAATTGTGGATTTTCCGTTTATTGCAGCTCAAATTTTGAGAAGGGGCCTATCTGATCATTGTCCCATGTTGCTATATTCTGAAAATCTTAATCGGGGTCTTAAGCCATTTAGATTCTTAAACTATTGGTTGGAGCATCCAAATTTCTTGAAAATGATTGAAGGTGAATGGGCTGATTTGGTCAATACCTCCAGTGAGTCACGGGTACATGTGGGAACTAAGCTGAAGCTGCTGAGAAAGAAATTACAATTATGGAACAAGAATGTTTTTGGTGATATTAACTCGAGGGTTGAGGGGTTGGAAGCAAAAGTGAGCCACTGGGACCAACTTGTGACTTCAAGAGCGTTATCGCATCAGGAAATTATTGAGAGAAAATCTGATACTTCTGATCTGTGGAGGTGGCATAGAAAAAGAGAAGCTTATTGGGCCCAATTAGCAAGATCAAATTGGGTAAAGATGGGTGATAAGAACACGAAATATTTCCATGCCATAGCATCTTGTAGAGCAAGAAGGAATGGGATGAACAGCTTAGTGATTGATAATCAACAAATTCATGAACCAAAACTAATCAGACAAGCCATTGTGAAGTATTTTCAGGGAATCTTCAGCGATGAGTATCATTCTCATCCTTTCTTTGAGGACATTGGGTTAAAGGAAATTAATCCAGAGCAGGCTGCGAATTTAGTGAGAGAATTTGATGAAGAAGAGATTCGAAAGACGGTGTGGGATTGTGATGGATCAAAAGCTCCCGGGCCCGATGGGTTCAATTTCAATTTTATAAAAAAAGCGTGGGAAACAATCAAGGGGAACTTCATTTCTGTTATTAAGGAATTCTGGGTCACTGGCTGCATACCTAAGGAATTGAATATAGCTTATATTAGTTTGATCCCCAAAACTAATAACGCTGCTGAACTGAAGGACTACCGTCCAATTAGCATGATAGGGGCTGCATATAAGATTTTGACAAAACTGTTGTCGAATCGATTGAAGCCAGTGATGAATGATGTTGTGGGGATAACGCAGTCGACATTCATAGGAGGTAGGCAAAGTCTCGATAGTGTATTAATTGCAAACGAGTTAATTGATTCGTGCAAGAAGAGGAGGGACAAGGTGTGTGTGTGGAAGTTGGATTTTCATAAGGCGTATGACTCCGTGTCATGGTCTTTCATTGATAAAGTTCTTCATGGCATGGGTTCCCCCATGAATTGGCGGGTATGGATCCAAGGGTGCCTAAACTTAGCAGCGATATCAATTCTTGTAAATGGTTCTCCTACTAAGCCCTTCAAGCTCGAGAGGGGATTGAGACAAGGGGATTCATTATCGCCCTTCCTTTTTAATCTGGTTGCAAAGATCCTAAATTGTTTACTGAACAAAGCTGTAATGTTGGGTGAACTGGAGGGTGTCAAAGTGGTTAGTGATGGAAAGTCAATTTCTCACCTACAATTCGCTGACGACACTATAATATTCTGTCCTGCAAATAAAAAGTTCCTTGATGCTGTAAAAATGGTGCTTATTTCATTCCAATTGGCCTCAGGTTTGAAGACTAATTTCCATAAATGTTCATTGATAGGATTGAATGTTGAAGAAGCCTGGTTAAACAATATTTCGAGGGGATTAAGGTGTAAAGCATCTAAATTATCCATTGTCTATCTCGGGTTGCCACTGGGTGAAAGCTCTAGGAAGGTAGAATTTTGGAGGCCTGTGTTAACAAGAATGGAGGAGAGATTGGCAACATGGAAAGGGAAGCTCTTATCTCAAGCTGGTAGGCTTACTCTCATCAAAGCGGCTCTTAACAACCTGCCACTGTACTACTTGTCTTTATTTAGAATACCAGTCACAGTTGCTGCAAAAATTGTAAAGCTTCAAAGAGACTTCTTCTGGTCTGGAAACTCTAACACTCGTAAACCACTGTACATGGTCAGTTGGTATTTGATACAAAAACCGAAACATATGGGTGGACTTGGAGTTAACTCGGTGATTGAGATGTATATTGCACTCCTAAGCAAGTGGTTTTGGAGGTGGCAAATTGAAGAGCATTCCGCTTTGGAAGGATATAATTTCACAAAAATATAGTTTGAGGAATGTCAGGTTGTTGGAAGAGTTGCCTATGCCTAGGCATGGTGGTGTGTGGAAGGAAATTTCTTGTACTCTCAAAAATAGTGAAGCTGCTACGGAAATATGGAAAAAGGGTTTTTTTGGGTTGTGGGTGATGGTTGTAATACAAGGTTTTGGTTGGATCCATGGATTGATGAGAGTCCTCTCAATATAAAATTCCCAAGGCTATTTTCTTTAGTTGTTAACCCTGCTGTTTCGATAAATAGCCAGGGCTTTTGGGATGGTTTGAATTGGCGTTGGAGTTTTAGCTGGCGTAGAAGTCTATTTGTTTGGGAAGAACAACAAAAGAGGGAACTTTTTCAGCTGTTGGAGCAAGCTCACTTTGATCCTACGTTAAACGATAGACCTGTGTGGCACCTAAGTAAATCTGGGGAATTTTCTGTAAAATCTATGAGAAGCGAAATTGCAGCCATGTCCAGTCCTAATGTCCATGAAGCAGTCAAAGGGGTGTGGCGAGGTTTGACTCCACCAAAGGTAGAAACGTTCATGTGGATGACAATTTTAGGGAGGATCAAAACAAAAGATAAGCTTTTGAGGATGGGGATACAAGGCATAAATGATGCAAAATGTTGTCTTTGTGAAAGCGAGGAAGAAACTGTTGACCATCTTATGATCCATTGCAATTTCACGAGGAGAATGTGGGGAAAGTGGCTTCAACTGTGGAATGTCTACTGGTGCCCGCCAAGGTCCTTGGCTGACTCCTTTGAACAATGGTGCTACATGGTAGATGGCACACATTTCAGGAAGGTATGGATTACTTTTTTTTTTGTTTGGGTATGGTCTATTTGGAAAGAAAGAAACCTTAGAATTTTTGAGAATAAAAGGAGTAGCGTAGAGGTTTTATTTGAGTTGATCCTGCTTAGAATGGGGTGGTGGGTAAAAGCCTGGGACAGGGCCATGCTCGCTTCATACCCATGCTTGTGACCAAACTTTTTTCAAATTTTTTTGAATTGTTGCATGTCATGTCGTATTGTTCTATACACAATGTTAATTTATTTTCAAGATACAAGCTCAGACCCCACCCATGCTTGGTCGTTCGGGCCAGTGCCATGCCGTTTTAAAGGCGTGCGGGGTCGTGTCGTGTCTTATGTTAATAGGGCGCGTCGCCATCCATAACCCGAACCTTTATTTATTTATTTATTAATTATTTTTTATTTTTATCTTTTAATTATTGTTTTATTATTTTAGTACTTTTTATTTAAAAGTGTTTTTGACCAGTATTTGTTTACATGGACAATTTTACCCTCGTACTTATATGGAACAACCGAACAACCAAGGGGGGGAAGGGCGAAGGCTTCTCTGTGTTCATGTAAAACCCCAAACCCCGGTTCAAAATCTCAGCTGTGACTGTGAGAGTCGAAAGTCGCTGCTTTTGCTTATGGCGTTTCTCTTCACCAAATTTCAAGAGGTAACACCCTGTTACACATTTCTTTCACTTCGCAATCTTACGATTATGCGATAATTTCACTACGTTTATATCCCTACGATTTTGCCTAATTAATATTGATTCTTTGGGCCAAATGCAATATGAATGTAAACTTCCCAATCATATCACACTAAAACATCCTGTTATTTATGAAAATTGGTGAGAGAAACAAAGATGTGGAGATAGACAGATTTGTCGCTGGTGATTTAATCAATTTGATTGGAAACTGTTATAACTTGTTTTTTCTTTTTCTTATTGTCAAATTTGCTTATCCATTATTTGCTGCATTGTTCATTTGTTTGTTAGGCTTGGATGAGGAAGAAAGAACAATTATAAGTTTTTTACCCTATTTTTATTATATTCTTTTGATATCTGTTTGGTTTGGCCAAGTGCCAAGGAAGAAAAATAATGAGAACTGCTTAGTGTGTGGACTGTGGTATATTAAACAATGAATGAAGAACATTTCAATTAGAGTTCAAACTGATGAGTTGGTTTCTTAAAAATTTCCATTTTGTTCAAATGGGTATTTCATCTTCTCCCCCTTTTACGGATGAGGTTCTGTAGAAGCAAAAGATTTTATGGCTAGAATCCTATGCTTGTTGAATTACATAAACCGTCGAGATTTGTTGTCTTTTTCATGGGTGATCACGGTGAAAGAGCAATTTCTGAAGGGCTTGATGCTTTGCTCTTACTTGGCTGCCTCCTTTGCTACTACTGTTATCGGCCTTTGTTTTGCGGGTTTCCGATATTGCCTTTCTGGTGTATTACTTATTTCTGGTGATAGCCAAATGAAATAGTTTTAAAAAGAGCCCACCACCTTCGTATATGTTGTTGATGTGATGGGAGCGAGATTGGCAGCTAAAGAAGGTGTTTAATGTTTTTCCTAAGATAACATGGGTGTCTAAGCTTTACTTGACTAATCCCATGACACTGAAGTTAACGACCAAGAAAACCCCTAGTGACCCCGAGGGGACTCAAAGCTGGGACCTCTGGAATACTTCTCAGAGGTCTTACCAGCTGAGCTACCCCCTCAGGGTTAAGAAGCTGTTTAATGTACAGTAAGTAAAAGAGTTGAACAATGTACTGGAAAATGTTAGCTAGTTTATTTGACGTATAGGATATTTTATACTCTTTTGTTGATATATCCCAACAGTATGGAGTTGTTGAGAGAAAACCCAACCACCTTTTCGGAACATCCACAGCTCTTCTTTATTGTCTAAAACTACCCATCAACTTCTGAGGAGATTGTGCTCTAACAGCTACCTGCCTCATCAACTTATCTCCTTCAAAATCCTCAAAGACAGAACACCATGAAATACCTTTTGGTTCGTAAATTGTAACCCTCATTCATTGCCTTAAAATATCAGAAACAGTCTCTCTTCTAGGCGACTAGTTAGGGATAAGGCTGCGTACATCTGGACCTCCCCATACCCCGCCCTAGGCGGGATACTTACTGGTTTGTTGTTGTTGTTGTTGTTATTCATTGCCTTAAAATATAGTTGAGTCTCGCGAGCGTTGAGTCTTGATCTTGTTCATGTTTAACCAAAACTTGAGCTGCTCCACAAGTGCAAGCAGGAGACGGAGCATTGAGCTCATTCCAGGTTTTCACCATCTTAGACTTTAGTGAACTTAGAAGCAATGTCACTAGCTCCCTGAGGATCCGAGTAAAGATCCTTTTGAAGCTGTTGCAGTTGAGCTCCAGTAGCTTGACCAAATCTATCTTCAAGCTCAGACCAGATATTAATCGCAGAATCACAATACAAGAGAATTAATTATGCAGGATGTAACCATGCCATTACATCGACTAAATTGAGTAGAATCTGCAGCAGGTTTAATTTAACAACCACTCCGAATACTCCATTGAAAAAATCTTGCTTATTCTTAGCTGTTAACGTAACAAACAATTCTTTCTTCCATGAAGCAATTTCTGAACCATTAAATGGTGTAGAAACCAGCATCATACCTGGATAATCAGAAGGGTGCAAGTACAAAACATCTAAAGGATCAAGCTGAACTGTACTGTCACCACCTTCACCAAACTTGTGAAAATATACGAATAAATTTCTTTGAACACTTGATGTGGAAATCACAGGAGAACTTAAAATGATCAAAGGGATTGATGAGAATGGAAATTTATGTGATTGTGAACAGAATTTTGATGAAAAAGATTTTGTTGTAGCTTGAGCAATTGAAGGAGATAATCTAATTGATGGAAGATAAATCGAAGCAAAAAGTATGATAATGCAAAAGCTAGATCAATTACTGAAACAATGTAGTCAATCAAAGAAGAAAGTAACGAAGAACAAACCAAGGTTTCACTTGAGCTTGGGGATTCACTCTGATACCATATTGATCTGTTCAAGAATGAGCTAGAGTTTTAGAAAAAGAAGCAGAATGGAGAGAGAGATTAATGTTTGGGGGGAACTTGTATAATGAATGATTGAATGTGAATTGTACAGATGAGACTATTTATAATTATATGCAAGCAAAGAGGAGAAAGCTAACTGGTCAGTTATCTAACAATCTTTGTAACAGACCTCAACCTCTTGCTGAGGTGGACAATGAACAAAAGTAAATTAAAGCTTCATCGACTATCACCAACATTAACATTAATATTACCCCACTGCCTCCAAAGGGGGTAGGTTGTATGCAACCTCACCTCTGTGTAAACAGAAAGACTGCTTCCGTTTGACCCTTGGTCTGATGTACGGCGACCATCTGCAAATTTGTAATAAAAAAGAAGTGCACACAATTTGATAAACCGCTTTGATTTAGTCCATCAGCAACCTCATCGATTATCACCAACGTCTTCTCATGACACAATTTGTTTTTAGTTCCTTTCATCTATGTCATAAGCCCATAAGTATGATATTTCTGTGAAGTCTCTGCTGGTAAATAAGTTTTTTGTAACTGGGAGAAGTTACAGGGGTGATTTGTTACAATAAAAGTTAGGGGTGTGGATTGCACAACTGACATAAGTTATGGGGCGCAATTTGCCACTTTGGCCGATACATTAATATGCATAGTCATGAGTTTGACAGTGAAAATTTTAAAACTAACAAACCATGCCTCTGGAATCCACTCATATCCAGATTGTTCATACTCTTCCTACGTAATCTAGGTCAAGTCTGATTGTAGTTGACTACCTTCCATCGTACCAGTTCCTGATAAAAAATTCTTCACTTGCACTATTGTTTGATGTACTTATCCTTCTTAATGTCTTGCCTCTTGATGGTGCATCCTCTCTTTGATTCTTATTTCAGGCTGTGAAAACTCTTGCCAGAAGTCCCACGTTTGCCAAGGATCCAAGGCATATTCAGTTTGAAGCAGATATAAATCGCCTCTTCCTATACACAAGGTTGGTGTGGGAATATGTTATGTCGTTTCTTCGATACAAGTGCATGACATAACAATTCTGAAACTTCTAGCTCTCAATTCTTCCACGTTTAATTATTTTCCCAAGTACTGCATATATTGGGTCTGTGGAGTTGGCATTATTTAAATGGACGTGGATTCTATCTGTTAGAGAGATTCCGCAATTTTCGCAATAGCCCTTTTGATGATCTTATTTAATTTTATTTTCACCTTAAAAAATTATGACACTTTGATGGTCGGACTGGTTTAGAGCGCAACTTACCTTTCTGGAAAAAATGAAAGTATGACACTTGGTTAAGATTTGTAATGTCGAATGGAGGAATCCGCTAATAGAGATGATCCATTTCCATTTTACATAGTTAATACCTCAGCTCTTCACTGTTAATTTGCTTTTTTCAACTTCACATGTGAATCCTTCTCTTTCTCTTTTTATCAAAGTGCATTGCCTCTTCTTTAGCTTCTGATGTGTGATAGAGTTGGTTCAGCTCTTTAAAATTATTTCAACGGAAAGATGAATAGGGGATACTTGAAGAGCTCGCCACCAAGTAATTAGGTCACTCTTGGCCAAAACTCAACATATACAAGATAGAAAGAAACAATAGAGCATACAAGAACTAGGCATGCGAACACAATTAAACTAGGGAGATAATTATAAAAGAAACAATGGGTAAGGGAAAACTCAGTCAGAGCTTTCTTGCATGGATTCTTATGGCAGATTAATGGCCCAAAATCATTTTTTTACATTTTTATTTTTAAAATCATAATACTGACTATTTACTTCCAACTGACTATAGGGACTTGGGTAACACCAATCTGAAAAGGCTCTTGAGAGGAATGCTTTTGGTACCAAGTAAACTGCTTCGTCATATGTGTGTACAAACATCTGAATTTAATCAATAAGTATGACATGGCATTTGAAAGATGATATCTTACACCTAAAACTTAAGAATTTGCAGTTTGTAAATTGCTTCAAGACTGTCCAATTATCCTTGACCATGAAGTGGACAGGAGTTATGCCACTTCATTTAGGATAATTTTGTATTTGAAAATTTGGCGACTTAGAACCACATCCATTGGACACTGCAGTAGATACGAGCTGATATAACTCTTTCCTACAAACTCCATTACCTGTTCCTACTATACGCAAGTGCATGGAACAATTGGGCAGGGATCTTGGATCCTAATTCAGGTCTCTCTGAAGTCTTAAGGTTCTAGTTGAGTTCGCTTTATCTGACATGTCGTCGAACTTGTGACTTGGTTTACGAAATGCATCTTCTTTCCGTGGTAGTATTCAGAGGCGGAAGGGTACAATTAAACTGTTCTTAAAGTTTTATTTTTTTCTTTTATTTTTTTATGTGCAGTTACAATCTGTTGGGGAAAGATGCTGATGAGGCAGATATAGAGGAGATAATAGATCTGGGTAGCAAAGCTTCTTTGGCTGACCAACAGAAACAAGTTCAAGAGAATATTCACTCCCAGATTAAATCCTTCTGCATGCTTATGGATGAAACTCTTCTTCCCGTTCAGAACTTGGAAGAACCACTTGGATTAGGGGCACAAACAAATAGTGTCCCCCGTCGAAGTGGGCTAAGTTTTGCTATCGGCAATGCTGGAAGCTCTGCTAGTAACCAATCTGGTGAGTATTCTCCGGCTTCTTGAATTTGAGCTGTTTTGTCTGCAGCATTATGTCTCGTTAATTTTTTCAGTGTAAAGGAATGGTCCAATGAAATGTGAATTTCAGACTATTCTCCATCTTGTTTCACCAATTTATGGGAACCAGGGTCAATTGTAGCCAGAGACCTGTATGATTCAGATTTTTAGACTTGAGAATTTGTATTATTGAAGAGAAATAAAGAATTTCACTTTATGAGGCGATTGTGATGGAAGTCCAAGACGATGAATAAAGGATTTAGACAAGAAGTTCTCAAAATATTAGAGTGCCAAACCGCCACAATACTTTCTGCTCCTTCCTCTGCCCAACCCCACACATCGAACTTGCATGTGCTAAATGATTGTACAGGGAAAACAAAATACTCTTTCCCTTCACTAGGAATCTTATTCCACAAAGTTCTAACAAAATCACAATGTGACACAACATACACACACATTCGCAGACTTCATCCTTACTGGTCGCCACTCGCCGTAGCTGTAACATGTCATGAGTATTCAGCTTGCCTGGTACCTAGGGAGCTTTACAGTTACAAATGACTTTGGCTTGGGGGAAATGAGGTGATTGTGATGGAAGGCCAAGACAATGAATAAAGGATTTGCAGGATAAAACTCCAGAGGATCCCCTACCCAAACCCAAGAATCATCATTAGTCGATAAATGGTGTCCAGAACACTATTTAAGGAGGTCCATACCTCCATTTTCCTACCGTGGATCGTCAGTTACACAGTGGTTGAGTAGGATAAGTGAGATTTTCCGGATTACATGTTTCTGCCATTGCTGAGCCCAATGGATAAGGCACACATTTGGTCTGCTGATAGAATCTAAAGTCTTCTAAGTATTGTTAATAGCTCTGGAGCAGTAAATTCTGCATGAGCTCACATAGTTGCATTTCCCAACAAAGGACCTCTTTGATTAGTAGTGTCTTTGACTATTATTGCAGGCCATAGAAACCGATAGAATGCAGCAGTTCAGTTGGTAGCAGCACTTACATAAAGTTCCTAGGCATGCTTTGGTCCTCAGTTCGATGCCTGCAGTTGGCTCTTTGTTTCCTTTTCCTTTCTCTCTAATTTATTTTCTACACTTTTTCTTATCTTTCTGTTTTAGTTATCAGACATGCCATTCCCGTCTCTTGATAACAAAGGCCAACTAAGTAATTTCAACTTTTTATCTCTTTTTTCCAATACACAAAATGAATTTCATTATACATAATTGTTGGCAGTATGTTAATTTATTTATATACTTTTCTTAGTTTGCTATTTGCTCTTTCCGTTGACTTTTAGATAAAGTCTTAAGTATAATGTTTGATTATTTTAATAAAATGTTACAAGAGTATTGGATATAAGCTCTTTTAGTTATTGGATGAAATTTCGTAATTATTTAAATATGTAAGAATATTAATTGTAAAAAAATTGAAAGAGACACCCCTATAAAATGATTCTAGATTCACCGATCATTGTCTTTGACTAAAAATCACTGTGTTTAGCGGCTTTCGTGACCTCGGTGGACCTTCAGCACCTTGTTCTGTAAAAGCAGTATTTTTTATTCAGATGATCTTTTCGATTTTTTTTTTCCTTGGTGCCCACTGGTTACCATGGATAGTCTTTGTAGCTCCTATGCCCTTATACAGTCTGAGGAACTTGAACCTCACCATCATTCACTCTGCCTGAACTTGCTCAGTTAAAGCACCGATGTCTACTCTATATTCATTGCCATGCCTTCAAAACCTTGAGAAATTTCGTGGAACAGTCTCCAGTAGCACAACCCAGGAAACAAATGGTTTACTCAGCCATTATCTTACTAGAAACCTGTTGCTGCTGCTAGATAGTTGTTGGTGATCCAGCTCAATTGACCAAATCTGTTTCTACAGTATGACCCCTCTCTGCTATCCTTGATTGTTTTTGACCATCCATCTTGCCATTGTATCTGAGATCACTTCTCTCGATCTCGAGCTTTGTTTCTCAGAAATGGATGAAGCCACCATCCTACATACTACATAGTGCCCAGATGCATATCAAAGGATTCCATTTAATATAAAAAAAGCAATCTAGTATCTGGAATCCCTACAAGCTAGTAAGGATTACACAGAGGAGAAAAATAGCCCAGGAAAAAGGGAGAATGTAAGCCCTTGTAATCATATTTTGGATGAAGAGTTAGGAGAAACCAAAGGATGAGAAAAATTGGAAGAGGTAGCAAGCAGAGCACTCAACAGACTTAAGCATTCAGACTCCAGGCATAAAAAAGGATGGCCAGCAACAACGGAAAGTCTCTATCAATGATCATTGGTAGTAGACACCAGGGTTACCAAATTCACTCCCCACCCCTACGAACTAGTTTGCCCGAATGCTTGGTAGGCGCATGACCGAGCGGTTACCTGCGGCGCTAGTGGGCTAGAAATGATCCGAGTAGTGGATGAGGCCACTACATAGGCAGTTACCCCACGTCCCTGAATAATAGGGAGTGACGTTGACTTATGTTGACCCACGACCTAGTGACAGTTACTTGGGGAGTGAACCACGACTTGGGGCACTCACCCACTAACATTGGCAGTTACCTTGTCCACGTGCAAGTGTAACGCCCCATGTCCCTTGACGGTTATGACAAGGAGATCATGGGTTGACCTCAGTCAAGTCAGGACTCTTAGTGGGCGGTTATCCACGACAGGACGTATCTTGCTGTGGAAAGAGGGGGGCAGGGGTCTTCGGTTCATGGATTTATTATTGTTAAATAATTGGAATAAATCAACTCAGTTGGATAATTGTGTCAGCTCTTGTGCAGTAACTAAACGAGGAAGAGAAGGCTTTGGTAAATCCTAATAGCCTCACAAGCCTGTGCCTTATTCCTTCACATCAGATGATCAGAAGCATCTGTAGCCAGTGACAGTGAGTCAGTGACTCAACTAAGGAAACCCAGGATTCAAGAGATGCACCATAATTAGGAGTATTGTCCCAGACGTAAGGTTCGATTCCTATCGACCTGTGAGCCTCTGCAACAAAAAAAAAAAGAAAAAAGGAAAAAAGGAGAATTGTTAAAGTCTTTGTAGTGCGTTGTCATGTTCGTTGGTTACTCTCTTACGACCATATGTTCATTGGTTTCTTGACCGGCTTCATTGTGAGGAAGCATTCTCCAAGTCAGTTAGAAACTTAGGATTTCATTCCCTGAGTATATTGATTAGTGAATTATTTCCAGTGCAGGTGTTCCTGAAACAAAACCCTTGAAGCTTGCTGATGTCAATAGGACTGTGAAGGATCGTCTAGGTTTCTCACTCGCAATTCAACCTTCTGGAATCAAACACAAGGATGCGGGCCAAGGTTTATTTGTAGAAGGCAAAGCTGATGTTGGTTCTGTTATAGCCATATATCCTGGTGTGGTCTACTCTCCCGCATACTACCGTTACATTCCAGGATACCCAAGAGTTGATGCGCATAACTCTTATTTGATCACAAGGTACGATGGCACTGTGATAAATGCTCAGCCTTGGGGTGGTGGAAATGATACACGTGAATTTTGGGATGGTGTGAGTAATTCTCAAACTAATCATTCTACTGAGCAAATTGTCGAGAGAGGTTCTGATCGAGTCTGGAAAATGCTCAGCAAGCCTTTGAAAAGCACCAAAAGTGGGACCAGAGGAGAGATTTTGGAGCGGCGGAATCCACTAGCCTTTGCTCATTTTGCCAATCATCCCCCGAAGGACATGGTTCCTAATGTCATGGTTTGCCCTTATGATTTCCCGTTGGATGAGAAGGATATGAGAACGTATATCCCAAATATTTCATTTGGAGGCGACAATGGCGTAAAGATGAGGAGGTTTGGTAGTTTCTGGTTCAAGACTAGCAGTTCTGTTAATGGTGTTTCCGAGTCTCCCATTCTGAAATCTCTTGTTCTTGTGGCCACCAGGGCCATTTCTGATGAAGAGATCCTCCTTAATTATAGGTTGAGTAACTCCAAGCGGCGGCCATCATGGTACACGCCAGTTGATGAAGAGGAGGATCGACGGAGGTGGGGTTGATTCTATTAGCCCTACCGCCATCGTGTGTAAAAGAAAAAAGAAATAAGTAAAAGAAGAGAGAGAGATACGTAGGAGAAAAAGACAGGCCAATGCCAGAGGGAGAGAAGAGGGAAGGAAGTTCCCACTCTAATTGTTGTGTAAGCTTCCTGATGGTAATTGATTTCCTTGTCAAGCTCGGTATGAGATAGCATTCCTTCATCAATGAAGTGGTCAAAATTACAGATTTGGTCGCAGGTCCGAAGAATTGAAATTTGATTGCTATCAATATTCTCAGTTAAACGGGAACGTTTTGGTTTATATTTATATATGTTGTGGAAGTGTTCTGCAGGAGCAGGACCATATTTGCCAGATGAAACTGGGGGACAGTCATGTTTTGAGCCAACTATTGTTGATTTATATCAAATGCTTCTTGATATGGTTTTCTACCTCGCCAAAGGTCACCTGGGTGGAGGTGTTCCCTCCAGCCTCTTGATATGGTTTTCTTAACTTCAGTTAGGAAGAGTCTTGTCAAGGTAAAGATACATAACCTTTCCCCCTCCAAATAGGTGATCCATTAAAAGAAAGAGACAAACAAAAAGAAGAGGTGAATTTATTTGGTATAAACTTCTGTTGAAGTGTCATGAGAAAATACCATACTATTGCCTGCAGGAAGTTGATATCCAAGTGACTGAAGTATTCAGTATATCAGAAAAGAATTGCTCCCATTGAAAGTTAAGAGTAGAAAGGTATGTTTTATATTGCTATAAACTTTTATGAAGTCACATCAAATCTATTGACTACTAGGGGCTCGTTTACTTGGTTGTAACTTGTAATGGGTAATGGGTTGCATTGGAATGCAATCATCTTTGTGAGTAAAGGTGAGGTGGAAAAGGAGGGAGAAGGAGGAGAGAGATGGGAAGTGGTGGGATTGATTACATCCTCTAGTGTAATCAAATTGCTCAACTCTAACCTATGTAAAGATGATTATAATGGATATTGTAATCAATTATACATTTTCCCTCTCTCTCCTCTCCCTCATCTCTTTTCCACCTTTATCCCTACTCACTAAACTGATTGCATTGCATTACATTTGATTGCAACCAAGTAAACGTTACCCTAGTGTCTAATACTCCCAAAATACTTGTCAAAGTTTAAAGAGTAAAAAACAAGGAAAAGTATTTGTATAGCTTTATTTCCCTATACTAACAATATGATATTAGTGATCCTTCCTATGCTCTCCTATTATGCTAATTGAAGAAACTTTATTTTTGACATCTAAACAGGAAAATTTTGACAAGCATTTAGGGAGGGAGTATTTTGGAATGCTAAAATTCAAAAGAACACTAGGTTTAGACTATGCATTAAATTTAGCGCAATTTGGTTAAAACCACCTAACATGTTTCAAAATTTGTCCAGTACCCCCTGAAACGTTACTATTTGGCGAGTACCACCTTAAATGTTTATTCCGCCCTGGAAGTTACACCTTAATTGATTTTCCGGGCAAATCCAATTTTTTTTGACCATTTTACCCCCCACGTGTGAGTCACGTGACAACTTACATGAATTTTTTTTTTATTTTTTTATTTTACTATTTGTGCTTTGTTTAAATGAAGAATTATTTTTTATTTAATTCACTCTCTCTCTCTCTCTCTCTCTCTCTCTCACTGTTGTTCCCACATATAAAAAATTAATTCACTCTCTTTCTCTCTCTCGCTCACTCCATCTTCTTCCTCTGCACTTTGTATCTCCATCTTTGCCATCTCTCTCTCGTAATCTCTCTCTGTTTCTCCTGTCATCTCTCTCTCTCTCTCGTCAACAACAACAACAACAACAACAACAACAACAACAACAACAACAACAACAACAGCAACAGTCTCTCTCTCTCTCTCTCTCTCTCTCTCTCTTCCCCTGTTTTCGTGGCGAAACAGAACACAACAACAGTCCATTAAATCCCCGTTGAACAACAACAACAACAACAACAGTCTCTCTCTCTCTCTCTCTCTCTCTCTCTCTCTCTCTCTCTTCCCCTGTTTTCGTGGCGAAACAGAACAACAACAATCCATTAAATTCTGAAACAATCAAACCGAAAATTAAGACAAAAACGAGAAATTCTGAAACAAAACCGAAACAAAACCGAAAATTAAGGCAAAAAGGGAAAAAATTAAAAAGAAAGAAGGAGAAGCTTAGCTTGGAATCGGCAGATCGGAGCTTCTAAAGCTCATGCATGGCCATTGAAGCTCGCTCGAGATTAATCAGAAATGTCGCCGACCATGGTTCATGGACGGAAAACACAAATCGGTGGCTTGAGAGCTCGATATGTGGTTGCCGGACAAAAATGGTGGTCGACAACCTTTAACTTCATCGCGGCCATGGCTTCGCTGAGTTCTTGTCGCCATTAATGATGATCTTCAGAGCTTGAGAGAGAGAGAGAGCGTTGAGAGAGAGAGAGATGGAGATGATGGTCGAGCTTGAGAGAGAGAGAGATGGTCGAGCTTGAGAGAGAGAGATGATGGTCGAGCTTGAGAGAGAGAGAGAGAGAGAGAGAGAGAGAGAGAGAGATGATGGTCGAGCTTGAGAGAGAGAGAGATGGAGATGGAGATGGAGAGAGAGATGGTCGAGCTTGAGAGAGATGGAGATGGAGATGGAGAGAGAGAGATGTGGTTTTAGTTTTAGTTTTAGTTTTAGTTTAGGTTTAGTTATTTATATTTATATTTTTTATTTTTTATTTTTTATTTATTTAATTATTTAGTTTACTTAAAAGTCACGTGACTCACACGTGGGGGGTAAAATGGTCAGAAAATCAATTAAGGTGTGACTTCCAGGGCGGAATAAACATTTAAGGTGGTACTCGCCAAATAGTAACGTTTCAGGGGGTACTGGACAAATTTTGAAACATGTTAGGTGATTTTAACCAAATTGCGCTAATAAATTTAACAATAATGCAAGGTGGCCTCATCCCCTCATTTTATCGAATCCCTCATTTCCTCATGTGAGTACAATTCGAATACTTATGCAAGGGAGATGAACATGACCCTGAACCTTGCACAAGTATTCCAAAAACTCTCTTATAAGCGACCTGATACATGACACCTCATGCACGAGGCCACCTCATATGAGTTTTTGGGAATTGTCTTATAATCACATTATCCACTTATACTACATATTGGTTCAATTTTCGAGAACTTTACGAACCTGTCTAACTAACATCTACATCTTCACTTACACCAATGGTTATAGATTCAAAATTGCCCATATGCCCATCATCTTCTGTTTGTTTAACAAACATCCACAGGCTGGAGATCTTCTCCAGTGGCAATAAAACGCATACTTTTATGATCCTGTGCAACGCAAAGTTTTCTGTTGGGAAATTAAACAGATCAAAGTCAGCAAAACTTCCAAAAAGCCAAAACTGCTCAAAAAGATCAGATATTCCAAGCAGACAAATGAAGGCCATGAAAATGCCTTGAAAATCCTTTTAACAAAAGCTACTTTTTGGGACCATTCTTCTCGTTTGTTTTCTACTCCCCAAAGGCAATTTGTCACTCTCATTTTCCCATTTCCCAATGCACAAATAAACTCTATTAGCGGCCCCTCCTTTCTTTTTCCTTCCTTAATTCTGTGTCCTCATGCACATGTCAACTAGTATGTGCACGCATGCTCTCACGTAATGTATATGTCCATTTTACTGAATTTTACGAACAATAAGTTTTGTATAAGGCCGTCCCAAGGTGAGACTATCTTTATATACCAGCATGACGTGCGATAAAAGGGGAACAAATATAAATAAATCATCAAATAAAGGATTAGTTTGATGAATCTTTGGTCAATTACTAGATTGGTATTTGGTCATGATTTATAAGGGCATCATAAGTCAAATGAATAATGAATCACCCTTTAAGCTATCTCCTCATAAAAATACCATGAATTGCCCTTTATATACAATAATTATTTTTTGTGGGCTTTGAGTATAGGGTAAGAAACCAAATTCCGAGGTTATGAATGTGCATTTTTCTTTCCCTTTGATCTGCAAATTGAAGCATGGTTGGTCAATGGACTACCAAGATATCATAGATTTTGCGTGAGCAGTTCCTTTGGTAAGTCTCGAGTCCACAAGCTCAATGGTGGAGTGACTTAATAGTTACCCTTTTTTTTTTTTTTTTTTTTTTGGGTTAGCTGAATAGTTACTAAGTTTCAGTTTTGGATTATGACATACCAGATTTAACATCTCATTAGTATCCTCTATATGTCATATAGTTCGTTTTCAACATGTAGGCAATTTGATCTTTTCAAAACTATGCTCCAATAGGATATATATTCATCCGTCCTATGGAAATCCTTACATTTGACTTTATATTCATCCGTCCCATTTCCCAATGAAGTTGTACATCCAATATTAGTGATGTGAATTATTTGATTTCCCAAAGATATTAGTTAATTTGATGTGTTCGCTGTTGAACACGAGAGTCCGAACATGACGTAGCGGGGATGCCTCGGTCGTCATCTACTTGCATCCTTTTTTTGCGGGTCACTTGATTACATATATGTACTTCTTTTTTAACACTTCTATTCACTTGTCCATGGGGTAAAAACTGTGAACGAGCCATATACAAAAACTAAGTTTAGTTGGATCACAATATTTCCTACTCTCTTCTTAATCCTTTATCTTGAGGGGTGTGTAACCGAGCCGAATCCGAGCTAGGCCTGCTCAAAGCTCGACTAGGGATCGACTTGAAGCTCATCGAGCCGGAAAAATTAAGGCTCGAGGTCGGCTCGTGACTCGACTCGAATTCAAACTTGCCATAACAAAAAAGTTATAAAGATAGATCATTATAAAACATTTGCAAGTGAATTAGACTACTACTAATCATTTATACTGTGTTGGAACCAACACAATCAAAAGTTTAAGCTGACGGTTGAAGGTTCAATTAATGTTATATTCCTTATTTTATAGTACGTTTTAAAATGAGAAAAACCCTAAAACAAATAACAAATATGAATTTCTATAAATATTTAATGATCTTGAAGGGAAATATTAAGTCAATGGAGCCAAACGATTCGACGACCTAGTCGATCCATAGGCTCGGGCTCGGCTTGAAAAGCATTCGATCAGGCTTAGGCTCGGCTCGAGCTCGGTTTGACCCGAACTCAAGCCGAGCCCGAGGACTCACCGAGTCGGCTCGACTCAGTTACACAGTTACACCCCTACACACGTTTAAGCTTGCAAGATGTTTTTAAGTTTTTTTTTTTTTTTTTTTGGGGGGGGGGGGGGAGGGGGTTCTTGTTCTCTTGAAAGAATGCAAAAGCAATAGGATGAGGAGAGATCGCTCGTGGATACTGGAATAATCAAATATGGATCTAAGGGGGATATGAAGGGTATATTTGCCCGAATTATGGATTGCTAGAACTGCAAGATTTCTGTGATCTTGTCATAAGCCTCCAGAATACAAGGCTTCATGCATTGATATATATCATAGTGTAAAAATGCAGCATTATATTATTATGTACGTAAACGTATCCCTCTAATTAGAGAATTGGGGTGGTTCCTTTTCTTGTTCCTTAATAATTGAGATTGGTATCTACTTATAACTTATCTTATCTATCAATCACAAAATCAAATTAAAACGAATGAAGATTGACTGACCCTGGCAGTCCAAATTACAGGTCATAATCAGGGATAACGTCTAAACAGGCGACATATTGTTGGTACCATAAGCCCCCACCCACACACCAGACCCCCACCCCTCCATGTTCAAAGGATGCTATTCAAAGCAATTGACCCAAATTAACACATACATCATGCCCCACGTCCTGTTGTATACTACTACTGCTTCTAGTCTACTACATGCTCATTTCATTTTCCTATCCTTCAATTATAGTGTTTCTGGAACTCTGCTCTTCTTTGCTTGGTCCTACCTAGTTAAGCTAGTAGTGACTCTCGACTTGACAAATTATTAGATGATCCCGTATCATGCTCCCATCTTTCACAATTACCACGCACTTTTTTGGCGAATGAAATTGTGTGGACTCTATTTGTTCTGTGAGAGATGGGAGTATTGATCCCGACCATGTAATAATAATCTCTCGACTTCTATTCTCTCCATCTATTCCGATAACCTTTGGTAATTCATAGTAATTCATTTCTCACTATATACTAGTACTAATGGGTTTAATAATTACTACTTTAGAGAAGAGACTTTTTTCAGGAGTAAGTATCATTTTTAGGATCATCTTGATTATGGTGGAAGTTTTGATACTCCTGTGGACTTACAATAATTTGACGATACTTTCTTAACATGAATACTAGCTCATAATTAGTAATGAAAGATATATTATGGTCAAAATATAATAAATCCTTTATTTTGAGGTGTGAGCATTTAATTGGAATGGAGGAAAACATTTTTTTATTTTTTATTTCCCTTGAGAAAACATGCAATAATCTTAGGGACGACTATCCGTGTGAATGAAAATTTAACTCCCAATTTTCAAGAATTTAAATTATTTATTTATCTTTTCTCAACCAGATTTATTGTCACCCTTTACTGGCTGTGTAATGAAGGCATAAAGATAACCAACCTTGTATAAAATGATGATGGAGACTGAAATTCCTTAAAAGCAGCCTTTGCTTCTAGAGAAAAGCTATTTGCAGATCATATCTTTCCATATTGATTTCATTGCCTGATGAAATCAAATCATAAACAATAAATAAATTTATTGTCTCTCTCTCAGTAGTCTTCCATTCCCATAGGATAAGGTGCCTTATCAAGCTTGCTCTTATTACAGTTATATCTCAGCTGTCCTATATATTACTACCTACTTGTCCTTTCCTCAATTATACTCCTATCATTATGATTGCTTAACCTTGCTTATATATACTCCCATCCTAGGTATGAAATTCTAGGAAAGAGAGAGACAGAGAATAAAGGACAGCTTCAATACAATGGCTTTCTCCTCTTCCTGCAGTACATCAATTATGTCTGTGGGTCGTCTCTCTTTCCTTCTCTTTCTATGGCTGGTCGGGGAGGTGGCTGCGTTGGGTCTGAGCCCGGACGTGCTAGCCCAGCAGAAGGCGGACCTTGTTGTCGGGTTGCCCGGGCAGCCTCCGGTCAGCTTCAAGCATTATGCTGGTTATGTCACAGTCAATGCTAGCCATGGCAGGGCACTGTTTTATTGGTTCTTTGAAGCTGTTGATAAACCTCACAAGAAGCCTGTTGTTCTTTGGCTCAATGGAGGTACTTTTAATCAATTTATACAATACTTTTTTAGCTTTTCATAGTAATAAATGTCATCCCAAAAAAAGAAAAAAAGTTCATCCATAATCGCATGTGAATCCAATTCTCTGTTAATCTGTTATTTATGGTGAAACAGAGAGAAAAAAAGTAGTGTTACTTGATTCTGATTTTAGTTAACAGCCTGTTAACTTCTAGTCAAACATGATTATTCCGAATATAAGCCAAGTTAAGTCAACTTTCGTTGTTGATACTTATTGATATAGGGCCTTTGCTTATGGTTACGTGGTCCTTTTGTGATAATGTATAATTGCATGGCATGCATCCAAAAACTGTTAGTTGTTGTTATTTGTCTGTCCCTATCCTAATATGCATTATTGCTATTGTTAGTTAAGACAAATTAGAGAGCATGGTGCGTTGAAAATCTCTCTTTCTATATCCCACCATTCTGTCCATTTTCTATAGTGACTATTTAATTTATTTCATTTTGGATTTTTGGTTATCTTATCCTGCATGTCAGTCATTTATTTGGTTTAATTGCACAATATTCATCAATTAGCTTTAGTTATAAGCTTAATTCACATGAAGTGGTTGTGCAATAAGAGCTTGGTAGTGAAATACTCATTAATGGTTAACCTGGTCAATTTTGTATCAAAATCAATATCTCCCCTCGGCTGCCACTTGCTCCCAACAAAAAATATGGGTTGTAGTTTAACTTTAAACTTTAAAGTACATGGGATTGAGATGGGAACCGAGATGGCAAACACTTCACCCGAATTCCGAGATAGCCCGGGTTCGATTTTGCTGTAATGGCTAGTCCACTTTTTAAATTTTCTTTTTTTGAGGGGGGGAGGGTTGGGTTGCATAAGCTGTCGAAGATGAGTTTTAGTATTAGTAGGCAATGATTGCTTGGGTATGAAGGTGAACATGGCTTGTTTTGTGGTCCATATGATAATTAATGAATTTAGCATGCCTTCCTTCATTTCATACATAACCACCGTACATATACAAAATTCATCATTGCAAGTTCCTTTTTCTGGGATGCTTCCCAGTGTTTTTATATTGCATATTGGATTTTGTCAGTTTTCCAAACCAATAGCTATTTGCATAAGTGATCACGTGTATTTTCACAGGGGAATAAGAATATATGACCACACACCTGAATCTTCAATAGGCTTCACTGCATGTGTGTGTTGTAATTGGTTCGGTTCGGTTCACTTCAGCTCAGTGGAGTTCAGTTGAATTCATTTCAGTTTAGTGGAAAAGAACACACTCGTTTTTTATTTGCTTATCTTTCCAGTATAGGGCTCTAACATCAGGGAAAATCTTCTCCAGCAGAGACAATGTTGTTAACCAGTGGCCACAAGTCCACAACTGACTACCAATTTGGGGGGTGGGGGTTATTGTGATGGGTACATAATGTCCAATATATCTGAATGCCATCATTTTGGACCAAGTCATGGCCATTATGATCACTGAGACAAGTTGATGCCAAAACCAACTGTGGTCCCTCCAACCCCCCCCCCCCCCTCCTTCCAAAAAGAAAAACACATTAAACACTGAAGAGGGAAAAAAGACATTAAACACTGAAGAGGGAAAAAAGAAGATCAAAAGTAGATGAAAAGTGAAAGTAAATCTTTTCAAGCATGCATGTGTAAGGATTAGTAAAAGCATGCAAATGCATCAAATTTTTTACTGTTGATGAGTTTACAACAGTAAAATCTTCAGGGTTGGTAGTCTAAATGATAGTGAGTGTCCATTAGTCTAGTTGGTGAAGTTTTCAGGGTTGGTAGCAAGATCCACACCCTGATGAGTTCGAAGCTTGTCGTCGCTCATCAGTCATTAGCCCCTCCCTCGGTGGGAAAATTAAAAAAAAAAAAAAATTAACTCCCAAGTTACTCAGTTAAATTTTGTGCACCATAGGGGACTAGATGCAATTCTTTTTCAGATTATCAATGGAAATGACTGATGAATTATTTTCTTACCTATAATGTATGGTTCAAGCTGAAAATGCATTGATGAGGTAATTAAAGTTGATGCATTGTAAGTAAACAGGAAACCAATATTTCATTTTTTTTCCTTTTCCTGCAGGTCCCGGCTGCTCTTCAGTTGGTTACGGTGAAGCAGCAGAATTAGGCCCTTTCTTCCCTCAGAAACGAGGAGAACCAATGTTAAAACTCAACAAACATGCATGGAACAGAGGTAAAAATAAGGGGGAGAACAATAAAATCCACATCCTTGTATGTATTGCAAAGAAAATGATAGACTTGAGGATTGCTGACAATGGTATTGTTTGATTCTTAGCTGCCAATCTGTTATTTTTGGAGTCTCCGGTTGGTGTCGGATTTTCTTACACCAACACTAGCGATGACATCAATGAACTTGGTGACAAGGTTACAGGTGATCTCTCAAATTAAAATTCCTGCTCACCTCTAAATCATTATTCCTTTCTCATAAAGGGACAAATGTATCTACCCACAACTCATAAAAGACTATAATAGTAAAAATTTGTGAAGAGATTAAGTAACAAGATGATGGTGTGACCAACTGACCATACATATCATAGAATCTTCAGCACCAGGATTTAGCATGTCGATTCAATACAATAGATTCACTGCGTTCCATATTAATTGTTGTACTTTTTATTAAGCAGCGAAGGATTCATATACGTTTCTGTTGAACTGGTTCAAAAGATTTCCGCAGTTTAAATCCCATGACTTCTACCTTGCTGGAGAAAGTTATGCAGGTATGTATGTACAGAGACCAAGTAGCATCAAACAAAAGTCTATGTGCAATATAACTTATGAATTAACTCAAATATTTATGAATATATGATTTGTTGCTTGTTTCAAATTTTATTCTATAGGGCACTATGTTCCACAACTTGCAGAGCTCATCTTTGACAGCAACAAGAAGGCCTGCAAGGAAGATTTTATTAATCTGAAAGGTTTCATGGTAAGCTTCCCATTCCTAATTTTATTTGCATTAAGCCATTAACAGAAGGAAAATTCTACATCCAGAAAGGTTTTAAAGAACATGGTCTTTCTTCATATGATCAATTTATTTTTCCTTTGGGCCATGGATTGTTCAAACATTTCAGATTATTCTACATAATTTTTGTAAATTTCCATGCAATAGTGTGTAGAAGGATCTTAATATAAGAATTCCAAGCTAAAGTATTCCAAAAGAATTGTTTAACATACCTTACAATAAGACTCTTGTGATAAATAATAAATTTAAAAAAAAAAAGGTGCAACCTGACTCTACGAAATTAAAAGAAAAGGAAAGACAGAAATAATCATTAGCATAACTTTTTGATGCGTGGAATGAAATGCAGATTGGAAACGCGTTGTTGGATGATGAAACAGATCAGGCAGGGATGATCGACTATGCGTGGGACCATGCTGTTATATCAGATGGTGTGTACAAAGATGTCAAGACGAAATGTGACTTCAAGCTCAAAAATGTTTCCGAGGAATGTAAGAATGCCCTCGATGAGTACTTTGCAGTGTATGAGCTCATTGACATGTACAGCTTGTATGCACCAGACTGTGTTGAGAATTTCACCACTACTGGCAGCAAACACAGAAGGCAGCTTTCTGTCATTCAAGGCACTGCACCCCACTTGTTCTCCAAATTCGTAAGTCCTTAATTTCCCCTCCCCCCCTTTGAATTAGAACAAAAATCTCAAGATTCTATTAAGAAATAAGTTCCCTTTCAAGCTATGCTACTCACACTGATCTCACTGGCATGCAGCACCCATGTAAACAACATTCATTGGGAACAAAACCTAGGTCTGTGTGTTACAGCATGCTAAGAATGACAGACTCTTAGATCCTTCTAAATTTGAGATCAGATTATTTGGGGGAGGAAGGGAAGGTAATATGGGACACGTTTGAACAGGATCACAGGTGCAATTATAAACCAAATTCCCCATTGTGGTAAACACTAAACACTATCATATACTTACAAGTTGATGTGAACTTGTAATCAAGTGTGTCCAGTTCCTGTATTGAAATTTGTGCGTTTCTGACTCAAGTGCCACGTCAGAATACTTAGAAAGGTAGTCCTTTCCTAGGAAGGCCACATCATCATTCATCAATTCAAACTTCTGAATGGAGGATGGGATATTAGTGGAAATGTGATGAATTAAGCATCATTAACATTATGGTTTAGAATGTTGTTACTTTTATCAATGTTTTGATAGTTTGAAATATGGTATTACAGGAAAAATGGCACAAGAAGCCGGCAGGATATGATCCTTGTCTAGATCACTACACAAAGGAATATCTAAACAGACCGGATGTCCAAGCAGCACTCCATGCCAATGTCACAAAAATCCCTTACGCATGGGATCATTGCAAGTAATGAACTTCTTGACCCTAAGTGTTTCAGTCTATCAGCAGAAGGCAGTTTGTATGAGTTTCTTGATAAATAATTTGATTTATTGAATTTGTAATTAACAGTAACAACATAACATTTTGGAGCGACGCGCCATCCTCAATCCTTCCACTTCTACGAAAGCTTGCAGCTGGAGGCCTTAGGATATGGGTTTACAGGCAAGTTAATCAAATCCTATTTTGTACAAGTTCTTGATGAAAGTTACTCCATATTTTAGTACATAAGTCATTGAAGGATCACTAGATCATAAGGCGCATGACTAAATATGTAAACCATACATTGACTATTTTCAGTGGAGATACTGATGGGAGAATCCCAGTGACCGCAACAAGGTACACGCTCAAAAAGCTGGGGTTGAAGACAGTACAAGATTGGACACCCTGGTACAGCAAGAAACAGGTACTAGTATTGTTCTGTACATCCATATCACTAATGGTTTCTAAAACTTGTTAGGAAACTCTAGAATGTCTGAAAGTCATATATAGTATATTCTGTTTCTTGATCATCTATCTTTCAACTCCAATTTTTAAGGTGGGAGGATGGACAATCGGCTATGATGGGCTGATGTTTGTCACAGTTAGAGGCGCGGGACACCAAGTTCCGACTTTCAAGCCAAAGGAAGCCCTTTTGATGCTTAGAAATTTCTTAGCCAACAGAAAAATGCCGCCTCAACCCTTCTGAAGACACTGATCAAGCATATCTTCTTCTTTCCCCAATCCCTACCCCATATCACACAATCTATAGCTCTATTCTTGGCTGATCAAAATGTTCATCAAGAATTGGTTTAGATTATTTCTCATTCATAACTGTAAAGCATTCTTTATTCACAGAAAGAGCAAAAGATTGATATATTCATGGAAAGAAAATTGATCAATAAGTGCAACATAGACTTGGAGTTCTGATGTTCATAATTTCTCTTTTAGATCTTTATCTGGAATGCAAAAGTCTTGGAATTGCACAAGTTTTTATTCCATGAATGCACCTATTTATCTTGCTTTCAGACATTCTAGAATGTCAATACAAGTTGTATCTGAGACCTTAAAATTTTGATACAACTAGTATTTACTGTCTTACTTTGGAACAAATAAGAATAGAACAGTTCAATTTTTTTTTTTTTTTTTTTTGCTTTTCAAAAAAGAGGGTGCAAGTGAATGGCGAACGAGGTACCCCCGCTACGTCATGCTCGGACTCTCGTGTTCAATAGCGAACATATCAGACTAGCTGAACAACCAGCGCAAGCACTGGCCCTGTCAATGTAGCACCAACAAGGGGCTAGTATCCTAGAAGCCAGCAGACCCAAGGCATGAGGAGAATGGGGATTCGATTCCATAACCTTGCCTTACCAAACCACTTGGGAGTAAGTTTGAAATCATTAGACCACCACCCTTATTGGTATAGAACAGTTCAATTAAAACAGATTATTTTGAATTATTGTATAATTCTGCTTTAGTTGAACTGTTCTATGTTTATTTGGTCTAAAGTAAGAAAGCAAATACATTTGGTATCAAATATTCAGGTCTTAGCCTCCCAACACTTTACCAATTAACTTTGGAAAATGTGTAAATATGGAATCTCCAAATTTAGAACCTTCAACCTTGTCTAGAAGGTGAAGCTCTCAATCACATAGTTTTAACTTTTATCTTTTATTGCATATTGATATTAATGAAGCTTAAAGTACTACAAATGCTTGGTTATGCTCTCTCTCATTGTTTCATGGTCAAACCAAAATGATTACCATGTAATGATGTCAAAGGTGGATATGAAGTTGGCAAGATTGTTCATCTTCAATAACAAATATTCACAAAATATGTTTAATCACAAAACAAAGCACTTACCAAACAAGACTGGGCCCACATTTGAACCTCCCTCTCTTTTCTAACCACTAGTGAACTTTCAGGTGTCCAAACTTGCACCCTTTTTTTTTTCTGGATGTTGAAGCAACTTACAAGCTACTGTAACAAACTTGGCAAAATGGCAATCATAGCAACCTGACTATTATGCTCATTATGGGAAGCTGTATATAAATTCCTACTTCAGATTTGAAGTACATATATAGCAAAAATGATGAGCATCTGTTCAAATTATTTTCCTTTATTCCCTTTTTCACAAGTATCTATTCGTTTCACGCATCATATAGAATTTAACTTTTGTAATAACCTACTATCTATAGTATATTTGAAAACTAGCTCATTAGAGTAATATTTAATTTCATTATTTTTTATGTGGATCTCGCCATATGAAAAATCATAATTTCCACATATATCGTTAATATCATTGACAAATAACAAGTTAAAAAACCATTATCGTTTTACATGAGAGATGGTCAACGTATAAAGATGTTGACAACCTTAACTAATAATAACCATTTTTTAACTAATAATAACCATTAACAAAGGTTATGTAGAGCTTCAATCCTCTTTCTTTAAAATGGCTATCATGCTCATATAATACATTTATTTTCTGGTCTAAAAAAGTTAAACATGTAACTTGGGACCTCTTCTATATAATTAATGACTCAACCTTAACTACTAACTGAACCTCATACTAAAAAGACATAAAGAAAAGTTCATGTCCAAGCCAACAAAACAAAATCTAAATATGCATGATTAGGTAATGCCTTAAATACTGCAATATTCCACTTGGTCTTAGAATAACAACCCCCTTTGACACAAATTCATCATTATATATAACAGCAGATCATCCTTCACTAGAAATAAACTTACTGTTTGTACTTTGTAGACTCTAGCTTTCAAGCACAAGTGATATAGGAATGAAAGGCACACTAATTACTACTTAAATTCATCATTTCGGTTTGTCAACACAAACTTGTTCTCTATTTATATCATTTCCAAAAATGACTTCTCTGCTCTGTACCTTCTGTTGGCTATGGCTGTTGGCAACAAACATAGCCTTTGCTTCGGCTGCCTCTCGGTCCTCAGACCACTTGAGCCGAAAAATACTGGCAGAGCAAAAGGCAGACCTTGTAGAAAATCTTCCAGGGCAGCCTAAGGTGAGTTTTAGACACTATGCAGGTTATGTGACAGTCAATGAAAACCATGGGAAGGCACTGTTCTATTGGTTCTTTGAAGCCGCTGAGAAACCTCAAGAAAAGCCTGTGCTTCTATGGCTCAATGGAGGTACATAACTGGTCATTATCAAGTACTAATATGGTACAAGTCATACATCATTATCATATATATGCAGTATGCTGAATGTACATATACAATGTCTGCAATCTCATCATCAATGTCCTATCAGGTTGATTATATGGTGTATGCTGAATGTACATATACAATGTTTGCAATCTCATCATCAATGTCCTATCAGGTTGATTCTATGGTGTATGCTGAATGTACATATACAATGTTTGCAATCTGATCACCGATGTCTCATCAGGTTAATTATATGATGTATGTCTGGCTTGGTAAATGTAGCGATGTCCCACGTCTAGGAGTGTGAGTGAATCATACCTTCAAACAAATCATAGAGTGAACTTGGCAATGTATACCTTCAAACAAATAAATCATAGAGCAGACCCATGATTGATGACCGATAGCTTATTTCAGCTATTAGACAATGCTATATCAAGATTAGGAAAATTTCAGTTAGTATGCACTGACAGCACTGTCCACTTCTGAAATGGATGTGCTCTAGTTACCTTATACTGTATAAGATGAAGGAAATGGCAACTTCTATTTGGACATTGTGCAAATAAAACCATGAATGAACAGGTTGTCCATTTCACCCAAATAGCACCTTCAGTGAGTGATGGGATCCTAGCGAGTACAAATATTTGAAGAACGGTACAGACAAATCTTATTGAGAAAAACCCACTCTAAAGTCACAGAAAACTTCTACTTATGGCCAAACATAGAACTGTTTCAGTTGGTTATCAATATTTTGGAGACAACCACCTCCTGACCTCCATAATAATCTGATAATCTAAAGGGGTAGGTGTGTTGGGTTTGGTCTCTAGCTGCTTGTTACCATTGATAATAACGGCCAAGTCCAGTTCCAGTAGTTAAGCTTCCCTTAACTACTTTTCGTCAAGGATATATACTTGACATAATTGATGATACGATAACGATAGCACATTATTGCTTATTTTGTATGGTTTCTTCTTGGTTTGTTATGTTACATGCTATAATACCCTGTATATAAAAGAGTGCATTATTTAAAGCCTAAACTTCACCAATGCATATAGAGTATACTTTTAGTTAAGCATAAGGCAACACCGCAGCAAATGTAATTGTATGAAGATCGATCATCATGAGTCATGACAATGCATGCTATTTCAGAACCATAAACAGTAATAAAACCAACTACGATGTAGTACATGTCTACATGACATATTATAATCAAACTAATTAGGACTAGCAAAACTGTAAAAAGAGTACGTCGATGTTTTCTGAATATATACAACAATCCATATCATGATACCCTGCAACATCCTGTAAACCATTTCAAGATGTTAGTTAGCTTTACTGATATCAATGGATAGTAGAATTTCTGGGGAAAATGGGGGCGTTTTGATCAAAACTTTTACTTGAAGAATTATAACCTGTGTTAGAGCCCACTGAGCCACTTCTATCCAGAAGCTAAATTGGACTTTCTTATTTCATTTTGGAGATGATTGTGGACATTTTGAAACATAATCACATTTAAATTTAAACTTCTCATTTGGAATCCTGTATGTTGAATTGATATGATCATCAGGGCCAGGATGCTCTTCAATTGGATACGGGGAAGCAGAAGAAATGGGTCCTTTCTTTCCTCAAAAGGGGAGTAAGCCCAAGCTAAAGCACAATAAACATGCTTGGAATAGAGGTAAATAAATCCTTTCTTTTTGTTTCTTTATTCAAGAAAAATACTCATATGATCAATTGAGTTAGCATGTCTGTACTTTGGAAATTTGATGTAAGGAAAGGATCAGAATATGAAATTTTGTAACAAAGTTGTATGGTACAATATCTAAAAATTTGAAGATATGTACAGTCTTACTTAAGTACTGAATAACATGACAATAAGAACAACAGGGAGCAGTCATTCTCAAGAAGACCCTGATGTGCTTATTGTCCTGTTTTTGAATATTATTCTGTGCTTATTTGTTCTCAGGATGTCACCTTACAGCTTTGCTGTTGTCAATTACAGTCATCATTAAGATAATTTAACAAACTCAGTATTAACATGACTCTTTCGGTTTTGTCAGCTGCCAACCTTTTGTTTCTGGAATCTCCGGTTGGTGTCGGATTTTCTTACACTAATACCAGCAGCGATGTCAGTGGCCTTGGTGACACCATCGTAGGCAATTTTCCTGGCACAATCTCATTTATTGTCAGCTAAATAATTAATTTTCTTGCAAATCTTCAGATTTTACTTTCTGACTTGGCCATCGTTTTTTATGTTTCATGATCATCAGCTAAGGATACGTATGCTTTTCTTGTCAACTGGTTCAAAAGATTTCCGCAGTTCAAGTCCCATGATTTTTATCTTTCTGGGGAGAGCTATTCAGGTAAAAGGACCATCGCGTATTAAACAAAATGTTATGATATCTGTTTAACTAAACTTTCAAGATCCACTGCTTTCTTCAGCATTTTTCATTAGTGCTTTGAAGTGTTGCTCGTGCTTGTTTCATAATCTAGCTGCTTAATATCTATCAGCATTGCCTTACTTTTCTCCCTTCTTCTAAAGGACATTATGTTCCACAACTTGCTGAGGTCATTCTCAACAGCAATAACATCACTTCCAAGGAAGATCACATCAATTTGAAGGGCTTCATGGTAATGCCTTGTATAACCAAAATTTGGATTTTTTGACAATGAAATTCGCTTCTATTTTACATTCATGAGTGATACTTCCTACATATGTCTATGTGGATTTTCCCACTGATTCAAGCTATGCAAGTGAAAAGATATGCATGTATTTATAGGCAATGGTGATTTTCCCCGCTTTCGTAATAATTGAGAATGATATTATTTGTCAGCTTGGAAATGCATTGTTAGATGATGAGACAGATCAGAGAGGGATGGTGGATTATGCCTGGGACCATGCTGTGATTTCGGATCGCATTTACAATGATCTTAAGAGGAACTGCAACTTTAGCGAGAAAAATCTGACGAAAGATTGCAATAAGGCCCTGAATGAATACTTTGCGGAGTACCAGCTCATCGATATATACAGCTTGTACTCTACGATTTGTGTCGAAAACCAGACTAGAGCTCGCAGGAACACTCAGCCTCCAGTTATTGATGGCATTTCTCCTCGGTTGTTTTCAAGATTTGTAAGTATATCATCTCAATCCCTCCTCTGGTGATCACCCAAGTTGTCAAGACCAAATGTGTCTATGTATTCAAGTTGACACTTAAAAAACCTGTCAGCTGTGTCTTACTCTTTGTATAACAAGAACGATTAATCAAGACTTGATCTAGGTAAAGTCTGCTAACATACTACATAGATTCATTGCAAACAATTAGTGAAGGGATCCTTGTGGCAGAGCTCCAATTGGTATCTGTCTGGTTGTTGGCTACCTTATGCCACTTCCATTGGTATCTGTCTGGTTGTTGGCTACCTTATGCCACTTCCATGTCAGAGAATTTGTCGCTATGTTTTCAGACTATCAGTCCCTGAGAAAAGTTAGAATTCTGCTGATAAACAATGTCTATGAAACATTAATGAATCAAACTATGCTATTACCTTGTAATCTAAGTGACCGCTTGAGCTTGCAATTCTGTTGCAGCAAGGGTGGCAGAGGAGAGCCGGGTATGATCCTTGCTTATCAGACTACACTGATGCATATATGAATAGGCCAGACGTCCAAGCAGCACTACATGCCAATGTCACCAAACTCCCGTATCCATGGACTCACTGCAAGTACGAGTGTGTGAATAACATCACATATATATAGGGCTAGAACTTATATGGCCTAATGTATTCTGATATGCTAACTGATGGTTATTGTCATACAGTGACAATATAACTTCTTGGAGTGATTCGCCATCCTCAATGCTTCCGACTATTAGAAAGCTGATAGCCAATGGCCTCCGTATATGGATAATCAGGTGGCCTAATGATTCTAGTATTTATGACCTTAATACATCTCTCAAATGCATGGTTTACAAATGGATTATGGCAACTATTTGCTGTATTCACTGCTTGTAATTGATGAAGAATGTATGTTTTGTACTTTCAGTGGAGACACTGATGGGAGAATACCAGTAACATCAACAAGGTACACTCTAAGGAAGCTCCGACTCAAAACTGAGCAAGAGTGGACAGCGTGGTATAGCGGGACACAGGTAGGTAGTGTCTCCTGTCGAAAAGTATACTTGGTTATTTCCTCACAGTGAGTGAGTGACAAAGTACAATGCATTGAGCACGAATATGCATATAAGCTAATGATTTGTGAAAAAACTATAGACATTTATAAGATGAAAATACATTTGTTAGATTCATTTTTAATAATACTTTCACAATATCAACTTTTATAAATTAGTTATTTGTATAATTATAGTTATCAATGGTCAAAGTGTTGTCTCGAAGACTGTGCAAAGTCAAACAGGAAGCTCATTTTGGAACGGAGGTAGTATATGAGTAATATTGTGATCTTATGTATGGAATTGATCACTTGCTTGCATATATATAGGTGGGAGGATGGACGGTCGAGTATGAAGGACTGATGTTTGTCACCGTAAGGGGTGCAGGCCACCAAGTTCCGACGCTTAAGCCAAGGCAAGCTTTGCAGGTTGTCAAGCATTTCTTGGCTGACAAAAAGATGCCGCCTACTCCGCCCTCGTGATCTTCCCAGTGGCTCTTAGCTTTAGCCTAGCCCGAGCCTTAACTTTTTTTTTTTCGAATGGCAAGGACATTTTGTGTCACTTGGGTAGAGCAAAATTGTTGGTCATACAAGTAGTCACACAAATCACATTATTTGTAAAAACATTCTTTCATTATTGTAGTTGCATTGTACTTAGACATAATTGCTAGGGAATTACACTTCCAACTTATAGAAGTAGAAGTTTATTCAAACAAATGCCACAAATATCATTGAGAAATAAAGCTTGATGTGAGTATTTTACATAAACGCTTTTATTTATTTACATATGTCACCAAAACACACAGGCACGCGCAGACGCACTCACGAAAACGCGCGTGCATACACACACGCACACGCGCACAAATTGAAGGATAACTACTACTAGCCAGCTAAGGCAGAGTCAAAGCTTTAGTGAGTCGTTGACAATCAACAAGATAAGCAAAACCATAAGCCAAATTCTTAAGAGTAGCCTCAAGTAACTCCAAGGATGACGTGGCAGTAGCATCAGTAGAAAAAAAGACTCTAAACCCCCTCACAAACGCTTCCCTAGCGGTTGTCTCACAACACAGATTAGTCATCACCCCAGTCACTATCACCTCCTCCACCCTTATCTCCCTCAGACGCTCCTCCAAGCGCGTGTTCCTAAACGCGCTATACGTCTCCTTCTCCAGCACCACCACCTCCTCATCAGTACCCTCACGCGCCGCCGCCAGAACATCCGGAATGAGCTGTGATTCGGGGGTGCCGTCGACGATGAGTTCGCCATCCCACCACTCCCCCAGCACGCCACGCGTGAGGATCACTGGGATCCCCGCGCGTCTGCAGAGACGGATGGTGGCTATGATCGCGGTGAGGATGGGGTTGGCCATAGATGAGAAGTAGTTTTGCATGTCGATTACTAACAGAGCTGCTGTCTTTGGGTTAGGTGAGCGTTTTCGGGTGTCGAATTTTTTGTAGGATGATGATGATGATGAGGGTGGTGTTGCCATTGTTGAGATTTTGGCAACCAAATTAGGCCTCTAAGAGAGAGAGAGAGAGAAAGAGAGAGAGAGAGAGAACACAGGAGAGTCATCACACAGTGGGAGCAAAAGCAATCATGCACCCAAGTTAGTTTTAATTTGTTTGGTCGTAGATAGAACGTCCTTGAAGAGTTGAGCAAAACGTGTGTACATAAAAATACAAACAACCTGAGCTATAATATAAAGAAACACAAGCTTCCCAAGCAGTGGCGGAGTCAGATGAGTGGCAATGAGTGTGCAAAATTTAAAAAAATAAGGGTATAATATACTTACTAAATATTTTTTTTCTTTTTTCCCTATTAAAATTTTGATTTTTGGTGGGAGTGGGGGAGCAAGGGGTCTTCCTTGACACCTCCTAGCTCCGCCACGGTTCCCAAGTCCAAAGATGAGCTATATATGGTTGGTTTGTTCTCCCCAACTCAAAAACGTTTATATTTATTACTGAAAATTTATTTTTGTTGAACTTTGTTAATTGTTATTGAACCTCGTTGAACTATGTTTATTTTTGTTGAATTTTGTTGATTGTTGTTGAACTTCGTTAAACTTTATTTATTTTTGTTGAATCTGGTTGATTCAAGTGTTTTTTATAACTAGCTTGTATATATATTGGTTTGTTTAACTTTGTTTAACTTTATTTAACTTTACTGAAGTTTGTTGAACTTTGCTGAAATAAACAGAAATAAGCTGCGGAAAAACGGGCCCATAGTCCTAAAGTTCACAAAGTTGTAGGATTTGTACTCTTATAACAGGATAATTTTGTGCTTCTATTATAAAATGAGTTAACAGCTCCCCTGAGTAATATTGCCTAAACTAATTAGATTTGGGCTTTTTGGGAAAGGGAGAATTGATGGAGAGAAAAGGGATGGAGGGAGGGAAAGAGTGAGCAACTAATTAGGGGTATTGTGGAAATAAAAAACGTGTTTAGTAATTCACGATTTACAATTAGTAATTCCCTAAACATATGCCCCTACTTGGCTTTTAAGATCGATCTTAAGGACTTAATTTCTTTTTTTTTTTTTTGCCCTTTGAAAATCTTAGTAGTAATTAGTAAGGCATGTTTTTTTCAAATGTTTTTTTTAGTTGTCCCTAATTGCTCCTAATTGAGTCTAATTGTTTTCAATTTTCAGTTAGATTTTCTTAACTGTTCCCAGTTGACCCTAGTTACTTCTAGTTATCCTCAATTTCCAGTTAAACTTCCCAATTGCCAAGTGGCAGATGCATGCTTTGGTTTGAATATTCAATTGAATCCACTTGGATTTAAAAAAAAAAAAAAAAAATCCTTTTTTACAATATTTAAAAAGTGTCCTATATATTACAAGGGAGTGAACCCACTTGAACTGATTTCTGACTCCGCCATTAATTACAGTTATCCCAAATTATCGATAGTTGCTCTCAATTACTAATCACCAGTTTCCAGTTAAAAAGAACGAACCCTAAGTGCATCATTATCCCTAGTCTCATGAGTCTTGATTTTTAAGAGTCTTAGAAATTTTAAAGGTCTTGTGCCATTGTGGTGGGCACAAAAATTTGCTAGTCTTAAGTTGAGTCTTGAGATTTCAAAACTACCTTTGAGACTCAATTGTGGGGTCCAACTACTCAAAAAAAAGGGAATAAACTTAAATAAATTGAAATTGAATTGAGTAAAACAAAAATGTGAGTTGAAAGTTGATGGATCAAAGTTTGAAAAGTCTGAATAGCAGTGAAAAGTCCGAAGAGTCTAAAGTTGAATCTGGAAAACAAAAAGTGAGTGAAAAGCTGATGTGGCAAGTCTATGCAATCTGAAGAGTATGATGCATTGTGGATAAGGACTTTGTAATACCCTAAAAGATATTAAAAAAGGGTTTATTTACTCGCCAAAGATTATGATAATTTCATCTTATAATATATTTTTTTTGTGCTAAAGGTAATTAACAAAATACTGGTTTCTACTATCTACCATTAATAAGGCTGCTGTTACGACCAACAAGAAAATCATTAGGCTATTCCAGAAGCACAATTTTGATACAAACAACTTTTACCAAGAAGCAGCTGCTCCAGAGAGAGAGAGAGAGAGGAGAGAGAGATGTCTTACCTGCTACCTCATCTGCACTCAGGATGGGCAGTGGATCAAGCCATCCTCGCTGAAGAAGAACGTCTCGTCATCATCCGTTTCGGCCATGATTGGGATGAAACATGCATGCAGGTTCTTTCCCTTGCTCTCTCTCTAATTCCATAAACCCTAGTTCTTGTTTTTTCGATTCTTTAGTATCCACATATCACATAATTGTTTCCAATTCTACGAATTCAATTGAGTTTATATACTTTGTGAACTTCTGCTTTAGTAATAACTAATAATTAAAAATCGAATCTTTTGCCCTATACTGATGTGATTGAAACTATCGGGATCAATTTTATTTCTGCTGGTGCTTTGCTTGGTTACAATTCCCCAATTCTTTCACTATCTTACTTGCGATTGGTGGCTAGGGTTTCAAATTTTCAATTTCTGGACCCGAAATTGAACATGTAGCCTTTTCAATTGTTGCAATGTTTTTTGGATTTTTCATTCAAAGAATTGAGCTTTTATGGCCTAAGTAGACATGCCCATATCCCTGATACACTCCTTACCAAATTGGGGATAAGTTGGGGCTGTTTTTGGTCTTTTTAGGGATTTTTGGGGGGATAGATTGAATTTGCAGGGCCACAAGCCCGCACTCATAAAAGAAAGGAGGCAACCGAGAAATCCGAAGGAACTATAACATAAACAGAGAATTTGGGGGAGAGATAGACATATGGAGAGTGGGAAAACATTCATATTCATCGACTACCTTCTTCAAATGACTTACAGCAACTTTAAAGCAATTGGTGGCTTGCACAAGAAAAAGAAATTAAAATAACATGAAAATGACTTGAAAAACAACAATGGGCTATGTAGGTAATTGGGTTTTTAATAGCATGGGCCTGGCTCCAGTTTGGGGTGTATCAATACTGTCCCCTTCAAAGCACCCTTGTCCTCAAGGGTGCGGGTCGTCTAGGGTGCAGCCAACTTTTGGGAGGTCGAAGTGAGAAGCACCAGAGATGCTCAGAAAAAAGATCAGCAGCCACATATACAAACTTGAGTTAGCTTGTGGTATTGGAAGTGGAAGACCTTGGAGTTGGAGCAAACTTCTACCTGGCTCCAATAAGTATATATTACAGTCGCAAAAAGTCGCAAAAGGTATTGCCAATAAGCTTCAAAGTGACAACTAAAACCTCACTTATCAAACCAAGCGGCATGTACTCGGCCATACTACACTAGTAACTCCCTCGATTGTCACTTCTATAATGTCATGGGCATCCTTGTAAATAGAACCATCAGTGATTAACACCATGAAGCTAACCCCATAATAGCAATAGTGGCATGGTGAGGCAACCTGACAATAGTCATTAGACCACTCAATGGAAATATGCTGCTTAGCCATTTGACTTTCGTCATTTATGGGCTCACATATATAGAACAAACCAAGCAAGAACCAATAGAGCAGTGATCAATAAATGGCCCCATATTTCCTTACAAATTATTTTATATAAACCGCCAGGATCAATAACATCAATAACCACTATTCGATCATCATTCATCTCATCACCACTTACCTTGATGTAAGAACAGTAGGTAACCCCAAAAACGTCAATTGTGGTACACATGTTATGTAACTGAGCTAATGCTTTTACTAATTCAACTGGAGGTCTGTTAGTGCTTCTTTGGTAGCATGACTCTTCATAAGGAATACTATACCACGCACCAGGATCATAAACAACCCCCACCATTGCAGATACCATTGCAAAATCCTTTGTATCATTAGACTTATAGAAGACGTGTATTAAAAAATGATCAACTATGGTAAGCCAATTCATTAACCCACCAACAACAATTAGTTCTAGCATTTTGCCATAACACATGCAATTGATGAAATTAAAAGAGCAAACTAAGACCATACCCCTGGGCTCCATGAAGTGTGGTGTAGTGGGTTATAAGCAATTGCAAATATGTTGCTCGGACCCTGCAGGTGCTCCTTCTTGATACTCCCATTTGGCCACTTACCCATGATCCCCTCAGAAGGTCTCATCTCATTTTGTGGAGAAGAGACTTGAAATAATTTCTGGGTACGTCTTCATTAGTCTTATGTTGTATTGATGGATTCCCCGCAATTGGAGTTGCTGGTGGTACTGGTGGTTGATAACCTGGTGTAACAAATGCTTCTGATTTGTTTGGGGGGGGGGGGGGTGTGATATCTCATTTTGGCTTATCAGTGTGATACTTGTTGCTATGCTTGGCAACTGGTATCGCTGTCTTATTCTTTATAGGCTGTCTACATCTTAGTTTTGGTAAGCTAGTGCCACAATACTTCACTGTTGTACCTTTTATCCTTGCATCAGGGATGAAATTCAGCGATAGAATGAGTGGGGAGTTGGGATGATTTGTCGTGGTTGGTAGAAACTTTCCAGCGAGGTTGTATTTTGGAGTGGACGAGGCTAGTGTTACCCGTAAAGACAGATAAGGCTTTCCTTGGGTTTGGAGGATTGGATGGGGTTGAGCCTCTTTCTTTCTGGACGGTCTGGCTGTGTGCTGGTCAGATTAAGTTATTTTGCTGTCCAGGCTTCATCCGTGAATTAGATTCTTAAATGATGCTGCTGCTGTTATGATTGCTCTGTAAGCCTAGTTTTCGGACTATTAGTATTATTTTTCCTTTTTAGATAAATTTACCCTTATGGGCTTTTCAGGAGCAGTCTATATGTTTATATGGTTAATAAGGCTTATATACATCATGAGTTGTGCACCAAAAAAATAATGAGTTCATGACCACTGTAGGATAGTGCTAGTTCTCATTGGTTGTTGTTATTGTTTTTAACAGTTTAACTCTCGTTTTATTTGAGGTATCATTTTTTGTATAATTATTTGATCTATGATGTTCTGTATGTACTTTTGAAAGATTTAAAGACATGGTAGATCCCTCTTTTGCGTTTCACTTTGTCTAGGTCATACAATTTAACTCCCATCTGATCCTTTACCAGTTTAGCCAAAAATCTAATAAAGCTTATTTGCAAGTAGCTCTGCCCAGACCAAAGAATGTTGTACAGGGGCCCAATAAGTAGTTGCGAAGCATAGATTTTCTTCAATTTCTTTCTTCTTTGCTGCAGATATGTGGGAAATTATCACACGTCGACATATGAAGTTGATTGTTTGCACAAAGCCCCTGATTATGTCTGGGTACTTGTTTGTTGAACACTTGAGAGAACATCTTAGAGTTTGGGTAAAAGAGTTGATGTTAGTCGGCTTCATTTAATGTTTTTTCTGTGTTGGGGGAGAGGAGTTTTGTATGGAACATAAAGTGAACCTATGACCATCAATAACCATTTTATTTAGTACCCTGCTTTCCTTTGTGTAAGTAGATTGGCATTTGAGGCTCAAATGCTCAATCTTCCTCACCTCATCTCTCTCTGTAGTCTGTTGGGTTGGTTGTTTTTGGGGGGGGGGAGAGAGTTAGTCACTTAGGCTTGTTTTTAGATAAGAAACCATGCTCATATAATTAAATATGTCTTGAGATCATTAATGTGCTTACTCTTTCCTTTGATTTTCATGCCATATACTCATATGCCTGACAATAATTATGATTTCTCCCTCAGATGGATGAAGTATTGGCTTCAGTGGCGGAAACAACAAAAAATTTCGCTGTGATATATCTTGTAGACATAACAGAGGTGCCTGATTTTAACACAATGTACGAGCTGTATGACCCGTCCACGGTTATGTTCTTTTTTAGGAACAAGCACATAATGATAGATCTTGGCACTGGTAACAACAATAAGATCAATTGGGCCCTCAAGGACAAGCAGGAATTCATAGACATTGTTGAGACAGTCTATCGTGGAGCACGAAAGGGTCGAGGTCTTGTGATTGCACCGAAAGATTACTCCACTAAGTACCGCTATTAAGGACTTCTTCAAGGTGCTGGTATTGTCATTCCTGTTAGGTTAGGCAAGGCATTGCTCTTGTTAACCTATCAAATTGCAACTCTTATCAGTAAGTGTAATATTAATTTGATAACCCCTACCGCTCTGCGCAGTTCAGGGTTCTCCCTCATGGATTAATGTGACAGTGAGTGATGTACTTTTTATTGATGTTAAACTGTACTTTCAATGAGAAGGTAAGTCTTCTACTCCTACCATGGTTTACTGTACGCATTAATAAGAGGTCTTGAAGTAATTCCTTTGACAAAAATTATCGACGTTGAGTCTCAAATTCAATTGTAATACTCATGTTATACTTGGCATCCAATTTGAGTATTAAGGTGAAATGAAGAGAACACAGTAGCAAACATTTGAGATGCACTGTCCCAACCTAAAAATAGTAATTAAAAAAAAAAAATACATTTGAGATGTGATTGCTTGATTGGTAAATTTTGATATATTGGAGTAGTCTGTATATATATTTTCTTTACAAATGTACTATCTTCTACTGAGATCGTTAGGTTACACATCTGTGACTAAATTTTGCCCCTGCTTGTGAGACGCTCTACTAACTGTAGGACAACCACTCCAATAAGATACCAAGTAATCCCAGCTAACATAACCTGTAACCAAGAACTGTTTACGACCTGTAGAACAAACGAACCACCTATATGGTCTTCCAACCCTCCAACTGTCTCTTCTGCTATTTGTAACCTGACTATACTTGCTGCAACCACAGCTAAACCCATAGAGATGCCTGAAATAAGAGGTCTTCTCTGTTTAGCCTCTTTCTCCACAAATGTTTTGTCATAAACATTCTCGCTCTCTTCAAAAGATGGTGTTTGTGTTGTGTTGCGATCATTTGACTCGTCTTTGGTTTCCAGTGGAAGCACGGGAGCTGATGGAACCCAATACTCGTCTTTCAATGTTGTTTCAGGGAGAAGTCCTGTTTTGTCTCCTGTTTTTAAAGTAGCATGTCTCCTTACTGCAGCTGCTGCATCTCTGAGCTTTTCAATGTCTGGCTCAAAAGATCTTTTCACCTCCTTAAGTGTTAAACCCGCGGAAGTCTCAGATACAGGTGATGTCCAGTACAACCAGTTTGAGATCGATCTGATTGCTTGAATGGCTGACATTCTTGCTTCACTTTGCAATTCAGAATACTGAAACGCGGTATATTCATCAAGTTAAGCTTCAACAGATAATGCAGCAACTTCAGAATAACACTGTTAGAATCTCGATATGATTACCTTAGAATCTCGATAAGATTTTCTGTTCCTCGATTCCTGAAGTCGTTTGTGGAGAACTTCCACTTCGGAGAAAACATCGAACACTCGTGTACCACCTGTGTTGCTGGCCCCTATTTTGACAGCATCCCTTGGCTGCTTGGACATGATAAACTCTAGTGCTGCAAGGTCTGATCTTTCCACCATCCTGATTGTCATCCACCATACATATTATATCAGTTGATTAGTCTTCACTCTTCATCGTATAACTAAATTCAGATCCTATAGAGTACATAATCACATAGAGAAAGGTTGTAGTGGTGTGCTTACGAGATGCAACTGACAGGACAAGCGTCGATGGACTGCTGAATTTTGTGTTCAGGATCAGCCCACTGACCAACGACACGAGCCCTTCCGTAAACAGATTCAATAGCGAACGTCTTATCAGCAAGTAACCCGCATTTTAAGCAGCCAACGCACTTGACCTCATCGACGAATACTGCCCTCTCTTCAGTTTCCGGTCCTAGCCACGCAGAGTACAGAGGCTTGCCTGTGTAGCCTCGCAGCTCTACAGTCTTTGCTTGTTCCTATCACAGAACGAGCAAATTAAGTCCCTACCTCTTACATTATATCAGATACAATGCAAAGTTTTTCAGAGCATACAGTTTATGACAAGCTCTCAAAGCATACAATACAGATTAAATTTAAGCCAAGCATCAGAAAAAAGTTCAGTAATCTAAGCAATTGCTAATTGCTAACACTTAAGCGAAGTTAGATTAATGTTTTCCAATATTTTAGCAAGTTAAAGTATATACAGACATACTTTGTCATAGGCAAAGCGAGAAAGGGGATCAGATAGGAGAGCATAGACTTGATTGAGGATGATAGCCATGTCATGACCTGCAGGACCTGCAATATCAGGATGGCATTTCTTCTGGAGGGACCTGTATGCCTTTTTAATCTCCGTTTGATCGGACGAGCTGTTGATCCCAAGCAGATCATAGAGGTCAAAATCCGTAATCAACAAACCCGACGATGATGAAGAGGAGGAAGATGATGATGATGAAGCAGCTGCAGCTGCAGCTTTGCATAGCTTCAGATGATCATAAACATGATGATGACCATATTGAGGAGAAGTGAAGATGTGTGAAGATGTTGGAAGTGTAAGTGAGTTTCTCTCTCCTCTTGTGAATGGTGGTAGTGTTAGTGTTGGAGAGAGAAGAAGGGTAGTGTTAGATGCCATTGGATGGATGGTTTTGGTGACCACAGCACTGAGATGAAGATGAATTACACAGTACCCTGCGGCTTGTGTTGATTTCAGACTAGAATAGTTTCATAGATGGGTGTAGTGTTACTAGACACGTATGTTGAGATATTTTTGGACGCTAACCCCTTTACCCCAGATATTTCACTTGAATTTGCTTCTCTTTTTTCAGCCCCACCAAAAATACAAGAAAATGAAAGGCTAAAAGTTTATAAACACAGTCAAAGTTCTACATTTCTTGCTATGCACACTTAAAAAAAAATCCTTTATTGTTATTAATACGAGCTGGGCCTTGGAGATTTTTCAAGGCTAAGGGCACGTTTGGCCTACCTTTTTCCAACTTCTCCTTCTCGTTCTTCTTCCACATTTGTAATTGGCTTCTTGCCCATCCCCTTTTCATTCACTCTTCCCTCCATCTCCAACTTCTAATAAGTTACAAATTATAGCTTCTTATTCTCCTTGCACTTCTAGCTTTATTTCAAGGTGGAGGAAGGAGTGGATGAAAATGATGTGGGTAAGAACAAATATGGAAGGAGAAGTTAAAATTGTAGGAGTTTTTTTCTACTAGTAAAGGATATTATATTTCATTTATATTTAAACTTTCATACATAGGTAGGACTATACATGAACTACGCCAAAGTTTATGGCTATTTCTTGAACTTTTTAGGTAGTAATACTTACTAGGCTTAAAAGGACATACATCATATTTTTTACTCAGTACATAGATCAAACTAAGCTTTGCTACTGCTAGCTTCTCCATTCTTGAAACCCATGAGATCGCTATCATAAGCGAACCTAGTGAAAACAGGAGCATAGCAATAATTCTTCCGCGGATCATTCTTCCCTAGAGCACTGGTAGCTAGAGCGTGAGCCACCATATTTGCTTCACGTTTTGTGTGGAGGAGAACCACAGTCCATTTTTCCTTGAGCATTTTGCAAATGTCATGCACAACAGAACCGAGCTCATGGAAGGTTGCAGCTGTTGGTTCCTTGATCAGGTCAAGGATTGCCTGCGCGTCCATCTTGACCTCGAGCATGTTGATCTTTCTGATCCAAGCAGTTTGAAGTCCTTCCCTAAGGCTCAGAAGCTCTGCCGCAGCAGCAGAAGAAGCATGGAGCTTGACATGGAGCTTGACAGAGAACCCAAACTTCCAAATGCCACATTCATCACGAAGCACCCCTCCACCAGCAGCTGCTTCAGGTTTTCTTTTGTAGGCTCCATCAATATTGAGCTTGAGGAATCCCTTTTTGGGTGGTTTCCAGGTGATGACAGGAGTAGTGGCTTTGTAAAGAGTACTACCAATCTGAAAGGATGCAATGTTAGTGTCATAATCAGCGCATATGAAGTTAAATAGGGTGCGTGGATTAGTGCTGCTCTTATCAAAAACACCCATGTTCCTGGCGCACCAAAGGTGCCATAGTGTAATGACGAAGCAGCTGCACCAACTTTCTGAGATTGACATATTAAACTCCAACCAAGCACTCCAATTATCACAATAAAATTTCTCCAAATCGATATCTCGAAATGTACCAAAAGTGAGAGACCAAATAGAAGCAGCAGAGGGGCAATCTCTAAAAATATGCATATGGTTCTCACAAACGTAGTCACAGATGACACAATTTGGAACAAAATTCTCAATATGAGAGGCGAGATTTTTAGCAGTTGGTAGGATGGAATGAAAACAGTTCCATAATAACATTCTCATCTTAAAGGGAATTTTAAGTTTCCAAATTGTTTTCCAATTACTATGATTTCTGGGTAGATGGGATAAAGATACAGACAATCTGTAGACAGTCTTGATGGAGAACAGTCCTTTAGGGTCAGGACTCCAAAGCAGCGAGTCCTTCAACAGAGAGTCCTGTGAGAACGGGATGCTATTAATCTGATCAGTCAGCTCTTTTTAGGCACAAAGTTTTTAATTTTGTTAGTGTCCCACCCTTTATTAACAATAATATCACTAACCCTCCAATGAGCCATACGAGCAGGGATATGATCATTTATGCTTTGATAAATAGGGATTTTGCCTACCCACCAATTGTACCATAACGACGTATCGTCCCCATCGCCAATTCTGACTTTGAGACCTTTGAGAAGGAGTTCTTTGCCCTGAAGAATGTCACGCCAAATATGAGATGAAGAGTAGCTAGGGTCGGAATTGAGGTAAGTACATTTCTTAAGGTACTTGGCAGAGAGGAGTTGAACCCAGAGCTGCGAATTTTCATGCAAAAACCTCCAACTAAGTTTGGCCATGAAAGCCAAATTCCAATGACGAAGCTTTCTAATGCCTAGACCACCACAAGCCATGGGAGAACAAATGAAATCCCATTTTAAGCGAGGTAGGTAATGGTTTGAGTCCACTTTATTCCAAAGGAACTTACGCATATATTTCTCGATTTGATTTGTAACTCCAATGGGGAGGAGGGTAGTTTGCATAACATGAGCTGGTAGACCACTTAGAACTGCTTTGACAAGGGTACATCTACCCGCAAGGTTTAAAAGTTTTGCCTGCCAACCTTGAATCCTAGCCTTCACTCTTTCAATGAGAAAGTTGTAGTCACTGATCTTTAGCTTATTGGGAGCAATTGGGACTCCCAAATAAGTACCAAAGGACGTGGAGCCAGAAATATGGCAACTAGAGGCAATGATATGGCGTAATTTATGGTGCATTTTAGGAGGGAATATGAATCTTGACTTAGAATTACTGATGTAAAGTCCCGAGCTTTCGCCAAAATCATTCATAGTATGAATCATATTCCATGCATTAGCTAGAGTAGCTCTCCCATAAAGCAGAACATCATCAGCATAGAATATATGCGAAATTTTAAAGTTACTGCTAATGCTAATAGGTATCCAGTTATTGTTCAAAACTTGTTGTTCAATAAGCTGAGATAACCTTTCCATGCAAAGGATGAATAAATACGGGGACAAAGGATCCCCTTGACGAATGCCACGGGAGGGTTTGAAAGACTCAGTGATCTCCCCATTCCAAAGAACTGAAATAGAGGAGGTGGTGAGGCAACTCATAATGATATTGATCAAAGAAGGAGGGAAACAGAAGCCAAGGAGCGTATCCCTTATAAAACCCCATTCCAAACAATCAAAAGCTTTTAGTAAGATCAATTTTGAGACCCATGACATTTTTTCCTTTTTTGCTCTTTTTAATTGTGTGAGCCATTTCTTGAGCTATAATTATATTGTCAACAATATTCCTGTTAGGGATAAAGCTAGATTGGCTGTAACTGATGAGTTTATTAAGCAGAGGCTTAATCCTATTGACAATCACTTTGGTGATAATTTTGTAGATTGTGTTACAGAGTCCAATCGGGCGGAAATTCGTAACGGTCTCATGGGCTTCTTTTTTTGGTATAAGAGTAAGGAAATAGTGATTCATATTAGCTGGGATACCCCCTTTAATAAAACAGTCTTTCACCTTCTTATAAATATGATCACCCAAAGTAGTCCAATACTTTTGGAAGAAAAGCGGTTGGATGCCATCAGCACCAGGGCACTTAAGAGGAGCCATTTGAAAAAGTGCATTTTTAATTTCCTCATTAGAAGGGATAAGACTGAGCTCAACAGCCTCAAGGGAATTAACACAAGAAGGGCTTCTAAAGTGGTGACTTCGATTATGAGCCGTATGACTAGTACGAAACAGATTTAAAAAGAAATCCCTTGCCATATTTTTTAAAATCCCGTCATCAGATATCCAATCACCATTTTGATCTTTAAGGGTAGAGATGCGGCTGTGGGTATATTTAGTCTTAGCTAGAATATGGAAAAATCTCGTGTTTTCATCTCCGAATTTGAAGCGATCAATACCCGCCTTTTGAGCCCAATGAGCTCTTTCCATATGCAAAATATTATTGTATTCAAAGATTAATTCCTTTTCAAGATTGCAAAGAAAAAGGGACGGCTTGATACATAGAGATTTTTGAATTCCATTTAACCTAGCTAAGATTTTTTTTCGAGCTAAAACGTATCCCTGTCACCGTGTTTTACCAATTTTCCTAAATATGTCATTGTACTCTTTATTTTATCAAGCGTGCCACTGTATTCTATTAAAAAAATCAAAACTACCACTTTGCATCAGGGTAACCGGCTACAGCAGGTTGAATAGAATTTTTTGAACAAAAAATAAATTCTCCCTAAAAATAAACCCCACAACGTCCTTAACAAAAACCCTAAAAATATTCCCTCCAAACTTTCCTGCTACTATGTCCATCCAAATTCCATCTAATATTCATACCAAATAGCAAAGGTTTCTCAAGAAATTTGGTGAAGACTCCACAAAAAACAAGCAAATTTGTGTCAGGTATGTATGCTAAAGACTTTTTGTTTGTCTCATATAGATTATAAGTACCTTAAAATTTTGGTTTGGATGATCAATAAAATATAGGTAAACATTTTTTTAGCACTGTCTATGTATGCTTGGTGGTTCGGCATCGTTTTTTTTTTTTTGTTTGTTTTTTTTTTTTTTTTTTGTATCCAGAAATATTCTAATGATTAAAAACTCTATATTGAATATGCTCTAGTAATAGTAGTGTCAAATAACCATAAAAAAAAATAGAGAGTATGCTGAATTTTGTGCATATTTGGAGATGTTGACATTATTCATTACATAGCATGTTGATTAAATTGGATCCTCGAATTGGTGATCACATGATTGAAAAGTTTTAAATAATGAAACATGAATGTAGGATATGTGAATATGTGATGAATAATGTCTCTTATTGTGTGGCACATGATCGAGATTCTGAGTGTTGGTTGTAAAAAGTTGTACTAGTATATATATGGTTTAATGCCAAAAAAGGTTTTATAAGAAATGTTACTAAAAAATACTTGGTGCATGCAGGATGAATCAGAATGCAATATTGCATATATACCATGGGGGTATGTTTCTTAAAATTCCTCATATGATCTATGCCGAGGGAGAGGTGAGTGTGGTAGACTATGATATTGATTTACTAAGTGTTGATGATCTGGTGGAAGTTGTAACAAAATTAGGTTACAAGGAGGATAATATAAAGACAATATACTTCAGTAAACCTAATGTAAGATTAGAAGAAAATCGTTTGCCACTTACATGTGATAAATCAGTTCATGAATTGATTAGCTTGTGTCAGAAACAACCTTTTGTGAACTTGTATGTTGAACATAATGAAAGTGGTGGCAATGAGAAATTGTGTGATGGTGAATCTGACTCTGAATATAGAGGTTCTGATGATGAGGCAGATGACGAGATAAATTTCTGGTCTGACCCTCATCTGTACTCTGATGAAGATGATGAGGAATTTGTACTTGTTAGGGAAAAGTTCAAGAATAAGAAGATGGAAAGGAAAGAAGTTGCTAAAGAGTTGAGGAATGATAAAGACAAAGGAAAAAGAGTGTTAAAGAAGAAGGGGAAAACAGGCAGGCCGAAGGGAGGGAACACACAAGATAAAGGAATAGATGTGGCGTCTTCTAGCAGTACATTGGTTGATAAAGGCTATGATTCAGACTACCAAGACTCTGACAATGCCAATAGTCCTGAAAGTAGTGAGTCGGAAAGTGATGAAGGTGATAAGCCAAAAAAGAAAAGAATTATATTCCCTAACTTCAATGTAAACACAAGACCTGCGGACATTGACTTTGAAGTAGGCATGGAGTTTGTTGATAAGAATCAGTTTAGAGAAGCAATTGATCATTATAGAATATTAAAAGGTTATGATATCAAGATTACAAAAAGTGACAAAAATAAGGTGTCAAGCTGAATGTCAAGCTCCTGGTTGTGAGTGGAGGTTATGGGCTTCAATACCTCAAGGGAAAAAATCTTTTCAAATCAAGACTTTGCCTACTAAACATACATGTAGTCCTTGTAGTTTTGAGAAGGGCAGGAGAAGGATATCGAGTAGTTGGCTGGCAAAAACTTATGTGGAAAAGATAAGATTGCAACCATTCTTGAGATTAAGAGAATTTAGTGCCATGGTTGAGCAAGAACATAATTTTAAGCCAACATTGTCCATGTGTGCCAGGGCTAAAAATAAGGCTCTTTCGATGATCATTGGGGACTACACCAAACAATTTGGGATGATTAGGGATTATGCACAGTTGTTGACAAAAAATAAATACAGTACAGTAAAGGTCCATACTGAAAGAAATGAGAAGAATGAATGTGTTTTTAAGGGAATTTACATATGCCTAGCAGCTTTGAAGAAAGGATTTTTAGAGGGTTGTAGGAAAGTTCTTTCTTTGGATGGTTGTTTCATTAAGGGGCCTTGGAATCGGCAAATTTTAGTTGCAATTGGTAAGAGATGCCAATAATCAAATGTTTCCAGTGGCATGGGCAGTTACACAGAGGGAGAATGCTGAGACATGAGGATGGTTTATGGAGCTTTTACGCACTGATCTTGAGCTTGGTATTGACAATGGATGGACTATGATCTCTGACCAACAAAAGGTTAGTATTGATGTATTGCATTCTAACTACATGTGACTAGCAATAAAAAATCTCTAACTACATGTATGCTGATTTTAGTCTATTTTGTAATTATTGTTATACTTTGGCTTTTTGATAGGGTTTAGTTGGACTCCATCTCACAGTTGTTCCCCAACGCAGAGCATAGATTATGTGCAATACATATATATGCTAACTTGAGGAAGAAGTGGAAGGGTTTACAGTTTAGACATATATTTTGAATAATTGCCAAGTCTACCACTGAGAAGGAGTTCCAAGAGCACATGAAGGAGATAATGGACTTAGATGTCAAGGCATGGGAAATTTTAATCCAAAAGAATCCAAAAATGTGGTGTAGAGCTTTTTTCACAAAAGCCGCCAAAACAGATTCAGTGGACAACAATATGGCCGAGGTATTTAACGGGTATATCCTAGAGGCAAGATACAAGCCTATAGTGACCTTATTAGAAGAAATATTTACATGCTTGATGGTGAGAATCGCGAACAAGAAGGACTAGGCTGAAAATTACGATGCCGAAATATGTCCTAGGATATTAAATAAGCTAGATAAGGCCAAAGATGTTGCAAGGTGGTGGAAAGCAACCAAAAATGAAAATGGAAGTTATAGTGTTATACATGGATGTGATGGCTATGTCGTGGAGTTGAGAGATAGAAAATGTTCATGCAGATCTTGGGACTTGACTGGTATCCCTTCCCCACATGCTGTGGCTGTGATGAGGGAAGAAAAACTCAATCCGATTGATTATGTTGATGACTGCTACAGCATAGACATGTATAAGAAAGCATATGCACATGCTTTAGAACCTATTAATGGGCAAAATATGTGGGTTTCATGTTCTGGAGATGAAATTGTAGCAAATGTGGTGAACTTGGCCATAACAAGAAAACATGCATAAAAAGAGTGCAAAAGCTTCAGGTCTGTTCCTCTACATTTTCTAATTGCCTATCTAGCTAAAGAAACAAAAATAAATTTACAATACGCAATGTGATTTTTGCTGCTTTTATGTATAGATCAAAAGAGGAGCTATTCCTAGTACTGGTTCTACCATTCCAGCAAGTACAATGAGCTTAACTCCGTCGGATGTCGTTGTCAGTCAATCTGTTGCTGCTAGTAGGGCGGGTGAAGGTTCAAGTAGTCAAAGGAAAAGGGGAAGAAAAAGTCGGACGTCAAAAACCAGAGATAACATTCCAACACAACAAAGCCAAAACAAGTGAAATTGATGGCTTTTTTTTTTTTAGTTTGTTTCAGTACTTATCTTTAGTTTCTTTTGATGTTTTTTTTAGGGAGTTCTTTTGATGTTTTAAGAAGTATGGATATCTTGATGGTTGAATAAATCAGTTTGATCTTTTCTGGTTCACTAGTTTATGAGTAATAGCAATGGAGTAAATTCTTCCTGCAAGTGCTTATCAATGAGTTCTTTAGCAGTTTGTATTGTCTGGGTATGGGGTATATAGGCTTTTTTGGGACATATACGATATACCCAACTTCTTCAGATGATCTCTTTTGTACAAAGATCTAATATGATAGTCCCAACTCCCAATTAAAGATATCTGAGCAAAGTTGTTTAGCTCTGTCCAGACGTTCGCGAATATGATCAATGCCTTCTCTGCCATTCGTCCATGTAAAAGCCGGTCCGTTGAAGCCCAAATCAATAAGATTGGCTTTGTCAGTCCAACTATGGAAAGCTGAGCTTTGTGAAGCACGAACTGGCCTACCTCCCATCTTTTCGCTGGCTGTTGTGACTTCGTTTAGGTCCCCAAGAATCAACCAAGGGGTGGATGTAGGCGGGGGATCAACACTCATTTCAGTCCAGAACTCATCACGTCCACGCTTGTTGCTAGGAGCGTGAATACCAGTATCAAGTACCTCGGGAACATTGGTTTTGAACTTGAAGAGGGTGTGAAAATGATAAGGGGAAGGGTTGGCAAACATAACTTGTGATATGCATGACTTCCAAAAAAGCCATATACCTCCACGAGCCCCAATGGAAGGTATGACTTGGAATTCTTCAAAACCGAGGCGACATTTAACCTTCTTAGCTCGACAAAATGGTGATTTGGTTTCAAGGAGAATTAAGACAGATGGTTTATGTTGGTTCATCATATTTTTTGCATGGTCTAAAAAGTCCTCGCTTGAGGCACCACGTACATTCCAAAGGATAACTTTCATTTCAAACATGAGTGGGGGTGATTGGAGAGGAGTCCCCTCCAGAATATTCTTCCCTTTGTCCCTCGCTCCCGTCAGTGACAAGGCTTGTGCTAGCGCATGCGTTTGTACTGGAGTTGGAGATGGTGCATGCGCAAGGATCGTCACTCCTTGATTCATGAATGGAGATGGTGCAGCTCGAGCGACGAAATTGGAAGTCTGCTTCCAGCCTCAAATGTAGGAGTTAAGACAAAGGAATACTAAAGGACCAATATTATAAACTTTTTTTCAAGGACCGACTTGAGTGAGCTCCTTCTGATTTTATAGTCGGTTAGTTATTAGAGGGGAGGGGTTATAGGTATTCAAACTCTGATGGGGACTAAGCCCACCGAAACGAATAATCAATAGGCCATGCCAAGCGTGATGAACAATATTACATACTAGTTGTCAACCCTTTTTTTTTTTTTTTTTGATAAGTAGGTGTTTTTCATTAAATCATCAATAATCAATTACAAAAAAGAAAGTTCGCAAAAGAAAACGCCAAAGTACACACTCATGATAGCATCATACAATCAATAATCCCCACCTTCTAGGAAGGGTTAGTGATTGGAAATCATGTGCTTGAGCTGTACAGAAAGAAACCACAATACAACCAATCAAATTACAACCACGCCAAAAATTCAACACTCCTATTGATCCCCTGCTTAGATAATCCATCTGCAATACAGTTGTCACTTCTTGGCTTGTGTACTATTTTGAAGCACGGCCTATCAATAAGGATTCTTCGGATCAAATTCAACTCAAAACGGACATCCCAGGAGCCTTTTTACCATAAATTACACCATCTAACAGCGTTCTCAGAGTCAGATTCGAATATAATGTCAAAATATCTTAGCCACTCCTTGCTTAATGTCTCCATCAACGTTCTGTATATAGCAAGAACTTCCGCTTGATTTATTGCAATTACAGGTACCCTGCACGAAAACAAGCATCTAAATGTACCGTCCCACTACCTTAAAACACCACCGATTACGTTGATCCCATCTTCGTAGACGTGTCTAATCACTTATCAAATTCATTTTGACACTCGATTTTTGACCGTTTTAAGATGATGTTTTGACTACAATAATTTTTTAAATAATATAAAGGAAAATTTGTAAGAACGCAATATTCTAAAAAATATGTTTCAAAATAAATTTTATAAATTTATTGTCATTTCATAGCTTACTTTATTATAAATTTGCAGTTAATTTTACAAAGTTTGACCTAAAAAAAAAAGTAAGTGTCAAGATGAATTATATAATGAAGCAAGTGGTAATACCAAATTCCTATTAAGTGAAAAATCCTAACCTTTCTCTTTTGCCTCTCATTTTCCTCTCTCAAACCCTAATTCTTATTTGGACAAATTTCTAGGTCCGGAGGGCCGATTTAGGCCATTTCCGGCCTATGATTCATGTTTTCCACCTCTTTTTGCCCTTGATTTCTAGTTTTTGCGCTTTTGGAATAAATTTTCTCTCCCTTTAGTGGAGTTGTTAGGGATTTTTATACTTTTCCTTCTAATAGGATCCTTTCTTCGCCTATTGTGCGATTTAGTAGCAAGTAATATGAATTCGGGAACCGGATATGCACAAGATCGATGGTGTGGTACAACATTTTCTAAGCAAACAATTACGTTACTTGCGGTGAAGATCTCCACTTCCGTTAAAGATGAAGTATCAAAGGATAAGCACATGGTTACTATGCATGTTGGGAGTCGCGCTCGGGAATTCTAGTCAATTGTTTTGTAAGCAAATTTGTTATTGTTACTATTGATTTAGTATATTCTAGGGTTACTTTCGATATAGATGTCGTATGGTTTTTCTATGAATAAAAGTCTCTTATTCCCCTTTAAAAAAAAGAAATACCAAATTCCTATTACTAGAATTCGCCAGGTTCACCTTGTCCCTTTTTTTTTGGTGCTAGAGAGGGGCACACCTTGTCCATTTTCCGTGTTTTTATTTGTCTCCTTTTTCAATAGTCTATTGCTACTAAATCGTTGGAGCACCTAGCAAGCATCTTGCCTGATTCTATTAATCTCAACCTTAAGCTAGTAAGTTTCATGTATCAAGACACGATGAATCTAATGCCCATTGTGTGCATAGTTAAATTAAGCATTTGACTATTAATCATCGTGTAATTAAGCAACATAGTATATAATTAACTGCAATAAACTTTATGTCATCAGCCATGAGTGACTAAAGTAGTGTTGTCAAAAGGTAACACGACACGACACGACACGACACAACTACACAAAATGAATTGTACAAATATGGCTAGTTATTATTACTAGTTTTCAATCGTTCAACTATATGTATTGACATGATCAATACGTTTAATTAAATGGGTTAAATTAATATTGAGATTTGCAATTGGAAATTTATCACAAGTCTTCATCCGGTGAACCAGAGTTTTTAGTGGTTCAAAGCTCATATGTTTTACTTCAAATCAAGTTTTTGCTCCAACAACACGACTCTGTTACTATAAATATTTTGTCCATATCTAGGAAGCGCTTAAAATTAATGAGGGAAAATATTTTTCCAATCTCTTTGCTTTGCTACATCCTTCATTTGACTTCCAAAGATTGGATCATCAATTCCCTGGAATAATTTTTTAAGGAGCATATGCTTAAGTAACATTGCTGATTTGTCTATTTTACGTGAACTTAAGGCTTAAACCAATAAAATAATTAATTGTCCTCTCCATGATGTCCAACTATCATCTATTCGCAAAAACAGAGAAAAAAATCCTTTTTAAAAACAAATATAGCAATTTATTAATAAAAGAGAACCATCTACAACTTACAATAATAGCTAGTCATGAACACCAAGAATACCCGTCTAGAATTACAAAAACTCATATGAGCCCGGCTCAAATGAGTTTTTGTGCTAAAATTAGCAACATTCAAAATCATGTCCCTCTTTTTCTAGGAAGGCCGGGTTGGGAAGGATATATAATGCAATCATGTGCTTAAACGAGGCAGGAACACCAACTAGAAAGAGTGTTCAATGCAAACACCTCAAAAAACTCTTAAAGGAGAGAGCCAAAGTTAGAACATGCAAAGAAGCCACTCATTGCAGACACTCCATGTATCATAATACTCAATTATTAGTAGTGGAGACTTGATTTGTATCCGATCCCATCAGGAACCAACAACTTGAACATTAAAACCACATAATATCCACCGATCCAAATTGACATATTTGATATTCACCTGAGTCAACATTGATTTCTATCATAATACTCAAACCTCACTTAACATTGATTTCACTCATAATCGAACCGAGGCTGAAGTAACTATAAAAAATTAGACCAAACCAAACAATAATACCCATTAGGTGAGTACAAGGCTAACCCTATTTGGCTGAATTCGAAATGACTCGAATGAAACGACTCGTTTTGCCAACTCTACTAAGCCATCATAATTGAAAACTACGATGAGGCTAAACCGTTGTAGTTGCAACACAAAACCTATAGTGAGTAATTATTTGCCACCAACATTCATCACCATATCTATTTCATATAACCTATCAAAAAAAATGATGATGATGTGAAATCTAAACTAAATTTAAACTATAAATGTACTAAATTGCCTTGAGCTAAATAAAACTAAAATTAAAATGAAGAGAATATAGCGATAATGTTCTTCTAGAATCTCATATCAGAATCTAGACTACCTCTTTTTCTTTGGGGAGGTGGGACAAAATATATTTTGCAAAACGCTTGAAAAAAGGTGTACTAGTGTTATTCGAATACCGTGTAAATTGTGAATACAATCAACCACTTTTCAATTCTATATTATCCACTTGATCTTTTCATGCAAACACTACTCTCATCTCTTTCAACTTCTTAACATGTGATTAATTAGTTAGATTCGTAAACCTAATCTTCTTTAGTTCATTCTCTATGCAAATACTCATATGAGACGATATATTAATTATCCATCAATGCAACCGGGAACAAATTAAAAGTAAACACATACATACATGCATGCATGTGAGCAAAAAAAAGTGACACCTTCAAGTAATAAATTTGTGGCAATTCCCCTTCAAAAAAAAGGTGATTATTGATTTTTTTAAACACTTAGGCTCTGTTTGGTTGGGCGGAAAATCGTTTTCAACTGAAAATCATTTTAAGTGTAAAATGTATTTCCGTTCACATTTTCCGTTGTTTGGTTACAACGGAAAATAATTTTTTGTTGTTTGGTTACAACGGAAAATAATTTTCCTGAAAAACTATTTTTTACAAAAAAGAAAATATCTAATAACATAGTTGCGTTGATCTCGAAAAGTTAGGTGGATTAAAAAAAAATCACCTCAAACGCATATCGAAGTCAAAAATTGTATTTATTTGAAGAAGAAAAAACAATATTGAGAAAGTGGCCCGAAAATTCAGCCCGAGGCTCAATCAAGTCGGGTGCGAGTTCGTTTTTTTGACCCGATGTCCTGACAACCAAACTCAATGATCAAGTCCACTATTAGTGCTTTGTGGACATATCTCACCAACGGAAAACCGTTTTCCCTTCATTTTGAAGGGAAAACATTTACACCTACATAGGTGAAAATGTTTTCCCCCCTGAAAACCATTTTCCTTCTCATTGTAAACCAAACAACGGAAAATGAGAAAACTGTATTCCAAAAAAACTGTTTTCACCCCAACCAAATAGAGCCTTAGTACACTAAAAAAGAGTGATACAAAAAAAGTAGCATATGGGGTGGAAAAGGTACGGTGATACACCTAGACAAAGAGGAATACGTTTGATCACCCCATCTATAAGTCCGCCTCATTAGAAAATGATCGATTTCTATAACTTTAATTATTAATGAATAAGAATGAGCATATATACTAGCTTTAACTTCTTTTTACTCCCTCCGTTCCCAATTGATAGTTACATTGTAAATGGCACGGAGATTAAGACAATTTTACTTGTACTATTTTGTTTCACTTATACCCTCAATTAAATAGATATATATGGTGGAGGCCACCACCAACCATCCAGAGCAAGAGAGAGAAAAAGTTTGATGATTTTGGGGCCACACTAAGGGTAAGGTTGTTAAACCATAAGAAATTTTTTTCCATTTTAAGAAACGTGACTATCAAAAGGGAACGGACTAAATAAGAAACGTGAATATCAATTGAAAACGGAGGAAGTAATTTTTTTGGATGATAATTATACTAATAACTTTAACTGAATTGAGGTATTATTTTTTGAGAGAATTAAGAATCGAGTTATTATTACTAAACTTCCAAAGGTTATACCCATTCCCATCAAAAATAAAAATAAAAATAAAAAGGTTATACCCACGCAATTAGACACGATGTGAGGAAAGGATAAGAGAACATTGTTAATGGGTAATACTCGTAGTATTAATAGTAAACGTGCACATTATATAAATTTATTATTTACATATGCACGTAAGCTGGGGCTATATATAAGCGTATGCTCAGGCACCATTTATATGAATGTGAGAGAAACTTACTACATATAAAGTGATCATCGTCTCATTAAAAATTACGAAAAAATATATATTATTTTTTAATAATATATATTAATATCGCGCTCAAAGAAATTAAAATAACTATGTGGAAAAGTTGGAAGCAAGAAGTGAAAGATTTGAGCCGGCTTGCAGGTGCAATGGCAACGGTGGCAATACTCCAAGGTCTAACGCCAGTTGTGGTGATGACAATGGCTAGACATCTTGGTCAACTTCCTTTGTCAGCTGTTTCTATTGCCACCTCCATCACTAATGTCACTGGCTACAGTCTTCTTGTAAGTTGTCTTTAATATTTAAGGAGACCTAAAGAATGAACATCTTTTTAGCATTTTCTATAATTTCATTCGTCATCACCTCAAATTGCATTTTGTTTGCATGATAAGTATAATTTATATTAGAGAATAATCAGAGAATCTTCTTGTATATATTCCTTTATTATTTCCAGTTATTTTTTTCCTTAGTTATCTCTATATATCTTCTATTTTTAAGGTGTTAATATTCTATTCCTTGATCATAGCACTAGATTAATATTCTGCTCCTTCATCATAGCATTAGATTAGTTTAATTGCCTTCTCTATGGATACTCTCTCTTCAATAGCTTGTATATAAATAGATGTATTCACCAATATAATTCTTAAGCCTTCAATCAATCTCAACGTTTATATGGTATCAAAAAGCTATACTGATCTAACCTTCAAACTCTGCCACCATGGCTTCCCCAAATCAAATCTATTCTCCTCAGTTATCACCTCCATCACTTTGTTGATGGCACAACACCACCACTTGTCGCCACCCTCATCAATACCGACGACACCACCAAATCAAACCCAGCGTTCCTCAAGTGGACTTGTCAAGACCAATAACTACTCTTTGGTGCTCTTCTTGGCACTCTCACACCCTCCGTCAGATCTCTTATTTGTCATTCTACCGTCACTGCTAAAGCATGACAAACTCTTGCCAACACCTATGCCAAACTCACCCGAGATCAAATCCTCCAAACCAAGGCTGACCTAAACAATATCACCAAAACAACTCAAACCATAACCGACTAAATGCAATCCATTAAAGCATGTACTGATTGGTCCTTGCCGCCTACAAACGACCATTCACCCATCCCACCACCTCCTCGGCAAATCAACCCCACCAATCCAACACCCACCCGAAACCTTTCCTCGGCAAATGTCTTTGGTGTCGTACCTAAGGTCACATACTCTCCCAATGTTCCAAACTTTAAAAACTATTCTGCACATTGCTGTACCACTCCCACCTCGCTCAAACTGAGAACCCAACCCAACTCATTACTCCCCTCGCGCCCAAGTTGCACAAACCACTCAAACCTCACCAAACTCCATGTGGCTCCTTGACAGTGGCGTGAGTCACCACGTCACCAACGGGTCCAGCGATCTAGCTAACACATAACCACATCAACGAAATTATCAACTTGCAGATATACTCACTAAATCGCTCTCTCGTGATCGCTTCTCATGTCTCACCTCCAGGATTGGACTCTCCTACTGATCGTCCAACTTACGGGGGCGTATTAGAGAATAATCAGAGAATCTTCTTGAATATATTCCTTTATTATTTCCAGTTATTCTCTTCCTTAGTTATCTCTATGTATCTTCTATTCTTAGGGTGTTAATATTCCGCTCCTTGATCATAGCACTAGATTAATATTCTACTCCTTGATCATAGCACTAGATTAGTTTAGTTGTCTTCTCTATAGATACTCTCTCTTCAATAGCTTGTATATAATTAAATAGATGTATTCATCAATATAATTCTTAAGCCTTCAATCAATCTCAGCGTTTATAATTTATAGTTGTAACTTTTTAATTTTGGTTTATTATTTTCCATTTAATTGAACTAAACTGAATTCCGGTGAACTAAACTGAAAATCACTTATTAACTGATCGAACAACAGTGAACTAGACCGTAATATGTAAGTTTTCTTTAAAATTTAGGGAGTGATAACATCTTTTTAGCCTTTTTGTTTGCATTATATAGTTGTAAATTGTTTAATTTATTTTTGGTGTGTTCGTCTTTTCAATATATTGAGTTGCACTGAATTAAACTTCGCTAATTAATTGAACTGCACATTAAACTAAGGTCATGTTCTTTTCAACTGGTTTCCAGTTTTGTTCAGTTTTGCCCAATTTTCACCAGTTACCAGTTACAAAATACAGTTTTGTCCAGTTTTATCCAATTTTGCCCAATTTTACCTGGTTTTAATAATAATGATAACAACGACAACTAATAATAATAATAATAATAATAATAATAATAATAATAATAATAATAATAATAATTATTATTATTATTATTATTATTATTATTATTATTATTATTATTATTATTATTATTATTATTATTATTAATAACAGTGAAAATTAAAAAATTTCAGTTTTTCCCAGTTTTTTCCAATTTGACCCAGTTTTCCCCAATTTTTCCCAGTTACCAGTTAGACTTCCCAGTTTTCACCAGTTTTGTCCAGTTTCTCCCAGTTACCAATTTTAGTTTCCAGTTGAAAAGAACGAGCCCTAAATTATAATATATGAGAGACCAATAATGTCATTGAACTGATCATCACTGAAGTGAATGGAGAATTGTATTGAACTAACTCAACCCACCATTTCAGAATACTTGTGAGTCGAAATTAAGAACACACCCTAAGCCTTTATTTGCATACTAACTAACATTTGTTTTCGATTAGACATTTTTGTGACTTCTTGTTTTCTAATTTAATTATTGAACCCATTAATATTTTCCATGACAAGTAGTAGTTTAATTTATATCATGTACATACTAAGTGTTGGTTGATTAAAACATGGCAGATTGGATTGTGTGGTGGATTGGAAACTCTATGTGGACAAGCTCATGGAGCAAAGCAATATCAAAAGCTTGGAATATACACTTACAGTAGCATAATCTCTCTCCTCCCAATTTGCATCCTCATCATCCTAACATGGATTTTCATGGACAAAATACTTGTCATGGCAGGCCAAGACCCACTAGTCTCACATGAAGTGCACAAGTTCTGTATTTTGCGAATACCGGGTCTCGTAGCTGCTACTCTTTAACATCCATTAGCTCGTTTTTTGCAGTGCCAAAGCTTGAGTTTGCCTTTGCTCATGAGTTCTTCATTTGTCCTTGTTTTCAACACTTTCACTTGTTGGTTTCTGGCCTTCAAAATGGATCTTGGTATTCATGGCTTGGCTTTGTCAATGAGCTTAGGGAATTGCCTAAATGCGTTGTGCCTTTGTGGTTATGCAATGTGATCTTCATCTTGTGAGAAAACTCGTGCACCATTCACTAAAGAAGCCTTTTATGGTGTCTCTGAGTTCCTCCGTTTTGGATTTCCTTCCTCTATGTTGGTTTGGTACATACTCTTTCCCGTCAACCTTTTAATATTATTGGACCTGACAATATTGTTTATTAACCTAACATTATTAACATCATATTATTTTATATACTTGTCTGTCAAAAAAGAGAGATCAAAATCAATTAATCCCATGATGAGATATAAAGGACAAGATCTCTGTTGTTCTTTTAAAAACTGCATAGAATCCTAACCCGTCTGTTTGATACATGATGGTGTTTAAAGTCCTCTCTATGTCTCGCCTTCATGTTCATTTTCCCTTAAAAATTATGGAGCAATAATTGTAGAGAAAGATAGAGTGGTGTTTGGAGACTCAAACTTCTTCAGTTATGCTGTTTTTTCAAAGTAGTTATTGCTGAAAATTTTTGGTACTTTTTGTTGAAGCTTGACAGAATTTATTAAAATTTGGAATATCATGGATTACAGAGTAATTGTATAAGGTGTCTTATCTTGAGACTGATTCATACGAGTTTTTGTGTTGTAGTTATTATGCTGATGTTCACACTAAAAGTTTTAGAATAATTGTGCAACCATCTAATAATAGGTCCAACATTGCAGTAGCTAGCAATGTTACATGACTTGTTCTATCTTACCAATACACAATGTTATACTTGTTCTATGATTAATTGTATTTTCTAACTGTTTTGCCAATTTGTGCTAACAGCCTTAAATGGTGGGCACTCGAGTTACTGATATTAATAGCACATCGGCTACCCAATTCACAGCTTCAGACATCGGTGCTTTCTATTTGGTAAGCACATACCATTCGTGTACATATGTTTTCTCCTAATGAAATACTTCCTCAATCCTATATATAATTATGTTGTCGCTTGTTTTTCTATATAGTCAAAACTCATAAACTTTGACCATTAATTAGTGAAACATCAAACCATTTACAATATAAAATACTCTTATCAGATTTATTTTATATACTATTGAAACGAGTATATAATTATCAACGGTTAAAATTGTGTCTTGGAGTCCCATAAAAAAAAGCAAACAAGAATGTAATTATATATAGGACAGAGAGAGTAACAATCTTGTAGAATGAGAATACTAACAAAGTTTATATTTGTCATTGTCTTTAATGCTAGTCTTAACATATCAACGTTGCACTTAGCAATACCAATTGGGCTAGGTGTCGCTGCAAGGTATCTCTCTTTCATAGCACTTTATTCTAATATCATTAACTACTACGTAATTTGGTATTAATTAAGCTAAATAAATATTATCACAAATAATGTTTTGCAGTGTTCGAGTTGCAAATCAGCTAGGTGCTGGAAGCCCAAAACCTGCTCGAACAACTGCCTGGGTTGTAACAGTGCTAGGAGTCAGTGAGGCAGTTGTTACAAGTGCAGTTTTGTATTGTTTTCGCCATATAGTAGCATATGCTTATAGCAAGGATAACCAAGTTGTACGCTATGTTTCCACAATGGTTACCTTCCTTTGTCTTTCCATTATTACCGATGGGTTACTCATGGTTTTGTCTGGTTAGTAATATATATACAGTTGGCTCCTAGTATCTTTTCCTCCTTACCTTCATTAAAAAAAAATAGTCCTCGCTCATTAAATTAATATTCTATTCATCGTATTGAATATGTTTATATGTATCTAATTATTTTGCATGTTTTCAATGCATGTATATATAAATATAGGAGTGGCTAAAGGAAGTGGATGGCAACACATTGGAGCTTATGTCAATTTTGGGGCATTTTACATAGTAGGAATCCCTTTAGCTATTGTGCTTGGGTTCGTTCTCCACCTAAAAGCAAAGGGCATTTGGCTTGGAATCTTACTTGGCTCAGCTGTGCAATCAATTTTGTTCATTATAATAACCGCTCGCGTAAATTGGCAAACTCAGGTTGGCCATGTTTTTCTGTATAGAAATACTCTTTGGGCTCTTTTACTTACTTGCAATCAAATACAATGCAATCATTTTATAGAGTATATGTGGGGTGAAAAATGAACGAATGCGAAGAGAGGGATAAGAAAAGTTAGGGTTGATTGCATTATCCATGTAATCACAATTGCTCAATTTTTTCCATATAATAATTGATGATTACTTTGGATAATGTAATCAATCTCACTTTTTCTATCTCCTTTATCCCCTTCTTTCCTTTTCCACCTCATAAAATGATTGCATTTGATTGCAATCAAGTAAACGCCACTATATTTGCAACCCTGGCATAGTTGTATGATACTATTTCAGCATCTCAGATCACTTATTATAGAATTATTTAGGTATCACTTTTTATAATAAATAGCCGTACCGCACCCCTTTCTATAAAATAAAATTAAAAAAAAAAAGTGAGCCCATCTTACCGTAGTGATGGTCTCATGTCAATATATTATACTCCTAACAAGTGGATGTATTGTTTCATAGGCTGTTAAGGCAAGGGAGAGGACAACAACGCCTCATACTGATGAGCAACGAGCACGGACGACAGATCTAGACCGGGGCACCATGGTCCTCGACCCCCCAATTTATGAAAATTTGTGCTAATTGGGTGATTTATTAGAGATTTTTCCTATTATTAGTTTCTAGATCCGTCACTAGCAACGAGTAGATGATCATGAAGATTACTAGCATGTCACTTGTGCACATTGTACGTACGAATGGCTCTTGACCAAGTCAAGACGATATCTAATTATCATGTTCAATTTCCCGTGTTTTGGCTAAAGGTTATGTTGAGGGTACTCTGTAACACTCCCTCTATTTCTGAAAAATGTTAACATTTACTATTGCACGGTCTCCAATGCACTACTTTAACCATAAATATTTGTGTTTATACGAATACATAAATTATAAAAAAATAGATTTTCCGAAAGTACTAATTAAAATGAATCTAACGATAGTATTTGTAAGTAAATCCTTATATGTTTTCCGAAATCAATGGTCAAAGTTTGTAAAGTAAATGTTAACATTTTTCCGAAACGAATGAAGTATATTATTGTTTCATTGACTCACTACACTCTGGTCTCTGGAAACAAAAATATTGTACTATGATTTATTCTTACCGAAATACACTTCTTGTATGCAAAAACTCTTCTCTCTAAAATTAAGGAAATTAAACTAAATTTACAAGGGTGCATTCACATAGCATATGCATAGCTCTTCGCCTCAACATGAAGTCATCTTTACAACTTGTTTGAGCGAGGCGTCTCACATTAAGACGGCGTTATAAAAGAGTTTGTGGTCCACCAATTACAAAAGCCGTAGTAACACATACAAGAAGGTCAATTTTGTTATACCGTGATCAAAATGAATTTGCCTACGCAAGATCCATCATCATCATCAAATTCATTCATCAGTGAACACTGTTTCTCCACAATCTTCCAGGCTTCCAATAATATAATTGTAATGTTACTGAAAGGAAGGGAAACTCAAGAGCGAGAGCCAAGCAAATCTATCGGCAATTTCAGCATTTATTATCAGAATTTGGTCGGCCGGGCAAATAATATGGACACTTCCACATACTACGCCAACGCCACACGTTCAATTTTGTACGAGCTTTACGACCTTGTGACTGATGCTACATAGGTCACTAGGGGTGATGGAGATTTGGAAACGGGAATAAAATTATAGAGTATATAAAGAAAAGAAAATTCGAGATTTATATTAGTGTCTTCACTTTTCATTGATAACTTAATATAAAATTATCGCAAAAATTCATATGAGACGGCCTTGAGATGAGGTGCCTCATATAACCATGAAGTCATGCTGATATCATGCTGGCATGAGTCATATATGCTTCGTTATAGATGTGACTTCACCTGTCGCCTCCTAAAAGACATATTATAAAATTATTACTTGTATAATTTAACCATGGACTTGGTAAACAACTTCCTTCATTTTGAAGGAAGTTACTTTGTCCAAAAACTTAATTTCTAGCTAGGTTTATAGGTTAACCAAACAAGACGAAAAAGTACAGTTCCCACTAAAAGCACTTCATTTGTTAATCAAGGGTCAACCAAACGATGTAATCCATATTTTGAAGCCAAGCAATAATGAATCTTTTACTTTTAAGAGAATTGGGCTGAATAGTATTGGTTCTCCATTGATAATAAAAAAAACAGAGGAAAGTTTATGTCCTCAGAAGTATTAGAGAATACTATAGTGTATTTAGAATATTCTCATCATATTATTCCTAAGATCTGCTGGATAATATTCTCTAACAAGAAGTAGTGTATACGTTCAAGAAGTTTTACTTCCTCGCCGTAAAAGAGGGAGAAACATTAGGACTACAAGATTGAATGTCCACTAATTAACTACGCTATTCCCCTAAAAGAAATTACGCTATATTTTTTTGGTTTCAGATGAGACATAAAGATCAGTATAATATATCAATATATATATGTAAAGTTGAGTTCTCACCAAGTATTGAATAGGTAATAAATAGCCATAAATGCATAGGTGATTAAAAAGAAATTAAAAATAGTTTTATTTTATTTTAATAAGAAATAAGTAACATTAGTATTCTTATAAAAAAAAAAAAAAAAAAAAGTAACATTAGTATTATATTTATTATCCAAAAAAAAATTATATTATACATTCACTAAAAATGTAATTTCTTTGTTAAATGTGTTTTTTTTTTTTTTGTTGATAAAAATATTATTATTGTTCTTTGCTACTCCTATCATTCAACTTTACATATTGATATGATTAAAAAAAATTTATTTATATTTCTTCTAATAACGGAGTATGCTTGATAAACAAGAACCCGTGTATCGCACGGGCACAAGATCTAGTATATATATACAAGGGAGCGGGGATTCGAATCTGAGATTTAATGTACCTTGTATCCAACACCTAACTCAGCCCTAACTGTTAGACCAACACATCGTTAATATTAACTACGCTATAATAAGATGTGTGTAAATTAATCTTATTTCGTAGGAATTCAAATTCATCAAACTCCATATATATTTCTAAATATATTCCAGGAGCTCATTCAAATATATGAGATTATCCTATAAATAGACCGAATTTATTTATTTAATTTAATTTAATTTATTTATTTGTACGTGACAAAAGAGAAGTCTTATAATAATAATAGGAAGGGTCATTATATAGTACATTTAATGATAGCTTAATAGTTAGCAACCGCCAAGCTTACACCTTAGTTAGAAGGCAAACCTTAAACACCTCTCATAGCCTATTATCTGCATTACATGGTCAGTTTTGTTTCCCTTGTAGGAAGGGCATTACATCATATGCACAACTCAGCAAACGTGGAGCAATACAAGATCGAAGAACTTGTCACTACCTAGCTAGCTCTATTGAATGAGAAGAATTTGCCAACAACAATTTATCACACAAATTTATTATAATAATTTAAGCTTAATAATCACAATATAAATATTCATAACATCTAGGGATATACTACTAGATTGTAAGCCTAGCTAGCATTATTCTTCAAAGTGAGTTGGTATAACATTCTTCAAATTGAAACAACTTTCTGATCCTTTCCCCCTGGATTTGTACTTTTAATTCTCTGTTTTCGAAAGATAATCGAGAGGAGTTTTTTTGTCCAAAGAAGAAATATCAGTTTAACACTCGAATGCAGAAAAGGTAAGTACAACTCCAAATCCTTAAATGAGAGTTAATTACAATAATATAGTCATTAAGTTGCGCCTTATTTATACAAAGTTGATCATATGGCTCAATATATAATATAGAGTGCCTTTTTTTTAGTAAAATGGATTAATTCAATAATGAGTAGGGTGTAAGTGCGCAAATCCAGTGAAATATGTATAAGGGAGTAAGGGACATGTGTCATGTTATCATTTTTAGGTATTGTTTTTCGTAGAGTTTAGAACGCCTAAAGTGTAAAGAGGAGTAGTGTAATGTACGTGCAATCACAATCAAAGACTGCAAATCGCACCTTCGTGCAATGTGCAACCTCAATTAAGATTGCAAATTACACCTTCAATAAAAACATGACATGTTTTAATAGAATGATGCATGTGATCAGTTTTGTTTAATTATCTATATATGTACCACATCATCTTTTTAGTGGGAACACCAACAAATGAAATTACATACAGTCATACACGATGCAACATGGTGAACCAAATCTCTCTAGTAATAATAATAAGCTCTCTTAAGTACAATTTTAGTGGGAACACCAAATCTAAACTCATGATTAGATTGACAATAATATGGTGAATCAAATCTCTCTAGTAAGTTCTGTTTGAAACAACAAGAATATGAATAAGAATAATATTAGCTTTAATTTTGCATATTTAACGGACAATATTAATTAGTAAACGTGCATTATATAAATAATTTATTGTTTAAATGTATGTAAGCTAATATTTAAGCTAATCCACTTGACAGGCGACATATATAAATGTGGAGCAAAAGCATAGTCATTTGCCAAGGTCTATTATTGGAGAAAAAAATTGGAAGTAATAATGACGTGGAAAAGTTGGAAGCAAGAGCTGAAAGATTTGAGCAGCCTTGCAGGTGCTATGATAACTGTGGCTATACTTCAAGGCCTAACACCAGTTGTTGTGGTAACAATGGCTAGACATCTTGGCCAACTTCCTTTGTCTGCTGTGGCTATTGCCACTTCCATCACTGACGTCACTGGCTTCAGTCTACTTGTAAGTTCTCTTTTTGATTCTTGAAGGCCCGTTTGGGCTAGTAACCACAAATTTCAATTTGTGAACCGTTCATAAATAAATTAGGTCAAAACTCGTTTATTAGTAAACAAGTCAAGCTCGAGTATAATTTTTGAACTCGATCTTAATAAATGAGCCGAGCTTGAGTTGGACGATGTCCGGCTCGTCCCGAACAGCTCGTTGAAACTCGTTTAAAGCATAATTATTTTAATTTTAGTATTTAGTATGTTAATAAGATCAATATTTATATATAAATTAACTAAAATATATTCTAAATCCGTATGATCGTGCACAGACTCAACTCAAGCTCGACTCATTTAGCAGCTCGAGCTTGCTTGTTTATTTTATTGAGTTGAAATAAGCCAAGCTCGAGCTTGAGCTCGAAAAATATTATCGAGCTCGAAAAATATTGTCGAGCTCGCTAAGCGAGCTCGCAAACGAGCTCGAATAGAGCAAGCAAAGTTTGAGTCGACTCGTTTACAGCCCCTATACCCACCGCCCAAACTTAGAAGTGGAGACATTTGTATTAGGGGTATATACTCGCTCTCTAGGATCTAAACGACCTTAACTGATTAAAAGCTTAAGTTTGTTATTGGTTTTTGTCAATTAGATGCAAAGTATACCGTAAAACCTCTAAAATTAATACTGTTGGGATCATAAAATTTTAATTACTTTAGATTTTAGAGAGGTTATTAATGTATCGAGTAATAATTTAGCAAACTATCTCAATTTATCGAGTTTTAATTTAAATAGGTTCTAGTGTATTCAACTGTACTATAATTGTACCTAATTAAGTCTTGGTTGGATAAATTATTACATGATTGCAGCTTGGATTTTGTGGTGCATTGGAAACTCTATGTGGACAAGCTTATGGAGCAAAACAATATCAAAAGCTTGGAATTTACGCGTACACAAGCATGATATCTCTCCTTCCTATTTGCATCCTCATTAGTGTAGCATGGATTTTCATGGACAAATTACTGGTCATGGCTGGCCAAGACCCGCTAGTTTCATACGAAGCGCGAAAGTTCTGTATTTTGCGCATCCCTGGACTTGTAGGTGCAACCCTTTACTATCCTTTAGCGCGATTTTTGCAGTGCCAAAGCTTGAAGTTGCCATTGCTCTTGAGTTCTTCACTTGTTCTTGTCTTCAACACTTTCACTTGTTGGTTCTTGGCTTTCAAAATGGATCTTGGCATTCAAGGCTTGGCTTTGTCAATGAGTTTAGGGAATTGCCTAAATGCGATGTGCCTTTGCGTTTATGCAACGTATTCTTCCAATTGTGAGAAAACTCGTGCGCCATTCACAAATCAAGTCTTTCATGGTGTCCCTGAATTTCTACGTCTTGGTCTTCCTTCTGCTATGATGGTTTGGTAAATTTCTCATCCCTATTTTACATACTCCTAATAATAAATAGCGTTTACTTACTAGCTAGTAATGCAATGCAATCGTTTTATAGAGTAAACGTGAGACTCCTAGTTATATATTTTCTGATTGTTTTGACAATCCTTATAACAGCCTGAAATGGTGGGCTCTCGAGTTACTGATGTTAACCGCACGTCGTTTACCCAATCCACAAGTTCAAACATCGGTGCTTTCTATATGGTAACTAACACATATTCTAGGACAATTCTCTTTTCTTTTAGAACTGTTTTATTATTGTTATTGTTACTATCAGATAACACTTATGTGAAACGAATAACAATACTAACAATGTTTTTCTTTTGAATGCTAGTCTTAGCATGTCAACTTTGCACTTAGCAATACCAGTTGGGTTAGGAATCGCTGCAAGGTATGTCTTTTTAATAGTACTATTAATGTTTCGCAAACTTTTACTCGTATGATTATTATCAATAAGTGTCTTATGAGGCCGCCTCAACTTGATAATAAATTGTGCATTTAATTTGCAGTGTCCGAGTTGCAAATCAGTTAGGTGCTGGAAGTCCAAAATCAGCTCGAACAACTGCCTGGGTTGTGACACTGCTAGGAGTCACTGAGGCAATTGTTACAAGTGTGGTTTTGTATTGTTTTCGCCATATAGTAGGATACGCTTATAGAGATGATAGCCAAGTTGTCAGATATTTCTCTACCGTGGTTCCCTTCCTTTGTCTTTCCATTATTACCGATGGCTTGGTGATGGTTTTGTCAGGTTAGTATTACATACACTGATATTTATGTACATTTCGAATTGCGTACACAAAAACTCATATGAGCCGATCTCATACATGAGGCATGATATATCACCGTACATGAAAGTGATACCTGGCCTCCAAACAAAAAGTGATAATATACCTCATGCTTGAGGACGCCTCATAAGAGAGTTTTTGTTCTGATTAATCATATTATCTAATAATTGTTCGTTTTCTGAATGAATATATATATATAGGAGTGGCTAAAGGAAGCGGATGGCAACACATTGGAGCTTATGTCAATGTTGGAGCATTTTACGTAGTAGGAATTCCTTTAGCTGTTGTGCTTGGGTTCATTCTTCACCTAAGAGCAAAGGGTCTCTTGCTTGGAATTTTACTAGGCTCGATCATACAGTCAATTTTCTTCGTTATAATAACTGTTCGTTCAAATTGGAAAAATCAGGTTGGTTTTGTTTCCTGTTTCCTGGAATATTCATGTAATATTATTGCTTAAACAACTTTTTTTAGACATCTAAATAAACATGTCGATATATTGTTTTATAGGCTGTCAAGGCAAAGGAGAGGAATGCGACACCTCTTACTGATCAGCAGATCAGAGTGAATAGTAGCAATCCGTAGGTAGCTTGTAAATTATATGTTTGTTTTCTTTTCTTTTTAATTTGATAGGAACTTAGGTAGTATACTTGTGTAAATTGTATGAAACGTTTGTACTTAAATTGGAGTTGCTTGGTATATATGTAAGCCCATTCAACATTACCTTTTTGGGGTATGGTGGTTATATCTGAGTAGAGATGGCTTTGGAGACGGTTAGTACGAATATCTCTGCATTAAAAGGTTTACTCATAGTTAGCACCCATATCTATGCATCAAAAGGTTTACCCACACTTCACATAAACAAGTGTATGTCTTGTTTCTCGTGGTATCAAAATATTCGCATATTATATATTGACAATTTATGTATATGGTTAATTATTAGATAAATTCAAATAGGCAAACTATAATATAGCTAGGCACAAGATAGCTCCTAAATTATGTTATGTTAATTCGAGAAAACATGAGCTAGTTGGATTGAGAGATGAGAGGAGCTAATTGCAATCCTTGGATCATTTTTTGAATGGATAAGATTAGATGCACTCAAATGAAAAATCATGAGCTCTTTCATTGCACAATAATCTTTTTCAATTACCTCACTTAGACACTCCTAGTTCTCCAAACATGCACCCTGCTTCAAGAAATCTATAGTACAAGTAGAGTTCACTTCCTTTATGCACTTATGTTTCTTTTCAAAATTTGGATAAGACCATTTGATTATGAGATGATGTGAGCTGAAAATTAGAATTTGCATTTTGAAGAACCAATAAAAAGAGGACAATGCCAAATTTACATGCACAATATCACTCTAAAGATGATTGTAGTTTCTCATTAGGCTGGATCAACTTATAAATTTTTAGGAGTTGTATATATAACACATAAGCGGTTATCCAACATAGTTTTTTTTTTTTTTTTTGATAGGAAAGAGTGGGTTGTTATTACTCAAAAGCAGAACAAAAGTTAGACGCAATTACATTAAGAATTTCACCCGGCCCCCTACCAATCCAAACACGAGACGAAAAAGAAACAGGTTCCAAGTGAGCCATAACATGAGCTGCCTTTTTCCCTTCCCTACGAACATGACTCCAAACTAATTCAAAATTTTCTTCAAGAATCCAACATAGTTCTAGCAACCCCATCCACCATTAACAACCATTTGAAGGGATACACTAAAGTTAAATGGGAGTTTGAATCCTCTCAAATTCTTAGGGTGTGTTTACTTCACATGTTTTCTGGAAAACATTCCAAAGAAAACACGAGGAAAAGAAAAGTTGTTCCAATTGGACAATTCCTCCATCATTTTCCTAGAAAATACGGTTTTCTCATTTTCCAAATTTACAAAGGATTTTGGAATTTTGAGAAAACATCAAATTGATGTGTTCTCCTGTTTTCTTCACCAAATCCCACTACCCATTTGCATGTATCTTGCCAACTGCTTGTCAGAAACTTCAGATAGGCGGAGCTCCCACTCAATTGCCACCTTGTCTCGTCTGAATTTACCAGTTCGACGGATTTCGGTAGTGAGCGGTGGTAGAAATTAATGGTGGAAACTAACGATGGGGATGGGGCCTGAAGGTTTTGAGAGGAGAGATAATATAGAGATGTGGAGGTGGAGGTGGGCTGTGGGGGTGGTCGGGTGAGCGTATGTAGTAGGGGTGAAGCAGAGGCTGATTCAGGATTTTTTTTAGCAGGGCCCCTTTTAAATATATAAAATTATTTTTAAAATAAAAATTATTTCGTTTTTTACAAAATTGTTTAAGACGGTCTTACCATAACTTTTAGTAAGACCATGTTTGTGGGATAAGGGTTGCGGCTTATAATAAATGACCCCTACATTTCTAAATAGTGACCCCATTTTTCTGTGAGGTAGTCTCATACAAGACTTGCTCTTCCCTTTTTAGTGATAATTCGGATAGTTTCATTAGTCACCTAAAAATCAATTAGTAGGTTAATACCAAAAGAGTAAAGTTGAAATTAAAAAAAAAAACTACTATTGGCATCCATCTTTATACTCAACTTCAAAATTTTATAACTTTTAGTTGCCAAAACAAGAAAATATTACTCAACAGTTTAATACGGAGTACTCAAAATGCCTTCCATGACCCAATGGATGAGATTGAAATTTGAAATGGTGACGTGGCCCATGGTAAACCGTTCCCATGGAAGTATCGGAGCACTCTTGATCCTATTGCTGTAATAATTAATATTCATGCTTTATCGCTTTCTTTTATTTCTCGTAGTAGTAACTCTCTAGCCAATTCTTTCGCGGCTTGGGCAGCCTCCGCTAAGTTCGTTGGAAGTGTGTATCCGTAGGATTTTCCACCTGCGTGTAGCGGTTAGGTTGTATGTTTGTGTTTTTTGGGTCTCTTTTAATACAAACAAGCAACCTTTGGACGAGCAAAAAAAACTAGTCGCACAAGCTTGAGCCCTCATATTTACTAGTCCAGCCCAAGTGTCAGTGGGGGCCCTTCCCCCCACTAGTTAAACATTAGATCCGCCCCTGGGGTGAAGGTGAGATCAGATTTACAGGTTGGGGTTTTAAATTGAGGAGAGAGAAAGAGAGGGGGTAGAGAAAAATGAGGAGTGGAACATGTTTTTTACTTGGTTTCTACAATGGGAAAACATATTCAAAGAAAATGGATTCTTAAAAAACAATAGGAAACGAAAACAGAAAATGGTTGGTCCAAGTAAACAACCCCTTATTATACTTCCAATTCCTAAATATAAGATAAGATTGCTTCTCTAATTTTGCTTCTTTGAAGTTTATCTAATTTAAAAGTTAGTTGGAAAAATATCTAATCCTTCATTTGGAGAGTGGAGACATTTTTTAGCATAAGTTGGATAACTCAATGGTTGAGCACCCACACGCCATACCTATAACTTTAAGGTTAGGGGTTCAAGGCTCATTTAGGAAATGAAGAGAATCCCAACTCAATTAAAGAGCTTTATATTTAGCACAACAAATATTAGACAGCCGAAGGAGATCACATCTGTTCGTGCTGAGCGAAGAACGCTAGATTTGACAACTAAGGTCTTTTGGGCCCATGCCCGCTCAATGTTCCGCATCCCAGAGAACAAGTAGAACACACAGCCTATGCCACAATCGCACCTTAGGCTTGACGTGGGTGGATGACGTGCTCAGCTTTAGTGGTCCACCCGGGCACCCTTGGGAAAATGCCGGACGAAGATCTCATCTTTTCAGGGTCACGATTACTATCCGTAGGCATCAAACACATGAAACCATGCTTCGTCCAAGGCAATTCGCTCTTGGAGCAATCGATGAAAAGGTTTTGGAGTGGGCGGTTGACTAAATGAGAAGGAACCCCGCCAACCCAAGTAGAACAAGTGCCACTCACACGCCTTCACAATGGCTGCGCCAAAATAACCCTCGATGTACCCACAAAACTACATAGTAGCCCCATGAATGACCGAGGGAGACCACAACGAGCACAACGCCCGACAAAGGGACGTTTGATACCCGCCTGCCGGCTGGATAGCTCATCTCGAAGGAGATCACATCCGTCCGATGTTTATACCCGCCTACCGGCTGATAGCTCATCTCGAAGGAGATCACATTCATCCGACGTTTATACGCGCAAGCTGACTGGATAGCTCATCCCAACAGAGATCACATTTGTCCGACGTTTAACCCGCCCGTCGGATGGATAGCTAATCGCAAAGGATGGTGCTTGAGTCGAGGTGTCGTTGGTGTCCAGCAATGATGGCGCAAGACTCGACACTACTCGGCGCTTCATGTCGCTTCGCTTCCCTTCCTTTGCCCACAAGCACTCTCTTAAGCAACTACCCCCTAAAGAGTCTTATAAAGTTTAATGATTTTGACAGTAGTAGACATGCCCAGTGCATAACTTTCATACTGGAACTTATGAGAGTTTTGAGAATTATTTTCCAAAAGTTCCACCTCAAACTTTTCAAGTAGATTATTAAGTTATGGAAAAACATTTTTTTAAAATTATTTCAAACAAGGTAGCTATTTAATTTAATTTAATTAAAAATTAGAAAAAATATTTAAAAAAAAATTAGAAATGACTTCAAAAAAATTGGAGAAAAGTTAAGAGACCTCACTATAATAGTAGAAAAGGCTTTGTGTAGGTTTGGTGGCACGCGGTGGTGGGAGCCATGCTCGGTACCAAAAGAAATGGGGATTAGCCTCAGATGTTCCATAAGAGACCTTTTCAAGTCTACCAAGGACCCGATAACCTACCCTCGGGGCCTCCTATGTGCCCTAGGGGTGTCCCGTTCCATGTGGTGCAAAAATATAAACCTTCATTTCGGAGCCTCTCAGAAGCCCGAAAAACGTGGATTATAACCTTTGTTTTCGGCTTCCTGTGGCTAGATTGTCGTTTTTGCCCAAACTTCTCCGTGGGGTCTATCATAACCCTAAAAGACCCTCGGTGCCCCAGGAGGGTCTTTTGGATCACCGAACTTCGATATCACCAATGCCTTTGGTGTTTAAACTCTTACACCAGTGTCCCGTAAAACGTCATTCCAAGCCTAACAAGGACAGAATAAGCGACCCCGAGTGCCTCCCATGTCCCCTAGGGTGTCCCGTGCCATGTGGTAAGAAAATATCCATCTTTGTTCCGGGACCTCGCGGGAGCCAAAAAAGCGTGGATTATAGCCTACGTTTTCGGCTTCCAAGGGTTTGGGTGTCATTTTTGCCCAAACTTCTCCAGGGGATGTATCATGACCTTAGAGGATCCTCGGTGCCCCGGAAGGGTCATCAGGATCCCCGAACTTTGATATCACCCATGTTCGGGCCCTTACATTGGTGTTTCGTAAAAACACCCTAACCAACCTATCAGGGACCCAATAACGGAGCCTGAATGCCTCTCATATCCCTAAGGGTGTGCCTTGCGATGTGGTGCAAAAATATAAATTTTCGTTTCGGGGCCTCTCAGAAGCCCGAAAAACGTGGATTATAGCCTTCGTTTTCAGCTTCCCGGGGCCAGAATGTCGTTTTTGCCCAAACTTCTCCGTGGGGTCTATCATGACCCTAGAAGAACCTCGGTGCCCCAGGAGGGTCATTTGGATCACCGAACTTCGATATTACCAATGCCTTTGGCGTTTAAACTCTTACACTAGTGTCCCGTAAAACGCCCTTCCCATCCTAACAAGGACCGGAGAAGCGACTCCGAGAGCCTCCCATGTCTCCTAGGGGTGTCCCGTGCTATGTAGTAAGAAAATATCCACCTTTGTTCGAGGACCTCCTGGGAGCCAAAAAAGTGTGGATTATAGCCTATGTTTTCGGCTTCCAAAGGCTTGGGTGCCATTTTTTCCCAAACTTCTCCAAGGGGTCTATCATGACCTTAGAGGACCTTCGGTGCCCTGAGAGGGTCATCTAGATCCTCGAACTTTAATATCACCCATGTTCGGGCGCTTACATTAGTGTTCCGTAAAAACACCCTTACAAGCCTATCAGGGACCCAATAACGGAGCCCGAGTGCTTCCCATGTTCCTTAGGGGTGTCCCTTGCGATGTGGTACGAAAATATAAACCTTCGTTTCGGGGTCTCTCAGAAGCCCGAGAAACGAGGATTATAGCCTTCGTTTTCGGCTTTCCGGGACCAAATTGTCGTTTTTGCCCAAACTTTTCCGTGGGGTCTATCATGAGCCTAGAAGACCCTCGGTGCCTCAGGAGGGTCATTTGGGTCACCGAACTTCGATATCACCCATGCCTTTGGTGTTTAAACTCTTAGACTAGTGTCCAGTAAAACGCCCTTCCAAGCCTAATAAGGACTGATAAGCAACCCGAGGGCCTCCTATGTCCCAAGGGGTGTCCCGTGCCATGTGGTAAGAAAATATCCACCTTTGTTCTGGGACCTCCCGGGAGCCAAAAAAACGTGGATTAGCCTATTCGGCTTCCTGGGGCTCCGGTGTCATTTTTGCGGCCCAAACTTCTCCGGGAGGTATATCATGAGTTTAGATGACCCTCGATGCCCCAGGAAGGTCATCAGGATCCCCAAACTTCAATATTACCCATGCTTTCGGTGTTTGGACCCTTACATTGGTGTTCCGTAAAAACGCTCTACAAGCCTATCAGGGACTCGTTAGCGGACCCCGAGAGCCTCCCATTTTCTCTAGGTGCGTCCCTTACGAAGTGGTGCGAAAATATCAACCTTCATTCTGGGGCCTCCCGGGAGCTAAAAAATCGTGGATATAGCCTACGTTTTCGGCTTCCCGGGGCCCGAGTGTCATTTTTTCCCAAACTTCTCCGGGGGGTCTATCATGACATTAGAGAATCCTCTGTGCCTCAGGAGGGTCATCAGGATCCCCTAACTTTGATGTCACCCATGCTTTCGGTGTTCAGGCCCTTACATTGGTGTTCCGTAAAAACACCCTTACAAGCCTATCAGGGACCCGCTAACGGACCTCCGGGGCCTTCCGGAAGCCCAAAAAAGTGGATTATAGCATTTGATTTTCGGCTTCCTGGTGCCTGGGTGTCGTTTTTGTCCAAATTTCTCCGTGGGGTCTATCTTCACTCTAAAGGGCCTCTGGTGCCCGGGACGGTTAACTGGGTCCCTGAACTCCGATTTTACCTATGGACATGGGATGTGGCGCTCGCTGGGCGCTGGGACATGGGACATGGCGCTCTCACTGAGTCACTAATTATACCCTAATATCGCTGGAGTTAAAAGATATACCAACTTGTCGCGAGTGTCTCACTAAATATACCGATTTGATCAATCTGGCGATTATTATTAGCTCCATTTCTACACATTGGATTATTTGATGTTTATTTTGTTTATGATCAATATTTGATGTATTAATGTCCGAAAATAATAAATAAATAAGTCAAAATATGCACAAAATTTGCCATACCTTCCCGTATAATTGCCCCTTCCTCAAACCTCCCAAACCCAAACGCCCGCAAGATCGGCGACAAAGAAAGCCGAGAGGAGAGAGAAAAGGAAGCCCTAGCTTCACTCGACAACAATGGCGAGACAAGCCAGTAGGCTAGTAGCAACTTTGTCATCGAAGATTTGCTCTCCAAAACCCTCCATTTCACCATCGATTTCATCGTCTACATCTATAACTGGTCAAACCAGGCATTTCGCATCTTCATCTCGAGACCCTCCACCAGCTGTATTCGTCGATAAAAATACTCGCGTTATTTGCCAAGGTATCACTGGTAAAACTGGCACCTTTCACACCGAACAAGCCATCGAATATGGTACCAAAATGGTACGTACCTCTTTTCATTCTCTCTCCTCATACGCTTTTGTCCCCATTTTTTGTCATTTTGTTTAGTTTTTTTTTTTTTTTTTTTTTTTTTTTTGAATTTTGACTGCGAATTTGGAATGGTTTGTGTTTTATTTTAGATCTGAATCTGTTTTGATTATTATTGGAATTGTTAGGTTAAGTTTCGGTTGTTTTGATTTGAAATTGAAATCTCAAAGTTCTGAATGTAAGAGATCGCCGTGTTAGGTTGTTACTTAATCTATGTTTGGAATGGTGTTTTTGTGATTTTAGGGCATAGAAGAGAGGTGAGTAAGTGTGTAGTTAAACTGTGGTGTTTAATCAGGTTTGTAAATAGGTCTTGAAGATAATTGTGCTTGTTTATTACTTTGGTTGTGTTTGTTCTTCACTCTACAACACTTCAATTTTGGAATTTGGAGCAACTAGGAGACTGAAACTAAGTGCAGTTGAAATGAAGACGTTGAGGAGTACGGAGTACAAGTGTAATTTCAAGTAATGTAGAAAGAAATTTAAGCTAGAAGCTTATTAGAAGAGATCGTTGAGAATTAAAGAATGTTATGCACCGCAATGTAGGCCAGTTTTGGCTGCAATTATTTAGTCACCATGGAGGTATAGGTTGGGTCCAATGGCCTTGGTGGTAAGTGGGACTGGTTTTGATCTGTAGCCTCCTAAGCTCTTTTTTTTTTTTGCCGCAGCCTGCAGTAGTGCCCAGTTGTGTGGTAGTGCGATTAGGTTTACATTTTCAGTTTCTTACAGCTGTTCTCATACAATTCAGATTTAGCCTATTAGCTAAATTAGTGTATTACACTTGGTAGATAGGGTCTTGAATCTTGATTTACAGCCCACAGTTGGTGCTGTTTCATGTTCTTGCGTGCTAGACTACTAGGTGAGCGAAGGCAGTTCGGCTGTCTTGGTCGACTTAATTTGCTTTTAAAGATGTCACTCGGATTACTTGTCTTTAAATTTTCAAATAGTTGCTAGCTTTTGCATAACTCATTGTTATTGCTTTGAACGAGCATAGCATAGATTTTACTTTCATCTTTGATATTGCAATGGTTTTATCAATGGCTCACCTTTCTTTTGCCAATCTCAGATTTATTGTTCTTTATTGTTGTTATTAGGTTGGTGGTGTGACACCAAAGAAGGGTGGTACTGAGCATTTGGGGCTCCCAGTTTTTAACTCAGTTGCCGAAGCAAAGGCTGAAACAAAGGCCAATGCGTCTGTAATATACGTCCCTCCACCCTTTGCTGCTAAAGCAATCATGGAAGGGTTGGAAGCTGAATTAAATCTGATTGTCTGCATTACCGAAGGAATTCCTCAGCATGACATGGTAAACCGTTTTACTGTTATTATTAAGGAATCATGATTAGGATGTTACTTTTGTTTACTTTTGTAAGTTGCAACTTATTAGAATGTATATTACTTTATGCTCCAATTCATCTACGTCTATGCCATGTCTGTCCCTGAATGACTTCCTGGAATGTGGCTCTCAACTTTGTTGCTTCATATTGTCTTCCATACAATACATGTTTATCAATTCTTCTTTTACCCCATTCTGAGTAGTGGTGTTACAGTATTTGTTGTTACAGTTAGGCTCTTGCCGAGTAAGTCAGAAAATATTCATTAACAGATAAACCTTCTTGGCTACTGTTCCATTGGTACCAAGAACCTAATTTAACAGTTCATGGAGCTGAACTGTGCTATTATGATCTTGGGACTCTTGGTAGTTGGTACCATCTCATGTTTGCATTGTGCTTTTGTTATGCTCTGGATATGACACTGGATGATTAGCCTCTTGCCTCTTGCGATGTTCTATTATGAATTTATGACTCCCTCCCCACCTCCTTGTCTGGTAATCATGTCAAGGTTAACCAGAGCTGTAGATATAAATACAATATATCCTAACCATATTAGTAAATGTTTTGTTCTCTAGTAAGTAGTAATAGATATCTGTTTTCTATTTTTGTTTTAAATTTATGTTCTTTTGTTATCAAAGTGAGGCAAGAGCGGCATTCGATGTTGCTATAATGGATTTCTTTAGTAGACCATGTTTCTGTTTGTGATCTCCTATTCTGAAACTTAAGCTAGAGCTGCAGATATTACAAATGTAAATATCTCATTATCTCATATGTTGTCAGTAATTGGCCAACTGTTTTTGTTATGTGGAATATTGTTAGCCACAGTTATGTTGCATCAAATATCTAGCAAGAGTATTTTCTACGCCACTTAATTCCTCCGGTATGTGTGACCAGGTACGTGTGAAAGCTGCTCTTAATAACCAATCAAAAACCAGGCTTATTGGTCCCAATTGTCCTGGCATCATCAAACCCGGAGAGTGCAAGATCGGTATTATGCCTGGCTACATCCACAAACCAGGACGTATCGGAATTGTTTCCCGTTCTGGCACATTGACATATGAAGCGGTGAGAATCTGTTCCCTGTTGTGTTATCATTGCTGTATATTGCCTCTGTTGCTGATCTCCTGAAATCAAGCTTGCTGTGAAATTGCCTTTTCGGGTGCTTGTAGCCTAATCATGCTTTTACCTGTACTATTTTACTGAAATTAACTTTTGTTATTTTTTCCTCTACATTCTGCTTCGTTTCACAAGTTATCTCAATTAGAGAACAAAAAAATACAAGGTGAAATTCATTCTATGTAGAACTGGAAGCTAGTTGGTCTTTCTTGTTCCATGAATTGGGGAATTGTATTGACAATGGTGCAATTTCTTCAATATTGAGAATGAAGAAATGCACCTAGCAGCTTCTATATGGACAAATTAAGCACCAACTATTTGAATATCTTTGCTTAACTGCAAACAATCATTACTAAAATTTTTGCCTCATCTCCTTGGTGTTTTCCCAGCATTAATAAAATATGGAGCTGACAGTTTCGGAAAATATATGTTAAACAGTTGCAGTTACTTTGACCTAGCGTGTGTTTCATGCTTGCAATCTTGTTATGTGTAATGGGAAACATTTCTGTGAGTACTATCTTTGACAATATTTGTATCTTGGTTTAGGTTTTCCAAACAACTGCTGTTGGGCTTGGGCAATCCACTTGTGTAGGAATTGGTGGTGACCCTTTCAATGGAACAAATTTTGTTGATTGCATTGAAAAGTTCATTGCTGACCCACAAACAGAAGGTAATTTTGTGAGCTGATGCTTACTTCTCGCTCTTAGTAGTGGCTTTGACTGGATATTCTTCTTTGATTGATAAATTGTATTTAGGAGGACCGGTGTGTCACATGTGGATATGGATTTATAATATAGAGGACTTTGATCATCATCCCCTCCATGTGGACAAAGCGGTTCAGTAAAATCATTAAATTTGTATTTTTAAGTTACCGTCCGAAAGAACTTTGCTACGTTGCTTTTGATGCCTTACAGCTAGAAATAATGTTGGTTTGTGTCGTGTCTGTATTTGTACTAAGATGAACAGGTTGAAAGAAGGCTCAACCCCAAACTCGGGCTGCTTAATATATGGGTTGAAAAACTCCATTTCTGACTAAGCTGGTTACCCACTATCTATTTTACCCATTTATCTTTATTTGTTTTTGCAAAAATGCAAAGACGAATATTATGATATATTGATAATGATAATAATTTGCATCTTGCACTTCAAAATCAGAGATTAATATACTTATTAAACATGGTTTGTCAAATTATTGCTCGTTTGTTGATAATTTTTGATCCACTATTTTGATTACGTAGGTTGAATAGTTTACAAAATTTTATATTTCCAGGCTGCCCTAACCCTTTTAATTGAATAGGTTAATATGTCAATCCTATTTACACGTGTTGGAACCTAAACTCACTTTCAATTTTGATCTCGTGTTATGATGAGGTAGCCTGCCCCACCAGAAAGTAAGAGCGTGTCTTGCATGAGTCGATCTTAACTAAACAAATAGTGAGATTTACCAAAAAAATTAGGTTTTTGCTGAAAGACTTGGTGACTTTTCACTCAACGTGGGTGAGATTAAGCACATTAGGGTGATACTTTACTTAGATAAGTACCCTTGATTCTTGCTTAAAAAGGTGAGTTTTTGCTAAAGTAGGATTAGTTTTTTTACTGACAAAGGGTGAGTTAAATTAGGTCTCACCAAAACATATGTAAGGGCGGTCTAGTTTAAGAATTTGTGCATAGGTATAATTAAATCGGCTTTTGGAAGAAAGATAAGGATAACAGCAACTCTTTTCAAAATGGTTTTTATTTAGCCATTTAACCATATTTTAATGTATTGGTTTGGAAACCTTAGAAAGGACATAGGAACTACTAACTAGGCGTATGTTGTTTGAAAAGTGAGATATTTTTCTAAATTTAGAAGTCAATATTCATTCCCACATTTCATTTAGTCATTTTCTAGGCTTCCACAAATCTTCGTCATGACTTGCTCTCTTCTCATTGTTCCAGCCCAAACTTAATGAGAAAATGACTGCATTCCAAGCTCTATGTGATGTTTATTCTACCATAATTATCCACGATACCGAAACCTACTTCTGAACAACACATTCTAGAGATAGACCTTATGTGTAACTATAGCTTAGGAGTACTAGGGCTGTTCTAAGGTACAATTCGCTACCTGTAGTCCATGCTATTTTTACCACAAAGATGTCAGTTCGACTACATACTGAGGTGATAGAATGAAAATAGGCCTGGAAATTTGTACTTTTGTAAACCAGTTTCTGGCCACTTTGACTGTCTGCTGTATATATTTTATTATGTATATATGGTTTAGCCTAATTTGCTTGGCAATCGCATTGCAGGTATTATTCTTATTGGTGAAATAGGGGGTACTGCAGAAGAGGATGCTGCTGCTCTAATCAAGGTGAGCCAGCATGACTTCCCCTAAGAGGGGGGGGGGTGGGAGGGATTATTTGGCTCAGTTTCATGCTCTATTGTATTTCAGAATTATATGTCACTGCTGTTGCCTGACTATCTTATTTAAAAGATATTATATACTCGAGTAAAGAAGGATCCTTTTCTACTTAGCTTGCTTGGAGTAAAACAGACATAAAAGGGACTTTCCTCCTTGAACACTAGAAGATGGCATGAGCTATGTCATTCTTCTAGTGTACATTCAGACTAAGGTGAAGTGATTAGTATTGGCTAAATTTGTCTTGATGCACACAATAGAATCCCTCTTGGAATACCCTCTTGATGAACTCACATTTGGAATGAATGATGAATATGTGAGGCACAAAGTCTTAGTGAAGAGGGATAAAAAAAAAATTCTTTAATGAATTTCAATTTTTTTGCGATGGTATATGTACTACTTGTGGCATGGGAAATTGGTTTATGTGTGATTGAACAATTTCTTTGCAAGAGTTATGTCCCGATATCTAAAAAGAGCTGGTAATTATGTTGGCTTGGTAAAACACCTGACAGAATTGCATTCACTTCGTCATAGAGCGAACACAAAAATTGATTTTCAGAAGGGTAGTTGTATCCGATGTCATTGTGTGTTGAGATGGGAATCGGGGATCACTCAGCAGAGTCAGCACAGCAGCTACCTCCCTGGCTCCCGTGTACCAGAGGCTTTCCGCCTACTCACTCATCCGTCATGGCATTACTCCTGTCCTAGTCTAGTTGTTTAGTTGGCTAGGTTTAGTTGCCTTCCCAGACAACAATAGTTCTCTCCATAAAGAACAAGTAAATAACTTGAGGTTTTGAACTGACATTTAAATTACAATTATCCTTCAATTGTGGTTGGGTAAGCTGCACAGCTATTAAACTAGAGTTATTAGAAAGTCACAAGTATTTTGAGTTTTGACACCTCCTAAAATACTAACTGCTTTCTCTTTCGAATGGTGGGCTATGTATTCAACTTTTATTTATTTATTTATATACTTTGTGCTCTTTGATTGGAACAGGAAAGTGGAACTGAAAAGCCTGTTGTGGCTTTCATTGCTGGACTAACAGCACCGCCTGGCCGACGCATGGGTCACGCCGGAGGTACTGCATTTTTTTTCTAGACATTTTTTATTTTTTGAGGGGATTTTTCTAGATATCTACATCAAGACAAAGTGGCATGCCTATGTCTCCTCTCGATGTTGCCATTTTTATTTTTTTATTTTATTTATTTCTTAACTGCAAAATATTTAAAACATGGAAAGGATAATCAACTATAATTTTACACTTGAAGCCTAAATGAATACTACATTAAACATGGTTGGCTTAATTATATTGCATATTTATTCAAACTCAATTAACTTCAAGTAGTTACCTTGATTCTATAGGTTGACTTATTGTCTTAACAATAATTTACATCAATATTCGCCACTGCATCGAGGATATTGGATTTAGTTCAATTTGACAGTTTCTGAATCTCTGATTGTATTTTCTTGAACTCTGCATTGCAGCCATTGTCTCGGGCGGGAAGGGGACAGCTCAAGACAAGATCAAGACTCTCAGAGAAGTTGGAGCGACAGTCGTGGAGTCTCCAGCAAAGATCGGTGTTGCTATGCACGATGTCTTTAAACAGAGGGGTCTGCTAAATTAGTCGGAGTAACTCTGCTATATCTTTGGTTTTCTCCTTTTGGTACAGTTTGGCATAATACAAACCCGATGAAGGAAGTTTCTTTCAGCATCACCTGTTGAGGGACAGGGCGAACCTTTGATTCTACATGAATATTTTGGTCCCCACACTTTCCATTCAACTTCAAAGTGGGGCAAATTTTCTGGATCTAATATATTTTCGGATAGTTCAGTTTTGACAATCATCAATGGAATATGAGGAACGAGCTTTTCGAAATTTTCCAGCTAACGCTGAAGCTGAATTTAAGAGCTTCCTGATCTGCTGTGCTGTTTTTTAACTTTTCTTTCCCCCGAAATCCAGGGATCAGGAATGAAAAACAAGGGAAAGGATCTCAAAGTTCATGCTCGGACGTTTGGGGGCAAGGATTAGAAACGTTGCTCTGTGCTTCTATTTTTAAACTCCTATATTACCATGGGTAGATGACACAACCAAAAATTGAATATATTTTTGGCCCCCTTAGCTAACGCGAAATTAGGGTTGTCAAACTAATTAAATTGTGTGATTTCCTCAAATATACATCATTCACAAACTAATTCCCAAATTAGCTTCGGTTCTAAACTATTTCCCCACATATACACCACGTAGGATCGGAAAAGCAAAGCCGCTGTGGGCCACAGCGGCTTAGGTAAGCCGCTGTGGCCCACAGCGGCTTTTGCCGAAAAAAAAAAAAAAATTAATAAAAAATAAATAAAAAATTCGCTTTAAGGCAAAGCCGCTGTGGGCCACAGCGGCTTTGCCATTTTTTTATTTTTTTTTTTTATATAATTTTTTTTTTTTTTTTTTTTTTTTTTTTTTTGGTAAAAGTCGCTGTGGGCCACAGCGGCTTACCTAAGCCGCTGTGGCCCACAGCGGCTTTGCTTTTCCGATCCTACGTGGTGTATATGTGGGGAAATAGTTTAGAACCGAAGCTAATTTGGGAATTAGTTTGTGAATGATGTATATTTGAGGAAATCACACAATTAAATTTATTACTCTGTATTATATAAAGATGTTTTGTGTCTATCTCTCTCCTCTCCCCACACCCATACTACCACCATGAAATCCAAAGGGGCTTAAAGAGGAGGAGAGAGATAGACACAAAGATATGATTGTGTATATTACACCAAGTGTAATCCGATCATGGTCATTATACACCATCGGCTTTTAATATTGTAGTAGATCATAAATAATAATGTTATAATTAGGGGTCATAGACTCAAATGAATACCTAAACACCCGAAGATGACATTTTGAAGTTCATATGGCATATAATGCTGATTTTTCGTTTCCTATGAGAAGTAATTAAGTAAGTGATGAATCGAAAAAAGTAAAAAGTTTAAGATTTTACCATTTTCTCAGATTTGATGATCAAAAAAACAATTTTCCTTAATATTATTTGATTTTATTTTTGGTGTTGAACTATGAAATAAAATTGTTAATCGTCTTTTCTACCCCTTTTTCTTTTGCTCACTTTATTTTGTACTCCATCTTATGGATGGTGTCGGGGTGTTCGGAAGTAGGAACGTGATTATCCATTTATTTTTATGTGAATGTTAGTTTTTTTTTTGGCTCATTAAAATGAGGGTGCAAGTGAATGGCGATCGATGCATCTCCCGCTATGTCATGTTTGGGCTATTGTGTTCAACAACAAACATATCAGACTAACTGAACAACCAGCGCAAGCACTGATCCCATCAACGTAGCACCAACAAGGTGAACAATTGTGAATTTTAGGCCTTGTTTGGTTGGATGTAAACCAACAAAGGAACGTGAACTTCCAAGGAAAAATGGGAATTATTTGTAAGTTGTACATCCATGGAAGTAATTTTGTTTGGTTTACAAAGCCTACTTCATTGGAAGTGGGTGCAAAATGACATATTAACCAATCCACATGCATAATTATTATTAAATTCAATGGGTAAAAATGTACTTTATGTCAATTACCATGTGAAGTGGGACTTACCTTGCCCCCCTAAGTAAGCAACTTCTCATACTTTAAAGGAAATTCAACTTACATTGAAGTTTGATTTCCATGGAAAGAAGTGAACCAAACTATGTAAAGAACTTCAAATGTCACTTTCAAAGAAGTTAAAGTTCCTTAACCAAGTTACATCCAACCAAACAAGGCATGTACATGGTTTGGTTCATGCACTTCCATGGAAATTAAAGTTCCATGTAAGTTGAACTTCTCATGAACCATGGGAAGTTGCTTACCTAGGGAGGACTAGGAAAGTACAACTTCCCATGCTAATTAGCTCAAATGACATTTTTATCCTTAAAAGTTAAAAATAATAATTGCATGTGGATTGGGCAATTTGTCATTTTACTTTTATTTTCAAGGAAATATATTTTATGAACCAAACTAAGGTACTTCCATGAAATTAAAACTTATATAAAAAGTTGAAGTTTCATGGTATTACAACTTTCCTATGTAAATTGATACAATTAAACCAAACAAGACCTTAGTTGAAAGATTTTTAATTTTACTTGGGAGAGGGTTTAAATTTCCCTCCAAATCCATATGTATTGTCAAACTACTGTTCACACATTTCTCGAGCAGTGGTACACTCCACGCTAGCAACTGAAATGCAAAAACTGAAAGACAAATCTTCCTACTTCCCAAATCCCAGGTCCCATCCTCATCAAATCAAATCAAATAAATTTAAATACTTCCTCCATCTCCTTTTTACTTGGACACTTTCCTTTTTGGTCAGTCCCTCTTTTACTTGGGCATTACCTAAAATGAAAAGATTTTATGGGCAAAAATACTCAATTACCCTTCATTCTCATTTTTTTTGTCAATTGGGCATTTCCCCTTCCCCCTCAATTTCTCTCTCCTAAGTGGTGTCCGGTGGCCGGCAAGTTATGACGGTGGCCGGAAAACGACCCCGGTGGCCGGAAAATGACCCCGGTGGCCAGTAAAATCTGAAGCAAAGTCTCGGATTCTCTCTCTCTCCTCTCAGGTTGTCTCTTTTTCTCTCTCTTCTCAGGTTCCCTTTCTCTCCTCTCGGGTTCCCTCTCTCTCCTCTCTCACTTGTTAGATTTATTGGCTTAAGCCTTGAGAAATGGGGCAAGATCGGAGGTGGTGGTTGGGTTTGTGGGTAGATCCGTGGTTTTCGTGTTGGGGTGGGCTTTGTGGTGGTGGTGTTACTGGGTTTTGGTGGTCAGGTTGTTTTTCGGTGGTGGGGTGGGTTTCGGTGGTGGGGTTGTGGGGTGGGCTTCATGGTGGCAATGAGGTGGGTTTCGGTGGTGGGGTTGTTGGGGGTGGGTTTCGGTGGTGGGGTGGGTTTCGGTGGTGGGGTTGTTGGGGGTGGGTTTCGGTGGATATGGTGGAATATGATGGGGGTTCTTGGTGGTGGCTGATGGGTCGTGGTGGTGCTGGTGATGGTTGGAGGTGGGTTGTCGATTGTGGTGGTGGTGATGGGTGACAGTTGGAATTAGTGATGATTGAAGGTGGGAGATGGTGGTGGGTTGTGTGTGGCTGGTGGTGAGAAAATAAAGTGTCAGGAGAGAGAGAGAGAGAGAGAGAGAGAGGGGGGGGTTATGGTGGTATTGGTGGCTGGTGAGGTGGTTATGGTGGTGTTGATGGCTGGTTGGGTAAAGGGAGGAGAGAGAATGAGAAGGGAAGGGTAAGGGCATATTTGGGAAATGGATGCCAAAGTTAACTTTTCTTAATCTCCGTGCCATTTCAATGTGCCCAAGTAAAGGTGGGACGGAGGGAGTACAACTTAGAGTACAATTTATTTTTTTATCTTTTTGTGGTTCTGGGTTCTCTACTTCTCTCCCTCCCCCATCCTTATGAGCTATGAGCTATGGTCATGGACCTTATGATATACTATTTTACATTGGTGTGTTCTTTTCATTTTCAGACCTCGTCCTAGGTGAGATACTTTTATTGGGTTGTTGTTGTTATTGTGTTCTTTTCATAATTTGGTACAGTTCAATACAGTTCTCTTATAAATTACTACTATTCAGTTTATAGATATGATACGCTTTTGTAACAAAGATTACTATTCAGTGAAGTTCAACTCAATTCATTTCAGTTCAATGAAAAATAATATTTTTTTTTTTGCTCTTCGAATGAAAAAGGACATGTGACATACTTAATACGGAGTAAACTATACAAACTGCAAAGCCCAAAAAATAGCAGTATACTTCTATTTTTAGACCAGCTTCTCGAATCTCTATTACAACAACAACAACAACAACAACAACAACAACAACAACAACCCAGTAAATATCCCGCCGAGGATGGGGTCTGGGGATGTCTAGATGTACGCAGCCTTACCCCTAACTAGTCGCCTAGCAGGGAGGCTGTTTCCGAAAGACCCACGAAAACAATTTGATTTTTGAAATCAGTAGGAAACAAGCACAAAGTTGGATGTTGAAACAAGGGAATGCAATAATAATAATAATAATAATAATAATAATAATAATAATAATAATAATAATAATAATAATAATAATAATAATAATAATAATAATAATAATAATAATAATAATAATAATAATAATAATAATAATAATAATAATAATAAATAGATTAATGAAATATTAACAAACAAATAAATAAATAAATAAATAAATAAAACCTACACCCTCAATGTAGTATCATCTATGTGGATCCTACTACGCCAAAGTTTCCTATTAAGGGCCAGATCCTCGGTAAGCTCCAAGAGAGCCAAATCAGTCTTAATCACCTCACTCCAACTCTTCTTAGGCCTCCCTCTTCTTCTCTTACAGTCCCTAAGTATAATCTTCTCGCACCTCCTCACCGGAGCGTCTGGATGTCTCCTCACGACATGTCCAAACCACCTAAGTCTCGTTTCTCGCATCTTACTCTCAATATCTGCCACCCCAACCTTGTCACGAACCACTTCGTTCTTGACCTTATCTATCTTAGTTAGGTTGCACATCCAACGAAGCATCCTCATTTCCGCCACCCTCATTTTATGAACATGAGTCTGTATAATCTGCCAACACTCAGCGCCATATAGCATAGCTGGCCTAATAGCCATGCGATGAAACTTTCCTTTTAATTTGAGTGGTATCTTGTTGTCACAAAGAACACCTGATGCACTTCTCCATTTTTGCCACCCTGCTCTGATGCGGTGAGCAACGTCATCGTCAATTTCTCCGTTACCTTGGATGATCGACCCTAATATTTAAAACTCTCCTTCATCGGTACCACTACGTTGTCAATTCTTATCTCTGAGTCAGCTTCTCGAATCTCTATTCTCTAGCATATATTGATATTGGTACAGTAAGGAAAATGAACTTGGTACAATGGTTGTATGTTACAACAATTTCATTAATGTGTTGTCATTTTCTCATTGGTTGTTTGGTAAAGAAGAGAAAAATAAAGGTAAAACATTTTGAGTGACATTTCATTCAAATTTCAAACACTTTTAGTTCAAAATTCAAAAGACATTAGGATTTTAGGGAGGTAAAATTAGGGGTGGTACGGCTCCGGCGAGAGCAAAAACAAGCTCAGATCTCACTCGAAAATCTCAAGGGAAGACGGCGAAATCTCCGGCGAAGATTGTTGGAGATGGCGATCCTAATTTCATAGCAAGAAAAAGGATACGGCGAAATCTCAAGCGAAAACATCAAAACCTCCGGCAAACAATTGACATATTTTGGCGACCGGTGATATAAGTTGCGGAAGAGATGGTTGCATTGGAAAAAATAGGCCGCACAACAAATCGGAGGCGCTCGTTGATGGCGGTGAGTATTAATGTTTTTTTCAATGGTTGTTCCCAAAAAATTAGAAGCTTTTTGCGTCCAATGTCACTGTAAATAAATTTTAAATGACATGTATTTGTTACTAATAATACTGTTAAGTTGTGTTCCTTGAAAGTGTAAACAGATGACAAAGATAGTTATCCTTAGGTTCCTAGTTGTTCCTAGTAAATAGACAAACTCCATATGTTGAAACTTTATTTTATATGGTCACTGCTGCCAGGTTATTTATCTCAATGAAAGTGGCAAAATTGATTAGAAAACCTTAGTGTTATTTTGTTGAAAGTGTACTTAATTATTGTTACTAGATAAATTACTAATTGCATATTGGAACATTTGACAGATTGTGGAGAACGTTATTTATGGCACAATGAAGCTGTGTGATTGATAAAGTGTTGGTGGGGAATGCAAGCTGATGCGTTTTTTTCTCTTCTGTGAGAGCATCGGGAAATAAGCAGTAAATTTTCTCATAGTAAATGTACAATAGAAATTTTCAGGCTGTATGCTGCATTTGTATTTCAAGAGTAGAGTAGAGAGAGAGAGAGAGAGAGAGAACCGTGAGGAGAGAGAGTGTGTGCAATGTGAGGAAGACGCAAACTGACTAATGACCCCCTAACTTTGCTTATATAGACCTCTCTAGGTTCTCTAGTCAATGAAAGTCAATACTAATAGGTTTAGGAAAGCTTTAAATAATTTTCTGATTTAATTTGCTAATTAAAGCTAAATAAAGCAATATGAATAATTCTTATTCATATATAAAACAATTTAATTAAACTCCCCAATTTGATAAATATAAATTATGAAAGTCCCATAATAATAATTAATATTATTATGGCTTTAATTGAATGAATCGAATCATTGAACATAAAACTATTTATAAATCATCTATAAATTAATATAATAATGATAGAAAATATTAGGGTATCACATAGAAGTTCTACTATCTTTTTTGTGGCTTGATTAGGAGCAAATTGGATGTTTTAAACTTTAACCTAAAAATTATTGCAATAAAGGAAAAGAACAAAATATAATAATTACATATTTTTGTTATTGTACTTTTCTTTTTTTATTAGGGTCAATTATTATTGTTTTGCTGTAGGCTATCGTAATATTTGCATATCACTTGGATTTGAATTTGATACTGAAAAAAATGGAAATCTACTGCGGAATTTTTTCCGTAACTAATTAACGGTGGAAATTAACTTTTCGCCGCTAATTAGCTGCAGATAATTAAATTCCGTAGCAAATAAATAAAACTCTAATTTTTAATTAAATTATATGCGGCGGATTAATTTCCGCCGCTAATCATCAGCGGTGGAAATTAATTTTCCGTCGCTGATTTTATTTTTTTTAAATGCGCGAACTCATGTAGTAAATATTATGCAGCGCATTACATTATTGAAGTCAATGGCTGTAGCAGCGGTTGAGGTCTCTTTCTATGTGGGCGGAGAGCAGGGTTCGAGGCTGTCGGGGAAGCATATTGCCCAATTATGGGCGCGTGTGTGTGAGATGCTTAGCGTGGGTTAGTGGAGGGGGGGAGGTCAGGCGTCAAAATCACAATTTATTTGTTTTCTTTTAAAAAATTTACATCAGCGACGGACCAAATATTACTTTATTTTTTAATTTAAATATTTCTTTGAAAGTGGTACTTGCTTTAACCTTGATATTATCCTCAGATCACCCTTTTTTAGGGGTTGTGGCAATGACGGAATCCACTTGGGGTTCTCTTTTTTGAAAAAAAAAATCCATTATAAATTATGAGCTAATTTTTTTATATATATAATTTATGAAGTATCCTATGTGTTATAAATTATAATAGAGTGAATCTGCTTAAACTAACTGAATTCTGGATCGCACTGGTTGTACAAGCTAAGTTGCTTATAGTTTGGCTTTATTTGACTTACTTTTGCATGCAAATGATCGTCCTAAAAATATAATAGTGGTAATCATTGGAAAGAATCGTAATCATGGAAAGCGAAGGTGTCACCGTGTTTAACGTTGTTACTGGAGCACTCAGCACATGCATGCATGATTATTATATGATATATCAACCAATTAGTATTCATTTTTCACAAAATCTCGTATAAGGATGCTTAAAGTTACCCACACAGAGGTTAAACATCGATGTTATGTTTAGGTTCGGTTATTTTCGTCGTCTTCATGTTACATTCCGTTCTGTTTCGTTTTGTTCCATGTCGTTCCTCTTCGTTTCGTTCCGCATTTTGGACTTCATTTTGTCTCATATTTTGTTTTATTATCCGCGACATTCTATTTCATTCCGTTTCATTTTGAAAGAACGACAAATTTCAAATTTATGTTAGCTTAGATATTTATGAGCACTTCACTAATTAAACTCTATATTATGATTAGCCCTTCACAACATTATAGGGACATATTTGCATGAAGAAGATAAGGAGACCATGCATATAAATTTTAATTGTACAAACCCCCTCCCCCCCCCCCCAATTTTTGGGACATATTTGTCAAAATTGATCCCTGTAATAACTATAACTAAATGGGGATGGATACACGTAAATCGTTTATTACTAAGTGTAAATATTTTTTTTCTTCTAATCGTCTGTAACATATGCAGAGATTAGTCAACAACCAGAGTTTTTGAGTCCGACTATGGTTAGACACGGTTGGTCGCTAATTCACTTTTGCGACTGAAATTTGGTGTTTAATTAGCAACCAATTCAATTAGTCGCAAATTTGAGTTTTTCTTATAATGACCCTCAATAAGTTTCTCACCGGCCTTTCTCTCCCCTTCCTTCCCCTTTCTGTCACTTCTCCCTTTCCCTCTCCCCTTCCTCAATCTGCAATTAAAGATATGCAAGCCTGAAGTTTCATAGTCCTTCTCAATTAACTACTGTAATAAACAATATTAAGGGAAGGAAGATTTCTGCGCATTTGATGTGTACTGGGCATCCACCCACACCTAACCGTCCACCCAATTGGCCACATAATAAGACCATTATAATATTATAATTGTTCAATAAGAGAGTACAATCTCCGAATCACAAATAACATTACGTTGGATTTTTAGGAATCAAAGTTAATAAATTTTGATCATTAGTTAATAAAAAATTATAAAATTTATAACATAAATATACTTTTGCAAGATTCATTTCAAATAGTATTTTCAAACTAATCAAAATTTTATTATTTTTATATTCGTATTAAAAGAGTTAGACGTGGTCAAATAAAGTAATATCTTAAGAACTGCGAAAAGTCCAATGTAATATTATTTGTGCTACCTAAGTATTATACTTATATCTTAATGGGTAGCAAGTGTTATAATGCGAGCATTATAATATTAATAGAAGCAAACAAAAGATGAGTAAAATTACTTCTACTAGTACATAAATATATCCTCCCACTTTGCATGCATGCTAGCTATAAAAGGGGACTTGCGTCTCCTCTTATTTTCCACAAAAACACACAGAGATATACTCTCTACATACAAAAATAATACAAAAAGGAAAACTAAGATGGAGATGAAGAAGTTGAAGGTGCTGTTCTTGGTTGGTTTAATGATAATGGTGACCACCAAACCTCAACCCGTTTTCGCTACTCGTCAAGTCATTCCGCTTTCAAACATATTGATGCTTGGTGATGATGGAGGTGATGAACTACTTAAACAATTTTTTCCTCCTGTTGTTTGCGTAGGCATGGGAGAAGCTTGCAGTAAATGGACCAATCCAAAATGTTGCGGCAACTCTATCTACTGCGGCAGTGGTGGTACGTGCACATGTGATAATGTTGGTGAGTCTTGTGGTGTCTTTACCCGTTGTTGCGCGGGCTATACGTGCAGCCTTAAGGGTACTTGCTTCTAGTGGATCGGACTATAGCTCGGAGTATAATCAATTTATATATAGAGGGATTAAATGCTATATATGCAGCCTTATCCTTAGGCTACAATTTGCACCACCTAATTAAAACTTGATAAGTAAGCTTTTGTAGCCTTACTTGTCCTCTTTTTATTGAGGATTACAAATTGCAATCTCAAGGTGAGACTGCACGTAGCACCTCACTCTCTAATATATAAATTTTATACCATGTTCTAAATTTCGATCTTCAACCATGTATCCGATCCCTACCTACCTACTTATATGTAGTATAATCGTATTATGCATGCATGGTTTAATTTAATTCTACCATGAAAATAATGAAGGTAGTGTTGATCATTGTAATTATTTTCAGTTGTTTGTTTATTTCTAGGTATATGTAAAATACCATGTTGTTTGTGGTTGTTGTTGTATGTTATCATATTTTATTTTAAATAATAAGACAAAGTTGTGTATGTGTCGTCTTTGTTGTGTGGTTTGATTTATTAAAGACACTGTTTGTTTTTGTGTGAGTTTTTGACTATATAATTTATATTGATTTTTTTTCTTCTTCTTCTTTTAGTTTTCCACTTTTTCACAGCATCTCCTCTTAGGATACAGTACTTTGCTGAAAATGACGACTCTCTAAAATTGTAATAATAATTTGATAATAAAATAAAATAAAAACGGCAAATCCAAGTAGAAAAAACTAGAAAACATAAAGATAGGAATGTCATATTGAATGATAAGGATCATCCATGGCAAGAGTACGTTGGCTCTCACAAGCATAATCGCAAACCAGTTCAAGTAGATTTTGTACTTGTGATTCATTGTTTCTCTATTTAGTATGTGGATCATTGATTTCAAACCTAGCATATCCTGTGGATGCTTATTCCGTAACTTCATTAGAAATACAGTTCTCTTCTTTATTTGATCTCAATAAGCATCAATTGCTTTGCAGTCCTGTTGAATTGGGTTTTTGTAATACTAAAAAAAAAAAAAAAAAGCCGACCAATCATAATCATAATCAAAATATATATATATATATATATATATATATATATATATATATATAAAGGAGTTATTTTTGGGGAGCAATGAGGCGTACTACGTAGGCAAGAATTTTTGAGAATTTTAAAAGCGCGCCACCTAAGCGAAGATAATAAAGACAAAAAATAATTGGCATAAAGCGTTTAGTAGTTTTAACATCCTTATTGGTGTAGAATTCGATATTGATAAACTATTAGAATTTTAGAAAGGTTATAATAGATTTTCGACAAATATTCAAAATCACATATAACATTTTGTATACATCTCAAAAAATAACAAAAGTTACTCCATCAGATTCGGATCGAAAAATACTTCAGAACAAGATGCATTTACAATATATTTAGAACATAAGTAAGTATTTTCCGGGAGCAATGAGGCGTGCCAACTAAGTAAAAGAACACTTTCTATAAATCTTAGGGAAAAAAATAAATTTATATCAAATAAAAGAGCGCGCTACCTAAGCGAGAATAATGACAAAAAAAATAGTTTGATTTGGAAGGGTATATTAGTATTAAAACTATATCTTCTTATTAAATTTTAAATTATCAAATATAACTTTACTAATACAATTAAAAAAATCTTAAATTTTATACCATAATATTTGGCGAAAAAAGTACTTTAAAATAATATGCATATACAATATATTTAGTCATCCTTTAGGAGACATTTTTCGGGAGCAGTGAGGCACGCCAACTTAAAAAAATCATAAAAACCGCTACCTAAGCATAGTAAAAATAATAAATTATTAACAAAAGATAATAATAAAAGTGGGATACTTAAAAAGAATGTGATAAGATCATATATGTAAAGATAGTCACTTAAACTATCTTATTTTGTGATTTTTAGTAATATGAAAAAAAGATCAAAGAGGTTGGCCAGTACTCCACATCATTAGTTTGAAGAGTTTTGATCAAGGTTGAACACTTGCAAAGATAAAGTCAACATTTCTCTTTCTTTGCAAAAAAAAAAAATAATAATAAACAAAAACAAAAAAGCGAATGTTCCTCCACGAAAAAGTACTCAACAAAAAGCATTGTATTTGTAGTCCTTAGGACTTTAGGAGACTAGGAGTTAAGAAAAAGCTTAAAAAAAAGAGACTATGAGTTAAGAAAAAGAAAGTGTAGTTATCAAATGTAGCAAAATTGTGGTTTTAATAGGAGACTCTTTAATCTATAATTATCCTACATATCTTTTATATATAATCAACAATAATGATAATTGATATGCACCTTCCCCTCCCCCTTCACGTTATTCTTTTCACTGATTGTTATTTTTTATTTTTTTTTATCTCTACTCGAATGTCTTATTAGTTTATATAGTTTTTTATGTTTATATAACTCTTATATTTACGACACATTAAGCATCATTATAGATACTTGCAGGTACTGAGAATGTATTCAAGATTGGTCATGAATTTTAAAGTAAGTCTTGTCTTTTTATATTCGTTATGTTTTTAGTTTTTATAGTATTTTTATACTTAAAAGATTGTTCAATTTCAATCATATATTTGGAAGAAATATAACCTTATAGTTGAAAGGGAGTTACGCAATGGTAAAAAGGTTCGATAAGTTTATTTACCTTGAAAAAATAGTAGGTTTTTTTTTAATTATATATTGATTAATTTGACTACATACTTTTGCAAATTTTGGGACCAATAAAGGGTTGGAATGTAATAACGTTCAACTTTATGGATGAACAATTTTTTGATATGCAGGGCAATGAATGTTTTTTGATGAAAATATAACCTTATAATTATAATTGAAGGGGAATTAAGCAATAATAAAAGTGTTTGATAAGGAAGTATTTTCCAAAAGCATAGTACTCAACAAAAAAAATGTAAAGTACATGCCTACATTGATTAGTGCTTCTTATGGTATTTGATAGTACTTTTAACAATTAAAGAGTTATTTAAACTCAAAGTGTGTGAGCTTTTGAAAATAAAAAATAAAGAATCTCACTCATTCCGGTCAGTCTTCCCCCCACTTATGTTTTGTATGTGCATTAGCAAAAAAAATAATTTAGACGGTGACCAAAAAAATAAATAATACTCATTTAGTGAGAAATTTTAACTCTAAAGGTCTACAAATACTTGGAGTCCTAATATGAGTATGCATGAGAACCTACTCCATATAAGATTGATATTCCTCATTCACATTTGCCTCATCCAGTAGCCCCATGCGTTTCATTAGACGTATTTCTTTTTTCATGTTTATATATTGATTTTTATACATATAGATATCACTCTATACTTTTACAAATAAAGGATTCAATTTTGGTATATGTAATAATAAAAGTTACTTTATTACTCTATATATTAAATTAAAAGTGTTGGATTATACTCTATTTCTTTTTAAAATAATATTGTATAAGCTAATGAAATAATAGTATAAAGTATTTAATATATTAAATATCATATACGAGTGTATTAACAATGAACCCGTGCATCGCACGAGCTTTAAAACTAGTATCTATATATTAGAAGCATTTTCTGATAGCATTGGAGGCGTCCACCTAAGCGAGTCATTGTAATAAAATTTTAAAATAAATATAAAATAGAAATATAGAATTTTATATAGAACATTTACTAAAGTTGTACTTTCCTAAATCGTTAAATAGTAGACTATTAGAGGTTTTGGTATAAAATAGATACTAAAGTTGTACTTTCCTAAATCGTTAAAGAGTAGACTATTAGATTTTAACTAGCATATAACTTTATTTCCACAGCTTAAAAAATTAAATTTCTTACACCAGTGAAAAGACAACGAAATATCCTTTAAAATGAGACTCATTTGTAGGATTTTTTATTTGATTAAAAAAATAAAGTATGAGTGTACTCTATAAAAGATGCATAATCATATTCATAATATATATATATATATATATATATATATATATATATATATATATATAGGCATTTTCTGACAACATTGGAGACGTCCACCTATGCATGCCACCTAAGCGAGCCTTATAAAATTAAAATTTTAAAATAGAATATAATAACAATAATAGACCATAAATAGAAGTTGGGAAAGCGAGAATATAAGAGTTATAACAGTAAATCATTGGAGATCACGAAATGTTAAGTGACATATAACTTTTATTTCACGCTTCAAAAATTCGAAAATCTTACACCAATGGAAAGAACACAGAACGCACTTTAAAACAAGACCCGTTTGTCATATATCTTATGCATTGAAATTTTGCATAGGGAGCGTCATCCAAGTGAAAAAATAAAATAAAATTTACAATATATCATTTAAAATATGTCATCCAAGCAACACCCTTAATATTAAATAATTAAAAATTAAAATATCTAAGAAATCTTTTTATAGTTAATGCATTAAAACTTTCTTATATATTGACCATAAGAGAAGTAGGAACGAAACATAGAGATTTTGTCTCAACATATTAGTCAAAAAAACAAATATAGTCGACTTCCATCTACTGTAATTACTTTACGTTTATAGTAGCAAACAGATTTTCTTAGTTTTTTTTTTTTTAGACAAGGATTTTCTTAGCTTTGATATATGTTTTTTTTATTCTTTTCGTTCAAAATCTCCCCTCATGTTTTCTTCACTACTAAAAGGTATCACCGTGACACAACCCATTTACACTACAATTTCAAGTAATCAGTAAACTTTATTATTAAGAGCAAAAAAGAGATTGACCTTCCATAAAATCCTATAGGAAGTATTACATAAGTTTTTTTTGAAAGGTGTGATATAAGATTCATATAGTATATTTACCTTAAATCATACATTGTTAGACCAGGATATATATACAAGTCGAGCCATAATACTAGATGTTACATACAATACATTACTACTGATTTACAGGTATCATTATAGAAATTAAAAAAAGAAATTTCAAGGTAAAATCAATCATGTCTATATATAAAGTTGGCATTTTAAAGAGTTTTGAGGCATGTCACCTAAGCGAACATATTAAAAATTGAATATATAATTAGAATTTTGGATAAGTGAAAAGATTTTTCAACAACACACAACTTTTGATTCAAGTTTCAAAAATTCATATTTTTACACTTTTACAAAATTCATATTTTTACACTTTTACAAAGAGCAAGTAATATAAAGACCCATTTTGATTATAGTAGTTTTTAATCACAAATAATACATTGTGCTTGCAGGTCTAGGTTTGAAGACATTACATATGAAAATGGTAGTGTTTATATATACGAGTATATACTCATTCATAAACATAAGTTTTCACATGTATAAAATTATCTAAATCAAAAAGAAACAAAATAGATTGAAAGAAGAAGAGTTGAAGCATCTAAGCCCAAATCTAAAAATCAATTCAATTCAGTTTAGTTCCCGTAAATAAAACATGATATTGAAAAATAAAATAAACAAAGAAAAGAATGAAAACATATAGAAATTAACCCGTGCATTGCACGGGCATCATTACTAGTGTGATAAGATAAGAGGCATTATACATCATGGGTTATGTGCACTAAATGAATGGAAGGAAAGCAAATATAATGCTGGAGCCACAATTGTTGCTTTTAGCTACTATAAATAAAGGACACTTAACTTCTTCAAGGAGGGAGCCATATAATATCATTGTTGTTGTAGGAGGAGAGAAAAGGTAGGCCGGTTGTAGGAAGTCTAAAGTTTGGTAGCTGGAAATTGGTCTACTTGGGTATAAAGTGCAATTACAAATCCGGAACACATGTAAGTGGTTTCTCCCAATTTAGCTTGTTTTTATAATAAAGCTAATATTGCTAGTAGACATTTCCGAACCAGAAATTCGATCTCGTATCCGACTATTATTTATTATATACGTTTTAGTAAATTGGATAAAGCATGACTATTACGAATATTTGATTACTGAACCTTGTGAAAATGGAAGGTATTGTTTTATGATTATTTTAAAGAGAATTTGTGAATATCGAATTGAACTATTATTTTGTGGGCTAGTTGTATTCTTGTACTATGTGTTATATCTGAACTTATGGGGACACCCATATCTGGCCCTTCCCAGGGATCAAACGGGAATTATCTGTGATATCTGAACTTATGGGGACACCCATATCCGGACCTTCCCAGAGATTAAATGGGAATTATCACTGATATTTAAACTTATGGAGACGTCCATATCTGGCCCTTCCCAGGGATTAAATGGGAGTATTGAATTTGAATTCCTACGGGAATATCTGGCACACTAACGGACTTGAATTACTTCTGCCTACACCATTTACTAAGATTGGAGCTTTATTATTATTTTATTGTGTTTTATGTACTTACTTTAAAACTTACTTGATCCGGTTAGATTGGGTTAAATTACTTACTGGGCTGTTGAGCTCACCCTTTTTATATTTATCATTTTTCAGGAACTTAAGAAGTCGTTTCAACGTGGGGCACAGTAGGGTGTGAGATCATAGGGACCCTGTTTTTGAAATAGAAGTTTAGTATTTAAATGCTTCCGCTTGGATACTGGTATTGAGTACTGGTCAATGTACTAAATGAAGGATTAGTGTTGTTAGCTTTGAGATTCTTTTGTGAACCCGAATTATTGTATCTGTTTACAAGAGAGGCTTAGCCCGACTACGAAGGTGCCGTAGTTGGGTTGCCGTCTGTCATGCCTTCTACCCTGCGTATGGGGCGTAACAGTTTTGCACACTCAGGTGTATATGGTAACTTGTAACATGTACTTTCCCAACCCAAACTTCCACAAGCCCACTACTTTTAGTGTCTTGCCCATTTCTTTTTAATTAGTTAGAGGTATATGTGGCACTATATAATTGAGTACGCAATTGAATTACGGCCTTATCTTGCTCAGACCAGGATATGGTGGCGGATGCAGGATTTTTATAATAGGGAACAATAAAAAGAGGAAAGAATTTGTAATTTGTATTGGATCCACTTCTCCCTCAACCTACTAATCAATCTCCCATTTGAATTTATTTAAAAATAAATAAATAAAACAAGAGTACTAAAATAAGTAAAAATTATTCATATACTGGATGTATAATTAATGTGGTATATATATGTATGATGTGACAATTAGATAGGTTTGCATGGTTTTTGGCTCAAATTAGAATAAAAAAATAATAATAAGTTTGTAAGATTTTGAACTCATCCATATGCAAAGAAGAAAGTGAAATAAATGTGGAATTGCACCTCTTCCTAAAATTTGGTAACAAAAAAAATAAAGTTTAACCCTGTTTTCGTTAGGGCTTCAATTTTTGTTTTGTCCCTTTCAAATCTAGTGTTGTTAGCTCTTAGAGTCTCAGGCCACCGACACTGCCTTCTTCGAGTGTTCACCGGAGCCCCAACCTTCGGTTAGCAATGTCACCCATTGCCTTTTCTTTTTCCTCTAGCCAACTACTTTAATTATTTGGGTTTCTGAATCTGCTAGCTTGATTTCGGCTTATTTTCATCATATTTTGTTATGATATAGGGTAAGTTTTTTAGTATTACGGTTTTGGACTTCAAATCCGAAAACACTAAATCATAATAATAATAAATAAATAAATAAGAAAAAGAAGAAGATGATGATTTTTTGCAATTGGGCTCAGTCGCCTCTTCCTACTCTAGAACTTTGAATTGTGATTCCCTTGTTTTCCGGCCGTTAGCCACCATGAATGAGGCGTATATCGCCAATGGTGAAGCTAGTGCTGATCCTGACGGTGAAAATTTTGCATTTACTCTATCAGATCTAGCGTGATTTGTTCCTTAATAGGATTGAAGAATTAGCAGTTGAAACTAAACATTTGTCATCAACTTTTTCTTTTATTTTTTTTGTTTTCTAATGGTAGTTTTGTTGATTTATAGTATTTTCAATCTATATTGAGTGTGTGGACTCTTGGCCATTTTTGGTCGGCTTTCTTGCTATTTCAACAACAACAACAAAAAAAAAAAAACAAAAAAAAAAACAATGTATGATACCATCAATCTTGTGCTCCCAAATTAATATTACTTTTTGCTAAATGAAATCACACAATAGACAAAAAGCGGATCTTATAAAAAAAGAATAAAAAAGAAAACTCTCGTATAACTCCGTAAAAGAGAGAGAAGTTTTTTCCACCTGGAGCGAAAAAAACTAGAAATCAAGGGCGAGAGAAATGTAAAACATAAATCATATGCCGAGAATGGCCTAAATCGGTCATCTCGACCTGAATGTGTTAGAAAATGTTAGCGTTTTAGAGAGGAAGAAGGAAGAACAAAGAGTTGTTGCCACATCTTGGGGCTCGTTCTTTTCAATTGAAAACTGGAACTGGTAACTGGGAGAAACTGGACAAAACTGGTGAAAATTGGGAAGTCTAACTGGTAACTGGGTCAAACTGGGAGAAACTGAGAAAAATCGGAGAAACTCGAAAAAACTGAAAAATTGTTTAATTTTCACTGTTATTAATAATAATAATAATAATAATAATAATAATAATAATAATAATAATAATAATAATAATAATAATAATAATAATAATTTGATATTAATATTTAATAATAATACTAACAAAAATAATAATAATATCAATAATAATAATAATAATAATAACAATAATAATAATAATAATAATAATAATATTTAATAATAATACTAACAATAATAATTATACTAACAACAATAATAATAATATCAATAATAATAATAATTATTAGAATTACTAATAAATATTATTATTATTATTATTTATTATTATTATTATCATTATTATTATTATTATTATTATTATTATTATTATTATTATTATTATTATTATTATTATTATTATTATTATTATTATTATTATTATTATTATTATTATTATTATTATTAGTTGTTGTTGTTGTTGTTGTTGTTGTTGTTGTTGTTGTTGTTGCTGTTGTTGTTGTTGTTGTTGTTGTTGTTATCATTATTATTAAAACTGGACAAAAATGGGCAAAATTGGATCAAACTGGGCAAAATTGGACAAAACTATTAGAAAATAATCGGAGAATCTTCTTGCACATATTCCTTTATTATTTTTAGTTATTCTCTTCCTTAATTATCTCTATGTATCTTCTATTCTTAGGGTGTTAATATTTTGTTCATTGATTATAGCATTAGATTAGTTTAGTTGCCTTATTTATAAATATTCTCTCTTCAATAGTTTGTATTAAATATATGCACCTATCAATGTAATTCTTAAGCCTTCAACCAATCTCAACGTTTATAAAAACTGTATTTTGTAACTGGTAATTGGTGAAAACTGGACAAAACTGGACAAAATTGGGCAAAATTGGAAACCAGTTGAAAAAAACATGCCCTTAGTAGTTGGGGGAGTATTATTATTTTTAATTACAAATTGCTTAGTTTAATTTGGCTTTGTTAATGAAAAATCATAAGTACTTTGAATTATTATTCATACAAATAAATTAAATGATCATAAAAATAATGGCAATGATCAATGGAAAGAATCTTAATCAAGGAAAACGATGGTATTGCCGTGTTTAACATTGTTATAACAGGAAAATACCCCACCACATACATGATACGAGTACATATGCATGCATAGATATATTCATATATATACCAATTAGAAGTTCATTATTGCACCAAAGCAGTTCATTTTGATTTTTGATCGATCAATACCAATTAGCAATCCAATAGTGTTCACAAAAGGTTAAACGTAGGTCATAAGTTTATGTTGATGTTGATGAGTACTAAACAATTCGATGACATGTGTCAATGAGATTTTGACTAAGTGGTTAAAGTTGAGATCATGGGTATATTAAGTTTTAAGCTTGAAACACCCTTACCTAACATGATAAATCTTTGTACCTCCCACTGATATTTAAAAAATAAAATCAATAAATAAAAAAAATCATCCATGACATGTTCATATAAAATATTCAATCCTAAATATTTGTGGATATTATGTGGTGCAAGGGGATAATATAGAATTAGAAAGAAAAACGGATTCCTAATTCAATTTAGCATATATATTTGCCAGCATTATACTAAGGCCCATTTCTATTCAACATAATGGTGTAGGACAGATTGGAACCGAATGGTGTCGGACGGATTGGAACGACGCGGATATTAAAATAAAATGCGGAACGAAACAGCGTGAAATGAAACGGAACGAACTGTAACGGAACGCAATATGATGACGCCGAAAAGAATAGGGTCTAACTAAACTCTAGATCCACACACAACATCGTAGGGACATATATATATATATATATATATATATATATATATATATATATATATATATATATATATATATATATATATATATATATATATATATATATATATATATAAGTGAGTCTGTTTTGTGGCCACGATACGTGGGATGCCATGTAAGCGTCGAAAATCATGTGGGCATGACACCTAAGATACCACGTAAGCGCCAAGTTCGTGTGGTGATGACACGTATGTCGCCACCTAAGCCACCATCCAAGTGTGTCAAGCATTAATTAATAATCATTATTTGACTTCATAAATACAATCTATTATATGTATTATCATATTATTCAGATTATAAAATAAAATATTTTTTGTTACGCAACTTCAAAAATTATAATATTCCTTCATTGGAATAGGTTCGGAAAATAATTCAAAATGAGATACGTATGTACTATGTCCTATAAAGTTGGGTTCTTTTCGTCGGAGGACGACATGTGAGATGCCACATAGGAGGAATATGTTTGTGTGAAGATGACACTTAGGCGCCACATCGGTATATGTGTAAAAGTGAGTCCAATTCGTGTGGGCACGATACGTAGGACGCCACGTAGGAGGTGTAAATTCGTGTGACGATGACACCTAAGCGCCACGTAAGCAAAGCTTGCTACATAGCCTAACAACTCACCATCCAAGTGTCACTCATTAATGTCTCATCATTAGCTGGCTTTATTACATATTTATTAGCATTTTTTTATATTACAAAATAAACAAAATAACTTTAGTTTCGTAAGTCAAAATATTAAAAATTCTACTTCAATGGATTGGATTTGAAAAAACGTTTCAAAATGAGATACATTTGTCTTATAAAAGTTGGGTCTGCGGTGATGATGTGTAGGATGCCACATAAGAGGAAATGTTCGTGTGAAGATGACACGTAGATGCCATATGTGCACAACTTGGTTAAATAACAATAAACGATACTTCTAACAATACCTTAACCATTTGATGTCCTACTTCAAAATGATATTTAAGTGGTACGTTCCTACACGATCTACATTTATAAATCAATCTTTTTTACATTCATTCTAATTTTGATGTAGATCAATTTAAAGGGACATTTCATACCGTGTGGTATAAAACAGGCATATAGTATCATCTAGGAAGTTATCTTCATTTTCGTGAGATATTCACGAGTCAGTACGGAGCACGGAGTTAAAACTCGTGTATATTCAAATTATGCATCCCCTCGCAGCGTTATAGGGACACATATACCCTTGTTTGGTTCATGTGATCAAACTTCCCATGGAAGTTGTAAATTCATGTAAATAAAAGTTACATAGGTAAGTTAAAATTCATATTGTTTGGTTGATAAAATGGAGCTCCTTGGAAGAAATGCAAAATGACATAGTTATACTCATTTATTTACATAGGTATAAGCTTTTTATGGGCAAATGTGTAATTTGGGTAGGAAAGCATGAGAAGTTCCACTTACCTAGTCTCCCTAGGTAAGCAACTTCCCATGTTTCACGGGAAGTAAGTTACATAGGGAAGTTCCACTTCCAATGAAGTTGATGAACCAAACAATAAACTTTAAACAACTTACATGGAATTTGCACTTTCCATGCTATCTTATATCCAACCAAACAAGGCCTAAAATGGAGTAATCAATAAAGTATTAACCGAGTAGCTAAGATTGAAATCCTAAGTATATTAGATTAAATATTTGATTTCTCCATCCCTTTGCATTGTTGTGTGAAACTTTTAATATCTAATCAATTAGTCACACCCTCAGACAAAAGTACCGAGCAAAAAAAAGTTAATTTACAAAATACCTACCAAATAATATTCTTTGATATCGTTGTTATAATACATTTCAATTTTTGATCTCGTATTTTCTCTTTCTAATTTTTTCTTTAGGGAATGAGAGAAAAATGCAAGGACTTGAATCATGAGGCATATATGAGTAAGTTTTGTGTGAGACCAACTCACAAAAATATGGGGTCATTGTTTAGCAATGTAGGGGTTACTTAATATCATCAGTGACCCTCATTTCACTAAAAAGTGACCATCGTCTCACCAAAAATTATGAAAAGACCGTTTTATACAAGTTTTTGTGTATATATATACACTATATATGATAAGAGCACGTTAGATAGAATGAAAATATATAAGAGCACTCATCGAGTTAGTAAGTTTTATGTGAGACCAACTCACAAAAAAGTGGGGTCACTATTTAGAAATGTTTGGATCAATTTGAGCAGTGACCCTTAATTCACTAAAAGGTGACCATCGTCTCACCAAAAGGTTACGAATACAGTCTCAAACAAGTTTTTGTGATACTCATCGTATGTATGTACGAGAAATATATTTTTTCTAAAAAGTAATTAGTGTGTTAAAATAATATTCATTCTCTAGGTTTAAGGAAGAGTAAATTATATTGAGCAAGTACTTATCACTTAAGTTCATTTCTAGTAGGTCTTGTCTAACGCGTTCTCATGACACTGTTGAAAGTCACAGTTTTTAATTTATTTATAATATAATTGTTATTGTCTGAAAAGTAACAGTAGGTCTTGTATACACCTCCCCTCAATAAAAAAAAAAAGGTCTTGTGTACACCTTTTGCATAAAAAGCAACATTTTTTTCTTCATAGTCAACAATGTTTAAAAAATATTTTTTTGTTCAAAAGTAACATTTTTGGTTCAAGATAACAGTCGTGTCATCAACTCATATAAGATTTTTCCATTTCCCAAACTCGCCACAAACACAAAGTTGATTCGTCGATCACCCACAAAGCAGAGATGGAGATAATTATGTCTACCTTCTCTGTCTCAATTTTTTTTTAATTTTAAAGTGTATTTACGAAACAAAATATTTTGAGGTAGGAGGACACTGTACTCCTTTATTAAAAACTTCTAAATGGCCGTTTGGTTCAACTCATGGAATGAACTTGGAATTAGGAATGAAATCATGATGGTATGGAGTTGAAATCCAATTCTTATTACCTTGTATTTGGTTCAATACTGTAATCATCTTGATTCCCTTTCTCATTGTTTGGTTCACTTTGGTATAGAATCAGGAATCATAAATAATAATAATAAAATATTATTTTGTAACAAATACAAAACCAAATAACTACAAATAAACCTTTACATATGTATATCTGTAGACGCCAAAAAAGTGTCTTCAGATTTCTCCGCAAAATCTCGATGATGAAAGGAGTAATTTTTAAACTTGAATGCTATTTTTGCTTTGATAGGTAAAATAAGATCTCAGGTTTTTCCTCGATCACTCCTTCATTCCGATCACATCCAAAAGGCCCGTTCAAGAGCTTTCCAACGACACCCCTCGTATCGTTTTGCGACTCCCGATTGCCAAGTTGCTAACCAGGGGTAAAACCGTCTTTTACCGCAGAAGGGTAAAACGGTCTTTTCACATTTTCGGAATACTAAAATTCCTTCGGAAATTAAAATAGACATTATGACGACATCCAGCTGACAAGCTGACAGCCGCCAGCGGCGCTGGAATCACAGCCAGCGCCGTCAGCGGCGTTGGGAGAACTCCCGGGGCTAGCGCCGGTCTTCCAGGCCCATCTTATTTTAAGCCCAAATCCTGATTTTCGGCCATCCTTCACCCGTCCAACCCTACTCCTTTCTCTATAAATATGACCCTCGACCCTCAGTTCAAAACACACATTCTACAGTTAACAGCCTCTATTCTCAGTACGTAGTATTGACTCTGAGCTTCCCCTTTCTTCTAAATTTGAGATCTTGTCTTTACTATTCATTTGCTAAATAACCTACAGTTCAGGTACTAACTCCTGAGGGCTCAAATTAAATGACTTGCTTAACTGTTTATTTTCTAATAGTCAAAATGTAGATATCATGCTAATCATGCTCTTTATTGCTTACTAAATATTGTCTTTCAATTCCAAGCATGTCTAGTTGTTGTAATGCTCAACTTGCTAATCGAATGCATGTCTAAATAAGGGTCATTAATAAATGTTGTGATGCTTGTGATGAACCAAATAATAGTCTAAGTCTAGGTTGTTAATCCGGTTTGTGTGGGAATCATGTCTTTAAATTATTAAGCAAACTTGAGTTAGTAGAGGCAGTCATAAAACGGGCGAGTTGGGTGTCTAACACCTTCCCACCTCGTACCTTCGCCCCCAAACCCTTTATTCTTGGGTACTCATATGTTCTATATGAGCGGGAGTCTTTCTAAAAACATGATTAGTTTACTTATCGCGCTATTGGGTTGTCCCTTCGGTTTGTCCCTTCGATAAAACGCCGATAGCAGATTTGTGACCTCTTTCATGGTTTTTATTCAATTCAAGTCTTTTCAAAATCTTTTCTAACTCGACGATCCCTTGAACTTATCTAAAACTCCTAGCTTACAAATTTTCTATAAGAACACACTCTGTGGACATAGATGGAAAAATCTCGGGTCCTTACAGTGGTGACTTCACCGGCGACTTATTTAAGAGAGTGAGACTCGAAAGTCAAGTTTGCTTAATTATTTAATAACATGTTCCATATTTTGCATCATTTGCATCATTTGCATGTGACTTGGCACAACCTTTTGACCCTTATCGACCATCGAGCAAGTTTGTGTCGTAACTCGTAGACAACCCGTATATCTAAAGGAATATACAGTTGTCCTATCGTGCAAATCGACGCTTCCTCACCCACGACTCATCGGCTCTTGTTGATGAAAAAGAATTACAATTGATGTGTCGACCATCCGCCGGACGAAAATTGTAATTTGCCGTGGTGACTTCACAGGAGCCAAAAAGCCTCCAAACCCACATTCGTGCATTCGCTTGCTTGTTGTGCACGTGTCGTCGTAATGCCCGTCTGATCACATGTTTGCCTGTAACTGCGTCGTTGTAATGCTTGCCTGAATGCATGAATGGCGTGACTATGTGCCAACATGTACTTACGTGCTAGGAGTCTTTTTTCTTTTATTTTTAGGTAGTTCCTAATGCCTAAAAATGGTGCGAGAATTCTATTCAATGAATACTCGTTTCCTCAATGATATATTCTGTCAAAGTCATGAACAATTTTCTAGGACATTTTTATTTAGCACCAAAAAAAAAAAAAAAATCAGTCACTCCAATTTTCCCTCTCCCATTTTCTATTTCTTTTTTTTTTTTGATGTAATTCAGTTTCTGCCAAAAAAAAAAGGCCGAAAAAAAATCGGAAAAATAAAAAAATGGCCGAAATTCTTTTTTTTTTTTTTTTATCCCCTTTTTCATTTTTTTTGAGTCTAGAAAAATAAAAAGATAGGATGCTCCGTCTTTTTCTATTTTTCTTATTTTCGTTCATCAACTTTATTTTCCTTTGATATTAGGCGAAATATTTGGGCATTTAGGTTTAAGGATCTTTTTTTTTAGGACAATGTGTTTTTCTATGTGCGGGTCGTTATTTTTCTTAGGTGAGAGTCTCATGTTCTTTCTTGTTATTAAGTGCTCCATGCTTCCCATTCACGATATGGGGTCCAAGGAAGGAAGAGACTTGAAAGAGGTCAACTTGACTTTCGACAAGACATCAATCCAATTCACTTCAACTGCACCATGATCAGAACAGTTCAAGAGTACCTCGTCGATGACAGACCGATTTGATAAGTTAGAAGCTGACATTAGCAACATCAAGTCAAGGCAATTATGGGATACACCAATGTTTGTCCCCTCATCTGAAAATCGAAAATCCATGTCTCAGGGAAAGCCTAATCCAATTCTGCAAGAGTCAGAAAAGAAGCGTAAGAGTGGCGAATCCTCCTCTAATATTTCCCAAAAGAGGGACTCACACCCCGAAATAAGCCAAGGAGGAAATTTTCCCCACTAAGAATAACTCTCAGTACAGCTTTTGAGAGGCTAGTGGACAAAGAAATGCTGCAGCCTGTAGGCCCCACTCCAAAGCCTAGAGTTAAAAGTCGCAGTTGGAACGCCAACTAGTACTGCAAATATCACTAAGGCAAAGGGCATGACACAAACAACTGCTGGGCTCTCAGACATGCCATCCAAGACAAAATAGACAATGGCACTCTACCATTGCCTAAAGGCGAAGAAACTGAAAGTACTGATGACCTCATGGGTGCCATCTACCATATCACTACTGAAGATCCTAAAGATTACTCTCACCTCATTTATGGGGAGGAGATTGCTCTGATCTCGCAAAAATCTTACGAAGAAGAGTCAGATCTGGGAAAAGGCAAGATGGAAGACGACAAAGATAAGATACAGAAAAGTCTGGGTTGCATAATCAAGGAAATTCAGAAAATAAGGGAAAATGTTGATATCCTAGAGGAACGCACCTCCAAACGCAGGAACATGGTCATATTAGCTAGAGAAGATACTTGGTGGCGTCAAAACCTTCTTTACCACAAGATGTCCAAGTATGGAGACGTCCGCCCAAGGACTCCCACGTCAAGGCTACTCTCGAAGGACGGAAATCCATTTTTGAGCTGTACCTACTGTGCAGCTGAAGGGCACCACATCAATCAGTGCAGGCGCTTTAAGGGACTAATCTTACGCTTCATTGACCAAGGAACAATGTGGCCGCCATATACTTGGACAGTCAGTTGGTTCCATCACAGCCAAGAATGGTACACCCCTCTCTTTGCACAAATGGAAGCTGTCATGAACGCCTTGGTGTGGAGAGGTGACATTCAACCTTGCATCTCTCCGGAAGATGCCAAAGCTACACAGGAGAAAAATCGTCCTTATTGCAAGTATCACCAAATCTTCGGACACCAACAGACGACTGTCTCCGCCTGAAAGACGACATACAAGGGGTCATTGACAGGAGAGAAGTTCCACCGCCACTAAGGGATGGCGATGTCGAAGATGGAGCTTGGAGCTAACTGGCTACAAGCAAGAGCTAGAGGAATCGAGTCTGAGTCCTCAAGTTTTGATTGAGTTAGGATCCTACCTAAATCTTTAGGTTGAGTCATGAACAGGGGGTGTTCCCCTTTTTGCTTTTTTCTAAGTCTAGTTTCTTTTTGACGGGAATTAGAGACCCTCTTCTCTAAAGTCATGTGTGCTTATCTTTTTGCAAATCAATAAAAATTCCTCTTGCTCATTTCTTCCTTTGTTTAGCTATTGATAATCCCGATGAACTTAAAGTTGCACAAATCATTAACTAATCAATTTAAGCAATGTAAGTAAACTTTGCAAAGCAAGGATGCAAATTGTTCTTTTTTTTTTAGCAGGAAATTGGGCAGCTAAACTCCCTCAACGATGTCGCTCCACAAAGAAGAAGTGAGCCCGCCTTCTACAACAACCTCAACACATGTCTAATCCTAGCTCCAATTGAAGAAGATCCTTGGTACCAAGATTTCTTCAACTACGTCACCAAGGGCACATATCCTCCGCACGCACCAATAAGCTAGAGCTCAACGGACCATCCATCTCTTAGCGGCACAGTACATAGAATACAAGGGGGTTCTATACAGAAAGTCCCACAATGGAGTCAACCTCAGATGTGTAAACGCTGAAGAAGCTGTAGAAATCATAGATGAGGTACACAATGGGGTGTACGGACCACACATGAATGGTCGAATGCTCTCTAAAAAGATCCTACGACTAGGATAATACTGGACCACCATGGAAAGAGATTGTTACGACTATGTCAAGAAATGCAAGAAATGTCAGATATATGCCAACCTACAGCATAAGCCACCCTTAATGATCCATAACTTCACATCCCCTTGGCCATTTTCTGCGTGGGGAATAGACATCATTGGAAAGATCACCCCCAAGGGCTCTGGAGGACATGAATACATCCTAGTAGCCATAGACTATTTTACCAAATGGGTTGAAGCACAGTCCTATGCTATCCTTACATCCAAACAAGTGTCCAAATTGATAAGGAACAACATCATCTGCCGATACGGCGTTCCACGTGAAATCATTAGCGACCATGAATCCCATTTCAAAGCCGAAACAACCACCCTACTAAAAAACTACAAAATCCAGCACCACAAATCATCCCCTTACTGACCCCAAACCAATGGCGCAGTAGAAGCCACCAACAAAAACCTCAAAATTATCATCGAAAAAATGATAGAAAACCACAAAGATTGGCCCGTAAAACTCCCATTTGCCCTTTGAGGGTATAGAACGTCCATAAGATCATCCACAGGAGCAACACCTTATTCCTTAGTCTACTGGATGGAAGCTGTACTACCCATAGAAGTCTAATTACCCTCCATGCGCATAGCCTTAGAAGGTCAACTTTCAGAAACACAATGGATGCAAGCCCGTTATGATGAACTCGTGTTCACAGATGAAAGACACCTATGAGCTCTAGACCACTCACACATGTACCAGCAACGCATGGCAAGAGCGTTCAACAAAAAGGTTCGACCTCGAAATCTGAAAGAATGGGACTTAGTTTGGAAAGAGTTACGTGCACCAGTTACTGACCCCAGAGGTAAGTTCCGACCAAACTGGTCCGGTCCGTTCATCATCAAAGATATCTTATCAGGAGGCGTGGTACGTGTCGTTAGGCGTACTAAATTAAACATTATTTCTACCACCTAAATATAAATAACAAATAATATAGGGCAAATAAGGATCGATCCCACGAGGAGATAATCTAATTCCTAATTCAAAAGTCTAATCTACTATACAATATTCACAATAATCACAATAATTGGGGGGGTTTGTTACACTCAAAAAATAAATTATCGGGATATTCGAATAGACCGATAACTCGAATAAAAATATATTACGAAAATATATTATTGCTTATAAAATAAAAATAGTGGTTGAAATGGACAACCTCCATTATCTCCTACCACTACCCACTAATGCACTAGCCATGGTAGTTATTTCCTACAAAAACTACTCAATTAAGCACTACACATGAAGTGAAAGTGTTAACCATTCAAAGAAGGATATGGGATAGTGGTTGACTACACTCCACCCATGATTGAATAATGGGAGGTTACTAGAGGACCAAGGACTCTCCTATTTTCCTATAAATAGGATCGACGGAGCAATGAAGAAGATTAGACCGACTCTCACCGTAAAGATGCGTTCCTTAGTTAGGAGTAGAGTAATGTAGTCTCTAGTGTAGTGTAGTTTTAGGAGTAGATTAAACGTAATTTAGTGTATCATACTCCGTTAAATCCTCCCGTTTGTACTCTGTTTACATCAATCGAATGAATGTCTTTTTCCGAATTAATAGTATTCAAACTCCCCTCGCACCCTCCTCGTTAAAGTAAAGGTATCCGCGATCCCAACACAATGCCCAAAAGACCTTGTCGAATAACAAGGTTATTATCAACGTGGTAGTCAATTTGAATCACGCATCGAAAAACACTACCAACTCCCCGAAAAGGTCGAACAGTTGGTCGAATTGTGCATAGGTGAGGAATTCTATCAAGCGACTAGTAACAGACTATCACCGTTGATCGTGTCCACCGTCAACCCGGAGTTGGAGGTGGAAGGGTAGGTTCGAATAGGGAATGACCTACTCTAAGATAGTCCTCGACCTTATTTAGGACCTTTTTAAGAGCCGTAGAACTGCCCCTCATGGTTGCTTGTGACTCCTAAGTACCAAACACAGCAACAGGATTTTTAATGAGTGATATCTAAACTTAAAGAACTAAATTAACTAATACTAGTAGTAACCTATGAAATAAACACCACAATAATAAGCATAAATACCCTCAAAATACCTTCGTTCTCAACTAATCAAAAGCGGTATCAACTAGTTCATTGGTATTCGCGATCAAAAGCGGTATCATCATCTGATCTCTAAAACTCTCCCTAGCTGTTCTCCACTTTAAGGATACCCCGTTTTGGTTTTTGCCCATGATATTGCTATCCTTTCTCGGTTTCTACTTTCTCCTACCAAAACTGTTGGTAGAATAAAAGAAATGTGAATTGCTACCATGCCTGTTCTTGGACTAGTACTTTACCCTCATCAGGACAAACCACCATTTATAAATTAATTACTGTACTAGTAATTGCTAATTATATTAGGATTAGCCATATAGTCGAGTGCTACTTCTAGCTAAACATTTTATTTTATCAAAATCATTATACACTGTAACTCTAGCTTATCAAATCACGTGATTGGATTTACTCTACTACCTATTGGCTAAATGGCTACTAGTAGAAAAGATTGGAAAAACCTACTCCATTATATATGCGCTAAAATAGAGAATTGACAGTTGGCACAATTTTTAACTCCATTTATCGAACTGTATCAATCTCTATTCTCTAACCTCATAAATGTCTACTACTACAAAATACTCCACCTTACAAACAGTAATAGACTATAACGTTGCTCCATAATTTTGCTTTTTGATGATTAATTTCTCATTTTATTCATATTTAAAAGGCATTTAACTACAAATACACAATAACTGAACTCACTCTTTAACACCCAGATCACTTTGACTTAACACAAACATTATCCAATATCTTACCCAACTTTTAAGACGGATTTGAAAGAGGATTACAATTTACAATCATGTGCTTTAATTTACCTATAAGGGCATGTTCATTGGTTAATTTTGCAGTAACTACCCAATTAGCTAGCTAATAGCTTTTCACTGCTTGACCAATGTAGAACTATTATGTTATTGTAGTGCCAAAATTATGTTATTGTATTGCTCTTACGTGCTCTTATGTTATTGTACTGCTCTTACATGCTCTTATGTTGTACTGCTCTTACATGCTCTTATATTGTCCACATCAAGAGTTATAGTGCCAAAATTAATAATGAATGAAGAATAACACCTCATTATTTGAGCATTTATTCCCAAAGGATTATCAATGCGTTTATTCTTTCCTTCCAAACTGACCAAGCAAGCATTAAAACAAAAAGTGATCCAATTTTTCCAATTCGCACACGGCACACATGAACCAATGCTACTCCATTGATCGAAGAAATGCATCATATGGAGTGTAGGGCATCAAGCAACATTCTATAAGTCCAACCAGCATTACCATAATCGTTGTGCAAAGTCAGAAAGAATAAGAAGATGATGAGTATTTTTGCGTTTCTCCTCACAAATACTAAAACGTTATATCAGTTGCACACTGGAAGCCCAAATTTGACAACATATTATTGGTTTTAATTTCCCCCATACTAACCACACGAATGTCCCTACTTTTGGTAGAGCAAGCCCTCGCCAATTCTCATAAATCAGAACCGACTCTACATGAAAGATAGTCCCTCCAGATTTAAACATTTTCAGATACGGAGTATCAACTAAACTACACCCTCCCCTCCAAAAAAGGAAAAAATTTCATACTTCATTAAGAAAAGGAAAGAAGTTAAATAAAACTGGTCAGTTGATCACAGATTCTAAATTTTGTTGAAATACAATACTTGTGAATGTGACTGTACAACCATTCAATTTCCTCATTTTCTGTCAACACAACACACCCAAGAAACACAAACACTATGTTTGAGAACTTTGTAATTGAGGAAAACTGTAGAAAAGTAAATCTATGGAAATCTACATAAAAGTAAAACAGTGGAAATCTTATCATTTTCACTTGTTTGGTTTATCGGTTTAAATATTGTAGAAATGTAGGAGATTTACATCGTTTTCTTTTGTTTGGTTGGTTATTCTAGAAATCTATGGTAGAATAAAGGCTTTCTTTTTAGATTTCCTCATATTTCCACAGATTTTCCATCGATTTTGAGGGGAAAACTATGGAAATTTAATTGGGCAAATTATAACTAGGAGATTTTCATATTTTTAATTTTCCACAGTTTTTCGCACTAACAACCAAACAAAGCAAATTTAAAAATTTTATAGTTTTCTCTAATTTTGCTTCATTTTACTCATTAACTTAAAGTTCCCAAATACACTGAAAAACACTCGTATAAAAAGAGAAAAACTTTCAAGCTTTCCTTTTCGTTGATGATGACCAAAACTCCAAAAGGGATGGAATCTTTTAAACACACCGCCTTACCAGTTTCCAGTTCCTGTTTTCTGTTTCTGTTCTTTTAAAGTCCAAAAATCCAGTCTTGTTAGCTACCTAGCCCACAATATTTCCATTACAAACTCACAATCCCTAAAAACCCTCTCTCTCTCTCTCCTCGACTACTCCATCTCTGTCTCTCTCCTCGACTACTCCAGTCCAGTAGTTGGCAGAACCCAAGGGCCAAGAGACATTACCCACCCAGTCACCCACTATCAATATATCCCTCGAATATCGATAACAAAACTTTCCCTTTTATTTTTGGCGGGACCTTTTTGAAATCCCCTCAAATTCTCCCCCTTTTTTTTCCACCTTTCTTTTTATATTCCAATTCTACTTTCCACTTTCCATAAACCCTAGTACTAGTTATTCTCTCTCTCTCTGTTTCTCAAATCGAAAACAAAAATGGAAGACGAAAACGCAGAGAATAACAACAACAATGGCGAAATTGGTCAACAATCGAATGAAATTTCCGGCAGTGATGATGACGAGAGGTGCGAAAGGAACGACGGTAAGGGTTGGAGGTGTAAAAGGGGCAAAGCCAATGGCGAAAAGATGTGTTCTTACCATTTGAGCCCTTCGAAGAAAAAGAAAAATAATAAACGCAAGAAAAAGGGCTCAAAATCGGATGAGAGAGAAAGTGAATTAAATGAGAATGAAGGTGGTAGTTCAGCTAAATCTGGAGAGAGAGAAGTGAAATTAGGGGATCAGGATATTGTTTATAAGAAGAGAACGAAGCTTAAAAAGACTGAGCTGAAGGTGAAAGAAGAAAAGGAGAATGAAATTGAAGAAAACCCTAAAAAAAGGGGGAGAAAGAGTGAGGAAATTGGGGAAGATAATAGTGAGGAGAAAAGTGATGAGAAAGTTAAAGTTGAAGAGGAGATTGAAAACCCTAAAAAAAAGGGTAAAAGGGTTGCTGTTGAGAAAAAAAGGGAGGATTTTTCTGAGAGGAGTGTTTACACAAGGCGTTGTAAGACTGAGCAGAAGCTGAAGAAAGAGGAAGAAAGTGATGGTATTGAGGATGAGAATGAAGACGAAGGCGAAGACGGAGATGAAAAAGAAGGGGAGAGAGAAGTTGAGAAGAAGCCAAAAGGTCAAGAACCGGGGGTGAAGAAGGCTGAAGAAGATGAAGGTGAAAGCGGAGACGAAGATGAAGGAGATAAAGGGGTGAGAAAAGTTGGGAAGAAGCGAAAAGGTGTGAAGAAGCGAAAGGGTCGAAAACCGGGGGCGAAGAAGGCTGAAGAAGGAGGTGAGAAGGAGGATGAGGAGGAGAAAGTTGAGACTGAGAGTAAGGTGAATGGTGGAAATGGGAAGAGGAAGAAGAAAGGGGTTGAGAAATGCACACCAGGTGTTCGAGAAAATGGCGCTGAGAACAAAGATGAAGAGCCTGTTGTTGATTCTGGAAGGCCGAGGCGGATGACTAGGGCTAGTGCTAGTGGTACTGCTACAAATCATGCTGTTGAGGAGAAAAAACGCAAGTCTAAGCATACTGATATGTTTGATGAAAATGTAATGGGAGTTTTATTCATTTGATTGATTTTATCCTGGTTTTGAATTCGTTTTGGGTATATGATTTTGTGGGTTAGTTGTTTGTTTTTGATGTGGTTTTATTTTTGGGCAGGGTATTAAGATTGATTCCACTATGTGCCATCAGTGCCAAAGGAATGATAAGGGAAGAGTGGTCAGGTGCACCGGCTGTAAGACCAAGCGATATTGTATTCCCTGCATTCAGAATTGGTATGTCTTTCTCTCTTTGTTTGCTCTTTTCACCTGTTCTTTCCTAATGTGCTTGGTTCTGTATCTATTTGCTGTGTGTTGCCTGGATATGAATCCAACTAGCTCTGTAAATTGTTCCTGTGCCTGTCTTTCTTCAAACAAAAAAGCTACTGCAAGTACTTTTAGTGTCAATGCGCTGATTTTTGCTATTGTTCCATTGTGTGTTTGATTTTGGTGTCTGAAGAAGTATTCCACTGATGCCCTTGTTCCCCAACTCATTGCTATTGCCCTTATATCCGTTGGGCACATCTGTTCTCCTATGATTTTGGCAAATACTCTTAAATGAACTGTGGTATGTGGTGCGTTATTATTTTTGCACAATGCGTGCCTTGCCTTTCGATGCTATTTGTCTGTCTGAGAAAACACCTTCCCAATGAACAAAGCATGCTATAAGTTTCCTGATTCCAATTGTCTCCCTCAGGTATCCCCGAATGACAGAGGAGGAGATTGCAAAGGCTTGCCCATTCTGTCTTCAGAATTGCAATTGCAAAGCATGCTTGCGATTGGAACGGTCCAGCAAAGTTAGCTGTCTTGTCCCTTTCATTTGTTACAGGCTTCATTCCGGTGGTATTCTTTTACTCCTTGTGATTTTTATTTTTTGAGACTTGCTGCTGTGTCAGTTGAAGGAAATTTTCAAGGATGTATTCAAGATTAGCAAAGAAGAAAAGCTCGAGCATTCCAAAAATCTGTTGAAGAGTATGTTGCCGTTTTTGAAGCAATTCAACGAAGAACAAATGATGGAAAAGGTCATAGAGGCCAAAATTCAAGGTATTTCATCTTGTCTATTGTATGGTGATGGTTTGTATTTATCATGTTTAAGATGTGTATTTATGTGAATTTAGCTGATAATTGGCTGGTATCCTGTGGCTGGATGAGTTATATCAGGGGCGAGATGGATCTATATGCCATGCGTGAGATGCCTCCATCCTATATTTGCATTATGTTTGTTACACTAACAATTTTGAAGTTGGAATTCTTTAACATGGAGTTGGTGTAATGTGTAATGTGTAAGGAAACTAACAGTGTTTCTGTCTGCTGACTTTACAATCACTTTTGTAAGTTAGATATAGCGTATTTCTGCCTTAATTATTTTGTTGCCTGATATGTTGTTTGTTTGTGGTTTCTTTTAGGGTTCTTTGTTATGTCTCCGAACAATATGTGTGGTTTTCATTTTCTTTGTTTATGTAGTGCCATTGGAAGTGTACTTGATATAGATTCATTTTGTCATCATCTCTACAATCGGTGTTTATTTTTGTAGGCGTACAACTATATTTGAAATAAGAGGTAGCTAATTGTTCTTCTGTTTGGTGTCTAAACTTTTGTCGGTTAAATATATGGCGCCTCTCCTAAACATTTACTCTTATTTATTTGTATGGTATGGTCTAGTTTATTGCTGGTTACTATGTGCCAAAAGAGGTTTTAAATTTGGCATGTTTGTATGTCAATGGAAAAATATTCCTGGCTTTCCTGTTCTTCGTTTGCGCTTTACCCTGGAAATTTTACTTGGTGGAGATTATTTTTTGATCCTCTCCACATTTGGTGTTCTCTCTTGTAGGTGTGGCACTACCTGACATAAAGCTGCCAAAGGCAGTTTGTGGTAAAAAGGAGCGTGTATACTGGTTAGTGTGCAATATGAAGTTTTATGTTTGTGAGATGATCTGTTATTAATTCTTAGTGTTGGATTCGTTCACGTGTTTTGCAGTGACAGCTGCAGAACTTCAATTGTTGATTTTTTTAGAAGTTGCCCAAAGTGTGAATATGATTTGTGTCTCACTTGCTGCCGAGAGCTTCGTGCTGGACAGCTGCAAGGTGGTGAGGAAGAAGTGATTATGGAATTTATTGACAGAGGGTTTGAGTATTTGCATGGCCTAGATCCTGTTGTCCAAGCGCAATCAGCAACTAAAACTAGAAGCTTCTCTCGTCGTCGGACAGATCTTGGTGTGGAAGCTGAGGCAGAAGCTGGTTATAGTCAAGCCAAGGAAAACCCTAAGGTGAAAGCAAATGACAATGACCCTGGTGATGTCCAAGCAGAATCTCAGAGAAAAACTAGAAGCACATCTTGTCATCAGACGGATGTTGGTGGGGAAGCTGAGGCAGAACCTGATTGCAGTGAAGCCCAAGAAAAATCTGAGGTGAAAGCAAATGACAATGCCCCTGGTGGCAAAGCTAAGGAAGTAACTGGTTGTAGTCAAGCCAAGGAAAAACATGAGTGGAAAGCAAATGACAATGGTAGTATACCATGCCCTCCAGCAACGTATGGGGGTTGCAGTGACAGCCTTCTTGAACTCAGATCTATTTACTCAGATGGTTGTGTTTCGGAGTTACTGAGGAAGGCAGAGCAAATAGCAATCTCATGGGAACATGAGAATATATCCCAGGCTCCTAATGATGGGTGCTCATGTTCTGAATCTAAGACTGATGTTTGCACTGAAAGTAATGTGCGGAAATGTGCTTCCAGAGAAGGCTCCAATGACAATTACTTGTATTGCCCAGATGCCAGAGACCTCCAACATAGGGATCTGAAACATTTCCAGTGCCATTGGGCCCAAGGAGAACCAGTAATTGTAAGGCATACTCTTGAAACGGCCTCCGGTTTAAGTTGGGAGCCAATGGTCATGTGGCGTGCGTTCCGTCAAATTGCAAACACTAACCATTCAACACTATTGAATGTGAAAGCCCTTGACTGCCTGGATTGGTGCGAGGTGAGTAATGTACTATTTATTGCTTAAGGCCACCTTGATTCTAACTGATTCAGATGTTTAAGATTGCGATTATTTGTTGTCTGTTGCTTAGGATTTCCTCATTGCCAATAATGAGCTTTGCTGATGCCCTTTGATTCTGAAAATCCTTGGTTGTGATGGTTTCTTGACCTTTCAACTGCTGGTGTAACCGATTTGCACCTGTGGTTGACTCCTTTTGTATGTGACTGGTCCACAGGAGTTTTGACAAGGTTTGTTTTTAGATTGCACTCTAAGTTTGCTCCAGCCGATGCCCATTTTTTGACATGGTCTGGGGTGCAGTTAATTCTAACTTTTCCCAGCAGACTTCCATTCCTGTTTGTAAAGCTGTTCCTGCTTCTTCTTTACTGGAAAAATCACATTGCAAAGAACATTGTTTACTGTTGAAGATATGTGTTTGGAGAACACAATCAATGGACACCAAACTGTTGTCAAATTGTACACGAGCCACCCAGTTTCAACACACGTCGTGAGATTTTGGTATAAATTAGAGATCATTCTTTTGACACTTGACCTGTATCCTCTTTATGATTAATGTCCATAGTGAAACTTTGACACAAAAGGAGCACTCTATTCTGTGGTATGTGAAGTTTTGTCCCTTAAGGTGAATTGTATTTTATTCTTTTTGTAAGGTTTTGCTTGTCTTCACGGGATCATTATGACTGAAAATCTGCTCTACTGCTTGGTGTGCATTTCTCCTGTGACATGTTCACTCTGTACCGAATGCCATTCTGTTAGCTTGATATTATAGGCCATCTTTTGACACATGCAGCTGATGGCCGCTGAAATAGATTGTATGTGATGGTTTCTAGACCTGTTTGATCTGCTGCCATGATCAATCAGTGGTTGCCTCTGTATGGCCAATCCATGGGGCTATTGACATTGTTTAGATTGTATTCTGGATTCTTGCCGGCCAATGCCAACTTTTGACATGGTTTCAAGTGCTGTTAACTCTCGCTTTGTCCCAGCACAATCCATTCTTCTTCATGACTACATATTCACATCAAAAGGTGGATCACATATTGTTTAAAGTACTTGATCCTGATACAGTCTTGCTGGAAATATATATTGGCAAACAAGCGCGTTCTAGGGGTGAGGACTGAGGAGTATATGTTATGTGAGAGGAAACTCTTATTGGATTGTGAAAGAGCCACTCAATTTTCACACGCACCCCTTACCGGATCTCAATGAGATTTTAGATATTAATCCAGGATCATTCTTTCTTTCAAAAAAACAAAATAAAAATCCAGGATCATTCTTTTGAAATCTGATCTGTAGCCTTTTTCCCCCCCTTTGATGATGCTGACTAGAGGTTGACTGTTGGTTGTTGTCTAAATGGAAGACAGTAGAATTCTGATGGATGTTCTTTCGCTCATCATCTTTGTCAATTTTATTTCTTTGTGATCAACTTTAAAATCCCTTCTATGTATTTGCAACTACTTTGCTTTTTTCTGTTGCCGTATTTCTTTTGTTTATATATACTTGTTAGTGAAGTATGGTTTCCATGTGTTGTAGGTTGATATAAATGTTCACCACTTTTTTAGCGAATATTCGAATTCAAAGCAAGATTCACAGACAAGGTTTGACCGTGTTAACTGGCCTGTCATTCTGAAATTGAAAGATTGGCCCCCAGGTAGTGAATTTGAAAAGCATTTGCCACGCCATGGTGCCGAATTCATTTATGCTTTGCCATTTAAGGAGTACACACATCCCAGGGAAGGCATTCTCAACCTGGCTGCAAAGTGGCCAAAAGATACATTGAAGCCAGATTTGGGCCCAAAAACGTATATTGCTTATGGACTTCCTCAAGAGTTGGGGCGTGGAGATTCTATTACCAAGCTTCATTGTGATATGTCTGATGCGGTAAGACCTACATTGAATTTTGCTTTCCTCTCCACCCAAATATGTTTTGGTTAAAGATAGGTTGGAAGAGATATATGAGTGTGTTGGAAGTAGGGAACCGATATGACTCATAAGTCAATCTTATGCTAGACATTTTAGTTGCCCATAGTGCTTGACTTAAGCGCTATTGAGTTGAATGCTCATAGTGAAATTTATTCTCCACTATCTTTGCTTTTCTCTACAAATTTGAAGGAATTGTGCTAACTGCAACAACAACAATTGGGGCATGCTGGTTATGAAGGGGCAATGTTAAATGAACCACTTTGTACATGATAAACATCAACGATAATGCGGAACTTTGCATATTCTGCATCTAATGAGTTTTCTAATACACATTAGGTGGTTGCCGAGCTTCACTTTTGTATACATTTATCAGACTAAGAGGTATCCTGTCGTTAGATTGATATAGCTTTGAGTACTGTATTAGTCTTGTTTGAAGAAAATGTTACATAACTGATGACCTAAAGAAGTGTGAAGAACAAAAAGAAAATCCACTCACGTAAATTACAGAATGTGTGCATAAATCAGTTTTTGGATGGACAAGTCTTTTCACAAGTTAAGTTAATGTTGTTGTTTCCTCTTGTGACTATTTGATTTGCTTACTTATTTGCTGCTTTTGCTTAAATTATAGCCCGATAGCCTTATGGTTTAACTTGGTGGTTCAAGAGCAGTTACTTTTCTATCACCCTTGCTGTTTTTGTTTGAGATGTGTTCAATCATACTTAATTTCCATTTTGGTTAAATGAATTTTATAGGTCAACATTTTGACACATACGGCTGATGTCTCACTGACTGCTAAACAACTTGAGAATGTTCTCAAATTGAAGCAGATACACTTTGCTCAGGACCAAAAGGAATTCTTTGGAATTGAGTTACCTGTGGACAAAAGTGACTTTGTTCCGAAAGAAAAGGGAAAAAAGAGTGCCAATTCCCAAAAAAAGTCTGTAAAACAAAAAAAAGTAGCTAAATCATCAAAGATCCCTAATGGACAGGACAATGGAGATAGGGAAGTTGAAACTGGATCGTCTGATAGACAACCTACACAGAGCAACAAAGATAGTGCTGAATGTTGCAAAGAAGGGAAGACAGACAAAGTAATGGTACAAGGTGTGTCTGAAAAGATGAATGAAATTTCTGTCAATGTCCAAGTAGGAAAAGCAGGTACTGATAATTATAGTGAGATTAAAGGTACACCCGATGTAAATGGGAGCTCTGGTGTTCCAGAGTGTGAGATGGTGCACCAAGAAACAGCAGATGATGTGTCCAAAGAGTTGGATGGAACCATGGTGAATGCTGAAGCAGGGAAAGCAAATCCTGACATTTGTAATGGGGTTGAAGTCTCAACACTTGGATCTGGGAGTTCTGATGGTCCAGATTATGAAAAGGTAGAAGGCATGTCTGGAATGACGAATGAAACCAATGTCCATGTCAAATCTGGAGAAGTAGATCCTGATGAGTGTAGTGGGAATGGAGGCTCAGCTCTTGCATTTGGGAGTTTTGATGGTTTCGAGCACAAGGATGGAGGTGCTCTCTGGGACATTTTCCGGAGAGAAGATAGCCCTAAGCTGCAAGAGTATCTTAGAAAACACTATCGAGAATTCCGGCACACTCATTGTGCTCCATTGCAGCAGGTATATACATCACCTCCCCCCCCCCCCAAGACACGTTAGGAGTTTTTTTGGCATTAATGCTGATGTCTTAAACATAGGCTATTCAGTTTTCTCATCGTCTTGCTTCTTTATTTCAATGTGTAGGTCATTCACCCTATCCATGATCAAACTTTCTACCTGACTGAGGAGCATAAAAGGAAGCTCAACCAAGAATATGGTAAGTTTGCATGCAGGTTCCTCTTAGTTGCTGGTTACTTGGCCTGAGTTTCAGTACCTTGTTTGTAGCATTCTACCCTTTAGTTGCTCACTTAATCTTGACTTTGGGTTATATTGTAGGAATCGAGCCGTGGACATTTGTTCAGAAGCTTGGAGAAGCAGTCTTCATTCCTGCTGGATGTCCTCACCAAGTCAGAAACTTGAAGGTAGTGTCTTCTACCCCAAGGCTGGGTCTCTTTGATGCAGTTGCATTGCTTTCTGAAACTTGTCTAGGTATTAGTGGGTTTAGTTGCTCCTTGAAAGATTTTGTGTAACATGGGCTCTGATTGTAAGTTGGTACCTGTTTTTTTTTTTTTTTTTGAGTGAAAGTTGGTACCTGTTTAATTTGCCGAGTTTCTGTCACTGTCTGCAGTCATGCATCAAAGTCGCGCTTGATTTTGTGTCACCAGAGAACATTCATGAGTGTATCCGCCTTTCAGGGGAGTTTCGTGTTCTTCCTCATAGTCACAGGGCTAAGGAGGATAAGTTGGAGGTATGTTATAGCATGATAGTTTCATGGGATTCATCATTGACATTGAGTCTGGTATGCTGCTTGCATTACTCTCAGGGGGGATTTCATATTGAGTCTGTCTTGTAGGTGAAAAAGATGACCATTCATGCTGTGACACAAGCTGTCAAAGATTTGTCGCAGTTTCTTCCCAAGTAAGTCATACATAGATCATTGAAATCCTCCCTCTTATCTTGTGTGCCCTTTCCTGTCCAGCATGCAAGTCTTACCTATTCTGAATGCTCCTGCTTTTGACTAATCTGCTCTATAGTGGAAAGTTGTACAGAAGTTATCAATGTTAACCTCAAGAGCAGTTCAACAAGGAACCAACATTACTTTAATTTGTACTAGTTCATGATAGCAATTTGAACTTTTATATAGTAAAAGGTATGTAAGGGGATCTTTGCGACAGTAATTGATGATGTTGTTCGCTTTGGTAAGGTGGTGTTTTTCAAAGTTATGAACACATATACGTTGTTTATTAGATGGTCAAAGGACTGGCGGAATACATTTGACTGGATATTTGTTGGGTACATCAAAGGAGATCCTTGATTTTGTGTGGGATAGATAGTTGACTGCCTACAATCTACATAACCCTTTTATGGGTCTGGTGGCATGGTGTTACAGTATGTGAACTGACGTGTTTAAATCCATGATTCTTCAGATCTGATATTGAGGAAGAAGGGGAAGATTCTGAGTGACTTTTGTCTTCCTTCAACCTTGTAAAGTTATGGTGAGGGTCTTCTCTGTTTCCTATTCCTGGTGTAATTACACATTTGGCTTTCGGCAGAATTAATGCTATTGGTGTCTTGTGTGCAGCTAATTGTATTCAAAGTTAGTGCTGGTCCAATATCTTCAGAAACAAACTTTTGGTGTTCCTCCCTTGTTGCTACTTTCTCTTCAGTAGATAACTACGCGAGTCCAGGCTTCTACTTCATTCTATTTTGTACAAATTTTGTCTCACTGGCACTATCAAACAGTCTGGTCTTTATATTTTGTAGCCTTGGAATATAATCTGGGCATTTTGGGAAGTTGATTGTACAGAAACCTGATAGTATGAATGAGAAGCTTCTCTATCTTTGATCAACTTGGTGTAACTGCAATTTTATAGAGCCTGTGGTATACCTTATTCCACACGTTTGTATGGTTATCCAGTTACTCGTAGTAACATTTGTATGGGAAATCTGGCTTAGTCGTTTACGCTTATACACCCCATTCAGTATGGGTGTCTTTCCTCTTTATGTTTGTCAAGGGCATGGGGTTGAGTCTGCACTTTTGATCTCGTGAGTTTAACATGTCCAGGCGCTTTGAATCTTTATCGATAGGAAGAAGGGATTTTTTTTGCTCATTTTATTCAGCCCTTTCTAATTTCTATCTAGTAATTTTGTTTTTCTTCTGGTTTGAATTATAAATTTGGGAGGCCTGTTGATGACATTTTGACGGTTAAGGGCATGATTTCATTTGATGATCAACCATGGTGTTACCTTTATCGTTGCTACAAACTCATGATAACAATTACTGAAGATCTGCTTTGGTGATACTCTTTATTTAAGCCAAATTCAAGCGAAACATGAAGTCTGATCTTAGGATGAGCTCACCACATTTTGAGAACTCCTTATAATTGATTATCGATGGTGAAGCAAACATTCATCCATCAATGAACATTCTCTTCGATCCCTTTCCGATGTTCTAATAGAACTTCATCCATGATAGATACCTGTAATGTGTTAAGATGAGCCATCTCAAAAAGTTGGACTGGTTTTATTGTAAGTTTTTTGGATTTGCCAAAGTCCACTGGCCACTGCCTATGGTTCTTTTACAGTGTCTGGTGAAAATGCTTCGTGTCTATGACCATCAGTAGTAAAAGCAATTTTTTCTAAACCTAGCTAAAAACATAGGATTCATATGGGTCCAAACTCAATAGTCATTTCGGGAAATTTTGGTAACCCATCCTAGTTCTCACTGCCTTCCTAATTAGTGTTTGGCTTCTTAGTAGTTTCAAGATATGGCAGACTGCAGTTATCTGATAAGATTGCGTACGTACTAGTAGGATTTTCCTGCCGTGGTTTTCTAAGGCCTCTGAAGAAAGAAATTTGTTCTGATGGTGGTTCTGTAACGTTTGTGGTACGGGAGACGGCAGTGCGGTCCCTAGCTGCTTCCGTGTTTCGAGGTGGTGCCTACCAATCTCCTTCGTTTGCTACCTTGTAAAGAAGGGAAACAAGCCTTTATATTTTGTAGACTCAATTCATTGCGTAAATTGATGTGATCTTACTTCCTTACATCCATAATTGTTTTACATACAGCATGGAAGAAGACAAGTTCAGGGATTTGGGTAATGATCTTGTTGCCAACAACATATTGTCACGCTTGGTTCCGAAGCCCCTCTCAACATTCAAGTGCACTTGTGAAAGGTGGTATAGTGTTGTTTCGGACTCTACTTTTTCAAGTATGTAGGCACTGATGAGATACACTATGTCTGGTTACCCTATGGGTGTTTTCACGCAAGAAACATTTGAATGTTGTGACCTTAAGCATGGTTTTGCTTACTACACTTCTTCTGATAGAAAGGTTGTGTCAAAGAATCTTTTGAATTCCCTTCCGGTAAGAACGGCTTTGGTTAGCTCATCGAATGGTATCCTATGTTGTCGGAGTCTAGACACAAGTTCTTGTAGGTCCCCTCAGAAGCATGGCGTGAAACAAATTGATGAAATTCCAGCCTCTGATAAACAATTGCCATTGGTAATCTATATATGCAACCCTGCTACAAGGGAATGTATTTCGTTGAGGCGTCCTAAAGGGTTAAACCCTTATATCTATGAGAGATACCGAACTCATCTCAAAGAGTACTTTGACAAAGCCTTTGCTCTCTTTTTCGATCCACATGGCCCGAGTTTTGTACTAGTTAGCATTCATCTTTTTCTAAATAATTTTGATTTGTGTTCCTTTGTCGTTTATAATTCCAAGTTAAAGAAATGGAGAGTCTCTAGAGAATTTCATTGTTTTGCTTCAGGAATATTTCCTGAAAAGCATGTCTTCCTAGATGGGCGGATTCATTGGGTTACCAGAGCGTATTCACTAGTGAATAATGCTAAATACGCATACTATGATTACCATATGTTGATATTCAACATCAACAAAGAGTCATGTCAAGTTGTCAAGTTGCCCGATACCTCACCAGGACAGCTTTATTCTCGACATTGTTGCTTGGGAGTTTCAGAAGGCCATATCTACTATGCTTTTGCTTGTGTGTATGAGGTACATAATTGGAAGTTGAAGGATTATAACGAGCCATTACAATGGGTACCAGTTGCATTCAAGTTCCCACCTATCCCCGAGTTCCTCAAAGTGCATGATCATATGACTGGCTTTCCTTCTAAACCTTTGAATCCATATGAGAAACCTGAATATTGTTGTAGCGAACAATTGAAGCCCTTGTGCTTGTATGATGGTGTGTTATTTCTTACAGTACGTGGAATATTAGGTTCCTACAATTTTTGAACTAAGAAATATGCTCCCGATTTTGGCAATAGTTGTGATGTAGATATCGACTTGGTGTGCTTACAGTATTCTCCCACTATTGTCCCATTAAAGAGCTTTGGAAGCTCAAATGTTCGAAGATGCAAGTCCTTTGCACGAGTCAAGAAAACAAAGTCTAGATTTCAACCAAAGAGATCTGCATCTCGAAAGTGACTAACTGTATTTGGGATCATTGTTAAGAGCAAGCTGAAGAGGGTATTGAACCAAAAAGATTTGCTATTATGAACACAAACAAATGTATTTATCATTCGAATGTTCTGTTATTACGGGTTATTATTTATCATATTTCCTTTATGCTTCATTTATTTTGTTGTTTCATCTCCCCTTTTTCATTATTAAGTAGGCAGTTGTATTTTGGATTTGTCATGTATAAGTTATCCCAAGCACATGTGATTAATGCACCTTGATCAACCGTGTTTAGGGGGCTGGGGGTGGTATTAAGACGCTAGTAATGGGATAACTTGGAAGTATTTGTTATGATCGAGAGGTTCATTGCTCGGATTGCAGGGTAATATAAGCTTTATACCCTGGTGTTGCTGTTTGAGCAAGCTAAGGGGTTTTGAGGCATAAGCTGTACACGCGATAAGTCTGATGCAGCTGGTTGAAGACCGCAGAGATTTATCTTGCCCCATTGCTTATGAGGTTTAACACAACATGTTGAAATGGTTTGGAAGTAATAGAAGGCCCTTGAGCATTGTGGCAGAGTGGTGGTGGTTTCAGAGACATGTTACAGGGAAGCGCCTAAAATTAACCAGCTTACAAGAGCAGTGTTGGCATGGAAAGTAATACTCGGAAATGCGCTTCAAGAGAAGGCTCCAACGAGTCAACGACAACTACTTGTATTGCCGAGATGCCAGAGACCTCCAACACAGAGATCTCAGACATTTCCAGTCGCATTGGGTCCGAGGAGAACCAACAATTGTCAGGCATACTCTTGAAACTGCCTCTGGTTTAAGTTGGGAGCCAATGGTAAGTCATGTGGCGCGCTTTCCGTCGAATTGCAAATAATGATCATTCATCACTATTGGATGTGAAAGGCCTTGATTGCCTGCATTTGTGTGAGGCGAGTTATTGCTCAAGGCCATTTAATATTGCTAACTGATTCAGATGCATAAGATTGCAATATCTGTGGTTCTTTGATTCCTTCTTAAAATCCTTGTTTGTGATGGATTCTAAACCTCTTTGAACTAACTGCTGGTGTGATGGATGTTCGTCTACAGAACTTCTGACATGGTGTTTGGTTGCAATTTAAGTTTGTTCTAGCCGTGCCCAACTTTGACAAGGTCCCATATTCACGTTGAAAGTTGGATTCCATGCTGTTTGTAACGTTGTTCCTTTGCTACTTGACCTGAAAATTTATATGGCACAGAAAACACGTACAGTTTAGTGGTAATTAAGGAATATGTGTTTGGGACACACCAATCCTAGATCAATCAAAATCAGTTGACATTTGACTTGTATCCTTATAATGGTAATGTCATAGTGAAATTTGCTCTTTTCCTTCATCGTTTTTTCTCTACATATTATTGTGAAAATAAATTGAAATTGGAACGTCCTGAATAAAATAACACTGAATTGAATTGAATTAAACTTAGGAGAAATGAAGCCCTCTCTCTCTCTCTCAAGAAACCCTAGCCCCCCTTTTTCTTTGACTCATCGTGGGGCTACCATCGACATTTTTGCCGGTGGTTAGCCCCTCCGTTGTTGTTTCCTTGCTTTCGATCTAGTTTTTTAGTTTGTTTTTCTTTCTTTATTTATTTATTTATTTATTTTTGAATAGGCAAGACAACCACGTAACTCGCAGGTTAATCTAAGGTGTCCCTCACCAACAGGTTGGTGAGGGACCGGTCAAAAGAGGCAGACCAAGAGTGTAGACCAAGACAATTATGGCCAAAGTTTGCCATAAAGTCCGCAACAACATTAGCTTCTCTAAAACAGTGGAGCACTTCCACCCGGTTGAAATGGTGGAGGTCTTTATTCGTATCGATGATGATATTTTCAATCTCTCACGGGATATGCCACTCAGCTCTAATAGCCTTAATGGCTGCCAAGTTGTCGCCCTCTATAGTGATATTCTTGTAACCCTTGGAGCGAGCGGAACGCACCCCTTCTCGTAATTCTATCGCCTCAGCCATAAGTATTGAGCTGGTACCGCAAGGTAATGCACCCAAAGAAATGACTCCGCCATTTTCATCTCTTAGAACAAACCCTGCAGCAGAAAGATCATTATTAATTTTCGAACCATCAAAATTGATCTTGATATAATTAAGAGACCAGTGGACATTTTGTCGAGGTTCTTTGCGGGCTGGTTTCCTTTGAAATGCTTTTGTTGTATCAAGTTCCAGTATCTTAGAGGAGAGACTTTGCCACTCTAAAAAGCTTAGTTTACTGGAAATAGCTATCTGTGTAGGGCTGGTGATTAGATCATTAAAAATGACTTTGTTTCTAGCAAATCAAAACATCCACCAAGTTGTGAATAAGAGCACCAAATCAGACTCAGACAACTGTTGCATTAAAACATTCATCCTTTCTATAAAGGAAAGGGAGGGATCTAAGTGTATCAGAAGTTTAGCTTGACAGAGAAGTTCAACTTCTGATATAGTTTGAATCATTTTAGGGCAATCAAAAAACAAATGAAATTTATCTTCACAATGAAAATTACAGAAAATACATTCTTGTGGAATGTAAACTTTGCTTTGTTGAAGTCTATGTTTTGTGGGTAGACCATTAAGACATAACTTCCACAGGAAAATCTGCACTTTAGGCGGAATATTTAACTTCCAAATCCAATTAAATTCACATTTTTGCTTCACCTTATCTTGAATATCCTGAGCAATCCAGGTAGCTAACTTACAAGAAAAATTACCGTTCGCTGAATAACCCCAATACCATTTGTCCGGGACTTCATTATACGGAATAGGAATTCCAAGTATTGCCTGTATAGTTTCTTGAGATACCACTCTGTTAAGAAGACTAATATCCCAACCACATGAAGTGGCAAAGAATGTACTGACAGTAATATTCTTATCTAAAAGAGGGTCATCGGAATTTTCATCAAAGAACATTTCTTGAAGTGGAACCGGGGAAACCCAAATATCAGTCCAAAATTTAATATTCTGACCATCCCCAACTTGCCAGCGCAATCCTTTCTTAAACAAACTACGTACTCCTAAAAGATTCTTCCATTGCCAAGAGTTTTTATTCCCTTTTGGAGCTTCTAAAATGTGTTGTCCTTTGAGATATTTATGATTAATCATCTTAACCCATTTACTGTCTGGTTCTTTTAAAATTTTTCAAATTAGTCTCATTTGCATTGCCTTATTAACAACTTCTGCCTTTCTGATACCTAGACCGCCCAAATTCTTAGGTTGGCATACTTTGTCCCACCCGATCAGGTTAGAAGATTTGTTGTCAGGAGCCTTGTTCCAGAAAAAGTTCTTGTTTATTCTATCTAATTGATTAAGTGTTGAAGAAGGTAGTGAAAAGCTTTGCATAGGGAAAATTGGTGTAGCAGCAAGATTAGCTTGAATAAGTGTAGAGCGTCCTGCTTGGGATAACGAGTTTGCTTTCCATTTAGTCAAATTTTGTTGAGTTCTGTCCACAATATCTTTGAAAGTATGAGCATTGACTCTATCATTAATAATAGGGCCGCCCAAATACTTATCCAAACTAACGGTATGTCTCATAAGCAGAATTCCTTTAAAGGTGTCAATCATTGGTCGGCTAATATTTTTTGTGCATTGGAAAGCAGACTTATCAAAGTTAATTTTCTGTCCTGACATTCTACAATATTGGTTAAGAATATTCTTTATAGTGTGGCATCTTTGCCTCGATGCATCTGCAAAAATCATTGTATCATCTGCAAAAGTCAGAGGGTAATTTTTCAACCCCATGACACACTTTAATACCGATACTTTTAGTATTCCTATCACACTCTCTTTGGAGACGGCGTGCAAGTACTTCCGCACATAGAATAAAAATATAAGGGGATAAAGGGTCTCCTTGTCTTATGCCTAGAGAAGGAGTAAAAGTGGCGCCATGGCTGTTATTTACTAAAACCGAAAAAGATACTGAAGTTATACATTCTGAAATCCATCCTATCCATTTATCATTAAACCCAAATTTCTTAAAAACCTGAATAATAAAATTCCAGTCCAATCTATCATACGCTTTTTCCATATCTAGCTTAATTCCAAGCCAACCACTATTTCCTTTTTTTGAGCGGAAAGAGTGAAAAATTTCATGAGCTAAGAGAATGTTATCTTGAACACACCGATCTGCTACAAAGGCACCCTGTAAAGGATGGATAAGTTTCCCCAATACAGTCTTAAGACGAGACGTCAAGATCTTGGAGATAATCTTGTAAATAGTAGAGCATAAACTAATTGGTCTGAAATGATTTGCTGTTGAGGGATTATCAATTTTAGGGATCAAGGCAATAAAAGTTTGATTTATTTCTTTGAGAATTTTACCTGAGAAGAAAAAAGCTTTAACTTCTCTTATAATTGATGGACCAATAATTGGCAAATAAGTTTGGAAAAAAGAGGCAGGAAATCCATCCGGACCTGGTGACTTATTAGGAGCAAGTAGGAAAACTGCCTCTTTAACTTCCTCATCCGATACATCTCTAGTCCGAAAGGCATTATCTTCTTCATTTACTTCTGTATGAATATCTTGTAAATCAACATCAGGGTGCACAAAACAGTTGTTGTCTTTAGCAAACCGAGACTTGAATTCTTTTGTAAGCTCGCTGCTTATACTTGCTTGTTCTCTGAAGTGAATTCCATCTTTACTCAAAAAATCCTTGATTTTTTGCCTGCTTTTACGAATGGTGGCCTTAGTTTGGAAATAAGCAGTATTGCGGTCACCAAGTGCCAGGTTTTTTTCCCTAGCTCTTTGAGACCAATACATTCGATTAAAACTAACAAGTTTCTCTTTCTTTCGAGTGAGATTTTCTTGAGCAATTATCAAGCCATCATTAGTAGGAATTATACAAAGTTTACTTTGAATACTAATAATTTGTCCTTCAACCTCTTTAAGTTGTCTAGTAATGTTTCCAAACTTGAGTTTAGCCCAATTCTTTGAGAGCTGTTTCAAGTTTTTGACTTTTTGAATCAATTGATACATTTGGGAACCCTCACTTCTTGTACTCCAAACTTTACGTACAAGAGGTCCATAGTCTTTATGACCAACCCAGGCAAGTTCGAACTTAAAAGGGTAGGGAGGAAAAGGTACTTTAGAATCTAAAACAAGGATAATAGGACAGTGATCAGAGGAACTAAAATCATGGTGGGAAGTATGCATTAAAGGGAAATTAGATAAACAAGAAGGAGAAGTTAAAACTCTATCCAATCTTTCAAGAACATTATCTATACCTGCTTTATTTCTCCTCCAAGTGAAAGAACTTCCAACATAAGGAATATCAATCACATTCAAATTAAACTTGAAAGTTGTAAGTCTTTCAAAACGGCTTAGAGAGGCAGGAGAGCCCCCTAATTTTTCATTTGCAGAACCTATTTCATTGAGATCACCCATAACTACAAAAGCTGATGTAAGAGAGCTGCAATAAGCAGTTAAATCAGACCAGAATTGTGCTTTATGAGAAGACTAAGCAGGAGCATAGCAGAATATGACTATCAAAGAAGTACCAGCAATAGAATCTTTAACTAAAACAACGATAAACCGAACTTCTTTATATATTACAATCACATCAACAAATTGCTGCTGCCAAAGAACCCAAATACCACCTGAGTACCCTACACAAGGGATAAAATCAAATTGAGAGAAACCAAATTGATGCACTAAAGTCAAAGAGGGATCATACTGTACTTTGGTTTCAGCAAGGGCAACCAAATGCACTTGAAGAAGCTTACAAAAAAGTTTTACTTCTTCACCACAATCTTTTTTCCCCACCCCCCTAACATTCCAAAAAGCTATTTTATTCATTAATTAAACTGTTTAGATAGCATTATTGGGCTTAAGTTGAACTTCAAATCATTATGTGTTGTAGTCATTATAACTTTGTAATCAACATTCTTCCCAAGAAGTTTCCCCAACAAGCCATTGGTGAGAAATTGTAGAGTTCTCCGCGTTCGTCGGAGGGTAGTCGAATTTTTATTTTTAGGTTCGGTTTGATGAATCAAGAAGACAAGTTCAATCTACTATGGCAAGGGGATTTGTTCTTCCGAATAGCTGCAGCACGTTTCGTGCTTACCTCCGTTCGTAGGGAAGAGGCGGTGGCCTCCCGTTTACTGTATAGCATATTTTTTGCTATATCAGGGCATTGTCAATTATCGACGAAGCTGATCAAGACGCCGATTTTTAACAGTGATGTTTGGATTGGTAGTCACCTATCGACGGAGCTGATCAAGACACCGATTTCAAGCAGTGATAGTGGAAATCATATTCATCTTGTTATATTAGATTTATACTTGATTATGTTAGATTTAGATTTGTTTAGAGATATTCATCGTTGTAAATGCCGTATGACTTTTTATGAATGAATGAATTCTCTTTTCTTAAAAAAAAAAAACTTAGGAGAAATGAGCTTTAATTGATACAACTAAAAGATACATTCTCTTCGCATGTACTTGGACACAATATATCTTTATCCGTAAGGCCATATACTTATAAACAAAAAATGTAATTAATGTGTAGATGTATGCTTTTATTGTGAGAATACTTTAATCAAAATACAGTAATTAACATCTTCCACGTTAATTCTTCTCATTTGTCCTTAATGATTATTTAAATTATAATACTCTAACAACAAAAGAATTTGTTTTTCAATTAATGACTTGGGTATAAGTCAATCAGGACGAAAATAACACTTGTGACATCACCAGTGCCTTAAAATCTATAAATGTATTAGATGATTAGATAGATAGTACTCTCAATACTAGTAGATTTAGATTAGATTATATTACAAAATTACATGGGGGTGCATGGCATTTTCCCGAACCTTGGCAAAATTGAGTGAAAATTACCCTTATTGACACTGAAAAATGGAGCCTTGTGAGTTTGTCACTATGTATGTGTGCACTGAAAAAATGATGTTATAAAGCATCCAAACTTGGGAAACAAGACAAACAAAATTTGATTTTATTTTGACTCCGTTTCTTTCTAAAACCCAAAAAGCTGCCCGAATTGAAACCCACAACCACAAGCGACAATGGAAGAATATGAAAATTGTTAGGTAAATGCCTTGAAGTCTTATAGTAGGTTACGTTACCATAGTTATAGTATGGTAGGTTATGTTACTGTACGTTACGTTATGTTAGGGTATATATATATATACTGTAATGTGTAACTCATAACCTAGAGAGACAAGATAGACAAAGAGGGTCACTATGTAAACGGGGCAAGGGTCTGGCACCGTAGAGGGTGCGCTCTATAGAGGGGCGTCTAGGGAAACACATAGTTACCTCTGTATTCTGAATGATCTCAATACAATATTATCTCCTATTTGGTTGTGGATGTAGCCAATTGACTAATTAGTGAACCACGTTAAATCTTTGTGTTGATTTCTTTGTTTCTGTTATTATTTCTTGCATGTGATATAACAAACTGATAATTGAGCGATTCCCGTTATAACACAAATGAAATGGCAATGGCGATGACGATGTCGCTGGTGGAAACCCCTCCCGTATTATTCATGCTATTTTCCTCTGCCTTACTTACTCCAATTTCACAAGTTTTCTCGACTGAAGATAGAACCAAACAGGAAAAAAGTAAAAGAAAAAATTCCCATCGACTATGTGAAATTAGACAACTTTCTGGTGTTTGTTTTTCCATGAATTTTACTAAAATTGATGCAATTTCTTTAATATTAAGAAAAAGCTTGTTTTTTTTTCTTTTTTAATTTGGATACAAATTTCTAGAACAACAGTTGAAGAAACTTCTAGCAATAACAATGGAACTCAAAGAGTAAGAACTGAGCTTGATTTATTTATTGCAATGGTGACCTGAATGAGAGAGAGAGAGAGTTACAGAGAGAGTTACAGATAGAGAGAGAAGAAGAGTGTTTATGATTCTTAAGATGTCTGAACTAATACAGCTAAGAGTGTTTATACAGCTACAGTACTAACAGAATTCTCTAACAACCTTAGCTAACAACTTCTGTAAGAAGCCTAACAAACTTATACACGCATGTGACAAGCACGTGCAACTAAAATGCACATAATATTCCATCCTCCTTAAAGAAAATCCTTGTCTCAAGGATTTAAGACATGTCAAAGGTAGGAAACCTTGCAGCCAGGTCATCATATTGCTCCCAAGTGGCATCTTTAGGGGTGCCATTTTGCCATTGGATCAGGACATACACGTCAGCACCATTGCCTTTCTTCATCATTTTTCTGCTCAAAATCATAAGGGGCTCCTTGGCAATTAACCCTTGATTGTCCATAGTAGGAAGCTGACCCTGTACTGGAGCAGATCCTATATGCTTCTTGAGTTGAGAGACATGGAACACTGGGTGGATTTTGGAATTTGCTGGCAATTCCAATTTATAAGCAACCTGCCCTATTTTCTCAATCACCAGAAATGGCCCATAGAACTTTCCTGACAGTTTATGTTGTTTTCCTCCCCTCAAGGAAACATGCCTGTGAGGTTGTAGCTTGGGATACACCCAATCCCCCCAATAAGAACTCCCTATCACTTCTGGTTTTATCAGCTATTGCCTTCATTCTGGACTGAGCCCTCCCCAAATGAAACTTCAGCAGTGTGATAGCCTCTTCTTTAGCAGTGAGTGATCTGGCTACTGCCTTAACATTACTCTCACCAACAACATAGGGAACATGCAAGGGAGGAGTTTAACCATACACAATTTCATAGGGAGTGGTTTGTATTGAATTATGAAAATTGGTATTATAACAAAATTCAGCCAAGGATAACCATTTGACCCAAGCTTTGGGTCTGTCACCTGTCATGCATCTGAGGTAACACTCAAGGCATCTGTTGACCACCTCAGTTTGGCCATCACTCTGAGGATGGTAAGCTGTTGACATGTGCAAAGCCACTTTGAGTAATCCAAAAAGTTCCTTCCAAAAGAGACTAAGGAAAACCTTGTCTCTGTCACTCACAATGGTAGCAGGCAATCCATGCAATTTGTGGATATTATGTAAGAAGACTCTGGCAACTATTGCAGCTGAAAATGGATGTGCCATAGGGATAAAGTGACTGTATTTACTTAATCTGTCAACCACCACCAAAATGACTGTCTTGCCTTCTGAAGAAGGTAGAGCCTCAACAAAATCCATACTAATGTCAGTCCACACTCTAGAAGGAATACGTAGTGGCTGTAATAAGCCAGGGTAGGCACTCAGATCAGGTTTGCAGCGCTGGAAAACATCACAATTCCTCACAAAATGCTTGACATACTTCCTTAAACCCTTCCAGTAAAATAAGGAACTAATTCTTTTTGTGGTAGCATGCACCCCAGAGTGTCCACCAACAGGTTCAGAGTGAAAATAAGTGAGAATTTTTGTTCTAAGATTGTCATCTCCACCAACCACCAATCTGCCCTTCTTCCTAAGCTCTCCACTGTTCCAAGTAAACTTGTTGTTTACTAGAGAACCAACCTGTAACTTCTGTATAAGGTCTTGCAGATTGAGATCTTGGCTCCAGCTATGGTAGATGAGCCGCAGAAGGTCAGAGCTCACAGCAGAGACCAGAAAGATTGCAGTTCAGGGCCATGCATTCTTGACAAAGCGTCAGCAGCCACATTGTCACATCCTTTCTTGTAAGAAATTTCATAATCAAAGCCAATAAGCTTAGGTAGCCATTTAACTTGAAATGGAGTGGTGAGTCTTTGATCAAGCAAGTATTTCAAGCTGAAATGGTCTGTCTTGATCTTAAAGTTCCTGTCCAGTAAATATGGCCTCCATTTCTCCAATGCAAAGATGATGGCCAACAGCTCCTTATCATATATAGAGAGAGCTTGTTGTCTGAGAGATAGAGCTTTACTAAGGAAAGCTATAGGATGGCGTTTTTGCATTAAGACAGCCCCTAAACCAGTACCTGAGGCATCTGTCTCAACTACAAATTCCTCTTCAAAGTCAAGGAGAGCCAAAACTGGGGAAAGAAACCATGGCCTCTTTCAGGGATTCAAATGCCAGTTGAGCTTCTTCACACCAAGCAAAAGCATTTTTTTTTAAGTAATTGTGTTAATGGCTTGCTAATGCAAGCATACCCCTTAATGAACCGTCTGTAATAACCAGTAAAGCCCAAAAAACCTCTTAGTTGCTTGATAGTAGTGGGCACATGCCATTCCTTCTATGCAGAGATCTTGTGAGGGTCAGTTGAAACCCCTGCTGCAGTGATAATATGCCCAAGGTACTCTACTTGAGCAGTACCAAACACACACTTGCTCATTTTTGCAAATAGGGCATGCTTCCTCATAGTTTCCAGAACCATTCTCAAATGCTCTAAGTGTGTTTTTATGGTAGGACTATACACTAATATGTCATCAAAGAAAACCAGTGTGAATTTTCTCAAAAAAGGAGCAAAAATTGAGTTCATTAAACTCTGAAATGTGGATGGAGCATTTGTAAGTCCAAAAGGCATGACAAGGTATTCATAGTGCCCTGTGTGTGTTCTAAAGGCTGTCTTGGGTATGTCATCAGTACTCATTCTAATCTTGAAGTATCCAGATCTCAAATCCAGCTTAGAAAAAACCATTGCTCCAAGTAGTTCATCTAAAAGCTCTTCAATGACAGGAATTAGGAATCTGTCTTTAACTGTAAACTTGTTAAGTTCCCTATAATCAACACACATGCGCCAACTCCCATCCTTCTTCTTCACCATGACAATGGGAGAAGAGTATGGAATAGTACTGTCCCTTATGACTCCAGATTCAAACAATTCTGTAACCATTTGTTCAATAGCATCCTTTTGGGTAGGTGGATGCCTATATGGTTTCAAGTTAATAGGAGAGGTTCCTTCTATCAATGGAATTTTGTGATCATGAGCCCTAAAAGGTGGTAAAGTAGCAGGTATAGCAAATATATCCTGAAATTCAGTCAAGAGAGGTTGCAGGATAGAGTCAGTTACCTGCTGTTTTTCAGCATTTACAGCAAATAAAGATGCTAACTACAGTGGTACTAGGCACAGATGCATGCAAGAGAGCTCAGCAGACTGCAGCTCCTTGGTCATTTTCTTGCCAGTGATCCATTGTAAAGCAGACTGAGTGGAACCTCTCAAATACACCTTTTTCCCATTGTGTGTGTATTCCATGAGCAACTTCTTGAAATCCCAGTGTACCAGGCCTAGTGTAGTTAGCCATTGGATCCCAAGGGCCATCTCACATCCTCCTAGAGGAAGTAGCATCACATCAGTGGTGTAGCTATCCCCTTGTAACTTCCAGCTAAACCCTTTACACATGGCAGAGCTAGTGATGTTGTTTCCATCAGCAACTAAGACTTGCAATGGACAAGTATGACTGATTTGACACCCCAGCTTCTTGGCTAAATTGACATCCAAGTTGTGGGTACTTCCTGAATCAATGAGGATGTGAATCATCTGGTTTTTAACTTGCCCTCTAACCCTCATTGTATGATAGGTGTGCATCCCAGCAAGAGTATTCAAAAAGATCTGTGGCACAACCTCCTCTTCACTACTACTGATAGGGTTTTCATATTCAGTGGAACAACCTCCACTGTACTCATCTGTAAAACATTTCCCAAATCATCCATCTCCATTTCACCCACAACCTCCAAACAGAAAGCTTGTCCCTTACACTTATTGCCTGGAACATATTTTTATCACAGTAAAAACAAAGGTTTTTTGCTCCTTTTTCCTCAATTTCTCTCGGACTGAGGGTTCTTCTGGGTCTTGTGTTTGAACTGGTAAAGTTATTTTTGTTGTATGGGTTGGCTGAATATGTATTTTGCCTATTGTGTCTTGGGTTAGGAGTGTACTGCAACTGGTTGTTTTTTGGCAAGGGTAAAATGGGTTGTGTTTTATCATTGTTTTTCAGTTTTTTTCTGGTTGCAGAGAGGGTAGATTCTTGCAACTTAGCAAGACAGTAGGCATCAAATAAGTTTTTTGGTTTAAACATTTTGACTGCCATTTGGATGTCATCTTCTAGACCACCCACAAAACAGCTCACAGCATAATCCTCACACAAATCAACTTTGCTGAGTAACAAATCAAATTTATCTTGGTATTGCTAGACAGAACCAACTTGACTCAAGTTCTTTAATTCAGACATAGGGTCTTCAAAAGTACCCCCAAAATGAGCCTCTATTGCTGCAGAATACTCAGTCCAGCTAGGTAACCCCAATCTTCCCCTATTTTTTTTTATCAAGGTTTGATGCCATAATGAAGCTCTACCCTCTAAATGTATGGCAACAATTTTTACTTTATTATTAAAATCAATATTATCAACATCAAAGAATTGTTGGCACTTATAAAGCCATCCCTTCACATCATCTCCATTAAACTTGGGAAAATCAATTCTAGACAATCTACCAAACCCATGATTGTTCTGAGGAAAATTACTTATTCTGCCCTGACCATCCCCCACAATCTGGGTAACCTGAGTTACTAGTTCTTGATGTTGTAAGTTGATTCCCCTTAAAGAATTTGAGAGGTCTAATATCTTGTCACTATTTGCCTATGCATCAGACATTGAAGATTGGACTATAGCAGGTACTGATGTTGCCAAAGCAGTAGCAATGGCTTCAGTTATGAACTCCTTCAGGTTTTCATCAATTCCAGAAGGTTTGGTTGAAGGTGCCATTATTATTCCTTCAAGCCCTAACAATGGCGGAATTTACAGATTTTGATCGGTTCTCGAGTGAGCTAATGACCAGTTGAGGAAAGCAATCCAACCAGTCGAAATTGAATTGAAATTGTGTTTAGTGATTTCGATCAAGAAATCGTTATGTAGCTAATCGTTTGAGGAACAAATCAAACGATTGAAATTGAATGAATTAAGAACCTTTTTTTAGGTTTTGAGAACCAATCAATTCAAGCGGCCCAGAGGCAACTCTGATACCAATTTGATATGAAATTCTAGAACAACAGTTGAAGAAACTTCTAGCAATAACAATGGAACTCAAAGAGTAAGAACTGAGCTCGATTTATTTATTGCAATGGTGATCTTAATGTGTGTGTGTGAGAGAGAGAGAGAGAGAGAGAGAGAGAGAGAGAGAGAGAGAGAGAGAGAGAGAGAGAGAGAGAGAGAGAGAGAGAATTACAGATAGAGAGAGAAGAAGAGTGTTTATGATTCTTAAGATGTCTGAACTAATACAGCTAAGACTGTTCATATAGCTACAGTACTAACAGAATTCTCTAACAACCTTAGCTAACAACTTCTGTAAGAAGCCTAACAAACTTATACACGCACGTGATAAGCACGTGCAACTAAAATGCACATAACACATGCTTGATTCACTGAACTAAGAAAATATGGAGCAACAGTTTTGGAAAATATAGTGTTGAATAGTTGAAATTACAATGACCCATATTTGTCTGTGTTACTACTTTTGTTTGTAGTCTTGTTATCCGTAAAGGGAAACATCTTTGTGATTATAATTATGACATTTGTGGTTATCTTGGTTTAGGATTTCCAAACAACTGCTGTTGGGCTTGGGCAATTGAGTTGTGTGGGAGTAAAGGGGGACCCATTCGATTGGACAGATTTCGTTGATTGCATGGATAAACTATTTGATGAAACATATGGTAATGTTGTAATGCCCAATTTTCGCTCGCTTTTGATGCCTTAGAGCTAGAAATCAAGTTTTCTCATGTGTTGCGTTTGTACTCAGTACATAGATTTACCATTTATCTTTGTTGTGTTGGCAAATGTATTGCAAGTACTATTCTTGTGAGTGAAGTAGGGGATACTGCAGAAAATGACGCAGCTGCTGCTCTAATCAAGGTGAGGCAGGATGACTTCTTTCTTTGAGGGGGAAACATCCATAACAGGGCTTACCTCCATGAACTGCAAGATAGGTGGTATTATGCCTGGCTCCATCAACAAACCAAGTCGTCATGGAATCGTTTCTGATGTTGGCACATTGACATATGAAGCGGTGAGAATATGTTTCTTCATGCATACTGCATATTGCCTCCGTTGCTGCTCTCTTCAAATCAAGCTTTGTTAATAAACTGCCTCTTTGGGTGCTTGAAGTTGCTTATATACTTGTACTGTCTTTTATTTCCCCCTCCTTGGCATTCTGCTTCATCTCCCAAGTTTTCTCAATCGAAGTATCAATAAAAGCAAAAAATAAATCTATATGGATTTGAGGTTCCTTGGTCTTGCTATTTCATGAAATTGCGAATTGTATTGACATTGGTTGCGATTTCTTAAATATTGAGAATGAATCGATCTTTTTGTTCATTTTGGTTACTCTGATAGGAATTGAATTTTGAACTCTTGGCTGTCCCTGTCCCCATGCATGTCTTATAATTTTGTGCAACACTGTATTTTACATGACCAGATAAAAAAGGAGAGGGGATCGAAGAGATAAAAGGTAGTTCATAAAGCATTGCTTGTTACAAATTTTATGATCATAAACCACCTATGTAGAATTTGTAGATTATGTTCTTCTACCGAGTTTTGTTTTAATGTATACGCTTCTAGCTAATTGAGGCTACTTTTGGCATGTCTACTTGTTGATCCTTGGTCAAAATAATTGATATATGTGTAAGGTTCTACTTGTTGTCCGTTGCATACTCTATAAAATATTCCTCTGAGTGGTATTTTGAAGAAATTTCTCTCTCAAATAACCTCATTTTTATGTGGCTCTCTTTCTCACTCTAAGAGTGGATTTCTCTCGCAATTATATATTGTGGATTTTCTCTATTTTTCTCTGTTTTTCTTCCCTTTAGAACCTTTCTCGCTCGCAACCCCAATTTATAGTTTCGGTGGGAGGAGATTTTCTCGGAGAGAAACACGAATAACCAACAATAACAAAACCCGATATCGTGTATCTAGCTAATGATACAAATTCAGTTTCCTACTTTTTAGTTATCTAATTTTATTTCTTTTTACTTTATATTATTTTAATAATTATTGTGCCCTATCGAAAAATAGGAGGGACTCCCAACAATCTCCCCCTACCCAACTTACTTGGGGGGCATCACCACACCGACACCTTCGCAACAATCATTGAACTTCTTCGTCATTACCTTGGTCATCATGTCTGACCAATTGTCATTAGTATGAACTTTATCTAGCTGGAGTACCTTATCTTCTAACACACCCCTCATCCAATGATGTCGAACATCAATATGTTTTGTGCGAGAGTGATAGCTTGCTTTTTTGGCTAGATGAATAGCACTATGGTGTCACACTTCAAGACATACCTCTCTTGTTCTTGTCCCAACTCAAGAAGAAGATTTTTCAACCATAACATTTCTTTGCATGCTTCCGTAGCTGCGATGTACTCTGCCTCCGTTGTGGAAAGTGTAACACACTTTTGGAGCTTTGACTACCATGACACAGCTGCCCCTGCCATATCGGCATTTGTGGCCCTCTAACACAAACTTTCCTTCACCAAAACACAAGCACCTCTTGGTTGTCCCTTGTAGATAATGAAGTATCACTTCACAGCTTCCCAATGTGGTTTTCCAGGGTCAGACAAGAATCTACTAACTACACCGACTGCATACGCTATATCAGGTCTTGTACATACCATATCACACAAGAGGCTGCCAATTGTAGATGAACGAGGGACCTTTTCCATTTCTCTTTCTCAATGTTGCTTCTCGTACTTTGCTCTTACTCAGCTTGAAATGTCCGGCTAGTGGAACACTGATTGGCTTGGCCTGGTGCAAGTTGAACCTTTCAAGAACCTTCTCAATGTATCGTTCTTGTGATAGCCATAATAACTTCTTGGAACGATCTCGAGTGATCTTCATTCCAAGGATTTGTTTTGCTGGTCCCAAAATTTTCATGGCGAATGACTTGCTTAGGGCATTCTTAAGAGCTACAATCTTCTTCTTATCTTGCCCAACAATCAACATATCATCAACATATAGCAAAAGTACGATGAAATCGCCACTACCATACCTCTTCACGAAGACACAATGATCTGTGTGAGTCTTCTGGAAACTATATTGAACCATGAAAGAATCAAATTTCTTGTACCATTGCTTTGGTGCTTGCTTTAAACCGTAGAAGCTCTTTTCCAATCGACACACTAAGTGTTCTTTACCTGGTTCTTCAAATCTGTCAGGTTGCTCCATGTATATCTCCTCCTTTAGGTCTCCATGTAGAAATGCAGTCTTGACATCGAGTTGTTCAATCTCCAGGTCTAGGCTAACGGCTAGGCATCCTAGACCGAGAACTGCTCGAATAGATGACATTTTTACCACTGGAGAGAATATTTCATCAAAATCAATACCCTTCTTCTGGTTGCACCCTTTGACAGCAATCCTGGCATTGTATCTCGACTTTGGGTTGTTCTCTCCGACCTTGATCTTGTAAACCCTTTATTCTTGAAGACTCGCCTTCCTTAGGGTAACTTGACAAGATCATAAGTGTGGTTCTCATGCAAGGATTGCATCTCCTCTTGCATGACTTTCTTCCATTCTTCTCTCTGGGGATCATTTATGGCCTCATCGTAGCTTTGAGGCTCTCCCTCATCTGTGAGTGTCACATACTGATCTGAGGGATGTGGAAGGTCTTTTCTCCCTGGTTGATCTCCGCAACTAGGGTTGTTCAACAGGCTCACCTACCGCACCAGAATCGTCATCATCATTAGTCTCTGTTGAGGAAACATGTATTTCTTCCATTGAGGGCTCGTCTAGATTAGGCATATCGCCAGCTTCATCATCATTGTTCTCACCTATTTTCTCTCCTAACTCATCATGTGCAATAGGGGATGAGTCATCGTATATCCTCAAACGCTATGCGCTTCTCTGCCTCCTTGGTATCTTCGATGGTCTGGTCCTCAAAGAATACAACATCTTGACTTCTAACAATCCTTCTACTCATAGGATCCCATAAGCGATATCCAAACTCATCCTTAGGTTATCCAAGATAGATGCACTACTTAGTCTTCGCATCAAGCTTTGAACTTTCTTCCTTTAGGATGTGGACGAATGCACGACAACCGAATACCTTAAATCGGTCATATGAAACCTTCTTTCCTATCCATACTTCCTCTGGGATACCTCCAGGCTTCATCACCATCAAAAGGACCCGAGGAGAATGGTTGATAATATCGACAGCTGTCTTGACGGCTTCTCCCCAAAATGACTTGAGAAGTTTGGCATGAGAGAGCATGCAACGAACTCTTTCCTCAATTGTGCGGTTCATTCTCTCAGCCACACAATTTAGTTGTGGTGATTTTGGTGGCGTTTTCTCGTGTCTTATGCCATATGTCTTGCAATAAGTTTCGAAGGGACCAGGGTACTCTCCACCGTTATCAGAACGGACATACATGAGCTTTCTTCCTGTCTCTCGTTCCACCCTAGCATGGAACTCCTTGAAATTCTCGAGTACCTGGTCTTTTGTTTTCAAACAAAGATACCCAAACCTTTCTCAAGTGGTCAGCAATAAAAGTAACAAAATATAATGCACTATCAAGAGTTTTTTTAGTCATAGAACACACACCCGTACGCACCAAATCAAGAATATGATTCAATCTACGTGGCTGGCTAGGTCTATTGAATGAAACCCTGTGTTGTTTTTCATCCAAATAGTGAGTGCACGGTTCCAGTGTTTTACCTTTTACACCTAGGAGAATCTCCTTTCTGTGAGGATTTGTAATCCCTTCTCGCTCATGTGCCCCAACCTCTTGTGCCATAGTTCTAAGCACAAATTATCATGGGCAACATTAGCTTATCCACTGAACAACTTTGCTTGTATGATGTACAATGAACCTTCTTTTCGCCCTTTAGCGACGATCATGTTGTTTCTTGTGAACTTCCATCTACCAGCGCCAAACTGGATTAGATAACCTGCATCATCGAGCTTCTCGGTTGACATTAGGTTAAGGCGCATATCTGGAACATGTCTCACATCCTTCAACACGAGCTCACATCCCGTGCTGGTTATCAAGATGCTGCTGCCTATGCTCGATCTTGTTGGTCACCTTGTTTCCCATCTTGACATTACCAAAGTTGCCACTTTGATAGGTTGAGAAGAATTCTCCATGTGGGGTGACATGAAAGGAAGAACCTGAATCAACTATCCATGTGCTATCGTCTTCAGCAAAGATAATTGTCTTCCCGGGGAAGACATCATCAATATCATTTTTTGTCACTACGGCAGTTGTATTATTCTCTTCTTCCTTCTTCTTCTCGGGTCGATTAGGTCGGGTTTGACACTCCCGGCCTTTTTATCTCTCTTGAGATTCTAACATTCAGACCTCTTGTGACCGGGCTTGCCACAATAGTAGCAAGTGACTCTTAGGCGTGACTTAGACCGTCCTCTCGACTTGTCACAACCTTTGATGTTTCTCCTTCCACGGGTATCAGTTTTACCCCTGGGCTCGACAATGTTGGCCTCAGACTGGAAGGAGATGCCACGTTCCTTCCTTCTTGATTCTTTGTTCATTAGGCTGTCAGAGACGGAATCTGTGGTGAGTTTACCTTCTTGGGCCGAGTTGCTTAGCGTCACAACGAGAGTGTCCCAACTCTCCGGTAATGAGCTAAGGAACAACAAGGCTTGCAATTCATCATCGATCTTCCCAAGATGATTGACTGGCCCCTTGAAGTTGTTGAGATGCTCGATCATAATCTGGCAACCTATGTACTCTAACTTCACCAATCGTCTCACCAAATGAGCCTTATTTCTAGGCGCCTCCTTCTAAATCATGGACTCTGATTTTGTCCATAACTCGTAAGCATTGGTGTATATTGACACGTGCTCGAATAAACTCCGGTCAATGAACTTGCGGATCATAGCCACCGCTTTTCTATTTAGGAGTTTCCATTCTTCGTTGGTTTTACCCGTCGGTTGTGTCTCAATTGTGATTGGCACGTGCAAATCCTTGCAATATAAGTGGTCCTCCATCATTGGCTTCCAGTAGGAGTAATTTTCCGCGGTAAGTTTTGAACATGTCACCATCATGAGTGACGCTCGACTCCATTTTTACATTACACAAGAAATATTGATAACACAATAAACCAACAAGCTCTAATACCACTGTTGAGAAAAACGGGAAATTTGCGGAATAACTTTTCCCTCTTTGTGTAACTAAAACAGGCTAAAAATAATTATGCAGAAATATAAATAGAAGAGGACACCAAAATTGTTAGGTGGAAAACCCTCCAAATTCGAAGGTAAAAAACCACGGGACATAAAGTCCAGAAAATTTTCCACTATAATATAGTAGGATTACAAAAATGTCGTCTCCGGTAAAAATTAGAGGATCTCTCAAATAGCCTCACTTATATGTGGCTCTCTTTCTCACTCTAAAAATGAATTTCTCTCAATTATATATTGTGGATTTTCTCTATTTTTCATTGTGTTCTTCCCTATGTTCTTTTTAGAACCTTTCTCCCAACCCCAATTTATAGTTTTGGAAGGAGGAGATTTTCTCGGAGAGAAACACGAACCTACCAAAAAATAGGAGGGACTCCCAACAAATTGTTGTCAATTGTTGTCTAAGATTCGTCTTAGCTTCACACAATAAAATCCCTTTGGTGAACTCAAATACTCTGGATGATGAATATGTGAGGCAAATTTTGAATTAAATAGGAATTGAATTGGTTTTCTTTCATGGATTTAGTTAATTTTAATTTGAGATAATTTACCCGATATATGCAAATCTTAATCAAGAATTACAGATTCTAATCTTCATCGTGAATTACAGGTACCACATCATGGCTTGCTCGGAGGAGCTTCCCGAGGTGATTGTAGTGCGCGACCGTCATCTTGTTACGTAAGTAACAAATAGATTAAATTACATAGGATGTAATTGTTAACTTGTATTTTAGCTTGTCTCACCAAAAAAATTCATATTTTAACTTATGATTTATTTTCAAAATTAATAGAGAGGTATCACTAACGAAGAGAATAACGGTTTCTTGAATTCATTAATACAAGGATTGAGATTCTGTACCATCAACTGGGAACATGAATGTAAGTAAAATTATATATTTCTTTTCTTTCGTCTACTAATTTTATTTCTCTTCGTTTTCTTATTTAGTTAATTTTATTTTTTAGGTGAAAATTCAAGTTTCTTTTTCTCTCACATGGCCTCGGTAATGCTACTGTTAGATGCACCTATTAAGGAACCTTTGGATGTGGAGACTACAATCTTGAAAGGTTTAATTTTATTTATTTTTTTAAGTTTTTTTTTTTTTTTTTTTGAAAATCTTAATGTTCTAACACTATTTAATTTTTTATTAGATATTCTCCCAAATTATATGGCTGGCAGTTTTGAAGATCCTCATGACGTCTTTCTTCGAATGCTACAAAGTGACTGTAATGTACAGTTTAGACACAAATTTGCGATCAAACAGGTACCATATCCAAGAAAATACTCTGCATTCTTATGAATAACTGAAGTGCTTCATTTTAAACTACTTATGAATATATTCCACATTCTTAGCTTGAGAGATGAAGGTTGCGTCATGAGATTGCTCAATCTCCATCCAAGAAAAAAATTCATCAACACCAAATCTGTCATCTCAAATTTCATTTTCATATCAAAAAGGAAAAAGAACAAGTAATACATATAAAATACCATGTCCTTTGATGTAAACTTTGCTCATTCTTCTCCTCCTAAAGTGTTGATCAATAAAATAAGAGTCAATTTTACTGGACCAAGCTCTAGGAGCTTCTTAAAGCCCATAGAAGGCCTTTTTAAGGTGATAGGACAAATGCTCTCTTTCTTTTTTTTTTAACCTTTTGGTTGGTCTACATATATCTCTGTAATTAGGATTGAATCCCTTGAGGTTTACCTCGTGTATTGATAACAATATATAGTACAAGCAGAGAATGTGTCCAGGCATAGAAATGTACAGGTAGAGAATATTACAAAGTATAAATGCAATAAGAGAGGATATTCTATCAATCTCTTCCTTAAGGTCACAATTCAAGAAAGCGATTTCACATCAAGTAAACGTATTCTGTATCTAATTTTAAATATTATTAACATAAACAGAAAGAAGGCCAGAAGCCTGTCTACCTTCAGCTCTTTCCTCAACAAGGGACCACCAAAGCCTTAGAAGGACAGTACCAAATTGTCCCTGACATCCTAGTTCTTAATATCTCAAACCAAGGACTGTCTACAGAAAAGGCAAAAAGCACATTTTTTTGTTCCCCTCAGCTACAGTTTACAAGAGTCGATGGCACGCAAGTACTGTATCACTGGCGTCGATCCTTTTCCACAAGAGGTCTGAACTCTGAAGAGGCAGGCCACTACTACACAATAGCACAAGTGAAAAAGGGTGTTTTCGTTAAGTTTGATGATGATTTGGTAAGAGTCCTAACCTATACTTTTATTTACCGTTTGTTTTTCATTTTATAGTTCAACTTTCATTTTTTCTTTGGGCTAATCTCATTTTTCATTTTACTTACATTTCTAAATTTGTTTTAGGTTGTAAATTGTCGTCCAAACTTAGCTGCTCTAGAAGATGCTACCATGGTTTTCTACACCCAGGTACTTCGTCACTTTCTTTTTGGAGTTTTCAAAATTTAATTTACTAGGTAGTTTGTACGAGCGTGAATTCTAATTTCATCAACTTGTACTGCAACTGATGACCACCTTTTTGTTTTCTGTATAGGTCTATAGGATCAACTGCTTTATGTGTTTTTGTTAATTATGTTGGCAAAGTAATTGGTCTGAGGTTGCAAAATCTGATAACCGTAGTTTAAATGCGAAAAATGATACCAAGATGCGAATTTGAACTTTGATTTAACTCACTAAGTCAAGGTTGTATGCTTTTGATATAGGTGCAGCCATCAAAACTTGGACAACAGAGAGCTAGGTTGCCAAGAATGGGAAGAGGGTTAGTAGCAAGAAGGCACAGGAGGGTGCTCAAGGGGAACATTTATCAGGGGCTCACAAAGCCAGCTATTCGCCGTTTGGCTCGGCGAGGAGGGGTCAAAAGAATTAGTGATCTAATCTATGGGGATACCAGAGCAGGACTCAAGCTTTTCTTGAAGGGTGTCATTGGAGATGCGGTTACTTACACAGAGGATGCTCGCCGCAAGACTGTCCAGGCTACAGATGTCATCTATGCCCTCAAGGGCCGAAACCATACCCTTTAGTGTGGAGAATGACAATCAGGGGATCGTTCAAGCTCTCAAGGAAAAAGAGAAGGGTCTTAGTGATTTTCATTTAGTAGTTGATGATATCTTAGATTCTGTTCCACTCGTTGATTCAGTTGTATGGTCTTTCGTTGGATGGCAATAGAGCGGCCCATGAGTTGGCTCACTTGTAACCTTGGAAAGTAGGTGTTTGTTTTTGGGATAGGGATCTCCCTTCTTGTCTGATTGATATTGTAGCTGATGATTTTTCTAGTAATCTTAATGAGTAGACTTTTGACCTTAATATCAGAAGAGAAAAAAAGAAAAGAAAAAAGAAAAAAACTTCTTTCCAATCTCTTTCCAAGTTAATGTCCATGAAAAAGATAAGACGTGAAATTAAAATGTTCAATCCAGGTCTGAACTTAGTTTCAATGACCTTCCAATTCTCCCTCTGCTGATATCTCTCTCCTCCTCCACATATACTCATCCACCATCACCATCACCATCACCATCACCATCCTCTAAGAAACTGAATTGAGGCCAAAAGTTGAAGCTTTAAAATTGGCTTCAACTCCTAGTTAGATAGATAGCCTAGTTTCTGGTAGAGGTGGAAGTAGATGAAAGGGTGTTCTAAGGAAATGCTTAAACTTATTAAGCCATGAGAAAACACAAGTCCTTACAAGAAAATGCTAAAACTCATAAAGCCATAAGAAAACACAAGTCCATACAATAAAATTTCTTAAAAATTGTACTCTACATGAAAACTTTACATGAAAAGTAAAAATAGATTTACTTGTTGGTAGCTAGACTCATCAGGTCCTGGTTGTCGGACGGCCCAGCCCAGCCCAGCCCGTTACGTCATCCGTTGAGTTTGAGTTCGATGACCATGAAACTGCATAGGATAGGGATCGTAGGATGGATCTGAGGTTGATGTACTGAAGTGTGTGAGAGAGAGAGAGAGACAGTCTGACTGACAGACAGACACGTGCAACTTAACTTTCCACGACTCCAGATTGATTGTCGGCAATATTTTATTTTTACCAGTAATTTCTATTTCTATCGAGAGTAAAGAATTACCCCCTAAACATCTAGCGTTGGCGTTCATGTAAGTTTTTTTAGGCCAAGAGTAATTATGTTCCTTCCGGATGATGGAGGTGGGAGTACAAGTAGTAAGTGCCTCACCTTTATAAGTTATAATCCAGTGGTCAGGGATTCAGATTCTCATCTTGTAGGGAGAATAAAAATCCCCTCTACTATTTTTTATAGCGAGGGTTTCCTCTTTTACTTGAGCCCGTCAGCCCATTAAAAGTTGACTTGCCCGACCAATCATTATTGGGTGGACCTACGTCCACCCAACATGAGTGGACTGCAGCCCACTAGTATATAAGAAAAGCTGCCAGCCCAAACACGCGAATTACCCCCCAGCCCAAAAGCGAGATTTTAAAAAAAATAATAATAAAGAAAAACTGAAGCGCGGTTGAGCGCGATCAAAAACTTGCAGTTTCTCTCACTTTCGTATTCACGAACTTCATCTCTCTCAAATTGTTTTGCAAATTGAAAATTCTAGCACTCAATCACAAAATAACCGTCGACATTAGCATAAAATAGTCAATTATACTTAAAATCAATATAATCGCTCAAAATCTGTTGCAATTCAAAAAATTCTGCAATTACAGGTATGAACTATTTCGTTTTCAATAATTGTATTTCGATTTTTTCATTTAGTTTTTATTGTTTAAATCTTAATCTTCTTTTTTATCTTTCCAGATATTTGTTCACTCATTGATTCAGAAACAATTTTGAAGAGCAAAAGAAAATGAGAACTAAGTTAAGAGTTCTTTGATTTTTAGGGTTTTGTTTTGAAGATTTTATTAGACACTAGTTTATGAATAAACTTTTTGCATCGTATGTATGAACTATTGATTGAATATTTTATGACATGAATGTTTTGTTGAGGAAATGAACAACCTGTATATTAATGATGAACTACAAGCATTGTGTATATGAACAAATATTGCTGGTCAGTGAATGAACTGTCTATTTTCTTGTGATGAACCATTGGCATTGTCATGATGAACTATTGACTGCATAGTATATGTATGAACTATTGATTGCATATATTATGACTGGTTAGGATAGACAAGAATATTTTGTTGTGAAATGAACAACCAGTATATTAATGATGAACTACAAGCATTGTGTGTATGAACAACCACTCCATCAGTTTTTCTTATTATTTGTTTGTGTTGTTCTGTAGCATGCTCATCTTGCAGTCAACAAAAATTGCTGGTCATTGAATGACAAAATGATGAACTGTGGGTTTCTTTATGATGAACTATGAGCTCTTTCATGATGAATTAATTTCTGCAATAATCAAATGAGCCTTGCTTTCTTTTATTTTGAAAAACCTCCAATAACAGTTTTTCTTTGTATATATCATGTCAGTTTGTTCTTTTGAACAACGAAATGAACTCTACTTTTTAGTTTGCAATTATCTTAATGCAATTTGTGCCTTTAGTAGGAAATTTCTTTAGTTGTGTGCCTCCTACATGATCTGTATTGTGATTGTTTTGTCGTTGCTCTGTATGAACTATTAGCATCCTATTGTCAATGAACTATTTTACTATTTTCAATGAACTAAAATGATACTTGGTCCAATGTTGAACCTCTACAGACTTGGTCCAACATTGTCAACATTGTCAATGAACATTTTATTAATACCTTTTAAATGTTATCTGTGATTCAGAATCTTAACATTCGGCAACAACTAACTGAGGGTGATATTCAAGAAAAAGAGCCCCAGGAAACATTATTGGAAATGCAGAAGAGGGGTAAAAGGAGGAAAACTGTAGCAAAGAGTGAGGTCATACATTGAAACCGTTGAAGATGATGATGATAGTCAGGACGTGTGTATGGAAACCTTTGATGAGAAAGCGGTAAAATCAGAAGAAGAAATAGAAGAGCAAACAAACTCTGATCAAGAGGTATCACTGGCAATAGAAGAAACAGAAGAGCATTCGAACTCATATCACGCAGCCAGAAGAAGAAACAGAAGAGCAACCAAACTTAGATCAAGAGAAGTCGCTGGCAGTAGAAGAAACAGAAGAGCAACCAAACCAGATTGTTCTTGCCAAAGATGAAAAGAAGAAACAAAAAAACCATGTAGATAGGGGGAATCTACCTACGAGAATGTCTCTTGCTGGTTTGTTTCATTTTGTAAGGCAGATGAATGAACAACAGCGTCAAGCAGTTATAGAAATAGGGTTCGGTAGTATTATGGATTTGAATTTCAATGAAATTAATGGCAAATTGTTAAGGTACCTAGTTGACAAGTTTGAATTAGGAAGGATTACTATACAATTGGACAAAGAAGAACTCCCTGTCACACTATATGATGTTTGGAGGGTATTTGTAACACCCCGAATTTCCGTCTAATTTAAAACCATTTAAAATCACGAGTTGCAGCGGAAAAACCATAGAAATTCGAAGCGTTACCGCCGTATTTAATGTTCAAATTAAATACAAGGCTACAAAGAAAACAAATGTTATATATCCCAAACATACATACTAGATAATTAAATATAACTATCTTTTCCAACTAGACTTAAAACAATTAATCCAAATGAAATAAGAAATAGTAACTATTAATTCTCATGCAAGAGAATTAATCTTATTACAATATAAAAATCCCATTAATAGAGAAGTTCCAAACTAAACAAATAAATAAATGTTCTTAGAAGATTTACAATCTTCTTTGTTCGCCTTCACTAGCTCTACTCCTCGAGCTACAATCATATCAATCTACTCCCCCATATAGACGAATTCCATATAGGTTCATCATAAGTCCACCATTGAAGAGAAATGGACAACAAACACAAGTAAAAAGAAAAACAACCAATCAGCTACGCTGAGTAATTCATAACCACATAATCCATTCCAATCTCCAAGTAAAGTCCATATACTTAATCCAATAAAGATAGTAATCATACTTTAAGAAAAAATAAAGACAGCATGCTTTAAACTTAAAGACTCAATAATCACCAAATAATAAATCTCATTATTTATTATTATCCATTAGTCAAGTTCATTAGAGAGAAGAGAATCGCATGAATTGTCAAACCAACCGCAGTCGATTCAATAGGATCTTAGTCCCGTGCACGGTGGCAAAAGAGGGATCAACCGTCCCGGAGTATAGATGACTCCCGAAGTACTTCTAGATGTTCCTAAGTATGCATACCCTCTCTCAACCCTTAGGTTTACAAGAAGAACAGTTTCACAATAAAACTTACTCGCCCAATCATCATATATGGATACAAGATTTCCAAACATTGAGGCCATAACCAATGGATCCACTCAACGTAACAAGTGACAAATTCCCATTCGCGTGCTTCGGTGGATCCGTTACCAAAGAAGTCTTAACTCTCAATTCAATTTAATATGGTGATCACATAACAAGTAATACACATAATCTTGGCACTCAAGTAACACAATATGGTTACAAATTTCCGATGGCATATTACATGAATGGCATCTAGGCCTCAATTCAAAACCACCTAATTCAATAGTCAAAGTTCATTTCAACTTATTGAAGTAACATGCTTCTAACTTGATTCACATGCTTACTAACATGATACCAAAATAGCAATTTCAAGCTATATTCCAACTGAACAATTATTAACATAATTTTCGTTCAATAACCAATAATAAAACACGCATCTCCTCACATGAATATTAACGAGTAGACATTGCTACACAAAGTGAATTTCCAACATAACACATGCATTCACTAATATATAATCCTATACGAATTATCACAAGGAAATAAACATCAATTATCCCTTTTCAAAATACTCACAAGTCCAAATATGAATTCACATCCCCAATCCAATACTAGACCAATGAATACTAATCCCAATAGATATGAATTATGACAAAGAGATTACATAATTCATCTAGACATGAATTACCTTCAAAATAAGGCAAGTCCAACAAGCAAACAACGTAAGCTCCTTACATTTCAAGAGCGGTCAACGGGTCCTAACAAGTCCACAATACAACAATAGTCAATACATTGACTTCTAAACCACTTTATTAAACTTTAAAGATGATTTAGTACCCTTAATTAAATTAATTAAGTTGCTGGAATTTTTGTTACTCATGCATGCTCAAAGTTTCCAAAACAATTTACATAAACCAAATTAGGAAACTTTCCAAAATCCTAAAAGCAAGTCAACAAGTCAAACTAGTCAACCACCATCACCATCATCAAACACCACGGCACCACCACCCCTGACCACCGTCCAGCGGCGGCGGTGGCCGTGACAGTCACGGCTGGAGGCCGTGACAGCCGCCCTGCGGCTGCGCACGGTCCAGTCGTGCGCTGTACACGGCTTGGCCGTGTTCGGCCAGCCGGACACCTTTTTTTTTTTTAACAAATTTAACAAACCCTAATCTAATTAAATCTACAATTAATAAATTTCCAGATTTAATTAAATTACAAAGATCCAACCTTTTGAACTCAAACTTGATTCAATTTCAAATAAAACAACAAACCAAACCCTAATCATGATCCTATCATGCTAAAACAATAGAATCTAGCAAATCCTAGGCAAAACTAAATTAGGGTTTACTCATACAAAACTAGGGTTCAAAAACTCATACTTGAATCAAATCTAAAAGCTTTTAATAGTCAAAGAAAATAAGTTTAGAACACTTACTTGAAAATCAAGGATTAAAACTGAGCAAAGATGAATTGTGAAAAAGTGAAGAACTTCCTCTTTCTTTTTGCTCCTGGGGTCGTGCGTGTGAGAGTGAGAGTGAGAGTGAGAGAGAGAGAGAGTTTTTTTTTTATTGGTAAAGCGTCAGTTGAGTTTGGAAGCTGAGTGTATTTAGGAGCCCAAATACACTCCTTCCTTAACTCAACTTATTCTTTCCTAAAATCTCTCCTACTTTCACTCCACTAACAAAATTTTTAGGAAACAAATTTTTGAGAATAAAATCAGAAAATTCACCCCTATTTTCGGCTAGGGTGGCCGAAAATAAGGTCCTATTGAGCCTTATAATTTTTGGCCACTTTCGAAAATTATAGAGCCCAATATCTTTTATTTGTTTTGGCCTAATTACATTTTAATTAAGTCCAAAACCAAATCCAATATTAATTAGTCACTTTAAATATTTATGAGCCCAATTAATTAATTAAATACAAAATAGCATTTTCTTTTTAAGTAATTATTATTCTAAAATGAATAATAATACGGGGTATTACAGTATTGAACTTTCCATATGGAGGAAAAGAGGTAATGCAAGGACAGGAGATGGGCAAGGATCCTCAAGACTGCATGGATTTGGTTACAGAATGGAGAAAAAGATGGGGAGTTATTGATGTACAACCATTAGTCAGTCAAATGGGGAAAGAAATTTTAAAGGGGGGGACTATGGAGATGAATTCAAGAGAGACTTCCTCGTATATGTTGACAATGTTCTAATAAATGGGCACAAGAATAGAAATTGCAAGTACAAGATTTTTCTCTCTCCTTTAGATGTTAATGATATCAAGAATTATGATTGGTGCACCTACATCTTCAATGCATTGATAGATGGTGTAACAGATTGGAAGAAAACAAAAACATGGTTCACTGGATCTACTGTATTTCTCATAGTGAGTATCACAATTTGTTGTTATTTATATGAACATATGCATAATATATATGACATTACAGCTATGTTAAATCAAATTTGCCCTTTTGTACAACTGTTTTACCTTGAGAGAATAAAGTACGGTTTACGAGATCCCAAGGCTAAGCCAAGGACAACATTCCCAGCTCTTCGTGCGTGGAACAAAATGAAAATCAAAAAGAGAATAGACGATGAGCTTGTCTCGGGGTTTGGGAAAGGTTTTGTGGTACCATGGCCTGAATTGCAAAATGAACATCCAAAACAAGTAGAAGAACATGCAAAAGTGAGTACTTCAAAGCATGATTTGCAAGAGGTCAGTGATTAAATTTTTTATAATTTTCAGAAATTTGAAAGACATCATATATTCATTGTATACGTTTATTGAAAATCTACAGGACTATGCTAAGAAGTTCAGTTCCGCATTGAAGAACTTGGCTGGATGTGTTTCTGAAATATCAAAACTAATGAATGAGGGTGGAATTACTAGTGGTCAAATACCTGGTTTGGACAACATATTTAACAGGTTTGTGTGAAATTCCTTCACTTAATCAAATAATCCTATGTTGATGATCAAACTGATAAATGCATATGAATTGGTTTAGTGCATGTAAGCTATTAGTTGTCTGTAAATGACCTATTAGTTTAATATCTCTGAACTACTGATTATCAGTTCAATATATACTCCCCCTGGTTGATATTAATGCTCTTTGTTATTGTATGACCTATCAGTTTAATACCTCTGAAATGTTAGATAATTGTAAATGAACTACCAGCTAAAAATGAATGAACTACTTTAGGTTGTTGTGAATGAACTAGGAGCTCAAAATGAAGGAACTGTTTGGTTATTGTAAATGAACTAGGAGATCAAGCTGAAATGAACTTTTAAGTTGTTGTGAATGAACAATGAGATCAAAATGAATGAACTGTTAGATAATTGTAAGTGAACTAGCAGCTCAATATGAATTCACTATTAGGTTGTTGTCAATGAACTAGGGGCTCAAAATGAATGAACTATTAGGTTATTCTGAATGAACATCCATTATATTGTAATGAACTATAAGCATACTAGACTTTCAGCTCAACTATTTCATTTGTAAACATGATTACTATTTCATTTCTAAACTGATGCTGCATTCATGCATACGTAAACATGCATGGAGCTAGCCCTGGTGCTGCCGCTGCTGCACAGAACACAGCTGGTGTTGGTGCTGGTTCTATTTCATAGTGGTGATGATCTTCTAAACAATTGTTTGTTGCTATGAAAAAATTTTCAGGTTTGCACAGTTTTTTTCAAACCAAGTACATGATAATGCGGTTGAAAGGACTGGTGGTCAAGATTGGTTTACCATTGATGGTTTTTACAATCATCCATCCACTAATGTTAGATGCTGTTACAGAATGTGAAAAGGCATTTCATAGAGGTTTTAAATGTGCTTTGAGAACAAGTGGTAGCAATTCAACCAAAGGACTACAACAAACTAGCATTCTGAAGGACAGAAGAAGTGATATGGTTGGTGCACAAGAGAAAAGTGCAGAAACGTCACAATCTCTGGGGAAAACTCATACTGCTACAGATCCTACAATGGGAGAGGATGCACATGCAATGCTTAGTCCAGAAATGAAAAGTTCAAAGGGAACAGAAACTGACAGCGGAGAGAAAAGACCATCTCTGATAATCAAATTGAGAAAGACTACGCAAACAGCACCAATCTCTGCTGAAGACAAAGGAAAGAGTGCTGAAACATCAACCACCATTCATCAACAGGAACCACTAAAATCAGCAAAGGAAAAAAGTAAGAGTCAAACAACAAGCCTTCCAAAAAAATCAACTAAAATAAAGCTTTCTTACAAAAGAAGGAGAAGCATCAGTGAGATTCCAAAAACAATTGACAAAGAAACAGGATTCCCATCATTTTCTATTGGGCTGACACCACCAACTGACGATGACATTCTTCAAATATTAAAGCATTACTCTGATACAAGTCCTGAAGCAAAAGAAGATGATGAAAATGCTGAATTCTGTACTCCACCTCCAATGCAGCCACAGGTGGGACAAAGTTCAACACAGAACGAAGATGAGAGCAAGTACGTTCAAACTTATATAATTATTATATAATATATCAATTTTTTTACATTACTAAAAATTCTGATCTAGCACAACTAATGAGGGAGAGTGGAATTACTGGTTGTCATTTAACATGTTTTAGTGAATATGCATATGAACTATTGTTATGCTGCATATGAACTATTTATTTAATATATGAACTACTGCTTGTCTGTATATGACCTATTGCTTCTCTGTATATGAACTATTAGTTTACTGACTCTCTCCTACTCATATATTAAATTCTTTTACATTACTTGAACAATCTAGCTCTGTTGATGAATATTCTGATGAGGAGAGCCAAGATGAAGTGGAAATCAATGCACGACCAAAAAGAATACCAAAGAACCTTCCCTTGGTTCTGCGTTCTCCTTTCTGGACAAGCAACCAAGGCAAAAGCTTGGAAAATGTCACTGCAAATGATAAACTGATCATGGAGTTTGTCTTCTGTGACGATGATCCGAACCACACAAAGGAGTAAGTGGTTCTAAATTTTCATATTAAAAATAAAAAATCTTTTACACTTTATTAATAAAGAAAACATTTTTTTTTTTCCAGTGAGTATTTGTTTCAAAACCGAGAGTGGTGGATCTCAAGAGAATGCTTCTGGACTTTCAATTTTGGATCATACATAAGCTACGATTTAGTTGATATGTGGTCTTTAAGGTTGATTTTCAGAAACAAAAAGCGTGGCGTCTCAAAGCCAACCCGCCTTTTCTTCTCGACGGTATTACATGTAAGTTCTTTATGTATTATTTTATAAAATGTCATTTGTAAACAAATGAACTATTATGTTGCTTGCTTAGCTATAATGAATGAACTATGTGGATATTCTGAATGAACTATCTTGCTATTCTGGATGAACTATCAGCTTAACAACAAATGAACTATTAGGTTGTTGTGAATGAACAAGTAGTATATCAATGATGAACTATAAGAATCATATGTATGAACTATTCAGTGATTGTAAATGAACATCAATAAAGTCATTTATCTTTGATAAGTTGCATGCTAGGTAATCATTCAGAAATATCAAATGTCATTTGTCAAAAATGTCATTTGTCAACAAATGAACTATTGTGTTGCATGCTGAGCTATAATGAATGAACTATGTGGATATTGTGAATGAACTATCTTGCTATTCTGGATGAACTATCAGCTTAACAACAATGAACTATTAGGTTGTTGTGAATAAAGAAGCAGTATATCAATGATGAACTATAAGAATCATATGTATGAACTATTTGCCTATTGTCAATGAACATTTTGGCCAGCTGCACTATGTTCATGTTTCGTATTGGTTTTGACTTGCTATAACAGGTTATATTGGATGCCTCGGTTATTAAAATGAAAACTGAAGAATCGAAGATAGCTTATGCCAAATATGTGTCAAGATTGGAAATGGAATTAGATTACTATGGTAAACCGGACTTGAAGGCTGTTGACCTTGTAAGAACACAAAAACACTTTCCTGAATTTTTTAAATATATAATCATTTAGATACATTTGCTGGCATTAATTATATTTGCTGCCATCCACAGGTCTTCTTTCCCGTCTACAGGCATGAACATTACTTCTTGGTCTGTATTAATTTCAATAAACAACGTTATGAGATAATCGACAACAGTCCATTACCAAGTGATATGATGCCATCTGAGAAGTATGAGGATTCTGCAATGGATTTGGTAATAATAACTTTATCAAAATGACCATGAAAACAAAATATGATACTTCATCTAATATTACTATTTTGACTGACTTATACCAGGTAACAACTTATGTAAATTATTTGATAGACCACGGGATTCAGAAGGGTGTTGAAATACTCTCTTTTGACCAGAAAGTTTTGAAATTTCCATGGCAAAATGATGATAACAAAACTGATTGTGGCATTTACCTCATGAGGCACATGGAAACATACCATGGAGATCAGAGGAAATGGAAGTTTGGCCTGAAAAAGACAAATGTATGATTATAAACTTTCGAAATCTATGATTTAATATTCAATCTATAAAAAATAGTGTTCTAACATTCAAGTTTATGTTGTTCATTTTCAGCATATGCCTTTGATGATTTTGAGATCACAATACTGTACAAGGCTGCTGATGTCTGAGCTGAATCAATTCAGAAGCTGTCTCCAACAAGATGCGAAGGCTATGATGAAGCGAAGAAGAAAAGAGCAAAGAGCTTTAAAATAGATCATTTGAATTGTTTGTAAATTGTTCTCTAGTGTTGAATTTCTTAAACATTTAGTAGTTTTGTAAAGAAATTTACTATTGAATTGCTTAAAATGATGTAATATACATTCGAAACAAGCTTGAAGAATATACTTGCACATTTTGCAAATGGCTATTGGATTGTTATGAATGAAAACTTCAACTTTTGTCAATGTCAGCATAATATGAACTGTTAGGTTTTTTGGAATGAACTAGGAGCTAAGTGTAAATGAACTGTTTGGTTGTTGTGAATGAACTATTAGGTTGTTGTGAATGAACAATGACCTAAATATGAATGAACAATGAGGTCAAAATGAATAAACTATTAGGTTGTTGTGAATGAACTACCAGCTAAATATGAATGAACTATTAGGTTATTGTGAATGAACTAGCAGCTCAAAATGAATGAACTATTAGATTATTGTAAATGAACTATTAGGTTGTTGTGAATGAACAATGACCTAAATATGAATGAACAATGAATGAACTAGCAGGTCAAAATGAATGAACTGTTTGGTTGTTGTGAATGAAATATAAGTTGTTGTAAAATGAACAATGACCTCAATATAATGAACAATGAGCTCAAAATGAATGAACTTTAGGTTATTTTGAATGAACTACCAGCTAAATATGAATGAACTATTAGGTTGCTGTGAATGGTTGTTGTGAATGAACTACCAGCTAAATATGAATGAACTATTAGGTTGTTGTGAATGAACTAGGAGTTCAAAATGAATGAACTGTTAGATTATTGTAAATGAACCAACTGCTTAATCTGAATGACCTATTAGGTTGTTCTGAATGAACATAGAGTATATTGTGATGAACTATAAGCATATTTTTAATGAACTATTTCTCTATTTTTAATTTCAAAGATTGACTTGCAAAAAACAGTGCCATCTATTTCATTTGTAAATTAATGATGCATCCCTGCGTACGTAAACATGCACAACTGGTGCTGCTGCTGCACACAACATTGTTGTTGTTGCTGCTGCTGCTGCTGCTTCTGCACACCAGCACAACTGGTGATGTTGCTGCACCTACAACAGGTGGTGTCGCAACATGATTCATTTCACAGAAACACAAAAGAAACAAAAATAATAATTGGAAAAGGACCAAAAGAATCTAATATTGAATGAACTCAATGTGTATTGATGTCTTACAGAAACAATAAATGGAAACTCTGAATTACAATCGACGACACATACTAAAAAATGAAACATGAAACAGAAACTTAAGAACTATCAGGTGTAGGACCAGGAACTGGAAAGGGTTTGGAACTCGAAGCATGGACCAATTTAGTACCACCACCTGCCGGGTGAACAAGATACTCATCTTCAACTAACGGAGATAAAGTTGGATCCAATAATGACTTCACAGCTGTCTTCGTACGCATAACAGTTTTCAAAGCATTTCTCTTGCGTGCTATGGTTTGCCTAGACTTCTTTTCAATTATACCAATCCTCCGCACATTTTTCTCACCTTTTTGTCTGCTACCACTTGCATTCTGAACACTACAATCAGCACGCAGTCCTTTCCTACCAACTGAATCTTTGAAAAAGATAGGACCAACTTCATTGATAACATTTTCTTTTGCTGTATTAAAAGCTGCTTCACAGTACTATTGAGCTTTGATGTTATCCTGACTGGCTGACAACAAAGAAACAAACTTCCTCACCATATGCGTTCTCCAAACAGACCCAGATTGGATACCTTTATCTACTGATGCAATAGTCTTCATGTCAACCAATTCACTTTCATGCTCCTTTTTCTTCAACCATCTCTTATTAATGTACAAATCAGGTATGGTCTCTATGCAGTTTATATTCATAATACGCAAACAATGACAACACAACAATCCAAACTCTGAAATCAACTTACAAGTACAATACAGCTCCTGATTTTCTTGATTGAATTGAACTTCATGCTTTATGATATCAACATCTGGAATCCAAACATGAAAAGTGGTAACATTATTTTCAGACTTCACCCAAGGGTGATGGCAAGCAGTGCCCTTCATGAATTGTTCCTCAAATATACTATTGATGTGAATTGTATAAATTTGTCTTGCATGAGAAAGAAGCTTGGCAGAAGTAACAACCATTTCAGGTAAACCTTGCCAACATCTAAAATCTTCATCTCCTTCTTTACTTATCCATTCAGATACAATTCCAGTAAACGCGCCATAAAAGCCATAAAGTCCAGTTGTCTTCTGAACTCTATCATTCAATGAACTATTGGTGGTATCACTTCATTGGGACGATAATATACCATCAGAAAAGTGATCCTTGTTGAAGGTCGGACACCATTTTTCCCTAACTAAAAACAACTTCTCCAACCAGGAATTATTGTAGCATTTATATGTAGAAATCAACCTAAAAAAGGAAACAAAAACAGTATTACAAAAAATAAAGTAGAAAAATACTGCAGTTTTCGCTCCTGATATGAACATACTAAAATATGATTATGAACTATTAGATGATGAACTATGAACATACTGTGCATGTTTGGTTGTTGTGAATGAACTAGGAGCTCAATCTAAATGAACTGTTTTGTTGTTATGAATGAACTAGGAGCTCACTCTGAATGAACTATTAGGTTGCTGTAAATGAACTATTAGGTTGTTGTGAATGAACAATGACCTCAATGTGAATGAACAATGACCACAACATAAATGAATTATTAGCTTGTTGTGAATGAACTATTAGCTTGTTGTGAATGAACTATTGGTTTGATGCCTATCTATGAACAAGAACAACTAGTTTATTGGCTGTGAAATGACAGTATACATAAGATATCATTGTGAAAATCAAACATGCTTAATGGACTGATGAAAAAACAAGTAATAGATTACTGAACAACTAATTCAGCAGACATGAACAGATCATCATAGAACAATGACCTCAAAATGAATGAACAATGAGCTCACATAAATGAACTATTAGCTTGTTGTGAATGAACTATTAGCTTATTGTGAATGAACTATTGGTTTGATGGCTATGAATAAGAACAACTAGTTTATTGGCTGTGAAATGACAGTAAACATACGATATCATTGTGAAATCAAACATGCTTAATGGATTGATAAAAAAACAAGTAATAGATTACTGAACAACTAATTCAGCAGATATGAACAATCATCATACAACTAAAAATTCAATTTCTTGTACATACCTAGTCCATTGTTTTTCAAACTCAGCTTTTGAATCAGTATACTTTAGCACATAATTGAACAAATCAACAAATTCATCCTTGTTCCTCAAATCTTAGATATTCTTCTTTGAGTTTTCACCGATGTGCCAAATACAAAGACGATGCCTAGATTTAGGAAACACAACTTCTATAGCAGCAGACATTGCAGAAGACTGATCAGTCATAATTGTAATTGGTTGTTTCCCTCCCATGGAAGTTAAGAACGTATCAAACAACCAGATGAAAGATTCTGTCTTCTCATTCAAAAGCAATCAACAACCAAACATAATATTCAAACCATGCTCAACCAACAAAAGGCCCACAAATCATGTTGTATTTGTTAGTGCGATAAGTGGTATCGTGCACTAACAAATCTCCAAACTTCTCATAATACTTCTTCATTTGACCATCTCTCCAAAACAAACTGCACAATGTTGAATCAGAATCAACCTCAAAATCGAAGAAGAAATCTTCTTCACTACTTTTTCGTCTCCTAAAACATGCTATTAAGGCGTTTGAGTTGCTGCCATCAAAATTCTTCTTATTTTGTTGTGCTAAGCGATTATACGCATCTCTAGAAGTGAAAGAAAGATGTGGAGAACCCACACTTTGCTTCTTAAGCAACCTAATACCATGTGCAATAGGAACACCACTTTTCTTCAATAATAACAAAAACATTAAATCATTCTTTGCCACTCCTCTTTGAGAACGAAGAAGATGACGCTTAATTGATGGACAAAGAGAATGATTATGCTCCTCTACATGCTTTGTGCAAGTCCAAATACCATCAGAATCCACATTGAACTTTACAGAAGCTTGACAACCAGTTCTAATATCGATCCTTGCATAAGCCCTAGTATCCTTGCACTTAGTATTTTTCTTTCCATTACATGAACAATAGAACATCTTCATAATAACATCGGTAGTACCAGCCTTGACCCTTTGTTTACCCTTCCTAACACTAAAACCAATCCTATAAGCATAATCATTGTACAAATTATAAGCTTCTTCACCATTTCTGCAACTACTACCAACTAGCCCTAATTTTTCAGATGATCTTGTACAAACAGAACATAATTAACTTAAAAGATGACAAAGATTTTATCCAACAGACAAAGAAAGAAATGACAGAAGAATGACATTGGTTATAACTATCAGAATTATTGTCAATGAACTATTAGGTTAATGTTAATGAACATCAAATATATCAATAATGAACTTCTCTAAAAATGGTCAAAGGAACTCTAAAAATGTTCATGAACTTCAAAAGACTGCTTGTTTGACCTAAACAAACCATAAGCTACATATGAACTATAATTGCAAAAGCTTGAAATGATTTCAAATATTTCTTTCATATGATCCTATACAACAGAACATAATTAAATTAAAAGATGACACCTAAAAAATATCAATAGTTTAAATAATGTGTATGAAAAATTGCTATAATACATATGAACAATGACAAAGTTTGTATCCAACAGACAAAGAAAGAAATGATATTGCTTATGAACTATCAGAAATATGGTCAAATGAACTATTTGGTTAATGTGAATGAACATCAATTATATCAATAATGAACTTTTCTAATTAGGCTAGCTCTAAATATGAACTATAAAATAGTCATGAACAATCAGATAAATGTGAATGAACTATTGAGTGATTGTAAATGAACATGAAGAATATTGATGATGAACTTTAAAAGACAGACTTGTTTGACCTAAACAAATCTGAGTTTTTAAGTTTAAAAGTAATAGATTAAATGAACTATCACTATAGTTCATATGAACAAACAATAAGCTGCATATGAACTATAATTCCAAAAGCTTTAAAATATCTCATAAAAAAATGTGTATGAACAATTCATATAATACATATGAACAAATAAAATAAAGATTCTATCAACATACAAATTAAGTAATGTCAGATTATTGTCAATGAACTATTAGGATAATGTGAATGAACATTAAGTATATCAATGATGAACTTTACTGAAGAACTCTAAAATGTTCATGAACAATCAGATAATTGTGAATGAACTATTCAGTGATTGTAAATGAACATCAATAAAATAAATGACAAAAATTAAAAGACCTAAACAAATCTGATTTCAAGTTCTTGATTAAATGAACTATCAGAATAGTTAATATGAACAAACAATAAGCTATATATGACTATATTTCCAAAGGATTTAAATGATTGAAAAATATCTCATACTACAGAGGCTTATCACAAAAGTTCAGAAACTAAAAACAATAAGAACATAATTCAAATTCAAAACTAAAACACATATAAACGTAATTCAAAACTAAAACAAATAAAAATGTAATAAAAATCAAAACTAAAAACAATAAAAGGATAGATATAAATACCTAATTCAGGAACTGAAGAAAGAGCAGATCTAATTTTATTGAGAATTTGTTCATCACTTTCATCCACAGCCTTTCGATCAACTGAATTTGATGCTAACTCATATTGCGCAAGTCGAAGTTCATCAAGCATTGTTCCATCAACATCAATAATTTGATCATCAATTTTGTCAATATGCATTCCATCAACAGATTCAATAGATAAATTTTGTCCAGCATCTCCAATTTGATCAATAACTTCACAATCAATTGGAAAATCATCTTCCACCATAACTGAATCAGATAACACCATAGCTGATTAAGATCAGAGCAATTCAAGAGAGAGAGAGCGTGAGAGAACGCGATTAATATGAAAGCAGATTTGAGAGAGAGAGAGAGAGAGAGAGAGAGAGAGAGAGAGAGAGAGAGAGAGAGAGAGAGAGAGAGAGAGAGAACGCGAGATGAGAGAGAAAGAAAAAGAGAGAGCGCGGGCGAGATGAGAGAGAGAGAGGGGGACATGTGAGAGAGAGAGAGAGCAGTTGAGATGAGACAGGGAATCCAGTTAGTTATGAATTTGGAGGAAGAAGGCTGCCAGTTACTAAATTGGACTGAGGTCCTATTACTAAAAGGAGCTGTGGTCCATCTAAGATAGGTGGACATAGGTCCACTAAAAAAAATTCCTGCCCGACACGTGTGTTTTGCGGGTTGTTACATACATCCTCCCAGTCTCCCACAGTCCACAGAGGGTAAATGGCGGTGGTGTTTAATCTTTAGGGCCCGTTTGGTTGGGCGATTTCTATGGCCCAGTAACGGAATCGTTAAGCCCAATCCTTTATAGGGTGTTTGGTTCAACAAATCAAGTATCCCAATCTGTTACTTGCGTCATTTGAATCCAGTCATTTGAATCCCAAGGCCCCCCATGGGTTTCATTCTATTCTTCAGTGAAACAACAAAAGAAACGCTCCCCCACCCCGACATCTTCTCTCTCTCTCCCTCCCCTGATCTAGTGAACCTCAACACCTTCATGGCTTCAGCAGTTCATCCGTTGATTTTCTCTCTCCTCTTCATGTCTCCTTCCTCCCTTATCTGTCCACCATGATTAAACCTCATTTCTCTCTCTGCCAATTTCATACCTAGGGTTTTGAATTTCGCGCTAGATTTGGAAACTTTTTCTTGTGTTAATTAATTTTGATGATAAAGTCCAATATAGATCAGAAGAACTTCGTTTTCCTTGCGTGATATTATCAGCTTAGGAAGAAATCTCAGTTTTGAAATTGGTAAGCAAGCACAAGATCTAAGTATGGAAGGCTGGAGAGAAAAAAGTTTTGGGTTCCATTTGTGGAGAGTTCTTGAAGAAAATTCGATTTTTGGGGCAATTTTACAATTTCTTTGAACTATTGAGAATTATACAAATTTCGGCAATTTATTACAAGTACTACTTTAAAATAGTTCTTTATAATATTTTTATGTAATTTATTATATTTATGAAGCATTATTATGATTTTTTTCACTTGTTATAATTTATTATAAATTTTTAGACATGCACTATATATTTATTAATATTTTACAAATCTAAATTTTTTTTTTCTGAGGCATTATTATTATCTCTTTTTATAAAATATTTCTCTTAAATATTTTGAAGGTAAGTCTATTCCATTCCATATTTGAACCAAATATCAAGTAAGGGAATCAAATATAAGTGATTCCATTCCAATCTTGAACCAAACAACTTACAAAAATAATGGTTTCTATTACCATTCCTTCCTTCAATCATAATCCATTTCATTCCCTTTCTACTGGTTGAACCAAACGACCCCTTAATGATTCCGTCAAAACACTTTTAAAGTATACTTTGCTTTGTGTCTGTCAGTTTGTGTCTTTCTTTTTTCCTTTTTTACTTAATTTTTTTTCTTTTCAATAGTCGGGATCCCCTTTCTATATCCCCTTTCTTTTCTCCAACTCCAACTCCAACTCCCACTCCAACTTGGGGAAAAAAATATATATAAAAAAAAAAGATTTGAAAGGTCTGGGAATTAAGCACCGAGATTGAAAGCTGGGATGTTGCTGGCGAAGGAGCAGTTCCTGCTGAGATTAAAACGCCCAATATCTTTTAGCTGATTGCTCACTAAATTATCTCTCATCTATTAAGGTAAGGCCTTTTCATTCATTGATTTATTTCGTAATTTCTTGTAGTTGATAATTTGTTTTTCGGATTTTGATGCCTATATTTATACTTTATAGTTAAGTAAATTATTTATCTGAATTTTTACAGCCTTCAAGGTCAGAATTTGTGGCAGGGGAGGGAGGTTTTTTTTTTTGGTTTTTATTTTTTTATTTTTAAGTATCTCTAGACGACTAGGCCTATGGAAATTGGGGACTTTCTCTTGTAAGTAATATATGGGGTTTTGAGAGATTAAATTTTCGAGTTTGTAAGTAATATACTACCTTTTTTCCTGGTAAGGGGGTCGGTTTTATGCAGTGAGTTTGACCCTTGATAACAATGTTTCGGATGGGAAACCAAAAAAAGGTTCTAAGAAAGAAAGATCAGATTGCACCCAAAAAAAATTGTAAGAAAGATCAGAAAACAGGAGAAGAAAAAAAAAAAGAAGGACTGATGTATGTGAACCTGTATTTGATGCGCGATGACTATCCGCTACTTCACAATAAGAAGTGCAGACAGCTTGAGGGGCATCTTTTATGTATTCCCTTATATTCCAAAGTCAGAGAGTGAATTTTTTTTGCTCCATTGTAAAGGGACAACCAGCCATTAGGGTAATACTCTGGGAAAAGAGGGACAACACCCCATTAGGGTAATACTCTGGGAAAAGTCCTTATGCTAATTCAATGTAAATGGTTGTTTGGTTGACGTAAAGAAACATGAACATCCCGGGAAGGAAGTCACTTACTTAGTGGTCTCTTTGGTTGACAAAAGAATCATCGGAAGTACAACGTCTCAGAAGTAGAAAAATGGAAAGCTCCCCAAAATGGAGGAAAGTGGGACTCCCGGGAAAGTTGTACTTCCCATGGTCAACCACTCAACCCTCAATTTGGTTAGCAAGGACACCAATAGCTGTACAGATTTTGTAAACCTTCAATTCTTCTCATTGAAGGCACTTTGCTTTTAAAAACGCATCAAGTCATCAACAAATCTCTCCATCAACACATCAACAACCGGATGGGAATCATGTAGTCACCCCCCCCCCCCCCCCGGGCGGGTTATTTGTAGTAGTCATTAGTCAATATTCTGTTTTTTTTGCCCGACTAGTAAATAACCGTTTTGTCAGATAAGGATTTGAGCTGAACTCAATACACCCATAGAGGACAAAACCTTGTGAACCTAAGCATTGAGAATACCCATCGAGGATGAAGCCTCATACCTATGTTTCTTAGACTGTCTATGTTACTCTTCGGTGCGGATTAGATTGTTAGATTCTCAGATAGGAAAATTGCAACATATAGGAATTGGTTACAAGAAAGGGGGTGCAGCCAAAAAAAAAAATTTGAAGGAGAAAGGAACCCGGTGATGAAGGGTTGAACTGTAAAAAGAAGTTGTCTTGCATAGTCGGTCTTAACTAAAACATACTTGAGGTTAAAAAAGGGTTTTTTCTTTTTTCTAGTAAAGGGTGATATTTTATATATTAGAGTGATTATTTTTACTAGATAACTACTATCAGTTTTTGCTTAAATAAGGGTGAGTTGAATTACGTCCTACCAAAACAATTGGAAATGTTTTTTTTTTTGTTTAGCTAACACGGGTATCTGGCCTTTGCCCGACTAATGCTGTGGGCCCTAAAGTTAGCGACCAGAAAACCTCCAGTGGCTCACTCGAACCTGGGACCTCCGGAACAAATCTCAGAGGTCTTAGCACCCGAGCTACCCACTCAGGGTTCAAATGGAAGGATGGTCTCATTTGAGAACTTTTGTTGATGACTGAAATAAAGAATAACCATGCAGAAGTAAAATGTCGGGGATCGTATGTGTCCTCCCCACCCTGTCGACCTGCATACCAGGGGATCGATCCGCGTATTCCGCGACATGATGGTGTTTTGGAGAGTCGAAGAAACATAGAGCATCACCAAACATACTTCGACCACTATCGAAGGCACCAGCACAAGAAACCCAATGCCACCAAACCCAACATCGATTCAATTACTTGAGCACCCTGAGACGAGAAGAGAGACTCAATATCAGAATCCTAGACTCTCAATAACAGTTAAAACCCCCCAAAAGGCAAAAAAAAACTCTAAACCATCCCTCAACTCTAAAAACCTCATGAAACCTTGCACATAAAGATCGTGCGCAAAAATCTTGAACGCTTAAAATGCCAGAAGACCAGAACCGCAAAGGAGGAAAACTCCACTTAGACAGACGCCGGAGCAGTGTTGTCAGGGAGCTACTGATTGAGAAACAACACCCAAACGAAACCATTAGAGCAGGTACCACCCAGTAAGAAAGTGAGATCCATAAAATATATGAGATCTGTTTTTGTCCGTTCTCTGTTGAAAGAGGATACCACCACCGCCGCCACCCAATATAATCCCGCGAGGCCAGGGTTTGGGGAGGTCCAGATGTAATGGACTCCACCTCCTCCTTTCTCATCTGTACTCACTTATGTATTATCTCCCTTTTTTAGATAAAGAGAATATATATGTAAATGAAACTTAAGATAGTACAGCACTACAGCCTAACAGGAATTCCTTCTGAAAAACTGCTTACGAATTAGCCCTATGTTTTTGAATCTGAGACACGAGATAACCCTGAAAGCTCCTGCTGCCTAGCCCATAGAAACACAAGATAGGTGACCTTATCCCACAAAATTTCTGTAGACAAGGAAGCCTAAATTTTTCCCTCTTCTACATTGGTTGGCTCTCCTGTATGTAGTTAAATTTGTATGTGAAGTGTACTTCATTTAATAGGCATTTTTTTATCTACATTTATGCTGGCTTTGATGTAGGCTTAATTCGTGATACTAATCAAAAGTTTTCTTTCCAAATTGGCTCTTTAAACTATTGTTAATTGCAAAGCTGGTAAGACCTCTGAGAAGTATTCCAGAGGTCCCAGGTTCGAGTCCCCTCAGGGCCACTGGAGGTTTTCCTGGTCGTTAACTTCAAGGCCCAGTCAAGCAAAGCTTGGACACCCATGTTATCTTAAAAAAAAAAAAACTATTGTTATGTGCACAGTGAACCAATCTCCATTACACCTAATTAGCTAAAAGTCGAATTGTATAATAGCCACTAACATGTTTCTATGAACGCGTGTGTATGTTCTTTTTTTGCTCCTTTTTTCTTCTTCTTTTTTCTTGGAGACAGGAGTATTACTTGATGTGCATAAATTGTTGTGAACTTACTTGCATTCTATAATTTTCTTACATACAGCATGGAAGACAGGTTCAGGGATTTGGGCAATGATCTTGTTGCCGACATATTGTCACGCTTGCCTCCCAAGCCCCTCTCAGCATTTAAGTGCACTTGTAAAAGGTGGTATAAGGTTGTTTCAGACCCTACTTTTGCTCGTATGTATGCACTGATGAGGTCCACTACATGTGGTTACCCTATGGGTATTTTCACCCAAGAAACATTTGAATGTTGCGACCTTAAGCATGGTTCTGCTTACTACACTTCTTCAGATGGAAAGGTTGTGTCGAACAATCTTTTGAATTTCCTTCCGGTAAGAACGGCTTTGGTTAGCTCATCGAATGGTATCCTATGTTGTCGGAGTCTAGACACAAGTTCTTGTAGGTCCCCTAAGTACCATGGCCAGAGACACATTGATGAAATTCCAGCCTCTTATAAACAATTGCCATTGGTAATTTATATATGCAACCCAGCTACGAGGGAATGGATTTCGTTGAACCCTCCTAAAGGGTTAAACCCTTATTAACCCTTATAAAAATATGCATAAGAAATACCAAATATCTCTTCAAATTTATCGAGAAGACTTTGACAAAGCCTTTGCTCTCGATTTTGATCCACATGGCCTGAGTTTTGTGCTATTTAGCTTTCATCTTTCTCAAGATGATACTAATCGGTGTTCCTTTGTCGTTTATAATTCTAAGTTAAAGACATGGAGAGTCTCTAGAGAATTTCATTGTTTTGCTTCAGGAATATTTCCTGAAAAGCACGTCTTCCTTGATGGGCGGATTCATTGGGTTACCCGAGCATATTCACATTTGAAGGATGGTAAATACTTCTGCTTTGACTACCATATGTTGATATTCGACATCAACAAAGAGTCATGTCAAGTTGTCAAGTTGTCAAGTTGCCAGATACCTCACCAGGAGAGCTTTTTCTTCGACATTGTTGCTTGGGAGTTTCAGAAGGTCATATCTACTATGCTTTTGCTTGTGTGTATGAAATACATATTTGGAAGTTGAAGGATTATAACGAGCCACTACAATGGGTACCAGCTGCATTCTTGTTCCCACCTATCCCTGAGTTCCTCCAAGTGCATGATCGTATGACTGGCTATCCTTCTGAACCTTTTAATCCATATGAGAAACCTGAATTTCATCATAGCAAGCAATTGAAGCCATTGTGCTTGTACGATGGTGTGTTATTTCTCACAGTACGTGGAATATTAGGTTCCTACAATTTTAGAACTAACGAATATGCTCCCGACTTTGGCATTAGTTGTGATGTAGATATCGACTTGGTGTGTTTGCCATATTCTCCAACTATTGTCCCACTAAAGAGCTTTGGTAGCTCAATTGTTCAAAGATGCAATTCGTTTGCAGGAGTCAAGAAAAGGAAGTCCAATGTGCAACCAAAGAAAACAAAGTCCAGATTTCAACCAAAGAGAAAGGGGACCTTGGGAGGTTCGCTTTGAGCTGAACTTCATTAGAATAGGTTTGAGCTGGTGGCCTCGGATCAAAGATGCGATTCCTTTGCATGAGTCAAGAAAACAAAGTCCAGATTTCAACCAAAGAGTTCTGCATCCCAAAGGTGACTCACTGCATTTGGGATTGTCATCAAGAGCAAGCTGGAGAGGGTTTTGAACCAAAAAGAGTTGCTATAATGTATCAATAGCGCCATAACTTCTGTATGCTAGGAAAGGAGAACACAAATGTATTTATAATTCTAATGTTCAGTTTTTAAGGGTTATTTATTGATCATTTTCCTTTATTCTTCATTTTTTTTTTTTTTTTTTTGCTGTTTCAAATATCAGTTTCCTTTATTCTTCAAATACTCAATATGAGTAAGTCGGTCACTATTCAGAAATATAGGGTGACCGTGACCCTCGTCTCACGAAAAGTTACAGAAAAACTGTCTCATAGAAGTTTTGGTATTTCAGTATTAAGTAGGCAGGCATGTTTAGGAGTTGTCATATATTACTTATCCCAAGCATATGACTAATGCACCTTGATAAACCGTGTTTAGGGCAGGGGGGTGGGGGGGGGGGGTCGTATTAAGATGTTAGTAATGGGATTACTTGAAGTAGTGTCTGTTATGATCCACAGGTTCATCGCTTGGATCGCAGATTCGCAGTGACACAGAAGCTTTATACCATGGCCATGTTGGTTGACCAACATTACAGTGAAGATTCTAAAATAAACCAGATTACAAAGAGCAGCTTATAATGCTATATTTTATGAGCTCTGGGATACGGTTGAAAGCTATAGTTCACGTTTGAAGTGCGGTTGTGGTTATCTTGCAACCAATTACACGGTGGCATTCACCTACTCGATGCAATCTACACATATCAAAGCATGCCAAATACTTCAAGAACCCCATGCTACCATGCACAAGAACCCCATGCTACCATGCTACCATGCACAAGAACCCCATGCTACCATGCTACCATGCACAAGTATATGAGATATTTCAAGAACCCCAGAACTGGAGATCGAGAAAATCAACACAAACAACAAATCGTATATCCAATGTTCAGACAACAATGAGGGTTGAACTAGTAAAATTAATCAATCTGTTTCAGTTTCCTCCCAAAATTTTCTGGAGAAAATGAATTTGAACTCAGTTTGTAAGCATGGATTTGTCAAACAGAACCTCATCTAGAAGAAACTATGTTACTCAAGACTTGCAAAAGCAACCACCATGTAATGCTGAGGCAGAATTCCCCCACATTCTAGTCAGAAAACTAATGGAAAGCTTCAAACTCTTCTTTAAAATGCTTGAGGAGGTCCTCCAAGGTCATAGGGGAATGATCGTTCTTGTCTCTCACCCTCACCGTCACCTACACACAATACACCAAAGGATATCAAGTCAGGAAGCACATTGAGATCAATTCCAGGCAGCCGAGATCACAGTCACAGCACTATGCTTGTTTAACCAGGAAAGTCAATTGCTAGCTTGAACAGGAAGGTGGACAGTAATATGTAAAATACCATATGGAAGACGAAACCAAAGTTTGGCACTTTCCAACCTAAAAGTCAGCAGTGCCAGCCTAGCAGGTGAGTAGGGGCAGCAAACCATGACATCCAGATTCCAGATGCAAGTGCAATTTATAGAGCATGTGCCAAATGCAAATATCCTTCGGCCATATAAACCCATTTTTTTTGAAAGCACATTCTATCATAATCCATGAAATAATGGTCATGGAAATAATATATGGGAGGCAACGCCAAGGAACTAGGAGATATTGCACTTCACAATGCTACCACAGTTCAAGAAAGGAAACAAAATGCAATACTATAAAGGATGGACCAATAAAGGTGATGAGAAGTTGAGAACATACCACCCTGTTTTCAGCATCTTTCTCCCCAACAACTAGTATGTAGTTGTATTGTGACAGCTGAGCTTCTCTCACCTGGAGAGGCCAAAATTTCAGTGGATCTTAACGAGCGTTCACACTGATCTAACAATCTAACTTGAGTGCAATTGAAATAAGCTAATATTATTATCCATCCTTTGTATAATAATAAATAATAAAACAGTTACAGTTTACAAAACTTGCTCCAGCACTGAGCACAGCAACAGCATTTAAACAACAGTGATGTAGATAGAAAAAACTGCTCACCTTTTTGTTGATTGTCTTGTCACTTATGTCTACATCAACATAATAACCAGCCTTGTGGATCTGATCTCGCACCTACAAACATATAAACAGGTATATTAAATACCCACAAAATCAAGACATGCATTTTGGAGAATGTGCCAAATATCTATTTCTATTTTTTAGACGGTTCTTAGATATGCATATGACAATCAATCTGAAAGGTGTATGGGGTACACAAAATTTTGCCTTTCTCTCTTCTCCCTCTTTTTCAAAATTCTAAAACCATCCCCTATTTTCAAAGTGATCGATTTTGACCCACTTTACCACTCGAAATCAAATTTGTCGAACATACGCCTTGTGTATAAAGGTATCATTGTCCAGAGACAAACAAATTAACATGAGATAAGAACCTAAAGCACGGTGAAATACGGGTAAATGATCTGACTATCTTTTTCGTTACCTCAAGAGCATAAGCTGCAGATCTTTCTGAGACAGTACACACAATGGCTTGACGTGGACTTAGCCAAAAGGGCCATTTTCCTTTGTAGTGCTCTAAAAGGATAGCAAACATTCGTTCCACAGAGCCAAGGATGGCCCTGTGTAACATAACAGGTCTCTCTCTTTTAGCTTCATCTTCTGCTGAGTATGACAAGTTAAATCGCAAAGGGAGCTGAAAATCTAACTGCAAAAACAATTACCACGTCAGATAGTTCCAAGTGACACAGAAGCCTTGTACAGCAATCTTGAGGTAAAACAAAACAAACCTGCAATGTTGCACACTGGAATTTCCTCTTTAATGCATCAGAGACACTGATATCTATTTTTGGTCCATAAAATGCACCATCTCCTTCATTTATCTGACACATATGAATCACGGATTAGTAGTGGCAGACAGCCATGAATAAAGGGCACCAAAGAAAATGCTATGAGCTTGAGCCGCTCACTGAACACTCAGTTTGTTTAAACCCACAAAGAGACACTGATATCTATTTTGGCCCCATAAAATGCACAATCTCTTTCATTTATGTGTCACATATGATTCACGAATGAGTAGTTGCAGACAGCAATGGATAAAGGGCACCAAAGAAAACAGCTTGAGCCACTCACTGAACACTCAGCTTGTTTACACCCACAAAGAACGCTTAGTTATCCATACCCCCTAGCTGTTCAAGTATTCAACAAATATTCATGGCCAGAGAATGGACCTAGCTTCTCCCTCTTTTTCAATACTACAATATCTATCAAGTTGCAGAACTGACAATGTTAACTACGAAGAATCAAATCCACGTCAAACAACTCCCATCCAAAGACAGAAGATAAGTGAGCATTAGAATACAATCAAAAGGATGTTTTGTTTGAATTGAAGCTCCCAGTATTAGAATTGAATATGTACTAAATCTGTGAGTTACTCTCCTCATTTCCTCATTTTCCCCTTTCCTCTTATATTTGGAAGTCCAAGGTTCCTCTGAAGGTTCGTGCTTTTGTGTGGACTTTGGTGTTTGGTAAGGTGAACACTAGTGATATGGTGCAACGGCGCAGGCCACGTATGTGTCTTCTTCCCAGCATCTGTGTGATGTGTCGGCAGGACGGGGAGAGTTGTTTGCATTTGTTTGTGATGTGCAGTTTTGCGAGGGCTCTGTGGGATAGGCTGTTGTGTGGGGAGCCTTTTGTGTGCCTGCGATTTTCTGCTATGCGAAGGGGGAAGGAGGGCAGGATTTTGTGGCGGTGTGCCTGTTTAGCTATTATTTGGTGCACTTGGTTAGAGAGGAACTCGAGGGTTTTCTCTGATGTGGGAAAGAGTATCGATTTGGTTCGGGAACATATAGTTTATTTGGCCTCCCTTTGGGCGAAGGCGGCTGGTGCCTTCAAGGGGGTGCCACTCACGGTCATTCAATGCCACTGGCGTGATTTGTAGATACTTTATTTTTGTTCTTTGAGGATACTTTATCCTCCCCATTGTATTCTTTCAATATTAGATTAATAAAATTTTCTCTTATCTAAAAACTAAATCTGTGAGTTACTGTTTAACAAAAGGACACGACTAGGTCTAGGATAACATGTTTCATGGATATGGTTGCATTTCCCTAAATTACAGGGAGCACAAACATTAATGGCAATGGAAACACAATAGAATATTATGTACGGAACTATCTACACTGCATGAGAACAGTTACAATATGAAACTTGAAAATCCTAAGTTAACTATCTATGCATCTTTTTTCCTTTTTGAGCATAACAAAATAGATGTGAGTATGACTATTTGACAGGTACCAAAAACAATAAAGCTAAAACATAAAAGTACGACTATTTGACAGGTACCAAAAACAATAAGTGCTTCAGCCTGTTAGAGCCCTGACCTCCTGATAACAAAACAAACACTAAAATCTGGCATATACACTATTTCCCCTTCAACACCTTATATTAGTAAAGTGAACACTAGATACCACAATAGAGAGATCAGGTCAACAGAAAGCAAGGAAAAAAGCTAAAACATAAAAGGTTTCCACGTATTGGAAAATACACCGCAGGGTTACCTTCATGAAGTTCTCTGTGACATAGCCCAAAAGAGCAGCAGGCGGCATAGATTAGAAAAGAAAAACAAATCTCTTTTCTCTTTTGGGAGTGGGGAGATGAAGGAGACAGAGCATTTTTGAGATCTATCGTTAAAAGGAAACAGATACATTGGGTTTTATAATATTACCTGCCATGGCTTACCAAACTCATTCAGAGCTTCTGTAAGTGCAGCCTCAGCCTTGTCCCATGTTTCTATCTCTCCCAAGTATTTCTCTGGTCTCTGGATTCATGATAATTTAGAAAAATCAGGTTGTCTTCATTAAAATGATAAAATCCCATGAGAGAAGGAAATGAACAAAACAATAACCAACAGTGAAGTGAACTTCATATCTTATTATTATTAATGAAGTTAGCATTCCCATCAATTTTAACATTACTACAGATACAGAATTGAGATAAAACATGCCATCCTTCTACTAAAATGAAACATGTTGAAAAGAATTTATCAAAGAATTGTTTGTTTCATCTTTTAGGATATTGAAGAAAGATGATTTAATTTTAACAGTAGTACTGTAGTAGACTACTAGCACTAAGTCTAGGAATTCAAATTATTGAAATAGCACCACTGATGAGACAGAATTAAAATTCATAATCAATTAGGAACACAATACTCATTAAGTCATACATCAATATTGATGGATCAAATAACGTTTAGTAGAAGAGGGAAAAAGAGAGGCTCTCATACGGTCGACAGCTTCAAATCGAAGGTAAAGCCAAATATGTCATATACGTAGTTGATAAAATCTAATGCTCCCCTGACTTCATCCTTTACCTGAACATTAAACCCACAATTGTTATTCAAAACAACAGCTACAGTAAGAGAAACAATTTATAATCCTCAGAAAACCCGACTTACTTGGTTCTCCCTGCAGAAGATATGAGCATCGTCCTGTCACATTTGTAAACATCAAAGAGTCAGGAAATAATAACACATCGTGCTATAACAAGCCATTAAGCATTGAGAACAGAAAGAGCAAATCAAGCCAACATAATCATTCAGCATATAAGATCATAGAATAGCAGCCTGCATAGAACTCAATAATATTACCTAAGAGACAATCTATCAGGCAATGTTTTCCAATTGCAGTAACAAGAGTGCCAAAAGATTATACTCTACACTATACCATAAGTCAAAAACCCCATGCACAAGACTCCTTAAGAGTCACAAAAAGATAATAACATACAAGCTTTACTGGACAATAATTTGAGAGTTTCAGATATTCCATTGTGGAAGTTCTCTTTACAAATTCAGGTACTCATTGTAAAGGACATTAGTCGTGAGAACCCTGAGAGGGTAGCTCAGCTTGTAAGACCTCTGAGATCGATTCCAGAGGTCTCAGGTTCGAGTCCCCTCAGGGTCACTGGTGGTTTTCCTGGTCACTAAATTCAGGACCATGGGATTAGTCAAGCAAACCTTAGACATCCATGCTATCTAACAAAAAAATAAGGGACTTCAGTCCTGAGTTATTTATGGAGTCTATTGTTCTCAATTCCCTCCCAGGACTGCCCTCAGCCTCAGCGTAAATGAAGGCCCTAAACATTAAATGCAATTCACAGTCAACATATCATCTACTGAACTGAACTCCAGCAGTTGCATCACAATTTTCTTGAATGTCCTAACAGTACCTGCTGGAATCTCCTGACACGAGTCAATCCAGTGAGAGCACCACTGGCCTCGTTTCGATGCAACACCCCAAAATCCGCAAATCGGAGAGGAAGTTCTGTATATCATTCAGAATGTTAAGAAGAACAGTAATCAGAAGAAGACACTTTGGCAACTAAAGAGAATACCAACAAAGAAAGAAACAATAAGGGTACAGCCAAATGTGCCAACTACGAGAATGCACATACAAAAGCACCTTCATGAGCTCTTAATAAGGCAATCCTATAGAAGCAGCTACAATATCATTTAGCACCACCCTTTCTGTTATTAATTCAACTACAGCTCTGTGAGTTGGCACAATATCATTGAAGAAACTTTCCATTGTTACACTGTCTAAACTACGACAAACTCTGGCAAACTACAATGCGCAGTGACTTCAACACAGATTATACTAGAAAATCATACAGTACAACAACCCAGCTATATCAAGGGAGTACCTCTATAAGAACGCACTCTGTGCTCAAACATCAAACAGTGTCCCGGGCAATTCATTGGTTTAAGCCCAAACTCCTGTTTCTCAATCTGCAACATAAAGAATCATTTTGTTGAACATCAAACAAATATTCCAAAACATAATACTCGATAAAAATAACAAATAGGAAATCCCAATTACATAGAACAAAGAACTTTTCCTCTTTTGCAAAATGACTAATGGTATAACCTATAAATTTAATTAGTACAAAGACCGAGTAAGTTTTCTTTCCAATCTAAAATTGGTTAATACTTTTGGTTAAATATATAGAGATTATATCTGCCCCAAAATTTGCTCAAAATACCTGATAAAAAATATGCTCCAACAATGACATTCAATTATTGAAGTTCCTAGAATTATCAGTATTGACCCACATAAAACCTATCTGATGACAAATTTGACTCAAGATCTACAAGCTACATGTTGCTAATCGCAACTCTGACTCCCTCTCACAAAGCAAGTAGTTAGTTGTTTGCTACGTTCAAAGGAAATAGGATTCTTCATACTTCTACACCAACCAAAGAAGTATCTATAATCAACAAACTAGTCGAAAATCAACCATTTTTTTATTTAATTTGTTTGGCCGGGGGGGGGGGGGGTTAGTGGAAGACATAACTTACCATAGTTCACACAAAAAACAGCATCGACCAAGTACAAACCCGTTCCCAGGATGTTTTATAAAATCATGAAAGTTCTCTTTATGAAGATAATTTCTAAGATTTCAGCTGGCTCATGTGATTTTGTCCTGATGCCTCAAAAGTTAACTTCGAGGCTAAATGATATGTGGTTGCATCTTCATAACACCCGAAATATGGTTATAGAATCAGTGCAAGGAAATATACTTCAAACAACAGCCTCTCCATACTAACAGTGAAAAATTCAGGAATACATCACCTCGCATTGTGAATGAACAACTTCTGGATCACGTTTGACTTTGTTTAGGGTATTTTGTCTCATTTACACCATTAATAACAGTGCCACATGGCACATGGTACATTTCGGTATGCGGAAGAGGTACAGGAACATATTGTGCTACCTGCTATCTATATTGTGGTGCATGGTATGCCTATTCGGGAACGCAATTCGTAAGGGGAATCATCGCTGATTGACAATCTTGGAAAAGACTCAAGTATGCTGTTCCAACAAAAAAATAAAGAAACAAAAAACAAAACTAGAGTGTTGTATATAGAGGCTGCATGCTTCATCCGTTCGGCTGTAGGTTTTTAAACTGTTGACTGATGAGGGACAACAAAGTTTTTGAAAGGGAAGAAGGTTTATGCACACGTTTCAGCTTCTGATTTCCGAGAAAGTAATATGGAAGTTCAGTGACAGGGGGTGGACCTCATTCTTGATTTTACCAAAGAAATTATGAGATACCTAGGTCCTAGAGTCACAAGTTATAGAGTATTTCACATGTTATGTCTTGGGGTGGGACCGGTGGGTAGGGCGGTGGCGCTTCCCCATGTGTACATACTGCAGTTAACTATCATTCAATTGGAAAGTTAGAAGGAAAAGCACAAACAATTGTTGCCTATTTGGCAGTTGGTGGGGCAGGGGGGAAAGGAAGCTGGAAATAGAGAATGATGCCTCTATACAATCCAATTTTTAAAAAGCCAAACCGGTTGCGTTCACCTATAAGCAAGATTTAATTGCTAAATTCAAGGACATAGAACCTACTGTAGCCCCTACAGCTATTCAATAATATGACCCTATATGCAGAGACACTATATTTTCCGATTTTTTTATTATTATTATTACTATTTTCCGATGTTGAATCAGTTTATATAAAACAACACACGTATTTTACCAGCCAGGTTGAGGCTGGTCAAACCAGCAACCCAAATCCGGAAAATCTTCCAGCATTTTAACTTCTAGCTCTACAGATTGACTTCACACTTATGTCAGAATTAGACTCCCAGCCTCAATCTGTGGATTCAAAAGACTACTCTATTTTTTTGGACAATTAGGATTCAAAAGACTATTACAGAAACATGATGATAAGGGGATGGTTTTAGTGCGTTTCAACTCACTGACGTTTAACTCACACGACTGCCATCGCTTGTAAACAATTTCCTCTCTAAGACAATTAACATTGTAGCACAGAAGTGAAGCAGCACGAACCTCAAACACAAACATATTCTCCTTGTAGTTTGCAGCATGTCCAGATGTTTCCCAGAGCTGCATATTATATATATTTGGACTGACAACCTATAAAAGCATCACACCATCAGGCTCAATCACAAAAAATCAGAGTCAGAGTTGAAGCACATTCAACTATCCTGATATTCTTGAATTCTTGATGAACATTACAGCAAAAGAGAAATATATAATAATTATCTTGATTTTCTTTACTTGATAAATAAATAGTATATCTTAATGAGTAACTCAACCTCTTCATATCCACGGTCCCTATATTGACCACGAATGAAATCCATTAACTTGTTGTATATCCGAGTGCCATTTGGAAGAAAAAACCAACTACCTGGGCTGAAATTCAAGAGATACATCAACCAATTGTATAAGATCACTTGAAATGTTACAACTCACTGCAATGAATTTTAATTTTTGCATACCTGAGTGGGTGACAAAAGAAAAGCTCTTGTTTTACACCCAATAACCTGTGGTCATATTTTTTAGCTTCCTCCAGCTGCCTAAGATATTCCTGGTGAAGAAAACTTTTAATATCATTACCTGGCATTATACCTGAACAATATCTGGAAACAAGCATGGCACCCAACTTGCACAGTGCAGTACACAGTAATCTCTGTTACGCTAATCAACTAACAAACTCCACTAAAAGTCCAAATCATCAACTCCAGGGAAAGGAGAAAAAAAAAAAAAAGAAAAAACTCAACCAGTAGACAAAAACAAATACACGTCAAATATAACCTATGCAGTCTGCACTGTAAAACATTACACATGAAGAACAGTAAGAGACTTATAACAAGAAATGACCAGTCAGATTCAGATGAATACAAAGAACTTAGAAGGACTTCGATATAAAGCTAAAGCTCTGGATGTGTCAATCAAATCACACGGGTACAGATGCACTCACAAGAATGCTAAATTAAGGATAAACAATGGTTCCTAGAAATGCAAACTTTTTAACTGTCGTTACCAATAAAGGGCAAAAACTACCTTCAAACGTTTGGAATCAGGGTAAGAAATGCCATAAACCCGCTGCAAGCTTTCACGATCTTTATCACCTCTCCAATAAGCTGATGAAGCCTGGTATGTTAAGACATACCTTTTAGAAACCCGAAATACATCCAAATATACAACTTGAGTATTCAAGGTAACTGCTCTTCAGCCTTACCTTCAAGCAACATAATGCTTTTACGAAAGAAGTATTGGGTATATGTGGTCCACGACAAAGATCAACTAGAGGACCACATCTGTATACTGTTATTGTTTTGTCTTCAGGCAGATCCTTGATTATTTCTACCTGAAACCATTCATTCAACTATCAAAAAGAGTATAATAAAGTTTCACCAGATGACCAGATTAGCAAATCAAAATATATTTCGAAAGTTTGCCCAATCAAAAAAAAAAATACAGATAGACAGAGGAGACTAGCAAAACTATCTGAGCTTGCCTTAAATCTGTTGTCAGAAAACATCTCAAGAGCCTGTTCTCTTGTAACTTCAATGCGTTCGAAAGGTTGTTTCTCCTGAAATTGAAAAAAGTAACAAAAATAGTGAGACAACATCGACAGGCATCATCAATAAAAATCCAAACACCTGGGAAAGGACCACATGCAACTTGCAGGACGCAACTTTGGTGAATCATAGCTTTCCTCTCTTAACATGTAATAAGATACACATAAATGATTTTTTTATACTCAGGGCACTAACTTGTCTTTCAGTGCCTTAATTGTAGATTTTAAGGGGGGGGGGGGGGCAGAAAGAAAGAAGAGAGACAATGATAGATCACTAGAAATTGCAATGAACGACTAACGAACCAATTGTCAATGATACATATATAATAATTAGAAAAATCAAAAACAGGAGAGAAACTATACCGAAGCAGCTTTTGCTGCCCCTGCCTCAATTTATTTGAAAGGGGGGGGGGGGGAGACAGAAAGAAAGAAGAGAGACAGTGATAGGTCACTAGAAACATGTTCATTTACAAAAATAAGAGTAAGGTGAATACAACAAGTTTGCAATGAACAACTAACGAACCAATTCTCAACGACACATATATAATAATTAGAAAAATCTAAAGCAGGACAGAAACTATACCGAAGCAGCTTTTGCTGCCCCTGCCTCAATTTGTTTGAAGTGATCTTCATTCAAGCCTAATTCTCCATAATACGCATCATAATAGAAACCCTGTCAAAAATTTTGCAGTTAAATGTCAAAATCCTCAACAAAAAAGCAGAGCTACAGATACATCAGGGCAATGATTAACACTACAATTTATGATGCCAGAAAAGAAAGCTCCAAACACAAAACATGTAGGTGATACAAAAACAAAGCAAGCTCAATTTAATATTCTTTTTTTCCTCCCACGGGAAATGATGGATATTTCCTCCTTGATGGAGAACTCACACTCTTCTCAGACTGTTAGCAATAGCCAATAAATATAGGTACACTTATGAGCATGACTGAACACATAGAAAGAACAAAAAAGGAACTCGACAAAGATAATATAGGGAAACAAAAAAAGGTTTATGAAATCTTGTTCACTTAAAAAAGGCAGTATTTTCTGAAAAAAGAACGACGGTCATCCCCCTGTCCCTGGAAGATGGGTGTTCTAACACTCAAAAGGAGTGACTGGAAAAGGAGTAACGGTAATTTGATTTCACCAAAGTGATGCAACTTCATTTTTCATTGAAATAAAGTGCTATACATGTCAATGTGCTATAGCGGTTATGTGACTGTCAAGTAAGAGGGCATTTGCATGAGGTATTTTGAAAAATGCATGCAGTTAGTTAGTAGATATCAAATGTTGAAATTTATCATAAAGACATATTAAGTATAATAACTTTAAAAATCCACTCTTGGTTCTAAATACTAACTCAATTCTCATGCCTCACTTGTGAGTGACAACATAGCAAGAAGAAAATGATAAAGAAATTATGACTAAAAATTAATGTTATTTCATACTCCACAATTTTAAGAAGCAAAAGTCACATTTCTATTGTGCTTGTGTTTCCGTTCTAAAACGTAAATCCTAATTTAGAGGGTGAAATACCATTTGACATGTAAATACAAATGCGGGTAATCCATTTCAATTGCCAAATTCAACAAATGTCACAGAAATTTATCTCAGCTATCTCCACATTCTCCAACTTCAACTAATATACCTCGCTAAATCCAATCAAACTTCACCAACCAGGTTTCGCACTCAATAAAAAGCTAAATTAAATACAAAAAAAAAAAAAAGGAACACCTAAAACTAAATCTGGTAATCACAATTACGCATAAAAACAGCTGAAAACATTTTTTTTTTACCTCGCCACGAGTAGTACACGGTCCAATACAGAGATTACATCCATATTCCATTTCCAGAGACTACAAATTTCAACACAAAACAATAATTATTATCCTATCAAACAAATCTAATAATCAACAAATTAACCAAAAGAAAAAAAATGAAATTAGCAATATAGTAAATAGGTTATACCTGACCGAGAATATGAGCACTAGAATGCCAAAAGGTATCCCTACCTTCATCAGCATCAAAAGTATACAATTTCAAATCAGAATCACCTTCAAGTGGTCTAGTCATATCCCAAAGGTCACCATTAACGCGAGCAATCAAAGCATTAGAAGCTAAACCCTTGGAAATTTGAGCAGCAATATCTAGCGGTGTTGTTATCCATTTTTGACCTTCCTTGACATTTCCATCAGGCAACGTAATCCTTCAAGAAAAAAAACAATTAGACATGGAAATGGAAATGAAAATTTGATTGAAGATTGTTTGAGGAGAGAGAAAATGAAGAGAGAGACTTGATGGGTTCGCCGGAGATGGAGAGACGGTGGAGAGATTGTTGAGCTTTGAGGGATTCGAAGAGAGAGATTCGTTTGGGGATTACGGTGGAGAGATAAGCGTCGTCTTTTGGATGTGACATTTGTGAGGGTGATGGTGATGATGAGGGGTTTGGTTTTTGTTTGGGTTTAGACACTTTAGGGTTTGGAGCTGATTCGCCGGCCATTGAGACGCCGGTAACAATGGCGGCGAAGAGAGAGAGAGGGGGGGGGGGGGGTTAACGTCAGGGGTTTAGGAGAAAGGGAGAGGATAGTGAGCTTGACTAACTTCAACTTTGCTAAGCGCTTAGAGTTGACGCCCAGCTGATTCTTTGCAAAACCCCGTTTTCCTTCATTTCCTTGGCTTCTTTGACAAAATAAAAAAATAAATAAAAAAACGAAAGAAAAACAAAGATAAAAAAAAATGCTTAAATGTTTATACAATTGAAATTATCTTTATACAATTGAAATTATGTTTATAAAACTAGAAGTAATATTTTTGTCAGTGATATGAGAACATGGTTGTCTTACTAACATGTCATTGTTATTTGCATTGCCTCTAACGTGTCATTTCCCTAAAAAAAATAAATGATAGAAAAGAAAGGCAAAATCGTTATTTCCTCTTAGGGGAGAATACAATGCAGAAAGTAATATGATGTATTAAATCAACAAATGATACTAATCGGTAGTGGGAAAGTAGAACTAAGATAGTTTTTGACAACTTAAATTAGATGTAGGTTTTATATTTAAGTACATCAAGATTATTACCAATTATGCAAAAACTTAGGGTAACCATATGAAACTTAGACATGTTATGATCTACTAAAAGTTAACAAAGCTATTGATTCCTTTAATTTTATTTAATTTTTTTGAGGGGTTGATGCTTTTAATTATGAACACAAACATCTGAGCAAAAAGTGGGAGCTCAAGTGGTAGAGCTCTCACCCTTCAACCTGTAGATTGGGGGTTTAAGGCTTATTACCCGCAATTTCATTTTGAGGGTAGTAGTTGTTGCTACGAGCCTTTAGGCTATTCCCACCCCCTATGTGTAATGGGCCAAAGAGCCGATTTCTTTGCCTATTTAAAAATAAAATAGGTAGATTACCATGTTTTTCATTTAATAAATGTTGAAGAGAATGGGAGGTGTGTGTGTTTTTTTTTTCTATTACCACCCAAGAATAATTCTTCACCTTCCTCCATCCTTCTGTTTTTATCCCTTACACCCACCTTACCTTATCCTTTCATCCACTTCATTACTCTTGATTCAAGCATGACTTCAATTTGCTCCCATCTACTCATGTTCTTGACCCTAACTAATGTGTATCAATGACTTCTGAAATGTAGGAGTGAAACTAAACCTCAATCACAAATCCAAATAGAACTAACAATCATCCCTTCGTATGAGCAAAGGGACAAGCAACACACCCAAAATCTTGCTAAGATGTGGTGTCTGCATCTTCATTTGGAAGATATGCACATCCTTGAACATATATCATCTTTACTGATCGTTTTACAAAATGAGCAAAATTGAAGAGAAAAATTAATTACAATTCCGACTTATATATGTTCTTAAGAGGTAGCAATAAGGATAAAGGACATGTGCAGCATATATAAACATCAGTTCTTTTGATGAATGAATCCTCAATCTGCCAATAACAAGTTACAAAATTGCCCAATACATCCTTAAGATCGTCACAAATAACTTATCAACATGCAGCAGCAACACGCTCCATCATCAGTGAACTCGGACCAGTTGAACCTCCATTATCAGCCACGAGTTTGGGGGCACACGGTCAGTACCATCACTTCCATACCTGCAGAACACAGTATCAGATTATGCAAGTAAGACATGCAGAACAGCAGACAGATTCATATTACAGTTAAAAAATTCGAGTAAAAAACAAGAAACAATTATATATACCCTAATGCAGGTGGGATTAGGAGCCTTCTTCTACCACCAACTCGCATACCTGAAAACAGAACAAACATGTTAGTAACATATGTTGTCTGGACTATTGAAGCACCACTACAAAGAAAAGATAAGCTCAGCTATTTGCACAGCCAAGAGGTGAAGATAAAGATTGCTGAAGCTAGTATTATTACCCTCAACCCCAGCATCTAGCCCATCCAGAGCACGGCCTCTACCTGAAGAAAAGCATCACAGAATTGTATAAAAAATTATAAACAAGGACTATTTTTACAATAAGGTCAAGTGTTAATATCATACCAACACGAAACTTGAGAGGTTCTTTTCCATCAGATGTGTCAAACACCTTGCCCCCTTTCTTCAGCTTACCAGTATAGTGTATGCTAACCTGGAACCAAACAAAAGATCACGTCTAGCTCATACCTCTTCAGAGATTCAGTTTATTCAAATTCAATGAGACAGAAACTGCAAAAGAAAATCTGACTTGCCTTCTTTCCTGTAGCAGCTACTTTTCCTTCTTGGTCACCAATTTCTAGCTCCTCCACAACTAAGCCATTTGAAAGAGTCTTGGCTTTTTTATCTGTATCTGTTTTCCTAGGCTTCATTACAAAATCAGACTCATCATTTGTGGCTGCATTTTCTTTGTTAGTCTTTCGTTTCTTCTTCTTCTTCTTAACCTTCTCTTCAGAATTATTTTCCTCGGTGATACAATCCGCAAACTGATCCAACTTCCTGTAAAAGTACAGGACAAGTCAATGGTCACAAAGTAGAAATGCAAACAAAGATCTTCCCTTCCTTCTGTGGTACAACCTTCCCTTTCCCTCCACGCACTGAACATATAGAAAAAACTGTAGCAATGAAACTCTAATAAACATCAGCACAGCCAAACCATGAGCAAGCAACTATTTATTTACGATGGAGAGCAGCAACACATCGAGCAAAATAACATTTAGCTCTCCTCACTCTTCATTCATAGACTCACGATGTTAACCTTCTCAAGGGCCTTCTTCTTTCTTTCTTTCTTTCTAGGATTTTCCAATTATCTTAGCCTTCTCTCACTGGAGTTAGATCAGGGACTCACAGAACATAAGGCCCAAGTACAGAAGGAAAGAGCAGACTCTTAACATGGAAATGTCCACGCCCACCGTAATTTTTATTTATTTATTAATTGTTTTCCAACGTCTTGAAGTTTTTACATCTGGATGTAGTACGGAGCTATTTCATAATTGATCATCGAATTTTCAACTGCAGAAAGACACCAAAACAGAAATAAATAGTAGTAGAATGGGAAAGTATATGTATTGAAGAGTACTCTTCACCGAGAGTACTCTTCTACTCAAATAGTGTATGATTTAGATGATGATGGATAACATTGGATGATACTATCTTTCAGGATAGTTGCATACAGAACTGAACAGAAATGGTAAACAAAAAATCATAAAACATGTTTTTGAAGCCATTAAAGAACACAGGATCCACCTTGAAAGCATGAATTCTAAAAATAAAAGAGTAAAGCATTTGAACCTTTTTGAATCTGCAGGAACATCTTTAAAACTTCCACACAGTGAAGAAATAGGGGCTTGGTCGTCCTCACTGTCGTCAACTTGATCAAGAACATCATCACTGACAGTTTTCTGTTGAGAACTGATGTCATCCTCTTCAGATTCACTCAATACAAGTTTCTTCTTTAGCCGTTTGCTGGCCCGCTTTGTGTTGTCAGATTTCTTCTTCTTGGTTTTCTTTTTTCTTGATACTGGAACCAAAATAGTGACATCAGGTCCAACAATAATAATAATGATGATTATGCCAAAATAAAATAAAATAATATCACATAGACCTGCAAAACCTGTGCTATTTTCACTAGCATACATGAGTAATCAAATAAGATATTTATGTATTCGAAAAAGTATGTTATCAATTATACTTCCTGTATTAAAATTGCTGCAGAAATTCCATACATGTTCATGCTAACAAGAAGTCATAAAACTGTTACACAAGATACAGTCTTCTTCTGGTGGATGATTAGCTGCATTTTGATAACTAATATCAGGGGTACCAAGATCATTCAACGGGAACAAGCATTTATTCGCATAAACCAAGTTCAAGTTCAACAATGCTATTGTCACCCTTAAAGAACAACATGCTGGAAGCTGACCATGATGTTAGTTTTTGCTCATAAGATAATTTTGTTGGAAATATTCCTAATATAAAGTTAGTGGGTAATTTGTTTCCTACATATTAATATTAGTGAGTTAGTAGAGTCAGTAACTTAGTCAAATAATTAGTGGTCCTAGTGGTCATATATCCCACATTATGTTTGTTCTTAGTAAGAATTGTGCTCATGTTAGCCTGTTTAAGTAAATGTTTGACTCAGTTGTATGATGGAATGAAATGGGTAGTGATGCTCCCATCATTAAAGAAAACACTATGTTTTGTGCTCAACTTTTTGTTTTCTCCAACAGATGCGATGTATTATCTAAAACAGTGTCAGAAGTCTAAAAAACCCAATCTGAGACAGATTTGCAATCTTAGTTCCTAAACAAAGACATATAATTGAGAGTCATGGACAAGAACATACCTTCCCCATCAGAAGAGGGTGGAGGAGAGACTTCTACATCACTGTCATCAATGAAACTACCCTCATACTCATCTTCGTCTTTGTACAAATCAGATGTTTCCGAATCCGTGTTTCCAATATCTTCTCCAAATGACTCACTTATGTCATGGTTAATGGAAGAACAAAGAATGTAGAAGGGACATCCTCAAACAATACAAAAATGGGCAATAGTAAGCGGTGTGCACATGTTAACATTCATCAAACATTTATTCCTACACTTGATGACTATGTCAAATCTCATGGCAAAAACCTTATCACCAAATCAAGATTTTCTTAAAAGAACAAACCCAAAGGAAAAAGGATAACTTTGGCCAAGGTTTGGCATCAAGATGAAACCGTTTTGTCATCCTAGACAACTTATACAATGCAATATTGCAATGCATGCCTATGTCAAAGGTTCCCACTCAATTCTAACACAGGATTGTAAAGCCAAAGTAACATCCATGCTAGATTGAAAAGCCTACATAGAAAATACCAAGACATTATCAATTTGATTGCAAAAAGATACTACATTCCTATTACCTGTAGTATAAGAGAAAACAATGAATGACCAATGTTAATTTGTAGCTAGGAAAACATGAAACAGATAACAAAGTACTACACTCTCAATACATCATGATCTTACAAATGCAATAAGATGAGCAATAAGATAATGCCCTAAAGAAATGCAGTATACAAGTATATATCATTTTTAGCAATGATGACCTTCAAATTCCTGCTTGCAAAAGGATACGAATCAGAATTTGCAATGGCAGACCGGCGAACATTGCCTAAATAATAACCAGTGAGGTGAACACTAAGACCACCGATAACAGAGAAAGTAACATCTTCGGCCTCTTCAAACTCCAAATCCAAATGGCATGACTCCGCTTTCTCGGGCAACAAGGAGCACAACAGAACAGGACTCTTCTTGCCCACATTGCACTGAACCACACTCTTTTTGTTCGAAGAACCAAAGCCCAATGTCGCCTAAGTTTACACACAAACGATAATCTTAATAATAAAAAGCAAATCAACCAACTCTCTTTTCAGTTTTCACTAGCAATCATTAAGACTTACATCAAGTGCACTTAGTTAGTTCCAACATTCCAATTCCAATCATACAACAATTGAAAAACAAAAAACAACAACAACAACAACAGCAGCATAGTATCCTAGAATTCCATACCTGGGAAATCCTGAGTCTTCCAGAACCTTGACCAAGTGAATGAGTAAAGGACCTTCCTGGTTTGATTTCAACCCCTACAAAACAATCAGCAAATACCTATTTACTAAAATTCCATTCCTAAATGAAAAAGACAACCCTTAATTTTCTTCCTACTCTTCCAGTTTCTTATACCATTACCCATTTCCAACAATAATAATAATTCAAAAAACATAAGAAAGAATTTCCCACCACAAAATGATAGTTGAAACAATGAAATTCACAAAGACACCCAGTGTACCAAATCACAAACGGCAGTTTTAGAGACCAACCAAATTAATTTGGGTAAATAAGTGAAACTCAAATTAAGTATTCGAGAGAATGAAAAACGAGAAAACTAACCCCAGAAAGCCATTTTTAGGCAAAAACCACCAGTTACTCTCTCTCTCTCTCCAAAAATTGATAGAGAGGGTACTGACTGAACTGATGACCTTTGAAATTTGGGGCTAAGCAGAAACAATAATTAAGAGCTTTTTATCTCCCCTAGATAATTGATTGACGTTTAGCATAAAGAGTTGACAGCCAACGGGGTCTGATTTTTGCATTAATTGGGTGTTGGTAGTGGAGAGAACTTTAGAAAAACGGAGTTTGTGGGTTTATGGCGGTTTTGGCGCCAGTTCCACAAAGTGGGAAACACAAAAATAGGGTTTTTGTGCTTTCAATTGAAGTTCCTGGGCCCTATTCAGCAGGTTGGACCAAAGTGGGTTAGCCCATATCTTTCGTTGCAGAACATATTCAGACCTACCGATTCAAGACCAAAGTAATTGGACCGGGTCGGCCTGGTCAAAGTCAGGTGCTTAACAAATCGGATCGAATCGGATTAGGGATAAACCCCAGCCCATATGAAATGGTCGAGTAACATTTTGTTTTTGTTTTTTTTTTTTCTACTCAAACTCCTCCTCCTTCATTACATAGAACCAGAATTTTCAACGGAGTTTTCATACATCATGTGGACTAAAGACGTCTCAAAAAAACCAGAGTGGTTATGAGACGCAGCCCAAGCAGCTAAATTATGAGCAAGAAAATTAGAGGTCCTAGGAAGATATCTAACTTAAACATTAAAAGAAAGACAGAACTTCTTAACCAATTGGTTTTCCTCTCAATGTTTTCAAACACAAAGGAGATCTCAACGTATGAAGTTGAACCCCAAATATATGTGCAAGTATAAGATTGTCTTTAAGAGACAATGCTTCTCATTGCAAGCACAACAAAATTCTATTTTTAACGTAAGAATTGGCCTCTATCCGACCAAAAAAGTATATCAAGTTTCCAAGTCTAATCTATCTCAACTTAATTCTAATTAGGATGAACATATGAGTTGTCGCTTTTCACACCTCCGCACCCACCCCTAACCGTTTAAGCCAAAACTCAATTTCCAACAATTATTTTTTTTTGGATTTGGCAAAGTGGAACTTCCTCTTTGAACGTGGCTAAAGGGCACCTTCTAAAGCACGGTCTCGTGTATTCCACGAATTAATTCGTGTAGGTGCTTCCCAAAAGATTACGGATTTCCAACATCCTTTATACGTCATTCATAACGCAATATGAAAAGTATGTGAGTCAAAATTTTAAATTGCATCGTCTTTCTTCATATTTAAGTTACAGATTTAGCTCACTTCTTATATATGAACAAAAAACTATTATATATATATATATATATATATATATATATATATATATATATATATATATATATATATATATATATATATATATATATATATATATATATATATATTGTTGGACCTAACGAGCCCGATATGGGGAAGCCTCGGAGTGACCCGGGATGACACGTATACGTGTGGGTGCAATGGATACATTGCGGAAGTGTTGCGTGACCAAAACAAGAAGTTGCATGGCCATGCAATAGGCGTTTGAAGCTACTGACATATGTGCCCGACCATGCGGTTTTACAAGGCACATATTGCCCGATCATGCGGACCAGTTCGTGGCCCAAATTTGGCCGGTTTTGGCTACTGACGTTTTGGGCAAGTAATTTACTTGCTAGGCAATTTCATGATTTAGGAGTCTAGCTTATTTATTCCTAATAAATATGATATTGTATTAGAAGATAAATATTTAGAGTTTCTATATTATGTAAATTGTAATATTCTACATCTGGTTTCCTAGTTGAACTAGATTACTACGGTTCCTCTTGTGTCTATAAATACAAGGCTAGACCAAGAGGTAGAGATAGAGCTTGAGAGACTAGTTGAGTGCTCTTGAGATAAACACAAAGGGTTCCTAGTGTGTGGGTTGTGAGTGAGAGTTCTATTAATCGTTGATTAAATATAATTCTTCCGAGGTTTTTCCCTTGTTGGGTTTTCCTCGTTAAACTTGTGTTTGTCATTAAGGGAGGGGAACCTTTTACCTCCACCAAAAGGAAACGAGGGAAAAGAAACAAGAAAAGGACAAAGCTAAATTGAGGTGGTAATGTAAAATTCGTCCACCCAAACACACAACCCCTTGAGACCAAAACCGCCATGACCATCACTATGACACCAATCATAGACCGCCTTTAACATGTCTGTCATATTATATTTCTAAGTAGGTGTATATAAATACATCATCTCACCAAACATTATACTTCATTAGCATCAAAAAAACTTCCATCAAAATGGCAACAGCGTATTATCTACAGAAAAAGCAACCAACAATAGGAGGTCTTTTAAACTCCATGTTCATGTCAAGTGTAAACATGGCCACTAAAATGCTTCTTTCTGTTGCATCCAACAATTATTTCTCAACAACTGCCACTTTTTATGCTAATAATGGAATTAATACAGGTGCTAATTTTAATTTACTCAATAAATGGAAAGCTAAAGATCATTTCAGGTTCATGCTCCTTTTATTCTCATGGTTCTCCATGTGGGCTTTACGCCTTATCTCTGATCTCCTTCCTGCTGGTTTTCTCTCTCCTCTTAAACAACCTACTTCTCCCTCACCGCCGCCTTTGAGCTTTTGTTTACCTCGTCCTTGGAGAAATGATCAGGTGTATCGCGGTATAGAGGGTGGTGATGGACCCTCATCATCATCATCTGGGACGACCGTTAGTAACTCTCTTGTGTTGGTGTCAGCATCATCATCATCATCATCATCATCATCACCGGCAACGAAAACGACGTCGTATTCGTACTCTCCTGTTGAGAATTTGGATTTGATTCCACTTGATGGGTTCTTGGTTGATGGTGCTGATCATTCTGGTGATCAACATGGTGAAGGGTCTCTTCAAGCACTTGCTAGAGGACTCTCTCATGTAAGTTAATTTATTTTATTTTACCTCTAGTTTATGTGAGTATGGGTTTTTTTCTTCGCCACTAAAGAACTAATTCAGTAATTAGTTCAATTTAGTGGAGTTCGGTTTAATAGGGTTTACTTCAACTTACTAATCTACTTTTTCTTAGACATATTGCCATTCAGGTTCAGTTTGTTTTAATTGAAATAAACTGATTTGAACTGAATCGATTTTCTTTAACTTGAATGTACTTAATCGTTTAAAACTCTATTGGAAAATTAATTTTGAAAGTATGATTTGAGATCTTTTCAATGGCATAGTTTTGATCCTAATTTATTTCATAATAAAAGATTTTCCGAGTGATGAAATTACACGTAAACTTAACTGAACTGACCTGAAATTAAGTTGAGGCAAACAGAGCCTCGGTTCATTTCACTTTGATTCAGCGAAAAAGAACGGACCTTAATTATCATGAGTAAAACTAACTTAAGTGTAACAAGATCAGTTATAATGTGATTTTACATGAATATGAGGAGGTTTATGGAAGTGTAAGTGTAACATGAATGAATCACACAGTACTGAGAAACAGCTATGTTCAGATATTGTTGATTGATTCTTGTTGGGGGTGGTAATAATCACAACTTTCAGTGTACAAGAAAGATTGAAAACTTGGAACATAAGTAACTATACCGCTACTGATGATCAGATTACAATATGTTTTTTCTTTTCTGTTCATCTGATGACTGATCTTTAAGTTTCTGTTCTGTTTTATGATATTAATGAAATAATTAGGGGGTTATTTCACCACAAAAAAAAAAAAAAATTAGGGGGGCTACAATTAATATTAGGAGTAAATGGAATAGTGAAGTTATGTAAAAAAGAAAAGAAAAAAGTTATCTTGGTTCTTTTTGTGCTCTTTTTTTGGGTAAGGCAGCAAACAGCAAACAGACAAACAAAGTTTTTAATAAAAAAAAAAAGGGAAATCTTGGTTTGGTGGCTGCGCAATTGCAAGAGAGTGGTCACGTGGAACTCCAAAGGGGTCACGTGGCAGAAACAAAGCTTACACATGTTATGAAGTCTTTAACAGTAACATATGGCCATCATGCACACCATATGTGTCTGGTGTGGCCGCCCTGCAGCTTCCCTGCAAATCCTTTTTTGTCCTCCCTAGTATTTCCTTTTCCGTTTTGTCACTTCTTCGTCCAATAATATCGTTATATTAGGATTACAGACAGTGACGGATCTAGCAAATTTTAATATCGGTGTCCATTTATATTATAGTCGTGCGTCACTTTTTCTAATTTACGGTGTCCACTAATAGGTTTAGAGTGTTTATCCCCTGCTTACAGATTTAATATGAGCAAAACCTACAAACCTGTTTTGTCTCAATTGTTAAAAGAGTAGGGAGATGCTCATTAGTTACAACCTACGGAGCCCAATTGGTCTGGATGGTCAGATAGAGCAAGTTCCACCTTGTCAGCCAATTACATACCCTGCTTCAAAATTTTGATTGCATCACCAAAAACACTGAAACACAGATGAATTTGGCAGCCAAATACCAGCTTAAGATGCTTAAATTGTTACTGTCTACTACAAATTTACACCTTAAAATATTATGATCACAAGAGAAAAGTGATGAATAAAACCAAATCAAACCATTTAATACTAGCTTCTGCTGTCTATTGAACAGATGATAGCTTGTTCTTTTAGACTTTTTAATAATAGCTATGTAAAGATCAAAAAAAAATAAAAATAATGATAATAGCTATGTAGAACTTTTAGTAGCACCTCTGATTACTAAGAAGAAGAAGAAGAAGAAGATGATGATGAAAATCATGTTCTCTTTGAAAATTACTCGAAACTAATCTATTTGAAATGTCTTATGATTATATTCCGAAACCAATTTCGAGTTGTTGAAACAGTATGAACCATTGTAAAGTAGCAAAGAAAGTGTAAGACGATTTAGAACTTCAATAGTAAACTAGTGCTTAAATTAACTGATCACTTATGCTTGCTCAAGTTCTTTCAAAGGGCTGGAGAATCAGCTTTGATCTCAACTTATCTTAATAGGGTTAATGTGAACATTTAAGGTACATACAAACAAGATTACAAGCAAACCTTCTCTTTGTTCTGTTTTGGTCTTGTTTCATTTTTGCTGCCTAGAGTTAATTACATCAAGGTGGTTCCCTAATTTGCATGAATAATCCACCTCTATTTTACAGATCCTGTCTCTATTAAGTGAGTTACCTGTAACATCAAGGAAATATGAGTTTGCAATGGCAATGGCTGATAGGATATTAGACGAGAACACGCGTGATGGCAAGCTCGAACTTCTCCAAGTCAATCGTGTTGCCTTATCCTCTGCATTCGAGTGTACAACTGCTCTCCTTTATCGCACCCTCGACAATGCTGCCATGTCTCGTGCTGACCAAGCCAACAGCATGGGTGGTGGTGCTTTGACCACACGTCTAATAAGGAAGCTGCCTTTAGGCTCCTACATCACAGCCCACATGAATGGAGGACTTAGCGCTCTTTTTCCGGCTTTGGACTCCATGTTGCCACTGCAGAAAAAGCGGCTATTGAGTAACTCTTCTCAGGGTGATGGTGATGATTACATGGGGAGTGATCATAGCTTAGAAGTGGTAGCCGCTGAGAAGTTAGCTCAAGAGTTGTTGTGGATTATAAACAAACTTAGGGCATGTCGCGCAGTGGATGAGGCAATCGTACAATGGAGCCTTGCTTCGGGTTTGGCTTCCCTTTCCCTCAATGCCAATCCGAGGGTGCAAGCTTCTCTCATGAAAATATCAGGTAATTATATATCCCTGTTACCTTGCTATAGCAGTTTCAAACTTTCAATTACTCAAAACAATTAAGCTAATTGCTTATACATATGTAATTCGATGATTGTTGGATATTTTCCTTATATATTGTTTAGAGAAGCTTGGTAGTTATACATAGCCATTGTTTGATATCAGCAAGTTTGTTAATGCTACAATTCGCCGGAGGTATGAGATTTTGTACAAGTTGGTTTATCCTACTTGACTGTAATTAAAACCATTGTTTGATATCTATTGTTTACATGGGAAAGTAATGTTTCCTGATCTTCAACTTCGTGTTTCAATACAGCTTCATTAATCGGAGACATTGCTCAAGCAGATTTTCAAGTTCCTATACAAGTTCAGTATAGATTGCTAGTGCTTTGGCTTCCATTATTTTGCTATGCAAGCAGTGGATTAAGATATCCAGCGTTGTCAAGTTATGAGAAGATAGAGGTTGAGAGGATAATGGAACACATGATTAGAGCTCTTCCGTCCATGGAACAAGAAGTCGTGCTGCGAAATTGGCTGCAGGACTATGCTCTATGTTCCTCAGACTGGCCTAATCTCCGACCATCATATGATCGCTGGTGCCAATCTTCTCGTCGACTTATTACATAACAAGATCCAGAAGATTCTTAAACCGGCAAATTTTAAGCTTTATATGTGTGCAATGTTCAGTACTAGTAGTTATTTATTTATTTATTATTTTTTTTTGGGTGCAAGTTTGGTACTAGTGTTAGATTGATATCGAGTATAATGTAAGCATATGGAAATGTATATTAGATATCAGATAGTTTTTCTTTGTAGTAGATGAATAGGACATGTAGTCTGTCTTTGTTGAACACACAGTTGTTTTGTTGAAAACACAGTGGTACATCAATCAATAGTTTTGCCAACCACAATTTCGGTTGTAACAAATATTCTGTCTTCTTTTCCAAATTAATTTTGGCCCGGCCACTTGCAAGTTGCAATGATTGTTGCCCAAACTTTTTTTAGGGGGTTTATGGTGACCTAAAGAACCCTTAGTATCTCGGTAAGGTTAAGTGGGTCCCTAAACTCCCGTTTTACTTATATATTCGATGTTCTGTCGATGAGCCCTTCACTCATATTTTCGGTGTTCTGCCGATCAGGCCTTTATATTAGTATCCCGTAAAACGCTTGTCCAAGCCTATTAGGGACCCAATAATCGACCCGGGAGCCTCCCATGTCCTCTAGGGGTATCTCGCGTGATGTGGTACGAAAATAGTCACCTTTGTTTTCCGTCATGATCTGTGTAATGGAGCTTTGGATGCATGATGAGTTTTCTACTAAATTGAACATTATTGAATTGAATTGAATACCACTGAACTGAATTAAACAGATTTTTTATTGAATAAGTGAAAAGATATGTACTCTAATTTTTTTTTGGATCAAAATGTACTCTAATTCTACTCTTTAATAGTTTGAAAAAACCATCTAAAATAAATGTTATTGTTGTGAGATCTAATATATACATTTTTTTGAAAAAATCAAATAATTTGACACGTATTACCGTCTCAATGTCTCAAAAGATGACATGATGCTCATAGTCATATGGCCGTGATAATCTCTAGTTACTCAAGTAGTCCCTAACAATATTAGCCGTAGGCATATGCCACCCTGACATCGGCCGTCAGTTTGAACTTACGCAGAATATCCATCCCCAAATCAACAAGAAAGGAGAGAAACGAAAGTGAACAAAAAGAGTACAAAACTCAAATCAAAAATCATCATGTCATAGACAAATTACATACTGATATTACAACGGCCCAAAACACACAGTACGCGTATACGCTCTACCGAATCAAATATCTCTTTTCCCTTTCTCTCTCCTCCCCTTTTCCCCACCTCCATTTTAAATTTCCTCCCCCTTTCTCCCTCCTCCCCTCTCTCTCTTTTCTCTCTCCTCAAATCAATATTCTTTGATTCTGATCAGATTGAGGGGAGGAAGCTTTCGATAATCTTAGCCGCCATGGATGAGAACTCAAACAACTCGAGCTCAGCCTCGAAGATCGGCGATGTTATTGAAAGCGAAGCCGCCATCAAAACCACCACAACAGCAAACCCTAATTCCGAACTTTCAAATTCAACTTCAACTACTACTACGAATTCGAATTTGAATAATGGCGGCGATGTTGATAATGTTTCCAATAATCTTGAAGCTACGGATTTGGATCGGTCTCAGAACAACTCGTCAAGAACGCCTTTCACTAACCTTAGTCAGGTTGATGCTGACCTTGCTCTTGCTCGCACCTTACAAGAACAGGTACTCAATTCTCTCTCTCTCTCGATATGTATATTTATATTTATGTTTTCTTTGTTGTTGTTATAAGTTGGAAGTAATGAGAACGGAATGATGTGGATGTTGTTATTTATGCAATTATTGTTTGAGTTGTTATGTTTGCAGTTGTGTTGATTTCTAGTAGTTAGGGAAATGGTTGTTTAATTAGGGTCTTGATTTTGATTTCTTGTTGAGTTTGTATTTGGAACTTCAAAATTGAAAGAGGGGAAATAATAGAAAATAGGAATTAAAGTTATTAGTTTAAATGAAGAATAAGTTTTCTTGATTGATAGTGCTTGAACTATTAGGTTAAAGCTTTCTTATTCCAAACGTATGTTGGATCATCTATGTGCACCTGTCTTTCTAAATGAGGGACAGCCGAGTCGAATTCAGACCATTTTTCTCGGGGTATTCTTTTATTCTCTTGATCCTTTGAAAGATAGCAGTAGTTTTTTGGTGCAAATAGTGAGAAAGGGAGAATGCAAAAACCCATGACTGAACTTAATACACGAGACACTCTTGACCAATATCAGTTCTTTAAAGTGAGGTTTACAAGCTGATATCAATGCGCTTGAGATAGAGGACGTGTTCTTTTCATATCCCTTTACTTGGACATTAGAAATAGGTTTCTTCTTGTTTAGTTTCCTAGTTTCTTTTCTCTTATTTTCGGTGGGTGGAAAGTGGGGGTTGTCATCTCTTTCCCAAAATTCTCTAATATTCTGCCTTGGTGAAATTGTTATCTTTTCTGTTTCGGTTTCCCTCTGTTGTTTTTCTAGGTACTTATAATCGGTTTTTGTGGTCATTATTGAGCAGGAAAGGGCCTACATGATGCTAAGCATGAATGGTGGCGGAACTGGTTATGGAATGTGGCAGACGGGGGTATCTTTCCATGACGAGGAGGATGAAGATTTTGGTGATTCCCATGACCATGAATATGATGACGACGACGATGATGAGGATGATGAGGATGAGGATGATAATGATATCGACCATTATGATGATGATGATGTTGATGAGGAAGATGCATTTGATGTTCATGCACATGCTGAATCAGGAGAGAACAACACTCAGGCTGTTGGCCTTGACCCAACTGCATTCCCTGATGATGAGGCATTTGCGAGGGCTTTACAGGATGCCGAAGAGAGAGAAATGGCTGCTAGATTGTTGGCTTTGGCGGGCTTAACTGAAAGTAAGTGATGTAAAGATGTGGTCAGTAATAAGGTCTTACTAATTATCTTTGGTTTTATTGAAGCCTTAAGGATTTATCCTCACTACTACTTTATTGTTGCAGGAGAAATAGAAGACGTGGAGGAAGATCAGGGTGATAATTCTCAGGTAATTGCTACTATTAGTACTTATACTTTGTTTCCATGGTTATCTAGAGCTCTTTAGTTCTTTATTAGTTATTAGAATTAAGTAGAGACCTTTTTCTTCCCTGCCGCTTGCCAATCACAAGAGGAAAGGATGGCATGAGACATAGTCTACATAAGTATCTATATTAGTTCTTTAAATACTTTTAAAAGAGTGGTTCAGCTATAACTTGAAAATTTGTGAGGGTTTGACATTGGTTTATGTTGAAAGGATGGGAATCACATCGAGATGTCTGCATTCTTGGTTTTATTGTTGGGTTGCGGGTCAAATTTTAATGGCGTGTCTGTGGCTGCATTACTTGCTGGATAACTATATTTAAGGACTAGATTGTGCATATCTAGTACTTGATATGCCTTGACAAATGTGTCCTTGCCTAAGTGTTTTTGGCAATAGATAGTTTATCGGACATGGATTACTTCCAAGTTCGGCTAGCTGTTTTTTTTTATTGTTTATGCTCAGTTAAAATGGATAAAACAATCATTTGGGACGTTCCAAGTAGGTTTAAGGCTCGTTTGAGTTTGACCCAACTACTAACGATTTCAATTTCATCCTCTGATTTTCCTTTAATCCTTCCTCCATGTTTTCTCCACCTCCAACTTCTAAGAGGTTGAAATGAGTTTAGAAGTAAAAGTTACAATTTGTAACTTCTACATCTACTTTTAGCATCGTTTCTAACTACTTAGAAGTTAGAGGCGGAAGTGGAGGCTGAGGCGGAGGAGTGTGAAAAGGAGAAGTTGAAGTTGGTAGAAGCTAGGGCAAATGAGGCCTTAGGATGTAGCAAGTTGATATATCTAATGCTTTCTGTTCTTGTATAGCATGGGTATGTTGATTTGTACCATGGGACTTCTGTTTGCTGCTTATGCCCTATTAGTATCTCCTATCCTTTCCTGGAACTGAATATCATCATTGCGATAACAGCATCTCACAATCTCCTTGTATTCCTGTAACTCTATGTGTCCCTTCCTCGTAATGAATAATTGAATAGGGTACAAGACTTTTATTGACTGCGTTTGTTTAATTTTAAATCAAAAGCAATTTACTGTGTCAATGCTCATTTGCTCTTACTTGGTTGCTTCATGTCTTGACTCTTGAGTGACTTTCACATATAAGTACTCTGCAAAGAAGCACAGACACTCCTTATGGGTGCTGTGTCCCGTGTCCAAACGTATTGGACATTTTGACACGCCTTGGACACTTGGGACACTTCGTCTGGTTCTCTCTCTCTAAAAAAGTTTTTAAACCCTAAAATTCCTCCATTCTGCCAACGCTTCTTCTACTTCTCTCTCTCTCGATCTTCACTGTTCAATCTTTTTTCAAGGCACAATTACTACATGTGGAAATATCATTTTCTGTTTTCTTTAATATATTTTTTATTTAGTGTTTTCTTTGACGTGTCCGCGTATCCGGGATTTTGAGAATTGACGTGTCCCGTGTCCACGTACCCGTACTTGTGCTACCTTCGTACTCTGTATAAGTTTATGGTGTTTTCATCTTCTTGAATAAGATTCTTGTTCTTTTGGTGAATTTTCAATTGTTGCAACTTGCTAACGTAGAAAGCAGCGAGTTCCCCGTGAATCTCTTGTTTTTAGCATTCTTCTTGTTTTTTCTCTCTAAACTGGCAGAAGTCAGGTTTTGCTCAATAGACCACAGAATACAAACTGCTTTTCCTTCTCTAACCGATTGGTAGTATGATACTTATGAACATTCCTGTTACTCCCTCCTTCCCAATGACGTAGTAAAAACATCAATTCGATTTGTCCATTTTTTGACAAATTCCAAGTTTCGGGAATATAATGTGTTTTTCCAACCTAAACTTGTAGGCCATGACAATATGACAATTGGTACTTTTACATATTTCCCAAATTTTTTCATTGTCAATTTCCTGGTTGGGGTGGTGGTGGTTGTTGTAATGGAACAGGGGGATTATTATGTTTGGGGAAAAGCTTGGGTGAGACGGTCTCACCGTGAGAAAAGGTGTTTTTAAATTGTTTTGCGGTTGCTTTTTTTGGCCGTAGATGACTTTTTCATTGTTTTAAAGTGAGTTGTCGCCTCACACAAAACTTGCTCTTATGTTTGATATCCCAGCGCAGCATTGCCTCACAGGTCTAAAATGTTATAAATGACCTCATCAAAAAAAATGTTATAAATGAGAGAGGTGATTGTGGCACCTTATCTATCTACTGTGGATGCTTTGTTGGCACATTTCACATCACCTATATTGTCTTCAATATTTGGTCTCCGCAAGGCAAAATATGAGGAGTTAGTTACGAGTAGTGGGCTCCTTTTCAAGTGCTTTATGCACTAAGTTTATCTTGTGAAGGAGTAAATTTGACCATGTACTCTCACAAGCTTAAAAGCCCATCTAGCAGTACAGTTAACACAAGATAAACCCTATAGAGAGGGAGAAATTGGAGGAAGGGTAAACTGTAAACTAGGGTGTGAAGGTTTAGGGCTAAGAGTTTGATCTAGAAGAATGTAGAGAGGAAGGGAGGCAATCAGGGGGGGTTTGTTAGATTCGGCAACAACTGAAACAATTGGATGGTAGATGGTGTACGAATTGGGTTACAAAGAGCTATTGGAGATTGGTGTGTCTCGGTTGATTAGATTTTGAGACTGTGTACCTGGCAATGTGGTGGCAGATACAGATATGAATGTTCACCATGGTCGTCTATAGGTGAGGAACTTTTGACAGCTTCATGTGAAGGCTTTGTCAACGATGATGGGGATGGCTGACCTGGATGGTCAACTTGAGAAAGGAGTAGAGAGAGAGCTCGAGGAGGGAGAACTTGAGGAACATGGTTCTGGAATTGGGGAATCGGGAAATGACCGTATGTGGTTTAAGGAAGAGAAAGGTCATTAGACTAGGGGCAGTTTTGGCATATGAAAAGTGCTACTGTGATATATATAAATATGAAGAATAAATGTGGGCAGTTGTTGGTTCAAAATTCTTTCAGGTTTCGTTCTATTATTATTTTATAATTCTTAACATTTGCCGCTAGCTTTTTTTGGAAATTAAGAAAAATGACATGTTCCTGCAATACCGTCAAACACCCGCTTCACTTTGTGCCATCAAGTTCTTGGACAGGTCTTGAATTCACTTTATGTAAAAGGGTGAGGATGGAAGAGGAATATGGTTCCAGTTCTCAGTGTATCATTTGATTATACAGTATGTTAGTTTGCCTGCTATCCTTGTTCATTGAGCAGTAAAAGTATTATGCATCTCAGCAGCTTCAGAACTATAAGACATACTTCCTACAGTTAAACGGGGGGCCTGGTGGCCTGCAGCATTTGTTGCTGCAAACTGTTTGTTTAGTGCAACGACCTTAATCATTTGACTTATTTGAAATGGTTTACCTGGATCAGTGGCACCTAAATCATGGTTCTTCTTATTGCAACATGCAAAATGCTTATTCATTGGGAGAAGCTCATTTCGTCTCTGGCTCATTCTCATTTGCCTGAAGTTTATGCATCCTTAATTTTCTGTCTTTGCAGGATACGTGGGAGGAGGTTGATCCCGACGAGCTTTCCTACGAGGTAATTTTGGTTCTGCAGTCTCATGTCGCTGCTTGGAGGTTATTGTTTAACTTAATGGAGCTCAACTCAATATACACAGGAGCTGCTAGCTTTGGGTGAAGTAGTTGGTACAGAGAGCAGAGGATTATCTGCTGACAGGATTGCATCTTTGCCCTCAACGAATTACAAATCCCAGAATACTCAAGAAGCAGATCGTGATCCGTAAGTTTGTCGTGGAAGATGTTTGCTTATCTTAGTTTCGCATGATGTGTTTTGTCTTATTCTTTGTCTGCTGTTTCAGGTGTGTCATTTGTCGATTAGAGTATGAGGATGGTGATGCAATGACCACACTCCCGTGCAAGCATGCCTACCATTCGGAGTGCATAAATAATTGGTTGAAAATAAACAAGGTAACAATGCACCGATTCTGTTGATTGAGTGTGGAATTGATATTCTTCTACAGTGTCATTTTTATTCCGCTGTTTTGTTCAGAATTAGCACTATATTGCACTTATACTGGAGAGCTTCTCATCATTTTTTCCCTTAGACCCTTCTTGTTGCCAAATTATTATTGTTACTTTAAATAAAATAAAGTAAGATATTGCAAATTTGAGTCGGTGTCATTTGAATATTTGTTTAATCAGTTATTTCTTTGCATACCATTCAAGCTTGCTTGAGGAGTGGAATCTTTAAGAGGAAGCCAATGCTATTGTTTCATGGACTCAATCTGGAACTCTGGACTATGAATTGGTTTTTTTGGCCCTTGTGTTGTACTCCTATCTTTGAATTGGATTTCTTTTTGAAGAACTTTGGGCTTTTGACCAATCATCATTCTCATGCATACTGCACAGTTAATAGGATAACATGCAATGCCAGTGGGAATTTTCTATGCTGGATGATGTTATATCCATAGTCCATACTGAGTTTTGACTAATTGTTTCGCTGTAAGCATGTCTGGGTAACTTATGTGCGACATATGTTTAGGCTGCTAAAGTAATTGTTTGTCAAAGTTGGATGTCTTATTTAGCTTTGCCTCATATAATTGATGCCTTTAACTGGTTGTTTTGATGGCTTTATATCAATAGGTTATATACCACATTTGATGACTGCATGCTGATATATTATTTCAAATTGATCAAGACAGCTGTTTTTTTATTATTTAGATTCGGGTCCCTGTGTGCGTGCATGCATCTCTTGCATCTTTTCTATGCAAGGAAACTAAATTTGATTGACTATCACTGTTCAAGTGTTGTTGGTAGCTTACGTGTTCATTAAATAAAAACTTGATCAAGAGTAAATAGCTTGTTCATTCATCATGTTTATGTTGGTGCAGGCTTGTCCTGTTTGCAGCACAGAAGTGTCAACATCTGGCAACAGCTAGTAGATGCGTTGGGTTGCCTGTTGGTGTAAATTGCTTACTACATGAAGTTGCAGAGAAAAGGGATACAGATATAGGCCTGGTGGTGAATGTCCAATTATTTTTATTGTATGCCCTTTCGAGTTTCGACATAGTTTGTCCTGTAACTTCTGTTGATTGTTGTATCTCTCCTTTATGATTAATTAAGAATTACCCATTCAAGCATAGATTGTACTGTCTTGTTTATCTCAATGCATTATTCATTGTTGCTCTGTGGAATAAAAAACTCTGAGCTGTGGTTTCTGGGGCGAAAGAAAGGTATTGGAAGCTAAATCTCATGGTTTATTATGGCCTATGGGTCTATTTTTGTGTGTGCGCGCTCGCTTGCGTGCTACTATTCTGAGGAACTTGGTACTTGCATTTCTCATGCAAACAGAACCGAGGAGTGTGATATAGTTTTCTTTTTCTTTTTGAACAGCGTAATATAAGCGAATATGGCAAGAGTGTGCCTTTGTTTAAAAGTAGTTTTTTATGGGATTCTTATATCGTTGAACTTGTATAAACTGAACTAAATGTTCTTTTTTGCCTGGTATAATAACTGGTAAGCATGTCCAGGATGAGTAGCTCAAATTCTAGCATGCATTTTTTAGCAATGATGGTGACAATAGGCAACTGCATGCTTGCACCACAGCATACGAGAATGAAATTTTGTGACAAACATGGCTAGATGTTTTATCTTGCATGGATTCTCTGTGTTAGCTAGCCAAGAAGGCAAATACTAAGCTTACACATTGTGTAGTATACACTGTCTTGTGTCTATATCTCTCCTCTATCCCACACTCATACTACCCCCATGAAATCCAAAGGGGTCCAAGAGGGAGGAGAGAGATAGACACAAAGACACATTTGTGTATATTACACCATGTGTAAACCAATCAGGGTCCAGCAAACAAGGGAACAATGTACGATGTACCTGATTCAGTTGGTGAGTCAATGTGTGTCTTGAGTCAAAATGATGTTCTTTGGCAGATCGATCTTTAAGATTTCTATTTATGCAGTAGTGCGAAAGTCTCCATACAAGTACATTGGCAGGTTACAATGGAAGAAAATAAAAGCGGTTCAAAAGTGGGGGCCGGGCCGAGCCATCAATCGTGCTTGGGCTTGACTAACGAGCTGATCCTTATAAAATCACTAAAAACACATTTTTTAAGGCTATTGGGCCATTCTGCCCATGAATATCTCTAAAGCTTGAAGAGAGATGGTAAACAAAAATCCTATTTGGGATGTATCAAGCTAATAAGTAGCTCACATATATCAAGTGTTAAATCCGCACAAATATTATATTGATAGAACAAATATATACTAAACCTGATCTTCACCAAAAAGCAAAGAAGTGTGTGCTTTAGTTCAACAATGATGCTAGGTTTATATACTTGTTTTGTCGTTTTGTCATCACTTTTTTTCCGATGTGAGACTTTGATTTATTAAGTAATTTTATCATGGTAATGTTGATCCGCATCGTTGCCTTTATGTACTTTTCTTATCATATCAGTACTGAGTCAACTTCAAAAAAAATAAAAATAAATAAAATAGTAGCGTGTTGCCGTGTTTCCTTACTAGAAAAAACAAAACATTCCCACGCAAGCCAGTTGGGTGGTGAGGAAGATCATTGAATCCAGGAAGTGGTTAAACGCAACCCAGAATCAAATGGACCTGCTGATGTCTTTTACAGTGCAAGATAAATACAGTATACAGAAAGCTTATGCTTTTCTAACTCCTGATCATGCACAGGTTCCCTGGAAGAGAATTTTTATGTTGCCTGGTATTATTCCGAGGCATAGGTTCATTTTTTGGCTGGCCCTCCATGGTAGATTAAATACCGCAGCTAGATGCGCTACTTGGGGTTTGCAGGTACAGAGGGACTGCAACCTCTGTGATACAGGAGCTGAAGAGTCAATGGAACATTTGTTCTTTTTGTGTCCACTTTCTCAAGAGATTTGGTTTCGACTGCTACACTGGATTGGAATTTCCAGAACTCCAATGCAATGATCTGATGAATGTTATTGGCACAGAGGAGAATCAGAAACCACGGTCCTGGAGCTTGCATTTACGGGTTCCTTCTCGCTGCTGTTGTCTACCATATCTGGATTGCCAGAAAAAACTGCAGATTTCAAAACAAAGCTCCAGATTGTAATACTATTGTTTAGAATGATTGTCCATGAGCTGCACCTTCGAGGGAATCAGTTTAGTAGCTGGTCTAAGTGCCTAGATTCCCTAAATGTTTTTCCTTAATTGTTGTATTGGCTCTTTGCTGCTAAAAATGATAAGGTATGGCTTGTACCTTTCCTAGAAGGTGCCAAGCTATACTTTTGATTTAGTTTGTAAATGCCTAGAGTTTGATTGTGTGATCTGGTTGGTGAGTCCAAATACCTTCCAGTTGTACTTAAAATCCTATACTTGATTAATGAAAAATTTCTTTATTGACCAAAAAAAAAAAAAAAATATTAGGATCGTGTAATCAGTAGTATCGTGTGGAGTTTGTTATTTCCGTTTCTCAGTTTCCTTATCTTTTTCCCTATGCATGAATGCAACTTTACGTTTTTTATTTTTTATATTTTATCCTTAAAACATTTAATATAAACAAGTTTACAATTCATATTTTTTATTTCCATATTATTTTGATAGGATTCAGGATTTGTCATCATTTAGTAGTAAAATTATATTGTTATCATAACTATTGAGATTTTAAATATCAAATATAAATCATATCTAGAGACATCTAAAGGATGAATACTCTAATGAGATTAAAAGTTGATATGCTAGATTTAAAGAGAGTGTTCGGATTCACTTTTGCTAGCACCATAAAAACCTACATTAAAATTTTAATACTAGATGATAATCTAACCCAGCATATCATAACCTTTTTAGATAAAAGTCCAATCCAAAATCCCTGATTCATTATGAATAAGATCCAAATTCATTTGACAGTAGAAAGTGTGCTACAAAAAAAAAGTAAGTAATGTGACAAAAAAATTTCATAATAATACGACTAAATAAACCAAACTATATACTGACTTGATTCAACTTGTACTTTTGAGCTTTAACCTCATCTCCAGAAAACGGAACGATCCTCTCTTTTATTGAGCTTCAATTAGTTAAACGACATCTTTTTCCATAAAAGGAAGACGGGGTTGCAACAACAAAAAAGAATAAAATAGCAGCACAATTCCCTCCCTGCCATATCTTAGTTAAAACTAAGCTATAAGCACCATTTGGAAATATCAAATACATTTGCAATAACATAAATTGTCAATTTTTTTTTTTTTTTTTTTACTTTTTATCGATAATTAGATTATTTTATTAATGAGCAAAAAAACTTGCTAAAAAAAAATAAATACGCCCAATGTATCTTGTATGAATACATCAAAGCAATTCAAATTAAGAGGATCAATTTTCTAACAATAGCACCTCAGTCTCTTTCAGGACCATACAGCCCATGTCCCTTCATTGCTTGCTCCCAACTTTGCCCAGTAATCTGCTATATCATTTGCCTTCCGGAATGTGTGCTTAAATTCCATCGCATTCAAGACTTTCAGTAGATTGTGCAATTTTAATTAATTAGAGTTTTACTCTACAAATTTAAGAAATTCAGGACATCAAAACCCTAATTTTTGCACTTTCAACGCATGTCAATTAAACAAATGCCTAATCTTCAGCTACAGAATACAACCAAACCCTAGTCAATGGCACCACTTACCATTTAACTAGTATTGATATATTCCTAAGTTGAATCTAATTTATAATCCACTTATTCCATATTTATTGATATCCTTAGTGATGATTTTGATTGTTGATTATCAATATAAATTCGATCAATCGAGTTAAATACAATATAACTAGTTTCAAATGTACCAAGTATAGTGTATAAGTAAGCGTAGATAATTGGTGGACCATTTAAAACTGTGAAGTAAACCCGAAAGTGTATTGAGTTTTGAACATTGAATGAAGAAATGTGGATCATTTAAAACATCTTGGAATGTATTTAGGATGTAGAGTGGACGCCCAAATACTCAGTGGCAGATGCACGTATAAGAAGAAGGGTTACATGGAACCCACTTGCACAATTATTCTTTAAATTTTCCTTTATAAAATGAAAATTTTTATATAATTTTTAAGAAATATCTTACAAATTAAAAGGAAGTGCACCCACTTGAATTGATTCTTGGATCCACCACTGAAAATACTGTGTCAATCAAAAGAGTTTTTGGGATGTTGAAGCTAGGAATGTGTACTCTTGGGGCTGGAGAAGACTCTTGAGTATCAAACATGTTTGTGATATTTGAAAGTAGAACTGATAGTGTTGAAACTGCTGAACAAGCTTTGGATACCTGGCCTTCTGCAGGTAAACTTTTTGTTTGATAATTAAGGAGAAACTTTTATTAGGGAGATCCAATTATCCAAATCAAAGTCTCATACAAAGTTCTCCAAGATGCACCACCAACAAGTATCCATCATCAATAGTCCCCCACCTTGTAGAAAGGGTTGAGATTAAGATGACTTCCTTTACTAGGTAGAGGTACACAAATAAGAGTACAACAAATCAAGAGCTAGATAGGAACAAAGACAAAAATACTCCACAAACGTAAAGCACAGAAACATTTCAGGGAAAAGTGTGATTTTCTGAGTGGTCAAACCCATGGAAACATAATTCGCTCCTTACCCCAGCGATCCGCGAATTGGTACGCGTGCTCCAGAACGCGGAACACTAGCATTTTGGATAGTGTTGGTACGCGAATTGGATCGCTGATATTGGCATTCCAATCCATTTCATAACTTTATCTTAAAAAAACGTCTACAGAGTCAGAAAAGGAGAAGATATCTAGGATTTTAATACTATGGTAATTTCTTGATTGTGCCAACCTTTATTCAAGGAGAAAATAAGGGGAAAAGAGAGAAAAAAGAAAAAACTAGTTTGCTACTTCCAGAAGCTACCCCACCCAAATGATTTCATTATCAACGCTTATATCCCAATCAAAGCTAGCGCACCCAAAAACAAAAACAAAAAATAGTGTTTCGCGAACCAAAAATGGGTTCCGGGAACACCATACGTTTCGCAAACTAAGATAGGTAGCGATCCGCGTTCCCGTTCCCTTACCAAGTTTCGGAACGTTCCACGTTTCATGTGACCCTGGTCAAACCCCCTGCAAATGATCCCGCGCCATTTGGGGCTCTGTTGTTGTTTTGTCGCTCACTTTCTTTTCCGAAATCTCATCGGAGTACTCCAATTTAAGAAATTCCGGAAATCAAAGCCCTACTTTTTGTATTTCCAACGCACGTCAATGAAACACATCAATTGAACAAATGCCTAATCTTTTAGCTACAGAACACAACCAAACCCTAGTCAATGGCACCGCTTGCCATTTAACTAGTATTGATATATTCCTACGTTGAATTAAATTTTTAATGCACTTATTCCATATTTATTGATATCCTTAGTGATGATTTTGATTGTTGATTATCAATATATGTAATTCGATCAATCGAGTAAAATACAACAAAATTAGTTTCAAATGTACCAAGTATAGCATATAAGTAAGCGTTGATAATTGGTGGACCATTTAAAATCGTGAAGTAAACCCGAAAGTGTATTGAGTTTTGAACATTTAATGAAGAAATGTGGATCATTTAAAACATCTTGGAATGTATTTGGATGTCGAGTGGACGCCAAAATACTCAGTGGCGGATGCACGTATAAGAAGAAGGGTTCCATGGAATCCACTTGCAGAATATTTTTTAAAATTTTCATTTGTAAAATGAATTTTTTTTATATAATTTTAAAAAAAAAAAGTGTCCCGCACCATTTAGGGCTCTGCTGTTGCTCACAAGCATGCTGTTAAAGCTTGCGCGGCAGCTAATAACGCTCTAGAAACAATAAACAACCTATGTTGAAGAGGGATCGGGTCCCTATTCCCAACAGTGTGAGCACAATTGTGAGACTATTACTATAGCACTTGTTTTCCAATGTCCGCCTAGCATGAAGGTCTAGCAAACTCTCTTGACTTGGCCAGGTATTCGCACAGGATGTAGAAATCTTGCTCATGAGCTCCGACAATTTCAAAGAATAAATAGAAGCAGAATCTTGGACAATAAAAGATGAAGAAGCACCCTGAATATGCTGCAATGCATGAGCTTTGGTCAGAAAGGAACAACAAATGTTTAGAGATACAGCTAGTGTAGTATCAAAATCATAGTTAGTGTAAGGAGATGAGGGGGATGAACAATACATGGCGAATAGGTTGATAGGCAGTGTCTGATAGGCTCATGTTAGTTTGTGTCCCAGCAGGCCATCCCCTGCTTGTTTGTTACTTCAGTTCGTTCTTTCGAATCAGAAAACAGATCAAGAATTTATCACTCCGATGAACCATAACAGGAGTCTTGCTATGTTTGGGGTGAAGTTTTTTCCCCCCAATAAGTAGACTTTATTTCATTAGAAGGCTTTCCAGAGGAAAAGCTCAATACACCAAAGGAGCCGAAAACTCAACAAACACCCCTATGCCAGAGCTCAATAGACCCTTAGTAAAACACCGATAAAGCATAAACAAGGTCAAACACACTTAAGGACACACCACTCTAGATCGGAGCCCCATACAAGCATACGAGAAAAGAACAAAAAACAGACAAGAGTGGGAGTTTCACAGAATCACACCAAGCTCTGTCTTAATATTCCTCCTACTGCACACAGATTCTATCTGGGTTCTTTCAAACTTGATACAGTCAAAGATTAGCTGAAGAGGACTCCCTTAACGTTGGAAATACAATTTGTTTCCCACATAGGCACATACCATGAGTGTTTCTGTCGTTAACAACAGCTGCACAAAAACATCTCTTGGCAGCATTTCGCCTTCAGTTACTCAACCAACTATCAGGAACTCAGATGCAGAGGTCATCTACTCAGTTTCAGCCAAGAAGACACTAATTGGATGCCCTGCTAAGACCAAGGGAATTTGAAGAATAGCAGCACATCCCTTTATTGCAATCCACATGATGTAGTTTTGCTTCATCATCAATGTTATAACTATAATTATTGAACCATGTGCTTCATATTTATTACTAAATAGTGTACAATGCCCATGCATCACTAAAAAGATGATTTAATCACATAATAATAGGGGTAAAAAGAAGGAACATCGTAAGTGTGCAATGTACAATAGAGGTTGGGATTCTAAGATTCAAGGTTGGCTCCATATACAAAAGCAAGAACATGCTTTTGAGCTCCCATTGTAGTTCAATCCCTTAGCGATTATCTACATTGGTAGAGGGCTTTTGTAGTGTTTAAAATTGAGGAACATTCCATGAAAAAGTTTCCAATGGCTTCATGAATATTTTTACTGGTACACAAATGAAAAATAAATGAAATTCTATCTTCTCATGAACATGTTCGCCTCTTCTTCTTACAGAACCTTGTGCTGAAGTCTCCTCCGCTTCCTCTTTTGTCAGAAAAGCAGCTTAGAGCAAGGCATTCGTACAGCAGAGCAATTCTCACGTCTATGCCCGGAATCGTCTGTCCTAGTCAGAGAATAGATTATTTGCTGCAGCAATATTTGGACATATTCAGTTCATCAGGAATAGGTCAGAGTTACTAAATGTGTATCAGTTTGGGCATGATCATTCTTTGCCTCTAATTGAGAGGAGCTATACAAAAAATTACGAGAGCACAGTAAAATGAGTTCATGTAAGTAAAGCTGACCAACTTTAAAATGAGTACTGAGGAATTTGCCCAAGGTTAAGAATCAGATATGTGATTTAATTCTAGTCATAGAGTGACGTGAAGTTGATTAAGAAAACCAGGAAACATAATACTCCAGTGCAAGCAAAATTAGCAAATACTGTACCTGGAAGTCAATATAATCAAGCACCCAATTTCCATCAATTTTGCTTGAACTCATAAGTCGTTCATTTCTTCCTGGTTAATTTCATAACGGAGGCCAGCTTAATCTATCTGCAAAATAAGAAAACCAGTTGGACGCTGATGCAGCGACAAGTCTTAAACGTTATTGAGAACCTATCATTACCTGTATAGAGCTTCACGAAAGCCTGAGCAAGTTATATAATCACCACACTATCTGCCTTCAGAAAACCAAATGCATCACTTTCCGTTAATGAAGCTCTTCAAAGTAGGGACTCAAAATAAATAATTTGCGAGCTAGGCACACAGATGAATACTGCAAGCAGCTCTCCAATCTCCATGTTCAAAAGGAAATTACACTGCAAATACGGCCAAAAGAAAATATCCAGTCTTCTATCTACTCATTCATGTTTTGTTTCCTTTGGCCTATTGTCTTGTGATGTCAGCTGCTCTGATCTTATCACTGATTGGCACACGACTGTGGTTTTCCCCCTTGTAGCCCTTCCTAGTAGGGGAGGAGCTAAGATGCCTTCAATTCAGATTTTGAGCTGCTGCATTATGTCTTGTTTACAAGAGTTGGCTTAGCCGCTTAGGCCTTTATATACCTGTACTACAGTACCATTGTAAACCTGTTGGAAGTGATGAAATTTTACTTACTTTCCAAGGGAAAAAAAAAAAAAGAGAATAGCATTAACTACAAAAGTATCACCGCAAACACAAAAAACCCCATTACTCAGGGTATGTAGTACTGAACTTTTTAATAACATTCTCACATCCCTTTTGGAACACCCTCCCCCCCTCACCACTAACACCATTTGCAGGAAGCAGAGAAGCTGACAGTTTCAGTTACTCTTCTTGATGCTCAGACTCCATGCAAACAACGTTAATGCAAGTGCACATGTTTTACTAGTACCTTTTCTTTTCTGTATATCCCCTTTGATAAATCCCTGCTTTTCATAAATGTTTCTTTTTCCCAGTAGGTTCTTCAGACTAATCTCTCTGGTAGTCTTGAATGTTAGGAATAAGGGTGTATATACCTTGATTCTCAAACCTCCCGCGACAGTATCTATATTGGGTGACAGTAGCATGCAGCTGATGTTGAGATAGACACTTCGATGAGAGAAGCACCCACCCGGTACATGGTTTCTTAGCAGGGAAAACACCACGTGAACACTAAATGTTTTATACTTTATATGCTTTTTTACATACGGTAATCACCCATTTCATATCTGCAAATTCCAGACAACAGAACAGTCATGAATCAGAATAAGGATTTAGAGATGCAAGCAATAGTTACAGCACAATAATGGTAAATTAAGAATAAGCATTGCTGTATGCCTGCACATCAAAAAATGAGATTTTGAATATGACCAAAGGCTTTTTCTTGCATGGGTTCTACATGCTAGGCAGCACACAGAGACTTTGATTTAGTCCATTATGTTTCAAAGTAGTGTTTGGCTCCATTAGAAATGCCACATATTAGAAGGAAATGCCATATAAGTGAAAATTCGGCAAAACTCGGGATAACACATTCTAAACAAAATAAGTACCTTTCTCAGCTATGCATCACTCAGAATTGGTAAAGCAGCATTCCAACTGATGAATATGAACATAAACACATCATGCTTCCCGCTCTGAATAAGTTAAATCAACACAGCTCCTGTTCGCACAGGACAAACCCTTCTGGACCCATGTTCTCTACATGAGTAATAAAATTGGGCTTAACCTAAGATTTTGATTAAAATGTGGGCTTAACCAGCACCAGTTGATCGATGAACCCCTTATTATTAACATCAAAACAAACTTGGGATGCTTCCTTCCGCAAGAAGAGTACTGATATCAGAAGAAGTGAGAGGATCATCAGATAGTTTGGCTATTGCATCTTTTACAAGTGCATGATTCTTATCTACAGGGTCTGGGAACATGTCCTTGTCAATGATCTGTTTCAATATATATAAAGCCGATACAGGATTCTTGTTCAACAAAAAAGAATCCAACAAAGCTAAGTAAACAAAAGCATCAGCTCTAAATTCCTTTTTCTCCATTTCACGAAGATATAACAATGCCATATCTGGTCTGCCATTCTTGCAGAGACCGTTGATTAAAGCCATGAAAGCTATTCTGTTGGGTGCACAAGCTTTTCCCTCCATTTCATTCCAAAGTGCAACAGCATCATCAGGACGTTCGGCACTGCATAGCCCATCCATCAAAGTCGTATATGTAATGACATTAGGCTCCACATTTTCCCCAGCCATTTTAGACAAGCAAACCAGAGCTTGATCAACATTACCACTCTTGCACCATCCATCAATAAGGGAGTTATAGGTTACGGTTGATGGGACAAGCCCCCCAGCCAGCATCTGATTCAGCACGGCTTGTGCTTCTGACATTCTTTTAGCTTTACAGAGCCCATTGATTAAAATGTTACAAGCAACAACATCAGGTCTGTAGCCACGGGAACATATATCATGAAATAGCTGTAAAGCACAATCCACTTCTTGAAGTTTGAAAAATCCATCAACAGCTGCAGAGTATGGAACTAAATGAGGAACAAGACCTTCTTTAACCATCTCAGACAAAAAATTAGAAGCTTCCACTGCTCTTCCGTGTTTGCAGAGCTGTTTGATGAGTGTGGTAGAATTCTTTATCCATGGTTCATGCCGATAGAAACACATCTCTTTCACGATGCTCGTAGCTCCAATGACATCTCCTTTTCTACAAAAATGACCGTAGATGGAATTGTAGGTAAAGTGAGTCGGCTGAAATCCTGAATCCTTCATCTCTTTTAAGAGATCAAGACTGTCAAGCACTCTACCCGCACTGCTCAAAGCATCAATCAAATTGTTGTAAAGTAATATATCCTTTTGACACCCAAATTTATCCATACCTCTAAAGAGTTGCAGTGCGTCATCCAATCCACCATTTTGGCATAAAGCATTAATAATAATACTAAAAGAAGTAGAATTCAGGCAGACCATACCCTTAACCTTGAAAAAGTTCACTATCCTGGTATCATACTGAGCTTCGTCCTCCATCATCTTTTTCACCAGGTTATAAGCTCTATCAGTTAAACCATTTCCCACTAGACCAGTCAAAACAGAATTAAAAAGCAATTTTAGTGATTCGTTATCAAGGTCTTCTGCTGTTTCCTCAAGCAACTTTGCCATTACCTCTTCCTCACTAACAGATGATAGAAGCTTTGTAAGTATACCAACATCAGGAGATATCCCACAGTTCTTCATTTCGGAGTACAAAAGCAAAGCTTTCTCGGACTCTTTATTTTTGCAAAGCCCTCCAATTAGCACATCATAGACGGCAACATCCTGGGAAAACCCTGATCTACGCATTTTGTCAAACAGTTGAAGGGCCTTATCCACACTGGAACTGGATACAAACCCATGTATTAGTACATAAAATGTCTTTTCATTCAATCTCATATTACAATCCTCCATCCTCTCAATTAACTCAAAAGCCTTTTCCACTTCTCCCCACTTGCTGAAAGATAGAGCTAAGATCGACAAAACATACGCGTCAACCCACCCCATTTCAAACATATGGTTGAAAACACTCAAGGCCTTGTCAAACTTCCCAGCATTGCAATAAACCTGCAGAACCGGAGTCAATGTGTACTTATCAACCATCCACCCTAAACTACGCATTTCATCCAATCTCATCTCAGCTTGATCAACTGAGCTCGATTTCGAAATGGTCTCTAACAAACAATTATAGCTATAGTTATTGGGAACACAAAGACCAACATGCTTAACTTGATCAAATAACACATTAGCTTCTTCTACCAATCCCACACTACCCAAACACCTAATAAGGAAACCCAAAGCCCCAGGACTCATAGAACAACGAGAATCAACAACATCTAAAGCTAGAGCTTTCAGTGGGGCATTTTGTCGAACACCTGATAGGATTGAAGCCATAGCATTATAAGTATAACAATTATGAAAGTACCCACTTTGGTTATTAGCCCATAAAAAGAACCTGTAAGCTATTTTCCAATTCCTTATTCCTTTTAACACAGCTTCAACTATCTCATGGGTGAGTTTAGAACCGAGTTGACTCAGTTCTTGGTTGTTGCCCTCGAAACGTTTCTGGGTGAAGATAGAAATTAACCCATCAACAACCCTTTTAGTGTCAGGTGAGATATCAATTTTGTAGGGTTTTGAGCCAATTGATCGTTTCAAATTAACAAAAGGCGGGTTTTTGATGCATTGAAAAACAGAGGAGTTTAATAAGAGTTGAAGGGAAGGGTTAGTGATTATGGACTCAACTGATTTGAGGAAAAGCTGGTTGGTGGTGGTGAGTGCTCGTAATGTGGCGATTGTTGAGCCCCGTTGATGGAAATGGCGTTGCATTTTTTTGCTCAATTTGTCGTTTGAATGATTGCCGTTAAACCTCCTTGCAGTTTGGAAATAGTGAGTGAAGGAAATGGCTCAACTTTTGGTTCATCTTTTTCTTTGTGTTTGTTGCTCGAAGCCTCCCAAGTCCCAACTCTTTTTCAACATTAATTCTTTTTTTTGGTTTCACAATAGGATATCTACCGTCCATTGACTATCTTTTGGCGCTGGCTTATAGACACCACAAAGGGTGAGACAGCTGGTCAAAGAATTTAAGGTTTTTCCATGTCTAAGGCGAGATTCGAGTCCTCACCTTTTGATTAAGGATGAATGAACCCCGACCACTCAGCCGCACCTTACTGATTGAAATTTTTTTCATCATTAATTCAGGATGATAAAAATAGTGTTCGTTTTAAATGATTTTTTTCTTGAGTAGATATTGTGTAAGTCCGTTTCACGTTAACATATCAAAAAATAAGGTACTCGTATTTTATTCAAAATGTGACTTCTTTTGTCCGATATAAATTTACGAACTCAAATATCATACCTTACAATTGAACTGTATCATTCCACCACCCTCTGCAGCCTAGGCACCTGCGGGCTGGCTATGCGCTAAACATTTTTTTCTAGACCTAGGCTAACATTGCAATGCTAGCATCACCGCCCATGGTACGAGGACACGGAAGAGTGGTGGTTGGCTTGATAATAATTGATATAAATTTATAGGAGAGCCCAACAGCAAGAGCTAGCTTTTGGGGTGGGTTCTCCAATTAGTTTGTATCAATTGATATCAGACGTAATATTTCGTTCGAAAAATAACACTTTCGACGACCAAAACATTTTAAAAGAACAGTAACATTATTAATCCAAAAGTAATATCTCCAAATTAAAAGTTGTCTCACAAGCAAAACCGTCTAATATAAGTTTTTGCGTTTTCTTAAATGTATGTTGTATTTAACTTTTGATAATATTGCTCTAAACCTCCCAAGACCCCACCATCAGTAGGATATATTGGGTTGTCGTAGTTATTGTTCTTAGTAATATTGGGTTGCGGTATACTTTCATGAAAGATTGATTGACAAAGTTTAGCGTCAAACCAACACAATAAACTTTAAGTTTTTCGTTACGAACCTCCCTACAAGTTCCGGTGTATTTTCAGATGAACAATTTATAAGCGTGACTAACACATATAGAATTCCAACTCAGATATACTAGTTTTGTACTCGTGCCTAATCACGAGATTGTTATGAAAAATCATAATAACTACATACTACAAAATTAAATTAAATGAAACTTTTCGCGTCAAGTAATAACGGTGCAATCTGAAGACATAAGTAGCAATCTATGATCGATGGACCTATAGCCTTTGTCTTGTTTATTTTCCGGGTTATGTCATTTTCTAGTAGCACGAAAAAAAAATATTGGGTTTGGAGTACATTTTCTACTTTGGAGTATATATGAGCTCTAAAATTTCTGATAAGCTATGAGTAAAATTCAATGTTTTCTCACAACAAGGAAGAATGTTTTTTTTATACATTTGGAGTATTAACCATGAAGTGAAATGTTATCATGAAGTTATGGTATATTTACATATAGTAAACCCTCTTAAACTAATACTTGATAAACTAATAATTTCTCTATAAGTAGTAGAATGTAATGAGAATTTTTGTTTAATTAGCACAATCATTATCTCCGTCTCTCCAAGGGTAGGGGGACTTGAATGGGGTGACTTCGAAATCTGTTCACAAAAAAGAAAAGAAAAAATAACCATAAAATTTTGTCACATGTATATATATGTAGAATAGAGATATCAACTTATATGTATATATCCAAATTTGGGTCTACACTAGGACTACTTTGCAATCAATCCATATAAATTTTTTGATGTCATATAGTAAGTTTAGAAGAATCAAGTTGACGACAATCTTGCTATTGTTTAATAACGACCATAGCATCTCATCCAATCTTGTTCAAATCCAAAACTAATTATGGTGGATTACCAGTCACCAATAGTGACTTGGATAAGTTATCAATTCTATGTATCCTCTTACATCCATATATATTTTTGCCAAATATAGTAAACATTTCATTTGTTGGCCCTTGTTTGTGCATAAATCATGTGATAATTAACGTGACACAATCCATAAAAATAGATAAGCCTAGTTTTTTTGGTTAGAAACATTCTTAACCATCCTTTTATATTGTATTTATCAACAAATAACCTACAATCTCGGAGGAGGGATCAACTATATAAACCCGTCAAAAATTAGAAATAATTACCTAATAACCTTAAGTAAGTAAAAGGCTAAAGGGAGAAAGGGGGTCAAACAAACAAACTGGAGACACTCAAAGGAAAAGTGATTGATCCTATATCTAGTATTTACCTTACTTGGGCCTAGATTATAAAAGCTTACTTTTCTTTTTGAGTGGGTTCTTGTTCAACCTTTTAGATTCCTTTTGATTGGATTAATACTAATATGGCAGGAGGGGTAGTTGTACAAGGTGGTGGTAAGCAGTATGAAGGTCGTGTTACTGGCTTTGTGATTATAACATGTTTGATTGCCGCAACTGGTGGTCTCACTTTTGGATATGATATTGGGATCTCCGGTGGTGTCACCTCCATGGATATCTTCCTAGAGAGGTTTTTCCCATCGGTGTACGAATCAGAGAAGAAAGCCACAGAAGGCAACCAATATTGCAAATTCAACAATGAGTTGCTAACATTATTTACTTCTTCTCTTTACTTGGCGGCTCTTGTTGCTTCTTTCTTTGCTTCTAAGATGACCAAGACCTTTGGAAGAAAAATGTCCATGCTATTTGGAGGGTTCGTTTTTCTTGCTGGAGCCTTTCTTAATGGATTTGCTCAAAATGTCGAGATGCTTATCTTTGGTCGTATTTTGTTGGGTATAGGCATTGGTTTTACAAACCAGGTAATCTAATCTAATCTATACACCTTGCTTGCACCTTCATTCATTCATTGTTTTTAGTCACTGTGTTAATCTAAATTACATACTATATATATATATATATATATATATATATATATATATATATATATATATATTGTGCAGTCCATCCCAATCTACTTATCAGAAATGGCTCCCGCACAAATTAGAGGTGCTCTGAACATGGTATTCCAGTTGGCTATCACTATTGGTATTTTGGCTGCGAATCTGATAAACTACTTTGTATTGGGGTTGGGAGAGAAAGGATGGAGGATTGCTCTAGGACTCGCTGGTGTTCCTGCCATAATTATCACTTTGGGAGCGTTGATATTGCCCGACACTCCAAACTCTCTTATTGACAGGGGCCACACAGAGCAGGCCAGAGCCATGTTGAAGAAGATCCGTGGGACAGAGAATGTGAACGAGGAGTTCCAAGATTTGGTGGATGCTTATGAAAACTCGAAGCAAGTGGTGAATCCATGGAAGAACATTATGCAACCCCAAAATAGGCCTCAGCTCACCTTCGCCGTCCTTATCCCATTCTTCCAACAACTTACCGGTATCAATGTTATCATGTTCTATGCTCCAGTTTTATTTAAGACCATTGGATTTGGAGCAGACGCCTCACTGATGTCGGCCGTGATTACTGGAGGTGTCAATGTTCTCGCTACAGTTGTCTCCATCATTTGTGTAGATCGATTTGGTCGAAGGGTATTGTTTATTGAAGGTGGTCTCCAAATGATTGTCACCCAAATAGCCATCGGTGTAATTTTGGGAATGAAATTTGGAGTCTCAGGAACAGGCTCCATAGGCAAAGGAGATGCTAATCTTGTTGTAGCACTAATCTGCATATACGTGGCAGCATTTGCATGGTCATGGGGTCCTTTAGGTTGGTTAGTCCCAAGTGAGATCTTCCCTATGGAGACACGTTCAGCTGGCCAATCCATTAACGTCTCTGTCAACATGCTCTTTACCTTCATTATTGCACAATGCTTCCTTCGCATGTTGTGCGTTATGAAGTTTGGTCTCTTTTTCTTCTTCGGTGGTTTTGTTGTCATCATGACCACTGTTGTCTTCTTCTTATTGCCAGAGACTAAAAATGTGCCTATTGAAGAAATGTATGGCGTGTGGAAGGCACACTGGTTTTGGGGCAAATTCATCCCTGATGACGTGCTTGGTCACTATGCTGCTAATAAAAATGTTGAATGTTGATTGTTGATCAACACGACCGAAAAATAAAATCTTATTTTCATTCCAGGGTTACGCCAAAGTTTCCTATTCGATCATTCCAATTCTACTAAATAGATACACATAATAAAAACATTTGTACAGTGTGTCTTACCAACTGTCGAAAATCTAAAAAGTTATCTATAGTGGGATTTTCTTATGTTGAGTCCACTCATCTTTTAAGGTTTCAAAATTGGTGTAAGCTTTAAAGGAAGACAATTTTGTTGTCTTACCAACTGCTGATTGATGATTCTATCAATAGGAAATTGTTTGGCAATTTTATTTTTTTTATTTTTTATTTTTTATAAATGAGCTTTTATTGTGGTAAGATTTTGCTAACAATTGGTTTACTATTATTTATTTATGGTAAAATGATGCTAGGTTACGTGGATGAATTCTTATTATTATTATTTATTTCCAGAGCAAATGGAGGTTAAAATCCCTAAATACATTGATAATCATGTTAACTACTCCTTTTACTTCGTGTTAATTACCATTGTGGACACATATTAAACAAGAAGTATATTTTGGATAAATATTATATATGCTTGTAACTTATATATGTTTTTTACATCAAAAGAGTTGTGATCCTTCAAACAATTATTATTTTCATGTTTAAGCTCTAGATGCTTATTTTGAAGACACCAATAAAAGAAAAAGAAGAAGAAGACGACTACATTTTATGGATTTTCTAAGTTAGATTGTTAGATTATTGTGGGTTTCTTGTAATACTAGGCTGTGTCACAGTAGTATAGCAACTCTACTACATTTTATCACATTATCATGGCTTAAGAACAAATAGAATGGCTCTGGACAATGGGGTTTCCTTGTTTACGAGTATCACGCTCTCATGAATTCAGGTAAAATGGATGTATCCTTGATTCGGATAGCTTCTATCACATATGTAGGTTCTCATCCCCAAGTTTGCAAATTGAGCGATAGTTTGCGCATATATGAAAAGGAAAAGATTATTTAAACGAATTGAGAATGATAGTTTGAAGGTTATCAAAAGGAGACTCAAAGGATCAAGATGAACCTTTTCATGTTTAAAGCAGAATGTGGTGGAGATGGTGATGATGATCTAGCTAGTTCAAAGAAAAGTGTCGACAAGTTAATTAAGATCAATACATGTACACCATTCTTGATAAATGATTAAGGCATGTTGGGCTTAAGAAGCAAATGGTTAAGTGTAAACCCATAATGTAACATGGGGCGAGAGGGGGGAGGGGCAAAGTTCATAGCCTAGGGATGAAGTTAGAATCAAAGTAACACGGAAAAGAAGAAGATGAGTATGATCCACACGCTAATAATAATGTAGGAGACAAGGTTGTGTATTGGGCTACGGTTCCATGAAATAGTTTCAAAACTAGTTCATTGTCGTGTATTGATTGATGCGAAACCGTTGTACACAAGTTATTTTTGTGGATTATTTTTTTGCTATGTGTTGGTTTACTCGTATTCCAAGTGATGTTGCACATACTCTTTTTGTTTTATTTTTAGCTTGTAGCAGTATGGATTTATCTACTTATGGCCGGCTTGTGTTTCATCTCATGTCTATATCCATGACTTATTGTTTTATTTTCTCTTCCAGTATTAATATATAATATAAATTCCCAGTTGCCAAAAAAAAAAAAGTTGTTTTATTTTCTCATCTCCGACCTACCTACTTAAATGTCGTCTTTTGAACCTTTGTTGATGCATTTTCTAATTTCTTGAGGTTTGTTGCAATTCTTTTATCGTTCTACGGTACTAGATTGTGTAGTACTCTAATATTTAGGGTTGTTCAAAAGAATCTGTATTCGATTAGAAAACTCGAATATCCAATCCAAAAATATTTGAAAAATAGATATCCAAAAAGCGGATATCCGGAATTTCGGATACGGATTCGGATATCAACTTTGAAAATTTTGGATATCCGAAATGTCCGAAAAATCGTAATTTCGGATATTTTTGGATACTAGTTTCCCAAATATCCGAAGCTATCCAAAAAGTATCCAACTTTTTTTGGATATTATGGATATTTTTCGGATAGTTTCGGATTCGGATATCCGAAATACCCAAATATATCCGAAATATCTGAAAAATAACCAAATTAAAGTCAACTAAAATATGCAAAAAATTACTTTATCGAATATCGGATATCCGAGTATCCGAATCCAAAATTTCGGATATTTTGGATATAGATTTGGATATCATAATTCACTATCCGAAATTTCGGATATCCGGTTATGAACAGACCTAGTAATATTGGTGGACAATATTTTGCCCTTAATTAGTAGGTTGGAAAGTGACTTTCATATAATGGGGTCAATGTGAGTATGTGACTCTCATAGTTTGTTATAATATATAGGAAAAATTGTCGAAAATACCGTATAAAACCATTTTTTTTTGCAATAACCACCTTAATTTTTTTTATTTTTTTTTTGCTAAAATAACTACCTTTATGAAATTTCAACTTTTAAATTATCACCTAGACCACTTTTCATCCAAAATTTGAAAGAATATGGCCATTTTTCCCCTGTAATTGATAATCTTTGTTTAATTTTATTTTATTTTTTTAGACAAAAGATGGATGTATTAAGAATTAAAGAGAGCAGCGTTATAAAAGTCAGACGCAATTACATCCATCATACACTCCGGGCTACCATTAATCCAAACTCTAGACGTAAAGGAAACCGGGTTCAAGTGTGCAAGCTCATGAGCAACCTTGTTCCCATCACGCATAGTATGGTGCCATTTAACACAAGTAAAAAAGGACATTAAACTATAAATATCATTTAAAACAAATCCAACACTAGAGATAGGTAGTGCTTTGTGGCTAAGCTGCTGAATAAGAGCCAAGCAATCACTCTCCGTGATGATCTGTGAGCATCCCGTCTGCAAAGCCATAAGTAGCCCAAAGTGAACGGCGTGTGCTTCTGCAAGCTCAACCTCCCACTCCATAGCTCCCTGCTTAACCGTCGTACGCAACACCTCACCCTTATCATCACGGATGATCGCACCCAAGCCCACACCTCCTCCTCGTAAGAACCCTGCATCCACGTTCACTTTTGCCCACCCAGCTGGTGGTAGCTCCCACTTACATACCTCGTGACACGATGACTGCCTCTTCGCTCGTTCACCCTGCGCTTCTTGATAGGTGGTTAGCAATCTGATTGCTTTTTCCCACACCTGCTCATGACTACGAACCTCACTTCTATGCAGCACCTCATTTCGCAAATTCCAAGCCGCCCAAGCGCAGATAAGTATCCTTTCAAATTCCTCACTCTTTAGAGCCAATCGCCATTTCTCAATCCAATCCAGCGCACATATATACCTGTCATCTTCCAGAATATGACCCAAATCTGCAATTTCCCAAAGCTTCCCAATTGAAGGACAAAAACACAGAGCGTGAAGTTCAGACTTAACCCAAATTCTACACCTCATGCAGATATTATCTGCCTCTGCTATACGCTTCTTGACATTTGCTCGTGTAGGAACTGCACCTGCACCTGCACAAGCACGCTAGGTGAAGCTTCGAACCTTCGGTGGAATATTAGCTAACCAGAAAGCTCGCCATGGTTCCTTAGAAGGCGTAGAACACGCTCCATCCACCTCACCAGACCTGCTCCACCTTGCAAAGTGATATCCAGGCTTGACGGAGTAGTGCCCATCCTTCGTAAAGTGCCAAAGCAGCCGATCACTCGGCCAACTGAGACAAAGTGGTATTCCTAAAACCTCGTCAGCTTTAAAGGGGATAAACAAAGTGCGAACTTTCGTCTCATCCCATTCTGACTTCTCAAATCAATAAGCTCAATAACCTTCATATCTTGGTGCCCATTGATCACAGGGGAAATGACTTTAAAAGATGGCGGCCGAGACATCCAGAGACAATTCCAAACGCAATGCTCTTTCCATCACCTACAACCCATTTGCAACCTTTTTCTAGTATCTATCGAGCACCCAAAATGCTACGCCAAACATAACTCGGTCTGTGTCCAATCGAGGCTTCCATAAACTCAGTATTTGGAAAATATCGTGCCTTTAAAATTCTTGCCACAAGTGACGAAGGGTTGTTCAATATCCGCCATCCTTGTTTTGCAAGCATAGCCTCATTGAAAAGTTCAATATGTTTAAATCCCATACCCCCCTTTAAACTTCGGGATACTCACCTTCTTCCAAGACACCCAATGAGTTTTTCTCTCTTCATCCTTACTTCCCCACCAAAATCTCGCCATTAAGCTTTGAATTTGTTTGCAAATCCCCTTTGATAGTCTGAACAAGCTCATCAAATAGGTAGAAATTGCTTGGCCCGCGGCCTTTATAAGAACTTCTCTACGTGCAAAAGATAAAACCTGATGTTTCCATCCCTGGAGTTTTTTCCAAACCCGTTCTCGCAATGACGCAAAGATTTAGGCACGAGACCTGCCAACATGCATTGGCATGCCCAGATGCTTCGAATCCAACAACCTCTTTAACACCCAAACTAGTCACAATACCAACACGCTTCTCCTCCTGCACAATAGAACTAAAAATTATTTCAGATTTTTCCAAATTCACCTTCTGACCTGAAGCATCTTCATATAGTTGTAACACTCACCTAATGGCTCCCACATCTCTATCATCAGCTCTACAAAAAATTATACGGCTGTCGGCAAACAGTAAATGTGAGACCTCAGGTGCACCTCGACAAATCCGTACTCCTTGCATCTCTTTTCTCCCCACTTCAAGCTCCAGCAAACTCGCGAAAGCCGCTGCACATAGAATAAACAAATATGGAGACAACGAATCACCCTGCTTCAAACCTCTCTGTGGAGTAAACAAATCAGTAGGGGCACCATTAACCAGCACTGAAAGTGAAGTTGTAGAAACACACATCATGATCATATTAATCCACTTCCTACAAAAACCCATCTTCTCCATTAGTTTTTCAAGGAAGACCCATTCAACTCTATCCTAAGCTTTGCTCATATCTAATTTTACTGCCATCACCCCCTTTTGACCCGAACAAACACTACTCATGTAATGGAAAGTGTCAAAAGCGACCAAAGTATTATCCGTTATCAATCTGCCTGGTGCGAAAGCACTCTGGGATGGGGAAATAATAACCGAGAGAAATTCCTTCAACCTATTTGCAAGGACCTTCGAGGCTAACTTATAAATGACATTACAAAGGCTAATAGGTCGGAACTCAGTCATTTTAGTGGGTTTATTAACTTTCGGAATAAGAGCAACATTAGTTACATTCACAAGGGTACACTCAAAGACACCATCAAGAATAGAAATAACATAATCAGAAATATCGTTCCCAATGATATGCCAAAATTTTTGAAAAAAAATTGCATTAATACCATCGGGACCTGGTGCCTTAGTAGGATGCATTTGTTTAAGGGCAAAATAAATCTCACCAGGATTAAATGGTCTTGTAAGCTCCCTGTTCACGTCCTCCGTGATTTTAGGTTGGATTCCTGCAAGTGTTGCATCAAACGAGTGAGGGTTAGAGGTAGTAAACAAGGTCCTAAAGGAATCCATGGCAACCTTAGCAATCTCATCTTCTCCCTCCACCATGACCCCATCCTCCCTCTAAATACAACTAATGTGATTTTTCTTGCGCCTAGCATTAGCCCTCATGTGAAACAAATTTGTATTCTTGTCCCCATCCTTTAAAAGCATATGCCTAGACCTTTGACGCCACATAATCTCTTCTTTCCACACAAGATCATCAAGCTTCTGGAAAAGCAAGCGTCGTTCATGCATAACCGCGGCTGTATGGGGGAGATTATCACACATCACCATCCTAGCCCTCGTGTCCTCGATAGCTCGGCTTATGTTACCAAACTCATCACAACTCCACTTAATAAGATCCCCAGAACACCGCTTAATCCGAGAAATAACATCAACTCCATTACTAGCAACACCCCCACGCAACCACGAGTCCCTGACTACCTTCTCACAAGCCTCCGAGGTAGTCCAGAAATCCTCGAAGCGAAAAACTTTCTTGCGCTTACGTTTATTCCCAGCCCGAGTATCACAAAGCTTAAGGGGCACGTGATCAGATTTATCACGTGGTAGGTGTTTAATCGAGATCATGGGAAATTCAGTTATCCAGTCAAAGTTTGCCACTACCCAATCAAGATGTTCAAAAACGCTCCCTTGGTTAGATCTCGAATTAGTCCATGTCCAGCCAAGCCCCTCATATCCTACATCCTTGAGCCCACAAAAATCCAAAGCACTGCGAAAATCTTCCATAGCTTCTTGTTCTCTCGGAGGTCCCCCCTCCTTTTCTCCTTGAAACAAATTTGGTTAAAATCTCCTACTACCGCCCAAGGTAAGTCTACTACGCGTTTAATGGACCTCAGTAACTCCCATGACAAGTGTTTTTGAGTTGATTCAGCACAACCATAGAACCCCGTAAAACACCACTCCTTAATCCCTAACAGACCATTGACAAGCACATCCACATGATGCAGCGACATAGCTAACAACGCCACTTTCACTCCTTCCTCCTAAATCAAAGCAAGTCCCCCCGACACTTTCACTTTTGCTGGTCCATTTAAATGCACTATTGTTCTTTCAGAAAGCTTAAAAGAGTTGTCATCCTCGTTGCCCGACACCTCATCATACATGGGGTATCAAATTCATTTTCCATAAAACTTGACATCCCATGCCAAACTTGCCTGTGATCTTCACTTCTGGTCCTTTTCACTTTGTGTTCAAAGCCCGCTATCTTCTTTTCCATCCCCTCTCCTTCCTCACCATGAATCATCATAGCAGAGCACTCCCCTCCCTTTATACGCATCCCTCCCCTACCTCCCTCTCCCCACCTGTGTTTATCCCCATTTGACTCACATTTTTTTGACCTCCCTCACTGGTTTCCCCACTTTTTCCTCTCACCCCAAGCTCCTTCCCCTCCCCTGTGTTTCCCGTCCTTTGACCCACTCCTCTCCCACTCTCCTCATCTAGCCTCTGTGATACCTCCAGACCATCGAACTTGAGCCTTTGACGAGCTTTACTCGCTGCTATACTAGCTTCCATGTCTGCAACAACTCGAGAATCCCCTTCCCTACCTCTCTCATCTCTGCGTTTCACTATTCGTGGTGAAGCTTTCATCCATGTACCATAAGGTAACTCCGACTCCGGAACATCCTCGTTATAAGCTAGGCACTGTCGATACACATGACAAAACCTGCCACAAGAAAAGCAAAACCTACCCAGGTAATTTTTCATATCTAAACTCAACCCACTTACTACTTGTACCTACCATGAGCCTCATACCCCTGCGCAGTACTTTAGACAACGATAAATCTACCCGGAATCTCATAAACTTGTCCCACCCAGTTGGGTCTGAGTTATCAAAGTCAATATACTTCCCCATCTTTGATGCCATAGAGATGATTGTACACTTATTACGTTTCTGAAAAGGCATGTCATAAGCTTTGATCCAAAATCTGATGGTATCGAAAACTATGTCAGACGGTTGTTCCCCACCCTCAATCCCCTTCAGCAAAAGAAGATGCCCATCAAAGTTCCAAGTTCCTTCTTCCATCACATAACGTTTGTTACCTATAGAGGAAAACTGGAATATGAACAAATTGTTCTCAATCTCCTTTATCACAAGTCCCTTCGTTGTTCTCCAGACTATCTTCATGGTGCGTTTCAGAGCCTCGACACTAAATGCGTTCTCCGTATGCAGTTTCCCAACTAAACACAAGGCCATCTGTTCTTTAGTAAGGTCATTTGGGTTATCCTTACAGATTAAAACATCCTCCTCTTCCTTTGTCAAATCCAACCCCTTCAACTTCTTCTCCAATTCACTTGCCATAGATTACTCTAAAAACCTAGAAAAATTACCTAACCCTAAGCAGAACTTGCAGGAAAAAAACCTAGAGAAAAAGAAGCCAAAACAAAGAGAATTTACAGTGAAAAAGGTAGACCGCAGGGAATCAAACTGTGGGGAAATTAGAAAGAATCCTTATAGAAATCAAAACCGGCCGCCATATCAGCCTTGGGAGAAGAGAGCTCTACGGTACAAAACCCTAAGCACCGAGAGGAGAGTTTTTTGATTCACATTAACTGAAACTTTTGTTTAAAAAATTGACCAAGGGTAAAACGATCATTTGTTGTTAAAATTTAGTTGTAAAGTGACCTAAATAAAATGGTGATTAAAAAAAGTTGATTTTATAAGGTGATTTTCGACAATTTTTCCTATTATATACTCCTTCGTTTGTCACTCTATTCCACATCATTTTATTTTCGATCAAGATAACCGGAATGAATTAGGACCCCAATTCACCTAATTGAAAAAAAAAAACCAGAAAAACTAGTACTCTGTTTTTTTAATTTATTTACTAAATCATTAAAATGAATTTGCCCCAAGTGTCCAAACATGCTTTGCTAATTATACTTTGATTATGAAGTCTATTAAGATTCTGTTCTTTTCGTCGTTTTCATGTTGCATTCCGTTTCGTTCCACGACGTTCCATTCCGCATTCTGTACTTCTTTTTATCTCACATTTTTTTGAATTGTCCGCGCCGCGCTGTTCCGTTCCAATCCGTTTAGTTCCGTTCCTCACCGTCCCGCACCATTCCGTTAAAGAGAACAGGGGACTAAGTTGGTATATAAACGCCAAAGGATGTGTCCGTGTGTAGATGATTCTTCTAGCACCTTCCAGAAACCAACACTCAAACACCCATCCTACAAATCTCGCCCTTCTTCTCTCTCTGTTTCTCTTCTTCCCCAAATTCCCCTCTCATTTCTTTGCTAATTTTCTCTCTCATCAAATCGAATCAAATCTCCATAATCCTTGGCACAACCACAACCATGTCATCCTATTTCTGCTACCAATGCAATCAAACTGTCACTCTCACTCCCTTACCAAATTCCGACCTCTCCTGCCCTAATTGCAATGGAGGTTTTCTTGAAGAACTCGATTCTAACCCTAACCCTAACGCTAACCCTAATTCAAACCCCCCTAATCCTAACCCTAATTTCAACCCATTTTCATCACCGTCCCCCATTTTCGCCGACCCATTTTCTATCTTCAGTAACGACCCTTTCTTCTCCACTGCAACAACCGCAAGAACCCGTGGCCCAATTGTATTCTCTTCCACCACAATTGACCTCGAAAACCCTAGAAACTTCTCGACTTTTCTCTCTCCTCCGTCACCTGCCGGTTTCAACCCCTTCGATTTCCTCCAGTCTCATCTTCAAAACCTCCGTGCAAGTGGCGCCAATGTCCAATTTGTCGTCGAAAACCAGCCCTCGGAAGCTGGGTTACGAATGCCGCCCAATTTCGGGGACTATTTCCTCGGGCCGGGTTTGGAACAGTTGATCCAGCAACTTGCGGAGAATGATCCGAATCGGTATGGGACTCCACCGGCCTCGAAACGGGCTGTTGATGGGCTGCCGGAGATTGTGATCACGGCTGAGGTTGTGGATTCAGACGCAAACTCGTGTGCAGTTTGTATGAGTGAGTTTGAGGTTGATTCGAAGGCCAAACAGATGCCTTGTAAGCATTTGTATCATTCTGACTGTTTGCTTCCTTGGTTGGAGCTTCATAATTCGTGTCCGGTTTGTCGGTATGAGTTGCCTACGGATGACCCGGAGTATGAGCACCGGAGGGCCAGTGGCGGGCAGGGGACTGGTCGAGTAGTTGGTGGTGGTGATGGCGCCACACAGGGTGGTTCGGAACAACGAGGGGGTGGTAACAATGGTAATAATTTGGAGAGGAGGTTTAGTATTTCGTTACCATGGCCGTTTAGTGCATTTGTGGGAAGCAGTGATGGTGGTGATAATAACAATAATAATGGTAATAGTGGTTCGAATTCGGGGGATCAGCAAGGTGGGAGTCGGTATTCGGGGTCTATGGATAGCTTGGATTGATGCTGAAGAGGTAACAACTTGTCTTTCGTCTTTGACTCAGCTTAAAAGTTTTTTTGTTGTGTTCTTGATTTTAATTGATTTATGGATGGATATTGACTATTGAGTAGTGTTTCTTGTTTATAAGTAACATATGGTTTGCAAGGGGACTTTATGATTTGTGTTTGACATATGCTGGTATTGAATATCGTGTTTGAGTGTTTGGGGTGGTTATTTCAGACATCCTGTTCCTGTTGTTTATGACTTGTACTATGAAATTGTCTTTGTTGGTATTTCACTCGTTTGTTAGCTCTTTTGGGGGTTTGACAGGAGGTGCTAGTCCTTTTCCTTCTTTCCTCATTGCTACCATGGTTGTAGCCTCTTTCCAGATGTTTAGGCAATCGCGATGAAACCTCAGTATCCTCTTTCTTGAATCCTTGCTCATAGGGTTGGGGGGGGGGGGTCGGTTTATGTTCTTGCTCAATTATGTAGTTATAACCTTTTCTCTCACTTCTTCATTTCTATGCTCCATCAGTGATTATTGCCTCTTTCACGCATTGTGTATGCGGGGTTTCCTCTATGGGCAATTTTGATGAAACCTCTATAGCTTTTCTCTTGTATCCTTGTTTGTAGGGTAGGTTCAGTTGATGCTCTAGGTGAAACATGTACTTGATATCCTTTTTCCTTTTCTCCTCATTCCCACCGTCATTTATGGCCATTTTCCACATGTTGTGTGAGCGTTGCCTCTATGGGCAATTTTGATGAAAAGCCTTGCTCGTAAGGGAGGGTCAGTCCTTTTTCTTTCTCACATCTGTAGTTGATATGTGTTCGCTTCTTATTTTCCATGCAAGTATATTAAGTCCTTGGCCTTGAGAGGCATTGGGTTGCTGTGGCATGCTAGTGCTCAAGTCAGATACCTACCGTGGATCTCTGATGTTTGCAAACCTGTCTGAATACACCTAGAGATTTGGACATAAACTACTCTGATGTTACAAAAGTGTAGTAACACCATGACCAAGTGTGAACTCCACTATTGAGGAACTTGGGGAGGTCAAAATGTATGTAGCCTTACCCCTAACCATCTAAGATTAGTAGACAAATTGTCTTCAAACTAATGTTAAATGGGATCAACTAAGGTTAAATTATGTGGGAGACATGAACTTACCAACTCCCATTTGGCTTCCTCGTTATGAAACTCCCATTTGGGGTGCATATGTACGGTATTGCCCTGTTTTGTCATCGCGAGTTCATGAAATTCTTTGGCTGTCTCCTGCAATGATTAAATGATGCTTCTTTTGAATAAAGAGTATACCTTTTGTGCTTCAAAGACATGAAATATCTTGGCTTTGTCCCGCCAATCGGCCATGGTACAACCATTACAGAGCTAGAGTCAAAATACCTGCAAAAGACTAACTCTCTCTTTCTTTACAAAGAATTCTCAACCAAGCTTCATTTGCACTTCTCCTTCCAGCAAACATTAACTCGACCCCACACTTAATTTTAAAAACGCGAGGCGACAGCCTTAGCACCTCAGGTGGGCGCATCTACGTACACGAGGCGCACCTGAGGCGCGCGAGACACACTTGAGGCGCCCGAGGCGCTTCACTCCAAAACGTTGATTTTGTTCAATTTTCCATCTAATCTTATTAATTTGTTCAATTTCTATAATATTTAGCAAGTTGTTTTCTATTTCTATCTTTACTTTAAGCATTCTAGCATATTATTAATGTGTTTTGAGTTAAAAATTAAATATAAAATATATGTTTAAGTATTTTAAAATAGTGCGCCTTGCGTACGTGAGGCGTGCGCCTTGCGTACGTGAGGCGTGCGCCTTGCGTACGTGAGGCGTGCGCCTTGCCTTGCCCTTCGCACTCCGACTCCGAGGACCCTTATCGCCTTGAAGCACCTCGCTCTTTTTAAAACAAAGACCCCACATATGCCAAGAGCTCCTTCAAATTGGCAGGTCGAGTGTCGTACATACAGATTGCCTGTGTCTGTTTTAGAACAATAATGCTTTTCAAACATCTTTGTCTCATATCCTGCTTGTTGGAAATAGAATCAAATGGCACAACCTCAGGCATTCGTTGATGTGAATAAAGACAAGACTATACAGTATTTGCTAGTCCAGATGGACGCAACTTTTCAGTAGACATATGAAGTAGGTTGACTTGTTAGGGTACACCTCCTTTGGGGCCTATATTTTTTCCTTCTCATGAGCTAAATTTAGCCTATTGAGAAAACAATGTGGGCTAAGAGCGCCTTCCTGTAGTCGTTGAGAACCTCACACATGACAAAACACAATTGTGAGGTTTGGTTTCCTGGAATATTCATTCAGACATCTTACTACATACTCTTACTACCTCCTCTTCCTTTTGGTAAATGGCGGAATCACTTATAAATTATAACTGAAAACTTCACCTTTCTGTGTCTTTAGCAGGGTCAGTTAAGTGTTCATTGCACCATTGGTAATTGGTGGTGCCAAACTCTATGCAACTTTCCCTTGGTTTTTTGTTTTTATTTTTTTTTAATTTTGTTGTGGTTGGTTTTTTGATATTCTTTCAAGAATTTCTGTAAAAAATTTCCAGAACTTTTTAGGTAAAGTTGAAATGGTCGTCTATTGAACTATGTCTGTTGTACTTCCCGAAATTGCTTGCTTTGTCTTGCAAAAACGTACAATTAATGATATTGTCATGTGTTTTTGAGATGCTCGAAGGAAGTTCTACAAATAGAAGGGGGTCACATGTAGGACATGAGTCGAGGCTGTAATTGAGGAATGTTATATGGATAGGATGATATCCAAGCCTCCTCAAGGGTGCAGGAGATTTCCTGGCTGTTAACTTTACGAGTCCATGGGATTAGTCAAGCAAAGCCTGGATACCCATGTTATTTGGGAAAAAAGAGAGACTGAATCTATATGCTAAACAAAGGTTTTGGTTTGGTCACTTAGCTCATTAGCACGCAAGTAAGCGGCTTCCATTGTTAGTGGGTAGCTGAGCTGGTCAGATCGGAGATATATATTCTAGGTAAGTGCAGAGGTTTTTCTCGTTGTTAACTTAGGGCTTGTAAGGGTAGTTAGGTAAATCCTAGATATTTACATTATCTGTAAAAAAAGAAGAAGAAAGAGAATAACAGGCTTGCAACAATTTTATGATAGACCGTCACCTTTTTCTTTTAAATTTAAATGTGCACCTTTCATGGTTATTTAACTTGTTTACGATGACGATGTAGTAGTAACTAGTAAGAGCTTGTGTAATAGATAAAAGAACAAGAAACATTTTCTACATGCGTGATATATGTTATTCTCATTTGCTAGTACACTCTACTACTGTCTGAAAACTTATTGAGACAATTCATTGTATAGATAGTATAGGAATGATTTGTTTTCTTGTATAAAGTTGCTTTATTATTGTCATTTTAAACTAGTTAACTAATGTTAAGACTCTTAAGGGTCCGTTCTTATCACCTGAAAAACACTGAGCTGAATTTAGGCCTTCCCTTCAACTTCCTCTTGAAGCTGTCAGTAAATTTCCTTTAAGGAAAGTTATTAGTAAACTTCAGTTCAGTTTATTAAAGAAGTGCGGTTTTATTTCTTCTTATTGCAGATTTAATAAAAAGAAGTGTAGTTCAGTTCAAAAATAAGCAATTCAATTTAGTAACATTAACTTCAAGTCAGTTTTGTGCAGAGAAGTTCAGTAAAAAGAAGGTGAAGAGAACAAGCCTTTACATGAACTTCAACTGATTGATTTGAACAGATTGACCTTTGACCATGGAAAATTCATCCAAACATATTCAATATTGGACTCATTTGTAAGAATGTGTTGAAATCTTTTCAATGACACATAAATCATCATTATTATATTTTGGAATAAAAATTGTTTGAGTGAATTGAACCAAATTGGACTAGAATGAATTAAATTGGACTGAACTTAGAACAGAGTCTAACAAGTCAGGGAAATGTGGGCTTATCTTTTCTTCATTGCCTCTCTATGTTGCTCTCCTCTTTTTTTTGTACATTTTTTATTTTTATCACTTGGTTAACAAACTTAACATCATGAAGAACATATACTTGACCTGGTCAAAAATTACTTATCAGTAGCTAATGACAATATTTTTTTATGTTTAAGCTCTATGGACCCTTGAGGCTTCAGCATTTATCATCTTGATCTTTCTTGTAGCGGCAGCTAGGGACAAGGTTGTGCATATATTGACCCAGACCCTACCCTCAGCAGGATCCTTCCTAGGTGTTACTACTTTTTTCTCGCCTCATTACTAATTTCACCTCACATCTGTAGGCTGAGCACTCAAGATGAGCGCCATGTGAACCTTGTGAAGCATCAACTGCCAATTACAATATGATTAAGTTGGAAGAACGGATGTGTCATAAACTCTGTTTTAATCTACTATCATTATTAGTTCTGCTCTTCTAGGCCTCATGTTCCTATAATGAATAGTATCACTTGTAGTATATATTTTGTAGAATAGCTAGATGCTATACTTTTCTGAGTATTTACTGTCAAGGCTTGTGAAAGATTAAGATTCTTTGGTATTGGGTATATGGAAGTTATAAACAGGTTTACTATTGATTAGACATAGGTAATCAATAGTAAAAATGACGTTTCTTACTTCATTTGGTTATGCTGCTCAGTTTGTTTCCTTGTTGCTTGCTCAGTAAAAGCTTTGTGGTTGCATTAGTTGATCATGTTATGCTTCTGCTGACTTGTATGATTATACTGCATCTTCTTTTTTTCCTTTTTATCAAAGAAATTAAGCTATTGGAGATTTGGAGTTGCTCATTCCCAATTGCAGAATGTCCTTTGATTTAAGCTTATACATATTGTTCTTTTTTTTTTTTTCAATTGGCAAATCTGTATTCTTTGTTGATGGTTGCTGTTTCTGCTTAAATAATACAATTATCCTTATTGTCCTATTTTGTGAGTTTTATCTATTCATTGTCGGCTTCATAATTGTTTCAATTGATGCAGGTGTCCTACTACGGTGCAATTCAAGTTGATTACCATGTGTAAAGCTCCTTCTAAGTTTCAACATGATTTACCCTTTCCCTGGTTGCCATTTCAATTTCTCTTTTGGGGACCTTTTCTTGTTTTTGGAGAGAGGAAGGGAGTTGGGGGCACAGTTGGCTGGAAAGATTTTTTGTGAATGCTGGAGACTCCGACACATCTTGTTCGGGTCAGAGTGGTATCAAAATACGTCCTCTTTAGAGAATTGAATATATGATTCTATAATACTGTTATATAGTTAGTTTGATGTCACTCATTTACCCTTTTTTTTCCTTACAAACTGTCCTGGAAATGAGTTAGATTCTCATTGACTTGTACAGAGAGGGAATTTGGGTTGTTTCAGCGTTATTTTCTTATTGTTGTGCGTCACTTGAATATGTGCTATGCAATCTGATCGCTATGTGATAAAAAAATGATTATCAGTATCTCAGGGACCTTATTGTGTCCGCACCAAAAAAAAAAGGGGACCTTATTGTGTCCTTTGAATTTGATCTTGGCTGGCATGATTGGTCAGCCGTAAGTAGCTGCAATTGATCAGGAACAAGTGTACTAGTGAAGGGAAGCATAGATTTTGGAGAAGAATATCTCCTTTACCTGTAATTCTGTGAAGGAGTTCTGCTGGTGGATGGATGTTTCCGATTGGAACATCAGTGTGAAGAGGAGTTTAGTATGGGAGACGAGGTGATGGTATTAAATTACTTCACTGTTTAAGTAATCACTCGAAACCCTTTCTAATCTGTATGAATTGAAATAAAGTGGCACCTATTTGAGGGCCTGTTTGTCTTAGATTAGATGCCGATGTGGTTATTTTACAGTTCTTCCTTGAATTGAGCGGATCGGTGGTGACTGGTTACTATGAGTCCTGGAATTATGATTGTCAGGTTGTGCTTCTAGATGCTTCAGGTGATTTGCAAGGCTATAGTTAATGTTTCTGTGGTGCAAAGTTCAGGTGAAGGGCATAGACATTCCTTTCAGTTGTTGGGGTGACGTTGATGTTGATACCTGGTTGGTGGTAAGAACTTGGGATAAATTGGACTTTTGATAGCGTACAAGATCGTCTGTGGATTGTATTAGTATGATGAGTAGCAGTAGAGATTAGAAATCCTGCTAATGTACGTGGTGCATGCGGTTTGAGGATATGGGACCAAAATGGTTGATTAAATTGGACTTTTGATAGTGTACAAGATCGTCTGTGGATTGTATTAGTATGATGAGTAGCAGTAGAGATTAGAAATCCTGCTAATGTACGTGGTGCATGCGGTTTGAGGATATGGGACCAAAATGGTTGATTACATATCTCGTTTTGCCCAACTTTGTATGTTAATATGGATTTTGGTTGATAAAGACTAGTCTTTTACGTGGTTCAAGGGATATACATTTGCAGGTTATATGATTAGGCTTATGGTTTTGGCACACAGGGAAGGCATTATATTCTTGAATGATGGCTCTTGCATTTTGACTTCCTCAAACTCTGCTGACAAGGGTGTGTTTTTTTACCCCTTACTCCATGACTAGTTCAGTTCAGCGATTTACTTTTTCTCTTTTTCATGACTATCCAATTCAGTTTAGTTCAGCTCAGTGAAAGGAACGGACCCTAAATAGCTCTATCAAGATTCACTTCCAGTAATTCTGCAGTTTTTTGGTTACTTTTAGCTACCAAGTTAACATGCAGGTAAAGGAGGAGAGATCTAAACTTTTGACAGGCGATTTAACTGGAAAACTATTGGCTTTGTCATCTTGGAAAGGTATCTCCTTCTAAAGGAAGGCTGAGAAAACGATGGTGTACGTTTTGGTTTATTTGTTGGATTTCACAGTTGAGGACTTGAGGTTTCACTTTTGAGTTTCGACGCTATGGAACGTCAAGTGGCATCTCAGATCTGAAGCTCAATTGTTGTTGGAAGTTCTCTTGTTTTGATTTGTTTCTCATGAATTCTTTCAAAATCATGACTCAAAATCTTTCATGGAAGTTCCTTCACTCAAAATTACGTGTATATTCTATCAAAAACAACAAATAAATTACATTTATAATGTATATGTAGGGAAAAGAAAATTGAGGGTATATATATTTTTTTTGGTTACGAATTGAGGGTATATATTGTAAACAATGGGAAGACAAGAGACAACATTGATGTAAACAATGGAATTAATAAACAAAAACTCTCTTCTGAAGTGGTTTTATGGATGAGGTATTGTTTATTTACAAAATCTCGTATGAGTTGGTTTTAAGGTGAGGCGTCTTATACAAGCATGATGTTATGCCGACGTTATGCTTATATATAGAGCTAGGCTCACCTTGAAGCGGCTTCAAGACTTATTGTTATTTATTTGTCTGAAGGTATTGTTTTTCACGTATAATGCCGCCCGATAATGGTATCCTTTTTTGCTTATAAGTATCACGATTCACGACTCATGTATGACGCCGCTTCATATGAGTTTTTGTGATCAATTAAATTATATTTTCGAACAAACTTGTACTTTTGGGAGTGAAAGTGGTACTTGCTAATTAATTTTTGATGGCCATGTGGCTCTATTATTTTTCTTCTCTTTTTTGTTGTCCCAAATTGATTTCTGAATCTTCTTGGATTTCTGCAATCAAGCAGCTGATAGGATGAAAGTATGAAACTGTGAGAATAGTAGCACATGAAATTTTCTTCTGCCACACTTCTTGTTTTCTGATGGTGTCTGCAATTGGTTCTTCAATTTTTGCGTGCTTGAAATAATGATACTTTATATTGACCATTATATCTGTCAACCCTTTTATGATATGTAAATGTATACTATGATTAGAACATTAGCTACTAATGTATAGTAGTCCATAATTATCGGATCTTGTTCTCTAGAGCAAATGACCAAGAACCAGCTGTAATTCTCGATATATATATTGAGGAAAGATGAAACCCTTTCTAAGATCTAGATTAATTAGCTGGGATAAAAAAAAAGTGTAGTTTTTCATGTTCTGTTTTTTCAATGGAATGGTGCGGAATGGAATGACGCGACCAAATAACTCAGATTCAAATATGAGAATTGGTCATGATCGAGTTAAGCTTGCGCTTACATTTTACATTATGGAGAACTTTAAATCATTCTGCACAACTGAAGCAAAATAGAGAGTTTAGGAAAATTTTCACTTGGAATTCTTTTTTTGCAGAACAAGTTGAGCTACCATTTCTTCTTTTTTTTCTTCTAGGTCGCCTTTGCTCAATTTGGTCAGACCTGGTATATTTCAATTCCCCAAAAGAAAAAAAATGTTGATTTGAATAAGTTCTACTACTAGTTGCTATTTCATCTTTGAACAAAAGCAATAAATCTAAAATTATTGGGAGATCTCGTTCAGGTCAGAGCAAGGTGCCATCAGACGTTCAATAGGCAGTGGAAGGTGGTAATGATCATCCCGAGGTATGTGCTAGTGCCTTTGACATGCAAATAGTTAATTAATAGGTGTATATCTCGCTCATTAGTAAATAAGTTACAACTTACACTTTAAATTAGCACTTACATTGAAAGATGCCACGCCTAAGAGGCTTATAAGAAGAAAGGAAGATCATACTTTGGCAAAACCCCAATAATAAATAAATAACTTCCCATTTGACTAGTATTATTTTTCCAATAACTTTGTCTTCAAATAGATCAAGACAAGGCCAGTATGCAAATAAAGAGTACGCCTGTATGGCATGAATATGGGAGAGCTAACTCTCCTTTTGGTATGTTACGAGGTTTGCCGTTAAGGTTTCGTCACAAACAAACATTACTTTATATATGTATTTTAACCGTATGGAGTACAATACTAAACTTGGCACCAAATTAAAAATTAAAAAAAAAAATTATTACAAAACTAAACCTATGTCAGTAGTCATGTTCTCAGTAGACTGATCAGTACCCACCCAGGGAGTGAGGCACCACTCATCGACCCCCAACCCACAAAATGGAAGAGAAAAATAATTAAGTGATAAAAAATAGTTAATTATTATACTTATTATCAAGGAATCCATTGAAGTACCAGTACACCACTAGCCAACCCATGAAATAATGATAAAGGTGTGAAACCAACTCATAAAAAAATAAGGATACCTTTTTTTCTCTCTCTTCTCAAAATCCTATTCTCATCTTTCATCATAGTTTCAGGCCGGGAGTACCAATTTAGGTCATTCCCGGCCTGTATTTGATGTTTTTTATCTAGTTTGACTCTAACTTCTACTCTTTTTCGCTCTAGGTGGAATAAATTTCTCTCCCTTTGTGGAGTTCTTTGGTTTTTTTCATTTCTTCCTCTTCGTAGGATTCTCTTTTCGCCTATAGTGCGATTTCTATTTTATAGATTCAATATGATTTTGGGGACCGGATATACATACAATCAATGGTATCAAACAGAGTTCTGTGGGCAAGTCATTGCATTGCTCGCGGTGAAGATCTCCGCTTCCGTCAAAGATGAAGATAGATCAAAGGAAGCACATGGTTACTATGCATGTTGGGAGGCGCACCGAGGTGTCCTTGTCGATTGTCTTGTTAGCAAAAGTTGTGTTGTTACTGTTAATTTAGTATATTCTAGGGTTAGTTTGATTGTAGATGCCGTATGGCTTTTCTATTAATGAAAATTTCCTAATCCCCTCTCAAAAAAAAAAAAAAATTATGACTTTTCTGCATGCCACCTAGTACGAGTATCATGTATAAGGATGATTCATACAAAGGTTTCTGTTCTATAAGACGTCTCCATATTACATTTCGTTTCATGTTCCAATAATTCGTTTCGATTCAATCCGTTTACGTCGTTCCATTCCAATTCAATACATTATTTTGTTCCGTATTATATCATCCTATTTTGCATTTCATTTTATCTGACATTTTGTACGATTTATTATGCAGTTTGTACCAGTCTGCTCCGTTCCTCGCGGCTCCGCACCAATCTATTAAAAAAATAAGATGGCCTAAAGTTGTGTTCTTTTCAACTTAATAAACTTGTTGAACTAATAATAATAATAAATAATAATAATAAAGTTTGAAATTATCGAATGTACTAATGTTCGGATTTAATATTTGTATGAAAATAGATGGTAATGGTGAAGAAAATAGTGCCTTAAGTATACTTCTATGTTTCAAATATATTTTAAAAACACTAATATATATTATAGAATAGATATTATTATATATATTACATCCTAAATTACATTATTTAAATTTAAAAAATAATGAGTTAATAAAATATATGTCTAATATGGGTTACAAGTTGATTTTATTTTTCAAATTATATAGTCAAGTTTTAGTGACATGACCTAATTGTAGGAAGAGAAAAATTCAAGATAATAGAATATTTTTTTCTTTTCATATATTACTAACATTTTAGTTGAACTGAAAAGAACACATATTTTCAAATAAAGTATATATATAATTTTCTAGTATTTAAGCAATATTATAGGGGTAATAATACTATTATTATATGGCTATAAAATACCATTATTAGATCATTTATTCATGTTATATATGAAAATATAAAAGAGTAGTTAAATCATATTGTATGTATACCGAGCAAAAAAAATAAATCATACTGTATGTATGAGATCTGACTAAGTGACTATATATAGTATTTTATAACCAAACAAACATTACCCTATTATAATCAAATAAAATAAGCAAGGGCATGGAATAGAAAAAAATCCCAAAGTGAGTGCAGACAGTCATGTTAGATTGTACGGATACTGACCGTTCCTAGGTTGGAGGTTTTCACTTGGAGAATCTATTTCCCCAACATGATGTGTGGTTGGTTTGGTTCGGACTTCGACGCCTATGAATATGAATTAAAAGAGATCTCAGTTAATTTTTAAGGACACAAAAAGTTTAATTTATAGCGGAAAATGTTTGGTTGATTCAGTGGGTGGGCAACCCATATTTACTTTGTATCTCTCTCTCCTACCTTAAATGTCATTTTTTGGAAATAGAGGAGAAAGAATCTGAAAATAAAAGAGAGAGATAGATACATAAAAAAGGTGAGTTATTAACCAGTGGATGAATATATCATTCTCCAAGCATGACATGTTGGCCAGCAATATCAGATGATTAGTAATTTAGTACTACTGCTCTAAAGATCATGTTGCCACTTGCCATATACTTGCTTAACACAGGTGACTGACAATAAAAAGTGGGGTCATATATATTGATAGTGTGAGTGGTTAGGAATTCTTATCTTTTAAGCGAGGTTGAAGGTTTGAATTTTTTGTGAATAGAGAAATTATTTAGTGGGAACACTTTACTCTTTCGTAAGCCGATTCAGTGCGAAGAAGACTAGTGTTGACCCAAAAAGTTTAGCTGAGCTTGTGGTCAAACCAAAAACAAAAAGTTATACAACTAATATAGATTTGAATAGCAAGAAACCTCCGATTTGGTGGAAAATGGAAATAAGACTTCAGCTCAAGTTATTGTTAGGACTATTTTGATTATGTCACTTCACTACCCATTCCAAGCTAATAGATATCAGCTAGTGTTCCTATGATATTTTATGAGGGTATTTTATTCGTATCATATAAATTAAATTGTGGCTTCTTATTTTGAATATATCCTCATTTTGAGGACTGCGGTAGTTAAATTTATCGTTCGACGAATGTCATTTATAGGAAATGTTATGCCTAGTTGGCAAAATGATGATCTACTGTAAATTTAAGATTATTTATTCATCGACATAACTTTTTCTACTGTGTAATAAGCTAATAACAGGAAATTGGGGAATATAACTTAAAACCTAATAATATATCCAGAATTCCAGTATTAATCACTTGACCAAGACATCATTTATTGTTGGATCTAGAAAAATTTGAAATAGGGAGAGTAGACCGAGAGGTGCCTAGTCCACCAAAGAACGTGCTCTAGAGAAGAAGAGCAAGGCAAGATGGTCGAAGCGTGCAGGGTGTATAAGAGTTATACAGTACAGTTGTGTGTACACGCATATGTCCTACTTCGAAAAAATATAAGGATTGAGAATAGTTTACAAGTGACTTAAACAACAAGGCATTTTTCTTTTGGATTTAAGTGGCTGGCCCCTTATATGGCTTCATTGGAGAATTTTTCATTGGGTTATTACTTAATACCGTTTTCACGTTTATCGCATCAAAATCCTTAACATCTACAATTACAAAGTAATTGTGTAAATGATATATATTGACCTACACCAAAAATTATATCCTTTGATATATGGTTGAAGCTACTATGACTGAAAAAATACTCAATTAATATTACCGTACTTCCTCTGTTCCTTTTTCTTCTTTTAATTTGACTTTTTGCGGTCTCCAATACAACACTTTGACCACGAATAACTATAGTTTTACAATTATAAAAGTTATAAAAATATGATTATAAATGAATATAGTAATAATAGATGTTTTACTTCGAAAAACATTATATATAGTTTCTCTAAAATTAATGGTCAAAATTTGTATACTTTGACCTCAAAAAGTCAAATGAAAGAATTACAAACGAAGGGAGTATTTATTACCGATTTGATAAAGTTGTGTTTGGTACGGAGCAGTAAATTTTAACGGTTCTATGCTTCATGGATACATCAAAATTTTACTTTCTTATGGTAAGAACATTTTTGGAGTAAAAGTGACATCAAAAGTTCAGTTCTAGCCAAAGAATCCCCCCTAACTTCATGCAATTTAGCTGAAGTAACCGAGGAATCTAAGTAGCATTTCATATTTTCATTCATGTAGTACTAGATCGCATGGGTGCGTGGTGAAAGATTGAACACGTCAATAAGGAACTTAAGATCATGGGAATAAGAAACTACGTACGAACTCGACAATATGTAATCTAGCTGAATACCTTTACCATCACACAATCATACATATATGTAGATTAACTAGTACAAGCTAATTCTCAACATTGTCACTAACAAAAATTTAAGCACCCAAAGAAATTAACAAAAAAAAGATGAAAAATATATTTCACTATAATTGAAAAACAACACATTACTACCTTATGCATAAAATGGTCTCACATTATTTCTTCAGATTCATGAACCCTACATAATTGTTAATAAATACTTGTAGTTGTTTTTTTTTTTTTTTTTTTTGCTAAACCTATTAATAAAGTTATTCAAATGATAGATCGCAGACACCCGTTAGCTTTACATAGGTGTAAAGCGGTCTCTACTATATATTTTATATAGGTATATTCCATATACATTCCTAACGACTAGTCTTTTAACAAAAAAATTTAAAAATTATTATTCACCGACATAACTTTCTTTATTGCGGATTAGAGCGCAGACTCTTGTTAGATTAATGATGTAGATGGGTAGTAAACTTAGGATTCTAAATTTGTATTAGGCTAAATTGATAAAGCCGTACTACATAGTGGAGTTGTTTTTTTGTATATATACCTAATACCATCATAGACACTTTCTCACTTGCCATCACGCACTTCACTAAACCCTATTTCTCAATTTCTCGGTATTCCCCCCTTTCTCCCCCTTTTTTTCTCCTGAATCGCTGCTTTTGCCTCATTAGGTTACTGGGTTTTCATACAAGGTCAGCCAAAATCATTTTTGGTTATTCATCTTTGCAATATTGTTCTTGCCTTTCTGTTTTAATTTCTTATTTAATTTAATTACTTTGCCCTAAGTTTTGCATAATGTGCAATCATAAACAGGTTTGATTGACTATTTCAACAGAAAATGAATGTTCCATCTCAATGCAAAAAACTTTTTAAAACCCTTTCAATTGCTTTAATTTGTTCTTCATTTTCCTTCATTAAACAGTGAACTTTTTGAAATAACATGAGCCCATAGTTAGGTTAATTAAATCATGTACTAATTATGAACTTCCTATAGTAAAAGAAAAAAAAAACTTAGGGTAGAACTTACTGTTGTGTTTTTTGCTTTGTACTTGTATATTTTTGGGTATAAGTTGATTAATTAGTTATGTGAAATTCTCTTATGGGGGATTTAATTTGACTTGCCTATCATCTTCTAACTTTATTTTCCTCAAAAAGTTTGAAACTTAATCAGATACTTGTGTGGTTGTGATTTGAGGAAAAAGAGTTCTTGTATACTAGATATCCCCCATTTTTTTTTTTGGTTTGTAATAAATCCTGCCTTCTTATATATATTCCCTCACTTCTATCCCAATATAATCTTATATGTGACCTTCACATTCCTCGATCAGCCTTCTATCTATACTTGTTTATTTCATGCTTCAGTTGAGTGATCTACTTTTTTTCTCATAAATAGATTACTATTGAGTTAACTTCACTTCAGTTCAAAATAACACACCCTAAGATCTAGCAAGGGAGGAAAAGAATCCAATCGTCGTTTGCTGGTGCAGCATCATCAAGATTCACCAATCTTATAAGCTCCAAGCTAAGCGAGTTTTGGCACATTAGTACCATCTCCTTAGTGCTTTGAGATAAGCGAATCTTGATGATGCTGCATTGGCAATAGACGATTCCATTTATGTATGTACTCATCGAATCGAATCGAAGGTCTTGGTAAATGGTAATGACAAGCCAATAAGGACTATACTGGGAAGAAGATGTTTAATGTCAACCACATGAAAGTGATCAGCTAGCTGATGAACTCCATGGTATCTTTCTATCATGTTATTGTCCAATTATTGTACGCTTTGGAAAAAAAAATATCTTTTGGCCTTTGGGGTACCTTTAATTTGTAGGTTTACTTTGAAAAGTATCTACTTCTTTTTTCTGTGGTGGTTATATTGCAGGTGAGGTGAGGCCTGGGGAAGATTTATTAGCCAGCACTTCAAAAAAGAATTGGATGATTAGTGAAAATAGATAAGCATCTTGTCCTGATTTATTGCTATATCTATACATTTGACCAAGAAGTTAAGGATTATTGTCTATTTCTCCAACTGACTATAGGTGAGGCAACTTATGCTTCATTTTGAATACTCGCTCTCTTTATACCTGAAGTGCGTTTTTTCCACTAAATTAAATTCCACTAAAATAAGAGAAAAAGTAGATCACAAAACTCCACTGAATTGAACTAAATCAATAACGGATCAGAAAAGAGCACACCTGATCATTTTGAGTAGTGATAATGTTAATAGATCTTTAGTATCCATTTTTACTCTTTTCCCCTTTGAATAATGATTTTGATGATGCAATTTTAACTATACGTTCAGCTTGGTTCCTGTCTTTGATGACTGAATGATGTTCTGCCAAATGTGTGAAAGTTAGTGGCTTCAGGGTTTACTTAACTATTTAGAGAATAAATAAACAAGGCAATTAAGTTTTTACTTGAACGCATATGTTATTGTGTCATAGTGTTCTCTGCCAAAAGTGGGGACATCAATCTTAGTCATTGCCAAAAAAAATTAAAAATTTGAGAAGATTTACTGAGAGATCCTCTATTGGCTTGTTTTGCTGGGAATCAATATATAGTTGTCAACCAGTACACAATATTGTTGTGGCCTCTGCTGGCTTGGCTATGTGGGGTGTCTTATTATGAGTATGAGTGAGATCAAAGAGACCCAACTTGCAAGTTGGTCCCTTTTTTCATTTGTACCATCACCATCTTAAAAGCCTACAAATATCAAGTGTGTGTTGTGTTGTGTTGTGTTTTCTTTTCTTTCTTTTTTTGTTTTGTTGGTAGGCCTTCATTTACATAATAGGTTTTGTGCAAGGCGGATCTACCTGAAGGCTCATGACATGATCAGTCCACCTTGTACAAGTTTTTGTGTGATTTAAATTGGCCTATAGCGCGTGTTCCCACTTTGTATTTATTTCTTTCCTAGTTATATTGCTTCTTCAACCCAAGTCACTCCACAACTGTGACTGTCATATATACCACCTACATCTGTACGAGTTCCAGTTTCTTTCCTCTCACAGGTCCCTTTCTCTCTTTTTTTTTTTTTTTTGTCAGAGAGTCCCTTTCTCTCTTTTTGAGCTCTATCAAAAAGACATTTATTTCCAGCAGCTAAGTTTATAGTATATGCAACACACTTGAGTCTCCCATTAATGGTTTCAGATCGATCACTAACTGTCAGAAATCCGTCTGATGTTACCCTGCCCATCATTAATAATCGCGGCAAATGCATACGTACATCTTCCCAGCCAGGCCACCGGCCATGAGTGTCCTGAATGAAAATCTCCGCGCGCGGCTCCACCTGCAGATCGATCGATTTTATTTGGGTGGTGGAACCGGTAGCCATCTGTATATCATCAGGCAATCTTCTCGTCGAAACTGCACAATGTGTAACAACTTTTCTAAGGATCTGTATTATTATTCTTTAGCGCGCTAGCTTAGACCTCCGAAGGGCTACCTGCTGTGTGTTTGTGGTCTTGCAAGTTGCAGAGTACAAGTACTACCTAAATAACTTGTTGATACAGAACATCCTCGAGTTTAAGGCAACTGTCAGAGATAACACTCTTAATTCTGTTGTTCGATAATGTAATAGGATTATGAGCCAATTTATCCAGAAGATCACCAACTGTAAACAGTTTTGCATCTTTTGATTGGTTTTGGGAACTGGGAAGTGGCCTGGGGTTATATATTCCAAGTCCAGTTTCAGACTTTCAGTTCATGTTCAGTACACAAGAGGAAGAATTGAAGAAACCTCCTACCATAATTATTTACTTGTCTGTTTTAGGATTTCATTATTGCATGAATCAATTGTTGGATTTGGAGCTTTATTTGCTTGATAAGATCGATCGCGTCATACACTAGCTAATTATAATTAACACATTAATTAATACATAGCAGGAGTATTATGTTTCTTAATCTTGGTGGTACTAATACAATGGTGCTTGTTTCTATTCTAATTTCTAAGCTCTCTAATGGTATGCAACTTATACACCACACAAGCAATTTTCTGGTGTTTCAGCTGGCTATGTTACCCTCTAATACACCCTTTAAAAGAGGGGGTGGTTTTGGAATATTTGTAAAGAGAAAAAAGGAAAAAAAATGGTTTAAAAATATCCTATTGATTGGGTAATACCACATAAACAAATAGGTAGTTTGTTACTGAAACACTAGAAAATTTTCAATTGACCTGACCCTCTAATACACAATATTTTATCTCTAAGCGAATATCAAAATAATTATTATATTAATAATACAAATAATTTTATATTATTATATTATTATTATTATTATTGATATACTAATAATAACATTATTATTATTATTATTATTATTATTATTATTATTATTATTATTATTATTATTATTATTATTATTAATTTGTTGACATTTATTTCAATGAGTTGTCGGGTGATGTGGAATGCCACTATTCTATGATTTTAATGAGAATCCAAGCATAAATCATAAAAGAACATAACCAAGATAGGTTGGTTTAATGGTTCAGTACTTTATCCTTAAATAAGTGGTTTGGGGTTCGAATCCCAACTTTTGCGAATGGAAAAAATTCCTTGGCCAATCTCCTACCGCTTAGTGCACTGACAGTTGGGACGAGGAGATTAATCACTGTGTTCGACGGTGGAATATCCTTGACAAAGACCAAAAGAAATCATAAAAAACATATAAAAAGTTAGAGAGAGAAAATATGATAAATAACAATGAAGTTTCTTATTGCTTGTGAATGAATGAATTGGTGAGCTAATGATAGCAGCAAGTGATTTATATACAAAAGCATATGAGAGCTAATCTAACTCTTTAAAGAATATGTAACAATCTTATGCTTACATAGCATAACTTGTGACAAACTTTATGAAAAAAAAACTAACCACTCTGTACAAGTTTTGTAGGAGACAACTTTATAGTTCCAATCGAAGTAAGTTTTGTATGAGACAACCTCATAATAAAATGGGGTTACTATTTAGAAATGTAGAGGTCAATAATTTTAAATCGTAACCCTTATTTCACTAAACTGTGACCCTCGTCTCACCGAAAGTTATGATAAGACCATTTATATAAGTTTTGTGTTCCAAGAATATATACGCATTTTGTACTACATGAGGAAGAGGATCAAAGTCTCTTTGAATATATCCCACGTTCATGTTTTACTGCTTTTAGGCCCTGTTCTTTTCGTTGTTTCTATGCTGCAATTTCCGTTCCGTTCCGTACCACACAAGTTATATTTATTATTCTATTCCGTCCTGCGCTGTAATTTCCGTTCCGTTCCACACCGCGCTGCAATTTCCGTTCCGTTCTTCACCGTCCCGCATCATTCTGTTGACGAGAACAGGGCCTATAATAACTGTAATGGGACCATGTTTTACTGCTTTTACTAATGATTGTAATGGGACCTTGTTTTACTGCTTTTACTAATAACTGTAATAGGACCTTGGGACACGTAATTTTAATTGATGCCCTTTAATTACCAAAAAAGAAATATATACACGTATATATTAGATTTGCTTATAATACTTAATTATACATTTGGTTAGAACAAATTTGCACCTGGTTTCAGGTAAACCTTTTTTTTTTAAATATCAAATGTAGTACTAATAAGGATCAGAAATGTCTGTTATAAACTTTTGTATCCTAGGACTTATGTTATTATAATCAGTTCTCCTCAGAATTGCAGCACTTGTTTTGCTTTTGATGTCTTATTTTACTCAACTTGAGAAATTTCTGTATTAGATATCTTAATTTGCATTGAGCACCACAAAGGATGTGGTCGACTACTTGAGCATGTCAAGGAATTTTATTGTACAAAACCCTCAAATTACTAAAAGCTCCTCACTCCTCTCGTATTATATTTCTTTGTTTGTTATACTATATGCATCACAATCAAAGTTAAGTAGATAGTGACAATTTTAGCACCTAATGAAATTTAGTAAATAGTATCATATAATATTGAGAAAACTTTAACGCAACTTGTCTTATTGGCAGACAGAATGTTTCACAAGATAAGATAAGATATAGTGAACAACTGAATATACTATAAAGAATTGTGTAGCTTGAAAATGGTAAATAAGTAGCGGGTTTAGTGACAGTCAAGTGACTTCACGGTGACCGAAACAATAAATAAGGAAATTCTTCTCATTTGATTTTTTTTAATGATAATATGCTCATTGTGTCTAGTTAATGAAGGATATAACACCTACTACTATTATTCAGCTTTTCTCAAATAACCAAAAAAAAATAAAAAAAAATCTATTATTCGGGAGATTTTGTGAATGAGATAGATTAACTATATTCCTTGCAACTTGTTTTATCTATAATAAGATGGACATAATTTGTCTTAATAATTTTTTATTTATTTATGATGCTTTAAAAAGAAAAGACAATTAAATAAAAACCAATAATCAAGTAAAATAATATGTATGGTGTACGTAGATAGTTATTGAATGAAACCATCAACTCATTGCATATTTTTTAAGCAACTGACATTAATTTGTATACTTTTCTACCATTACTAACATTATTCTTCACAATATTCCAATTGAACTCTTGTTCATCACCTATATCTCTTTTTTCAATTTAAGCTTATATATTTCAACAATATCTTTTTTTTCCTGGTAGAAATATTTCAACAATATCAAAAAGTAAAAATAAATAAATTGTAAAGCAGATATCATGAACCTTACAAAGGATGAACAGATTTCGAATTAAAAAGGATGGGAAATACTCATTCTTATGAGTTAGAGCATCTCCAATGTTACAATCTCCTAATTGAGTTTTTAAGTGTGCCACATCATAAATGTAAGAATCCACTTCTTTTTTTTTTTTGAGGTCAAAGCGTAGAAGGTTTTATATAGATAATTTATCCATCCGTACATACGGAGATACAGACTCCGGACAACAATGGACCCAAACCTTCTCAGCTTCGCTAGGACATATCCTAGCGAGGTGGTGGGCAACAGAATTCCCATCCCTTTTGACATGACTCCACACAACAGACTCAAAAGACGACACCAACAAAGAAATGTCCTCAAGGACAACACCTACGATATCAATGGAAAAAACACCACTAGAAAAACGAGAAACAAAAGTTAAGCTATCCGACTCTAAGCAAATATTACGATAACCCAGCTTAAGAGCTGTCTTCAGGCCAAACTGTACAGCCTTGCATTCAGCAATCAAAGGAGACCAACGAGCATTACATCGCTTCGAACCCGCAAACACAACATCACCATTAACATTTCTTGCTATAGCACCCAAACCTATCCAGCCTTCCTCGTTAACATGAGCATCCACGTTGATCTTGAAGCCATTGACCGCGGGAGAAACCCATACCGAGGAACTGAGAGCTGGAAGTTGGTTAGCAACCACCCTCCTCTTTTGAGTGCTGTCAATGAATTTAACCAACTGTCGAGAAGCTCGCTCAATGATCAGTGCGGGTGAGTAACTCGTGATTGAAAAACCAACAGGTTTCTACGGTACCAGATGCCCCAAATGACAAACAGGCTAATTGCCATTGTTGAGTGTCCAGCTTGTCACGCCAAGAGACCAAGAGCTCAACAAAAGAAACAGCCCCATCACGTTGGAGAGCCTCTAAGCACGAGCTCGCTTCCCAAATTGGTTTGACCTGTGAACAATCAAACAAAGCATGAAATAAAGTCTCCTCTTCCTGTTGACATAGAGGACAAGTAGCTTCGTCGATCAGATGGCGATACTTCAAGAGGCTTCAAGTTGGTAAGATGTTTGTTGCTGTTCTCCACAAAAATTCTTTAACCTTTGGGGGTAGAATCGATTCCCAAATTTCAGGCCACACTTCACCCACCAAATCCATATTAACTGATCTCCCAAACAGATAACCAGTTCGCACAGCGTACTCACCATCTTTTGAGAAAGCCCATATAAGAGTGTCATTTGGGAGCCTCTCACTAATAGGTATACTCAAGATTAAACGTTGATCACGAGCATCGAAGGTCGCCTCTAGAACATCATGTTTCCAACAAGCGGAGTCCACATCAATAAGGTCTGAAAACATTTCCACGGACGAGTCAACTGGTTTTGGCGAGGTTGCCATTAACCCTTCCTCGTCTAGCAGCCAAGAATCCGACCAAACATTAATACTAGAGCCATTTCCCACTCGCCACAACAGACCATCTTTAAGGAGGGCCTTAGAGCTCCAGATGCTTCTCCATGAAAAGCTAGGACGTGGACCAAGAGAGGACTCGAGTACACTCGAGTTCGGAAAATATTTTGCTTTAATGACACGAGCACACATGGAATTTTCATTCTTCAGCAATCTCCACACTTGTTTCGCAAGTAGAGCGTCATTGAAGACCCCCAAATCACGAAATCCCATGCCGCCAATAAATTTCGGGTTGCACATAAAATCCCAACTCTTTCAGTGAGTTTTCCGTTCAGTGCCTCGTTGACCCCACCAGAAATTCGCACAAAAGGAATGAACCTGCTGGACAATAGTGCTAGGAAGCTTGAAAATATTCATAACATAAGTTGGGATAACTTGAATTACTGCTTTAATAAGCACTTCTTTCCCTGCACGAGACAAAAGCTTTTCCTTCCATCCTTGCACTTTTTTCCAAACTCTATCTTTGATTGCTGCAAAAATGGCCCCTGTCGATCTCCCAATGATAGTAGGCAAGCCCAAGTACTTGGCGTGTTTTTCAACCACCTGCATGTTCAAAACGGACTGAAATTCCTCCTTTGTTCTAGTGATAACCCCCTTACTAAAAGAAATTTCCGACTTATCAAAATTAATTTTCTGTCCGGAAGCCATTTCGTATTTGTCCAGGATGTTGGCAATTTCTCGGCATTCCTGTCGGTTAGCTCTTGTGAAAAGGAGACTGTCATCAGCAAAAAACAAATGAGAAATAATAGGTCCTCTTTGACTAGCCTTGGTACCATGGATCTGCTTATTTTGCACTGCCTTCTGAATAAGACCAGAAAAAACTTCAGCAACCAAAATAAATAAATATGGAGAAATAGGGTCTCCTTGCCGCAAGCCTCTACTGGGAGTGATGGTGTCACGAGATTTACCATTGACAATAACAGAATAGGAGACGCTAGTAACACAGGACATCACCAAAGAGACCCACTGCCTATCAAAACCAAATTTCAAAAGAAGCTCCTCCATAAAACCCTATTCAACCCGGTCATAAGCTTTACACATATCCAACTTCATCGCCACCGTCCCTTTCTTTCTTACTCTTGTTTTCATACTATGGAAGAGTTCCAAAGCAATAAGAGCATTGTCTGTAATTAACCTCTTAGGAACAAAGGCACTTTGGTTCTCGGATACAATAATAGGCAGGACCACTTAAAGTCTGTTTGCAATAGCTTTCCATAAAATTTTGTAAATCACATTGCAAAGACTAATAGGCCTGAATTCAGAGATAAGTGTTGGGGACTTTACCTTCGGAATAAGAGCCACCAAAGTATTATTAATTGAACTGGGGTCAACTTGTCCACTAACAATCTCGTTCAAGAATCTCGTAACATCCTTGCCCACTATGTGCCAAAACTTGTGAAAAAAGATTGCATGCATACCATCGGGACCTGGAGCTTTCGTTGGGTGCATTTGAGAGAGTGCGACCCAAAAATCATTTTCAAAGAAAGGCCTGGTCATGGCTCGGTTCATCTCTGGAGTAACCCGGCACTGAACACCTTCAAGAGCTTCATCAAAATTAGAAGGATGGCTGGACGTGAATAACTCCGAATAGAAAGAATTAATAATAGAAACAATTTTATCCTCATCCTCCTGCCAAACGCCAGACACATCCGAGAGACCCTTTATAGTATTCCTCTTCCGCCTCTGCGAAGCTTTGTGATGAAAATAAGAATTGTTCCGATCACCGTCCTTGATTTCTGAAACCCGAGACCGGATGTGCCAAAACGACTCTTGTTTTTGAAGAAGATCATCCAGCTTACCCTCCAACATGTTGCACTCCTCTATGACCGCTTGAGTGTGCATCTGCTGCTGTGCTTTTTCAAGCAACCTTTCTGTATCACGAATGTCCCTAGCAATATCCCCAAAACGCATAAAACTCCAATTCCCCAGGCGGGAGGCACAAACACGAATTTTAGCAAGAGGATCGTGTCCCAGACCACTACTCCAGGCTTCCCGCACAACCGCCTCACAGTCAGGTTCATCAAGCCAAAAAGTTTCGAGCTTGAAACGTTTGAATCTCTCCCCTCTACCTCGTGGCTTTGCTTCTGTGCTTAATAAAATGGGACCATGATCAGATTTTTTGTCTCACAATATTGGAAACCCATGCTCTTGGAAAAAGAGAAGACCAAGCGGGGCATGTAACATAGCGATCCAAACGTTCCCGAACAAGCGTATCAATACTACGGCCACGTTCCCAAGTGAACTGTTGACCAACGTAGCCCAAATCCCTCAAACAACAAACGTCAAGAGCATCCCGGAAGGCATCCATCACTCGCTGCTCCCTCAAAACACCTCCGTGATTTTCATCAGAGGAGAGAATTTCATTAAAATCTCCCCCAATTAAAATAGGGTGGGGTGTGGAAGCACACAAATTTTGCAGAAGGTCCCAGGTCCTGTGTTTGCTGCTATTGTCAGGCCAACCATAAATTCCCACAAAACGCCATAATCCTCGAGCACTATCCCTTATGTCTCCCAGAATATGGTTGGAAGAATAAGAAACCAACTTGAAATCACAATCATCCCTCCACATAATACAAAGGCCACCTGACCTCTCGACACTACTAACTGCAAACGCATTATTAAATCCTAACTGAATTTTACGATTCTCCATGTCCTTGCTATCTAACATCGTTTCAGACAAAAAACGATGTCAGGGCTGAAACTATTACTCCAGTTACGGAGCGTGCGAATTGCGCGGGGGCTGCCACACCCCCGGCAATTCCAACAAAGGATCTTCATTGGGCCCCGTGGGGCTGGTCCTCGCCAACCTCCTTCATCAAGAGAGTTACCAGCCACAGTAATCTCCGTAAACCTCCGCCCATGTTTACCATCCCGCTGTTCAGAATCAGCTAACTGGACCAGCTCGCCACTAGTTACCACGGTCTTCCGCTTTCCGCCTTTGTCAACTGGCTTTGGGACTCCAGTGTGCGACCCCACAGCCCCGTGTAAGCGCTTCCATAACTGATTCGTCACTTCAGAGGGTGTAACAGACTGGGTTTCCACACTAGCAGTATCATTGGCCAAAGTTTCAGTCACCACTTTGATATGGGGAGTAGAAACAACATCCAGCTTCGACAAATTAGCTACCAGGGTGTCAGCTCCAATAGCTATACCGGCCGCTTCCTGAATAGGCTCCTGAGCCATAAGTGGCTTGGGGCACTTCGTCACCTCCATGTCCACCTTCTCAAAACCCAATTTACGAGCAACACTAGGAGGACCCACCTTCACCACATCTGGGTCAGAATAGCGAACATCACGAAAAGGCCTCGAGTTCCCCAGTTGACGAAACTTGAGAGCCTCAGAATCACGGTTACCATCAAGATTACGACCCGGCTTACGTGGAGAGGCTCGAAGCCAGGGGCCAAACTAAAACACAACTTGCACCTCTTCATCCTCATCCTTCTCCAGTCAATCTCTATCAACATGACCCAAACGACCATAGTAAAAGCAAAAAGAAGGAAGTCTCTCATACTTAAAATCAACCACTTGACCTTGCCTCTACCAACCGCAATCTTCGAACCCCTCCTAAGCGGTTGATTAATATTAATAAGCGCTTTGAGCCTCATAGATTTTTCCCATTCTGAGGGATCAGAACGATCAAAATCAATGAAGCCCTCAAAACTCTTCCCAATATCCTTAGCCATCGTCACATTGCGGTTATTGAATGGCACATCATAAACCCTAACCCAGAACGGGGATGAGTCGAACGTGATTTCTGAGGGTTGTTCATCTCCCTCCATTTCTTTGAGAAGTAACAGATGATTGTCAAAGGACCAAGGAGCCCCCTCCAAAACTCTAAGTTTGTCCTTCTCATTAAAGAACTGGAACACAAATAGGTTTGTCTCAATATCCCTAATCGTGACCCCATCCTTTGTCCTCCAAATCAATTCTAGGGTTCGTTTGAAAGCCCCCACATTGAAAGGTTTGTCAGTGTGCAACCTTCCTACAAGGCAATGAGAAACCCTAGTAAGATTGTCTTCAACATTATCATCAAAAGCAGACCTTCCCAAAACTTGTTCCTCAGCCTCTGAAAGCTTTAGTTTCCTCCAATCAGCAACAAGATCCTCCGCCATAATCAAGAGAAAAACAGAAAACACAAGATAAACTGATCGAAAAGTACTAAAAGACCTTGAAAAGGACTATGGAAATACTAGAACAAGTCGTACTGTCGCACTTCTCAAAAACTCTAGGGTCAGAGGACTCACATATGTTTTACTTACAATAAATATGTAAGAATCCACTTTTACAAACCCCTCCCTCCCAATATTACAAACCTTTAAAAACCTCATATTAAGGGCCCCAATATAGATAAAGAACATGCCACAAACCTGGTTTGTCTAGACAAACCACTATGTAGAAACTAGAGGTTTTTAGGTTTGTCACTATAGGGTAAAGGTTTATTGGGAAGGTTTTTCACCTCACAAACCTCTCTAAAAACCTTGCATTAGAGATGCTCTTAAGTCTAATGACTTGCTTTGAAGCAAGAACCATTCTGCTATTTGCCATCCTTTTTCTTTCTTTTATTTATTTATTACTACCAATTTTTTGAAATTTCTTCTGAATTTATACTTCCTCCGTTTCACCAAGATGTTTACACTTCATTTTTCAAGGTCAAAGTTCGCAAACTTTGATCATGAATTAGTGAAAAAATACAAAGATTTATAATGTAAAAATGGTATTGTTAGATTCATTTTAAAAAAAACTTTTGAAAAATTATAATTTTATAATTTATATATGCATATGATACACTTATAATTTTTAGGGATTTTGATTTAAAGGGTTTGGATATTTTTGGGGATTTTTTATGATAGAACAACTAAAATAAAGGGATAGTTACTAATCCAACGGGATGAAACAAGATCAAGAATAGTTCATCGAGAGAACTAATAGATCAGAAAATGGACATTAGAGAAGACATGGATATACATAGAAGAGAGAGCAAGGAAAACTCAGTTATTCATAATCGACATAACGCTCAAAAATGAATTACAGCAGGTTTATAAACTACTTGGCTTGGTGAATAAGCTAGAAAATGAAAATAACAATAAAATGACACAATAAAAGAAATGGCCACGTGGGCTATCTTCACTGTTTGGGCTTGAGCGGTTATGGGCTGTTGTCCAACATTTCGAAGTGTATCAGCATATAATTACAATCATCTACGGTCAAAGTGGTGCATTGGAGACCGTGAAAAAGCAAATGTAAACATCTTCATGCAACGGAGGGAGTACTAAAATCCACATTTTCTTATTTATTTCTGACATTTTTCTACAGGGCAAGAAGAAAATGGGGCAAAAACATAATCCCAATTTTTTTTTTATCTGCAATGGTTTATCTTTTGGAGAGCATCAATCTGTACATGGGAGCCCCACGGGCAACGACATGTCGTTCCCAATCAGATTGAACTCCAAATGGGTTTTCTTTCAGCCATCCTGTGGAGGAAAATGCACCATTATCACCTTCATCTTGTAGAATTGCAAGCTTTCCCTTTCCTTCTTCTAAGAATTGCTTCCTCATTCTCACTGCTACCTCTTCAACATCTGATTGAAGGAAGACCTGAAATTCGAAGAGCGCAAAAAAAAAAAAAAAAAAAGGTGGTCAATGACCAAGTAACACTTTGAAAAACATAGACGAAGCTCTAGTCGTACAGTGTGCTCGTGAACAGATCGCAAAAGTTAAAAAAGGGGTAGGGTGCCACAATATCCAGTGCGACCAAAGAGGTTAAAACTTAAAAAGTGGAACACATTGTTTACCAATCTACGTATATCGAAGCTGTAGTGTTAGTGATGGCAGTACCTTACTCAGAACTCAAAAGAACACACCACAAAATGGAGGGACAGAATTGAAAACAATCAAACATAAGGTGTGCCCTAAATTTTCTTGTACCTTCCCTTTTAAAGCAAGTAAGTCAGCTATGGCTTCGATCAGCGACCTTTGGACCATCCTCCACCGATGCTCAGGTTCATTGAAATCAGGGTTCGGACACTGAAGGGAAAGGAAAAACACAGCCATTGGTCAGAGTATATATGGAGTACATGATGAATACACAGTTCAACAAGGATTTAACAAAACACTACTATACAAAGAGAGTTTTCTTATAAGATTAAAAGCAAAAGGGAGGGGCCTGGTGAGAAATTAGCAACAACAAATATCCTATTTTTTTCATTGAAAAATAGTTTTATATATAATAAAATCAAAGAGGCACAAAGGTGGTATCATCCTGAACAAACAATCAAAACAAGAAGTTCCTCTTTACATGAACATCTCCACTTAAGCCTCTGTGAGTTCTGTACCAACCCCAAGATCCCAAACAATTATAACCAAATTCTCTTTGCAAAGGAAAATGCAGTTTTTTTTTTTTTTTGGTGTGGAGGAAATGCAGTCTTTCGGAAACAGTCTCTCTTCTAGGCAACTAGTCTGCGTACGTCTGGACCTCCCCAGACCCCGCCCTAGGCGGGATACTTACTGGGTTGTTGTTGGTGGTGGTGGTGCGGAGGAAATGCAGATTAATGACGTCACCAAGTCCTAAACATGCCAACTGAGAATCTTTTTTCCTACCTTTCCTATCCTCCATACCCCTCCTTACCATCATAGTTTATGGAAAAGGCCAATTGCTGCAGGACCTCTCCACCCTCTTCTTTCTCTCATACATAAAATTCACAAAGACCACTCTTATCTTCCAAGTAGCAATCATTGAACTGATACAAGGTGGTAAAACCTAGAAAGAGGAGGTAGTAAACAGCTAATTCTTGTCCTCTTTTCGGTAAACGGGAACAACTCATACGGTTTGATTGGTTATAGCACAGGGCACGTTTAAGGAAAGAGTAGAAGGCCGGAAAGAACAATAGAACACATTGCAAAGGAGAGTGCACACTGTATTAGCTGAACAAATAAGCATCATGGCAAGAAGCTCAGCTGTAGTTAGCAGTAAAACATTATGACCAATAGTAAAACTTCCATTTCCATATCTCAATTTTACCAAAGAAGCAACCTTTCCTAATTTACTAGGATACAGAGAAAAGAATTGCAGAGATTAACAGTAAAATTAGAACAATGGCTAAAAAGCACACGTCACTATTAAAAGCAAAGCAAGTGCAATAGAGTGATAATGAAGATTGAAGAGTACATATATGCAAGTTCACCTACCTGAATAGAGACAAGAACTAATGGTCCTGGATAACTGGAAACTATGGTGCGAAATGTTGATGTAGCATTTGTTGTAATAAAGTGCCTGGCGTAGGAAAAACAACAGAAACTTCATCTAATGGTTTGAGAAAAGAGTTAAAGACATGTAAGATGCATACAGTAGTATAAATCTCAGCTTGAAGTACAAAAGGCAGGAAAAAAGCGGGTGCAGTCAAGCCATCACTGATTTGCAATTATCATCAGCAAAATTTGGGCCTATAACGCACAAATGGATGTCTCTTTTTGGCCGAAATACAATATCTAACAGCCATGATCGTAAAGTTAACATTGCTAGGTCACAGACTCACAGCCATATCTTCCAAATTTAAAAGTTCCTCATATATGGATCACCCTAATTTTGGCACCCCCTTGGTCCCTTATTCCTGTAGGTTGCATGGAAGGTTTATGCTTTAAGTGTTGAAACATAGCCACTCAATCACGCCTTAGCAAGCATCTTAGGCATTCATAAATTTAAGAAACTAGTGAGATGAATAACATGACATGTAGACTAAACAAAGAAAAAAAGATCCTAACATGGATTTTCGTATTTTCAGAGAGAAGCAGTGCATACAAGTTCAGTTAAACAAGCAAATCACTCCGTGCCATAATTGATCATCTCACTAAGAAGCAGAACTAGGCACCTACAGATTCTTGAGTCCTGCTTGATGTGCAGCATCCAGACAGCGAGGTACAAGCTGAATATAAGTCAGTGTCAAATTGTGGAACTGGCAAATCATGAAGCAAAGTAGAAAATAGACAAGATAGAGGTTTTAAAAGAAGTCAGGAAACAATCTAACCTTATCATTGATCTCTAACCCAAGAAAATTTAAGTCGTTCATCATCGTAGCCATTCCCATTAAAAATAAACCAGTTCCTGCAATCACATTGCTGTCAGGAAACAATGCGACAAAGATAAACTTAGACGCAACTATATAGGCCTATCATCAGAGTGGGCGTGAAGAATGTACCACTTCCAATATCGACTGCCAAAGGTTGAGAGGGATCGGAGAAAACCATCTTCCAGTCTATTGTAAATGGGTATGCCTGCACAAATCAATTGCCTAGGGCGAAGTTACTTCACAATACTGTTAAGCGTAAATGTCTTTTGCTGATTGGTGATAGTTCAAAGTTCACTGTTTCAGGTATATTTCATCAAATACATTGCAGTCCGTAGCCATAAATAATTAGCAACCTATCCTCTGCAGACAAAAATATACAGGAATGTCTACAGATCTTGGAGAAGCATTAAAGAAATTAACAACAATTAAAATGTGAAAGGTAATTACAGAAACTGAAGTGCTTTCGACCATCATTTTATTGTTCTCGAATTTGCTCTACATTACTTTTGACACCTCAGTGAATGTTTGACTTGACAAGCATTAAGCATAAGTTTGCCACAGTGAACTGAACAATTATTTTCTGTCATTACCAAAAAAGACGCCAGACTGATGGGTGAATTTCTATCACGCACGGACTGATAAGCCTTCACGTTGAGAATGAATACAATTTCAACAAATGTCAGATTTACCATGATGGAATCTTTTTCGCCAGAAAATTTATTGTGGTGACTTTTCATGTAACGGGAATCTTTTTACCACTCCCATTAATATATACTAATTTATGTTGCCAAAGGATACATACAAAATCTTAAACATGAAAAACTTATCCATCTAACAACATAGTAATGGAGCCTCTTTTTAAAGGGCTGCATAGAAACAAATTCATGAATATCTGACAGGGTACAGCAATGCAAGGTAAGTTGTCTGCTGTCCAGTCGCAGCTGCACGATGATGTTAGAAACCCTGAGCTTACTGATACAGAAAAGAAATTTAGCAACAATTCTTGTTGTATAAGCAGGCTGAGGTTAAGGCATACAAGCAAAGAGCCAAAACCGCCAAATCCATGACTTGAAGCTTAAAGATGAATACACAGCATATTTCATGCTATAGTTAAGGGTAGACATGCCAGAAACAGGGTAGTCACTATTTAAGATGTGCATGGTCAACTTCGAGAGGGCGCTGATGTTCCAGCTGCTTTTATAGAGTACTATACTGAGATATTGGGGGGAAAAACCATCTGTTGGCATGACTAATCAAGTTGTCATTGACATGGGTCTAAGGATCAGGCATCCCTCTTGAGTGTTGTGGTCACCTATGATGAGATAAAAGCTGCTCTCCTATCCATTGATGATAACAAGGCCACAGGGCCTGATGGCTACACTTCTGCTTTCTTCAAAGTCTTTTGGGACATTGTTGGTGATAGCTTTTGTGCAGTTGTTGCTGAAAATTTTCACACAGGTCATTTTTTCCAGCAGGTAAATGCCCCTCATCATGATCCTCTAAAATGACAACCCCCAAAGTGTCATTGAATTTAATCCATCTCCTGCTGTAGTATAGTTTACAAGAATATTACTAAAGTCCTTGCTAAATGCTAACAGAGTGGGATATTAGCAAGGAGCAAATTGCTTTTGTCAAAGATAAGAGTATTTTTGAGAACATGGCCATGGCTCATGAGTTGCTTAAACATTATAGGAGGAAAAACATCTTCCTTAGGACGGTGTTGAAGGTTGATACCAAAAAGGCATATGACAATTTGAGTTGAGAACTTCTTGTATGTGATGAGAAGTTACTGGCTTCCCTGAGGATGTCTTCAAAGGATGTCTACTTGCATAAGCAATTAAGCATTGCAAAGTGTTCTTGGTGCTTGAATGGTACTCTCCATGGTTATTTGAGAGTGGGTAAAAAAAGGAGGGGACTAAGACAAGGGGATCCATTTCCCCTTGTCTTTTTGTCCTAGCTATGGAATATAATACTACACTCAAGAAAAATAAGGAGAAGAGATTCAAGAGCCACCCCATGTGTGCAAGGGTAGACCTAAATGAGCTATTATTTGCAGACGACTTGTTAATCTTCACAAGGGGAGATAAGGAGGCAATGCTACTAGTTGTGGACTGTCGTAAACAGTTTGAAGATATTCCTGGTGTGCAAGCTTGCCCCCAAAAAACTGATGTGCTGTCACAACAGAATAACCTTGAGATTTTGAATGCTACTGGGAATATAGAGGGTACACTACCCTTTAGATGCCTGGGAGACCTTTTGAATGCATCAAGGCTCTCTGTGAATATGTGTAGACCCCTTATGATAAAATCAAGCAAAAACTCCAGTTCAGGGCTAATAAACTCCTCTCCTATGCTGGCAAGTTACAATTATGGGATAGTGTGATGTCTAGCATGCATGCTTATTGGAGTGCCATCTTTGTCCTCCCTAAACAAGTGATCTATGAGATCGAGAAATTTTGTTGGGCCTTTTTCTGGGGAATGAGAATGGTAGGTCTATGTGCTAGGTAAACTAGAAACAGATTTGCAGGCCAAAGGATGAAAGGGGACTGGAGTGAAAGGAATGTTGAGCTGGAAATGGACTAGGATTATGATGTTGAAGTGGCTGTGGAGACTGCATGATGGTCACCAGGCTTCTCTGTACGCTGAGTGGACATCTAACTATCGAAAATGAGTCCTATCTGTTACCATCATATTAGTTTCCAGTTTTTATCTTCAGGATGTTAAAAAATTTCACAAAATGTTTGGGTAGTTAGCTAAACACTAATTTTACTTGTCCTATTAGATTTGACCTGCCAATCAAAAAGTTGTAAACCACAAAACTTTTTGTGAAGTCTGGTATTCGGAAAAACTCAAATGATACTCAAGAATGATTATATATTCAGTCCAAAGTAGAACAAGACATCTTTACAGTGTACAGGTCATATGACTCATTTAAGTTGGCATACATTATTTCACATTTGATAAATCACAGAGCACAGCTTATGAACCCGACTGTTTATTTGAAAGATGCGTGGGTACTTCAGTAGATGGTCAAACTAGTAAAATCACAATCGGAATATGAAAACAGATTACAGAAAGAGTTAAAGGAAACATACTCTATCTAAGGCCATAAGTCCAGGAAGTTTTCTTCCTTTCAGATATTCCCAAACAACCGAGGCATTTTCAATCATATCATGTTCTGAAGCAGATCCCGATGTCCTCATAGCTGCTTGACATGCCATATGCCCAACGACTGTTACATCACAATCTCTTTGGCTTAGATCATTAAGCATAAGTGCCAGTTGAGATGCTCCATCAGTATTCTGATCTAACTGTTTGAATTTCAATGGACCTATCCACATAATCTTCTGAAATGGGAAAAGAAAGCAATGCATAAGTGGTAATTTACATGGTTTGCTAGTGTCTGACAATCAGTTTCCATGTCCAATCAAACAAACAAATAGTCATGGATGTGGATCTTCCACATCTACAACCAGTGACAAAAGGATGTTTCATATCAAGGGAAAGAATTGATAGCAAATAGGTCAAGAATATAATCAAATACTATAAGCCAATGCAAAATTTGCCAAAAATTCACTTAGCAAGGAAAAATGGGACTATAAAGCCAATCATTCTTCTTCTTCTTCTCTTTTTTTTCTTTTTTCACAGGTACTGAAATTAGTATCTCATCAGTTGAAAGGGCCTTTCTACTCTTTGAACTATAAATTACTTCCAACATTAGTACTGATGAAGCAGATAGAATCTCCAACTGCCAAGTAACCTTGAAGTCGACAAGACAAGAGTCTTTCGTTATAAGGTAAAATAATGCCTCTATCAAGACCAAGGTCAAATGCAAGTGGTGATGACACCTCGAAGTATTATAGTTTTTTAACCAGTTGAACACCATATTCTCAATCTCATATCAAGAGAAGGTATTAAGCAGCATACCTCTACCTCACCTTACATCCGGAAAGAAGAGATGTAATATCATCCAATGAACCTGGGCCTAGATCAACAGGTTCCCACCCTAAATAACAAAGGTAAGAGTTAGATCTTAGCTTGAATTCGCTGGATGAAATTAGAGATGTTCAAACCTACCATCTACGATCTCATGTGCAGGAAATGCTTTCAAGGGCATCTGGCAATGACTATGCCTGCACCAGAAATCTTTAGGTAATAGAATAGGTATGTTTCTATATTTAGCATGCTGCACTATGTCTAAACCTTCTTTAGCTACTCCAGGCTCAACCAAATTGGAAGGAACGGGCACTCCAAGGGCATGCATTATTTGAAATGCCATCATCCCAACGAAAACCAGGCCATCACATTTAGAAGCTAAAAAGTTCAAAGCTGCTGCTTTATCGACGATATTGCCCCCACCAATCTACAGAATAGATTTACACATTAATGACCAGACTATGAATTGATAGACAATAAAACAAAATGCTTTTGAATATCGTTAACGTGTAGAATGAATTTATTTAACTATAACTGATAGACAACAGCATCAGGGGCATACCACTGCTACATACGGACTCTTGTTGCATTCAGTAATCTTCCTCAACTTACATAGGCTCTCTTCAAAATAAAAACCAGCTAGAGACGCAGTACAAAACTGAGTTATCCCAACAGTTGAAGCAAGAATCTTGTGAGCCGATGAAAATGAGTCATCGACAAAAATATCTATCCCAAAGGCCAATTTTCCTGAAAAATCTGAATCATTGGCACGTTCCTCTTTGTATAAAGATAGATTATGGAAGAGGAGGATATCTGAGTCAGCAAGTTTTTCCATCCTTAATTGTCGAATCTCAGAGATGCATTTACACGGCACAACTTTGAGTTGGAGAACTGATGACAAAAGTTCTTAGGAAAAAAAAAAACAGATTACAGAAAATAGTTTAGGGGCTCTTCATAGAAACGCTTTATAAATAGCACGGAATAGAAAATCACAGTGACAAACAATGAGAATCAATGAAAAGCTACTGACAAGGGGTACACCTGCAACATCTTCGACTAACAAAATCTTGGAATCGTATTTGACATTCCAGCCACTTGTCAAAATTACTCTAGCTCCAGCATCACATAAATACTTAATGGTGAATAATGCACTGCTAGTTAATGGAGAGTGTCCATCCATATGTTGCTGAATGAGGATGGAAGAATCAAACCTCACCATGACAACTTTTGAGTAAAGCTCCTTCACGGGGAATCTTCGTAGAGTTTGTATGTGTGGAAGAACATCATCCTCATTAAGAACATTGGCCTATGTGAGGAATATGATTTAGAAACATCATGATCTAATGAACATTAATCTAACAGTTACTTTGAAATCATCAACATCTGCCACAAAAACATAACACTCTGCTACTGCAAATCATTGGTGGATTCTAAATTCAATAAGTCTTATATGAGGCCGCCTCAAGGTGAGTCTACCTCTATATACAAGCATGACATCATGCTTGTATGAGAGGCCTTACCTTGAAGTCGCCTCATACGAGATTTTGTGTCCTAAATAAGTTTTGGGGGAGAAAGGAAGGAAGAAATTATTAATGAGAAAAAATAATAGTAAAGTTGTTACTACTATACAAAATACAGCAGGATAGTTATTTAGAGCAAAAGATATAGAATTAAACCCAACACACTGAATCACACTCAAATTGATGGTGACAAGCTTAATTAAGCAATTTAAACTAATTTTATGAAATAGAAACTGGAAATGACAACTACATTATTAAACTACAATAAAACCTAAGATAAAATCAGGTAAAACCATTATATTCAAATTCATAAAAGTCATAAAAATTGAATCTTTGAAAACAATTATGTAAGAGAAACTGAATGTATCACAAAAGTCCATTAATAAACTAATTACAATCAAAAGTACATGAGTATATCCTAATGAACAAACGAAATAGGTAGAAAATAATGACCTGAATAGTTTTGTGGGGCGGTGTGAGTGTCACTGCTGTGACCTTGGTTGTGGAGTTTTTATGCCGGTTGTGCTTACTGGAGAAGCAGAAGCAGTAGGATGACAAGTGGAGAGAGAGAGGAAGAGAGAGAGCAGAAGCAGTTGGGTGCTGCCAGAAGCAGTTGCGGTTGCAAGGAGGGCCGAGAGCAGAAGAAAGGAGGCCGGAGGCTGAGAGTGGAGTCACGGAGTGAGACATTGACTTTGAGCCTGCCAGGCTCAATTGGAGATAGATAGCAGTACCCACTGTCAGTAGCCAGTGAGTAGTAGATACCTGGCAAACGGGTCGGGCGGGTCGAAAACGGGTCGGGACAATACAGGTCATATACATCAGGTTTTCGTCGATTTCGAGTTGACCCAACGGGTTGGGCTGCCTTCACGGTACCACTTGAACGCGAATTTCACTACAATTTATTTTTTTTTGGGCACCACCAAAGACGCACGAGTGAATACTTATACACCTCCCGCAACATCATATTCCAACTCTCGTATTTCTACTTATTATTATTATTATTATTATTATTATTATTGGCAAGATTTGAACCTAAGACATGATAAACAAATAGTTTGTTTGACATTTTAGTGCAACCACCAAACCAGCTAGCTAGTTGTGTTAAATTAACAAGATAAAATTAATATACTATATAACAAATCGCAAAAAAAAAGTTATTAAAAAAAAAACAAAAAAAAAAATTGGAGCTCGACCCGACAATTTCGGGTTTGATCGGGTTCGGTCAACTTTGGGTCTCGGGTCATAATTTTGAGTTCAAAACCCATTTTTCTCGGGTCGGGTTCGGTCGGTTTTTGGGTCGGTCATTTTTTGCCAGCTTTAGTAGCCACGATTAAAACAATGTACAGTGTACAACTACCATGAGGTTTAAAAACAAAAAAAAACCAACAAACTGGGGTGGATTGCGCACTGTTTTTTTCAGTAGTTTTGCATTTGTTCCAGTTAAACTTGGCAAACGGATCGGTCAATTCGGGTCGGGTCAGGTTAAATACGGGTCGGATCAAATACGGGTTCGGTTAATGATTTGTGATCGAGTCTTATTATCTTCAAAAATGGTGGTTTTCTTGTAATTTAAGAAGAAAAAAATCAAGGAGAGTAACAGCAGGCGTTTTAACCCAATAATTTCATGCAATTTCTTGTATAAAATATTTTCAGAGACTATGACAAACGGACTTAAAAAGCCTTCTATTATTTGTGTTTGAAATCTAGAGCGATTTTGTTCTAAGCTGTTACAACCGGGTGGAGTGGGAGTTTGTGGCAAATGTGGTGAGAAATATGGGTTTTCCAGTGAAAATCGAGACCAAAGAGTTGCGAACAGTTTCTCCAACACAACGTATTCGGCTCGCATTGATGGCTGGGCAAGTGAGATGATTAATTTTTACCGGAGCCTTTAGTAAGGGGACCTGATTTCACCTTATCTGTCTATCTTATTTGCCTAGACCTTTTCTACTACGTAGGGTGACACAAAATCACATTCATGGAGTATTTTTTTTGTCGTGGGGCATCTAGTGTCTTTTATCTTTTCTTTATCGATGAATCTGTGTTATTTTTCCGAACAAACACACAAGAGAAGTGAGGCGGTGTTGGAAGTGATTAAAACTTATGAGCTAGCTACGGGTATCGAGAAATATAAAGTATCTTAGTGGAAATACAAATACATGAGACTCTATGTCAGAATTATGAGTACGATGTACTCTCCGTCCCACGTTTACGTTCACAGTTTGGCATTGCGCGGGTTTTAATGCAACCAAACTTTGGCATTAACATTCCCTAAATACCCTTACCTCAACCTTTTCTCTCTCTCCTCATATCCCCACCCACCACCAGCCCCCAACCCTTTCCAACCACCAACCACCACCCATTTCCCACCACCAGCCCCCCAACCACGAGAACGCACCACCAAGCCCACCACCAGTCTCTACCCCACCGACCACCAGCCCCGAAACCCCACGAAAACCCCGCCCCTCACCCCGAAACCCCACCCACAACCACCCATGAAAACCCACGAAAACCCCAACCCCCACCCCTGAAACCCCACCCACCACCACCCATGAAAACCCACGAAACCCTCACCAAAGGCCACCATGAAATCCGATCTACCTCCACCAAAGGCCACCACGAAAACCGATCTACCACAGTACCACCACCAAAGGCCACCACGAAACCACCACCAAAGGCCACCACAAAATCCCGATCTACCACCACCAAAGGCCACCATGAAATCCCGATCTACCACCACCAAAGGCCACCACGAAATCCAATCTACTACCAGCAGCCCCCCACCCCCACCACGAAACCAGACCCCCGTGAAAAGATGAGAGAGAGAGAGAGAGAGAGAGAGAGAGAGAGCCTGCGAGGAGAGAGAAAGTGCATCGGAAGCCGCCGGAAGTTCAGAACGCCAGCCACCGTTAGGAGAGAGAAAATCTGCCGGAATGGTGGGTGGTAGAGAGAGAAAGTAAGTGGGGAGGGGTGAAGCTGTTAATTATAAAGGAGGGGTAAAGAGTAATTTCATAGCAAAAAGTTAACCAAATAAGGAATTGGGAACGTAAACAAGGAACAGACCAAAAAGGAAATTGGAAACGTAAACGTGGGACAGAGGGAGTAGGTTAATAAGGCTTCAACAACATGTGAAGTATCTTGCATTTCCTACCATTGTTAGGAGGTCTAAGAAAGTAATGGGCCATCAAAGATTGTGTTTGGAAAAATCTACAAGGGCGGATGGACGGTTGAAGCAGGGAAAAGAGATATAGATTGCCCAAACTATCCCCATTTTTTTTTCTATGAGTATATTTCGTAGTGAGGTCCTTTGTATGTTGGAACATCTATCGATTTTACCCTAATAGAGTAATAACGTCCTATTTATGGCTATGGTATATGTAAAAGAACCAAATTAACCTTATCTCTCATTCAGTTCTCTCTCTAATACTAAACCACTAACACGAAAATGTGGTCGGAGTCTAAAAATACCTTACTGTGCCTGTTGCTTATTTATTTATTTTTATTTTTATTTTTAAAATGCCAATATGGCCATGAAGTGTCATTAGAAAAATAAAAAATTGTCAAAAGCCATCTTATAAACCTTTTTTTTCTTTGCTATAATTGCCTTATACAAATTTTCTTTCAAATAACTACTCCGGGCTTTAACTTCTAAATCATCACATGATGTCATTCTCGGCAAAAATATCTAAATTTGCCACTTTTCTTCCAAACTTGATACTCTTTGTTTAATTTTTTTTGGTCGGCGTAAAACGGTTTCAAGTAATGATTTGTTGCGAGAAAAGGTTGATTTTATAAGGTAGTTTTCAATTTAAAAAAAAAATAAAATCAATTTGGGGCCGAAAAATAGAAATACTCCTATTTGTGGGCTTGAACATTTGTAATTCTAGACTTGTAGTTGTAGAGTTGTAGTCCCAAAGTAGACTAAGAAGGCGACCAAATCCTGTGGGCAGGTTGGTGAGGTCTGGTCTCTAAAGTTGCGATCTTTGGATTTGCATTCGTTGCAGTTTCAGCAAATCGTGGAGAAGTAGTACTCTAGTTACTTCACATTCACCTGACTCACTCAAGTTTTGAACTAACAAACTCAATTTCAATTCTCGACAAAACTGCCCTCCTTTCTCTTCTCTCTCACTCTCTCTCTCTCTCTCTCTCTCTCTCCATTCTCTCTACCTTCTTCTAATTATTCTTCACAAACAAAACCTTTGATAATTTTGCCATCGATTTATGTGTTTTTGTTCTTACAAAAGGGTACCTACAAACTGGTGTGACAGAGATTTGAAACCTATATTTTCCGGTAAGCCCAATTCCTAATTGTTCATAATTTTCTTTTTTTTTTTTTTTTTTTTTTTTTTACTTTTTCTTTGATTTGGTGAATATTTTAGACTAGTGAGTATACAGTACAATTGCTACATTATTCACCCCAATTCCGCTTGTTATACTTAATTTCCCCCTTGTTTTTATTTTAGCCATGCATTGCAATTTCTCGCCTTCTTTTTGTCTGGTTATTAGGCTCTGGGCACTTTTTAACCAAATACTGCTTCTGGTAATTGTGGGTAAGGTAGGGTTTTGTTAAAATTTTGAGAATGAGACTTGTGTTCTGGTACCATTTGATGGTGGTTTGTATAAATTTGGGATTTTGAGCATAGGATTGTTCTATTAGAGTAAGCAATTTTGAGCTGAACCATGCAGGAAAGAAACTTCAGGCTATTATGTAGGAATTTTGAAGAAACTATATATCATACATGAATTTGAGTGCCTAATTTGTTTGATTTAAAGTCCTTTCCTTTTTTATTTGTTGGGTTTTTTCCGGGTTTCCTTTTTGTCCCTGTTTTGGGAGGAAGGGTTCCTAGTGGTTTGAGTTTTGCTGGTTTAATTTTCATCAGAAAATTTGTGTGTATCAATTAATTATCTCTGTTTATCTTTCTATTTTACCCCTATGTCATTGTTCTTTGCCTTTTATATTCCATAATGTGTTGGGTAATTTCATAGGGGTTTGATGATTTGGTAGTGTAGGTGCCTTGTTTGATATTATGTTGACTTTTTTTTGAGGGAAGATATATGTAGACTTGATTACTCGCATCCAACATGGGAGTTTGTATAAGTGTGGAAGTTGGCATGTTTGACATAAGTTGCATGCCTTTGGCCTGCATTGAAGTTCTCAAGTATCCCACCATATCAAATTGCCGTGTACTCAACATGGGTACTTAAGATGAAATGAAGAGTCCATGTGACATAGGTTTAGTTGTTGCTGACATATGTGATTAACATTCTTTTTCGGTTAGAATGAGGTGTTTTAATGGAATAGTTGCAAAGTCAAAACAAAAGGATAAATTCTGAAACGTCATGCGCACATAGTGAACAACTCAAACTTTGTAGTCATACAAGAGCCAAGTAACTCAAATATCATGCATGCATAGTATTTTTTTTTCCATGGTTATGCTTATACTTCTTGAAGTATTTTATTATATTTTTTCACTGTTTTATACTGTCTAATGTTTGTAACTAATTTGGTAGAAAGTCAACTACATCTGACCGTGAATATTGATTGTTGCTTCATGGGAAGATTATGTGTAATATCTGGAAATATTTAAGGTGATGATTGGCGTTAGCAAGTGTTTACTATGTAATGAATTTCGGAATTTGCAAGTCTGGAATTTGTTTTGTTATCCTTTTTATTTGTTTGTGTGGACATTGAGTTGCATCATTTGGTCGGTAACGGAGGGAGAAGGATTCAGACTGGTAGTGGTAGCGTCTCATATGGCTGATGAAGAAGCAGGGCAAAGTGAAGAAGCAGTTGTGGCATATTGTAGCTTTAAGCCCTGAAATAAAAAGTCGACTTTAAGACATGAAATGCACCATAAAAGAAGACCTATCTTTCAGAATCCTTGGCATTCCAAATATTGTTATCTGAGCATAGCGTAAGAGTTATGTTAACAGTGCTTAAGAGCAGACTTCGACTGTCCTCTCTAAATTGCCTTGTAATATCTTGCACTGTTGGGTTGCAATCTGCTGTACTTAACTTTCTTTCTCAACTACTTATAATTCTTCTTGCTTTTGTAGTCTTTGAAGTGTCGTCGGTCGTCCTCTTTCATGTGTAACTCATATCATGCTGTTCAGCTGTTCCTTCTGGATTCGGGTACGAGTCAATGTAAAGTAATATTAGATGCCTGACGGTGGAGAACATCTGCAAGGCTTCGTGGAATCTACTCGACGACTTTGCTCTCTTTTCAGTGAATGGATATACAGCTTAACTTTTGGACATTTTGCTGATCTGGTGAGTTCGAATGATTTATAACCTGAGTAGCATGCCATTCTTTGTTTTCTGTTTATGATATGCTCTTTGACACTTATACAGGTTAATCACCCACCTAGTCGTTCATATCTTAAGTTGATCAAAGAACACGGTAATCATTCTTCAAGTTTCTCGCATAGGATGGAACCCATTGACATATCCTCGTCCTTAGATAGTATTTTCGAGTCAGATGATGATGCAGAGGTTGTATCTTCATCTGTGAAGAAGTCTGATGCTTCCACCTCTAAAAGGATTCTACCCCCAAATTGGTCTTCTGGATCACATGAAAACGCAAAGGGTGAGGGCCAGCAATCCTTGCACCCCAACATACTATTTGTTTATCTGCTTTTTGAGCTGTTTTTCACGTTTAATTTATCTTGTAGGGCCCAGTGCTAGAGACCACAGATCACAAGGTGGACCTGCGCCTAGCACTAGCTATGGTGCTGATAGCCGAGGGCATGCTCATTTTAGATCTTTGAAAGAGAACGGAAATGCTTTCCAGTCAAAAGAAGATGCTGAAAATCTTGATTGGAATAATCTCACAGATGAATATCAGCGGCATTCACATGGGAGGAACCTTCCATCTTCCTTCCAGTTGTCTGGGGCACGTAGTAAGCAAAACAGTTCTTTGGGCAATTTACGCAGTAATCGTAATGGAGATAGTAGTGGGTCTTACCATATATTAGGGCCAAGTATGGGAAATTCCAAGAGCTATGCAGATAGGGATGATGATGTTCATGTTTATGAGAGATTTGAACATCATAATCCTCGCATTCTTCCTCATTCTTTGGTCCGTGGAATGCCTGTTTCCTCTACACCATATGCTAGCTCAAGTGATCCTCTTCAGAATATGGGGTTTATGGAAGAGAGGGTTACAGGAGATGAAAGATTGATATTTCAAGCAGCATTACAGGTATCCATTTTAAGTCCTTGTTAATTTAACTACCCGAATATTCATGACATAAGTTTTACGATCTACTTCATGAAACAAAGTTCTTGATACTCCTCATGACCCTTTGCTTGTTGTGCAATTATTTTCTTGCTTTTAGCTGGGGGAAATGGTGGGGCCTGCACATTTGTTTTGCTAGGCTAATGCTGCTTAGATTTTGTTCTCCCTAGATTTGTACCAGTGGGATTCTCATGTGGTGGTTGTTGATTTTTTTCAAGGTGTAAAGTGTTGTCTCCACTTCCAGTGGTAGTCTTCACTCTTCCAGTCTGATAGTTTTGGAGGTGCTTGGCCCTAGTCTTGTTTCTATCCATTTGTTTAAGATCAGGAGGAGCACATTTGGTTTATAAAGGCCTAATCAAATGTCTTGCTTTAATTGACTTTGTATGGGACTGTGTGGTGTAATTGACTTCTTTATGGGCCAAGGCAGTTGGGCCTTTTGAGTGGTTGACCCTCACACAAGTTTAACGTCATTGGGTGATTTGTAATTAGTAGTTTCTTTGACTCCTAGGTTGTAGTATTGTTTCGGCTTTAATAGAAAGGTTTATTGTCTTAGAAAATTTGTCCTTATTTGTTGTAAAGCCCTGGTTAGTCAATGTTAATTCAATGAAGGTTTAGAGGAAACAGCCTCTGTGCAAGACGCAGGTGTAGGGACAGTAAGGCTGCATACATATGACCCCCCCCCCCCCCCCAACTTCCTTGGGCAGGTGTGTCTGAGACAATTTTTGATGGTATGCTATTTTATGGTGTTCATAGTGGTGGACCGTTGACCTGATTTATTCAGTTTTACACTGTTATTGTTTTACTCATAAATAGAGAGAATGAATAGCCAAGCTGCCTTTTTCTGAAAACAAATGAAAGACAAGCTGTCTTCAGTGTTTCACAAGAAAAGATAAAGAGGAATAATTGTGGATGAGAAGGAGAAATGCAGGATGTTTTGGATCGGAGCAGTAACCCCCTTTCCACCTTCCACTCTTGAGACAGGGGTTCAATACTCATCCCATCAGTACAAAATTACATACGCTTTAGGTCTTATATAGTTATATTTGAAGCTCTATGTTTTTGAGCATATATTTGAAGACCATCACTTGCTGGAAGTTTCACTGAAAATCTGGGTATTTCCATTGTAGTCTTGTTGTAGCCTTGTAGGCCAAACGATGGCGATAGCTTGTTTTTTTAACTATCAAAATAATAGAAAGATATGTCATGGGGGCATGCTGATTATGTTATGTTGGGGATATTGCAAGAGGCTAGACATGGGCATATTGGTATTGTGAACATGTGTTTCTGGGCACATGTACACAAATTTCTAATTGAGCTTGTCAAACGATTGTTCTGAGGGGTGATGGAAGTTGTAGCAAATGATAGCATTAGGAGTAGCAGATTTGAGGTCTTATCTGCTTATTGGGATTATTTTGCTAATGTATGGGTGTTGGATCAAGAGGATAGACCATAGCTGTCGGGAACGCGGGACGCACCATAGTTCCTCGTTCCAGGGTCCATCATCTCAGGTCGGGGGTCGAAGGCGACCTGGATCGCTCAGCAACGCGACTCAGTTCGCTGGTTGTGGCGTCCCGACTTTGAGGTTGCCTTATGTGGTTCTCAATCACCTAATTGCTTCTGATCTAGGGTTTGTATGCGAAAACCCTAACCCTAAATATATCAATTGAAGGTCATTTCTATGAGATAAAGATTTGAGACACTGGGGCTTTTGTTCGGAAAGAAAAAAACGAATTGATTGACATAAATTGTTTCTCCAGGGTCTCCGGCCAGTGCTTGGTGGGCTGGTGGCTGTCTTCACTGGGGAGTAGCAGCGTGAATGAAGAGAGAGAAGAGAGAGAAGTAGAAAAGGGACGGACACTAATGGCAGATAGTGGAGGCAGACAGGCTGTTTAGCTTAGTTTTTTTTATATTTAATAAATAAAATAGAAAATGGACATTGGGAATAATGAATAACTAAAAGATAAGTGTGGGAAGTGAGAAAGAGTTGTTTTTTTTTTTTTTTTTTTAATTTTTTATTATCAAAAGTAAGAGTTATTGTTGGCATGTGAATGACACATTTTTTTTTAGATAACATGGGTGTCCAAGCTTTGCTTGACTAATCCATAGGCCCTGAAGTTAACGAGTGGTAAAACCTCCAGTGGCCCTGAGGGGACTCGGACCTGGGACCTTTGGAATACTTCTCAGAAGTCTTACCAGCTGAGCTACCCCCTCAGGGTTTATGTGAAGGACGCATCAATTGGAACTTGGAAGATGGGAAGATGGAAAGAGTGATTCTTTTGACCCAAATATTCGCTCATGTGTCACATTGCCATCATCCCTGAGTCAACCTACTCTTAATCGCTTCCGATTCTTGAAAACTATCAAATTTCGTCCCCGTTCCCATCCCCGTCCCCCGTCTCCTATCACCCCGCATTCCGTGCAACTATGGGATAGACTGAGGCAAGTTGAAGTACAAGCTTGATATTTGTGAAAATTTGGTTGAATGATGCTTGGTTTGTGAATTCTTTTTTTATAAACCATAAGGTTTGTGAAGTTTTGTCTCCCCCACCCCCCAAAACATTTAATATGGAGATAAGAATGGTTTTGTAGTTCCTTGTACAACATGGCATTCATTATCTTGGTTGTCACTTGATGGGGTTAGGCTAGCATGTGTAAAGCAGTTCTTTTTAGAACTTGGGATTCAAGCGATATGATCGGAGGCGAAAACAAAGTAGGGCTGTATCTTTAGAAGATATGATATCAGCCAGAGTAGTTATTTGCCCCAGTTATAAGCAGTTAAGATCAATGTGTCTTTCTGCTGTGATCCCCTAATGAGTGTGTTGGGGCTTACTATTATTTCATAAGTTATAGTGGAATGATTCTTTACTAAATTCTTGGAGTGAACAAGCAAATAATGAGTACATGACCTACTCCCGAGTTATGAAAATTGCAAAAGCTTGTGGGGAAGTACTTTAGTTATTCATCGTTCAGAGACCCTGAGGGGTTAGCTCAGCTGGTAAGATTTCTGAGATTTATTTCAGAGGTCACAGGTTCTACTCCCCTCTGGGCTACTGGAGGTTTTCCTGGTCGTTAACTTTAGGGCGAGGGTATTAGTCAAGCAACGGTTGGATACCCATGCTATCTAAAAAAGTTAATCAGCATTCAATTAGTGGGAATAAAACAAAGAGATTGGGCGTAGATATCTGGTTCTTTCTGCAGTAGGGCTTGAGGCTCCTAGTATTTTGAGCATCTTGTGAACATGCTATCTTTCTACACAAATTTTAAGCTTCGTTGGAATATGATTATATTGCATAGTCATCTACCATTTGTCTTAGAAGATCTGAAGTTGGTTACATGAGCTTTTTTTTGTTGCTGGTTGTACTTATGATTTCAAAATCTTGGTACTGAAATTGCATTTGATCTTGCTCTTTATTGATTAATGGTTGAGTGTAGCATTTATGTATGTTGTTGTCTGTTTATGCAGGATCTTAGCCAGCCAACTGTTGAACTTGATGTTCCTGTTGGGGTCTTAACTGTCCCTCTTTTGAGACATCAGGTTCATTTTGTTTTGTCTTTACTAGATTTCATTCTCTTGCTGTCTTGCATTGAGTAAGTACATTTTACTATTATTTTGTTGTTATAACATTGTTTTATATAAAATTTCAGCAAGGTATACTGAACTATAGCATAGTATAGTAAGGTATACCGGGGTTTTAATTATTACACTGAGGGATTACTACCAGAGCTTGTAAAATTGACCAATGTACCTTAAAGCAACAAGGAAAAACAAAGCAATTTCAGCAAGTTATACTGCAGCACTGAACTATAAGGTGTTAGAGGGCAATGTTGCCATAAAAGAATGTTGACCAATTCAAATTTGAAATTCGTCTGAGCAAATGGCCGGGCATTGGTTAAATGTCGCCCGAGTATACCTCAGTGTAATTATTAAATCCCCACTATACCTTACGGTAATCACGTTATAGTTCAGTTTACCTGAGTGAAAATTTTCCTTACCCTTATGCATAGTACACATGAGTCAATTTTTATCCCCTCTCCCTAATTACTCTCTGTCTCTCATCCTTCCAATTCCATCATTGTCCTCTCTCTCTCTCTTTTCCATTATTTCTCTCTGGTTTTTGTACTCTCCTCCCTCTTCATATCTCACACACAATCTCTTTATTCCCTTCCGCATGTATTGTTTTTCTTTCTTTTGGGTAAAAGGGTGATTGTATTACCAAGGTGAAATGCTTACAAGTAAAAAAGGGGGCATACCCCAAGCACAATTACTCACAAGGAGGTGCTTACCTTCTAGGAAGAGCCTCACCTCTCCTTCTGAGGACTACAGATGTTTCCACCACGCATACTCTGTAAGCCTATAGCGACCAATCTATATGCTTAACAAACCTGGAACTTCAAATTTCAAACCTTCTGCATCAAGTTGATACGATGAGGATTCTTCTGATAGTGATTGAAAATGCTATTGTGTTTGGGGGGAGGGAAGAACTCAGAACCAAGAGGAGAATGAGGGTAGAATTTTGCCACGTAGTCGTCGGAAAATTGGAATTTTCAGTAGATTTGACCGAGGATGGAGTGGGGAACGGCGGCGCGGAGGGGTAATTGCAAGCGAAAAAGACATCTTTAGTGAGATAGCGGCATCCTTCATTGTCTAGTTTTGAAGCTGCAAACCTAAGAGAGAGGGGATTGAGAACACAGGGGGAAGGGTAAATTAAATGATTTAACGAATAATTATTGACAAGTTTGCAGATGATACTATTATTTTCTTAGCTGCCGATATCGACAAGTTGGAGACAGTTTTGGCAATCTTGCAAGTTTTTTAGCTGATTTCAGGGATAAAAAGTGTAGTTTGCTGAGATAAATGTGGGCGATGGATTTTGGCGATGATAGCGGGTTTGGCGAGCCTTGAGACACAGGGATGGCCACTTACCTATGTGGGAGAGCCTTTAAGAGGTAACCCACGTTCGGAGGCTTTCTAGGTGCCGGTTGTACAGCGGGTGTCCAAGCGTTTGGATGGTTGAAAACGGGTTTATTTTTCTTTGCGGGGCAGGCTTACACCTCTCCCTCGGTTTCCACTAGCAGACTTTATTTGGAAAGTGAAGGTACCCATGAAGGTGAAGGTATTTGTGTGGACTTTGGTGCTGGATAGGGTTAACACAAATGACTTAAGGCAGCAGAGGAGACCCGGGTGCCTTGGTCGCCTTATATGTGTTTGAGGTCTTTACATCTTTTTCTTTTGTGCCATGTGGCAAATAGTCTTTGGCATCGGTTGATTCCGGGCAAGTGTGGCTTTATCCTTCTACTGTTGAGGCATTTTTGCAGATCCGTTTTCGTGGCTTTGGAGGTGGGAAGGAGAGGAAGTTGCTGTGGCGCAATTCCTATTTTGTGATTTTGTGGTGCATTTGGTTAGCGAGGATAGCACGCATGTTTAAGGGAATTCCGTAACTCCTGCGATGCTTTGGGAGAGCATAAACTATTTAGCTTCTTTATGGGCTAGGGCCGTTGGGGCTTTTAGGGATTATACTATTACCGATATTCAGAGGAATCGGGGTAACCTGTAAATGTTTTATATAGAGGATACGTTATCCTCTTTTTTGCTGTACATTTGAATCCTTATCAATATACTTTTTCTTGATTTAAAAAATTAGGGGGTGGGTAAATAAGGGTATAACGGGTAGAAAATCCCCAGAATTGGTCGGTAAATCACTCAAGGGGTGACTCCCCTGGCCAAAAAAGTTTTATAGGGGGTTCATGATGACTTTTGTTTTATTAGGGGGTTCAATTGAAGAGAAAGTGACATAATTTTTAGGGGGTTTTTGCGAAATTGCGCTAGTTATTATTTTACATTAACCTACTATAATCAAAATTACTCCCAAATAGCTTATTAGAAGCCTAAACTTCAGTTTTCATTATCCTCAACTCTTATTTGTCTTTATCCTAACCACTGTTAGTTTTTATCTTGTGCTACTTACATTGATGGCACGCTTAAGTGGCATGCTGTATCCTCTGGAAATGTGCCTCATGTGTGTGTGTGTGTGTGTGTGTGTGTGTGCGCGCGCACGTGGGGGTGGGTAGATGCAGAGTTAGTTGTTATATTATGCAATCTTTATACCTTGCCACACCTAATAGTATCATCTGCACGCAAATTATGGTATATGTCTGAGCTCCTTTCTATTTTTATTTATTTTTTTTTACAGAAAATTGCATTGGCATGGATGGTTCATAAGGAGTCAAGGACTGCACATTGTTTAGGTGGAATTCTTGCAGATGATCAGGTCTCTCTTCCCCCCTTACCCCAGTCACCTTCTTCGGCGTTAATATGTGTTGTCTGTATGCCGTCAGGCAAATTATGTGATTTGAGTGTTGTAGTCAGAACTGCTTATGATTGATTTCCCTGCTGAATTGGGTCCCACTGAGATCCATTTCTCTATGTGATGTAAGGTTTAACTTGGTCATTTTGTGGGATTTTCAGGGACTGGGTAAGACTATTTCAACAATTGCACTCATACAAAAGCAGAAATCCTGGCAGAGGAAGTCACAATCAAACGAGAATGACAATTACAATACTGAAGCTTTGAATTTGGATGATGATGACGATGATGACAAAGGCGGTTCTAGTTTACGAGCTGCCAACACAATAGATAAAGCTGAAATCTTGAATTTGGATGATGATGATAATGGAAGTGCCAGCTCAGAAGCTGTCCAGAAAATGGAAGATAATTCTGGTCCAAAAAGTAGTTCGGGTGCTAGTTCCTCACGGAAAAATTTTCAGAGGAAGAGACCAGCTGCTGGTACATTGATTGTGTGTCCAGCAACTGTTCTTAGGCAATGGGCTAGGGAGTTGGATGATAAAGTTACTGAGGAAGCAAGACTTTCAGTTTTGGTTTACCATGGGGGCAATAGGACCAAGGATCCTGCTGAGGTGGCCAAGTATGATGTCGTCCTTACCACATATTCTATAGTGAGCAATGAGGTACCTAAACAACCTATAGTAGATGAGGATGATGGTGAGCAAAAATATGGCGAAAAGTATGGATTGTCATCTGACTTCTCTATTAATAAGAAGAGGAAACATCCGTCGACCACCAGTAAAAAGGGAAAAAAAGGGAAAAAACTAGCTGATAGCTCATTATACAGCCAATCTGGTGCACTTGCTAAAGTGAGTTGGTTAAGGGTGGTACTAGATGAAGCTCAAACAATTAAGAACCATAGAACACAAACAGCTAGAGCGTGCTGTGGACTGAGAGCTAAAACACGATGGTGTTTATCTGGAACTCCCATACAGAACTCAGTTGATGAATTGTACAGCTACTTCAGATTCCTTCGACATGAATTATATTCTAGTTACAAAAAGTTTTGTGAAGCAATAAAGATTCAAATTTCCAGAGATCCGAATATTGGCTACAAGAAGCTTCAAGCAGTTCTTAGGACTTTACTGTTGCGCCGTACAAAAGGTAGGCCGCTTTTCAGGATTGCCATCACTTTCTAAGATTGTTTTCTTAATAACTGTTGATGTTTGTTGAGTGTTTTCATGTTCTGACTGGTTATCTGCTTGCATTTGTCGGTGCTTCGAAATAACTTTGGGATGTGGTGGGTGATACATAATTTGAAATTTTATAATATCAAAACTGAACGTTACTGTCAAGTAATGATTAACTTCTGTACTTGAACTGTAGAGATTACTCCTTGAACATATTGGCTCTCTGCATGAGTGAGATAGGGGTGTGAAGAACTGGAAATTTAAGCGGTTGATTGCTTAAACCATATACGGTAAAAAATTAAAAAATATATAAAAAAGGTGTCACTTCAAATTGAGAACAAATTCCCACTTTTAAAATAAAGCAGGACAGTAAAAAATAAGACAAAGCCCCCCCCCCCCAAAAAGGAAAGGCAATCACTATTTTATGAAGGAATTATATGCTAAATTTGATGTATTCTATCTTTCATCTGGCTACTTTTTCTTTTTTGATTTGTATTTGTTTAGATTGGTAAGGAAGCCTCCGTATCCCAGCCCACTTGTCTGATCAGGACTACGGTTAGTGCTTGTAGGATGGGGAGAGTTCACCGTGTGAGATAAAATTGTAGTGTACTGATGAACCTTTAATCAGAAAGTGTGCTAATGTATCCATTCCTTATGAAAAGAAATAATCAGTAAATATGTCGGATACTGAGGGAGCCTCATGCAATGGGTTGTTATTTTTGTAGTTAAAGATGGCTAATACCTGTTGCTGTTTTTTGCAGTAAAATTAGTTGAGGGACAGCTCTAGAATTGTAAGAAAAAGTCCATTATAGTTAGCAAAAAATATGGACCATTCACTTTTGGAAGTTGTGGAATAAAATAAAAGTTAGTTGAGCTCATTTTATCTTTTACTTCTCGAACAGCAAGCAAGTCAACTTATTAGGTAACTGAAATATCCAAGTTAGACAAAAGCCTAAGGAGACGTCCATTGACAAGGCACTTAAGATTAACGTGTCTGCATCTCTACAATCAGAGGGAAAGTAGCAAGCAAATGCAAACCAAAATCAGGCATAAAGCTTTGGTCCTCTTCATCATTAGATCTATAATATTGAATGAAGTGTTGAATTGAAAATTGAGCAAGAACATTGAAGCACCATTATTAGTTCAGACACTGAAAATTTATCCTAAACCATCTTTTTTTCAGTGTAGCAGCTTTATTGTTTCTTACTGAAGCCTGATGAATCTGCAGTTATCATTTTTTAGATAAGAAAATATTATTAATCAATTGTTAAAGAATACAAAAAGGTGGAGGATAAGGCATCCTCAATATCAAAAGTAAAATTATCTACACATGTCGCCAATGGCGCTGAACTAAGGTCAACGGGACACCCTTAAAGGTCCCCGCCGCCTTAACCCAGAGGGAAGCCAAGTAAACTATGTGATCCCAAACATAATCAGTAGGCTTCACAGCCTCGGAAAAGACCCTCGAATTCCTCTCCAACCAAATGCACCAAAGTGTAGCCATGCAAGCACACCTCCACAACAACCTCCCCTCCTTACTCCTCCTCATCACATGAATCTGCAGTTATCATGTGATGAATTTGCAGCTCTTTGACCGAGTCTGTACATTATTGAATTTTTTTTTCTTTTTTGTTGTGACAAGGATTTCAGTATATTGGTTGTTTTGTCCCTTTTTTTTGGTTGAGTTTGTTTACTTGTTTTGTTTCTTAAATATTTTTTCTTTTTCTTTTATTTCCCCTCTCTATTGCCTTTTGTTGGATGCTTTTCCTTACTAATGGCTACATGATACAGATACTTTACTTGATGGAGAGCCCATTATAAGCTTACCACCAAAAACCATAAAAATGAAGACGGTGAAGTTCACTGTGGAGGAGCGAGCCTTTTATGCTCAATTAGAAGCTGAATCACGTTCACAATTCAAGGTGGTTTTCATAGAATTATTTCTTATAGCTTTTGGTGGTATATGTATATCTGACTTATTATTTTTATTTCTATTAATAATAAAAATAGTAATAATAATTAATAATAAAAAAATATTAATCCCTTTCCATTTTATTATTATTATTATTATTATTATTATTATTATTAATATTGTTATTATTATTATTATTATTATTATTATTATTATTGTTATTATTATTATTATTATTATTATTATTATTATTATTATTGTTGTTGTTGTTGTTGTTATTCTTGTTTTTATTATTATTATTATTATTATTATTATTATTATTATTATTATTATTATTATTTTTATTATTATTATTATTATTATTATTATTATTATTATTATCATCATCATCATCATCATCATTATTATTATTATTATTATTATTATTATTATTATGATTATTATTATATTATAATAATAATAATAATAATAATAATAATAATAATAATTATTATTATTATTATATTATTATTTATTTATTTATTATTATTTTGAATCCCTTTCCTAGTTGATACACTATTGTTAATAGTTTTATCCATCTTCTCTTTCTGGTGGCAAGGATGAAAGTGTCATGTCCTTGCACTTCACATATGCATGACCTTGGTTTATGTTCTTCTCCTTCAAGCACTCTTGAGATGTTTTTGCCACATTAATTTTTGGTGTAACTGCTGCTGATGTATCATCGTGTATGCCTATTTTAGCCTTTTCATTTCAAAGTTCTTATTTCAAATGTTCTAAGGATACCACATGCCAACTTTGAATTAAATGCTCACCCTTTGGAACCTTAAACATTGAGGGTGCCCTGTGAAATTTCCGCTCTTAAATTGCAAGTGCAGTGTCCAATTTTCATGTTCCGCATTTTAGGTTACAGATTCAGATGAATCTATTTTTATAGATCTGAGTTCAGATCTTTCTTAGGTACAGTTTGAATAGGGTCAAATCAAATAGGGTATGGGTCAGAATTGGGTCCAGGACTCCAGTACATCAACATTACCCATTACCCTGATGCCTCCAAAGAGGCTCCCGCCTAGGCAGGGTAAGGGGGGGTCGGTGGTACACAGCCTTACTCCTGTGAGAGTGTCACAGAGAGACTATTTCCGTTTGACCCGAGATAAATGAAAAAAAAGCTATACGAGATTTTTGTGGTATTCATCGGCAGTGTTTAATACTCCCTCCATCCCACTAATATTCTCTCAGTTGAATTTTGCTGTATTCATTGAATTTTTGGTTTAGATTTATTCGGTGAAAAAACATGTGGTGGAGAGAGATTGCACCAAAAGGAATTTAAACAATCCAAATGGGAATATCCAAAAATAGAAAGTAAGACAATCTTAGTGAGACAGAGGGAGTATGTTCTAGATCACTTCTGCATCCTTGTTCAGTACTTGGACTTGGCAAAAATGGGGCATCTGCCTCGTACTGGCATGCGTAGACCATGACACAGGTTTGATCCTTACCAACCTCCTATGTCATATGCTGGTTGTGAACAACCCCCATCATTTTCCATGAGAGACTAGTCAATCAATGATTTTTTTTAATTAGATCTACTATTGAGTGTGAAGACTCTTGATTTGTATGTTGAAACCTGAAGGCAAAGCAGAAAAAGTAAATAGGTCAATTAATGGGGCTTCGTTGGGGATGAAGGGCAAATTGCTAGATATAATTTACTGTCACTTGGCTGGCAGTTTGCTTGTTCCAAGTCTTCTCCAGTGAGTACAGCAACCCTTTCCCTTCCTATCTCCAGTCTTTGCCAGAGTACTCTTGAGTCTTGACGATGAAAGCATTTAAAACAGCTGTTCTTGAGTTTTTTTCTTTTTTTATTTGCTGTTCTTGATTTTGTGGTCGGGGTAAGCTCAAAAACCTTTACACCGTGGTCGCTTCGCAGTCAATATATGAAAGCATGATTAGTTGTGAAAGGGAATAGAGGGAACAACTCATATAGGACATTTCCTTACTTTCAGATTTTCTGAAGTAAGATATTTATCTTGCAGGCATATGCAGCTGCTGGTACAGTTAATCAGAACTATGCCAACATTCTGTTGATGATTTTGCGCCTTCGCCAGGCTTGTGATCACCCACTTCTTGTCAAAGGGTTCAATTCGAACTCTGCTAGAAAAACGGATCTGGAAAAGGCTAGGAAACTCCCTAGGCATGTTTTGATGGACTTGTTAAATCGTTTGGAAGCACCCTCCGCCATTTGTGTCATTTGCAGTGTATGTTTCTCCTTTGACCATTTAAACTCCCTCTTCCACTTTCTATTCTTCTGACTTTGATTACGCATTTCCTCATTTTTTTATATAAAAACACCGTTCTTCATTCTATATGGTCATAGCTAATTATCCTTTTGGTTGGAGGTCTTATTTATTTGTTCAACTCTTTTGAACTGGAAGATATATTTAAAATATCTCATTTTGACAATTCTTTTTCGAATATTTGTAGAGTTTATTTCCAGTCCTATATTTTTTCTTCGTATAAATGGTGTGGCTGTTATTTAAGTTATCTTTCTTATGTCCCTTCAAAAAAGAGATTCCAGCAACCATTGTTACGCGTGGCTATCTTACCTGAGATGTGTGACTGTCTAATGAACCTAGAAATAAATTGTGATAGAAGAAGTACAAGTTGATTCCCTCTTCTAAGCTACCATAGATTGAGAATCAGGAGCGGCTAATTGTATGACAACAACCACGGCACCGCCTGTGGTTCCACTAGCAGGGCTGAGGAGTTGCTGATTCTGTTTGTACTATGTTCATTTGCAGGACCCAGCAGAAGATGCTATCATTACCATATGTCGTCATGTTTTTTGCTACCAATGTGTGGCTGACTATCTAACTGGCGATGACAACATGTGTCCAGGTGGCAGATGCAAGGAACAATTATCTGATGATGTTATTTTTTCAGAAACAACTCTAAGAAGCTGTCTTTCGGGTGCTGTTAATGGAAATTTGTTGGATGATGATGATAGTACTAAGAGCACATCAATTTTGAGTAGTGATTATAGCTCCTCTAAAATTAAGGCTGCGCTGGAGATACTGCTGTCACATCGTAAATTAAATAGTCCGTGTATAGAGCTGGATGATTTGGATGACACAGATCCAGATAATAATGCGTGTGCGCAACAGAGAACCCACAAAACTGAGGGTTCATCCTCACAAGGATCAATAAAAACTATTATTTTCTCCCAGTGGACTCGTATGTTGGACCTAATTGAAATAGCATTAAATCAGTATGGCATTCAGTACAGGAGGCTTGATGGTAGCATGAGTCTGAATGCGAGAGACAGGGCTGTCAGAGAGTTCAATATTGACCCTGAGGTTTGTTTCTTACTATCAAGAGTTCTTTAGTATTTCTTAGTGTATTAGTCTTGCATACATGTGCTATGTATATGATATATATAGTTTTTTTTTTTTTTTTTTTTGTGTCAGAGTTAATGCCTAGTTGGAGATGAGAGTTTTTAAAGATGCTAGACTTTTAATTTGGGACTGTGGCTTTTGATGCTTCTTTATGGGCAAGGGGAGCAGGAATGTTTTGTAAATTAGTCTAAATTAGATGATATGAGATATGGAAGCTTAGATAGTTAGGTATGATGTTATCTTTTAAATGAGAAAGCACGATTTATCTTACATATATGTGATCATAGAGTCTTCATATTATGTTAGCTTTCACCTATCTGGAAAAGATATGTTTAATTGACAATAGTGTGTTTAAGTGCTAATTAGAGATTTTTATGGAGACCATGTGCTGTGCAACGGAAGATATTGATTGGCTTAATCCAGAAATTATTTAAACCATTCATGTCTAAACTGAATAGTGTTCTGGCATGAGACTCGTTGTAAATATTGCCCTACAGGCAATCTAGGGGGTTGGGTGTAAGGGGCGTGAAAGTGTTCTGGATTCTCCGGGGTGCGTCGGATACTCAAATTAAATAAACTAGCAGTTTCATTGTTACCTACCCGCTACCGCGGTCCCTCCCTATCGAGTTATCGTCACTAATGTGTATGTATATACACATGCATGTTCTTTATGAATTTTTATGTAAAGGAACATCTAGACAGTAGCAAATTACCAAGGATAATTTCTAGAAATTGGCTGTTGGCTTCTTTTGTCTTGGTGTTTTATATTGTGAGTTTGTGCTCCAGGCTTGTGTTTTGTATCTCTTTTTCTTTATTTTTTGCTCAGCTTCTGTGTCATCTGTTCGCTACGCTCCTCTGGCGCTTTGGCCCGAGTTGGTGAAAAAGCAATTGAACGGATGTTTGTTGGACTATTGACTAAGTTCTTCATTCTTTGTTAATTTTCTTGGGCTTTTCCTTCTTTGATCTCTGATGTATGCTATGATTTGAAATGATTCTTGGTTTTGGTCGATTCGGTTGATTGTTTGCGAAATGTGAAGTCTGAGTGGTTTCAACCTGGTATGTTTGAGATTTTTCTGTGATCTAATTACATATATGTGATTCAGAATCTCACTCAACCTGACTCTAGCATCTCCTTTCGGAAACTACAAACAACCAACTAGAATCTCCAAACATCCAAACAAGACTACAAATCTCAAACATATACTACAAATTTTCTCTTATCTAAAAATAAATAAATATACTTTTCTTTTAAATTTTTTTTTTTATATACTTTCTTTTCATCTAAAATTGAAGGTATTGAGTGGGCATCAAACTGGGATCGTCTTAACAGTGTGGTTTGAGAGGCCTTTTTACTTGGAGGAGATTAAGGCTAGGGAGGTTAAACACAAATGACATACAATAGATAAGGTGGCCGTGGTGGATCTTATCACCAGACATGTGCATGATGTATTGAGCAGAAGTGAGATGGCAGCACATTTTTGCACTGTTCTTTTGCACCTTCTATATGGTGTAAGCTAATGCTGTGTGTCGGGAACCATGGGTATGTTATTTCTGTTTTAGTATTGAAAGTTTGAGAAAGGGAAGGAAAATAAGTAGTTGTGGCAGAACGGAATGAGCGGAAAGAGCGTTTTTTTCTTTTCTCTGTGGATCCACTTTGCCATTTGAGCTACTTTTGGGACATATTTACTTACCTAGCTTCTTTATGATCAATGGCAACTGGGGCTTTAGGAGTTATTATTTCTGAGATCCAAAGGAATTGGGCCAATTTGTAATAGCTTTATAAGAGAGGACTTGTCCTCTTTGCTGTAATTTCTTGCTACAGATTAATATAAATCTTTTCTTTTCAAGAAAAAGGTTGCGGTGTTTGAGATGATTAGGGGTGAGGCCCCAGGTCTGGATGGATTTGGGGTGGCCTTCTTCCAAGATTGGCTTTCCGAGCGCGGTCATTTGCAGTTACTGCTGCTGGTTTAGTTGACCACAATATTTTAGGTTCCTTTACCAGCTTAACGGGATGTCAGTTACAGAAGTGGCCTCTTACCTACCTTGGTGTTCCTCTTGAGGGGAGCCCTTGCTATTTGTCATGTTTTCTGGGAGCCTGTTGTGCCTAGGCAAGCTAAATGTTTGGATAGTTGGAAAAATGTGTATTTCTCTGTGTTCATGGATCATGATGCTTCAGTCTTGTCTAGCTAGCATCCCTCTTTACTATCTCTCCCTTTTACGGTGCCTGTTGAGGTAGCTAATCGGTTCAGCATCACATAGTACATTGTACATTTTGGTACGCAGGATGTTTATGGGAACGCCATTTGTTAACCAGGTTGTTTGCAGCACACTGGGTTTGTCTGTTAAACACACTAATTTGGGAACAAAGTTCACAGTGGGATTCAACAAATTATGTGACCCTGAATCAGTTAGAGAAGTTAACAAGGGACTTTTTGTGTGGGAGTAGGAGAGGCAACCTTGTTAGTTTTGACTTAGTGTGTGAACCCAAAGCCAAAAGACGGTTGTTTTTTGGCTGCTTGGTGTTCAAAAAATTTATGGGACAAAGTGGTTGGGGCACTTCCCATTGGAGTTCGATACCCTACCTCGTTAGAGCTCATGGTGCGCTTGTCTCCCATGCTTGTCCGTGGATTTTTATCTCTTATGTATCATCTCTCTTCGTTTCTTTGGTCAAGTATACAATGGGAAACTGTCTTAGGGTTTGGTTTTGGGAGGATGGTTGGAAAGATTTATATCCTTCTCTTCCGTGGACCTTTTTTGCTATGGGAGAGAGTGATTGAGAAGAGACTAAGGAAGAGTACTCTAATCTCGGAGAACCAATTCGGTTTCATGCCAGGGAGGTCAACAACGGAAGCGATTCATCTGATTAGACGTTCTATGGAGCACTACAGAGAGAGACAAAGGGACTTGCACATGGTTTTCATTGATTTGGAGAAGGCGTATGACAGGGTACCCAGAGAAGTTTTGTGGAGGTGCTTGGAAGCCAAGGGGGTTCCAGTCGCCTATATCCGAGTGATTAAGGATATGTATGAAGGAGTGAGGACTAGGGTCAGGACTACAGGAGGGGAAACTGAGCAATTTTCTATAGATATTGGGTTACATCAAGGGTCATCGTTGAGTCCCTTTTTATTCGCAACCGTCATGGATGAGCTCACTAAGACTATCCAGGGGGATGTGCCTTGGTGTATGTTGTTTGCCGATGACATTGTTCTGATAGACGAGACTACAGAAGGTGTTAACGCCAAATTGGAACTTTGGCGGGACACACTAGAGTCAAAGGGATTCAAGCTAAGTAGGACAAAGACCGAGTACTTGGAAGGCAAATTCACAAGAGATGGGGTTGCCTCGGATATGGAGATTAAGATTGGTACGGAGGTGGTACCGAAGAAGGATTGTTTCAAATATCTCGGTTCAATCATACAGGACAACGGCGAGATTGACGATGACGTGACTCATCGTATCAGAACAGGGTGGCTAAAGTGGAGGAGTGCAACGGGAGTTCTATGTGACAGAAAAATCCCACTAAAACTTAAAGGCAAATTTTATTGTACAGCCATCAGGCCAGCTATGCTATATGGGGCGGAGTGTTGGCCGGTGAGGCAGGTGCATGTGCAGAAGATGCGGGTGACCGAGATGAGGATGCTTCGTTGGATGTGCAACTCTACAAGAAGAGATAGAATTAGGAACGAAGTGTTGAGAGGCAAGGTGGGAGTGACCGATATCGACAACAAGATGCGAGAAACAAGGCTTAGGTGGCTTGGGCATGTGAGGAGGAGACTTCGTGATGCACCGGTGAGAAGGTGTGAGAGAATTACACTTAGAGATTGTAAACGAAGACGAGGACGCCCGAAGAGGACTTGGGAAGAGGTAATCAGGCAGGATTTGACCCGTCTAGATCTTACCGAGGACTTGGTCCTAGATAGGAGAGTATGGCGTAGCAGGATCCGTGTAGAGGATCCGTGTTAGATTAGGATTGTGCATTGGCTAGTACTAGAGGTTGATTCAGTTTGTTTATAGCCTGTAGCGTCTCCTTCAATTTATGTTGCTCAGTAAGTAGAATCTTGTGTTAGTATGTTGACTGATTTACTTCCTTTGCCCTTTTGATCATTCTTTACTGCTCTAAAAAAAAAAAAAAAAACGTTTTCAAATGCATTTTCGAAAAAAAAAAAAAAAAAAAAGGTTTTTGTGGGTCTTTCGGAAACAGTCTCTCTTCTAGGCGACTAGTTAGGGGTAAGACTGCGTACATCTGGACCTCCCCAGACCCCGCCCTAGGCGGGACACTTACTGGGTTGTTGTTGTTGTCTTCCGTGGACCTTGTGTTTATGAACGGTCCACGTTGCATGATTTGATTACTGATTCTTATTCCACGTATGGTGATGATCTTATCCCTGGCCTCCGAGGTGATAGGTCAGAAATCTTTAACCTTGATTGATTGGTCTTTTATTGGGAAAGAAGTGTTGAAGCTCAAAGTGACATATATGCCAATATATTTCCTAACCACCTCACAGGGAAAAATCATAGTAAAGCCGTCGGGACCCAGCACCTTCTATGAACACTGTTGCTTTGACCTCCTCCTTTTCAAAAGTTTCTTTTATAGGTATTGGGCTCCACATCAACCCCATAATGATAGTCTCTCCCACCTGCTCCTCCAGTCCTCCCTAAACAAAGTCTGGTAGTGATTTCCCAATTAATTGCTCCAACATCAGAGAGAACTCCCCCGGAATTACCCTCGAGTACATTGAGAATCCACCCCTCCCATTCACTAATATATATCTTTAGTTTTTGAATGCAGTTAGTGCATGTCTTCCTCTCAGCACTAGTTTTTAAATATTGCAATTGCAGCACTTGAGTGTTCTTGTTGGTGTGCTATTATCATTTCCTTTTACACAGCTTTAATTATGTGGTTTTCCTTGTAGGTGACTGTCATGGTGATGTCCCTGAAAGCAGGAAACCTTGGTTTGAACATGGTTGCTGCTTGCCATGTTATCCTTTTGGATCTTTGGTGGAATCCGACAACAGAAGACCAAGCTATCGATCGGGCACATCGTATTGGGCAAACTCGGCCTGTTACCGTATCGAGGATTACTATAAAAGATACTGTGGAGGATCGGATATTAGCTCTTCAGGTATGTCATGAGGCGTTATGCTGTCCTTTTTTTTTTTTTCGTTTTTCCTTTTTTTCTTTCGGTCCTTTTATTTTTCTTTTTTTGTTGTGGTTTGATGTACTTTCTGCTTCCGTACGTATTGAGCGATTTTTTTTTTAGATAAGAATTTTTTTATTAATGAATCAATGAAAGAATACAAAAAGGTGGAGGACAAGAAGTCCTCAGAAGGAAAGCAAAAAAATATCTACAAGTCCCGCCACTGTAGCTGAACTAGAGTAAGAGGAACACCCTTGAATGCCCCCGCTTCCTTAGCCCAAAGTGATGCTAAATATACAGCGTGATCCCAAACATAATCAACTGTGCTGGAAAAGATCCTCGAGTTCCGCTCTAGCCAAATACACCACAGTATGGCCATAGACGCACACCTCCACCACAACTAACCCTCCCGCCCCCTCCTACCAGCAGTAAAACACATCTCTAAGAACTGCCTCACTGTAGCCGGGCTCGCAAAATGTTCCCCTCGTTCAGCCTATCCCACAACATCCTAGCGAAATCACACACCACAAACAGATGTAACCCATCGTCACAATCACGGCGACACATTACACACAAATCTGGTGACAAACACCATCCAGGCCTCCGCTGCTGCATCATGTCATGCGTATTCATCCTGCCTAGCACCAGAGTCCACACAAAGGCACGCACCTTTAGAGGAACCTTAGACTTCCAAATGTATGTAGCAAGAGGGAAATGGGGAAATTGAGAGGGAAGGCTAAGCCGATGCAGGAAGGACTTACAGGAGAAGACACCAGAGGAGTCTCCTTCCCAAGTCCGGGAATCACCCCTTGAGGTAAGAAGAGTAGTGTTAAGAACACTCAGGAGAGAAACTAATTGAGCGAAATTTTATTACACTACATCTAGTACGAAAGTGATTATGCTGACTTCAAGATAGATTTGCTCATCAATTAAGGTGGGGAAATTTAGAAGTTTGACCACAATATGTGGAAGAAAGTGACAAAATTATGTTGTCGTGTGGAGAACCTATCTCTTCCAAGAATCTGATTAGTTGAAGAGAATTGTAGCCTCTCTTCTTTGCTTTTTTAAGTATTATATGAAAATGTATTACACTACCCCATGTATTACAAAAGTGATTAACTTACTTCAAGATAGATCTGCTCATTAACTGACGTGGGGCAATGTCAGAATTTCTACCACAATGTGTGGTACAAATTGTTTTTCGAAGACTCTGCTTCATTGAATAGAATTGTAGCCTCTATATTCTGCTTTCTGGTTTTGTGTAAATTGTTGACAGTCGAGGTTGCTTACTTGGGATCCCCATTTTAACTCAAAGGAAGTTGGTAAGGAGTTGATGGAATTTGAATAGCTTTCTCCAACTGGAGGCACTGCTGCTCCATTTAAAATCGAAATGGCCTCATCGCAAATCTTACAATATATTTGGTTTTTGCCATGGTTTTGGCTGCTGTTCAAAATTGATTTGGTTATGCTGAATGCTGATGAGGCAGACGGATAAGGGGCCTAGGGGGTAGGGGGTGCTGGATATGGTTTGTTCACCATTGTCTATCCTCTCATAAGCTAGTTTGTAGCCCCCTAAAATGGGTAATATGGATTTCTTAAATGGAGGACTCTGTGAGCGGACAAAGCTCAGCATTTTCCTGTGCGATTGTGTCCTCAAGCCAAGGAGGGCCCTATCGAGTGAAACTCATTTCTCCAGTCCAGCTCAATTTTTGATGTGTTGATTTGATTCTACATGTGTGAACTTTGTGATATTTTCCACCGAGCTATTAAAGTATTCTATAGAAAGTTCTATTTGTTGCTAAATCCCTTGTAAGCTTGGTACTCTTACCAATAGATCTGGCCTAAAGAGCTTGGTTTATCAGGACATCTAATTATAGAGCATTCAATTGCACATTTTGTGTTCAAATGGAATTCCTTGCTTTTTACTGCTTGTGCTCTAATTTTCCCAGCAACCCAACCCTTCTCCCAAGTCCCACCCCATAAGAGCAGAAAAAGAAAATAGAAGAACCCTAAAAGAATATTAAACCAAATAAAATAAAATGAAATGAGGAAAACCTGAGGTTAATTTTGCAGTTTTCGTAAAATGTACAGCACAACTAGATTCATCATATAATATTAGGTCAAAATCTAAATAGACATAATAAACTTTGATAATTTATTGAAACCCAAACTCCTTTGCTTGCCATTTCCTGCATGCCCCTTTCCCGCGTGTTTGCAGACGTGGTGACTCTGGTGAGACATTTGGACCGCTTTACAGCAAGTCTGATACCATTTCTGGACGTATTTTGCCGCTTCCCGTACTTGGGACATTCTATTTGTGCCTGTTTTGTACAGTATAGCCTGGAATTTCTCATGGTTGAGACTCAATTCTTGGCTTGTTGCCTGTGGTGCTGGTAGTTGCTACAGATCCAATTGCTACTGCTGCCAGATCTACTTTGCTGAATCCAATCCAGGCAGCATAAGGATGTTTTACTCCTGGCTACCTTCTTCTGAATATAATCTACATGTGATAAATGTTTGTTGATCTTTATGAGCTGCTGCAATGAGCTTGATTCCTAAACCCCTTACTCTGAACTCCGTTTCCTCTTTGTGCTTAAGTCCATTCAAATCTTTGAGATGTATTCTTGTGATTGCATAAAAGTCAATGATCTCCTGAAACCCCAAGCTCCTAGCTGCCTTTAATTTCACGGCTCCACCTCAATTTTCAGTTTCTAAAGAAGCCAAAAAGGCAAAAGACCTTCTTGGGAGCCAAGAAGCACAAGCTTCAAATTGAGCTTGTGTTTCTTGGCCCCCTAGGGGATGTACGGGGAAGAACTGAAGCTCTGAACAGCACAACTCTAGGATCTATGCTTCACTGATAGGTGGTACCGATAATATAATGACAGACGTATGGTTGAGTATCCTTTCAGCATTGATTGCATCCTGTGGAAAATCTTGTCTTTGTTGATCAGTGTTCATTAGAAGACTGAAAGGTTCGAAATGTATGAACAATGTAACCTGGTAGCATTTTTATGTGCCATCTCATTTTTATATGAAGCACACTAGGAGGCTGTGTAGGATCTTTTTCCCTTTAAAGGATGTTATCAAGTAGGAGTATTCTTCAATGATGCAGTGTGATAGTTAGGGAACAAAATCGTTGAATTTATGAAAATTTAACTGAAAAATATGAAGCTATTAGGGAAATTGAAAATGGGGGTTGCTATCCTGACATGTTGTTTCAGCTGGTGGACAACCAAAAAAAAAAAAAAAAACACAAAACTTCCTCTTCAATGGGATATGACAGCTAAATCGGAATTAGAGGCATCAGGAATTTTTTTTAACATTTTCTACTGTCTTTCTATATCAAAATTTTCACTTGCTTAATGAAGAAATTGTGGTGCAGGAGGAGAAGAGGAAAATGGTGGCATCCGCCTTCGGTGAAGACCGGGTTGGCGCTACTGCAACTCGTCTCACTATTGACGATCTTAGATATTTATTCCTGGGCAGTCGAGGAGTGTAGCCGTCGTTGCACAACTCATGAGGTTTCTTGAACTATCCCTACCCCCCCCCTCCCCCCCAAGTTGTTTTCCAATCGTGGTTTAGTAGATGAAGCGCTGTGGCAGTTAGGTCAGGAAGTCTGATGAGGCTTTTGTAGTAATTGGCGCAAGCGATGATCTTTTGGTGTTACTGATGGCATTAGGTTAGTCTCTGTCATCTCTTTGAACAGAATTTTTTTCCCGGGTTCGCAGCCACCAGAATGCCTATTTTGGTTGTTGGTTGGTTTGGGGGGGGGGGGGGAGCCCAGATACCATTGTGTAAATAGTATTAAAATTGTGCTCTATGAAATGTTAGTTGTAATCTATTTTCAAGTAATTTCATTCTATAGCTAGTGAGGTAACACTGCTTGGACGCTCTGCAACTGCAACTGTGCCTGCAGGCAGCAATGCAAAATTATTTCTCACTTTTATTTTACTTATTTCGATAGGCGGCCGAATTTTTGTAAACTATTTAACATTCACATTTTATCGATAGGCTTTGTGATGTGTAGATGAACATTTCCAGAAATATTTGTACGTTAAAATGAATCTGCTGGGTCATTCAACGAACTAACAAACTGCAAGTCCAGTTCAGGTAGGATAATGAAAAAGGTGAAGAAAATCATGGCGTTCAAGTGAATTGGAAGGTCTTGAAAATGAGACTTTTTCCTTTGCACTAATGTGTCTATGTGCATTGGTACTTTTTACTGCCATTGATATAAAGTAGATCATGGAATTAAACTCAACTGAATCGAACCAATTACTGAGTAAGTGGAAAAGAATATACTCTAGTCGTCTTTTTCTCGTTAAAAGGAGGGTACAAGTGAATGACGACCGAGACACCCCCCCGTTGCGTCATGTTTGGACTCTCGTGTTCAATAACGAACATAACAAACTAGCTGAACAACCAGCGCAAGCACTGGTCCCGTCAAAGTAGCACCAACAAGGGTTAGTATAGTTCCTAGAAGCAAGCAAACACAAGACATGGGGGGAATGAAGATTGGAATCTATGACCTTGCCTTACCAAAACACTTGAGAGTAAGTTTAGAACTACTAGACCACCACCTTTATTAGGAACACACCCTAATCAGTAATACAAGCAAGTATTGAAAAATCATGAAAATGAACTCAACTGAACCGAACTAATCACCCTAGTCCATTGATCAAAGTATTGAAAAAAGCAGGAACATATAAAGTGGCCCGCCAACTATCATTACGTCTCTTTTCGGTTAAATAACATCCATGCATCTATATATCTAGGCAAATCAAGTACGCATTTCTCCTTAGTAATTCTTTTCACAAAAATGCCCGTCAAATTGTAGGCTTTTAGGCTTTTAGCTACTTCAATAGGTAAATTGGTTGAGACGGTATTAAGTCTATTATTATAGATACAATTGCTCAACTTTTGTCTTGGAGTTGCATTGTATGAGCCACTGAATTGGTTTATGGACGTTTTTATTCAAATTTGTTATTTTCACTTTTCGAGGTCATACTGTGACCTTAATTAAATTTATCTCAAAGGTAATATAGTTGAAAACGAGTATAAAGATGTTAAAAACGAGTATAAAGGTGTATATTTCAAATTGTAAATCAAAATACTTTTTCATTTAAGTCAAACTGGGCATATGATGAGCGCAATGGTTAGATAATACTCCATTGTTTTGGATATAGTTGTATATATATTACATAGTTTGGGCAATGAATGCTCGTTAGTTAAATTAGTTGGTTACGAGAGTACATCGGAAAGTATATTTCCAAAACATCATACAAGAAACATGATATTAGTGACTCGAGACCCTCGGAGGAAGCAATACTAGATAGCGTGGGAGAATGCCATAAGCTATAGAGTTAGTGACATGAAAAGGGCGAAAGGGGTGCCTTTCACTCTAAAAATTATTGAAAAAAGCCAAAGAAGGCAAAGTTAAGTAACTTTGTAGAAAGTCATTGCTTGAAGGGACTCTAATACAAATGCAGCAAAGAGTGTATGTGTGTGTGTGTGACCAATATCACTTATGGCTTCACATGTACACATAAGAGGGATGGTGGCTCCTATAACTCATCATTTTCTCACCACTATCCTGTACCCCTTCCTTCCTTTAGTCTTTATGTCACCTGTGAAAGATAAAGGAGCCAAGAAAGGAAGGTGGCTGGTGGAGTCCCCTGCTATATGTCTTCTTGTGTGAAATGTCACAGTCTATCGCAAACCATCTAGACGATAAATTGTTTCTCCTTCTTTATTACCGATTTACTAACGCATTTACGCATTATACTTGTGGAAGCTTGATACGTGCTAAATTGATTATAAATAGAAAAAGATAAAGTAAAATATTTAACACGTGTAAAGCATCCAAAATGGTAACCAAACCCCAGATTTAATCCTCTCGAATTCTTACAGTAACCGCCAAAGGACCCTCCTTTTCCCTGCATTCATATGATGCGGAAAAAAGAAGAGAAAAGGCCCTCCTTTTCCCTGCCTCTTTTATTTTTGACTGTCTTGTAACTTTTTCTCTTGATCAATCTTTGACACTCTCTCTCTCTCTCTCTCCAACATCGCGTATTAGCAATTTAGCATTGCCAATTATTACAATCCCCCCTCAACTGTGTTCTCTCAAGTCTATTCATTATAGTACTATAGTCCCTACCAAAACCAGATGCACCAGTGCCAGGATAGAAAACAATGAAAGAAAACTACTAATATATTGATCACTTTTCTTAGGCTTAATTTAGGTCCTTGTATAGTCATTATTCCCCTTACTAATAAGTCTTTAAAGTATACTAATATTATCATCTCACGTGTGTACAGATGATACAATAACTATTACCTATATTAATATTAACATTTAACCGAGCTTCGGGTGGATAGCACAATGACGCATCACTCACTCGTGTCTAGCATTAATTTGGTGTCGAGTCTCATAATTCACAAAGAGGTTGGCTTACTTGCAATGTGGAAGAAGATATATATCAACATCTAACAATACATGAATAGTTCACTATATTATTGGTGTAGTAATAGGTAACTAACTAGGAACAAATTTAACAAAAACAATATATATCTGATTTATACATATGGGGGAAGTATTAATTGTTACTAGCTAAAATTTTGTGGTGATAAATTAAAGTTACTATTACTAGTATAGGGAGTATAGACTGGGTATTAGCACACATTGGGGCCAAATCCCACAAAGCCATTGGCCCCATCAATAGAAATCTGAATGCCTTCCTGCTGTATATTCCCTATTATTGACAACCCCGAAGGCGAAGGTGCGAATGCAAAACAAAACGTCCCCGTTTCGTCAACCGCGATCATAAAGTTCCTAGCGGGCAACGTTAACACGGGTCCCTCGGCGAAGTAAAACGACACCGTTGGGACCCGTACTGACGAGAACCCGCCCAGGTTATAACACGTGTCGAATATCGATACCCCTGTTGCTCTTGGTAGGCTGCCTGTTTGGGCTATGAATGCGTCTCGAAACGCCACGTATGCTTCTGTTGGGAACCGTGTTACGGCTGTGCCCGTGTCCATCACCACTCCCCCTCCGTTGTTGTTGCTGTCCTTGTTATGGAGAGAGAATATCCCGTCCGGGATTGGGACACGGGCCCCGCCTACACCGAGGCCCGTGAGCCCGACGTAGTAGAAGCTCGGGGCGTGCGGACTCCGGAGTAGGCTGATCCAAGCTGCCCCCTCAGGTAGTGCTTCTCGCCCGAATAGAAGTGAGCCCGACCCGGAGCCCGCCCCTCTGCTGACGAGGCAGTAGCTGAATGCCCCACCAGCCTGGCCACCGAGCTGACCAACAAACGACATTGACCCGCCTCCAAGCCCGAGTAGGCCCGCTGCCCCGACAAACATGCCGCGGTTGGTGTGACCGCAACCTATAGCCACGTTCCTTACAGTAGTTGACCCTACAGTTAAGGTCTCAAAAGCGACGGTTCCTTTAGTATATGAACCGTCGCTGTACTGGACCTGGTAACGACAGCTGTCGCTCTTAGAGCGACAGCTGGTTCCAGAAGAAGACGACATGATAGTTGAGCAGACACTAGAGGAGCAAGAGACAGATGAGAATGAATCGGATTGAGAAGGGTTGAAAACGGGGTCGGATTGACGGTAGCATTGGTTGCAAGGTTGGCATTGAACCCATACAATGTCCGAACCGGAGTCGATAACCATGTACTGGCTTCGGGCCGGGCTGCCTACTCCTATTCGGACAAAGTATTCGCCGCTACCTTCCTCCATACCGGACACTACGTCGGAACCGAATGAGGTGATCTTGTTGTCATCATAGTTGTTGTTGTTGAGTGTGGTTGTGGTGGTGGTGTTGGATGAGAGGCGACGAACGAGGAAGGCGACTCGCTTTATGTCACGGTTGATGCGGTGGTTGAACCGGTGGCCGTGATTGAGTCGAGTTTTACTATGTAGGAGCTTGTCTCTGTGGATGATCTTGAGTTTGAGATTATTATTCAAATTTGGTGAAGATAATGATGATGAATTTGCTTGTTTATGGTGATCATTATGGGATACTATAATATGGCTATTGAGTTTGTCCAAATTTAATTTGGTGGAGGCATCATGAGACGGATGTAGCTTAGTAGCGGCAATGGCACGGGGGATATTGAGGTGTTGAAAGGGAGGATAAGAGGTGACATGATTAGTGGTTTTGTGAGTAGCTATGACAATTTGTGAGAGATGGCAAAATATCACCAACAAGAGAGGTTTTAGTTGTTGTAGTCTAATTTGGTGTAATTCCATTTGATTAATTGATAAAAGAGACTTTTATGTTTGGAAAAAAAAAAGTGTACAAAGTTGTGTGTTTTGTGTTTTTGAGAGGTGAAGTTTATGAAGTTGGGTTTGTAAATTTGTGAGAAAGGAGAATGGGATTTGTGGGGAATTTATGTGTATTGGGTTTCGAGATTGGAACAGTGAAAAGGGGAAGAGGGAATAATTAGTGAATTGCTAAATACCGCCCCTTTTTACTAGCTACCGCCCCCCCTTTCCAATTTTACCCTCACCCACCCCTCTTCCTCACTCACTCTCACTCACTCACTCTCACTCATCCACTCTCACTCATCCTCTCTTCCTCACTCACTCATCCTCACCACCACACCATCACACCGGCAACCACCACCACCACCACCACGACCATGTCAAGTGCTAGCGGCAGCGGCGGCAGAGGTTTCGACGGCGAGGGAGGCGGCGACCGACGGCGCAAGGGGGTAACTTTTCGAAATTTTTTTTTTTTTTGTTTGAATTGAATTTTTTTTGCCTTGAATTGAATTTTTTTTGCCTTGAATTGAATATTTTTTGCCTTGAATTGAATCGTGAAGTTATGAATTGAAGTTGTGTTTTTTTTTTTTTTTTGCGTCGGTCGTCTGCCGATCTCGACTCACCCAAGGGTGAGTCGCCTGAGACGGGCGACTGACCCAAGGGTGAGTCGTCTGTCGCAGACGACTCACCCAAGGGTGAGTCGAGACAGGCAGACGACTCACCCTTGGGTCAGTCGCCCGTCTCAGGCGACTCACCCTTGGGTCAGTCGCCCGTCTCAGGCGACTCACCCTTGGGTGAGTCGTCTGAGACCAGACGACCGACACAAAAAAAAATTATTTATTATTATTATTATTATTATTATTATTATTTATTATTATTATTATTATTATTATTATTTATTATTATTATTATTATTTATTGTTATTATTATTATTATTATTATTTATTGTTATTATTATTATTATTATTTATTGTTTATTGTTATTATTATTATTATTATTATTATTATTATTATTATTATTATTATTATTTATTGTTATTATTATTATTATTATTATTATTGATTGTTATTATTATTATTATTATTATTGATTATTGTTTAATTAACTAAAAATGTGAAATGATAGATGGGAGGAGCCGGTAAATCGGTGCCTCGGTTATTTAGTGAACTAGCTGGTTCAGGACCGCGTCACACGAGGACGCGCGGGATTGATGCCTCTGTACGGAGACAGAGAGAGGCAGTTCGGATGAGGGAGATGACTGCTGAGCAAGACGATTACGCAACTAGCGAGTTCTACTCCGGTGAGCAAGACGATGATGAGATTGGCGTCGAATTATCCTCAGATTGGCGCGTGGTGAAGGGCAGAGGCGGTAGGTTTGTTAGTACTGGGTCGTCCAGTACTGGCAAACGATCTAGAGCGGAGGACGACACTACGTGGCTTGTTACAGAGCCTGTGTCCGGTGGGCCGGCGGATGATAGCGTCATACCGAGCTTCTTGGGCCACGTAGCGTCTCGTATGTGGAATGGAGAGATGAGGGGTCTCTTGAAGTGTCAGAACCGATGGACTGTATGTCAGCGGCTGAGTCAGTGGCGAGCGGAGATGTCGGCCGAGATGAGGGCCCAGATCGAGGGGACTGGGTTATCACACCTGGCAGACATTATGTTCAGACATATTGACTTCCCCCTGATATCTGCATTCGTGGAAAGGTGGCAGCCGGATACGAACTCGTTCCACATGCCGTTCGGAGAGATGACGATCATGTTGCACGATGTATGGCATATTCTTCGGATTCCTGTAGACGGAGAGCTCGTTTCCAATGAGGGACGGGATGGGCAGCTGCAGACGGCGGCCATGGAGGTTCTCGGGGTCAGCCCAGAAGAACTGATGTGTAGCCACTGGCAGGGCGGTGCGGTCCTCACGGAGTCGGTTTTTGAGCTTTGCCGTGAGCAAGTGGATGACATCCAGGCGACAGCTTGGATGTGGTTACTTATTGGATCCACCTTGTTTGTCGACAAGAGTGGTAACCGTATTAGACCCTCCTGCGTGATGGAGGTGATGGACGACGGTGTCGATACGGTGCATGACTTCTCTTGGGGATCTGCTGCCCTCGCCTTCCTATATCGTCAGCTCGGTATAGCTAGTCGCGGGGATTCTCAGGGCATCTGCGGATGCCTAACTCTCCTGCAGGCATGGATATACGAGTACTTTCCCTGCTTCCGACCTCATCGGGAGCGGATGGTTGTCGGGGACGACGAGGCTCCCCGTGCGTCCGTATGGAGTGCCCTGGCTGAGGGCAAGGACATGGGTCGACTGGACTCCTTACGTAGACGCTTGGATCATCTGCAAGCGACAGAGGTACGTCATTTAGTTATCGGTGTTCATGATTTATTTCGTCGTTTGCTATGTTTTTTTACTTCACCGTAACTTTCAACATTTCTACGTAGGTGGTGTGGCTGCCGTACGGTTCTAACCCGGTAGTATCTGTACCGAGGACTGTATTCATGGGGTGGCTACAGTATCGGGATATTATCGAACCGTACATGCCTGGTCGTTGTTTACGACAAATCGGGTACGTACAGAGTATCCCAACCCCGATCTTTAGGCCAGTCAAAGCGATCAGGTCATGGAGCAGTCGTTCGTACAAGGTTGTCTTCCCCGAACGGATCTCATCTGATGCTTGGCGTATGTTCCCGGGATTTTACATTCTTGGTCTCCATGGGTTTCAGGCATCCACGTCAGATCCCACAGCATGTACGGATGACTACCTCGCATGGTACTACCTTCACTCCCACCCTCGGCTGATACGTGACGCTGCAGCACCTGTGATTCCTCCACGATCCAACAGCGATTATGTAAGTGATTAACTAAAAAATATATATTTTTACGTATTACATATCTCTGAACTCACACTCATTGTTACTTTTTTGCAGTGGGTGAATCGTCTAGCCGTCGCAGCTGAGTCTTTCATTAGTTTGATTCCTCCGGAGCAAGTGGAAGATTCTCGATCGATTATGGACGAGTATATGAGAGATTGGCGGGCTGCCAAATGATGTATTGACCCTAGATGAATTTGTTATTATAAGAGTTTCATTGTTATTGTTATTATTTATTTTGTGTTATTGTAATTTGTTGTTTCTTGTTTACATTTTTTGTTTTATTGTAATTTGTTGTTTTATTTACCTCCAATAATCACGACCACTCTCCACATTCAAAATATAACAATCACACAAAAATGTGACAATGATATAAGTATAACAATCACGCAAAACATTCAATTACATCGACCTCGCTAAACGATCCCAATGTGCTCTTCGCGTAACATACATTTGCTCCCAACCAGCGACACTATCAGAACGGAAAGTAAACCATGCTTCGCATATCGGAGGAACAGGGAAATCTGGGGCTAAATCCAGACGGATATAATGGGAATACGAATCACCTAAATGACACATGACAATTTCCCTACTTGGACGTGTAGCAGTCGAAGGTGCTTGGAACGGTAGCATTGTGTAACAATGAAATAACCCCCTTCCGCTGCCGTATCCGAATAACATAATCGCTGCATTGAAGAGGTTGGCAATCGGGAACAAATCCTCAATTACTGTCATCCAGTGATCATCGTTACACGCACCTCCGTCCCACATAATACGGTGGTAACCAGCGTCGACCCCTTCAATGTATAAGTTTTCGTACAATGCTCGGTTAGCTAAGAGTTCGTGTGCAATGCAAACTCTCGCCACTCGCCATTGCTCTTGGTCTCCGAAAATGTAGTCCGCAATGACACGGAAACCGCAATTACCATCCCCAAGCACATCGAGATATCCTTCAATGAAAGGTACGATGATTCCCGGAATTTTGTTAACATGATAGAATTCAGTGATATCTATTGCGTGTCCAGCTGCAAGACAATATAATAGAAAGTCAATAATAGTACTTATCAAAAAGTAACAACATTATGTACATGTTAATAAATTATGGGTTTTCATACCAGTACTGTTTACGAAGTTACTCGATGAGGATGAGGTACGACCACGCCCGCGGCTCGAACTGGATGACCTAGGGCGACCACGACCCCTCTGGGAGTACTCCCATGAACTAGGATCACGTCTGGTAGAGGAACTCCCTCTCGGTCGACCTCTGACTGTCGTGTTCGCTTCCGGCTCGACGTAACTCGCTTCCTCAGGATGAAGCTGCTCATTCATAAGGACAGATATGTTGCGCACAACTGCCGGGTCGCTTGAGTTAACCTCGTCGACCAGAGACCGAAAGTATCGATGGTCCTCAGATGGATGCTCAGTCATGTCAAGCGTAGCTATCTCCACTGCATCACTAATAACGAGTGTTCGCCAAAATTCGTGGACACTATTCAAGCTAATTGGCGTGCCCGTATCCGTGGCCGTTTTCAACTCACACGCACACGGGATCTGATGAGTGGATCTCAATACACAACCGCAACGATCAAATACTTGGTGACTCAATTCTCTCATCCTGTTCAGCTCAGCCAATAATATTTGTAAGCAGTAATGGAAAACATACCCGGTCAGATAGTTGAATGGGAAACCCGAGTACACCACACTTCTTCGTCTTCTGCACTCTTCAAGTGTGTACTTGATCTCAGTTATTTGTGACTCGATTGACTTGTTCACCTTGTTCCAAACATTGTCCAAAGCTCCAGTTGAGGAGTTCAACCACTGTTTTAGCGCGGCATGTGCACTCTCCACCCTGCAAGTCGTAGTGTTGCCAAGGTGTAGCACCTTATTCGTCCACGCAGCCACAAACATCTCTTTGTGTCTCAGTCAGGTCTCCTCTACATAGGATATCACGTGAGGGTAAGTCCTCCAACTAACCTTCATCGTACGCACTGCTCTATCGTACGCAGCTTCTGTGGAAGCTTCCATGATAATTTTCCACCTCCCATTCTTGAACCTCTGCGCGACGGCCTTATCTTTTCCACAAAGTCTGTACACTTTGTCTTCAACGACTTTGTTAATGTGCCATGTACAGAGCAAATGGGCACTCTCGGGAAATATCTCTCTAATAGGTGTCATCAACCCTAGCTCACGATCGGTCACAATTGCTGTTGGGTGTACATCATTTCCAATAAGCATCCTCAACTTATCTAAGACCCACGCATAGCTTCCCTGAGTCTCATCCTTCATAATGGCATAAGCTATGAGGAAGTTCTTATTGGTTGGAGTCATCCCCACTATCTCAAGAAACGGCATCTTATACTTGTTTGTTTTGTACGTGGAATCTAAGCCAATCAACCAACGAAAAGACCGAAGTAACTGAATTGATGTAGGGTGTGCCATGAACACGTGAGTTACCTCATTAGTAGCTCGGTCGGCTCTTGTCCAATGTACGTACTTATTCGCCACAGCTAAATGATGAAACTGACCAATGACATCTCTCTCTTCAAAATCAAGTTTCCTTATACGATCTCTGTGGTTGTACACATGCCGTCTAGTTGCATTGTCCTCGGGAAATTTTTCCTAAATCGCGGCCAAGATAGCACATGGCTTTGTTTGTGCCGAAGTCATGTCACGAACGAGTTTCTTTGACCCAGGACTAAGACCACTCATCTGACGATATCCCTCAGGATACACAGCAAAGTCATGGTTGTGTGTACCCCTAATCCCAGGCAATGTGACAATCATCCAACTACTGGATCCATACACTTGCCGAGCTCTCAACTGGAACGTACATTTACAAGCCTTTGTTTTCGTATTCTTCCGAGCAGCAGTATCTAAGTGTCTTAATTCCCCTCTGTAGCGTTCACCTCGATTGCATCTTAACAATTTTACGCTTCCACTCTTCTTGTGTGACGAAATTATCAACTCAAACCCGATAGTAAGTGCAATTTGTTTTGCCCAATTAATTGCATCTGTATCACTATCAAATAACTCATCAGTGACGAAATGCGTACTGTAATCAACACCATCACCACCGAACCGCTCCAAAGGAATCTAACAAAAACAACGAAAACAATGTTAGCTTAATCTTAAATTCAAACAATAAATAATAATAATAATAATAATAATAATAATAATAATAATAATAATAATAATAATAATAATAATAATAATAATAATAATAATAATAAATTTTTTTTTTTTGTGTCTGTCGGTCGTCGATCTCGACTCACCCAAGGGTGAGTCGTCTGCTACAGACGACCAACCCAAGGGTGAGTCGTCTATTGGTCTCGACTCGCCCAAGGGTGAGTCGCCTGTAGCGGACGACTCACCCAAGGGTAAGTCGCGATCTACAGACGACTCCCCTTTGGATGGGTCGCCTGTAGCAGACGACTCACCCAAGGGTGAGTCGAAAATCTCAGACGACCGTGCAAAAAAATGCGCAAAAAAAATTAATTTTACCTCCGCCACCGTCGACGGCACTTCTTCATCGCCGGCAGACATCCGCGGGTTGCTTGAGTGAATGTTGATGAAGGTTGGGTATGAGAGTGGGTGGTAGAGTGGGAGAGAAGTGGTGTGAGAGTTAGAGAGGGAGAGAGGGAGAGGATGAGTGAAAAATTAAAAAAGGGCAAAATTGGAATTTTGGAGGGCGGTAGCTAGTAATTTGGGGGCGGTATTTAGTAACACCCAATAATTATTATTGACTTTGGCACTTTGCTGCCCTCTTTCTCATCTTTGTCTTTCTTTTTTCCTTTTTTTGTTTTGGGTAGTGACTAGTGACTAGTGAGTGATAAGTGACAGTGAGCTGGTAATTTACAATCTCTTTACCGTGCCCCTTGGTGGTGAGCTTTTTGTTACTCCATGGGGTGGCATTTTGTGCTGTAACTTGTTAGCGGTGTAGGGCAGGGCAGTTGAGAATGATTAAAGTAGTGTTGGCCTAAAGATTGCATCTACATTTGGTTTCAATACTCTATTGGAAAGGACGGAAATAGTTATTATCGGCTGTGTTTTTTGGCGAAGGTAATAGGATAACAGATTGGATAGCCAACATCTACCATTTTACTGTAGAACTTATCTGTCCGAGGAGTTAGACTAGCTTTTTCGTGTTGATAGGTTAGAAGAATCCTCCTCTAACCTCATTCGATCTCTTTCTTAGCAATTGAAAGTAAATGATATTATTTCTATGTCATGATGTATATGGTATTCGATTAAAGATTCAAGTACGCAACATTCAGACTGCTTCAGAGTCAAGGATGGAGATTATCACTCGGTCGAGAAGAACGCCTGTTCTATGACATTTGCTTATGATTCAGACCTCATCTAGTGATCTAATATTCCATATTCTCACTTAACTTGCTAGTGGTATAAAGGAAAGAGCCTTGTGATCAGGCCTTTTATATAATAAGAAACTAGTGATATAAGAGAAGAAAAAACAAAAGAAGCAACATGTATATTATGGTGCAGCTAGTGAAATATGCTTATGCAATTTATGACTTGGTAAATCGTGGGAGGTTGCAGTGGGGAGGTTTGCAAAAGTTGATGATTCTAAAGTAAGAAATCTTGAACATTTTTCTTGGTAACTTTCCTCTACTTAACAGCCATATCACCCAAATAAGAAAATGACACTACTTTTGTTTGCCACACAAATATTTCATGTTTCAGTACTTGTAATTACTCCTAGTTCATCAGTTTAGGATGGTACAAAAATGGACCAAACTGTGTTGAGGAAGCTAGAGATCATGCCGGAAGGGCACGTGTAAATAATCAGAGGGAAAATTATTATCTCAAAATTTTGAATAGAACCCTCCTTTCACATTAATATGCAAGTCCAAGATTGAATAGTACTATAAGAAAAAAGGTCCCGTTCTTTTCAACTGGAAAAAAACCTGAATTGAACAAGTGGGGGTGTGTCAGTGCGCTACTACCCACCCCAAGCTCGATCTATTCAGTCATATATGAGTTAATCTACTAATATCAAAGGACTTTATACTTCTATTCAGCAAACATAGAGATGTCATTTACTTGATGAACAAGTGCAGCAAAATGTCAGCCTAATCATGATTTGTTAAAGGATCTACCATAACTTGGTCAGAAAAGCAATTTTCTTTTCCTAATAAGAACAAGTTCGTTTGGTCGATTTCAGAAAGGAAAAAAAAAAAAAAAAAAAAAGGAGTACAACTTTATTTTAGTAAGAATGGAAAAAAGCCGATTCTTACAAATGAACAATATTACCAGATAGCCAAATTATGACCCCGCTATTTGCGAAACATGCATGACCTATGTATATATCTTATCTAGATAATAAAAACTGAGCATCTAATTGGTACTATAGTATAAAATACGTAATATCCTAGACAAAAATACAAAGTAACAAACTTTGGTGACTATTGGGCGTGTGAAATTTCTATTATAAGTGGATGTCTTTTCGTTGTGGCCCTAATTTCCTAATGAAGACAATATGTTATCACCTCCTTGGAGTTTAAGTGGAACTTGAAAAAGATAAGACTTTAAAATAAGCATTGCATAGTAGCCTTTCTAGTGGGGTTTGCTTTAGGGATGATAAATTAGTTATTGAATACCCCATAACACCAAAGCCTTCTTTTGACTCAAAACATGCGAAACAGAACGGATTGGAAGATGGTAGCGCAAAATGAAATAAAGAGGATTGTAGAATAAAATAGAATGTGACACAAAATGTAGAATGAGACACAACATATAAGCAAGCGAAACTGAATTCGACTATCGCCACCTTCATCTCCGGCGTAGGGGACGTCGACGATTTATCATGGGTGTCTGACAATGATATCGCACGACTCGGCATTAGGCATTTGATTAGGCTTCATGTCGCGTTGCTTGCCTTTCTTCGTCCACATGCCCTTTCTCAAGCACTTTCCCGCTTACGAGTCTAATGAGGTCCAGTTGGTTTGACAACGAGTAAATATGCCAATTGCATAACTTTCTTATTAGGGTATTTGAGAGTTTGCAAGTTATATTTCAAAAGTTTCACCTCAAGGATATTATTAAGTTATATTTTTTATTTTTTATTTTTTATTTATTTTTTATTTTTATTTTTATATTTTCGATACAACATAGATTAAATTTCATTTTAATAAAAAATTACCCAATAAAAAATTAATTTTTTTCCTATCACTTTTTAAAAATTAAAGAACTCATTGTAATAGTAGAGAGGGCTTGGGGGAAGGTTTGGTAGTAACTAGCTAGCAAGTCATTCTCGATGCCTAAAAATCGAAGTTATAATCTACAATTTTTCAGCTTCCCAGGGACCAATTGAGAATTTTGCCCAACATTCTCGTGAACTTAATTGTGACATAAGACGACCCCCGGTGCCCTGTGAAGGTCATCTCCGGGTCCCGAGGACACTGATTTCACCCATACTTTCAGTGTTACGTCCCTTAGAGTAGATATCCTGTTAAACTGTCGTCCAACCTAACAGGTACCTGACAATCAACCCCGGGGGATTTCTAAGTCTTCAGGAGTGATACGTTTGATGTGATGCGAAAATATCAACCTATGTTCAGCAACCTATTGTGATTATTGCCCAAACATCTCAGGAGGTTTTTATAGTGACTCAAGAAGACCCCCCGTGGCCCGGGTAGGTCATCCGGGTACCAGAACTCCGATTTTACCCATGCTTTCGGTGTTCCGGCCCTTATAGTAGGTGTCTTGTATAACAACCGTCCAAGCCTAACAGGAACCCAACAAATACTCTTGGGCCTCCCATGTCGCCCACTGGTGTCCCGTAATAAGATGTAGTGCGAAATTATCAACCTTCAGTGTTCGGGTCGTTATAGGGGGTGTCCAATAAAACGGTCGTCCAAGCCTAACAAACACCAAAAACCCGACTCGGATGGCCTCCTATGTACCTTACAGGTGTCCCTAGCGATGTGGTACGAAAATAACAACCTTCGTTCGGAGCCTTTCAGAAGCCCAAAAACTGTGGATTAGCCTTTCATTTTTAGCTTCGTGGTGCCCGCTTGTGAATTTCGCTCGAAATACTTTAAGGGGTCTATGGTGTCCCAAGAGGATCCATGGTGCCTCGGGGAGGTGATCCGGTTACCAAATTTTCTATTTCACCCATACTTTCATTGTGCTGGTTGGTATATGGGGTGTCCATTAAAACTGTCGTCCAAGCCTAGAAAAGACCAAAAACCCAACTCGGAGGACCTCCTATGTCCCGTACAGGTGTCCAGTGAGACTGGCACGACAATAACAACCTTCGTTCCGGAGCCGTTCCAAAGCCCAAAAATATGGATTATAGCCTTCATTTTTTAGCTTCCTGGGGTCTGATTGTGAATTTTGCTCGAATTACTTCAAGGGTCTATAGTGTCACAAGAGAATCCCTGGTGCACTGGGAAGGTGATCCGGGTATCAGATCTCCTGTTTCACCCATGCTTTCAATGTTCGGGTGTGTACATTAAAACGACCGTCCAAGCCGAACAAAGACCATAAACCTGACTCGGAAGGCCTCCTATGTCCCTTACAGGTGTCATGTGGGATGTAGTACGAAGAAAATAAGCTTCGTTCCGGAGCCTTTCGAAAGCCCAAAAACTGTGGATTATAGCCTTTATTTTTTATACTTCGTAAGGCCTGGTTCTGAATTTTGCTCAAATTACTTCAGGAGGTCTATAGTGTCCCAAGAGGATCCCTGGTGCATCGGGAAGGTGATTCGGGTACCAGATCTCCTGTTTCACCCATGCTTTCAGTGTTCAGGTCTGTGTAAAGGGTGGGTGTCGATTAAAACGACCATCCAAGCCTAACAAAGACCAAAAACCCAACTTGGAGGGCCTACTATGTCCCTTATAGCCTATAGGTGTCCCGTGCGATGTGGTATGAAAATAATAACTTTTGTTCCGGAGCGTTTCGAAATCCAAAAAACTGTGGATTATAGCATTCATTTTTTAGCTTCCTGGGGCCTATTGTGAATTTTGCTCGAATTAACTCAGGGAGTCTATAGTGTCCCAAGAGGATCCTTGGTGCCCCGGAAAGGTGATTCGGGTATCAGATCTCCTGTTTCACCCATGCTTTTAGTGTTCGGGTATGTGTAGGGGGTGGGTGTTGATTAAAATGGGCGTGCAAGCCTAACAAAGACCAAAAACCCAACTCGAAGGGCCTTCTATGTCCCTTACATGTATTCCGTGCATAGTGGTACGAAAATAACAACCTTCGTTCGGGAGCCTTTCAAAAGCCCAAAAACATTGGATCATATACTTCATTTTTTAGCTTCCTGGGGCCCGATTGTGAATTTTGCTCGAATTATTACAGGGAGTCTATAATGTCCCAAGAGGATCCTTGATGCCCCGGGAAGGTGATCCGAGTACCAAATCTCCTGTTACACCCATGCTTTCAGTGTTCGGGTCCGTATAGGGGGTGGGTGTCGATTAATACGACCGCTGAAGCCTAACAAAGACCAAAAACCCGACTCGAAGGGCCTCCTATGTCCCTTACATGTGTCCTGTGTGATGTGGTACAAAAATAACAACATCCGTTCCGGAGCCTTTCGAAAGCCCAACACCAGTGGATCATAGCCTTCATTTTTTAGCTGTTTGGGGCCCGATTGTGAATTTTGTTCGAATTAATTCAAGGGGTCTATAGTGTCCCAAGAGGATCCTTGGTTACCTGGGAAGGTGATTCGGGTACCAGATCTCATGTTTCACCCATGCTTTGATTATCCGGTTCCGTGTAGGGGTGTCCATTAAAACGGCCGTCCAAGCCTAAGAAGACCAAAAACCCGACTCGGAGGGCCTCCTATATCCCTTACAGGTGTCACGTGTGATGTGGTACAAAAATAACAACATTCGTTCCGGAGCTTTCGAAAGCCCAAAAAATGTGGATTATAGCCTTCATTTTATAGCTTCTCGGGGCCCGATTGTGAATTTTTCTCGAATTACTTCAGGGGTCTATAGTGTCCCAAGAGGATTTCTGGTGACCCGGGAAGGTGATCCGGGTACTAGATCTTCTGTTTCACCCATGCTTTCATTGTTCGGGTCTGTGTAGGGGGTGGGTGTCGATTAAAACGGGCGTGCAAGCCTAACAAAGACCAAAAACCCGACTCGACGCGCCTTCTAAGTCTCTTACATGTGTTCCGTGCATTGTGGTATGAAAATAACAACCTCCGTTCCGGAGCCTTTCGAAAACCCAAAAATTTTGGATCATAGGCTTCATTTTTTAGCTTACTGGGGCCCGATTTTTAATTTTGCTCGAATTACGATAGGGCGTCTATGTTGTCCCAAGAGGATCCTTGGTGTCTTGGAAAGGTGATCCGAGTTCCAGATCTCCTATTTCACCCATGCTTTTCGTGTTCGGGTCCGTGTAGGGGGTGGGTGTCAATTAATACGACCGTCCAAGCTAAGCCTAACAAAGCCAAAAACCCGACTCAGATGGCCTCCTATGTCCCTTACATGTGTCCTGTGTAACAACCTTCGTTCGTGAGCCTTTCGAAAGCCCAAAAACTGTGGATCATAGCCTTCATTTCTTAGCTTCTTAGGGCCTGATTGTGAATTTTTTTTGAATTACTTCAAGGGGTCTATAGTGTCCCACGAGGATCCCTGGTGACCTGGAAAGGTGATTCGGGTACCAAACCTCCTGTTTCACCCTTGCTTTGATTATTCGGGTCCGTGTAGGGGTGTCCATTAAAACGGCCGTCCAAGACTAATAAACACCAAAAACCCAACTCGGAGGGCCTTCTATATCCCTTACAGGCGTCCCGTGTGATGTGGTACGAAAATAACAACTTTCATTCCGGAACTTTCGAAAGCCCAAAAACTGTGGATTATAGCCTTCATTTTTCAGCTTTCCGGGGCCCGATTGTGATTTTTTCTCGAATTACTTCAGGGTGTGTATAGTGTCCTAAGAGAATTCCCGGTGACCCGGGAAGGTGATTCGGGTACCAGATCTCCTGTTTCATCCATGCTTTCAGTGTTCGGGTCTGTGTAGGGGTGGGTGTAGATTAAAACGGTCGTCCAAACCTAACAAAGACCGAAAACCCGGCTCGGAGGGCCTTCTATGTCCATTACATGTGTTCTGTGCGTTGTGGTACGAAAATAACAACCTTCGTTCCGGAGCCTTTCGAAAGCCCAAAAACTTTGGATCATAGGCTTCATTTTCTAGCTTCGTGGGGCCCGATTGTGAATTTTGCTCGAATTACGACAGGGTGTCTATAGTGTACCAAGAGGATCCTTGGTGCCCCGGGAAGGTGATCTGGGTACCAGATATCCTGTTTCTCCCATCTTTCAGTGTTCGGGTCTGTGAAGGGGAGTCCATTAAAACGGCCGTCCAAGCCAAACAAAGACCATAAACATGACTCGGACGGCCTCCTATGTCCCTTACAGGTGTCTTGTGCGATCTGGTACGAAAATAACAACTTTCCGGAGCTTTTGAAAGCCCAAATACTATGGATTATAGCCTTCATTATTTAGCTTCCCTGGGCCTGATTGTGAATTTTGCTCGAATTACTTCAGGAGGTCTATAGTGTCCTAAGAGGATCCCTGGCGACCAGGGAAGGTGATTCGGGTACCAATTCTCATGTTTCACCCATGCTTTTAGTGTTCGAGTCCGTGTAAGTGTGTCCATTAAAACGGGCGACCAAGCCTAACAATGACCAAAAACACGACTCGGAGGGCCTCCTATATCCCTTACAGGTGTCTAGTGCGATCTGGTATGAAAATAACAACCTTCATTTTGGAGCCTTTTGAAAGCCCAAAAACTGTGGATTATAACCTTCATTTTTTAGCTTCTTGGGGCTCGATTGTGAATTTTCCTCGAATTATTTCAAGGGGTCTATAGTGTCCCAATAGGATCCCTGGTGTCATGGGAAGGTGATTCGGGTACCAGATCTCCTGTTTCACCCATACTTTCAGTATTCAAATCCGTGTAGAGGTGTCCATTAAAACGAGCGTCCAAGCCTAACAATGACCAAAAACCCGACTTAATGGCTTTCTATGTCCTTTACAGGTGTGTCTCGTGTGATGTGGTTCGAAAATAACAACCTTCATTCCGCAGCTTTTCAAAGCCCAAAAACTGTGGATTATAGTCTTCATTTTTTAGCTTCTCAGGGCCCGATTATGAATATTGCTCGAATTATTTCAGGGGGTCTATAGTGTCCCAAGATGACCCATGGTGACCGGGGAAGGTGATCCGGGTACCAGATCTCCTGTTTAACCCATGCTTTCAGTGTTCGGGTCCGTTTAGGGATGTCCATTAAAACGGTCGTCCAAGCCTAACAATGACCAAAAACCCGACTCGGAGGGCTTCCTATGTCCCTTACAGGTGTCCTGTGCGATCTGGTACGAAAATAACAACCTTCGTTCTGGAGCCTTTCGAAAGTCCAAAAAATGTGGATTATAGCCTTCATTTTTAGCTTCCTGGGGTCCAATTGTGAATTTTGCTCGAATTAATTCAGGGGGTCTATAGTGTCCCAAGAGGATCACTGGTGACTTGGGTACAAGATCTCCTGTTTCACCCATGCTTTCAATATTCTGGTCGTGTAGGGGTGTCCCTTAAAATCGTCGTCCAAGGCTAACAAAGACCAAAAACCCGAATCGGAGGGCTTCCTATGTACCTTACAGGAGTCTCGTGCGATCTGGTACGAAAATAACAACCTTCGTTCCGGAGCCTTACGGAAGTTCCAAAAACTATTATAACCTTCATTCTTTAGGCATCTGGGGCCCGATTGTGAATTTTACTCGAATTACTTTAGGGGGTCTATAGTGTCCCAAGAGGATATTCTCGGTTTCCTAGGAAGGTGATCCTGGTACCAGTTCTCCAGTTTCACCCATGCTTTTAGTGTTTGGGTTCGTGTAGGGGGTGTCCATTAAAACGGTCATCCAAGCCTAACAAAGCCCAGAAATCCGGCTCGCAGGGCCTCCTATGTCCCTTACTGGTGTCCCGTGCGATGTGGTACGAAAATAACCTTTGTTCCGGAGCCTATCAAAAGCCCAAAAACTGTGGATTATAGCCTTCTTTGTTTAACTTTCCGGGGCCAGATTGTGAATTTTGCTCAAATTACTTCAGAAGGTGTATAGTGTCCCAAGAGGATCCCTGGTGATCTGGAAAGGTGATCAGGGTACCTGATCTTCTGTTTCACCCATGCTTTAATTTTCCGGGTCCGTGTAGGGGTGTCCATTAGAATGGTCGTCCAAGCCTAACAAAGACCAAAAACCCGACTCGGAGGGCCTCCTATATCCCTTACAGATGTCCTGTGTGATGTGGTACGAAAATAACAACCTTCGTTCCGGAGCCTTCGAAAGCCCAAAAATTGTTGATTATAACCTTCGTTTTTTTGCTTCTGGGGCCCGATTGTGAATTTTGCTTGAATTACTTCAAGGGAGTGTATAGTATCCCAATAGGATTCCTGGTGAACCGGGTGGATGATCCGGGTACCAAATATCCTGTTTCACCCATGCTTTCAGTGCTCGGGTTCATGTAGAGGTGTCCATTAAAAGGACCGTCCAAGCCTAACAATGACCAAAAACCCGACTCGAAGGGCCTCTTATGTCCCTTACAGGTGTCCCTTGTGATCTGGTACGAAAATAACAACCTTCGTTTCGCAGCCTTTCGAAAGCCAAAAAAACTGTAGATTATATCCTTCATTTTTTAGTTTCTTTGGGCCCGATTGTGAATTTTGCTCGAATCACTTCAGGGGGTCTATAATGTCCCAAGAGGATCCTTGGTGTCCCTGAAAGATGATCTCTGTACGAGATCTTCTGTTTCACCCATACTTTCAATGTCGGGTCCGTATAGGGGGTTTTCATTAAATCGGTCGTCCAAACTAGCACGATGTAGGAGTTAGTTCCTTTTTGTGGATTGTTGTACAATATTTCTAGCATTTACTAGAAATGCTGAAATAAAAAGGGCTATTGGCATTTTGCAAACCATTTTGATGAAATGAGAAGTTTCCAATGTGCAACAAATTAAACCAACTCTGCAAAGTGAATTTATAAAGCTGATCTAGGCTAAGATTATCCGCGAGAACAGACAAATGTAGGGAGTTTCTGGATGAAACAAAAAATCAACCCATTAGTAACATTGTAGGTGACTAAAAGGGTGTTTGGTCAAGTTTCTTCAAATTTCAGCTTCTCCCCCTCATTTCCCTCACATTCTCCTCCATTCACCATTAAATTCAGCTTTTTAGAAGATGAAAATAGTCCCAAAAGAGGTTAGAAGTAGAAGCTTTAATTTGGAGGTTCTATTTTTGGCCACCTTGAGGGGTATTTTCAGCTTCATGAATGATTTCCTCAAATATACATCATTCACAAACTAATTCCCAAATTAGCTTCGGTTCAAAACTATTTCCCCACATATACACCACGTAGGATCGGACTGTGGCCTGGAAGCGAATTTAATTTTTTTTTTTATAGCGAAAGGCAAAGCCGCTGTGGCCCACAGCGGCTTACTTAAGCAGCTGTGGCTCACAACGGCTTTGCCTTTCGCTATAAAAAAAAATTTAGTGATCGGACTGTGGCCTGGAAGCGAATTAAATTTTTTTTTTTTATAGCGAAAGGCAAAGCCGCTGTGGCCCACAGCGGCTTACTTAAGCAGCTGTGGCCCACAGCGGCTTACTTAAGCAGCTGTGGCCCACAGCGGCTTTGCCTTTCGCTATAAAAAAAAATTCACAGCGGCTTTGTCTTTCGCTATAAAAAAAAAAATTAAATTCGCTTCCAGGCCACAGTCCGATCCTACGTGGTGTATATGTGGGGAAATAGTTTTGAACCGAAGCTAATTTGGGAATTAGTTTGTGAATGATGTATATTTGAGGAAATCAAGCTGAATTTGGTGGTGGTGGGGGAAGAATGTGAGGAAAATGAGGGGGAGAAGCTGAAATTTGAAGAAGTTTGGCCAAACACCCCCTAAAATTTATTGTAATTCAATCATAGAGACAAATGAGATGAGATGATGAGCAAGAACAACACGTAGTTGCATGGCCCTTAAGCTTAATAGAAACTCCAACTAATGAAAGTGCAGAATTATTTTGGCACTACGTACGTAACTGACAAAGACACTCAGCACCATTACAAGATCTTTTCTTCTCACTCATTCAATTTGATGTGCAATCTAAAATGAAAAGTTGGCCTTCTTTTTTTGACAAAATTGAATTATATAGTTGCCAATTAATTAAGTCCACTTAACTTTAATTAAAAGGAATGTATAGACCACCTTTTTCTCTGCCTCTCAATCAGTGTAAGGGGTTAGTTTAAAAGCAAAGTATGTGGCTTCCTAAATATCCAATATTTTAGGAACCTCTCTGGCTGCGCTTTGCTCATCCGGTTGACATCCTTCAGCTTCATCTAATAATGCTTCCTTTTCTTTTCTTTTTTTCTTTAATTGTGTCAAAAGGGGGGCATTGTGTAGTGGAGTAAAAAACTTCAGGTAAGGTTGCATATATTTTGATCAGTTGCCCATACCCTACTAAGCTATACTAGCAATAGGATCGACATAGAACATCCCTGAAAAGTTTAATCATAGCAACCTATCTTGAACCGTGTTCAGTACAGTATTGAAGGCATTAGGGTCTCTTAACATTCAAAAAGGGTTTCTTGATCAATCATTATTCACTATTCAAATACTATGCCATACAACCGATGAATCCAAGAGATCAAACTGTGAGTGAATAAATTAAGACAACTTAATCTTGATTCACGGTTGAGAGGCATGGATTGATTACACTATCGAAAGTAATAGAGATTAAAAAAGGGTTGGTCATGACTCATGTTCTTATGCTAAGAAGTTGGGGGATGAGAAAATCGAGGTTGATTACACCATCCAAAGTCATGATCTTTACATGGGTTAAAGTTGAGCAATTATGATTACATTGGATGGTGCAATCAGCTACCCCAATTTTCCATCTCTCCTCTCACTCCTTCACTTTTCACTCCGCATCTACTTGATAAAATGACAGTAACACATTATTTGCAGGTAAATGAGCCCTTAGTTTTCGCGAGTAATCACCAATATGAATCGCAAATTCTTATTTGATTGTGAGCTGTTCATAATGGAAGAATAGAGAGGCAAATTAGATGAAGCAAGGTAGTTGAAATAGAGTAATTTACAAAGCAATTTGTTTAAAAAGGTGGAATAAGCAATATGAGCTAATAAAGTTAATTGATCATGCAGCACGCGTATGCCTCCACTAATTAAGTTTAATTACCACTTGCCATTGTCACAATGCATAACATCGATCAGTACAAGGACAACACTAGAAACCAAACCCAGGAATTGGACTATCTGTGAGTATAGGGGGTCATGGATTGAGATGGCAAGAATTATCAAATGTTAATTTGCATGAAAACACGACAAGAACATACCAAATAGATTGATTATTATTGGCCAAATTATATATCAATCAAGCTAATGGAAGTTGGGAGTACATAAGGAATGCATGACTTTACAATAATTGAGCCATTATTAGCACCTAAAAGTTGTACTGATATTTTAATACAATATCATCTTTGGTATAATCGAGAAATGGCTGGCAATTCTTTCTTTTTACCCTTTGATATATTTTGTGCTCTTCTCTGTACACCATGGGGATATTAGTTTATACAATTGTCCCTTTTATGTCCATTATCCAGTTCTAAATCTTTGTTAGGTTTACTTTTCTTGACACTGATTCTGTGCAGAGGTTTGAAGGGCATTCTTTGCTCTTCCTAGTTGAGGAGGGTTAGTAATGGACAAGTTAAATGAGTTAGTGATTCAAGTTATGGAGAGAGGTGAAGACTATTTCCTGTATCGTAGAAAGGGATTTTGAGATTATTTTGACGGGTGGATGAATAAAGATGTCTGCTAAATTCCTCAAAAAAAGTTGTAAAAATTTTTGTGGACTTAATCCATGGTGGAACAAGAGACTAAATCTTTTTAAAAATACTCTCCACAACAAAATATTTACACTAGTATTTTTGATCTACGCTGCACCAAGTCCACACAAGGCAGGCTAAAATAAAGAATATTGTTTGTCTTGAATTTTGTGATGACCTATATGAAATCACAAAAACAAATTTAAAACAGAACAAACAAATTTTTAAGCAAGGAAAGTTGTAAGTTATTGATGATTGAGAAAGCCATTAGGAATTAGGATACAGCAAAAGTGATTAGAAAATAGTAGATGAATCTTGAGTAGATTTGCGGTCATAGCTAGCAGACATATCTATGGTCTTGGGTGCTGATGTCATTTAGTACATTTAACTCTGACCAACATTTCTGTTACAGTCTTACAGAGTTCGCGGCTGTCCTGAATAATTTATGCATGCAACTGGTAAGCATAAATTGGCACAGAATGACTATCACTATATATACATAATACATCTATACATTTCTTGATTTGTTTGTTTTAGTTGTTGAATGAATCATGAAGAAGGCAAGAAGACAAAAAGAATCACCCTAAATCCTTTTGACAATGGACTCCACCAGCTTTAAAGGTGAGGCCAATACTCATTGCGGAATACACAAATTTTCGAATGAGTCAGCCTCAAGGTGAGACCTCTTATACAAGCATGATGTCATGCCGACGTCATGCTTGTATATAGAGGTAGTCTCACATTCAGACGGCCTCATACAAGACTTATTATACCCAACAGGCCAACAATATTTAAAGTTTGTAAATACTAGCTGCAAAACAAAACAAAAAGAAAAATCCTACAGAGAGGAGAGAGAGCCTAGGAAGAGAGGCAATTTTGGTATAAATGTTGGAACCTGTTAAGACTTCATAACATTGAAGGATCGAAATGATAACAACCGCAGCATAGCAGAACTCAGGATTTAATTCCGAATTTACAACTATTGTAGTATCATTTTAATACACAGCTCAGTGGCTTAAAAATTACACTAAGAATGGTGAAAGAATGACTAATTTACCCAAATTATAGCCTCAAATATAAACTAAATTATAGTGTACAGACTTCTCATCAATACAATTATCCATCCCTAAATCTTTTCTGTTCTCACTTTTCAGAGCCGTCGGCTGTAGCCAATTCTGATGAATTTGCATCTGATGTTGAAATGGCGTGTAGACTCAACTGATATGCAGTTATCTCGGGCTGATATGGATGAACTGGTGAGATTGAACTTTGTACTCCGAACAGTTACACACGGAGAACTAGGAGAAACAACATACTCAGCGCATAACAGACTCTTTTACTAAGGTACGGCCTCCTGATCTGAAATAGAGGAATATAGCATATTTTTTAAAACCAGTGGTCACCACAGCTACCAAATTTTAAGGTGTCAGGAAACTCACGCATATTCAAGATGAATGTTCATGAACCGGCGGTTCTCCTTGCTTTGAGTTAGTGTCACTGATCCTTCAATGAGCTGGTCTTGCTCCACTTCTATAGGCTCATAAAAGTAGACCAACGTCTGCAACGGCAAAACCAAGTTAACACTTCCAGAATCACAATAATGCTTGCTCCTCAAATAATCCAGTATCTAATTCAACTCAATAGTGCAGGTTGCTAACATCTCCCTTAGTAGGCAATACCCTTGAGCATGATGTCATGTACTCCCTCGTCCCACTGGGCATCATGATGGCATACGGGCCGACGAGGTCGCAGGGGTTCCCAGCATGCCCACTGAGACCACGCTTCCCTTTAAGGAGTCTCAAGTGCTCCACTGGTTCTGGTAGTAGGAAACTTAAAAGAAACATTACATTCATACTGGGAATTTCACTTAGAATAATTCTGGGCTGCTGGAAGCTGGGCACAAGTTTGGGTGCTCATAGACTGCGGATAGTTGTTAGGCATTGTTGGCCCAATTTAGGTGTCGAGCCACTAGAGATTTAGGTGGGTTACATGGGGTTAAGGCTGTACATACCCCTATTTTGAAGAAAAATTATGGAGTCGAATTTGTGAAAAGTGGGAAATAAGATGTTTACAGATGGAATTGGACCGCATATTACTTTTTTTTGCTAAGCAAAATAGTGACATGACACAACGGACCCCCATATTACTAGTTACATGTATTCTGTGGCTCTGTGCAAACAGGACAAGATTCTAGAGACAGTAAGGAAACACTTGCCTGTTGGCCCACATGGCCACATCCACCTGCCACTTTAATTTACTCAAATTACTCATTCTTGCAGTAACTCGGTACTTTGCTTGTGTTTTTCTTTAAAACTTGAGTTTACTTATTAAGGCTATCCAATAAGCACAATACTATAGCGTTTTATAGGCACACATGCTCCTTTCGAAATCATAGAATGCCGCCTCGAAAGACACATTATAAACATGTTAGGATGTTAGTTACGAGTTGGTCACAAGAAACCCAAACAATACCTATTCTCATTACCGTGCTAGACGGATTAACCTGTTACTAATTATCTACTGCGGGATAGGGTCCCTTTGAATAGGTAATTTCCACATTCTGCTGCCCTTATACCAGCCTCAAGGAGATCATCCACTTAACTTTTAGGCTAAACATAATTACCATCCAGGAGAATAAGGAAACATGAGATAGTTGACGAACCTCTCAACAAGACATAATCAAGGGGAGATCAAATATGTTGCTGAGCCATTACTTGAATTGACAGCATGATGAAAGAAAAGTCACAATTTCTACTTTCATGGCAATAACATTACTATACATGCAAATAACCTGATGGCTGGGCAGGAGGCAACAAAACGGGATTGAGTTTAAAGTGCAACAGGCGAGTACCAACCATGGCCCCTAAATTGGAAGACTAGACCAACACCTACCTCATATCCTCAACTCTCTCCTCACCAAAGCTATAAAGAAAGAGAAGAACAAAAATACCTGCTGCCAATGTGTTGGTGCATCCTCAGGGGCAGTTGAAAGAACAAGAGTTTCACTAGGATTTGCACGTCTCTTTCTCTGGCTACCATGTTCACAATTATTGTCGACAGTTTCATCATGGGAGGATGTAGCACCATTATTTGTAGGTAATTCAGCTGGCCCTCCAAATTCAACATCAAACCAGAATGCAAATCCATGAAGTGGAGCTGGATATCATAGAAGGTAACAAAAGAATGACTCAATTGCTGAAAATCCACAACTTCAAAGAACTCAGGAAGTGCACATGTCTAGCTAGACTTCTAGGGTTACTATATGGGTAGGGAAAAACCAAATGCATCTCACTACAAGGTGTAGTGATACATGTAGGTGTAGATACTAGATAACAGAAGTAGAGGGATAAGGGAAACAGGAAGCACAATACATATGCGAAAAAGGTGGGCAGTAAGATCCCCCCACCATCCTGGTCACAAATTTCAAAGAACTCAGAAAGTACACATGTCTAGCTAGACTTCAAGTGTTACTTTCAATATGTTACTTAAGTACAACTCAGTATTCACTATTAATGGAATAAGATCAAAAGAGAAGAAACAAAACACTATGACAGTTGAAAAGGTAGGGAAAAACCAAATGCATCTCACTACAAGGTGTGGTAATAAATGTAGGTTAAATAACAGAAGTAGTGGGACTAGGGCGACAGGATGTACAGCACATAATGCGGTAAAGCTGGGCAGTAAGATTCCCACACCCCGCCGTCCTGGGCACAAGCAAGCAATGGGCACTGAGAACGGAAGGTGCAGAAATTAGAAGTGGCAAGAGGGCATCATCCCGGAGAAACAGAAAGTAGAAGTCAGTAGTGATGAAACCACCTTCTTCTCCATTGTAACTAAGTCGTGAGCTATGGAGAAAGCTCTCTGTTGTTAGAAGAAAAAATTTGACCGTGCCAAGGTCTTCTACACATCACACTCAATTAGGTATAGCGTATAGAGTTAGGGAACGGCAATAACATGAACATTCTTCAGAGGAATTGTTAAATGAAAACCCATGCTTTCCAATTAAAGGGTTCAACAGAAGCGGCCCTCTACTTTGGGTTGAAGTTGTACAAAGTTTACATGACACCCCATGTACAAATGAGTTTTCGAACTGGCTTAATGGATTGTTTTGGTTGTTAATCTCTTGTTCTAATGATTTTCCTTTCCAGAAAAGGAAGAAAAAAAAGGTTCTCCAGTAAGAGTCAAGAGTAACTAATAATTGGATGAAAGAAGATCAAGCTTTACTTACCTCGCATCATAGACTGCAAATGAAACTTTGTCATAACAATTTCTAGCTCGGTCATCGTAATCTTGTAGCTATCTATGTGCTTTACCTGTCATACAGAATCGTAATCAACATTAAAAAGTTGTACAATATCGTGTGCTATACTGGAAGCCTAGGATGATGCACTAGGGAATGATGTCAATTGAACAATTAAAAAAAAGATCATGAAACTTTTAATGTAAGAATTAGACAGCACGCTCGGACAACCAAAGATAACTGTCATTTCCCTTTTTCAGTTCCTCCTTCCAGACATTTTTTTTTTTTGATAAATACCTCCTTCCAGACTTTACACTTGGGCAGGATTCATGATTTACTTTATATATTTATACTTTATAAGTCTCTTTTAAATTTTCGCGTCAAAGTTTGTCCCTCAACTTGGGAAAAGAATACTCTGAACAAAAAATTGTTCGATTTGTATTGAGAGGAACTTTATAATGAGTATGTTTTGTTGTTATTTTTTTACTTTTATAGTTTAAGAGAAAATAATGGTCAAATTTCGATCTAAAAGCGAAGCGACACTGAAAAAGATGAGGGAGTACTTAAGGCCCGTTTGGCCTACCTCCCACAAATTCAACTTCTCCTCCCAAATTTTGCTCTTGCGCACCCCGTTTTCATCCACTCCCTCCTCCATTTCCAACTTCTAAGAAGTTGAAATAAAGCTAGAAATGGAAGGAGAAGGAGAAGCTATAATTTGTAACTTCTCCTTCTAGTCCAATTGTAGCTTTATTTCAACTTCTTAGAAGTTGGAAATGGAGGAGGGAGTGGATAAAAAAGGGATGAATAAGAACAAATTTGGGAGGAGAAGGAGGAGTTGGGAGAAGGTAGGCCAAACGGGCCATTAGTTGTCTATCCTTTAGAGCCTTTTTTTTTAGGGTATGTCCTTTAGAGCCTCAAAAGACAAGACAACTAATCCAACTGTGGTCAATTATCTTGTGCTCACCAGATCCAAAACTATTCTCCTAGTCCGTCCATCCCACAATCATTGTCTTCCTTTATGTTCTGGAAATTCCTAATTAAACGTCCTCGTTACTTATCTAATAATTAAGGCAAACTATGAAGCACGAGAACGGAAACAGGGAGTGGAATCACGTAAACACTTAAATATTAATCTCAATAAAGTGTTTTTCTATGAAAGGAAAATGAACCCCAGCCAAAATCAAACAAAAACAAAACATCTCCTGGGGTCTATAGTGACCCAAAGAGGACCCGGGCGCCCAGGGACGAACATCCAGGTACCACATCTCCGAGTTCACCCATGCTTTAGATGATTCCGGCCCTTATTGTGGGTATCCTGTAAAACAGTCGTCCAAGCCTAACAAGGACCACCGATACCGACCCTCAAGGCCTCCCAAGTCCCAAAGGGTGTCCCATGCAATGTGGTGTGAATATATTAACCTTAGTTCAGGGGCCTTTTTGAAGCCATGAATTAACCTTCAGTTTTGGATTTTTCAGGGCCCGGTAGTCATTTTTGGCCAAACTTTTCCAAGGGGTCTATAGTGACCAAAGAGCACCCCCAATGCCACGGAATGGTTATCCGGGTCCTGGAACTCCGATCTCACCCATACTTTTGGTGTTCCGGTCCTTTTATGGGGTGTCTTGTAAAACGGCTATCCAAACCATACAGGGACCCACAGGCCACAACCGATCCGGCAGCCTCCAATGTGCCCTAAAGGTGTCTCGTGATGTGGTGCGAAAATATCAGTTCAGTTTCGAGGACTTTCGGAAGCAAGAAACTATGGATTATATAGCCTTCATTTCGACTTCCCGATGCCCGGTTGTGATTTTTGCCCAACCATCTCCGGAGGTCTATAGCGACCCAAGAGGAACCCCCTTGCGCTTGGAAGGTCGTCCGGGTACCAGAACTCCAATTTCACCATTGTTTTCAGTGTTTCGACCCTTATAATTGGTGTCCAGAAAAACGGTCATCCAAGCCTAACAGGGACCCAACACCCAACAACCAACCCTGGAGACCTCTTATGTCCCCTAGGGTATTCCCGTGCGATGTGGTGCTAAAATATCAACCTTAGTTCCGGAGCCTCCGGATGCCGAGAAACCGTGAATTATAGCCTTCATTCTTCGGCTTCCCGGGGCCTGGTTGTGATTTTTGCCCAAAATTCTCCGGTCGGTCAATCGCGACAAAAGAGGACCCCTGGTGCCCCGAGACGGACATCCAGGTACCAGATCTCTGATTTCACCCATGCTTTTCGTGTTTAGACCCTTATAGTGTGTGCCCCGTAAAACGTTCGTCCAATCCTAACGCGAAGCCGCGACCCTAGGGCCTCACTTGTCCCCAAGGGGTGTCCCTGCAATATGGTACGGAAATTTCAGCCTTAGTTCTGAGGCCTTCTGTAGGTCAGAAGCCGTGAATTATAGCCTTCTTTCTTTTTTTCTCTGGGCCTAGTTGTCATTTAACCCAAATTTCTCTGGGATTCCATCGTGATCCAAGAGGACCCCGTGCATAGAGTGGTCATCTCGTCCCGGAACTCCGATTTTACCCATGCTTTCGGTGTAAGTAAAACGGATGTCCCACTACCGACGCGGGGGGGGGGGGGGGGGGGGGGGGCTCCCATGTGCCCTAAAGGGTCCCGTGCGATCTGGTGCGAAAATATCAAACTTTGTTTCAAGCCTAGAATATTACAAGCACTTAAACGGTGGATTGTACCCTTCATTTTTCGACTTCCCGAGACCTGGTTGTCATTTTTGTCCAAACTTCTTCCAGGGACTTATAGTGACCCAAGAGGAACTAGAGCTATAATTTCACCATTGTTATCAGTGTTCCAACCCCTTAGGTGGGTGTCCTGTAAAACGGTCGTGTGTACCCAACAACTGACGAGGTCTCTCGTATTTACCATAGGGATGTGTAGTGCCATGTGGTGCAAGAATATAAACCTTAATTCCGACAGTAGGCCGGAAACCGTGAATTATTATTAGCCTTCATTATTTGTCTTCCCGGGCCCAGTTGTGATTTTTCCAAAAAATCACTGGGGCGTCTATCGTCAGCCAATGGGTCCCTCGGTGCCACGTAAAGGTGATCCGACTTCAAAACTCCGATACTTCAGGGGCTCTATAGTGTCCCAAGAGGATCCCTAGTGCCCCGGGAAGGTGATCCGGGTACCAGATCTTCTGTTTCACCCAAGCTTTCAGTGTTCCGGTCCGGGTAGGGGGTGTCCACCAAAAACCCGACTCAGAGGGCCTCCTATGTCCCTTACAGGTGTCCCTTGCGATGTGGAACGAAAATTTAAACTTTCGTTCCGGAGCCTTTCAAAAGCCCAAAAAATTGTGGATTATAGCCTTCATTTGTAAGCATCCTGGCCCGATTGTGAATTTTGCTCGAATTACTTCAGGGGGTCTGTAGTGTCCCAAGAGGATCCCTGGTGCGCCGGGAAGGTGATCCGGGTACCAGATCTTATACTTCACCGACAGTTTCAGTGTCCAAGCCATCATTTTTTAGCTTCCTGGGCCCGATTGTGAATTATGATCGAATTACTCCGGGGGTCTATAGTGTCCCAAGAGGATCCCTGGCACCCCGGGAAGGTGATATGGGTACCAGATGTCCTGCTTCATCCATGCTTTCAATGTTCAGGTCCGTGTAGGGGGTGTCCATTAAAACGGTCGTCTAAGCATAACAAAGACCAAAAACCAGACTCGGAGGGCCTCCTATGTCCCTTACAGGTGTCCCGTGCGACGTGGTACTAAAGTAACAACCTTCGTTCCGGAGCCTTTCGAATGCCCAAAACCGTGGATTAGCCTTCATTTTTTTTCGCATCTTGGGGCACATAAGAATTTTGCTAGAATTACTTCAGGGGGTCTATAGTGTCCCAAGAGGATACATGGGGCCCCTAGAAGGTGATCCGCGTACCAGATCTTCTGTTTCACCTATGCTTTCAATGTTCGGGGCCGTGTAGGGGGTGTCCAATAAAACGGTCGTCCAAGCCTAACAAAGACCAAAAACCCGACTCGGAGGGCCTCCTATGTCCCTTACAGGTGTCTCGTGCGATGTGGTACAAAAATAACAACCTTAGTTACGGAACCTTTCGAAAGCCCAAAAACTATGGAATAGCCTTCATTTTATAGCTTCCTGGGGCCCGATTGTGAAATTTGCTCAAATTACTCAAAAAGGGTCTATAGTGTGCCAAGAGGATCCCTGGTGCCTCGCGAAGGGGATTCGGGTATGATACAAGAGCCATTCAGTCCATAGAGGCTACCCAAGAGGCAAAGAGCACACTTTTATCATGTACGCAGCTCCTAGCCATGATGCCGGTTTTCCTTCATTTGAATGAGCTCAATGTCGACCCTAAGTTGGAAAAAGGGTGCACACTGATCAAGAGGGCTTGCTAAAGTCCTAAGTATCCTTTAAATGCGTACAATAAAGCTAAACTGTACGGGCTACTAGGTAATTAAAACTTGCATGCATCTTAGGCGCTAATTAAATCCGTACTGTATTGTTAGCATTAAGCAAGCTTAGTTTACAGTTGGAATTTGTTCAGAGCTTTGTAATAGCTTAGGAAACATATCTAAAGGGATAAAGAGTCACATGTTGAGGGGAAAAGGCCTAGAGGACCATTAAATCAGGGCATTTGATATAGTGGTCCAAATAAGACAAAGTAGAGCCAGCTGTCGTTTTCAAGTCGCTCTCAAGCTCATTGTGAGCCTAGGACGCGCCTTGTGGTCCTACCAACGGATCTTTGCTGAGTCTTGGACAACAAGGACCCTTTTAAGATGCTTTCTAGGTCATTTAAGGACCCTTCTCTCACCTATATATAGGTAGAGACGACCATGTACTCGGTAGACCATTTTGAATGAAATTGAACACAAAGAGTGCTGTCTCTTTTTATCCCCAAATCTCATTGTCTTAGGATTGAATATCCCTGCGCTTTGAGTCATTCTTTCAATATTAAACTTGTATTAGAGTTTAAGAAAGATTCAAAACTGATTATCCAAGAACGAGCTTAGTCGTTGAGTTATGCATCAGCTCGACTTGATAGCTTCAACCTTGGATGGATCCATAGAGATCCCATCCTTTGACACAACATACCCCACCTCGGGAGCAAGGAAATTACACTTCTCAAGCTTACCATACAGCTTGTGCTCCCTCAAGATCTCAAACACCTCTTCTAGGTGTTTTAAGTGCTCTCTCTCGGTTTTAGAGTAAACCAAGATGTCATCAAAGTATACCACCACACATTTTCCAATTAGAGGCCTCAAAACCTCATTCATGAGCCTCATAAAAGTACTTGGAGCATTGGACAAACCAAAAGGCATAACCTTCCACTCAAACAGGCCTCCCTTGGTCTTGAAAGCCGTTTTTCACTCATGTCCATCTTTCATTCTGATTTGATGGTATCCACTTCTAAGGTCGATCTTTGAGAACACACAAGAGCCATGGAGCTCATCTAACATGTCATCAAGCCTAGGGATTGGATACCTATACTTGATGGTGATGTTGTTTATAGCTCTACTATCCACGCACATCCTCATAGAGCCATCTTTTTTGGAACAAGCAAAGCGGGAACAGAACAAGGGCTCATGCTTGGCCTCACATAGCCACGGCCAACCAAGTCATCAACTTGCCTTTGTAGCTCTTTGGCTTCACTTGGAGAACACCTGTAGGCAGCTCTATTAGGTAAAGCAGCTCCGGGAACCAAATCAATTTGGTGCTCAATCCCCCTAATAGGAGGTAGCCCCGGTGGCAAATCATCCGAAAATACATCCTCATAACTCTTCAACAAAGGTCTAACCAATGGGGGAACATCAAGAGAGTAATCTATGTCCGAGGTCTCAACAACAAGAAGAGCAAAAGCAATGTCAACACCACACAATTCATTCTCAAGCATAGACTCACTCAAAAACAGCCCATGATCTTGGTTAGGCTCGACACTACCCGAATGCACTTCACTAGGATTTTAAGGAGCTAGAGTTACTTATTTCCATTCATAAACAAAGAATAAGTATTCAATCTACCATTATGTCACACATATCTATCAAATAACCAGGGTCTCCCTAACAACAAATGGCAAGCATCCATAGGAACAGCATCACAAGTAACCTCATCTTTGTAAACAAAACCAATGGAAAAAGGGACAGAAACTTGTTGTGTTACCTTAACTTCATTGCCCTTCTTAAGCCATTGTCGCTTATAAGGGGCTGGATGCTTGGAGGTAGGCAAGCCTAACTTCTCAACAAGTGTGTTAGAAGCGGCGTTTGCACAACTACCCCCACAAAAAAACACATTGCACACCTTGTTCTTGATGGTGCATCGAGAATGGAATAAGTTCTCTCTTTGTGTAGGCTCCTTGGGAGCCTCCTTGGAGTGTAGGGTCCTCCTCAACATCAAAGACTCTCCATTGTCTACCCTCACCTATGTTGCTCGGACTCGGCTAAGTGTCGGAGTGTCCATTACCCATACCCATGTCGGATTCGGCCATTTTATGAAAATTTTGCATGTTTTTCGCTGAAAATGGAGTGTCCAGTGTCCATACCCATGTCGGAGTGTCCAGTGTCCGACACGGGTACTTGAGGAAAAATGAAGAGTCCGAGCAACATAGGCCCTCACAACCTCCTCATCATAGTTGTCAAAGTTTGGATCAATATGAGCTTCATCTCCGGATTCAACATCACTTGGCATGTTCTCGGCTTCTCTCATCGTAAGGGTTGTTTTGTTTGGGCAATCTGCCTTAAAATGGCCCCAACCATTGCACTTGTAGCATCTCTTTCCCTTTGAGTCATCCTTCATAGTTCCATTGCCTTTGTCTAGCTTCTTATCAAACGTAGAGGGAATGTCCATCTTTGATATTCTAGGAGCACTAGAGTCTCCCTTTGTGATGAAAGATGTGGGATTTCTCACATAAGGTTTGGAATAAGCTTTTCTGTCTTTGTCTTGCTTATTCGCCTTATGAGCTAACTTAATAGCATCATCCAATGTCCATATTGGCTGCATTTCAAACTTCTCACGAATCCTTGCATTCAAACCACCAAGGAATCGCGCAATTGTGTGCTCTTGAGTCTCAACAACCCCGGTTCTCATCTGAAGTTGCTCAAAATCCCTTGTGTATTCTGCCGCACTCTTGTCATCTTGTGATAGTGTAGTGAGCTTCAAGTAGAGATCTTGTTTGTAAGATGCTGGAACAAATTGCTTCTCCATGAGTTTCTTCAATTTATCCCAAGACTTGATATTAGACTTCCCATCTCGTGCCCTTTGATGCTTTACATTCTCAAACCACAGCGAAGCATACTTCTTAAGCTTGAATCTTTTCTCATCACTATACCCCTTTGCATCAAAGAAACGCTCAATGTTTTGCACCCATTCAAGGAACAAGCTAGGGTCCAAGTCCCCCTCAAAATCTGTTGCCTCAAACTTCAAGCCTCTCATGTCATCTCTATCATTCCTTTCACCTCGTCCTCTCCTCTCCCTAGGAGTAGATTCCCCTGAATTATCTCCACTACAACTATGATGAGAGCCTCCCTCTCCACCACGGCCCTTACGCCTTCTCCTTTCATCACGCATAAACCCAAGCAATTCCTCCATTTGGGTTTTCAACGCATCTACATCCCTTTGTCTGTTCAGTATGAGGTTCACATCACGTAATTGTTGGGCCTGTTCTAAGGTCATATTCCTTCGAAAAGCCAAATCATCTTCGTCCATTTTGTAGCTAGGATTTTTGTAGGTGTTAAATTGTTTGGCTTAGGGTTCTTTTGTAGTTGGTTTAGACAGAAAAGAAGGTAATGTGTTTAGGGAGAGTAAATCACAAATAATCCCCTTCAATCTAATCAACCCGATGTAAGTGTTAAAAGATTAAGGGGGCGTTTGTTTCAATAAACTGGAATGGAATGAGTATGAAACTTGATACCCTTGGGTAAGGAATGTGAACCTCATACTTGTTATCAATTGTTTGGTTGTAAGTGGCAACTTTATAAACAACCCTCCACTCAAAAAAATAAAAATAAAAATTACAAACAAATTACCCAATGAACTCAGCGAACCCCTTTCTCTCTCCTCTCCTTCACATATTTTCTCTCTCCTTCCCCACCCATGTTTGAACTCCAATTCCAGATCTCCTCAATGGGCATTGCTGCCTGAGCTTCCGGCGATTTTCTCCCTCTTTCTTCTAAAGGTTGAACCTGGCAACACTCTCAACGGTAAGGTCGGCAAACAAAGAACGGTGGTCGGCGAAAACAGATCGAAGGTAGCGGTGATAGCCACAAGCAATTAAATCATGGTCGGCGAATTTGTGGTGTTGGTGACAGATTTTGTGGTGGTAGAGGTGGTAGCGGTGGTTTACGGTGGCGGGTTGTGGTGGTCACGGTGGCTTTACGGTGGCAGGTTTTGGTGGTAAACAAGTTAGGTGGGTGGAAGCCATGGTGGCAAACCAGGTGGATGTAAGGTGATGGACTTGGTGGGAGGAAAGAGAGGGGCTTATGGTTGAAATTGAATGAAAGGAAAAAAAAAAAAGATAAACATTGATACCTTGGGTATCAGAACTTGAAACCGGGGGGGTGGGGGGGCTAGGGAATCAGATGGTGTTGGTTTTGGAGGAACTTGATAACTTGGGGTATCAAGTTGAGGACCCAAAAACTCCTAACCAAACACGTTTTTTTTTTACTTTATAACACCACTTCATTCCATTCCATTCTCTACACCCAAAACAAACAGCCCCTAAGGGTGTGATCTCTTACTCTCAAAAGAACAAAGATAAGAAGAGTAACCAGAAATAAGATAGATAAAGAACAAGTCACCACAACAAATCTCAACCAAAGCATGCAACTTTATCAACAACAATTCCAGATTCGCACTCAAAACAGAACGCCAACTTCAAATAATAAACTGCTCTAGTTCACAAGTATTTAACCAAAACCACAAAGAGATATCCAAAGATAAAGGTCTAAAGAACTCAGAAAAGTATCAGAGTTCACACCTTTACCTTTTGAAGCGTGCCAAAGAACCAAAAGAACAATCATGTTCCAGTCGCAGATCCAGCAAGAGTGAGTGAGGGAAATTGCTTCAACGAGCACCCAAATCTTCTCCGTTTGTCCTCAAACCAAAACCAGGTGAAAGAGGACTCTCCAATCAAGAAAAACCTCTGAAGGAACGAGCTAAGAAAACCAAAGCTCTGATACCAAAATTGATGCATAACTCAACGGCTACGCTCGTTCTTGGATAATCAGTTTGGAATCTTTCTTAAACTCTCAAATTAACAAACCCTCACCTCAATATAAACTCTAATACAAGTTTAATATTGAAAGGACTCAAAGCACAAGGATATTCACTCCTAAGACAATGAGATTTGGGGATAAAAAGAGACAGCACTCTTTGTGTTCAATTTCATTCAAAATGGTATACCGAGTACAAGGACGTCTCTACCTATATATAAGGGAGAGAAGGGTCCTTAAATGACCTAGAAAGCATCTTAAAAGGGTCCTTGCTGTCCAAGGCTCAGCAAAGATCTGTTGGAGGACCACAAGGAGCGTCCTAGGCTCACAATAAGCTTGAGAGCGACTTGAAAACGTCAGCTGGCTCTACTTTGTCTTATTTGGACCATGACATTAAATGCCCTGATTTAATGGTCCTCTAAGCACACTTTTATCATGTACGCAGCTCCTAGCCATGATGCCGGTTTTCCTTCATTTGAATGAGCTCAATGTCAACCCTAAGTTGGAAAAAGGGTGCACACTGATCAAGAGGGCTTGCTAAGGTCCTAACTATCCTTTAAATGCTTTCAATAAAGCCAAACTGTACGGGCTACTAGGTAATTAAAACTTGCATGCAACTTAGGCGCTAATTAAATCCGTACTGCATCGTTAGCATTAAGCAAGCTTAGTTTACATTTTGGAATTTGTTCTCAGCTTTGTAATAGCTTAGGAAACATATCTAAAGGGATAAAGAGTCACATGTTGAGGGGAAAAGGCCTAGAGGACCATTAAATCAGGGCATTTAATGTAGTGGTCCAAATAAGACAAAGTAGAGTCAGCTGTCGTTTTCAAGTCGCTCTCATGCGCCTAGGACGCGCCTTGTGGTCCTACCAACGGATCTTTGCTGAGCCTTGGACAGCAAGAACCCTTTTAAAATGCTTTCTAGGTCATTTAAGGACCCTTCTCTCCCCTATATATAGGTAGAGACGGCCATGTACTCGGTAGACCATTTTGAATGAAATTGAACACAAAGAGTGTTGTCTCTTTTTGTCCCCAAATCTCATTGTCTTAGGAGTGAATATCCTTGTGCTTTGAGTCCTTTCAATATAAAACTTGTATAAGAGTTTATATTGTGGTGAGGGTTTCTTACTTGGAGAGTTTAAGAAAGATTAAAAACTGATTATCCAAAAATGAGCTTAGCCGTTGAGTTATGCATCAGGGTACAAGATCATCTTTTTCACCCATGATTTTAGTGTTCAGGTCCGTGTAGGGGGTGTCCATTAAAACGGTCGTCGAAGCCTAACAAAGACCAAATACCCGACTCAGAGGGCCCCCTATGTCCTTTACACGTGCCCCATTCGATGTGGTACGAAAGTAAGAACCTTCGTGCCGGAGCCTTTCGAAAGCCCAAAAACTGTGGATTATAGCCTTCATTGTTTTTAGCTTCCTTGGGCTCGATTTAGAATTTTGCAAGAATTTCTTCAGGGGGTCTATAGTGTCCCAAGAGGATCCCTGGTGCACCGAGAAGGTGATCCGGGTACCTGATCTTCCAATCTCCTGCTTCACCCATGCTTTTAGTGTTCGGGTCCGTGAAGGCGGTGTCCATTAAAACGGTCGTCCAAGCCTGACAAAGACCAAAAACCCAACTATAAGGGCCTCCTATGTCCCGTGCGATGTGGTACGAAAATAGCAACCTTCATTCCGGAGCCTTTTTAAGCAGCGGATTATAGCCTTCATTTTTCAGCTTCCTAGGGCCAGATTGTGAATTTTGCTCCAATTACTTCAGGGGTGTCTATAGTGTCCCAAGAGGATCCCTGGTGCCCCGGAAGGGTGATCCGGGTACCGGATCTCTTGTTTCACCCATGCTTTCAGTGTTCGAGTACGTGTAGAGGGTGTCCATTAAAACGGCCGTCCAAGCCTAACAAAGACCAAAAACCCGACTCTGAGGGCCTCTATGTCCCTTACAGGTGTCCCGCTCGATGTGGTACGAAAATAACAACCTTCATTCTGGAGCCTTTCGAAAGCCCAAAAACTGTGAATTATAGCCTTCATTTTTTAGCTTCCTGGGCCCGATAGTCAATTTTGCAAGAATTACATTAGGGGATTTATAGTCCCAAGAGGATCCCTGGTGCCCCGGAAGGTGATCCGGGTACCCTTTTTCACACATGCTTTCAGCGTTCGGGTCCATGTAGGAGGTGTCCGTTGAAACGGTCGTCCAAGCCTAACAAAGACGAAAAACCCGACTCGGAGGGCCACCTATGTCCCTTACAGGTGTCCCGTGCGATGTGGTACGATTATAACAACCTTTGTTCCGGAGCCTTTCGAATGCCCAAAAACTGTGGATTATAGCTTTTATTTTTAGCTTCCTAGGCCCGATTGTCAATTTTACTCGAATTACAATAGGGGGTTTATAGTGTCCCAAGAGGATCCCTGGTGCCCCGGGAAGGTGACCCGTGTACCCTGTTTCACTCATGCTTTGAGTGTTCGGGTCCGTGTAGGGGGTGTCCGTTAAAACGGCCGTCCAAGCCTAACAAAGACCAAAAACACGACTCGGAGGGCCACCTATGTCCCTTAGAGGTGTCCCATGCGATGTGGAACGAGAATAACAACCATCGTTCCGGAACCTTTCGAATGCCCAAAAATTGGGGATTATATAGCCTTCATTTTTTAACTTCCTAGGCTCACAATAAGTTTTGCTCGAATTACTTCAATGGGTCTATAGTGTCCCAAGAGGATCCCTGGTGCCACGGGAAGGTGATCCGGGTACAAAATCTCCTGTTTCACCCATACTTTCAGTGTTCGAGTGTGTGAAGGGGGTGTCTATTAAAACGGTCGTCCAAGCCTAGAAAGGACAAAAAACCCGACTCGGAGGCCCTCCTATGTCCCTTAAACGTGTCCCACGCGAATGTGGTAGGAAAATAACAACCTTCGTTCGGGAGCCTTTCTTAAGCCCAAAAACTATGGATTATAGGCTTATAGCCTTCATTTGTTAGCTTCCTGGCCCGATTGTGAATTTTGCAAGAATTACTTCAGAGGGTCTATAGTGTCCCAAGAGAATCCCTGGTGCCCCGGGTAGGTGATCCGGGTACCAGATCTCCTATTTCGCCCATGCTTTAGTGTTTGGGTCCGTGTAGGGGTTGTCCATTAAACGGCCGTCGAAGCCTAACAAACACCAAAAACTTGACTCGAAGGGCTTCCTACGTCCCGTACAGGTGTCCCGTGCGATGAGGTATGAAAGTAACAACCTTCGTTCCGGAGTCTTTTGAAAGCCAAACAACTATGGATTATAGCGTTCATGGGTCCGATTGTTAATTTTGCTTAAATTACTTTAGGGGTCAATTGTGTCCCAAGAGGATCCCTGGTGCCCCGAGAAGGTGATCTAGGTAACAGATCTCCTGTTTCACCCATGCTTTCAATGTTTGGGTCCGTGTAGGGAGTGTCCGTTAAAACGGCGGTCCAAGCCTAACAAAGACCAAAAACCTGACTCAGAGGGCCTCATATGTCCCTTACAGGTGTCCCGTGCGATGTGGTATGAAAATGACAACCTTCGTTATGGAGCCTTTCGAAAGCCCAAAAACTGTGGATATAGCCTTCATTTTTTAGCTTCCTGGCCTGATTTTGAATTTTGCTCGAATTATTTCAAGGGGTCTATAGTGTCCCAAGAGGATCCCTAGTACCCAGGAAAGATGATCAGGGTAATAGATCTCCTGTTTCACCCATACTTTCATTGTTCGGGTCCGTGTAGGGGGTGTCCATTAAAACGAGCGTCCAACCCTAACAAACACCAAAAACCCGACTTTGAGGGCCTCCTATGTCCCTTAGAGGTGTCCCGTGCGATGTGGTATGAACGTAACAACCTTCGTTCCGGAGTCTTTTGAAAGCCAAAAAACTGTGGATTATAGCGTTCATTTTTTAACTTCCTGGGGTCCAATTGTGAATTTTGCTTGAATTACTTTAGGGGGTCAATTGTGTCCCAAGAGGATCCTGGTGCTCCGGGAAACTGATCTAGGTAACAGATCTCCTGTTTCACCATGCTTTCAATGTTTGGGTCTGTGTAAGGAGTGTCCGTTAAAACGGTTGTCCAAGCCTAACAAAGACCAAAAACCTGACTCGGAGGGCCTCCTATGTCCCTTACAGGTGTCCCGTGCGATGTGGTATGAAAATAACAACCTTCGTCCCGGAGCCTTTCGAAAGCCCAAAAACTGTGGATTATAGCCTTCATTTTTAACTTCCTGGCCCGATTGTGAATTTTGCTCGAATTATTTCAGGGGGCCTATAGTGTCCCAAGAGGATCCCTAGTACCCAGGAAAGGTGATCAGGGTAATAGATCTCCTGTTTCACCAATACTTTCAGTGTTCGGGTCCGTGTTGGGGGTGTCCATTAAAACGACCGTCCAAGCCTAACAAACACCAAAAACCCGACTTGGAGGGTCTCCTATGTCCCTTACAGGTGTCCCGTGCGATGAGGTACGAAAATGACAACCTTCGTTCCGAAGCCTTTCGAAAGCCCGTGGATTATAGTCTTCATTTTTTAGCTTCCTGGGGCCGATAGTCAATTTTGCAAGAATTACATTAGGAGGTCTATAGCGTCCCAAGAGAATCCCTGGTGCCCCGGGAAGGTGATCTAGGCAATAGATCTCCTATTTCACTCATGCTTTCAATGTGCGGGTCCGTGAAGGGGGTGGTGTCCATTAAAACGGTCGTCCAAACCTAACAAAGACCAAAAACCCAACTCAGAGGCCGCGATGTGGTATGAAAGTAACAACCTTAGTTCCGGAGCCTTTTGAAAGCCCAAAAACCGTGGTTTATAGCCTTTATTTTTAAGCTTTCTTGGGCCGATTGTGAATTTTAAACAAATTACTTCCAGGGGTCTATAGTCTCCCAAGAGGATCCTTGGTTCCCGGGAAGGTGATCCTGGTACCAGATCTCCTATTACACCCATGCTTTCAGTGTTCGGGTCCATCTAGGGGGTGTCCATTAAAACGGTCGTCCAAGCCTAACAAAGACCAAACTCCCTGACTCCGCGGGCCTCTTATGTCCCTTACAGGTGTTCCGTGCAATGTGGTACGCAAATAACAACCTTCGTTCCAGAGCCTTTCGAAAGCCATGGATTATAGCCTTCATTTTTTAGCTTCCTCGAGCCCGATTGTCAATTTTGCTCGAATCACTTTGGCGGGTCTATAGTGTCCCAAGAGGATCCCCGATACCCTGAAAAGGTGATCTGGGTACCAGATCTCTTGTTTCACTCATGCTTTAAGTGTTCGGGTCCGTGTAGGGGTGTCTATTAAAAGAGTCGTCCAAGCCTAACAACGACCAAAAACCTAACTCGAAGGGCCTCCTATGTCCCTTGCACGTGTCCTGTGCGATGTGGTACGAAAATATCAACCTTCTTTCTGGAGCCTTTATTATAGCCTTCATTTTTTAGCTTCCTGGGCTCGATTGTAAGTTTTGCTCAAATTATTTTAGGGGCTTTCTAGTGAAAAATAGGATCTCTAGTGCCCAGGGAAGCAGGGGTGAACACCGATCTGCACCGGAGTCGGAATAGACCGGAACCGAAAAAGACCTGAACCGGAATCGTCAAAAAACAGAGACCTGAACCGGAATCATTCCGGTCTAGACCGGACCTGAATTTTCAGTTTCGGCCAGGTCTAACACCAGAAAGACCGGAATTCTTTTTTCACCTTTTCTTTTCAGAAAGTTCATTGCAGCATGAGCATAGTAATTATGCAAATACAATTAGTTTGAGTAAAATAGAGGGGACATATGGCCATGTGGGGCTTTTTGCTTCAGCCACCCTAAACCCCATCTCACAGATCATCCTTGTTAAATCAAAGGAAAGTTTTATACTTTACTAACCCACTAGTTCGAATTATGCAACAAAAAAGTTTTATCAAAATAAGAGATACCCAGAACATAGAATGAGAAAAAATGGGAGAAAATTCATTGGAATTAACAAAATACGGCAACGAGTAACATAAGGGACAGAGAGAGACCGTGAAATTGATGATTCAGATCAGCAAAAAGACGTCGACAAATTGAACAAGAGGAAAATAGCACAAGGTGAACTACAAGCAAGAGTACAGAGCGGTGGGGAAACCGTCAAACTACAAGTTAAAATGATGAGAGAGAAAGTGAGAGATAGAGTGAGAAAATGGAGAGACAGAGAGAAGAGAAGGAAGGTAACTAGTAACTAAGTGGCTAAGCCAGTCAATTCATTTCTCTTTTTCTTTTCTTTTTTTTTTTTTTTTTTTTGTGGCAAAACTAAGATTCCGCTCTTTTCCAAACGAGATCGGAAAATTCCGAGTTCAGACCGGAACAAGTCCTGAACCGGCAAAACTAAGATTCCGCTCTTTTCCAAACGAGATCGGAAAATTCCGAGTTCAGACTGGAACAAGTCCTGAACCGGAACCTATTTGATTCCGGTCCGGGTTTTCCGGGTCAATTCCAGTCCGGGTAGGTCCAATATTTCGGTCCAGACCGGATTATGAACAGCCCTAGAGGGAAGGTGATTCGGGGACAAGATCGCCTGTTTCACCCATACTTTCAGTGTGCGGGTCAGTGTAGGGAGTGTCCATTAAAACAGTCGTCCAAGCCTAACAAAGTCCAAAAACCCGATTCAGAGGGCCTTCTATGTCCCTTACAGGTGTCCCGTGCGATGTGTACGAAAATAACAACCTTCGTTCCGGAGCCTTTCTAAAGCTTCGGGGGGCCTAATGTGAATTTTGCTCGTCAGGGAGGTCAATAGTGTCCCATGAGGATCCCCGGTGCCCTGGGAAGGTGATCCAGGTACCAGATCTCCTGTTACACCCATGGTTTCAGTGTTCGGGTCCGTGTAGGGGGTGTCCATTAAAACGGTTGTCCAAGCCTAAGACCAAAAACCCGACTCGAAGGGCCTCCTATGTCCCTTATAGGTGTCCCGTGCGATGTGGTACGAAAATAACAACCTTCGTTCTGAAGCCTTTCGAAAGCCTAAAAACCGTGGATTATAGCATTCATTTTGTAGCTTCTTGGGGCCCGATTGTCAATTTTGCTCGAATTACTTTAGGGGGGTCAATAATGTCCAAGAGGATCCCCGGTGGCCCAGGAAGGTAATCCGGGTACTTGATCTCCTGTTTCACTCATGCTTTCAGTGTTCGGGTCCGTGTAGGGGGTAGTGTCCGTTAAAACGAACTGTTTCACCCTTGCTTTCAGTGCTCCGCCCCTTATAGTGGGTGTCCCGTAAAATGATCGCCGAATCCTAACACGGACCCAACAACTGACTCTAGGGCCTCGTATGTCCCGTAGGGCTATCCCATGCCATGTACAAAAATAACAACCTTAGGTGGAGGCTTTTCACAAGGCCAGAATTTGTGAATTATAGCCTTCATGTTTTGGCTACCCGGGACCGGTTGTGATTTTTGGCAAACTTCTCCCGGGGGTCTATCGTGACCCAAAAGGACCCGCGGTGCCATGGGAAGTTCATTCGGGTACCCGATCTTGGATTTCACCCATGCTTTCAGTGTTCCGACCCTTAGAATAGATGTCTCGTAAAACACTCGTCCAAGCCTAATGGGACCCGACAACCGACCCTGGGCTTCCCAAGCCCCTAGGGGTTTTGCGTGCAATGCGGTGGGAAAACACGCTTAGTTCCCGGGCCTTCCAAAAGCCCTGAATTCTAGCCTTAATATTTTGGCCTCCCGGGCTTGTGATTTTTTTCAGATTCATCTCCAGGGTTTCTATCGTGACCCAAGAGGACCCCCGGTGCCATAGAATGCTCATCCGGGTACGAGAACATCTATTTAACTCATGCTTTATTTCGGCTCATATTAGTAGGTGTCCCGTAAAACGATTGTCCAAACCTACCATGGACCCAACAAACTGGGGGGTCTTCCTTGTCCCCTAAAGGTATCTTGTGAGATGTGGTGCAAACATATCAAACTTAGTTTCAGGGCCTTCCGGAAGCCTAGAAATTGTGGATTATAGCCTTCATTTTTCGGCTTTCTGGAGCAAGGTAGTGATTTTTACCTAAACTTTCCCCGGGGGCAAATAGTAACCCCCGATGCCCTGGGAATATCTTCCGATACCAAATCTATGAAATCACTCATGCATGCAGTGTTCCGACCCTTATAGTTGGTGTCCCATAAAACGGACGTTCAAGCCAAAAGGGACCCACCAACCCTACCGACCTTGGGGGCCCTCCTATGTCCCCTAGGGGTGTTTCGGCCCTTATAGTAGGTGTGTCGTAAACGGCCGGCCAAGCCTAGCAGGGACTCGACAACCGATCGCGGGGCCTCCCAAGCCCCCAAGGGGTGTCCCGAGCGATGTAGTGGGAAAATACTAGGCTTAGTTCCGGAGCCTTTTGGAAGCCTAGAATTAATGAATTATAGCCTTTTCCCAGGCCCGGTTGTCATTTTTGCCCAAACTTCTCTAGGGGTTCTATTGTGACCCAAGAGGCCCTTTGGTGCCATGGAATGGTCATCTGGTCCAAGAACTCCGATTTAACCCATGCTTTCGGTGTTTCGACCCTTACAATAGGTGTCCCACAAAACGATCGTCCAAGCTTAGTACGCACCTCACAAATGACGAAGGGGGCCTCCCTTGCCCCCTAAAGGTGTCACGTGCGATGTGGTGTGAAAATACCACGCCATGTTCCAGGGCTGGAAAAAGTGAATAATAGCCTTCATTTTTTAGCTTCCCGGGCCCGGTTGTGATTTTTGCCCAACTTTCTACAGGAGTTTTATAGTGACCCAAGAGGACCTTCGGTGCCATGGACTGGTCATCCGGGTCCAGAATTCCGATTTAACCCAAGCTTTTGGTGTTTTGTCTCTTACAATAGGTGTCCCACAAAACGATCATACAAGCCTAGCAGGGATCTGACAAATGACCCATGGGGCCTCCCTATGTCCCCTAAAGGTGCCCCGTGCGATGTGGTGCGAATATACAAAATTGAATCTCAGAGGCCTTTCGGAAGCCCAGAAACTGTTGATTATAGCCTTCACTTTTCGGCTTCAACGGGCAAGGTTGTGATTTTTACCTACACTTCTCCGGGGATCTATAATGACCCAAGAAGACCCTCTGTTCCCCGGGAAGGTCATCCGGGTACCAAAACAATGATTTAACCCATGCTTTCCGACCCAAATAGTAGGTGTCCCGTAAAACAACCTAACAGGAACCCAACAAGCGAGCGACCATAGGGGCTCTTATGTCCCCTAGATGTGTGTTGTGCAATGTGGTGCTTAAATATCAACCTTAGTTCCGGAGCCTTCGGATGCCTAGAAACCGTGAATTATAGAGCCTTCATTTTTCGACTTCCCGGGGCCTGGTCTTGATTTTTGCCCAAAATACTCCAAGGGGTCTATCGTGACCCAAGAGGACACCCGATGCCCCAGGACGGACACCCGCCCGGTTATGATTTTAGCCCAAACTTCTCCGGGGGGTTTTCAATAACCCAAGAGGACTCTCGATGCCCGGGGAAGGTCATCCGGGTACTAGATCTCCGATTTCACCCTAACTTTCGGTGTTCTGGTCCTTATAGGGGTATCTAGCAAAACAGCCGTCAAAGCCTAACAGGGACCCGACCAACTCGAGGGGTTCCCATGTCCCCTAGGGGTTTCCCATGCGATGTGGTGCGAAAATAACAACGTTTGTTCCGGTGGCCAGTTTACGGATCACGCACTCAAGGCCGAGCTTGGGGAACATGGGTGAAACGAAATTTGGAGACCCTAATGGCCTAACATGAGAACCAAGGGTCTTTTTAGGTGATAGCCCCTCAAAGAAGTTTGGGCAAAAATCTCAATTGGTCCTCAGGACACTGAAAATGAAGGTTATAATCCACTTTTTTGAACTTCCAGAGGGCCCTGTAATGGAACATGTCATTTTCGAACCATTTCGCAAGGGACACCACTATGGGACATGGGAGGCCCTCATGATAAGTTATCGGGTCACTATAGACAAAGTGTGGAAGAGAGGGGGGTGAAGGAGTGCAGGGAGGTGAAAGAGAAGTAAATAATTTTACAAGCAAAGCAAAATATGCGCTTAGTCCATTATTTAATTCAAATCTGAAATTTTACTTAATAGTGACTCGTGGACTTTGCCAACAAAATAAATATAAAGCAGCTCAAAAGAGCACTCATGTAACAAACTTCTACCCAAGAATTTTCAGCTAATAAATTATTATCTATGAATGAAGTAAATAGATTTAGGTGACATAAAAAAGGACTCACCACATGGGGCCATGTCAAGACATTCTCACCCGATATAGTCTCCACACTAGGCTCTTCGAATGCACACTGTTTGGCTAGCGGCACCATCGCGGACACTGCACGTGAATTACTACACAGATTAACAAGACGCCACCAAATAAATAAATCAAGACACTGACCTTCTCATGAAAACAACTAGCATCTTCAACCAACATAACTACTTAATTCAGTCAAACTCACTCTGTAACTTAGTTCAGACCCTCATCCCTCCCCCGCCCCCCCCCCCCCCCCTCCCTCCCAAAAAAAAAAAAAAAAAAAAAAAAAAAAAAAAAAAAAAAAAAACTACTGAAGGATAATAGAACTTCTCCGTACAGGACATCACTCAAGAACCAAACACCCAAAATAAAGTACATAATTCAACTACGGCATTCCATAAATGAGTTCTGAATTTGAAAAGAACCCATTTGCAGGATAAATGGCATCATGACGATTGGATTGTCCGGGTGGATCAAAGAATTTAGACAATAAAATTAGGAGCAGGTAAAAGCCAAAAGAGTTGTGGAGCGTCAATAGCAGGAACCTTGTGCACTGAGTCACATGAAGAGTTATCACTCATAAAATTCCACAAAACCAAAGGTATTTCCACTACCACTGAAGGAAAATTTTTGATGCAAAGACTACACAAAAACTTTAAAAACCTTGAATAATAGATTTTTGCTTCACTAACTGTAAACAACTTCCAAAGGTGTCAGTTATGACAGAGGTCACAGAGCTTAAAATGTTATGATGATATTATGTATATAGTGATTGTGGAAGTTAAACCACAAATCTATTGTGAAGCAAAGTATATGATGTATGCAAAGCAGAAGCAAGAACATATACGAAATAAATCCCAGATGTAACCCATTTGCATGTGTATGCAACAAACGCTAAAAAACACCAGATCAATGAACAGATGTGTACTAACTACGACGCGTAAAACAATACAGAAAACATAGGGACACTAACATAAAACACGAGGGTAGGGAAAGGTCTGAAATCCAGGAATTATCAGCAAATGTGCCAATACGAGAAAACACACAAAGAAACTCTACCAATTCATGTCAGCCAGTTGAGAGGGGTTGTACTCACTATCGATTCCATATACATTACGCCAGAAATCAATGCTGTGACTGTATCTATCAGGATGTGTAACTGGTGCCATGTACAACTGCAGCAAACTCACATAGAAAAGCAAATGACGAATAAACTTTTTGCAATATTAATCCAATACCAAGAGTGACTCATGCCAATAAATAGGTACGCAACATTACAAAATGGCAATTAGAAAGGGAGCACAATTTGAAGAAAAACAAACATACAGTTGCATTTGAAGGAAGAATTAGACCTCCAGGCTTTAGCCAGCGATCTCGAGCAGTAATGACACTTCCCAGCATGCTCTATTAAAAGAAATAAGACGTAAAATTAATAGTGCCAACTGCCAAGTCAATATACGATTTTAAAACCTTTTTTTCAAACTTAACTTAATATCTCAACACAGCAGCTTCACATAAAGTCAAGAATGTCAAGATTACTTTATGCAAGTTTATAAAAGGTCACCTCGTAAAGAAGCATGTATCCCATCCATTCAGAGATTATAACATCAACCTCTTCATCAATCTCTACATCCTGCAATTATATGAACAAGTTTATGAAAAGATACAAACGTAGGCAAATCTCAAAAACTCCAAAAGCTCTTGAGAGCAAGAAGATCAAAACACAAGAAAGTGTCAGGGTCCTTTCCCATCAGGAACAAGTGTCCCAACTTTGTTCCATACATCAGGCAGTACACATTCATTCAACCAACTGCCAACTGCCAACTGCCAACCTATCTTTATTCTTTGTCTTCAAGTTGGACAGAAACAATGCCCAAATTTTGGACAGGAAAGCTAGGGACCCTTTTTTTAATATGAAAAATGATGTTAAAGAGAAAAAGGAGCAGTTACAATGTAAGAGGACAATAAGCCCTCAAAAAGGAAACAAATTACAAAGAACCCCAAATACTCTGGACAATAATTGACACCCCTTTAACGCACCCGCTGCTTTGGAGGAAAGCTAATAACTCCTAAGGTTAAATTAATGCACTTGCAAATTCTAGCCATGTTGAGTGAGATCTCGTCAAAGGATAGTGAAAAAGCAGAAAGAGTTGAGTTGAAGATGGTAATGAACACCATTGAACCAGACATAGTAACAAATGTCACAACCAATAATAAACACCATTCAACCTTAGAGACTATTCCTTTCATGGATTCCAATTAAAACAATTTAGATTCAATAGAAGATGTGGGGAAGCCCCTCACTAATTGATGGCTGTCTATGTTACATGGACTCTTCATTTCACCTCGAGTACCCGTGTCGGACACCCAACACTCGGACATGGGTATGGACACTCGACACTTCATTTTCAGCCAAAAACATGCTAAAATTTCAAAATATTGCCGAGTCCGACACTTGGACACGTATCCATGTCGGACACTTCCAGCCGAGTCCATGTAACATAGATGGCTGTGAAACACTTAAGCAATGTCAAATGTGACTTCTCACAAGAAGACTTCGAGGCAGATTCTTGTCTTCATTGGGTTGTTTTAGAGAAGAGAAAGGTGTCCATTAATAGGATAACAAGAAAATTTAGAAATACTGCAGACAAGGACAAGGTGTCCTCTATAGTGAATGTAATAACAAACTGGCCTAATTCCTTCGGACCTGTGAGACAAAATAGTTCCGAAACAACCCAGTTGCCCTAAGCCAAAGAAAAGTATCATAAACAACACCATCCCAAACCAGGTCTACAGCGAGGGGCAACTCAACGAAAAGCACCACAAAACTGCTAGGAAAGCATAATGACATGACATCAACTTCCCCAAAATCCCCAAAACCACATCTGCATGATCTCCAACCCAAGATTGCCCATAACACCAAGCCACCTACTCCGCAGATAACATCCCACCTCACACTCTTAGAAAGAGATGCCGCAGTCTCATTTCTAGCCCAGCAACGTGAACAGACATCTGGAGCAATAGCAACTCCCGGCCTCCTTCATTGACCCAAGTCAGTTTGCATAGTCTGTTCAACACTTAAGTCCACACAAACGCGTACATTAAGTGGAACCACTGCCTTCAAAGGGTTTTAGCAATAGGATAAAGTGGATACGACGTTCCCAAACACCTAAGAAAGGACTGGCAATATAATTCCCTAAAAACTCCCTGTCCTCCTGGAGTCAGTATCACTAGAGAACTGAACAGCCTCCAAAAGCAGTGCAGCAAACTCCTCCATTCCCCACTCCTGGGTACCCTCCAGCCTCCACAAGTGTAGATCCCAAGAGCGAGCCTCTACAAAAAAAAAATCTCTCTTTTTTTTTTTAGATAAGGAAAATTTTTATTAATCAAATCTGTAAATAATACAAAAAGAGGATAAGGCATCCTCAAAAGCAATCAAAAGACACTACAAATCTCACCAATGGCGCTGTACAAAGGTAAGCGGGATGCCCTTAAAAGCACCCGCCGCCTTAGCCCAAAGGGAGGCCAAATAGACCACATGGTCCCAAACATAATCTATAGGCTTCCCAACATCACAGAACACCCAAGAATTCCTCTCCAACCAAATACACCACAGGATGGCCATACACATACACCTCCAAAACAATTTCCCCTCCCTCCCTTCCTCCCTTCCAACAATAGATCCCTTAGATTGCACCATCACGTAAAGTAGCAAGCTGAAAGAGATGAGGAAATATTGGACACAATGGCACCCCATCTTCCCAAACATCCTCCTAAAATCTAAGTCTCAATCCATTCCCTTGTTTGAAGGCCATAAGAGGAAAGAATCTGGAAGACACCTGGGAAATAAATTTCCGGACACGTGTGTGATGTATTAGTTGCAAGCTGAGATCCCAACCATTACACTGCAGACCACACTTGCTCCGGTAACTTGATGCTACAAAGTACCTTCCTCCCAGAAACCTCCACAACCAGTTACCAACCAAAGAAATGTTCTTAGAACAAGCCTACCAAACCCCAAACCACCCTCCTCCTTAGTAGGACGACACACCACATCCTAACTAACAGATGATCCTTATCACCACCAACACCAGCCCGACATTAACTAGGAACATTAACTAGGGTATTGAACAATGAAAGGTAATAAAGAGGGAATGGACAAACAAGATTGTACAATGATAAATTGGCAATCCTGCATCATAAAGAAGGATACACCCTGTTCCATCCATCCAACCACTTCATTAGCCACAAGTGCAGAATGAAGAACCTACCTCCCTTCCACGAAGCACTATGTGAATCAGAAATGGTCAGAGATAAAACCTCCCTTGCCAGACAGGATAGTGAGGATCTTATACATTGGTAATGAGACTCAACGGACAATAATTTTTCACTTTAATCTTGCATTGGGTTAGTCATTGGTGTTGTTAGCAAGTACTTTATTGAGCACAGGCCCAACAATCTAAATCTAAAAGCATAAGCAACAGTAAACTTCCACAATGTAAAACCATTCACGAACCAATAAGGCAAAAGCAACACCCTTCTTTGTTGCAACTTGCAAGCAACCGAACTTAAAAAAAAGAGAGAACATTAACTGAATACCTCTACTCGCCCATGCAATACTTTGATAGTATTTGATAAGTTATTTGCTTTCACCACTTCGTTCGCCTGAATTAAAATATAACACGTCAGCTGTTACTAGACTATGAGACATAATCAAAGAAATCTGCAAGAACACCACCAGCTATGGAAAATACAACAAATGCTGCCAGACAGAGGGAGAAGGAATCAAGTGGTAAATAACTCGCATTTAAATGAAATTTTATCTTTACTGCAACTAACCAAAAAGATAGAATTGTGTTTTGTGGGGAACCAAGGGGGGGAGGGTTGAACAAGTGAATTAGCAGAAAAGCTCCAAATATTAAACTAAACAAAAATAAATGAGGCTCTAAGAACAGAGTTTAAAAGGCTTCACCACATCCATAACACCACAAGAATTCCCAGCTCGATATTGTAATATATCCACTCCTACCACAAAAATACTTCCAAAATCTCCAGCACCGCTTCACAAACCACAGCAAGCAACGGGAAAAACCTCTAGCCAAAAACCTTATATTTTAGCATTTTAATTCATCGCCCCACCCCCCAGTTTTCTCATTTTTTTCTCTTATATTTCTTATTCTCTCTCCTCTTTTGGTTTGCACACTACTCAGCTTAGAAGCGACCTTACCCCCTACAATGAGTTTATTCCCACTTCTCTCCTTTTCCTCTTTGAAGACATCCTTTCCATCCACGTTGTGCCTTGCCATGCTGATGTTCCACTTCCACAGGGATCCGGGTTTAAGAAAAGTGAGTTGCGGCCAAAGCATGTCCATGGCTTGCATGATGAGCTGCTTCCTTTCTGCATATTTTAGGGTGTCTTCTCAGCTTAAAAGTTTGAAGCTCTCATCTCTAGACGGAAGGTTTCCAGGGCCGAAAAGTTTCAAATACGGCAAAGAAGCTCAAAATGAATTTGTGGAAAAAGTGCTTACTTTAAAGACATTGAAAATGCAAAAGAAAACCCAGATGCAGAAATTAAAAAACGGAGCCAAGGGAAGCATTAACATTTTGATTCAGGAGAATCGGGGGAGTGGTTAGGGTGTCATCAAATCAAGTTCCATTACAGGAAAGTTGAAATACAGTATTCGGGGAACAAAGAAGCTAAGGGGGAAAACAAAATCTCTCGTCAACATGAATTTTATCGTAAGTATTCAGGGAGCAAAGAAATTGCGGAGGTCGTGAGAGCCGGGACAAGAAGCTGACAGAAAGTATGATGACAACATCAACGACAATTGAAACAGTGCAGCAATGAAATGGGGGAATACGGAAACAAAGACTCGAACGAGGAGCCTCAGGGGAGGAAGATGGGGAGGATGAGAAAGAAAATGAAGTTGTTTCAAATACAGAGAAAGAAACCACCCATAAAGTTGCAGAGGAGGCTGAGGGGTTCAAGGAAATCGTGACATTTACGGGCTTCTGTGAATCCTAATTTGCTAACAATTCCAGGGGATGGCGGAATTTGAGGAAGCAGCTGAAGGGCATTGTTTGCATTAGATAATGATTGTGCAGGTGCTGAGAGCACCTAATGAAAAGAAAAGGAGAAGATTTAAAACAGAGAATGAATTAATAGGGCATCTGCTAATGAAATAAAAATTGACCAAACTCTACTTTTAATCCTTTTTCTTGCCGATGAGCAGCACTTATAGGGCGTTTTCTAATACTTAAGTGGTAACAAAGATATTAAAAAATACCCATGTGGTAAGAGTAGAGCTAGAAATTTGCCTGGTTGGGTCAGGTTCGCGTTCGGGTTAAAAAAGCTTGACCCAAACTATTTAATAAACAGATTACCGACCTAACCCTTTTAACTAATTTCGTTTTTGGTGAAAAAAGGTAATATTATAATAAATAAATAAATAAATAAATAACTACATAACTGTTAAATAAAATACATATTTGGTTAGGAAAATTCATTTCCATCATAATTATCAATTATTTACGTTATTGAACATTCTGATTTTCTAAAAAATTGACAGATGTGAGATATAGAACGAGTTAGGCGGGTTATTTTCGGGTTGAAATTTTCAACCATACCTGACCAATTAATTTCAACGGGTTAATCAGGTCGAATCTCAACCCTAACCCGCTTTTTTCAGGTTAGGTTTGTGTCAGGTAATCGTTTAGGGTCAGCTCTAAAGAGGGGGTATTTTTAAAAAAACCATCTCATATTTCAGAGCTAGAATACCTTGAAAGTCCCTGAACTCTTATCGACATAATCACAACCCCTAGTATGCTAACATAAACATGATTCTATAATAGTATAATGTGCATATGAGAAAAGATTATGAATTCACAATCCGTCTAATCTACAACAAATCTAACTTAGCCATGGGACATCAATGTTACCATGTAAAAAAGATGGTTTACAAAACACGTTCACAACTTGATGTTTTTTCTCTAATTCTTCCTTAGATGAGGCTCTTTGTAAATCAGGAAAATTGAGCCCATCTTTCCAACAAGATAATACATAAAACACATTCAGGATTGACATACAGATAAATTTCCAACCATCAGTTTTAACCAAATCAAAACCATAATATTCAAATGACCAAGATCAACTTAGCATCATCAACATCAACATTACCCCAGTGCCTCCAAAGAGGCACCCATCCAGGCAGGGTAAGAGGGGGTCGGTTGTACGCAGCCTTACCCCTGTGAGAGTCTCACAAAGAGGGTGTTTCAGTTTGACCCGAGATATGAATGCGACAGTTTTATGAGTCATTTTGCTTTAGTCCATTATATCCCGAAGCCAAAAGTAGTGAAGCTTTTGGCTCCACTGGAAATGTAGCAAGACCAAGAAAAAGAAGAAGCTAGTACTGAATCTCTAGCAAGCATATTCCCAAACCAGATACCTGCACAGCAATGTCACTGGCGTCAACTGCATAAACCTGACAACAGAAATTGCAATCAAAAGGGTATCAAAGTCAGAACTAGCAGCACTTGAATTCTGTGAAGTTTAACCTGAAATTCCAGCAGAATGACCAATATAGGATGCCTCACAGGCTTTGCCAAATCAGCAATAAACACGAAGCACATGGTGACAGGTTTTAAGTTAAAAATAAGGGTGCATACTGCCCAATAGGGAGGGGCTCAAAATTTTAGGTGGGCAGAAGGAAAGAAACAACAATGGAGCTATAATCAGAACAGTAAAGAAAGTAAATAAGACACTCCCTTTTGGTATTTTCAAATATATTAAACAGAAAATGCAAGCATAACACTTAAGGATTTGACAAACCACTGTAGCTAAGAAGTAACAACAATTATGCTCCTTGCCATATCCAGTTATATGTAGACCTTTAATTGCATCACTACACTTGCATCATGTTCACTTGTGGAGAAGACCAGTGGATTCTAGAAAATGTTCCAGTTTAGGGGGGGGGGGGGGGGGCAGTGGCGGACCCAGGAAAATAATTAGGAGGGTCATTTTCACCCACATTTGCGAATACCCCAATTTTTTGAACTCCAAAGTAATAATACATTAAATAAGCTCAACATAATTAAGTCGCAGTAGCACAATAACACCCAAATGCTAAGTAAAGACGATGAAAGTTATCCAATATCGAAGTAAAATTACTCCAATTATTCCCAATTAGCATGAAACATATATATCTACTAAAATACTTAAATAAAAATCTACCTCAAATTCCACCAATTGCCTTAAACCCTTAATAATACGACAAGAAAACCATAATTCGACAATGATTATCTATATTCAGCAAGTCAGCAATAAATTATTTTTGATAATTTAAAAAAATAAATAAAAATTGTTTGGAGGTTCCTCCTAGCTTTGGGGCCAAATCACTCCCAAGTCCCAAACAGTGTCAAATTTGGAGGAACAAGCCACCTAATCTAAGAAGAGAAGTCCCTTGCCAAGAATTTACCTTCACTCTTCCCCCCTAATCCTTCTTGCTCTAATACCTTGAATTAGTTACTGAGATAAGTAAGGAGAGGAGAGGAGAGGGTGGGGTGGGGTGGGGTGGGGTGGGGTGGGGTGGGGTTTTTGGGTTTCCAGGTGGGTTTAGTCGAATGAGAGGAGAGAGAATGAGAGAACTTGCTTTCTGATATAACAGAGGAGAGAGAGAGTGTTTTTACTGTTTTATATCAGACTGACTTTCAGTTAGTCAGGCCTAGTCTACTGGTTATCACGTGGGGCCTGTTACTTTTTGTGTATTTCAACTTTACCCTTCCCTTTATTGATTGTTCTTTGCTTTTGTATGGGTGCATTTAGAAATATAATGAAATAGTAAGGGTGCAAATGGAAAACAATAAAAGCTTATCCCAATATTTTTTTGAAAAATATGAGGTCAACTGACCCCATACCCATCAACGTGGGTCTGCCCCGGGGGGGGGGGGGGGGGGGGGGGGGGGTTTACACAAAAGAAAGCTCTCCAGAAGTCATTTCCAAAGAAATACCATTTCCCCATTTCCCAAATTTACAGAAGTTTTGACAAACATCTGAAATTATGTTTCCAAAAACACTCGTTCCAAGCCTCCTCATCCCACCACCACACCACCTATGTAGAATCGTTTTTGACTTGCCTTCTCACTGCCACCTCCACTTTTGCTGCCTCCTGGTCCCTCCCACCCCCAATAGCAGCTATTCTCTCTCGCCAAAACAATCACTTTCTCCTTTATCCTCTTGCCTCTTAATCAGATGTAGGAAATTCCCAAATCCCTGAATTTGCATGTTTTAAAGCAATGATGACTTCCAAAACCATGAGAAAGCAAAACTTTTATCAAAGAAACACAGAATTACACAGAAAACAATGAAAGAAAGAAACAGAAAAGAGAACAGTAGTAATTTAAACAAAACGAAAAAAAAAAACCACAAAAAAGCATGCCAGATTACCATACTCCGTGGAGGGACAATAAAGATAGATCCGAGAAGACGCCAAATGCCCTAGCCCAACGCAATGCCAAAAACACCACCTATCTCAAAACATCTGGTAGCTTATCTCAAAAAGTACAATTCTCTCTGGTCAAAGCATGCATAAAATCCCAAAAGTGGCATACTTCTAAAGAGTCTCTTCCTTACAAGCCTAAACCACAGAGAGTAGATATGAAGATGCTGGAGAATTCAAAAGGACAAACCAAGAAGCATCCGCACCGAAAGTCTACCCCACAAATTAGTGGCTACCTCCCAACGGAAGAATAAATATATACTAAAATCCTCATCCTTCAAACATATGGTACACACAATTGGAGATAGTGCCATAGAAGGCCTACGAATCTGCAGGCTTGCCAATACCAGAAAAAGCCCTCAGATTCCTCTCCAACCAAATGCACCAAAGAATTGCCTTACAAGTGCATCTTCACAATAACTCAGCAACCCACTCTCCTTCCTCCGCCCTATATCAAAAAATACATCTGCAAGAGTCTCCAACCGTAGCACGGCAAGCAAAATATTCCCCACAAAATAGCCTAGCCCAAAAGGAACTAGCAAACTCACTAAGCATAATCAAATGCAAGTAACTCTCACTAGCCTTGTGACACATCACACAGACATCTGGTAATAACCATGGTTTCAAGCTTCTTAAGAGCAGCAGTCCAAGCGAAAGCCTTCACCGTCTTCAGAACTTTCACCAACCATATCAAATTGCAAACTATGAGGGATTCTGACTGTGGTATTCAAGTAGATGTCTACTGAAAGAGTTGCAAGACAAAGCACCACAAGGGTAAGCCAACCAAACTCGTTCATCAGGGGCTATCTGTTCATGGAATGGATTCTAAGAAACTAAGCAAAGAAATGGCATCCTATTAACTCACCAATCAAAGGATTCCCTGCTGAAATGGAACTTCCAGGCCACAATATGATTTACCTTCACCAGAAAATCTTATATAAGGGCAAAGAGGCGACTAGTAAGGTAATAAAGACAAAGAATGAGTAGGGAGAAAGGTTCGGCGCTCGCCCAACCCTCCTCCCGAAAGGAAATTATATTCCCATTTCCCACCTTGAAATGCACCAATGGAAAGAGAAGTGAAGAGACATGTGAGATGAACTTCCATAGGCTCACGTAAGAAGCTAGCCAAGGTATCCTATCCATTTAGTTGGGGACCATAGCCACCATACTCACTCTTGATAACTTCATGCCAAAGGGAGTCTTGCTCCATAATAAACTTCCAGAGTGATTTCCCCACTAGGGAGATGTTTTTTTTTTTTAGATAAGAAAATTTTTATTAATGGATGGGGAGAGGAAGAATCATTTGGTGAGTTGGGATAGGGTGTGTCGTCCTAAGGAAGAAGGGGGGTTAGGTGTGGGCAGGCTGATGGATAAAAATATTGCTCTTGTGGGCAATTGGCTTTGGCGGTTCCCGCGGGAAGCGGATAGTCTTTGGCATCGAGTTATTCGGAGTAGGTATGGACTGCAACAGAATGGGTGGGATGTACAAGTTACCAGGTCCTCTACACATGCTAGTCCGTGGAAGTTTATCTCACAAGTTTTTCCGCATTTCCTTCCACGTGTTGAGCTGCAACTTGGGAATGGTTTGCGTATTAGATTCTGGGAGGATACTTGGAGGGGTGGTCAGCGTTTTTCTACGAGGTTTCCTCGGTTGTTTCGGTTATCAACTCTTCACGGTGTTGTGGTTAGCGATTTCTTCTCCGCGCACAGTAATTCTTGGAATATACATCTTCGTCGGCCACCACTTGACAGGGAGATGCAGGAGCTCATTTCTCTTCTGGAACTTTTGGACCCCGTCCATTTTACGAGTACGGATGACTCTAGGAGGTGGGTTGGTGATCCTTCGGGGGATTTTTCCTGTAAGTCTTTTTTCCGTGTTTTGGGAACGCCTCTCCCTCGATTTCCTCTGGCTGATTTTATTTGGAAAGCGAAGGTGCCCCTGAAGGTGAAAGCGTTTGTGTGGACTCTGGTGCTGAATAGAGTCAACACAAATGATGTGAGGCAGCGGAGGAGGCCGTTGGTGGCTTTGGCACCTGACATGTGTTTTCTATGTCGGGGTAGCAGTGAGACTTCATCACATCTCTTTCTTTGGTGTGATGTGGCCCATAGCCTATGGTGTAGATTGTTTCCTGGAGAGGTGTGGATCTATCCTTCTAGCGTTGAGGCTTTTTGGCAGATGCAATTTCGGGGGTCTGGGGGCGGGAAGGAGAAGAAAATGTTGAAGCGTAATGCTATTTTTGCGATATTGTGGTGTATCTGGTTGGAGCGCAATGCACGGGTGTTCAATGGGCTTTCTGTTACTCCTGGTTTGTTGTGGGAGAAGGTCAAATACCTCGCTTCTTTATGGGCCAGGGCTGCGGGGGCGTTTCGGGATTATACTATTACAAATATGCAACAGAATTGGGGCAGTTTGTAAATGCTTAAATGGAGAGGATACCTTATCCTCTCCTGTGCTGTAAATCTGATTACTTACTAATATACTTTTTCTTTATCTAAAAAAAAGAAAATTTTTATTAATGAATGAAGTGTAAGAGTAACAAAATGCGGACAGGAAATCCTCAGAGGAAAGCCAAAGCTAGCTACAATAAGTCCCCCCAAATATGCTGATCTGAGGGGCACCCACTTAAACGCCCCAGCCGCTTTAGCCCAAAGAGAAGCCAAGTACACTACACTAGAAAGATGTTCTTAGACACCATATTTCCAAACTCAAACTCCATTCCTCCTTAATCCTGCACAATAAGTCCCAACCAACACGATGATCTTTCTTATCCTTTCCCATCTCACCTAAGATCAATAAAATCCCTTATCATCTCTCCACCTTCTAAGCATCACCCATCAAAATTCTAAACAGAGAATAATAGTAAGGCACGATGCAAGAAAGACAAGACTGGATAATTGCGATACAACCAAGGGAAAAATATGCTCCCTTCCATCCAACTTCTTAAACACTTCCTAAACAAATGAAGTCTAAAATACCTTATTCCTCAAGTAATCACCAAGCAAGACCCAAACTAAGAAAGAGGAAGATGTTGGACCACATACTCGAAAGAGAAGACATATCATTAAGGACGTCATGGTAAACATTAACTACGAAATTGCTCGGCTTATTGACCTGGAGACTAGATATGAGTTCAAATATCTAAATAAGAGCAATAACATAACCAGACATGGCAACGTCATTGGAGGGGAAAAGAATGACGTAGTCACCAAATTGCAAATGAGTAACCAACACATCCTCATTGCCAACCAAGATACCTCAATACAACCATACTAGATAACTATGTACATCTATACCCAAGGTAAAAAAGGTTTATATAGCCTTAACCCTCTTTAAGCACAAAACCAACACCTAGGTTATTCGTTACCTATGACCGAGAAACAGACAAGGAGAGGCATCCCCATATACATCTTCTCCATCCACATCCAAATCCCTTGTATTCCAACACCCTATCCAGAAAACACAATCTACTTTGTCAAAACGCCCGTCACGAAATCCATTGCAAAGATGACATTTCTTCTCCCTTGTCTCTTAATATCCCCAACCACCTTATTACCAACAAAAGTCGCTTCTAAGATCACCCTGAACAAAGGTACACATTGCTCCAAAGAAACAATGGTAGGAAACAACTTTCTTATATTTGGCAAGGAAGTTACCTAAGACACTAGTAGAAAGACTAATGGGCTGAAGTCCCTCACCTAGATCAAAATGGTTTTTCATAGGTCAAGGTGATAAAAGTAATTCCATAATCTTGTTTGCCTACGGCCCCATTATTGTAAAAAAATCCATAAATACCTTAACATCTTTCATAATATCTTGTGATTCTATTCCTGAGATCCCAAGTTTGAGTCCGGTCACTGGAGGTTTTCTAGGTCCTTAACTTAAGAGCCCATGGGATTAGTCAAGCAATGCTTGGACACCCATGTTATCTAAAAATAAGATCCCGTGATTCCTTGAGCTAAAAAAATACAAAATAAATAAAAACGAAAACAGCAATGAAGTACCAGGACAGCGACTTCTCATTCTCCTAAGAACCCAGCCTTTTTAATCGCCTCTTCATCAAAAGGAAGGTGCAACCACTCTCTATCCCTCCACAGAAATAGGATGAAACTCTGATCCTTCTAACATGGGCTAAAACTCCATTTCTTAAATTAATTAAAAAAAACTAATAGTCTAATACTCCCTCCGTTCCACAATGAACTTTAGTTTCTTTTGGGCACGGTTATTAATAAAAGCTAACTTTGGTACAGAATTCCCACTTTTGCCCTTAATATTATCAGCTCCCCTCTCTCTTTCCCCTTCCTCTGTCTCCTACCACATTCCCCAATTTCCCCTTCTCCACCTACTTCCACCACCAGCACCAAAATTGACGGAATCAATCCACCCCATTACTCCTATTATTTTTCTAAATATTTATATCTTGATCTGTGAGATATGCTACTCCTATCTCATAAGTATATATCCTCTTTCCGCCATGGATGACAACTAGTCCACCCACAACCACTTCACAAATCTCAACACTCTCCTTTCCTCTTTTCTCCTCTCCTCATTAATTTCCCAATTCCCGCATCTAATTTAGACTTTGAAGCTTTAACTTTTGGCATGAAGTGATAATTGATGAGTTGGAAACTAATGCCCTGGTCGTCCATGCATTCTGTAGCTATTTCCCAGGTCTTCCATGTTTTATTGCGTGAGACTTTGAAGCATATTGTCCCACTTGCCATCAATATGAGCAATCCAATGACGTGAGTGGACAATAAGAAAATGAGGTCAAGATGAGAGAGAAAGTGAAGAGCGTGGAAAAGGGGTCCTGGTTGGTGGTGGAGGAGAGATGAAGTGGTGGGTGGGTGGGTGGGTGGGTGGCCGGGTGGGGGTAAGTAGACAAAAGTCTTGAAATGGTAAAGAGAGAGAGAGTGGGGAATATGAGGGAAGTGAGATAAAATTAGTGAGGGGTATTCTAGTCATTTTGGTACAACAAAGTTACTAAAAAAGGAAACAGGAAGCTCATTGTGGAACGGACCAAAAGGGAAAATACAGGAACCTAATTTTAGAACGGAAGGAGTAAATACCAGAAATTTCATCAACAATAGCATTCTGGTCCAGAATTAATTATCTTCTCCCTTTATCTCCTAAGTGTAATTAGGCATACTCCTCCGATTTACCACTTTGAAACACAGCTTAGATTTAGTAGCACCCTCATCAGCCCAATTTTCCCTCATACTCCTCTTTTCTTTCATCAACAACTCCTCAAGCTCATTCTTAAGACAAGCCCTCTTCCTCAAATGTTCCTCTCCCACGAGACCCTCACTCCCCTTCGTCCCATGATCAATTTTCTTTTAAGAACTTTCCCTTAACCCAAATATCCCCAAAGATCTCAAAATTCCACTCTTTTGGCTTCTCCTTAACACATTAAAACTTTTTCACAAACCTAAACCCATGCCACCCATCAATATTGTCACTCACCCACTCACTTGCACCCTATCCTTAGAATCATTCTTCAAGGCCCACATTTTATAAATTTTAAGAGTCGGACCCATCTAACAGGATACAACTCAAAAATCAAAAATAATGATGCAAAACTGGCTAGGACCCACCTCTAACCCTAACCATTCCAAAGTACAATGGAAATGATCAAGCCTAGAGGCAACACAACAATAGATCAGCCACCAACCAAGTGAATAGGGCATGCAAAACAAGGATATCAACATCATTCCGGAAGATCGTGTCAGGCACCATGGGGTGGTGCTATCCAAACTTAGGGAGCATGAGTTGTATGTAAAGAAAGAAAAGTGGAAATGTGCACAATGGGAGATCAAGTTGCTACGTATACTTCCTGACATAAAGGATTGGCCTGTTTCTAAATATACTCTAGAGTCTAGAGTTATGGCCATTCCTTGTTTTTACCAACAGAAGTTCATCAAAGGCTACTCAAAGAAGGTCTTGCCCATAAGAAGACAGAGCATAAGTGGAGATGGACACGTGACTGTAATTTAAAAGATTGTTGTGTCAGCGGAAAAAGAGCTCAAACTGTAGGAGTTTGACAAGCCCTTCGACGTACATACAGATTTATCAACATTATACATTATGGTACATATCCACGCGTTAGAGGCGGCATACTGGTTCCAGATGGACAAAACGTAGCCTTTCAGGTTCGAAAACTCAATCAATTGTCTTAGGATGTGGAGATACACCTACGATGCTTGGACTCAGAACCTTGCCTTGTGGTATCCTGTATCCATGTCGACACGGCATGACCTGGTACAGACACGGGATATAGATTGGATTCCGCACAAAAACAATGGACGTGTCTATAATCTTTAATCTTTGTCTATGACTGAGAGCATTTGAAGATGTTCTTCACATCTGAGAGAGAGAGAGAGAGAGAGAGAGTCTAGACTTTATCACAGTACTCTTATTTAATGTACCGAGATTGATACCACTTCTACTACTATTGCACTACATCTTTATCAATAGTAGAGTACTCTTTTCATATTATTTTCCCACCACCTTTTGCACTCCTCAAAGCAAGAATATTAGTTAGAGCTGTTGGTGGTACATTCTCGAAAACGGATCGTGGTGGTACTATTGTATCGTGTCCATGTCGCACATGTAACGGAAAAAAATTAATATTTGATAGTAGATGTGCACACTTATAAATTGTGTCCCCGTATTTTCACATTTGAGATTTTCCATTTCAGACTCTTAAACCCATACTAGCGTCTAACACTCGTATCTGAGTCAAAGCATCATTGAGATACACTATCTCTTGCTAGCACATAATTTCAGTCAGAAATGAAGTTGGCAAGAGTTCCTTCAGGATTACGACTTCGTGTTACAGTTCCAATACAATCAATCAGAAGGCAACTATTTTCATAGCGGCCTTGGAAGTTGGATTGACTCGATTGGAGCAAAAATTTGCTAACCAAGTCCGTGAAGCATCGAAGGATGACAAGGAATATCAAAACCTCTTTGAAAAGTTACAAGATGGGTGGAGGATGAGCTACACTTCACGAATGCAAGGCGCCTCTATGTTCCAACAGGTCGCCTTCTCCATGAACTTTGAGAGAAGTTCATGATTCAAGTTGGGCTAGACACTGTGTATGTTAATGAACGAATGTGTTGTCGGCCTCTGACATGTTAACTAGGTAAGCTTGAGAATTATGTCAAGACAACTTGACAAGATTGAGAATCTGAAGCAGCCTTCTGCAGTCTACAGGCCCTCCCTATCCCAGGCAAGCATGTCAATTGACATCATTTCTACTTTTTTTTTTTTGTAGATAAGACATTTTTTTTTTTGATAGGACAATTGACATCATTTTGGGATTTACTAATGTGGATGGACAAAGATCAGCGATGGTTGTTGTGGATTGATATTCCAAGTATGAATGGACACCAATGCGGACTCGGACACGACACAGACACAACACAAACATCCTGGTTGTAACTAGATCTCTTTAAGAGCAATGCGAAACAATTCAGCCCCTTTGAGCTTGCTATGGGGTGGCAACCCTTGACACCCCATGAGATTGTGAAGCAATGTAAGGATCCAGAACGCCTGACGTCATTCTCTTTGCCTCTAACCGACAAGAAATGCTAAAAGAGGCCAGGCACAGTCTCAAGAAGGCTCAAAGGTGGATGAAGAAATGCATATCTACTTCCACCACCCCCCTATCTAACATACACAATATTGCCTACAAGGGAGTAAAGAAATTCAGGAGCCTACCCTGACATATACCATATTGCATAGAGTCCAAGAGTACCTCAAGTAAGTCCTTAGACTGGTAATCAGTTTACTATACCCTTAGATCAGAAGAAATTAGATAATCAACATTTTTAGTACTAAAAACTGAAGAGCTTTGACTTTTTTAGTAGCTTTTTATTCTACGCTCGTTGCGATGGAGCAATCATGATTTAAGGACAGTCTAATTAATTAAGGATTCAATAAAAAATATTACCCTTTTCGCTCCAGCTTGCGCGCAAAATATTGATAGGATGCCTGTTCCACATCCAACATCCACCACAACCTGTAGAGATTGCCAAACAAAACAACAATGGATAAGTCTTTAGTCAACAACTGTCTATTGTCAAACATAACTTTCCAGGCATTTTACCCAGGCAGGATCCAACTAGATATTACCGAAGGACCAAAGCATAATGATAAAGTCCTAACAAATTGTAAAAGAAGCTTCAAATGCCATGTTTTAGGAGTCACAATGCCAACTTGCAAAAGGTGGTAATCCCAGTATCTATTCCCTATGAATTGACAAAGGTCACATTTACTACCTAGTGTAACAACCGAATCTAACGAGACAAGCCTTACTTTGCCTGCAATCGAATCTTGATACTTGAAGATTGCATTCCGGTAAGTATCCGTCCTCACATGATCCTGCAAATTGATACAAGGGAGCTGAGAATATTTATAAATGAACGCCAATTAGCCAATAGATAAAATTAGACCACATTGTTGCTTTGTTGGTATTCAATTGGAGCTTTCTTTTTGCTCGATTTCCATCAAATGAAAGAGATTGGGGATAAAAGTGTTGAGTTTCAAAACCACGGAAACAATGATAGATATATGCATATTGCATAAGAACAAGGAATTCAAGAGGAAGCCCACATTGCTCTTTTACTTCTTTTTTTTTGGGCGGGGGGGAAGGGGGGGCTATGTTCGGTGTGGATGGGAAGGGGGAATCCAAACAAATTAATCCCATAATAAATCACACAGAACATACTAGTTAACATCTTGAAAGAGTTGGATGCACATGTGTCTTTGCAACCTTGCCAGCTTGCAGCAAAAGCCTGGCATGCTAGTAGCACTAAGCCATGGACGATAACTCAATAAGTGTAACAGGAAACTTGAAACCATATCATTATATTACTTGGGCATAAAAGAGGCATAGGTGTTGGATCTTTCAAATTCATTATAAAATTTCACTCTGTTTTTTCTTGAGAGAAAAAAATTATAGTATAGAAACAAACTACAAGGTAGTTTTCAAACTTGGATTAAATCACGTCTCACTAAAATAAAATGTTGTTCTTATTTATTGTGACATTATATTTTGTTTCTAGATAAGGATTGTTGTGACATCATAGACTAGTCTGTGACTAAGTTCTGGTTAATCTGGTTCAGCAGGTGCGCACCACCTTGTCAAGGCCGAACAACTCATCCTCCCTGCAATGGGTGGGTGGATAAGGTCATGTGTATCCAATCCGTGCCCATGTTATAAGTGTCCAGAGCCTCAAGGGAAGTATTGGGTCAATGGTATAGTGCGATATGGTTATTTGTCTGTTTTTTTTATCCCATTGTCCATGTCATAAAAATAACTTATAAAAGATGAATCCAATCTACTAGTTTTAGGCAGTTGTTCACGCAATTTATGAGAATTTGGAGGAGTTGTGGAATCGCCCTTGTCCATGATCACCCATGCAATTGCCTAAGCATTCATCCTCAGACAACTTCGCGCAACACAGCACCATTCAAGATTCAACTCCCTAAAGACCATACATACTTCCAATGACAACCAAAGGCATCTCATTCAGATGGGATCACCATAACCACTTCTTCACCAATTTCACCAATTTCACCAAAACCTTCAATTCTTGTACACCATATCCGACGTCACAACATACAAATTGTTCTCAGCAAACCCAGACAGGGGGAAATCCCTTGTTACACACCTGCATTCTCCTCACCATTCTCCATAAGAACACTAAACAAGGCAAGGCATGACATACATTGAATCAAACCAAACACATTAAGTTGAAGCTATATGTCGCATGTAGGGGAAAATGCACCATGTAAATGTCATAAGAGGTCACCCAAGGCTTACCTCCATATGGATACCTAAGAACAAACGGCGATAAATGCAAATCTTCTCGAAGAGCAAAATCGCGATACTCAAGACTAACAGCTCCTCACATTCTCTCTTAAGACAAAAATGAATTTGTAGGGCACAAACTTCCTAAAACCCCAAGTTTAGACATTAGGTAAAGCATCCTCCATTGTTTATTATCTATGGGCAGGAACAGGAAGATTACCTAGGGCTAACAAGTAACAACCCATTACAAAGAGCAGGAAGGTAAATTAAAATATAAACATAAAATTGCAAAAGAGTTCAAATATGATTCTTTGATACAGAAAAGAAGGAGCAAACTATACAAATTCAAATAAACCAAAGAAATGTGCATTAAATAATCCAAACATAATAGCAATACTCTACATCAAACAGACAAACAGGAGTAAAGTTTTTCATAATCAATTAGCAATTTTTGATTCTCTGTTTAATGATCCTTAAACATGAAAAAGATGAGAGAGAAAGAGAGAGAGAGTTGGGACCTTAATCATTTCTTCGTGAATGCCGAGATGAGAGTAAGACTGGAAATAAGCAATGTCGAAGTCCGTACAAGGAAGGGCATCTTTGTCTCCTCCTTGTTCATCACCACAACCACCGACGTCGCGCGTTAATCGACGCGCCGCCTTTTTCGGCCTGATACCGCTCGTCGCCGCCGCGTTGTACGCCGTGGCGTGGCCGTTGGTTTCCCCCACATTCGGCAACATCTTCCTTTACCAAACAACGGCGCGCCCACTCTCTCTTTTCTCTCTAGTCTCTCTCTCTTTCTCCTTTCTTTCTCACTCAGAGTTTGTGTTTGTATTGGTAAGTGTCTGAGTGTGAGTGAGCGTCTCCCTTTTGTCTGGGATTTTTAAGCTCCACTGTGTTTGGAAATTGGAATACGGCTAAGCGACGGTAGTTTACGCTTCACTCACAGGGGTTTAAGTGGAAGTTCATACTAATATTAGTAGTTTAGTACAAAAGTACAAAACCTATTAAACGGGTCGACCGAACGGATTTTAGAAGTGGGTTCGATTACAGGTTAGATCATTTTTATGGGGTGTAATCGGATTGAATCGAATAAATTATACCGGGATGCAGAAGAAACGGGTCGGATAATTTTTGACAAGTGTAATAGTACTTGAAATTTTGAGTAATGGTCCAAAGTTGTGGTTGCTTGGGTTTTGTTTTCTTTTTCTTTTTCTTTTTTTATAGGGAGAAGTGGTTGGTTGAATGCAAAATACATGAAGATTATTAATATTTTTCTGATGTTTTCCCAATTGCTTCTTTTAAACAAGAAAAATAATTTGACCGGATGTGAAAATGGCTAGGTGATTTGATTAACAATAGGTCTTTGTGAATCTTCTCAACATGAGGTTACCTCCATAGACAAACATGATGTCAAGCTTGTTTGAGGCGTCTTACGTTGGTCGTCTCATATGAGTTTTGTGTTTGATTAATGTTAACGTCATTGTATATTTACTATTTTAGCGATTTTGTAAAAGAAACTGAGATTATTTTGTGATGCACAATAATGAAGTATTTATCTGTTCCAAAAAGTGGAGAGAACTTCCTATCAAAAAAAAATAAATTGGAGAGAACTACTAGAGTGAAAAAATAAAACTAATTTGAAGAATGAAGCATAATGGATTGGAAGAACTCGCGTAAAATAACAAAAAGAATTGCAAGATGGGAATGAAAAGAGTAGGGTATGATTATTAGTGAGTTAATGCATCAGTTGTAGAAGGCAAAATATTGTCTGTCAATTACAATTCGCCACCTGACAAGTGTAGGTACACTGACCAATAAACTAAGTTCAGATAGCCAACAAATTAAATACTGACACATATCGTCCGTGACCCACATAAAATGGGAAAATATCTCCTATAGAGATCATTCCTATTTAAATAAATGAAAATATCTAGATTACAATATAATTGTTATTTCCTGATCAAATAAAGATAATATCTTTTTGGAGAGTTTGTGATGGAGGTAACGCTCAATACCTACGAGATAATTATTAAATGATTATTTGTTCCTCGGATAATGGTAGGAAACTCTATCTTTTGGAAACTTCTACACATCCACAACTCTCTCATCCTCCCCTATAAATAGGGACAATCTGGGAGAAAGGCTGAAATTTTAGATGCGAAACCCTACCCTAACATTAACTCAAAGACTCCCACTTATCAAAAGCTGAATTTGCACTTATTCTCCAATTCAAAACTTGCATTCGAAATCCAGCATAGGCCCTTCATGGATTCAAGTCGCTCGACCATCGACTCTAAGTCTACATCAACCAAATCAATCTTTTGAACAAAATCAAGCTTTGATTAGCCCTTGTTCACCAAATCAAATCGGCTTTTGAAATTCGCAGTTCTAATTCATGAATCTTCACCAAATAAAAGAAGATATCGAATTAGGGAATTTTTTTATATTCTAACATACATTTTCGTTCAAAAAAGAATATATAAAGATTGAAACCCAAATTCAAACATAAATACAAATTGATATTTGTTCAAGTTTGTTGACTCTGTTATTATTTTCGGACGCATAATTTGTTAATTGAGACATGCAACAACGCAAAGACGGGCTATTAGTTAATCAATTTGTTCGCTCCCTCGAAGACATGACTTTTGATTGGTACACTTTATCCCTAACATATAATTTGGGGCAAATGGAAGGTGAATTTTTAAACTGCTTCCACAACATTCACCACGGGGTGAGCATGGTGGAGCTTACGACACACCAGCACATACATAGAAGCAATATCATTATTTGAAAGAAACACAAGTAAGAAGTGAACTCCAGATATTACATCCTAAATCCTAAGATGAAATTATGAATGTCAAAATGTTGAAATTTGAGAGCGAAATTACAAAACTGCATTCAATTCAAAACTGTATATTTCACTTCTAGAGAGAAGGCACCTATCAGCCTCACAAACAAAGAGTACAAAATATTCGAACCACTTAGGGCATACTTGAAAATATCAGTAAGTGTTTGAGTGTTTAAGTGTCTCCTCTTTTGTCTGGGATTTTAAGTTGCATAACTTGGTCTAGTCTGGTGCCGCTCCACTGTGTTTGGAAATGGGACCACTGAGCAAGTAAAGAGATAGAGTGTATATTTCAGCTCATGAGCAAGGCGTTGAATTGTAATATTAATGTACACCAACACATACTCTAACTTATTACTTGACGTTTTGATTCAAGGGCCTAAAGTTGTACTTGCTTGGGTTATTTTTAGGAGAGGTGCTTGGTTGGTTAAATGCAAAAAGTATGGGAAGAAAAAAAAAATGACTTTCGTCCGATTGTTTTGATAAAGAAGGAAAAAAAAAAACATTTCATTGGAAGGTGAATAATGGTTTTCGAAAATTGAGATATACATCGTGTGTTTTTTTTTTTTTTTTTTTTGGTGAGGACTCTGTTATATTCACTATTTATTGGTGATTAATAGCCAAATTGAGATTATTTTGTAATACACACGAATGAAGTATATACCTCTTAGAAGAAGTGAAAGATTTTGTGACTCTTGTTCTGTTCATGAGTTTGGTACGGTAGTAAAACAAAACTAATCTAATCGGTTTGCGGAACAAAACAAAGTGAAACAAATAAATAAAACTGTAAAATAGAACCAACTTAATTTGCAGAATGAAACGATATGGATCAAAAAGAAATTGAGCAAACGGACATAATGAATTGTTACATAAAAACGACGAAAAAAAGGGGATAGGATTGTTAAGCGAGCTAATGAAAATGTGTTGGAGCAAAGTTATTAATTTGAGTAGAAAGAAGAGGAAATTTAAAAACAATTAACGAAGTTGCTTCCCAAGTGATTGTCTCTTTGCATCTTGCATTCATTTCATGGAAGTAGTATATCACTATAACATCATCAATTAGGAGAGCCAATTGCAAGTATTGGGAAATTCAAGCAAATTGTTTTTCTACAAAAAATATTGTCGTTTCAACATATACTTTTAACCAGTAACTTGTATTTGATCTTTAACTTTATTACAAAGGTCAAAGAAACTAGATTGTCTAGACCCTTAACATTTTAATTTTGGTCGTCGATTTAATTTTTTTTGGTTAAAACGTAACAAACGAAGCCTGCTACCTTTTATGATTTGAATTCATTTTTTACTATTAATTCGATCATTTTTTTTTCTTTTGTTATTTTTACAAGAGCCACTATTTATTTGCAATGAAAATTAAAACATAACAAAACGTGTTCGTGTGTGCATCCACTAGACCACTACTAAAATGCAAATAAACGAATTGAAATTTTATGATTTCCGAATACTGAAATTAAAATTGAAATTTCAGATTATCTAACAGTGGAATAAGGATTCAATTGTGAGATATAAAATTCTAGATCAAAAAACAAAAAAAAAAAATTCCTAAATATGTTTGTCCTGGTTTTGACGCACTTTATACATGAATTGTATGTTTATAACGACAATATAATTGTATAGTTGAATTTTGTTATGTGGTAACATGTTGCAGAAAATAGAAACATCTAGGGATAATGCACGCCTAGCGGTTAGCAAAGCTCACTTAGTCACCTGTGCTCAACCCTCATTCATGCTTCAATACTTGAATAAAAACATGTTCTTTTCAACTGATTTTCAATTTTGCCCAGTTTTTCCCAGTTACAAAATACAGTTTCCCCCAGTTTTGTTCAGTTTCTTTCAGTTTGACCCAATTTCTCTCAGTTTTGCCCAATTTTAATATTTATACATATTAAACATAATAATTAAATATACAATATGTTATATCAAAATATAAAATTAAATATTTACATTGACTATTATTTAAACATGACTAAAAAGTCCTTAAGAAGAAGAAGAAGAATAATTATAATAATAACAATAAACATAACCATAGTAGTAGTAATAATAATAATAATAATAATAATATTATTATTATTATTAATTAGTACTACTATTATTATTATTTTATTATTATTATTTTTTATTTTGAATTATAATAATAACAATAAACATAACAGTAGTAGTAATATTATAATAATATTATCATTATTACTATTATTATTATTATTATTTTTTATTTTTATCACTATTATTATTATTATTATTATTATTATTATTATTATTATTATTATTATTATTATTATTATTATTATTATTATTATTATTAAACACTCAAAAATATAAAATTTTCAGTTTGTCCCAGTTTCCCCCCAGTTTGACCCAATTTCTCCCAGTTACCGATTAGACTTACCAGTTTTCACCAGTTATGCCCAGTTACCGATCACCAGTTCCCAGTCAAAAAGAACGAGCCCTAAATTGTGTTGCCGAAGTAACATTTGACCCTTCTCATTTCAATTTTTGATTTCTAATCAAAGAATGTTATGGTAGATAATACATTGGAGACAGATCATTGAGGTCCTATAGTACAGCTATGAACAATCAAATTATATAAGTTTACAACGCCTGGAAAAACTTGGAAAAATGGAGTAAAAATTAAAAGTAGAAAAAAAGAGGGGTTAACTAAATGTCACCATTTGAAACTGATATCCGAGATGCCGTCCGTCTGACAACTAAGTAAGCTCCTAAAACAACCTGTGATTCATAATCTGCAATATAGCGAAGCTGCTTCAATACTCAATAGAGCTCGCTCTGACAGCTTTTCTACAGAGAAATGAATCAACCAAGGGAGAAGAAAGGAGACCTACCTAGAATGGCACTTGGAACAGTAGGACTCGTAATCAAAATAGAAACTCTTTTTTAACCAACTCTACATTCCATACAACTTGCACATGAAACTTGAAAAAACTAATAAAGGTGCGCTCTGCAATCATCCTGCATACATGGAAGCAATATCATTATCAGGAACACACATATGTAAGAAGTTAGCTCAACTTATTACAGCCGAGGTCTATATCGCGTTACCTAACGAAGATTAACGGAGCTCATCATGGTAGTCATACTCATCATCTTCATCACTGAAAATAGTACTATAAAATACATACGGATTCTCAACCATCTCTGCCAGAGAGAGGCGCCCATCTTTATTTGTATCAGCCTGACAGACAAAGAACACAAAATATTAGAACCATTAAGGGCATACTTGAAAAAAGGAATTAATACATAACAGGAAAGGCATACATTTTTTCCCCCAACCAAAAGCAATTTAAAAGACAAAAAGGAAAGCTTGGAGTGGGTAGCGAAGTGGCGTGTCCCCCTGTTCCCAACCAAGATATTGGTTTTTTGTTTTTTGTTTTTTTTTGACGGTAAGAACGACTCACCTAGCCCATCCCATCTCAGGTCAGCAGCCTAATCCATCTAGGACTGGATCGAACTAGGTGGTTAAAGGTCCCCACGCTCCACCCTATTTCCATCAACCACAAGGAAATATGAGAGCCCCAAGGCTTGATCTTGGGACCTCCAAGTTTGAAGGTGGGACGATAACCATTGAGGCAAATGCCTCTTGGTTAGGTTGAAATCTCATATGCCTCAAAGAGGGAAGACTTCTTTCAGTTCTTTGCCATTAAAAAAAAAAAAAGGACGAAGGACGAAGGAGAAAGCTCTACACAGTGACGAACAATGGTAAGTTTTTTTTGCATATGCTTACTTCAACAGCAAGCATATCAACAAAAATAATCCAAGCTTGGAAAATACAGTAATTTTAGTAAGAAACAGCTTAAGACTATGGAGATCATTACTGCTCATAGAGGTGAATACACAATGTTACGATCCTAAATTTTTCGCTGCGGAATGACCGTACGATGTCAAACCAGCCTTCACATGAGGTTCTGTCCATTCCGACTCACCTTGAACTCTTCGCAACTCAAATCATCCTATTGAGGCTTGCTCGCTTCACTGTTGTTCCTTTCTCGAGATACTAGTCGCTTCCCGGTGTCGGCTATTTAGCCCGACACTCGCCCAACCGGTCATCTCGGATATCCTGCATCATGGTTGACCCATACTCCAGACCCTCGTCGCGTACTAGAGCCGACACTCTTGGTCCTCACCCTAGCCCGACCGAACATTCTGTTTCTGACCTCAACCCATGACTTGACACCCTCACATCCTTTGTACGGACAACGTTGTTCACTATTGTCCGACACCGATCTCACTGGCAAGCTCCTTTGGGACGCGGCCCGCGAACGCCATCCGGCTTCGAGGCTTCCTATCGAGTGCTCCTTCCGTTCATCGGTCATGATCACTGTTCGCCTCATCGTGGCCTGGGAGTTGTCAAGTCCCAAAGTACTCTCGGACGTGTCAAGTTCGGAGCGCGCGTCTCGACGTCCGGGCAACTATCCTCGTCCCGTGCACTCAAGCTCCTTCCGAGTAGTTCCCGATCCTTTAAGCAACCGGGAGTCATGTTTGCTCCCGTTGAGTTCATAGGAGGTCGACCTATGAATGCGCACCTCGCGTTCATGGATCACTGTCCCCGACTCGGTCATCGATGCCTCATCGAGTAATGTCCCATTCACCGAGCAGGCAACCTTCCCGGGACATCCTTCCTTTCATAGGAATACTAGGAGGTATCCCCTTAAGTCCAACAAGTCCCCACGAGGTCGCCCATCCCGTGGTACCGATGTCCCGGAACCCAAGAGCACCGCTAATGCAACACGGCCCCTTCGTTGACCGGGCTTCCCGAAGGCCCTCATGGAGGATCGTATCCCATTGATAAAGTTCACGGATAAAGCGTCCCGCAACCGTCTCAAAATAACGAACCTCCTCTCGGCGCATGATGCACACTACCGAGCCCGCCGGCTACTCGGTAATGTCTCCGGGGTGTTCTATCCCGAAGAGACTCAACGCTGTCCTTTGACATGCCATCAAGCATGTCCCTTTCCGGGGAAGCTCACTTAAGTGTCATGATGTTTGCCAACCATCCATGCACCCAGGGGAGGTGGAGATCTCAAACACCTACTACCCCCTAAAGAGTCTTATCTGGTTCAGCCCAAGTGACAGGAGTGACCATCAAAGTTGCATAACTTTCATACTCAATCTCCGATGGAACTCAAACCTTGTTTCTCATCAACCGACTCCACTGTGGACCTTCTCATCCCCCAAGGAAGTCCTGCGCTCATCCTTGTCCGACGGATTCCATTCAGAGGTTGGTTTGCTTTCCCGACTTGGTCATAGTCTGCTTCCGCTTGCTTCTTCGCTTTTATCCATTACTAAGAAAGACTTTCATAATTAATGCTCTTTTTTTTTCTAACTAAGAAAGCATAGGAAAAGATCTTCTTAGCTTGGGAACGGAACTCCTGGAAAAAGGTAAGCAGTAGGAAAAGGAAAAACATCTTTCTAATAGTAAGAGGACCCCTAATCCATTAGTAATAGGGGGAGTAGCCTTGATTCTCTTCTTTGATCACCCAAAGGAAGCTTTTATTTAAGGCTTTACCTGTTCAAGACTAGTAATAAGACTAGAGAATAGTGGTTTGGGCAATAGCCTAATCAATCCCATTAAGTTCACGAATAAGGTCAGTAGTCTTTCCGAGTAGTAGCTATCTTTCAAACGCAGCCGTAATATCAATATGAGTAGTAAGTAAGGTAGAGTAAACATTCAATTTCATTTTACATTACATTAGAAAAGAAGGGGCTTCAGCACGTCTAGTAATTGTCCAGCCAGTTCAGTCCAGGAAACTAGTCTTATCCGATTGATAGCAAAAATAGACTCTATTCAACCCATCAGGAGATTGTCGGAAAGATGTTGATCAAGCAGTCCCGCCCAACTGTTCCTCTACTCTATTAGCCCTGCTCTATTAGACAGGCTAGGTAGAAGGTGATTCCGATGATGCTTCCAAGCCCTTCTACTAGGAGCGGATTAGGATGCAACTTCTCTTTTCTATTCTTTGGCAGATTACTTGCTCCAGGATTAGCAGTTAAGGAAGAAAGGGAAGGTGAGGAAGGTAATCCTACTACGGCACTAAGACTCATTCAGTCTATTTGGCAACTATTCCTAGTGCTAATATAATGTAAGAAAATAAGGTAATCTGTGCAATTAGCTAATAGAGCTAGTTAAATAGATGCATTACAGCTGGAAATTAATATAGGAAAGGCCTGACTTCAAAGGTAGAGGAATGGAAAGCCTAGATCGCTTGGTAAGCATACACACCTACCGCTCTGTTGGAGAGACCTGACCTACATTCATTAATCAAGAAGCCTGGGTTTGTTTCTTTTTTTTCACATTGAGATGCTGCCTTAGGAAGAGAAATCCGAAACAAGCAAAAATCACGGGAAAACGAAAAAAAGGCCGATTTGAGATCCCATCTACGAGCGGAAATGGACTTGCAGCCTAAAATCCCGCGAAAATAGAAGTCGCATATAGGCTATCGGGTATGAGCTGTCGCATATGCGCTGCAGGAATCGTCTGTTATAGAATTCGCTGCTATTGAATCAGCGTAAGGTTTAAAGATCTCACTCGATAGGGTGAGGTTTGAAGATCTCACCCGATAGGGTGAGGTATGAAGTAACTCGACCGAAGGGAGAGGGGATTTATCCGATAGGGAGCAAGGATGCAAGCCTGCGACCGAAGGGAGAGGAGATGTTAGGGTAGAATAGAGAAAAGAATTAGGTTCAGAGCTTGAATCGGAATATTATTAAGTCTATGCATCAATGCACTAACTCCGTCCTTCGCTATCGGTGGAGCTCCTTCTACATCTCGAAAATCATATTCCTCGAAGCAGAGCTAATTCCTTTCTTTTGACCAAAGCATTCAATCAATGCTTTCGGATCTTCCTAGCACACAAAAGTCTTTTTAACAGAAATGAGTGAACACAACAAAAGAGACAAACTCCCTCCCTTCCTTCACTTCCTTTCGACTAGGGCCCTTTCCCAATGCCTTTAGTCCAACGGCGGTAATACCTGGGTAGGTCTTACAACTCCTTTCCTTATTTATATAAAGATCTTCAAACCTTCTAACTTTGACTTTCTATCGCTCATCTACACGAAAGAAAGAGATTAGGGAACTCAAAGAACTACCTTTCCTTGCTTTGTAGCCGGAATAGGGAATAGTTAGATAGGCATTCTTTTGCCGTACTTTACTTCGCGGGAAGACAGCCTTTCTTTCTATTTAAAATAGATTCAATCGGCGGTAGCTAGACCAGGAAAGGAAAATTCCCTGAAGTCATGGGACTCTCATTACACAGCAAATGAAGCAAGAAAGAATACTAATTCTTTTGGTTTGTCAAGCAAAAGATCAAGGCCAATGGGGAGATACCCGGCCTTACCTAAGGGGGCGGCTTCTTACACAGGAACTCAAAAAAGTAAACAAAAAAAACAACTTTGAATAGCGATATACGGGCTAGCCGGAATGGTTACCTCTTTCTCTTCTGAGAGTACCACTATTTAATGTCGTATATTAAAGCAGTTGCAGTTAAGGGGTAGTTGACTTCGTCATGTATTCCTACAGAATTAGGTAAGATGAAGCGAGTAGATAAGTAGGCAGGCAGTCCTGCCGAAAGTTATTTGGTCTGTATAGCTGCATCGAGTTGGCTCTGAGTACTAGGTTTTATATATAGCAGCGTTGGCTTTACTTTACTCATTGTGAGTCGTTTTTTTCCAGCTTATCTTGAAATTCTCTTTATCTTCGAGGTTCTGAACGCTTTAAAGCAGGGTCTTTCAGAACTGGAAAAAATTCATAGTCCAAAGTCTATGAAGAGGGATAAGAGGAGGTTTCAGCATTTTTTTTTCGGAGAGTCCAGAAAGTTCAGTGTTCGGAGATGACAAGGAAGGGTTCTCAGTGTTGAGGGTTCCAAACGTCGAGGGGCACTTCACTCACTTAACAGACGAATAAGAGTTCTTGTTTCTAGGCTTTCGAGGAAGAAAAGAAGAGCCATTTCTTTCTTTCCTGAGAGTGACGAAGCAGGTAATCTCTTCTTGAAAGCCGTAATTCTTACTTAAAATATCGTAAAAGAAGAAAATCCTAGCCCAAAGACTCCCATGCCTTTCCTGGAAAAACCGCCTGGCAATTTCCTACAAGTCTTTCTTTCCAGCCTTAGTCAAACAAGGCAATAAAATAAAGAGAAAAGCGGAGTTGGCTGATAAAGATGGACAGTAACGATCGCGTAATATAAATTTTTCGGCCTCGTCATCGACCAATTGCTCGGAAATTCTCAGTTATATGGGGGGCTTAGATAGTGAGCAAAAACAATTGATCAAGAAATTGGTCAACTTTCACATGAAAGAAGGTAAAAGAACGAAGGTTCGTGCTATTGTTTATAAAACTTTTCATCGCCCAGCTCGAACTCAAGGCGATGTAATCAAACTTATGGTTGACGCCGTAGAGAATATAAAGCCCATATGCAAAGTTGAAAAAGTCAGAGTAGCAGGTACTATTTATGATGTCCCCGGGATTGTAGCCAGGGATCGTCAACAAACCTTAGCTATTCGTTGGATCCTTGAAGCAGCTTTCAAACGACGTATAAACTACAGGATAAGCTTAGAGAAATGTTCATTTGATGAGATACTGGATGCTTACAAAAAGAGGGGAATTGCGCGTAAGAAAAGGGAGAATCTTCATGGACTGGCTTCCGCCAATCGAAGTTTCGCGCATTTCAGATGGTGGTAAAGTGAAACTACATAAATTGAAATTCCTCATTCAGTCGGATTATTCAGTAAGATATGGTTTACCTTTTTCCTTTTTGTATGAATATTTATATAATTCCTTATACTCTTTTCTTCATTGAGTTGGAGGAATCCATAGGAATAAAATTACCTATTGTATTCCAGTTTTTTTTTAAGATGTGGCCTCTCATTCCTTAGGGAGTGACAGGGTAAGTAAGGGGGAGAGGGTGGGTGGCCCTTTACGCGCTTTTTTAGGAGGAGTTCAATGTAGTCGGATGGAACGGAAGCGCATATAGGAAAGGAATCACACATCCTCTTTCATTCTATCTGACCTTTTCTTTCTCATTCCCCGGAAAAATCCGATCTGTCTATTCTTATGAAATATCTCCTCATCCTTCCTAGTGGTCCTGCTACTGCTTCTTCTTAAGGTGCAGCTTTCTCTCAAACAACTTACTCTGATTCAACCTCCCCTGACCCGCCCATTAACCCAGGAAATCTGGGGGAATCAGTTCCCTCCTTTCCTTACCTTTTTAGGACAGTCAGAATTGAATTGTCTTGAAAACATCAGGCATCTTCTAGCTCATTCCCTGACTTCCTTTGCTTCCCAGACGGGGTAGAAATGAAGTTTCCATATGGGATGATGTGCCATTGGTTAGAAAATACATCTCAGATGTCGCATTTTCACGAATTGCAGCAGATTACGGGGATGCCTATGAGCCTATGATTGCAAAGAAAACCTAGTCTGATTAACTTCCTCCAAGCAGTAAAGCAGTCAATCCCGCAATAAAGGAACTAATGCGGTTACGTTGATAAGATCTGCAGTGGTTCCTAATTCAATTGCTGAGACACCTGACACCAGCAAGGGAAAGAAAGTACTCGTCCATTAAGTATGTCACTTTCTCTAAGGAAGGGAAGAGCTTCTACACAAACAAGAGCGTCTGCGCAAGTCCCACATCTGAGTCAATAGCACCGGAATCGAAGGATGCGTATTCAATCCCTAAAACCTGAAAACTGTTCAGTTCCTTCTTTCAAAGAACAGGTAAGGGGCTTATTTAGCCTCCAACAGCCTCTCACAGAGCTTCTGAAAGACTCCTTTGGAACAGCTGACAAAAAGCAAGACACCTTTCTCCTGGTGTGAAGAATGGAATCCGGATGCGTAAGTGCCTTCGCTCCCCTAAGCGGGGATGAAATCAAACTCCTAACCCTAACAAGGTAGGCAAGCAAAGATGGGTGGCTTATGCCTTCCAACCCGAAAACAGTGCTTGCTTTATTAAGAAAACAGAGTCAAAGCTGCGGTAATGCTAACTCTCCTGTTCAATAGGGCTATTCAAATCCACCCTAAGCTGTTTGTTACAGAAAGAGCTCCAGATCTGATCCTAGAAGCTCTTAGAGTTGCCAATACAAAAAAAATATTGGACCGGGAAGAAAAAGCTTCAATTCACAACCTAGGATAGCTAAGGCTACCTTGCCTGAAGACATGGGATTGCCGTAGAAGTCACATGCCGAGCAAGTTCTTGCCTCCTCTTCCTCTACCTATCTCGGGTAAGCTACATCCATACATAGTCTAATCCTCTGATTTACTGTACTAGGTACGGAATCTGAGTCCCAAGAGTTCTGCAGAAGCGGGCTTAGAAAGGGCGGTCCTATATCAACTGATAAAGGCAGGTAGTACCAAAAGACTGACTTTCAAAAGGCAGCTATCTTAATCACGACGTTCTTAAAGGTTTAAGAGCCTACACTTAGTTTCAAAAAGTTTGATATTAGCATTGTCCCACAGGATTCAATGAAGCTATGCCTTTTTCCTCTGCTTAAGGACTAGAAGGATATTAATTCCTTTAGTTTAGTTAGAGAGCTGAATGGAAGGGAAGTCAAGGGAGGAGAATACGGAAGTTATAGATCTTAGTTTGAGCTAGGGAGCTTCGGTCTTGAAAACCGAAGTATTGATAGGAATACCGGGGGTTCGAATCCCTCTCCATCCGCGAGGTCATAAGTTCTCTCTTGCTGTCCTCAGGGCTAGCTATTCCTCATAGTATATCAGTACATGGCTAGTACCATCAGACCTCTATTTACCTCCTCCTTGATCTCTTAGTAAGGCCCCTACCCTCATCTGATACAACAGTGGAAAGATCTATATCTCTCAGTCGCAAAGACTTTGACTTTGCCCAATCTCATCCAGTGAGCTATTTCAGCCTATATATCATCTTCTCCCTGATGCCACTCCGTCAGCGGGCATGAACATTCTCAGATCCTCTCATATGATGATGCTTCTTGTATTAGCTCACGGTTCTTTCTAGCCCCTTTTTCACCTCAACCACTGTGAATAGAGTTCCGGTTCCCGCAATTTCTCAATCTCTGCCACACCTGCTACATAGGAACCCTTCCCTGAAAGGGGTCTTTCCCCAGCATCTGCCACAGGCACACCATTAATTCCGCCCTCAGCAGCTAGAAGAAGTGTAGTCACCAACACCACAGATAGGTTGCCCCCAAACTTCTTTCCTCCAAAGCGCCACACAGTGACAAGAAAAGTATAGTAACCACTCTCCACAGAAAGAGGGTTGTTCAGAAAGATCTGTACGAGCTGCTCAACTTCATTCTGAACTATAGTAAATAAGGGGTAAAGGAAGAATGTTTCGAGTAGAGATGGTTATGTCTTCGAAAGGAGGATTTCGTCGAATTCCAAAGATTGATGAAGTAAGAACCACAGCAAAAGACTGCGGGAAGGGAGGACTTCATACCCGGCAATCTCCATTGGCTTGGTTTCAGTGAGTTCAAGAGATGAGGATTAAGTGAGTTCAGTTCCCTCGGGTGATAAAGAATAGGAATTTCTTTTCTCACAAATCTCTTTATATAGAGTCAGAAAATAGGAAGCGATTGAACCCCAATCTCTCTTTGCTGCTTGACTGAGATTGAACCCCCATCTGTCTTTGCTGCTTGACTGATGGAAAGATTGACTTTCTTACTCTTGGACTTTCATTTCAGAATCCGCTCTTCAAGAAGATGACTCTATCTATTCCTACCGCTAACTGACCTACTGCTAACTTCACAAATCCTTACGAGCTCGTTATGACAAGTATTCCACTCCCTCGAATCAGAATATCTATACTCTCAAACCAAGACCAACAGGCTTCAATGAAAGCACTAATGCTTACTGACTTCCTTGAAGAAGATAAGATCTAACCTCTTAATCAAAAAAGTGCCCTTCTGTTAGCTCAAAGGGAGAAAGAATCCAGCAGGAATGTAACTGGCATGTAACTGGCTGTAATCGAACTCTCAATGGCAATGGATGACTAAAAAGATAAAGCTGCCTTATGAGAAACTGCTGGATGGGTACTCCCCCTACTGCTTGAAGGCCTGCAAGCTAGTCTTTCTTTGATCGAAGCACGTAGGACTGCTTATGGGTGGGCAACTACTGGAGCTTATGAAAGAGAAGGTGCTGGACCAGAACCAGCTATCCCCGCTGGCTTAACTGATCGCCTAAGGGACGAAGTGACTAATGCATAAAGGCCAGGGGCAGCTTTTCCAACTGACTTTCCTGACTTGTTCACATTCACCGAATAGATCTTTGCCCTAGCCCTGGCTTTCACTTTTTCGAAGGTAGAAAAACTTCCAAAACCTGAGTGACCAGTGTATGTAGAGTCCGGAAAGCCCGAGCGGAGCAGTGGAGAAAGCAGTGTCGGAGTAGACGGCACCAGTGAATGAAGTAGAAAATCCTGCTGGGTTGAGTGAGCTGAACGAATCGTCGCAAAGCTGAAAAAAAGCATTTTTTACTTTTTTAGTCTAGCTTCCGTAGTGTAACCTTTTTCCCAGAGTCCATATGTCCTGCTTTTAGCCTAGCCCTATACTAAGTCTATTTGAGCCAAAGCAAAGAAAGAGGAGCGGAACCAACTCAACTCACTTGCATCAGGAGAAAGACTGTTGTTATCTACTTCACCACGGAAAAGCCCAAAAATGGAATTTCGCTTTTCTTTGTAGTGATCGGTAGAGATGCGATCATTCGTTTGTAACGAAGAAGGCTGAAGAAGTTCTCCTCCCATAAAGAGAAGAACTGGTAGGGAGACTACTATTATGCCGATTCCCCGGGTGGTTCATCTTCTGCTTCAATTCTTCTCGTGGGCGAATAAAGAAAGTAGTGAATCGCAGGCGGGGTGAGGTTGGTTGATGTCGAGTTGAAAGGTAGTTACTATTCTATCGTATCTACATGCGAGATGTTCCAAGCGGGTTCTAGCCTCATTTGATTCCTACCATCAACACTCACTCTCCGAGCCTTGATGTCCAGCCGCTAATGGTCTGCACATCGTCAATATTTTCGAGCTAACCGAATGTGATAGGGACTCTTTTATGTGATATGTAATAGATGGAGATAGGCTTGTTGGAAGCCTATCTTTCCCTTGCTGCTTTGGCAGGCAACAATTCCTATTTTAGAAACCATTCCTGTCGGTCAAGTCAGACTCTATAGTGAACTAGTCTTTCTTGGCTGGGAATCATTTACAAAAAGAGAAGTGCTTTCCATTTGAGTCTGCCTAAGCTCCTGTTCCCGTGGAACCTTATTCACGGTAGTAGGGACTCAGAAGAGGTAAGCTGGTATGGCTGCCAGCTCATTTCATAGCTGATTAGCGGTCAAGTAGTTCAAAGCTGTTTATCTCAGTCAAAAACAAATATCCCTTTTTAGTTGCCAACTGATGTCTTTTTCAACGAATCCGAAGTGGAACCTCAATTCTTGGATCGCCCATCTTTCTATGAAAAGAGGCCAATTCCAAGCTGTGAAATGAACTCTCTCTCCGGGACTGGGAAAAAGTCCTTCCCTCTACTCTTATATAAGATATATCAAAAATACGAACTCACTAGTGCGGAAAAGAACTTGACTTTCTTTCACGGATAACATTTGACGTCCAGTTTTGAAGGCTGTCTTCCATTCATCTCCCAATCTCATTCGATGCTTAAAACATAGAATTCTATCTTCTCAGTCGTCGATCGATCATTCTCTGCGGCCGGATGGAAAATATAGGTAAATTCTGAAATGGACCGAGATGGCCTATACACCAATTGACTGACACCATTCCTGAAGAAACGAAGATTGTTCCAAGCCCTTAAAAGGACTCTAAAGCAAGCCTTGTTCCAGGCAGAGGCCCACGGAACGGTAATGAGGCTTCACTTCTTTCTTCTGGGTTGGGAAAGATGAGAGTTGGTCTTCCCTCTCCTCTCGCCGATGGTGTGAGAGTAGCCTTGGCGTGACGCTAATCTACTGATATTCGAGTGCTTGAGTTTCACTCATCTTATGCCTTTGGCCCAGTTGTTGGAAGTGGCTTACGCGCCTACTTCTGCTCTTGGAACTCGTTCCCTATCTAGTCAATTGGGCTATCGATCCTGAGCCGATCGGTAGGTAAGGGAAAGTTTCTTCTAGCCCCCCTTTCTTCTGTCTTCCCTGACCGGGGCATGAGTACGAACAGACTGATGACTGGCATCTGAAAATCTCGCTCTACAATGTGGCCATCTACTGTTATACCCGAATATACCCGAATCAATTCCATTAATTCATGGCGTAGACAGATCAGGGTCGAAATCCTCAATGGGGCTTGTCCCTTTGATTTGATGCTGCTGACTTCGATGCGGCTGTGCTCTTTGCTCTCCCTCTCAGCTGTCATGTCCCTTCCCGCTAGTGCTACTGTGCCTTTCTTTCCCCCGGAAACCATTCTTTACCTGAACCCGGCCTAAAAGGGAAGATTAGCCCCTGCCTTCTCTAATGAAACCGTAGTAGGGCAAGAAGCGGTTGAACTAATGGCCTTGAACGAACCGGCCTGAACTGAAAAGGAATAGTTTGATTTCCAGCCATATTAGATAGGGCGGGCGAAGGGCGAAGGGGATGGCTTCTAGCTGTTCAAACTCCCTATCATCGTATGTAAGATGAAGAGAGAGATGTTCGATATTGCTTCTCCTCTGCTTACCTTCACTTAGTGCGCTTTGATGGCTTTGTTGCTTGCTTTCTGATAGCTGCAGCTGCGACAACTCCATATCTATATGGTCTCGGGGGATGCATCTCATTGAATGGTTTCAGCATCTCTCTCTGAAGCCGGACTCCCCTTTCCACTGAGATATTCTCCTGTGCGGATCGATTGGGCTTGCTCTGCTCTCAGCTCAAGTCAAGTGATTGGGGAATAAAGAAGAGAAGGTTCATCCATGCTTTTAACAATCTCTACTGTTACTGGTTAGACCGACTTGCTGGCTGATTTCATTCCTTCCCGCTTCCGTGTCTCCAACCGGCCATAGTGAACTTAGATGATTCATCCTAGCTTAATAGGGTTTTCGCCTTTACCTCGTCCATGGGGCTAGCCTCTTATCTGCTTTCATAGGCTATGGATCCTTCACCTCAATTTCACAAGCAATTGAGTGGCTTAACGCTCCTCCTTCTCCCATTCAATGCTAGAAGTGAAAGGACAGTAGGTAAGGAGGCTTAGCCCGGTCTAACAAGAATGTGATCCCAATCCCTAATAACTAATTGCATACATAAGAGTCAGCTGGTTCCTCCTTTCTTCTTTTCTTCATTCCCCTTTGAATTGAAAGAAGTAAAAAAAAGAATCTAACGCTCTAGTCTAATTGAAGACTTTCAACATGGAGTGGAGACTCCATAACGCACACAAAGAGTAACTGATCTATGAATATCATCCTAATCCAGGTCACTTAAATGGGCACACACCAACTAGGGTGTTCAGTAAGTCCTACCCCTAATAGAAAGGAGAAATTGCTTGCTGTCTTCGGAAGAAGTAGTAGAAGTCCTTCTGCACTCACTAGAGGATAGGTCGGCCTTACTCCATTCTCTATTACCTAAGCCTTCTTTTTGACCCCTCTCCTTCCTAAAGTTCTTTGATTCAATTCCTTCCTTTACCACTAGTGGAATGCCCATTATGGATTCTCTATATGACTTCTTTTCTTTATCTAAGTTTACCCGGCCTAAGCAACTACTGCAACAACAGTTCCATACCCGGCTACGGGCTAAGCTCACTCGTTTACTTGTTAGCTAGCGCTATTCCATAATTAGCTTTCAGGGAATCTAAGGTTCTGAAAGAACGTAGTAAGTGGTGAACGAAGTTTACTCGCTCGTTAGAGGGGTTGGCTCGAAGAGGGAAGAGATGCGCTAGCTACTTGCTTTGTTAGAAAGCTAAGCTACTAGTTAACTGTTGAGAGGTAGCAAACAGGACAGATAGGCTAAAGAGAGGTTAGCGCTAGCTAGTGTTAGAGAGCTTGCTGGATGAGAGCAGAGCAGACTAGACTGAGTTCCACTTCCATACTCCAGTTTACAGAGGGCTAATGGCTGGCTTCTTTGTCCGGTCCCACCTCTGAACCCTAAGCTCTTAATTCCATCCATACAAGAGCATTCTCCTTCTTCTCTCTTCTCTAAGAAGAGCAAGTAGTAAACTACCTGTCCTCTAACAAGCAAGTAAGCCAACTACCAACTCTCATGGCTTTAGTAAGGGACCCCTAAGCTAGCTCTCGCCTTCTTCAGGATTTTCACCTAAATTCTAGCTATGATAGACCTTTCGAATGAATTCAGTTAGAAGCTAAGACTCAACCTCAGGGGACCGGATGACTGCGTCCAACTTGAGGAGGATGATTAGAGACCTCATGAAAGAGCCTACGCCGCTGACCAAAAAGCCGGAGATTCTCGCGCAGGGTCCTATTTCCCTAAAGAAAAGCTAAACACACCCATGCCTGTCATCATCCGCTACGATGAAGTTGTTCCACTCCTCTCTCACCCGGATATGGAAAGGAGGACCATATAATATTTGAATATAAAGAAAAAAGCTCAACTCACCAGTCCCGAAGAGATGAAGCGGAATAGCAAAGCCCCTACTCTTAAGTTGGAGGAAGAAGCAACGGATTGAGCACATCTTTCCCCTTTCTATTAGTAAGGTTTTCAAAAGGCGAAACTTAATTGAGTTGGTAGTCTAACAGCTACCTGCCTTCAGCTGGCTGAAACGCGCTTCACCTTAAGAGAGAGACTTTTTCTTGGTGATCGGTTCGTTGGCAACGACAGAAGTATGTTTTTCCTAACGAGCCTATGTACTAAAGCACCTCTTTTTCTCTTTCTTTCTACAGCTGTTATAGCTTCAACTTCTTTCCAATAGCTGCGCTTCAAAGCCTTACCTCTTTTAATTCAGTGATTCACTGAAGCGAGGAGACGGGGGGAACTGGCCCTAGCTTATCCTTTCCTCTATCTACTCTCCCGACTCCGCATGAAAACAGCTCAGAGTCTCATCTCTCTAAGCATGAAAAAATCTTACCTATCCATAATCTATAATCTATTTTGTCAATCAACCAGGGCTTGCGTGCGGGAGCAGGATTCGCTTTCCGAGAAGGGTGACCCTTAGCACTTTTTTTTAGTATCCCCCTATTCAACAACATAGATGGGATTTGATTCGAATGAGGCTTTCCCGTCCCTTCGGTCAGTGACTCTTGCCTTTAGTAGGAAGAGCCATGCTATGGTCAGTTCCTTCCGTTCGGAACTTCTTGTATGGGCAGTGTTGCGGGAAGTTTTTCATCGGGTTAAGAAAGAAAAAAAGAGCGGATTAGGTCTTCCTGTCAGTGGTCAAGAAAGCGGGAGCAAAGGGTGTAAGCGTAGGCTGAGCGAGCGGTGCTAGAAAGGCAGAGTAAAGTCAAAGCAGCTTGACTGGCTGGGAGAAGAGAACTACTCGACTGGCCCTATAGAATGAATTAAGGCCTGTTTTACGACGTAGAAGGTGGCAGGACTTTAGTTTATGTATCAAGATATTCTTCTGTCATTTGCTAGGGAATACTACTTGAAACATTAGAATTAGCTGCTTCCTGGGCCTCTTTCTTCTTTGAATCTTAAGCTTAACGCCCCCAAAAGGAAACCAAGGAAAGCTGTCAAGCCGAAACCAATGCCATCCTCAAATAACCCAATGGGCATACGAATATCTGCTTCGAAAAGGACCAAGAGGGCTTATTCTTTCTCCTTTCAAGTCTTTATCGCGTCTTGCCGGGAGTGATGGATATATAGATTCTGTAATTAGTCAATACTAGTAAGCCTAATAGAGGAAGGTCTCGAATTTTCGCTACGCCCCTAAGCTAATAAGATCTTTTGTCGATACTTGATCACCGGTTAAATAGAAAGACGAAAGGAAAAGGAGGATCTATCTCTTTAATTTAAAGTAGTGGAATCGATTCAAGAGGTCGTAAAGCAAGAGCTACTTCATCTAATAGTTCAGTCCTTAGGCTTACATATTAAATAAAGAGACGAGAGTAAACCATTTCGCATAGCAGGGATCTTTCCCATTCTTTCTTTCGTGGGCATGCGCTAAAGTCAGAAGTAGGAGTAGCACAGAAGTAGGAGTAGCACTGGTCTTGACCCTTACCCCCGGAAGGAAAGACACACCGCCACAAAATCCTACCCTCCTTCCCCCTCCGCATAGCAGAAAATCGCATCTATAGGAATTGCCCCACAGTAGCAGGGCACACAAAAGGCTCCCCACACAACAGCCTATCCCACAAGGCCCTCGCAAAACTACACATCACAAACAAATGCAAACAACTCTCTCCGTCTTGCCGACACATCACACACATGCTGGGAAAAAGACACATATGTGGCCTCCGCCGTTACACCATATCACTAGTGTTCACCTTACCAAGCACCAAAGTCCACACAAAAGCACGAACCTTCAGAGGAACCTTGGACTTCCAAATATAAGAGGAAAGGGGAAAATGTGGAAACTGTGACGGAATGCTAAGATGATGGAGGAAGGAGTTGGAAGAGAAAACCCCAAAGGAGTCCCCAATCCAAGTCCGAGAATCGTCCCTAGGGACGAGAAGACTAGTGTGGAGGACACCCAGGAGGGAAACGAGTTCCTCCATTTCTATATCGCGGGGTGGTCGTCGAAGGTGTAAGGCTGGCACTTCTTATTTATTGTGAAGTTGCTGATGGTCGTCGCACTTTAGATCTCGGGTCAAACGGAAATAGCCTCTCTATGAGACTCTCACATGGGTAAGGCTGTGTACAACCGACCCCCTTACCATGCCTAGGCGGGAGCCTCTTTGGAGGCACTAGGGTAATGTTAATCTTTTCTTAGGTTTGGTTGGGGTCCTTGGAGGACAACTTTATTCTTGTATTCTATATCCTATAGGTTATATATTCTTCAACAAAACTCTTTCTTTTCAAAAAAACAAATGTAGAAACTAGAATCTTAAGAGCCAGAAAAGAGTACCTGTCAATTTTGTGGCTGGGGAAGCAGCTTTTCTCTGTTTGTACTAGCATTCCACTATTTAGTGTTAATACAACTCCTTCATGTAATACTGTAAATTTGTGATTTCACCTCCTAACTCCACCTTCTCCACCATTAACTATCTTGAGAAAATAAATTAAAGGTAGTATCCCCTCCTAAGCCCACTTCATCTTAACTTTTTCTTATCTTCATCTGAAGCTCCCAATAATCCTATTCGCCTTTGACACCCAATTCCTTCAAAGTATGCCTTCCCTCTTCTGACACCACAACCTATCAATTACCAGTAAGCACAATCTCTTAACGATCTTCCCTTTTTAATCCTGACATTCACAAAACTTCAACAGTCCATTCTTTACATTCCCCTTTTAATATCTTCAACATTCTCACAAACCTAAAAACATGCCATCACCACACCTACCCTACAACTCCCTTCTCCAACCTCTACAAGTCATGATGCGAGATCCACCTATTTTTCAACCTAAAAAGCGCAGGACCCCAACTCATCGAACTCAACTCCAATATACTCGGACGTGCACAAGAACCGATCATCGGCGATTCATCGCTGTGTAACTGCCATGAGGAGTGCCAAAAAGGTCACTATGGTCGACACATGACTACATGAGCCAAAATGCACCATACTAGAGGTAAGCCAGGCAATAGCTCTCTATCCGTAATGCATCTGACAACTTTAAAATCACCACACACCAAACAAAGACACCAGAAACCCCGTAGATCCCCAGTCTCCTCAAAGAAAGACTTCAAAAGATGAGGATAGCAAGGCAAACATAACAAAGCTACCAAATGACACTTCCATCTCAGTTTCAACTTTCAATTAGATGGCGATTATCCCATAAGAAGGGAAATAAATCTGATCTCATACCTAGATATGCACATCGACCAACCATGAAAAGCACTAATAAAACTAATGTTTCAACTTCTGCAAGATCAGATTGGGGAGAGATTTAGCTTATCAGACTGACCCAAATCAAGATTCAAGACTCTCTTATGACTTATCACAATCCCCAAAACCCCTCAAATTCCAACTAATGACCTTCATAACATTCTGTGACTTCTGGGGAACCCTTAAGTTCCCATGAGGGGGTAGCTCAGCTGGTGAGAAGTATTCCAGAGATCCCAAGTTCGAGTCCCCTCAGGGCCACTGGAGGTTTTCCTGGTCGTTAACTTCAGGGCCCATGGGATTAGTCAACCAAAGCTTGGACACCCATGGTATTTAGAAAGAGAAAAAAAAAAGGTTCCACTGATATGAATAATTGGAAGATATAGAAATGAAAAGTACACCACAATTGGCATTATTGGGGAAAGTCAATCGAAGGAGTGACCATTTCATTCCTCTCTAAATACTTGCTCGCCACATGTACAATTTTATTACCTTTTTATGCAATGTTAAAACTTAGAGGATATTCTTATGATTAAATTTTATAAGTTTCACATATTACCCTCCTTCATATCAATATCTATTTATATGCAATACTTGCCTTACTAACTTCAGTATCAATAACAAGTTTCTCATAATTTCCTTAGTAACTATAATGATGGAAATTTATGGTTATACATTCCACTTTGGGAAGATCTGTTTATACATTATTCTTTGGTTGAACTTGAAACTACATGTGTCGCATTATAAAGAGAACAAGTAATTGAGCTAGTGGGTGCCAGCCGGTGTTCTTTTTTTATCTGAGTCTTAGAACAATAACGTTAAATTAATCAAAAAATAAGAAAGAAGAAACGTAATGTCAGGTAGATATGTAAATGGGTAAGGCAATCTTACAGCTTGAAGAGAAACCTACACAGCTAAAAGCCAGTAAGAATGTGTGAAAATTGGATTTCAAACCTCAGTAAATGGCAGTAAAGGAATACCTGTGATATGATATAATCTGCCTGTTGTTTGGCATAGTAGTGCTCTGAAGGATGAAGTTTATCAATAATAGGCAATAACTCTGTGTCTATCAATAATCTGTAAGAAAAAATAAATAAATGAATAATTAATCATGCTACACCGGATGGAAATATACAAAGTTACATAATAATAAATACAACAAGTCTTGTATGAGACCAACTGACAAAAGATTGGGGTCACTTTTTAGAAATGTAGGGGTCACTTATGGTGAGCAGTGACCCTTGTTTCATTGAAAAGTGACCCCCGTCTCACCAAAAGTTACAAAAAACCGTCTTATAGAAGTTTTTGTGTATTAAATAATAATAGAAAAGGGTGCCCAAACCAACAATGGAAAATTTTTCTTTTTGCATTTGTCAGTAGTGAGGTTGGGGAGAGGATCATTGCATGAATAGAAAAGTAAGGTATACTGATATATTACCCATCACCATCTTTGTCGAGCTGATTAAACAAATTCCTAGCAGCAGGAGTATCAGTAGAATCATCTGGATGGTGCGTATCCGAATGGTGGGTAGAATTGTGTCCTTCTTCATTATAGTTTCTCACCAAATCAAAAAGCCCGTGGAAAAATTCATTGAAGTTAATCTTGCCATCTCTATCTGTGTCTCTTTCCCTAAGGGGATAATAAACAAAGAGGGAGCAAAACCATTAAACCACATAGAACAAGAGCTGAGAGATAAATAAACAAGAGCAGAGAGATAAATAAACAAGAAATCTATCATGCGAAACTAGACCTGTAGTAAACTATCCTGACAAGGTCAAGCTCCATAACAATCAACAGACCACGATGAACATGGACAACAGCAAAGCCACACACAATCCATAGTCATACGACCATCTCAAAAATTAACATAGTTCTACTCATTTTATCAAGCAAGAGTATAACAGGTGCAATTGTCACAAATGTATGTGACGGTGACCACAGGCGTACTTGTTGTAGCACAGAAACTTTGAAATGAAGTTGAGAAATGATCCACAAGAAACAGAGAACACATAAACTTTTGGGAAATGCACAAACATAAGAGGTAAGACAAAATAGAATACAAAGAAAGTAGCAAGCTGGATCGGGGTAAGTTGTATCAACATACCTTATTTCCTCCTTGCATAGCCACCTAAGTAACTTAGGATTCTTGGTATCAGCAGGGTGCAGAAAGCTATCAATTACAAGTACAAAAATTAGGGAAGTCATAATGAAAAAGAAGCAGCCACATGAAAGTTTCTGACAACAGACACTCACTCATTGAACTCTGTTATATTTAGAAGACCATCTTCATTCATATCGGAAGCATTGAAGTGCTCCTCTTTCCACCAACCCATATCATATCCAAAGGTATTATTATCTGCTGATTTAGAGAAACTTAGTGACAAAGACAAACTCATAGCAAACATGGTGTGGCACAGGCTGAGATGAAGCAAATCACATTCTCATTCCAGAATATTCTATCTATCCTTCAGTAAGAGTAGATTTCACAGTAAAAGACCACTCAGAAAGTCAGAATCGGATTCAGCTGTTGTGGAAGTGGACATCCAAGTGTACAAATAAACAAGATGAAAGGTATTCAAAAAGTAGAAAATGGCAATAACTCTCTCTCAGAGAAAATACTAACTTGGTGCTATCCAACAACAAAGTCAAGTCAGATCACAGCTACATAGGAAGTTATAGACACACATGGTTCCAGAATCAAAATACAGGCATAGTAAGCTGTCCGATTCTCCCATGGGTATATAAAGCTCCCAAGCCATGATGCATAAATAAAAATGGTGCACATTCTATGGACACGCCTACACTGATATGCACCACAATTAATTTTCAAAAGAATGCTCTGTATGGAAGATTATTAGACAGCAGTTACCAAACAAACCAGGATGGTCATATTACCTCAGTGCAAGTAAAGAGACACATGAGATGGAGTAACAATTAACCCTCTTAAGCAAGTCAATAACTTATTTTTTGCTTGGTGGGGAGAAAAGGGGGAACTAACAAGGATGAATGTTGTGGTCACTTGAATCAGAGTACCAAGAGTCGAAAGAGGTATCGTCTTAATCCGTATTATTAGAAAGGTGAATCAAGAGCTCTAGCAGATATCAATCTTCTGAGATTGAGCAAATCAAATATATCTCAGAAGCACGTGGACTTGAAGCTTCTAGCTGTGTTCACCAAGGAGCAACTATTTTATGGTGGAAAAAACTTTCTTGGTTGAGGCCATCATGGAATGAGGTTGACTTTATGGACTCCACTTGTACCAGGAAAAAAAAAAAAGTAGACTCAACTCCAAAGAGGAAGGAAAACTACCCTACCAGTCAAGCTGGATTAATAAATTTGATTCTAGATTCAATCATCAAATCTTCGGCATATAGGAAAAAACGGCAGACATAAACTCTCAAACTCGTCACTAGCTCGACTGGAAAGCAGTATTAAGGTCTCACCTCACCTCATGGCTTGATCTTAGTTCAAAATCAAAACCTCCCACATAGAACTCTCAATCCAGACTTCAATCTTGGGCTTCATTACTTTCACACGGATAATAAGTTATTCAATAAGGCACTCGCTAAGAAATGCCTCAATTATGCTTGGTTGGAATTTGGAAAGAGCAAACTGCACTTTTCAGGGGTTTTCAATATTTAAATTCCCACATCTTGAAGATAGTTGCACTCAGTTAGAAAGTTCCAACTTTCAATACATACAATATACTATTTCCTACCAACAAACATACCTAACCAACCCTAATATGTGCTATATCCAAACAAGATCTATCAATCAACACTTCAAACTACAAAAAACAACAAGTTACCAAAAAACAGGTCCAATCTTTAAGCTCATAAATCACTATATCTCAGTCAATTTAGTCAACAACACAAGAGAACACCACAATTTGATCCAAAACAAAAATATACAATGAAGCAAGTAAGCAAGCTGACCTGAAGTTTTAACCCAACTGGGTGGATCATATTCCGAAAAAGAAACAGACCCATCACGATTCTTATCATGAAGTTCCATTTCCCTATGAGTTCTATGCAAAACCTCTTTGAAAGCCACATCAACATTCCATTGAATCAACTCATTTTCATCAACAAACCCATCAACAGGGTCCACATCAATATTAGGAAACAACATAACAAGTCTATTAGTGACATTAAACCTCTCCTCATCATTAAGATAGTGTTCAGCATTCATAAAATCCTCCCACTCCGGCTGGTGTTCGTGTCCGGGGGCGGGGTCGTGGTGATCAACATGATTCTCTCTCTCCTCCTCCTCATCGGCGTGGCGGGCAATGTCGGCGACGTCTTTATGGTGCTCATCGAAGTACATGCGTTCCCATTCTCTGTCCTCGCGGCGGCGTTCGATCTCGGCTACGACAGGGTCGAAAGGGACGGGTTCGCGGTGGTGGTGGAGAGGGTGGCGGAAATCAATATGTGGGTCATGGTGCTCAAGGTGGTCTTGTGGTGTAAAGGTGAAGTTTGATCGGAGTTTTAAACGGCGGTGGCCATGGCGGCGAATGGTGGCTATGTGGTGGTGGTTAGGGTTATGGTCATTGTGGTTTCTGGGTGATTGAGAGAGTAAAAAGAGGAGACCAATTGCTATTGTTATGTACAGAACTACTGATAGTTTACCCATTACTTGGAGAGAGAAAGAGAAGTGGGGATTGTGATTTGTGACTGACTATATATGCTTGTGTTTGTGTATTTGGAGAGAGAGAGAGAGAGAGAGAGAGAGAGAGAGAGAATTGGTGCAAATTGATTGAAAATTGCAGTCTCAGATCTTTTTGGTGGTGGACTGGTGTGGTGGTGTAGTGCAGAGCTTTGTCTGCTGGTGTTTTGACTAACTTATTTATTTTGCTTATTTGGAGATTGTTCTAAAATCTAAGCTAGATGTCACGTGGTGACATTTCCCCAGCGCCAGGGTGCCGGCCAAGACCATATGAGGCGACTCCCATGCCTGTCTACGAGTACTGACGCATATGTTTCGGTGCAGGTTAGTGTCATGGTGTGCTTGGGCTTGTTGCGTATATGGGAAGGCTGGCCCGACCCCGGCCTCAGGGGTGTCGGGCGTCGCGCGGGCGATCTGTGAGCGTCTCGTGACAGGTGGTATCAGAGCAGGTCAAGCGAGGGAGTGCTTGGCAACGTGGTGTCCAGTCAAGTGGGTGAACTTGACAACTCGGTATAGTCATTCGGGCTTGGTACGATAAGGGGAAAATCGTGACCAATGGCGGGTGGCAAAGACAGCGTCGGGCCGGAGAACGTTGAAGCATCAGGGGTGGTTCACGAGGAGCCACAAACGGGGCGCAAGAAAAACAAGAAGGACGTCGACAACATTGTCATCAAGCTTACTGGTGCTGTCGCGGTGCTGGAGTCACGGGTCGACAGCTCGGATCAGAGATTGGACGATGTCGAGACGGCCTCGGAGGACTTGAGCGAGAAGATGTTGCTTGCGCTCAACGATCTTAAGGCTAAGTTCCAGGAGGAGCTTGCCAACATGGAGATCAAGTTGCGGGGCTTGATCTCGGCTGTCCAGACGGAGTTGGACAGTACAAAGGCAGAGATAGTCCTTTGCAAAGTGGCGGTGGCAGGGAGTGCCACGTCAAGGGAGGCGCCTAGGGTCAATGTACCCGAACCTCCAAAATTCGTCGGGAAGCGGGACGCCAAAGAAATTGATAATTTCATATGGAGTTTGGAGCGGTACTTTGGCGCCATGCACTTGGAGGACGACGACTCCAAAATTAATACCGCCACCATGTATCTTACGGAGGACGCTGCGTTATGGTGGAGGAGGAGGTACGGGGAGATCGAGAGGAAGCTTGTCTCGATCAAGACGTGGGACGAGTTCAAGGCGGATCTTCAGAAGCAATTCTACCCGGAGAATGCCGAGGAGCTTGCAATGAAGAAGCTACGGGAGTTGAAGCATACCGGGTCGATCAAGGAGTACATCAACGCCTATACCTCGCTCATGCTCGAGATTCCGGACATGACCGAGAAGAACCGCCTCTTCTACTTCTTGGATGGGTTGCAACGTTGGGCTGGGCAGGAGTTGAAGCCACGTTGTGTGCAAGACCTGGCCCAAGCTATCGCAGCGGCGGAGTCCTTGATCGAGTTTTCAAGTGCCTTCACAAAGGAGCGACCAAGGAGGGACAAGGTCGTTGAAGGTGGCGAGGAATCAGGTGGGGGAGACCGTACCCACCAAAGGAGGAATGACGGAGGTGCCCGGGAGGAGCGCACCTTCAACCGAGGAGAATGTAGCGCGGACAAGGGGAAGTCCGTGGAGCAAGGTCGTGAACGACGCAAGCTGGAGTGCTTCCTATGTACGGGACCGCATTCAGTGAGGGACTGTCCGGTACGATCGAAGCTCAACGCTATCGTCTCCAATAGTGAAGGCGAGGAGCATCACGGGGATATGGCCAAGATGGGTGCCTTACGAAGGGAAGACGTAAGGCTTGGCACGATGCGACTCGTCAACAGCGTCTCAGTAGTGGACGGAGCGCCGACGGGATAGGCAGCAGCGACTAACGAGGGAGCCAAGCCAAGGAGTGGCTTGATGATGGTGAAGGCACGGGTGGACGACGTGCCAACAGAGATGTTGGTCGACACGGGGTCGACCCACAACCTGATGGCCTTGGGGGAAGCCAAAGCGCTAGGAGTGCGCTATACTCGGGCAAAGGGCGAGCTGAAAGCAGTGAACTCAGCGTCCTCGCCAATCTATGGGAAAGCATTCAAGGTCCCCATTCGCTTGGGTGAATGGACGGGAAAAGTGGATTTCATGATCGTGGAGATAGACGATCAACGGGCTGTGCTGGGCATGGAGTTCCTAGCAAAAGTGGCACCGGTGAGCTTCGGGGAAGGAAGCATCACCATCACGGGGAAGGGGTAGGCCTATGCCGTGCCTGTCAACATAGCCGAGGAAGAGGGCATCAAAATCTCTTCCATGAGGGTGATCGCGGCGCCAAGGCGTAGGCGTCAAGGGTCTCGGGGACGAGGCAATGAGTCGGGACGTGATCGAAGGGACATGTGTCACGGAACGGCAACAAGGACAAGGCGCTCGAGGGAAGGTACCGGAGGGCGTCACGACGGGTCGAGTCGACGAGGGCGTCGACAACTTTGGTGGGGGAGTATGTCACGAGAAGCCCACAGATCGCCCGCGCGGCGCCCGACACCCCCGAGGTCGGGGTTGGGCCAGCCTTCCCATATGCGCAAAAAGCCCGGAAACCAGCAAGAGACAAGGACATAAGCACACCATGATACTAACCTGCACCGAAACATATGCGTCAGTACTCGTAGACAGGCATGGGAGTCACCTCATATGGTCTTGGCCGGCACCCTGGCGCTGGGGAAATGTCACCACTTGACAAGCTCCCCCACCAAAGCCGCAAACGCCCTCGTGCGGCACAAAGAGGCTCGCTGCTCGTCACTTCCTTGTGCCCCCGCGCTTGCCCAACGAACAACTAGACATCCTCGTGCGGCACTCAGCAGCTTGGTGCTCGTCGCTTCCTTGCGCCCCCGCACTCGCCCAACGAACAGCCAGTTGCCAATCCCACACATCTCCTTAGCATCACAGCATCCATGGTCTCAAACCGCAAAGCTTGCTGCACTGCACCTTGATTCTGTGCCGTCCCAAAGATCTTTGACTCAGCATGTCGCCTCCCCACACGTTGGCTTCAGCCACGGGTCCCAAGCAGCCACGAACTACTCCTCCACCTGAGAAGGCTCACCCCTTGAGCACGCTTGTCTGCCCCCATGGTTGGCGCACCACCGACGCCCACGTTGCTGCCCCCACCAAGCAGCCATCCTAGGGACGCATCCTCCTCGCGTCCAAAACACATGATGGGTAACAACTGGTGATGAATCGAAGCCCCGTCCAGCGAACAATGTTGAGCCCCGCTCTGATACCACCTGTCACGTGCCGACACCGAGCACTACTCTAGCTCCCGTCGACCCCGCTGCCACTTAGCTCACAGTCCGTCGGAACTAAGTCAGGCTCCCCTTTTGTCCGGGCACAACACCTTCCGGACGCACACTACGCAGCATTGACGCTTCCTTGACGCCTAAGTGTTGCCGACCCTTGTGATCGACTAAGGTTGCCGGGTATGTGGGAATGTTGAGGAGAATGAGTGTTGATGCAAAGAGAAAGGCTTAACGGGTTAATAAACTCACTTGTATTTCACTAAGTAAAGCTTTGTACACTTTAGCTCTCAATGTGTTTAGCTCTCTCTACACACTTTGTACAAATGAGGGAGCTCTCCTATTTATAGAGAATTCAGCTCCTCACAATCCTCCTAAGCTTCCCTAAGCTTCTAGAGAATTCTACACAATTCTCAAAAAATTTTTACAAAGGATATTTCTAGAAACCCTTAGAAAATATCCTAGAACCCTAAAGAAACCCTTGAAAGCTCCCTTGAACTCTCTAGAGCCTCCATGCACCGGAATTCCCATGAACTCTCTAGAAACCGTGTTTTGCCAGAGGTTTCTAGAGTCTTCCAGCGCCTTCTGACACCTTCTGGCGCCTCCCAGGCGCACAGTTCCCTTGTCAGCACCTCTCTTCCTTGTCAGCGCCCATTATCCCGTGTCAGCGCCTATGTCAGCGTCTACCAGGCCATGTCAGCGCCTATCTCAGCACCCCAAAATTATACTAAGTATCCAGTATGAAAGTTAGGCACTTCCCATGTCTACTCCTGGCAGAATGGATGAACCCCAAATGACTCTTTAGGGGGTAAGTGCTTCTTGAGAGGCACTCGTCACAACCCCCTAGCCACCCATGCGCCCTCGTCACGCATGATGACCGATGAGGAGTGTCGCTCCATGACATAGAGCTCAGTTTCTACAGTATTTTATTTCTTTGTTAAGATTAAATCTAAGTTTGAGGATAGATAGATTGTTCTGAGTTCTGACTGGAGTTTGTGTTAAGAAGGAAAGTGGGTAGTAAAAGATTGGGCTGGTTCAAACATCAAAATGACGTTTTAGGCCTATACTTGGTCAGAGGCAGAGCCCATATTGGATTTTATGTGTGCATTGTAGTATATGAAAGCATGTACTAGGCCATAGCCCACTTTGACAAGGTTTCATAGTCCGGTATGAGCACATGGACTTGAAGAGTTCAAGGTCATGACTATATAACAACAACAACATTCCAGTAAATATTCCACCAAGGGTGAGATCCGGAGAGGTCCAGACTCCAGACGTGTGTAGCCTTACCCCTAACAAGTCACCTCAGCATTTCTTGTGTGGACTTAGTCTACCGTGGACCAAGTAAATTTGAGGGGTGACTCTGTTGGGAATTAATTAGAATTTCCAAATAAACAAATAAAAAGAAAAAAATAAGAAAAGAAATAGAAGTGGAATTGACGTTGAATGGTGCTAGTAAAACACCATTTAACTTCATTGATGGCAAATAAATAAAGTAGCTTGAAACTACTTTGTTGATTAATATTGAGATGTAACCTTCAAGCACTAAATGGAGGAGGCTAGAGTTATGTAGAGAAACTCAAGAGTTTCACTTCTCCACCTATAAAAAGAGGTGTGCTAGAAGGAGATAGAAGATCATCCAATGCACAAGAAGTGTGAGTGTGTTGTGTTGTTGAGAGTTTAGCATTACTATTCCTTGTAACTCTTGAGTGACGGACTCGGGTTTGTAGGGTGGTATACAAAGTGAGGGAGGGTTTCCAAGTTTTCAACAAAACTTGTAATCTTATTTGAGATAGTGAATATTGTTAGTGTTCCGTGGACGTAGGCCAGAGGGGCTGAACCACGTAAATCTTGCATGTCTCTTATTTTACATTTGGTGTTTGTGTTCCCATTTTGATCCTTTGTGTGCGTGAGTGATATTCCCCAACAGACTCCAGGTGAAGTTGGGGGAGGCTCCACTATTAAAGCGGTAGCACCAAGTATAAATTTGAGGGGTTGCTCCAGGTGAAGCAGGGGGTGACTCCACTATTAGAGGGGTGACGCCAAGTATAAATTTGAGGGGTGGCTCCAGATGAAGTATTGGTCCACCATAGACTAAGTCCACACAAGTATTTGTACTAGTCACCTAGTAAAGAGTTTGTTTCTGAATTCAAGGTCATGGCTCATGAAAACAAATGTTTTCGCATGGTTGTCCCAACTCACACTGATTGTGTTTCGGTCTAAACATTCCACGGATAGCGTAGACAAAGATTGGTCTACTGATGTTTAAATGATGGGGCACTATTGACCAATTTAAGATGTTTGAGTCCAACCTAGCCTGACCAAATACGACCATGTCCAACCGGTGTGTCAAAATCCGAGCGACTTAGGGCATGGCCGAGTCCGACGCTCAAGTTAGTATGTTGGAATGTTAGATCAATATGGAGTATGGATAAGGTCCAATATTTGTCTTTATGGAGTATGGACAAGGTCCAATGTTTGTAAATATAAACAATGTTTGTCAATATGGAGTGCGTACAAATTCCATTGTTTGTAAATAAATCCTTATATACATAATAAAATATTTCAATATCTTTAATCCACAAGAAATTATCACCATGAAAATTACATTATAATGCATGTGCCAAATAGTTTTTTTTTTCATTTTTTTTCGCTGATTATCAAGTTTAAGCGTGAGAAGTTGAATTCAAATTTATAAATTATTATTTTTTTGGTGTCAAACATTGATTATTTTTATTAATGAAGATAAAAATAATAAGTCATAGCACGAACTTGTGCAAATTACGGGGTTAAAACTAGTAAGTAAATAAAATTGACTAGAGTGATGGAATAATAGTATAATACTCATGGATCTCCTATATAATATTGTCTCGCTCGCTCATAAATCCCTTCAATTCCAAAATAGAAAAAGAAAAAGAACAAAAAGAAAGACTGAAAAGTATTCGTGTTTTGATCTTTTATAGTCCCTTCTTCAAGAGTTCTTGCATCAGCTATATAGGGCCTAGGAGTACATGTATTAATTAATTAACTTGAGTACTAATCAAGGAAGAATTTGTTAATCTTGATGGTGGTTAAGACCATTAAAGCAAAGGACACCAAGATTGAAACAACTGATAGGGCAAGGGCAAGCATCTGTGCAGCGCTGTGTTTGACCTCCTGGGCAAATCTCATTGAAGCTAATGCCAATATTGTCAGAGGAAATGAATATGCCCACCATGCCACGTTGAACCTCCTCATTGATTTCTTGAACAGATTTATCCTACATACCTGTCCAAAAAAAATAATCACACAGGATTTTCAGCTTAAACTACTGAATTATTTTGAATTTCATTATTTGTCTTACAAATAATAAATCAATTATTAATTAAGCAATACAAACCATTTCTCTTTTTTTTTTTTTTTTTTTGCATGTATCTATAAGGTGGATGTAACAATGCTAAACACATGTTTATTATAAGGCACTAATTAAACAATGTACTGAAGTACCTTTATGACATTACACTCTCATAATCTTAATTATGTCACAAAGCACCATCACTATCGATCGTTTTGGTCAAATAATAAAGTATTAATTAATTGTTGAGCATGGTTAATGAATTGGTCTAGTTAGTCGACTGATAACTAGCTCCAACTATCTGAATATCTGACCTTTGCCTAAAAAAAAGAGAACATCAAATCTTTCAGTGGATTTCCCAACTCCCATGCTTAATTAGTTTAGGGTGATAATACTCCCTCTGTCTCAGATAAATAATTATAATATTCCGTTTTTGTTGTCTTTCATAAATGTATACATTGTTAGTAAATTAAGTTGATTCAATGTCATTTTCTCAGTATACCACAAAAGTGGCTCATCTCCCTTTATTCCCCTTGAGAGGTAGGAGTACGTACTATATATAGTTTGGGACCATTTAATAATTTCTTCCTTCGGCTAATATAGACTAGGAGTAACCAATGAGGTGTGGTTGAGTGATAAGGGCTCATCGATTCTTAACCAAGGTCGAGGGTTCGAATCTCATATTGGGCATTGAGCACCTTTAAATTCCTTGGCCAGCTGTCTCACGCACCCTTTTAGATGCCTACAAGCTAGCGCGGAAAAATAGTCATTATAATCGACTGTAGATATCCTTAATTGTGAACAAAAGTATATGCTAGGAATAAATACATATGTATCTATATCAGGACAGTCAAACGAAAAGAAACCAACCTATAAATGGCTTAGTTATATGTATTCAAGTTAGGCATTACAATCTTAATTAGGTATGTTTTGTTTTATTCGTTTTGAGTGCTTACAATATAATATAAGCACATATATTATATAAGCAAGTATGTTGAGACCAACTTACAATAAGTTGGGGTTACTATTTATAAGTATAGGGGTTTACTTATAATAATTAGTGATCCTTGTTTTATTAGAAAGTTTTAAGTGACTCTCTACTCTCGTCTCATCGAAAGTTACAGCAATACTGTCTTATTCAAGTTCTTTGTGCATGTTATGGCTGGTACATTCAAATTGTTAAATACTAGTCCAAAATATAAATTTTGATCTTAAAAGTCAAATAGGGAGCTCAATTTAGAATGAAGTGGTGGCCGGTGCTGGATAGCACGCCTGGCAACATGTTTTCTAACCCATACATCCCTTTGATATAGATATAAGGTGGTGTAGTGGACTAGTGGAATGAACACAAAAGTATATACAAATTAAAGAGAAATAAAAACAAAGTGATGCTTACCAGGGACATAAGGAGAAACAGAGACAGAAAGAATAGCATCTTTGATGTATCATTGAAGGTCCCAGTAAGTGAGCTCCATGCCAAGCTAGCCATGCTTGGAGTTGCAATAAACAAGAAGAAAACTGGTCTAAGCATCATCGAAACACCATTGTTTCCTGGAAGTCTTTGATAAAGTGTAACAAAGAGCACCAAGTAGTGAATCATGCCTATTGAGAACAAGCACAAAGCAACCTCCATCCACCCCATATCAACTGCAACCTTTGCACCAACCAAATTCGCAATGACCGACAATTGGCTTGTAGGGTTAGCCACTCTTGACAAGTACCTCTTACCCTTAATGAACCAATGCCCATAGATTTTGATATCTAGTACAATTATAGGAATTACAAATGCCCACCAAAGCATTTGTTGATAAATGTTACTTCTAGGCACACCGACGAAAGGTGAGGATAGAAGCAATAGAAGCGAAGACATCCAAGGAGCGAAGAAATAGTTCACTGTTACATGGTGGGCTAACTCATCCTTCACCTTGTCAAAGTGATGGAAACATCTTATTGTGTAGATAAGAGACAATAAGAGCAATATGACTAGAGATAATGACCATAGGAAAATATAAGCCATTGATGGTAATAACATGTGAACATGTGGGTAGTGAAGATGAACATTATTGTGGTAATAGTTGTTGTCATTGGTGAATCGAATTAGCATCTTCCAAAGCCATACTTGAGCACATAATGCAAAACTTACCCTGAAGTAACCTGCATGGAAGTTTGCTAACATGATCGATACGAAATGCTTCTTACCTTTGAGCGATTGATGATTATCGCGATTCGTATGATCATTATTTGCATCATCAATGACAACTTCTATACTACAAGAAGAAGGTTGAGTACCTAACTTTGAATCCATTGATGGTTTCCTAAATTAAGAGGGTGATTTGAGAAAGTAAGTAATTAGTTAGTGCTAACTAGCTAGCTAATTGGGGTTGACTTAAAAAAATGTAGTGTGTTGCATAGAATAGCATGCATACCTTAGTGCATTTGATTGGTAGTTCTTATATATAGTAATCCGTACACATGATATGATGTTGCTCCACATACAATTCAATTCCACGGGATAAGATAACCGGTAAAGACTAAAGAGCAATGCATCTTACTATCAGTAGCGGTTGACACGTTGGACTTGTCTAGTAGGAGTCTTTGGTTTTCTGGTCATGACGGAACTTAGCACTAGCTAGTTTACACTTTAGACAGTACACCATATTTTCAAATGCCATTACAACTTTTTTTTTTATCATTTTCATGGGGGCCAAAAACCACTACTCATTTCCTTCGATCTATTAAACCGATTACACTGGTTAGCTTTTTCCAGGGTATATCTAGGTAACTTAATTACTTTCTTCCCACCAGCCCTCTCACGCGAATGTTTATTGGGTTTGAAATATGGATGATACATAATCAGAGATGGCAATGAGGCAAGGCGGGAGTGAATATAGGTATATCCATATCCATGTCCATACCCACCTGGCTACGGTCAATCTACCACCCGCCCCATTCTACCATTGGTAAGATTTTCAAAACTATCCCCACCCAAGTAGGTATGAAAAGGAACGTAACTTTATCCGCCCCAATTACCCAAAGGGTATCCATACTCACCTAATACCCGCCCCGAACCCACCTGCTACCCGACCTAAATCGACCTGATACCCATATAAAGCAATTATATATAGTATATTTAACAAATAAACCCAACAAACATGCAAATTGTGTCATTATTACAAATGACAAACTAAGATACATTTGAACAATTTGTTTCAATACATTTTATTTTTAGAATTTTTACACTTTTTATTTTTAGGTGGGTATGAGGCGGGTATCCAACCGGGGAACAACACAAACCATCCCGCCCCACCCCCGCCTGACACTCCCTCATCCCCACTCCAATTGGGGCGGAACCCACATGTATCCGCCCCACTGTCATTCCTATGCACAACCCTCTTCATACCTTGTGCTGAAACATTCCACTTAGGAAAATGAGAGCTCCTAGAATTCGAACGTGTGTTGGAATCAATTCAACCAAAAATTTAATCAGAATTATAAGTCCAACCAATATTATATTCCTTATTAACCCAGATAATTACGTGACAAACAATCAGTCTCACAAATATATAATAGTCAGTCTATCTCTTTTTTGTTTTTAATAGGAATAGTGAGTCTATCTCTTTTTTGGTTTTTTTTATAGGAATAGTGAGTTTATATCATACAAACTTTTGGTGTGTTGATAACGAGACAGCAATAAACAAAATTGGGCAGGATGAGTATACTATCAGCCTCCCCCTGATCACTGCCTTGCTTGAGTCACATCGTCACATATGCGTCTTCAATGCTCGCATTCGATCCCATGACCGAAAAACCTCCACTAACTCTTCTCTAACTGTCTTGTGATCAGCCAGAAAAAGAAGAAAAGAAAATGTCTTTACTTAATTAGCACCACGGAAGTACGGACACGGCCCTTAATTTGTGTTTCCCGTTTTTTGTGTCTACGTTTTTCGTGTCTGCATTTCCTTGTATATAATAATTTGTGAGAATTTGCGTTTTCCGTATCCCGTGACCATGTAACTGCCTCAAGTTATCTAGATGTTCTATTGTACTGTACAAAGTAGCCAGCCGATTAGGTTCCCATATGAGTCGATCTCGTGTAAATTAAAATTAGGAATGGTAAAGAGAGACAAGTATTTAACACTCCAACCAGGGCTATCTCTTATGGTGCACCATACGGGGCGGCCGCATAGGGCCTCAACTTTTAAAAGACCCATAAAATTTGAGTCGACCTCAAAAATAATTTATTGTATATTGAGGTAAGAAATAGGCTACAAAAATTTCCAATTTTGTAATGTTTTAGCTAGTAGTACTATTTTTTTTTTTTGAAGGAAAAGATAATTCATTCATTCATAAAAAGCCATCCGACATCTACAACGATGAATATGATTCTCACCATCACTGCTAGAAATCGGTGTCTTGATCAACTCCGTCGATAATGAGTGACTATCATTAATCCAAACATCATTGTTAGAAATCGGCGTCTTGATCGGCTTCGTCGATGATTGACAATACCCTGATATAGCAAAAAAGATGCTAAACAGAAAACAGGAGGCCACCGCCTTTTTTTCCCTACGATCGGAGATAAGCACGAAACGTGTTGCAGTTATTTGGAAGTACAAATCCCCTTGGCACATTAGATTGAACTTGTCTTCTTGATTCATGAAATCTACCCGAACCACACAAATTCTAAAAGACTCCGACGAACGCAGAGGACTCAATAATTTCTCATCAAATGAGAGTTTATTCCTAATCATATTGAAAAACAAACTAAAAAACTAGATCAAATGCAAAGAAACAAAAACAAAAAAAAATTAATCACCGATGCCGATTAGCTAGGCTTTTTTCTTTAGAGAGAGAGATTAGCTAGTAGTGCTATTAATTAATCACCGACGAAAAAAATCATTTTCTATTAAGATTTCGCTTACAAATTTGCACAGGGCCCTCGAGATATTTGAGACTGCATTGACTCCGATTATATGTGAGTTGACCTTATATAGAAATCGACCTCAGGGACGAAGTCAGGATTAAAGATAGAGGGGGACCGATCTTAATAAGCCCATAAAATTTATTGTGCTTGAAAATCATATGAAGCAAATAAAAAAGGAAACACAATTGTAATCTGCAAGTGGTTGGGTTCGAACACTGGTTAAAAATTACTAAGAGATGGGCTATAACATGCCTTAACCAGCTATGCTCCAATTATACTATGATGAAGTTAGCCAGCATATAATATATAACCAAAATCTTGACAGGGGTCAGGGCCATTCCAGGCCGTCATAAATCAGGATGCTTCGTCCCTGATCGACCTCATGTAAATAGACCTATAACACTCCGACAAGAACGACTCCTCACTCAATTAAATACGGAGTTATGTACTAGGAGCTCATCAAATCAAAGTACATCAAAAAGTACTATGATGTGATTTACATCAATTGATCCACGTAATTTGTTAGCTTTGGAGCGAGTATGGCCATCATGGGTATAAAAGTATCTTATCTTGTTTGGTTTAGTCGCTTAAAAGTGAAACTCTTTTTTCTTCTGCTTTTGTTTTAGTTTAATTTAATTCATCTCAATTGTTTGTTTGTTTTTTGGGTTTTTTTGCTTTAATCACGGGTTTATCTAAGCCATTTGGACCATTCGCATCGGGTCGGTCTACAGAAGGGTAAAGTGTTCGCACTAAATAGGTTTTACATTCACAAAGCTCAAACTGTAACCTTGCCTAAGGGATAAGAGTGCAGAATCAGTCACACTAACCACTTATTAGTTAATTCATCTCAATTGTTAGCTTTTCATCAAGTACAACTGATCGAAAATAGAACAGTAAAAACTTAATGTTTGTTTGAATGTGTGTAATTATTACTCCCTGCATCCTAAATTAAACTACACACTTCTTTTAGACACAAAGATTATGACATGGTGAAATTGATCTCGGGTTATTACACTGTATGAGTGGGGGATGCGTCACTGCGCTATCTATGCACCCTAAACTCAATGAACTTAGTGGTTGATTGACTTATATACCCCTCACCTTTAATTCAAAAGGGAATATGCTTAAACATTTGGTAAGGTCTATATAAGGGTATAAGTGGCATTTCATCACAAAATATTGTCTCTAAAAAAATGTGGATATTCAATTTAGGATGAATAAAAAAAAGCGAGTATTTCAATTTGAAACGCATAGAGTATTACAAAGAGAACCTATCGCACAGACACCATATATGTTGAAGACATCCCCAATCATAAGAGGCAATTCAAATATATAGTGTGATAAGAGAATCGTTCTAATTACATACTACTTCCTCCGTTTATATGAAACTCTAGCATTTGCTTTTGACACAATGACCAAGGCAAATTGATTTGGGCACTTGTCTTCCCCTTATACCCTCAACATTAATGAAAAATGGGGGAGGGTAGATACAGATTTTAAATTTTACAAAAGTGAGGGTACAATGGTATATTTCACTAGGAAATTGTTTACCATAAACATAAATGATAGAGTTTTATGGAAACTACCCAAATAGGCAAATGGTAGAGTTTTATATAAAGTGGAGCAAGTATAATCTGTATATGAACAATTTATCTTCTATACAAGCTTAAGTATCGATCTTCAAATGTTAAACTAACTCTAATTATATGGGTGTTTGTAAGCTAGTATGGAAACATATGCTAGAAAGATAATTTTGTAAGTGGCAACAAAGTAGCTAATTGATAGCCATAGTGCACTATATACTGTCAATTACTGCGTTCCTACTATGTTGATAATCACATAAAGGGGAGATAGGAACCTTCCTCATTTCACAAGACAAGACAAACAATTTGGTATATGCCTCTTCATTCAATATGTAATATTAAGAAAACAAAAAGATGAGTATAAAGAGAGAACAATATGTAATGTCCGAAGTCAACAAAGGGGTTATGTTGTTGCCTTGTTGTAATAGCTTCTTATTATGAAATCAATTGGAATCCTCTATTTCACTTTGTTGTCCCATCTCTTATCACAATGCATCTCAATCATCCGTACATTGAGTTTGCATACAAACTTAATATAAATCTTTTTTTTTTTTTTTGATGTAGCAAATGTACAAGTTAGCCCCAAAGCGTTGGTCTCTAACTAAAAAAAGTAAATGTTTGAGCTTGAGAAGCTTCTGGTCCAGTGGGCACGTAAAACTCATTAGGATATGTGACAGTAGATGGCACACCAAATAAGATCGACATTCTTAGTAGCCTATTAACTTTAAGTTTAGGGAGAGAAAATCACAAAATATACAACGTACAAGGGAAAAAAAAATACTAACTACTCCAAAACGATTTAATTTAATGACATTTATATCCCATTGCATAATAATTTAACGTACAAATGCAACAAGTTGTGCATCCGATTCCTTTGAAGATTGGTTTACTACAAACAAATTTAAGCATACTAAAAAATAGATCTTAAAAAATACTACTCCCTCCGTTCCGTGATTACGTTGTCAATTGCTTTTTGGAGGTCAAACTTTATAAACTTTGACCGTTAATTTATGAAAAAATATAAAGATTTACAATGTAAAAAATTTATTGTTAGATTCATTTTTAATAGTACTTTTGAAAAATCATATTTTTATAATTTTTATATTCATAGATTTATTGTTATTTATGATCAAAGTTGTGCCTTGGAGACCGCGATAAAGTAATTGACAACGTAATCATGGGACGGAGGGAGTAACATACTTAGAAGATGGATTGTTTTCGACAACAACCAAAAAAATCCTAAATTCAACCAATATATTTTATTTTGTTAAGCTAATAGATAGGTGAAGGTGTAGTACACAAAATATGATTTTAAAAATTTACCAAGGACGAAAGAAAATGTGATTTCCAAACCAATGAAGTGATTCGAAGGAAAAAAACAATTCTTTGACTTGAACAACTTCTTGGCCTTTTATAATGTAAAGAAGGAAATAAAGGTTAAAGATAAAGTAAAAAGAAAGATTAGGTAAAGAAATTAAAATGCTTTCATTCTAGGATCACATGATCAACTTAGACTCCATGATCACGGCAGGTTACTTTCAACAAATTTCATCCAAGTGGATGCTCCTCAGTCTCTAACCAATACCCTGCCACCTTCACATTTCACACTTTTAAATAATAGAAAACGAAAATGTTAAAAGGAGGCAAATTCCTTGGATCAGAAGGGCCAAGGAGACAAAGTTACCAACCCAACAATAAAATGGATCCCTACTTGGAGATTAACAAATGGACCAAAGCCCAATACACCACATATGGCAAATTGGCAATCACGTATATCCAAATCCAAGAAAAAAAAAAATGAGGCAATACATTCTTCGTCGTTTCGCCTTAGATGAACACAGTACACCGGAGTCTCCTACTGTGAGCGATTTTCATACCCACTATTGTAACCGAATTAGGATCCTCTTCGAGATGAGGAGTCCTGATTTATTATCATCTTACATTTATTAAGCATAAAACATAAAAAAAATTAGAAGGTGTTTCCCTTAATTATTATATAAGAATAAAACAGTACATTAGAAGGCGTTTGGATATTTTGCTCGTTTAGTTGGAGAAAATACGTGTAACTTCGTGCATATTAATCACACCAAGTTAGTTAATCAGTGAGCAAATTACAAAAATTAAAGGAAACTAGGCACAAACAATTCAATATTTGACCCACAGCATATGATCTCACATGTCATCGTATTCGAAAAAAGTTCAATGTATAATCAGATAGTCCCTCACTGAGCTAAATGGAGACAAAGCTAGCTTAAGCGACGATGTGACACTTAATATGATGGTAATCGATTCCACACATCCTTTTTACAAAATGTGTAACGCAAGTCCATTCGCCTTAATTCTAAAAATTATATAAGAAGTAATTAAGAATATTTCATGCGATGGTAGTTGGTATATAGATAAGAGTGAAATCACTTAAGTTAAACTAATAATTTCTGTAGATGCTCAATTATAATCAATATATTAATCAATCATTTCACGAAAAAAAAAATATATATATCAATCAATCAATCAGTCAATATTCAATCAATCAATATAAATATATAAAGGAGGCATATTTCAGGAGCAATGAGGCACGCCACGTAGTCGAGATTTTAAGAGCGCGCCACCTAAGCGAGAATAAAGACAAAAAATATCTAGTGTGAAACGTTTAGGACTCTAGAATCCCTACTGTTTAGGATTCTTGAGATATGATAAACCTCTAGAGTTTTGAGTTATACTAGAACTCTGTCAAATATTTGAAATCAGACATAACTTTTTTTACCGACCTCAAAAAATATTAACTTTTATACCATGAAATTCGCATCGAAAAATACTTTAGAACGAGATGCATATACGATATATGAAATATGTAAGATCGCACGTATATGTTGGTTCCCATAAATAAGTAATAATAATAATATTATTAACAGTAAAATTAAGGCTGAACATAAAAAATGAGCAAATATCTTTAGCCACCTAAGCGATACTTTTAAGAGCACGTCACATAAGAGAGAATATTAAACGATAAAGTTAAAGTAACACATACTCATAACACATACTTTGAACAAAAAAATAAAAAATAAAAAATAAATAGAAATAGAAATAAGAAAAGAAAAATAAGATTTTTCACATGTTAGTAACTTAGTAATTAGTATACACAAATCAATTGCCAAATAATTTTTTTTTTAACATATCAATCAATATATAATATAAAGAAGTTTCATAGTAATAAAGTTTCGGATAATGAAAAAGAGAGCTTGAATTTTGCTAAATAGTTAGAGTTTTATTGACGACATAACTACTTTATCTTAGTCTAATATTCAAACTCGAATATAACTATCATACACATCTTTAAAAATAATAATATTTACACCATCATATTCGTATCGAAAAGTACTTTGAAATGAGATGCATTCATAATATGTTTACAATAAACTTGTAAGATTGTGTTACAATATTAATTTCAGTAAATAAATTTTAAAGTATGATATTTACTAATAAAAGAAAAATAAAAACAACAAAACATATAAATTTGAACGCGTGCATCCCACGGGCATCGCGTCACATAGGAATGTCATCTAAGCAAGCAATAAACAAAAAATAAATAAAGGTTAGAAAATAAAATATAGAGCTTGAGTTGTGATGGACCTCTAGAGTTTCATAGGAGCTATATTAGATCTTTGTCAAATATTTATATAATCAAATATAACTTTTTCTACATGTCTAAAAAAATAATCTTTTAAATCATCAGGTTCGCATCGAAAAGTATCTTAAAATGATATTCATTTACAATATGTATAGGAAACATGTAAGATTTGCTTGAAAATAAATTTGAGCAAATATATTTTAAGTCCGTGCATAGCACAAGTTTGATCACTAAGTTGCATCACCTCAGCAATTAGTCTCAACAAAAAAAAAAAAAAAAAATTAAAAACACACCATAAGCCAGAAATATATTTTAGAATATTGAAAGAAGACAAAAAAAAAAGTGGAGAATGTGATTAATGTCTCTCCTCATGTTCACATTTCACCTTTTATTAATTTGCCTCTCTATTTGCTATCTGCGAGACTACAAAGCCAAAAGTTGACATGAATATAGCGGGAGACTAATGAAAGTTCGATGCTTCATGTATATTTAAATTTATTAAGAGGTTATCGCATTGATTCAAGGCTCCTCCGATATGATATATAGTGTTCTAACAACAATTTTAAAGTAACCATTTTCGGAGGTGCAATTTGGTTAGAACCCTAATTGTATTTGAGGAGGATTATGATAACTAATATCTTTTTTTATTCAACGACTCACATAATCAGTTCTCCATTTTTTTGAACATTTTCTCACCCTTTATTCTTCCTACATCTATTTGCTTTCAAGTTTTCTTATTTATTCTAACAAATATAATCATGATGATCCGAGGGGCGTGAAACATGAAAGAGAGATCGACCTAAATCACTAAGGATAGCATGAAACTAACATCACTACATAGCATGCATAATCATAATCAATTAGAATTTTTTTATGATTTCTTTTTTTAAATAGGCATGTTATTGTGCATATTTCACCAAATGAATATTAATATACAGACATTTCACTCAACCCGTGCAACGCACGGGTTTTAAAACTGGTATCTATATATTAGAGGCATTTTCTGACAGCATTGGAGACGTCCACCTAAGCGAGCCATTGTAATAAAATTTTAAAATAAATATAAAATAGAAATATATGTTTTGGTATAGAATATAAACTAAAGTTGTACTTTTCTAAATACTTAAAGAGTTACTATTAATTAAAGGTTTTAGAATATATACTAAAGTTGTACTTTCCTAAATCATTAAAGAGTAGACTATTATATTTTAAAAAGCATATAACTTTAGTTTCACCGCTTAAGAAATTAAATTGCTTATACCATTGGAACAAGTACGAAATATCCTTTAAAATGAGACTCATTGTAGTATGTTCTATTGATTTACAACATTTGATGCATCCACCTAAAAAGCTAATCGGTAATTAGCTTGACAAGTTGACACAACTAAAGAGTTGCATGTAAAAAATAAGAGAAAAGATATGTATATTAGTTATAAAAATTTAAAAGGCAATCTCAAGTTAAAATATAATAAAAAGAGTATTTGTAGAATAAAGAAATAAACGATGAATTTAAAATGATTCTAGGTCCAATCTCTAATAGAAAATTTTACCATTATCACGTATAATTTTATCTCCTTATATAACTGTACGTAATATACTGATCCCCCATGTTATTTTAGGGTTCCAATTTATGTTCCCTTCAACTTTATAATTATTAATGTACTCCATCAGGACCACAAATAAAATTACATTAGACTTTTTGCGTTCTTCAAGGCAGTACTTTGACCGCATATAACTTTGAAAAAACAAGCTAGCATTGAAATATGTTTTGCTATTCTAAGGTTTACGTCTAAAACTTCTTTATTTTTTGAAAAGTAGTTACGTATACATTAGACATTTAAACTGAATGTTAGTTGTACACTTATATCAACATAAGAGTATTGGCGTACCAACATCAAACATAGAAAGACTATGAAACTATTACGTCTTGGATCATGTAACATATGGGATAAGTTAATTAATAGTTAATTGAAATTGATGATAAGAGTTTAAATTAGATAATATGCCATATAAAGTCATAGTAATCTTATTATGGCATTGATGATATTAAATGGATTATATAAGCATTTATCAATATATTACTAATAGTTTTTCATAAGTGACAATTACACTTTGATTTTTCGATGAGATTAATAATCACATTATATTAGTTTTATTATATAATCACAGTCCGTGCAACGCACGGGCATACTCACGGGCATCCACCTAGTTTCTATATAGTAAGTACTCAGAAGTAATAAAAAAAACAGAGCCAAAATAATTAACTCTCAATTGCTTGCAACAATAACTGATCAAAAACGGGTTTGGCCTGAACCGGGGTTGGGCTAGACATGATTTTTAAGCTAATGGACAGACCAATAAGAGATTTTGGATCGGACTAACGGGTGAGATCCTTATAAATTAACACAATCAACTTGTCTATATCCGCTTATATTCTAGGACGGATGGATGGATGCCATGAGTTGGTTTATCTATAATCATCTCTACTTGCAACCAAGGAAGTGATAATATTGCTATACAAGAGGTGATAGTCCACGAGTAAGGCATTGCTCTTCACTTTCTTTTTTACCGAACTTCTCCTAATCGAACTCATAAATTACACTTTCGATCTTTTTTAGTGAAAACTACTGAACTGAGAAACACAAATACTCAGAAAGAAGTAAACTATTAAAAAGTTGTTGTAATGTAACTAACTATTACCGTTGTTATCATATTAATACATTAAGTTAACACATTTATAAGAGCTACAACTAGAAGCATACAACTTCTTTTTTTTTTTTTTTTTTTTTTTGTAAGGTAAGGAGTGTGGTATAGGAAGGAACTAGGAGACTCTCATCTCGAGAGTGATCCCTAATGAGTCCTCATAAATAATTTGCCGAAACTCTCTAGCCGGAGACACTGAGAAGAAACATTCATCCTGACACGTATACCCATAATTTGCCATCCAATCCGCCGCTCGATTGCCTTCGCGAAAGACATGCTGGACTGCCATTGGGTTCCTTAATGCTAAAAACCGCTAGTGTCGATAATCAGAGAGTAGATCGACCAAGGAATTTTGATTTCGCCCCATAATGCTTTTATGACAATAAGATTATCACCTTCGACTTCCAAACGTTCGTACCCCAGTTCAATAGCTTTTTTGACCCCATTCCTTAGGCCAGTAGCCTGCGCGATAAGAATCGACGCCCTACCAACACATCTGGCCCCGACACACAGAAAATTGGCCTTGTGTATCTCTAATAACAAACCCTGCAGCTGCTGTGTCACCTTTTTTGGAGCCATCAAAATTAACTTTAACATGTCCTGGGATGGGTAACTGCCAGCGTACCAGTTGTAATTCCACTGCTTTTGTTGTCTTATTAGTGTGATCATTCGTATACGGTGTATAAATTGACGGCTTGGTGCGATGTGTCCATTCGATAAAATAGCTTTTGGCTTTAATACAACACCCTGTCAGATTAAATGGGTTATTTCTAAAGACAGTTTCGTTACGCTCACGCCAAATGCTTCACAACCCCATAATCAGACTTAATCGAATTGAGCCAATGAAGAAGATTATTTGTGGGCGGAAGCAATTCTAACCATCCGCTATCATAAGCCTCAGACCATACTTGTTTAGTTTTAGGGCATTCAACAAATAAATGATCCATACATTCGATACAATCCTAACATAAAGGACACTGCATGTCCAGAGGTATCCCACGAGAAACCAGCGTCCTGCGCACTGCAACAGGCCTGTGACAAAGTTGCCACAAAAAGATTTTGACTTTTGGAGGAATTGGAAGCTTCCAGATCCAATGGAAGCATCACTTAGTGGAAGTTTCCATGTTTAGCTCATGAGCAAACCACGTTGCTGTTTTAGTCGAAAAGAGTCCGTTCCCAGACAGCTCACAACAAAATTCATCTTCAATATCGTGAAAAGATATTGGTGTATTAAGAACCAGATCCAAAGGTTCCTGGGGGAGCACCGGGACCAGTTTTCCCCTATTCCACGTTCTTTGATGAGTGATTACATCACAGACCTTCCATTCAAGAAATTCCTCAGGTATACTGCTGATGTCCATAAGTTCGACAAGCGGGCGATTGGTACACCAGTTGTCAGTCCAAAAATGGATGTTTTGACCATTTTCTACTTTCTAACGCAGACCTTTGCTAAACACTTCCCTGTTATGTAAAATTCTCTTCCATCCCCAAGATTGAGAGGCCTAGATTTTACAATCCATAAACCCACCATGCTGCATATACTTTGATGTTATTGTTTTAACCCAGATGTTTTTGGGTTCCGTAAGAATTTTCCATGCTAGTTTGCACATGAAGGCACTGTTAACTGCTTCAAGCTTGCGAAGACCTAGCCCGCCAACAACCTTAGGTTGGCATATTCTGCCCCAACTGATGAGCGGAAATCCACGGGAGTCACCCTCTTTTTTCCAAAAAAAAAATCACGATTTATTTTATTTAATACGTTACACATAGCTTTAGGAATCTGAAAACATTGCATAATGTGGGACGGGATGGATTCTAAATTAGCTTGGATGAGAACCGAGCGGCCCGCCTTAGAGAGAGAACTGGCCGTCCAAGCATTCATTCGGTTTCTGGATTTGTTTATTAGGTCCTGAAAATTGTCTTTCGAGGCGCCTTTGTCAAGAACTGGACAACCAAGATACTTCCCTAAATTTTGCTTGATAGGAATCTGTATTATGGCATTAATCATTTGTTTGTCGGTTCAGAGACAGTTCGGGAACAAACCACACTAGATTTATGAAAGTTGATCAGCTGTTCGGATTGAGCGCAGAACTCAGTGAGAATATTCATGAGTTTGCGACAAGTATCTTTACTGGCTTTGCAGAATAGGATGATGTCATCCGCAAAGCAGAGCCCAGGTATGACCGGGGCTTGGGGGGCGACTTTAATTCCTATACCGGATTTTCGATCCGTGCTAGCTATATTAATTCGCCTAAGCAACACATCCATACATAAAATAAACAGATAATGCGATAACGGATCACCCTACCTCAATCCTCGGGAAGGACAGAAAGGTGGAGTTGGCTCATCATTAATCATAACTGAATAAGAAACAGTGGTGATGCACTGTCGTATCCAGTCTATCCACAACGAGCAGAATCCTAGTTTGTGCAGACAGGTAAAAAGTAAATCCCACTCTATTCGATCATATGCTTTTTCCATATCTAATTTAATGGCTAACCACCCCATCTTACTCTTAGTGTTCCGAAAGAAATTCATGATTTCATGCGTGAGCAGAATATTGTCATGGATAGACCGACCTGGGACAAAGGCCCCTTGCAAAGGCGATACAAAATCATCCAAGAAAGGCCGGAGGCGGTTAACAAAAATTTTGGAAATTGCTTTAACTAGGTTATTGCATAAACTAATAGGTCAAAAGTGATTAACTGTTTCAAGGGTCTTGACTTTAGGCAATAGAGCTATAAAAGTATGATTAACTTCCTTTAGCAATTTTTTGTTATGAAAACATGCTTTAATAGCATCACACACGCTTTCCCCAATTATGTGCCAATAGCTCTGAAAGAAACCAGCCCCAAACCCATCGGGTCCGGGGGCTTTTATTTGATCCATTTGAAAGAAGGCTTCCTTAATTTCTTCATTGCTAAAAGGCTTGGTTAATTCGAGATTAGCATCCGAGGTGATAAGTTGTGGGATATCGTCTAAGGGGAAAGAACGGGGTTGAGAGTGATCAGACGTAAATCGATTCTGAAAGGCGTTTGAAATGTGGTCTCTGATCATAGTATCCTCTTCTAACCAAGCACCCGAAGGTTCCTTGATCTTAAAAAACTTTCTCTTCTTGGCTCGTTGATTATGAATATGTTGGAAAAAAGCCGAGTTGCGATCTCCTTCTGTTAGCCATTTGCGCTTAGCGTAAATATTCCAATATTTTTGGGAAAAAAACAGGATTCGTTCCCTCTGAGCTATTAGTCTATCAAGAGTTGCGTGTAAATTATAGTTATGCGGTTCCTGCATTAGTCTCCCTTCAACATGTTGAATTTTATCCAAATTTCTACGTACTAGCATTATTATGAATATGACCTATATATGAATGATTCCATTGTTTCAGATTGACTTTTAGATGTTTTAATTTTCGCGTTATAGAGAACATACGGGATCCGGGATAATGCACACCCCAAGCGTCTTTGACCAATTTTTCTGTAGCCGGAAATTGGTTCCAAAAAGGTTGAAATCTAAAAAGTCTTGGTTTGGACCGAGCTTGGGGGGCAGGTATCTACTATAATAGGTGCATGATCCGAACAGGAAAAGGGGAGATGTTTAACAATGCCATCCGAGAAAAAGTTTAGCCAATTTTGACAAACCAAAGCTCGATCAAGCCTTTCGAACGCGAATTCATTATTAAATTTCTTACGCCAAGTAAAAGGGGAGCCATTGACCAGTACTGATTCGAAGTTGGTACGTGCGCAAAAAAAATTTAACCGTGACAAGCGCAAAGGGGGACACAGAGGCCCTCCTTTTTTATCACTAGGACACATAAGTTCGTTAAAATCCCCCATTAAGCACAACGGGATTGGGATGCTGTGAATAATTGATTCTAATTGTGCCCAGAAAGCATCTTTTAAGGTTGTGGGAGCAGGGGCGTAGCGACCCGCAACCGCAAACGTGAAGTTAGTGGCCAAATCCTTGACTTCTAAGATAATAATCCGGTCAAGTTTGAGTAAGAGTTTAATTTCCGTATCTTTTTTATTCCATAATGCCCAAACCCCCCCAAATGATTAACCGGATTAGCATACTCAAAGTTTGAAAAATCTAGTATTTTAATAATCCTAGCAGAATTTCTTGTATTTGTTGGAGTTTCCAATAGAAACATAATGTCCGGTTGAATATGCTTGCGAAGAAAACAAATTTTCCCAACGGCTTGTTCCTTTTTAGCCCCGTTAACATTCCAGCATAAGAATCGCATTATAAAAAACCTTAATATAAATAAGATGCAAAAAAGAAGTCCAAATTAAGGCCATGTTAAAACACGAACGAAAAGAAGGGCCTTGAGCCCATAGGAAGAAGTCGGCTAGATAGTAGACAGATTGCTTTAGTTCATGACAGTTGGGCTTAACCCGGTCCATCAAGCTGCTCAAAGGGCAGGCTTGAATGACTTGTAGCATTATGCAGACAAAGGAAGCATAATCTGATTGGCAAAGATCCATAAAGAGATAAAACAAACACAGTCCAATCAATAACATAGTAATCAAAGTCCAAATTATACAAAAGCCCAACTCCCTAAAACACGACATAACATAGTTTCAAATACAGGAGAGGCAAAAAGCGGACTGAGATAAATCTAAGTAAACATAACTAAAAAAGAAATAGAAAAAGATCATAAACATCATAATCATAGAAACTGATTGGAGAGGTGAGCAAAAAAAGATCATCATCGAGAAATTCAGGCGTGGTCGCCACCATCTTGCTCCCCACTAGCTGCTGTATCACCATCATCATATCTCTTCCTTCTCTTTGCAGAGTCAGTTGAGAGAGAAGGAACCTCCTGATCACCATCTTCCCATTCCATACCATCATCTTCAGCCACAGAGTGAATCGAAGGAGCAGAAGAGATAGCACCAGTGTGCCCATTCAACAGTGACAAAAAGGCTAGAGATAGTTGTGGAGGAGAGAGAACTCGACCACGGATGGGACTGAACCCATCATCATCAGCAGCTGACAGTTCAACCCCTGCAAATTCATCTTCCAAAATTTGGAAGAAGTTGGTAGTGGTGCAATCATAAGCAACAGGGGGTGCAGGGGGCATCATACTAGACCCTGAACCGAAGCCCTTAGAAACACCTCCATCTCCAGGTACAGAATCAGTCACACCACGAGAAGTAGAGGCTCTCAATTTGTTCTTACCATACCTACCGGGGGAAGAGCACGGGTCATGCGCTGTGGTAACACTGTCACCCACTCAGGTGGGTTGTCGGTACTGTCAACTTCAGGAGTAGCCACAGCCACATGAGGAGAGAGAGTAAAAGCATTTAGTTGCCCAACAATGACGCTACAGTCATTGTGTTGCACCAAATTGCAGGAATCTGTATCATGATCAGCACTACCACAGAGAGAACACACAACATGCAATCCTTCATAGCAGAGAGCAAAAGTTCTTGACAACCCATTATTGAAACGCACAGTAATAGATGCCTTTAGGGGCTGAGACATATCCAAATGTAGACACACACGAGCAAATCTACCATGAAGCCTAAGTCTAGTGAAATTATCAAGACGAAGTAAAGTGCCCACAAGTCTAAGGATATCATGCAGCATGCTAGCATTCCATAGCTCAATAGGGAGGCGAGGAATCCTCACCCATTGATCTATAAAATCAATAGTACAGTTATAAGGGTCAAAGGCAGCTTCCCACTCACGTAAAACCAGGTTAAGACCTTGGACAAACCAAGGTCTTTGGACCCATACAAAGCTCTTATCAGCACAATCAACAAAACGAATAAGCAACCAACCATTACCAAGCTCCACAAAATTAACATCCCCCTTAACTTCAGTCCAGTCTCGTCTAGTTTTAGTGCAAATAATAGAGAGAGGAAGAATACCTCCCCAAATCTTAGCATGAAGTGAGAACATACTCAAGTCAGGTTCCCCCTCCTCAGGATCAGGCCCAGGAGGGTCTAGGTTGCCACCACCGTTAGGGAACAGGTTATGAGAACCAGAGAGAGGCTCTGTTGGGGTAGAGACAGAAGTAGTGTGATCTGAATGAGCCATTCCACCTCGAAGGCCAGAACGAAAGGAGAGGGAGAGTGTGCGAACTCCGTGATCTCGATCACCATCAATAGCTCGATTCGAGCGACCCAGAGAGAGGTTAAGGGGTGAAGTGAGATGAGAGGTAGGCGAATTGGGAAGTATAGTGGTTCCAACGAAATCAGGAGAGAGAGAAGAATTTGAGGAGTTAAGGCTCATATTGAGAGAGAAGTAGAGATGTTTTTGTGAACGAAAATAGTGAGCCAACAGGAAATCACAGGGCTCCAATTTATAGTGAGAGCCTCCCCAGAAAAAAAACCCCAGAAAAAGCAATTTAATCAACAACAATACTTGAGTAAAATAAATGCAAGACTGCATGTAAAATCCTCCCATCCCCCAGAGAAACAAAGCAAAAGAGGACATAGATTTGGGGAAAAACAAAATAAACAATAACGAAATCAACCCAGAACAGATTGCAACTACCACGCATTCAATTTGCAGGTGAAGAGATAATCTGAATTTAAATTGGATTAAAAACTCACAGAGAACCTCAACACAGCAATAATCATTGCATTTAATGGTAGCACGCCACAGCCTGGGTGAGAAGACGAAGCGTTCTTGTGACAGAAAGCAAGCTCCATTCAAGAAACAACCAGCATCATCAATAAGCCAATTCGACCACAACCAAATAGCAATTGCGATATTGCCCAATACGCAACCCAGCTTAGCTGAGCAACAACAAATAAGCCGACAAATTGAAATCTTAAGTGAGAGGTTTTGAGGAGACTCCTCAGAGCATAGGAGAGAGAATTTGATATATAGTGACCTAATTAGAGTAGTAGAGCCACAATTGAGGCTAAAAAACATAGATCTAGTGTTTAATTTAAGAGGGCTATTAAGAACTAGATTGATTAGGGAGGAATCAGCTGAGGCAAGACCCAAATTGAATTGGGGATTTCGGAAAAAAAAACCAAAAAAGTAAACCCTAGGTTCTCGAATTTGGGGATCTAGGCTAAAAAACGAAATAACTTGACAATCAATAGGGGGATTATCATCATAACACTGGAACTGAGCATGAAAATGGCAGAGGAAGGAAGATGAAGAGGCGATTTGTGAGCTTGAGGGAGGCGGAGTATTCGAGGGTTCAAGGGGGCGAAGAGGGGCTAGGTTTCATGGGAGCATTTCTTTCTCTAGAGAGTTCTCTAGCTGATCAACTACAAGCATACAACTATTGATTAATATATGAATAAGATCTTTTAATTTGTATGTAGGTCTTCGTTTCTCTCTCGTTTGTTTTTGTTCGAGTGTTGTGCTTATTATTTAGACCCAAGATAAATTTGGCCTCCTCAGCAGGTTTCTCATTTTAAAATAGTATGAATTAAGTTTAGTGAGATCTCATTAGTTATGTGGCATACATGGTTGGTGATTTCATCGACATGACTAGGCATATTTTTACCAGAATTCATATGAGAACTCTGATCTTATAATCGATTATGATAGGAGCGAAAAACATAAGTAAGCAATTTGTAGAAAAGATAATTGTGATGAAAGTTATCGGTCCAAATTCTAATAAGTTGTCTCCTTTTAGGGGTAAGATTCGGCCATGGACGGTTTTGAAATTACATGGTCCACTATCGAAATGGTGCAACAATTAAGAGATAGTCCAACTTCGATAAATTAGGGAGATTATTCAACACGTTGTAATTATATATGAAAGGCGACAGATTCACACGCATCGCGCGACTATGACCATTGACCAATGGAAGATCGACAGATGAGTTAGAATATCTAGACATAATTTTGGAGATACCGTCATTGAGGAGGGGATATAGACAATGTACTCTGCAACGACAACAGAATAATAGAGAAATGAAAGGAATTTTTTTTTATAAAAGCTTAATCAAGTCATCAAAAAGAGGAAAGAAAAAAGAAATGTGAAACTATATATGTCCAATGAATTAAATAAATTTGCCCATAAATTTAGTAAATATTTTTAAAAATATCCACAACATAATATTTGGTTGACCTAGTGGGTAACCCACCTTCATTTTGTATTTATCTCTCTCCTACCTTAAATGCATTTTTTGGAAATAGAGTAGAGATAATCTGAAAATAGGGGAGAGAAATAGATACAAAAAATAGGTGAGTTGCAAACCCAGTAGATAAATGTATCATTCTCTCCCTATAGCATAAATAATAGATCAGATCTTAAGAGATGATTTTTTATGTAGCATGTTACTTTAAACAATCATTGCTTAACAATTGAGGGTGTTTGGTTGAATAGGAGTAATAAAATTGAGGAGCGTAAACAATTTCAATTTGTCTGGAAGAGGTGGCGTAATGAAATGAAATGGATAAGAAAAATATCTGCGAAATAATAAAATAAAGCAACTTAATAATTTGCTTAAACAAAGTTAAAAAATTGGGAATGTGCGATGGATCAGCCAATAATTGAGAGTTGGAAACCTCCTTAGAGAAAGAAAGAGAGAGAGAGAAAGTGTCATAGAGAAGTTGATAGACTGTTGGAAACTTGGGAACCCAGTTCAATAATGGTCCCATCGTGAGGGCAGTGACAACTCTTTGGGCTCCCAAAATTCTGAGAATTTGAGTCACACTGAACAACCAACACTATAAGACAGAGAGAGAGGAGAGAGAGAGAGAGAGGAGAGAGAGAAAGTCACCCACCAACCAACCAGCTTAATTGAGCATTAGCAAGAATCCAAGCTATTGGAGACTTGGAAGAGACACTGTGTGGTGCTGTTGACTGCCGTTTTCAATCACTTGTGGGATGAATTGAAGGTAAACAAAAAAAACTGGGAAACCCCAATTGGGAAAAAAAAAGTTCAAAGAAAAAAAAATAACTTTATTTTTCTTGATAATGATTGATTATATATTTATATATTTGCTTGCTTGCAACAACATTCGACTTTCAAGTTGCAAACTTGCAAGTTGTAACCCCTATTTCCCTTTTTTGTTTATGAAATTGATTGGCAAGATTAGATTGTGATCAAGATTCATGTGTGGTAGTACTTTTTAATTTGCTTTGCTATTTGTGTATTTTTCAATTTGTCTTGATATTGTTTTTTCTCTTAAAGAATTGAATTTTGCAAGAAGTGATTTTGTTTGTGGGTCTTTCTCTTTCTATCACTCACTCTCATAATGTTGGTAGGGTGAAGTAAATTGGGAGTTAGTAGAGTATATATGGTTGCAGATGCCAGATTTTGCTCTTCATTAGGCAACTTGAATGCCCTTTTCTTGATGGAGAAAGACCCCAGAAACCCTACCTACAAACAACTGTCTCTTTCTCACAGAGGCTAAATTTGCAATTCTGCAATATGCAAATGCAAGTAGGAGGTGCTGGGGCTGGTGCTGGGACCAGCTGGCCCATCCTTTCCTCTGCAATCACCTATGGGTAAACCCATCAACATCATCCATATTTCCATGTTGTATTTCCCTTTGTAAAATTCCTGTCCTTGAGAGGGTTTTTTTATTTACTTTAATCACAGTTCCTTTTTTCTTTTTTTTTGTATGAGTTTTTATTTGAAGGGGTGTATTCTAATACTCTCTCCCAACTTGTTGAAATTAGGGTTAGGAAAATATGTGACTTTATGTTATTAATATTTTATGCACTTTTCTGCCATCTGATAGCATCATGTGGGCATTTATTTTCGGGGGTTAGAATTATGTTTTTGGTTGTATTGGTACTTAGTTACTTACTGTTAGCAGCTTAGCATTGCACTTCAAAATTTAGGATTAGGGTTCTTCACACTCTTGCTGTTAATTCTTTAGAGTTTGCTCAATGAAGGTTGGCATTTAATTTCTGCTCAATGCACCTGGAAAGTAAAGACGGTGAAGAAAAGAAAGCAAGAACGATAAAGTTAAAAAGGGAAAGTGGAATGGTTATTGTTATGCTTGCTTTCTTTTGAATTTGTTGTTGTTGTTGTTGTTGTTGTTGTAGTTCGATAAAGCTAATACTTTTGATAGCTAAACATGAAATGGAGATTACTACTATAAGCCTTTTAGTCAATTGTGAATGCAATCATGATTTCGTATTTGGAAGAAGGAGTTTCTGATGTGAACCTTGATGCTTAACAGCTTAAAATATTGGAATAACATTGTTCTAGGTGGATTTTCCCAATAGGACCAAGCACATTTATTGGGTATTCTGCTTTCCCTTTTGTTGTTCAAGTTGAGTTGTGTACTTGTGTGAGGGTTATAGGTGTACGGTTTGCTGGGTTTTACTAGTGCCATAAAAACTCAAAAAAGTTATTGAAACAGGAAGAGATGGAACAATTAAAGTTCCAGTAGATAAATTAGTAACTTTTGTGGGCCTGCCATTGTAAAAGCTGTCTTTCTCAAGTAGGGCTGCTGGTGAATTGGGTGGTTGTTGGATTCAGAAATGGCAATTGGAAGGGTTTCTCTGTCCATCAGCAACCTATTTGCTTCTCTGATTTGTGTCTTTATTTCTCTTTTAAGCAGCACGCTACTGCTTAATTATATATAACCTAAAATTTTGTTAAATCATTCATCAGTTCATTTTGTTTTGGTGAGTTTGACATCATCTATTATTTAATTCCACCTGTCAATTATTGCATATATGAATTTATTGCTATGAGATATTTCCCATGGCATAACTGATTTCTGTTTCTGTATTTCAATAAATAGGTCAGCAGCTCATAAGCATCCAATTTTTGTGTTCTGGATTTGGTCACCACTGATTTCACCCCACCTCGTCTGTGGAGTTTGAGATTTCTCTTTTTGTTGGAGGTAGTCGCTGGTCTGCAGCTTTGTTTCCTTCTGCGCCTGTCTGTTCCTTGCTCACATATCCTGTCTGATAAATCTGCTGTTTATGGTTTAGTATCATAATTGATCAGTTGCCATTGGTTGTGCTGAAATAAATTGCATCTCGAACAGCTCTCTTGTTTTTTTGGAACCCTGCATCTCTCAAGATTCAAGACTGTACTGGCTCAAGTGTTGCTGCAATTGTCCATCATTATATACCTTTGCTGGATGAATGTTCAAGAGTGAATTTAAACCAGAGTAGATGTCATTAGACGAAAAGAGTGATAGCTGTTGTTGGACTAGAGCGCAGGACAAGGCATTTGAGAATGCTATTGCGACTCATGCTGAGGATTTAGTAGATCGTTGGGAAAAAATAGCTGCAGATGTTCCTGGAAAGACCTTAGAAGAGGTGAAGCATCACTATGAGCTCCTAGTTGAGGACATAATTGAGATTGAAGCTGGTCGTGTTCCCTTGCCTACCTACAGTTCTTCTTCAGAAGGTTCTACAGGTTATGCTGCTGAAGATGGTAATGGGAAAAAGGGTCAATTAGGAAATGTTGGTAGTGAATCAAATCATGGAGGCAAGGCATCTAAGGCAGATCAGGAACGCCGTAAAGGAATACCTTGGACAGAGGATGAGCACAGGCAAGCTTGTTATTATCAGACTTTGATTTTGTCTTTGATTTTCAGTTGCTGATTCTCTACTTGCTTTCCTTTTTCATTTTTTTCCTTCTCACCTTAAATTTGGATCTCTTATGCTTTTTGATTGTCATTTTTAGTTCAGCCAACTGTATAACCTTTGTACTAGTTAGATGCATAGATGCTTTATTGTGCTCTTGCGATATATGGTTTTGCTACAACAAGGAAAAAAGATAAAGTATTAGCAGCTGATTCTTTTCCCCTTATCGAGCTATTTATGTCTAAGGTTTCCAGGGTACCTAGAAGGTTAAGAAAAAATTTCCCAAATGCTCTGACCAAGGGTGTTTTAAGTATAATAACTGAGGGCTCTCTCCCAATCCCCCCTCTTCCCAAATGGTGCCCCTTTCTTTTAGCCTGTGTCTGGATCCATTAATTCCTTAATGGAAAGAGGTATCATATGAGGATTGAAGCATAAACTACCTAGATTCATGAGTAATCAATAGGAGGCAAACTCTATATACTGTCTATTCTCTGTAAGCTCCTATTTATAAGATCTTATCACAGCTTCTACTCCATTTTTTCACCTAACTGGAAATTGGTATATCCGCATAGCTAGAAGCCAAGAGATTTGTCCCTGTATTGAGTTTATGATTTTCTAGGGGCCTGAGTAATGCTTAAAATTCTAATTTTATTAACTGTTTTTACATTACCGCATTGCTTCTTAAGAGATTGTTGCCTGGGGGGGTGGTGGTGGGCTGGAAGATGAAAACAACCCAGTCTTGCACTTGGTTAGATGTTGTTTTACATAGAACCTTGATTGAAAATGGACTGACTATCTGATACTTCACACAAATAAGAAGCACATAGTTCTAGTCAGCCAATTTGATTTAGTTTGTCAGAATCCGAAAATGAATAATGGACAGATTGTTAGAACTTTTTGTTTGTTGGACAACCATTTATTCAAAAAAGCACATAGAATGGATCCCAGGGTTCTGTAATTCTTTTGTTCTGTACTTCTAAGGTTTGGGCACTATTGCAGCCTTCAGAAGGAATGTGGGAGGGCTCTTTTATTGCTTGGAAATCAGTTGCCTTTTACAAAGATTTTGGACGTTCAGAAATGAAAAAAGTAAAAAAGGAATGAATCTGAATATTGAATGTTAAGGTTTGTTCATGTTTGTTTGCCTGTTAATATCTCTGAGACACCACGTAGCTGTCCGAAAAAGAGATGATACCCGGTGGTGGTGGAGAATAATCTATTCTTATTTCTTATTCAGAAGTACAAATATCAAAACTCTTTTGTGATAGGCCGCATCTTTATTGAGTGGTTGTTGGCTACCAGCCGATCTTTGTAAAAGTTGCATCTGTGATTGTGGGTTAGCTAAATTCCATGAGGGTCAAGTGGTGCAATTCGGACTAGGGATAACAGGGTCGTTATTCTGTCAGATACTATGATAATATACTAGCCAACATAGTGTCTATTTTCCGCCCTTGGATAACTCTGGCCAACTTAACTTAGTGAGCTGTTTGTATCGTTTAGCTTCTTAAAAATGGTTATATGCAGCTTATGCTTAGAGAGTGGATTTTTTTGTTCTAATACAGTATACGTGCTGGTGGAGTGGAGTGTTAAAGAACTGCAGTATCTGGTATATTTATTTAGTTTATATGTATTTTAGACAGTGTCCAGCATGTTATTGTCTTGTATGTCTACTGTCTGGTGGTTGAACTATATCATTTTCCAAAAATTTTGCAATTTCTGGCCTCACTGGACTATATCTGTTGGCACATACCCTTGTTGAGTGTCCTTATCCAGCATGTTGATGTTGATGTTGATGTTGATGTTGATGTTGATGATGTGATACTGCCGGATATAATAGTTATTTGTCTGCATTCTTGTAAACAATGGAACCAGAGAGTAGCTCAGATTTTTGCGAGTCAAGACCTTCATCAGCTAGGGAGACAGGTGGTTGTATCTTGGCCAATTTGTTTATGAGATGAAGTATCTGCTTGGTGTAATAGGAAGGCCAGTTTCTGCAGTCTTACTGTTGCTATGACCATAAGGGCTTTGCCCTAGTAAAAGAAGAGTCTAGTTGGAGCTTTGTCTCCATTTCCCTTGACTGGATTGAAATTTGTGGTATGCTGTATATTGGGCCATAGGGTGGAGCTGCTGTTTGAATATTGTAAATTTATACTGCACTTGGAATTTTTTTTAATCCAACCCTGTAAAACTGTAGAAGGTCTCGTTTTGGAACTGTAGAAGGTCTTCCTTGTAGTCAGAAGCATCTCAGGTTCTGTAAATGTTGACATACTGGTCATATAAAGAAGTTTCTTCGAGTATTCAAAACGGAAAATGTTTACTGCTCACTTAAAGATGAAGGGAAAAGGAGGTAAGGACAAGGGAACATACGTGATTAGTTTATATCATTTTAACGTAGACTAGCTCTGGAGCCTCTGAATATCAAATTCTCCTATAGTCGTGCAAACAACAAACTGGAGAAGTTAGCTGGATGTACCAACCACTTGGATGTCTCAACCAGTGTTGTGTTCTCTGTGTTCAACAGTTCAGGAACTGGGTGATGAAAGAGAGGTGGCAGAGTTTTATGAGAGGAGGGCCTTGGCGTAGGATGTATGGGGCTAGAACTAAGAAATCAGAGGTGATGGATAACGACTGATAGCAATCTTAAGAAGAAAGACGAAGAACAGTAGTTGGCCAAACAAATATATGTAGCAAAGAGGACGTCGCTATGATGATACGCATTGGCATTTGCTGGTTTACATTGGGTGCTTGGTCATAGGGTTTGCTCAAAGCCTCAAGTGTATCGTCAGCTTTGGGTTCGTTTAGACTTGTTTGAATCGTGGTCATGATAAATTGGTCCATGAAGGGATGACCCACCCAAGCATATCTTGTTTGAAAAATATGGTTGTGTAATGAGTTGTCATTATTGCTTTTCATGCATGTTATGTGTAGCCTTCATTTTTGAGGCTCCTACTTGACAAAATAAGGAAGAAGAAAAGTAATCACAAATATCAAAAATAACAATAATATTTTGTTTTAACACACTTCAAAAAGTAAGAACGTTTGTTGGGTCAACTTCATGATAATTATCTTGATTTTTCACTGAAGTCTGTGTTAAACTATTATCGGAGCAGAGTTAGGATCTACATCTACATGCATCTTATTCTTGTTCATCAGATAATTGACCCAGTCTAATTATGATTGTCCTCATGAGTCATGGCTCATGCTATATAGTTCAGATTGAATATCAAATTAGTAGATCTGCAAGCTTCCTGCTAGAATGCCTGATCTTGTGAGATGATGTCTGATTTTGATGACAATAAATTGAAGTGGCATATGCATATTGGACAAATTTATTTGTGTTTCGCAATTCAATTTTGGGTTACAAGCTATATTCTTTAGGTTGTCATCAAAATGCTTTTTGATATATCTTGCCTTGAGAGATTACTGTAAGCTGGATGGTACGGTGAAGGAGAACTCCATTGTAGCAACATTTGACTTTGCACTAGAAAACTCTTTGAAGGTCAATATCTATTCCATCTAGAATGACTTTTGTTGTTCCAATTGTTTAATTTCATGATTACTTCTGGACCTAGGGGGAACTGAGGATAATTTTTGATCTGTAGTAATTTGGATAAGTAGACGGTTGATTGACAAAGTTATTGATTCTTAAAAATTGTAACCAATTAGACATGCTGTTGCTAGGTCTTAAGCGGATACAATGTTATTGCACTTTGTAGGTCTTCTGGAAACAAGTTTTACTGGGATTGGACAGGTTGGCTCATCTCTGTGGTGATGTAATACTCTGTTGGAGGCACTGAACCTCTTTAGCTGCTGAAACATGAGGATGCCATTGTATATTCGTTATGCATCCATGTTGCTAAGATAAGTGCTTCAGCACAGTTATACTACTGGCCATGTTGTTGGGTGCATCTGGACTGGATTATATTCGTTATGCATCCATGTTGCTAAGATAAGTGCTTCAGCACAGTTATACTACTGGCCATGTTGTTGGGTGCATCTGGACTGGATTGGACAGGGATATATATGCATCGCGTTTAGGAAGTACTCTTAACAACTGCAACTGGATTGGTTTCCAATTTATTATGTTGAATTTTGTGTTAAGTTATCCTACTGTAGTTATATGGTATACTCTGTGTGGTTTTTCATACAAGATATTTTTGTGAACAGGTTATTTCTTCTTGGATTGGACAAGTATGGGAAAGGGGATTGGCGGAGTATATCTCGGAACTTTGTGGTGACAAGAACACCAACACAAGTGGCAAGCCATGCACAGAAGTATTTCATTAGGCTAAACTCGATGAATAAAGATAGGAGAAGATCGAGCATCCATGATATCACCAGCGTGAATGGTGGGGACATTGCTCCTCAGGGGCCAATTACTGGTCAAACAAATACCGCAGCTGCTTCTGGAGCTTCTTCTGGCAAATCCAACAAACAGCCTGCTCAACCTCCTGCTGCTCCCCCAGGAATCAGTGTGTACGGTACTCCAACCATTGGACAACCAATTGGTGGCGGGCCTTTGGTTTCTGCTGTTGGGACTCCGGTGAATCTTCAAGCTGCTCCTCACTTGGCTTATGGTGTACGGGCCCCAGTTCCAGGTGCGGTGGTTCCTGGTGCCCCAATGGGCATGCCTTCCATGTCATACCCTATGCCCCATACCTCTGCTCATAGGTAAGATAACTAGCTGTTAGATGATGCAAGATGTACAAAAGGAGAGTAGTAATACTAATGCAGTAATGCCCATGTTTGGAGGGTAATGAGATTATTTCTCAAAATGAGCTTAGAATAAGGTCGCATTTGCCTGGGAGTTTACCAGTGGCATTGGCGCCCTTTCAGTTGCCATTGCTCATATAAACACCTAATAACACACAGGAAGCTGAATTACGTAGTCTCTTTTGTATAGGCAGCTGTAGTAGGAAATCGCTGCTTTTTGGGGGAACAGCATTTGCATTCCCCGGTTCACTCATTCTTATGTTGCTATTCATTACTAGCAGTTGTCTAGATCAAAGTTGTGTAGCATGTCTACCTTGGCCAGTATTCTAGATTTTGCATAATGCCCCTTGAACCATATTTGGTTATGGCCTTCATCATCAGTCCCACTGTTCAATACATGATACATCTTGCTGCATAATGACTCGGTTCAGAACACCCGAACCAAGTACCAGACCCAAAACTGGCCCGGCATCGGATACAAGGTGAATCAAAGCTGACACTGATGCGGAAAAAACCAAAATAATTTACATGGATTTGAAGCTTAATAAACATATTGACAACAAATCCGAATGTCTCGATTGGAAGTACATCCGACCCAACCTGTGTCTGGACAACCGAATGTTTTAAGATCCGGACGTCATGTTTGCCAGGCCTGTTTGACTCTTTGTGTTTGTCGGGTTCAGATGATGGGCTATTTTGTCTGAAAATTGGGGTGGATGGGGTTATTGGCTTATTTTGTGGGTTGTGACTAGAGCTGCGCAACTGGGCGGTTCGGGGTGGGTTGACCCATTTAATAAATGGGACGGGTCGGGTTGGACATGTTTGTGAGTGGGCCGGCCCGTTTATTTTTTTAATAAAAAATGAAATGTTTCGGCCCATTTGCGATCCGCTTAACCTTTAAATGAGCCGGCCCATTTTGACCCGTTTATTTATAATGGTAAGCGGGTTATGACCCGTTCATGGGGCGGGTTGGCTACAGGGGCTCCACCCACTTGCCCAGATCTACTTGTGACTGATTATACATTTGACTAGCGGCAAAAAAGCAGAGTGCTTGAGGGTTGAGATTCAATGCACCAGAACGCAGCATAACAAATGCAAATAGTAATGGCCTAATGGGAATGGAAGTAAAAGTATGACTTGGGTTCACTGTATTATGGAGTATGAATTATATGTTTTTCTTTTTGGTTCTCTTTTAACCAGAAAGTTGGTTTCCTTTCTTTTTTTTTTTTTTTTTTGCTCGTTAGAAAGTTGGTTTCTATGTGACTATGTCTACTATTAATCAAAACCCAAATCTTCTGATGGACCCTAAAGCCTAAAGGTGCAACTCTTTGGGATGATTTTATCATAACAGGAGTATGATTTGTCAAAAGCTTCATCTACAGGAAGTTGATGTCCCCAATCTGCCTTTGAATCCAGCTCACTGAAATCAACTTCCTAATCACAAATCTATTTGGGGCCATTCTATTTCTTTCCCCATGAAAAAACAAGTTTATTTTAATCTTACAAATTATATTTTCTGTTGGGTTGGGGTGGGCCGGGCCGTAAAGAAGTGGGGTTTGGGCCTTTGAGTTAAAAAGAAATCTTAAATTTACGTTAAGTAATTTTAGATTTACCTCAAAATTGAAACGTCTCATCACGAGATGATTACACATAAATATTCTAAAAAAAAGGAGAAAAAGAAAAAGGAAATGGAGGGCATTTTTTTGTGTTAATTTCAAATCAAGTTGTAGCCGAATGAGAATATCTCATCAAACAAACTGTGAGAGTATCCTAGTCCAACCACAAATCAATAAGTCATCCCTATTTTTATATGTAGTTAATCGTGCTTCTATAAAAAGTCACATCATCCCTCAACGGGATAGTTTTCATACAAGTTTTTAGCATATATTAGTTAACTAACACTAACCATTTCCCTCTTGTTCCATGTTCCATCGATCATTAGCAATAAAAACAACCAACATGCCTTTTCCCCCCCAACTTCTTACTAATTCACCAGACACCAGCAATACACTTTCATTAATTTGAGAATTGGTAATTTGTATAGTACTGGAGTATAAAAATATGTATATCTAACAGATCTAACTTCTCAACATATAAATATATATATATATTTTTTGGTTTGATCACAGGTTCACCTAAGTCCTTTGGGCCAAGATTAATCCTGTTCGCACCGGGTGGCCTATAAAGGGGTAAAGTGCTCCCACTAAGCAGTTTTTCCATTCACAAGATTCGAACCCTCGACCTTGCTTATAGATGAGAGTGCCAAACCACTCACACCAACTACTTATTGGTCAACATATAAATATATTAAACTCCATAATCACACACGCACACACCTTCAGTCACATTTTTTCATCCGAAAACTTTATAAAAACAGGAGTTATAAACTCAAGGCTGATAGTAGATTGATATGTTTACTTGCATGAACAAGTCTTATATTATAATAAAATGGGTTTACTATTTAGAGATATAGAGGTCAATTATAATGAATCGTGATCCTTGTTTCATTATAAAGTGATTCTCGTCTTACCAAAAGGTACAAAAAGACCTTCTTTTACAACTTTTGGTCTACTTGCATTCATATATTTTGTAACAACTCCAAAAGATTATAGCAGTTAAGATAGCTAGCTCACATATCAAGTTTATACTACTATATATGTTGGTTGATAAGGAATATATAGTTCAAAGTTCTGGTATCAGATAAATCATGGCCACCTTATCCACAATGGAAATGACTTCTAGTATCATATATACAAAGATCTTAGTAATGCTTCCCAAACATCAAAGGGAACAAAAGAAGTTTAAAAAAAGGAGAGAATAATTGAATAAATCTCTCCTACCAAATCTTTTGTACAAAGAAAACCAACACATCAGCATGTTCTCAGATATGAAGAACCCTTTGGCTATTATCTTATCTTCAAATTTATTCTCATTCCATTGATGAGCCAGAGCTGACTCATTGAGTAGTATATACAATGTATATGATAGAGAAATGAGATAGTCAAAGATCGAACTACCATGGCACCATACCGCCTTTTGCTGAGTATATATATACATTGATACTACATATAATATCTGCATTTTAACTAACTATACATAGGAAAGCAAACATTCTTTGAGTGACTTGTTTACAACCCAGCCAATCAAGTTTTAGAAGATTCTGATCATTAAGCATGAAGAAGAATAACACACTTGCAGACCAAGTTGTTCATGGAATTATTCCCATCAGATTGGCAGTGCGCTCCAACAAGGAGCAGAAGCTTCCTAAAAGATTGTTAAATGTCTCCTCTGCACCGGATACCATTGGATGCCTCGCATTCAAAGAAAGTATGTAATTCTCCCATTTTAATCCTTGCTGATACGCGAGTAAACATATATGATGTTCTTATTCACTTTTCATCTAATGAGATTTGTGTTTATTGCTTTCTGCAGATAATTTGAGTTTGGTTATCAACAGAATGAACAAGTTTGGGGAAAAAGCCAACAGTTTGAGAGAGCATGGTATGTATTAGTTCTTTTCATACTGTCTTGTTTCTTTGCATTTTATGCATGCAAGACCATTGCATTACTGCTCAGAAAGAACAATTAAATGAATGACTAAGATATACAATTGTGCTGCTTCAAACTGTATGCATGCAGTGAGATTAGGGCCAAATATTTCAGAAACAGTGAAAGGAAAATTGAGCTTAGGAGCGCGAATTCTACAAGTAGGAGAAGTTGAGAAAGTATTCAGAAGACTCTTCAAGGGTACGAAAGAAGGAGAGGATCTGCTCAAAGTTTCACAGTGCTATTTGTCAACAACTGCTGGTCCTATTGCAGGGCTCCTCTTTATTTCCACTCGCAAAGTTGCCTTCTGCAGTGAGAGATCAGTCAAATTCTCCTCTTCTAATGGACAAATGATTAGATATCAGTACAACTTATCAATCCCAATAAGGAAGATTGAGGGAGCGGTTCAGAGTGAGAATGTCAAAAAGCCATCACAAAAGTACATTCAGGTGGTCACCACTGACAACTTTGAGTTTTGGTTCATGGGGTTCCTGAATTACAAGAAAACATTCCAGAGATTGAAGCATGTGGTAGCCAAAGTGCAAAATGAGTCATATTTTTGATCTCGAGATATGGTGTTCATCACAGTTATCCTAATGGGGAGTGTTAATATTTACTTAGGTAGCTTAATTAAGAAGATACAAAACACACAGTTTTCAAATTTTTATGTCATCGATCTTGTACGTGAAGATGATTTCTTGTTAACAAAATGCTTCAGGTGGGGCACAAGTTTCTATATGATGCTCTGAACATATTGACTAGGGTGATCTGCAGTTAATATGAAAATTTTATTTGTTCATTTGTCGTAATGCGAACCAAGAACGCAAACATACCATGTTACTGTAAGTATGTTCTAAGCTTCAGAAAGGCCTTTGCTTAGTTTTCATTTGACATCCACTATGAATAGCTTCAACTGCACAAGCCTGATTAGTGAAGGACAAATGAGTAATCCCATAAGTCTTTTATCTCAGTGAAGTCTAATTCCAGATGATGATGAAAAGTTCTCCTGTCTCCATATTTTTCTCACCTTGTCAAGGGAAAATATTGATCACACCCAGAAGTCAACTTTGGTAAGTATGTAACTCACATACAGTCAGAAAAAGTCAAATTCTTTGATAATTCAAGACCTAACTTATGTTGATGAATGATGCTAGATATGGGTATGTGCCTTGGGTAATCTTATTGCACCTGTACTCTGATCTTCTTACAGAAATAAAAGGTCTATTACTTGTCAAATTCAAGACCTAGCTTAATGAAGTATTCCAGAGTCAAATTTTGTTGAGTCAGTCTTGGTCCATATATGCATACTCAGACTCTGAACAGTATTTATCGAACGAATCATTAATAGTGCATCCTATTTATTCCTGGCATGCTTGGAGTCAGCTTACTGTAAGGAAGATGCAGAGAGAGCATTTACGCAGGAACAGGAAAGAAAAAAGGGAAAGTGGAGAAACAGACAATGTATCATGATCCAAGATATTTAAGCAAGCTTTAATGCGTCAATTAGCACTCACAGACTGTTACGAGATCGGCAAGATTTCAGGCGTAACTTATGGAAAGTTCGGTTGCGCCTGAAATATGGCAAGTCATCATAGAGTTTGATATTGTTTAGGATTGTTTCCATATACAAATTGTTTCCATATCCTAACAGATATGTATAGATACTAGGGATGTATATATATACTTGGTGATAATCAATACAAAAATCATCATCTTTTCTGCCTCAATCTTATCATGGTATCAGAGCGTGAAAGATCCTTAAACAAACCCTAAACAAAAACACAAAAACCTTAAACCCTAAACAATGGCCGTGGAAGATCCACCACCAAAAATTGACTCAAAATCCCCTTATTTCCTAGGTACTCAAGATAGACCTGGTGATTTTATTACTGCGGCCATATTTAATGGCGAAAATTATGATGATTGGGCTGGTGAGATTGAGACAGCCCTTCAAGCTCGAAGAAAGTTCGGATTTTTAGATGGTACGATTGTATCTCCAACACCTCCTTGCACACAAGATGATTGGAATACAATTCAAGCCATGTTGGTATCTTGGATTATGAATACCATCACAACAGAAGTGAAAAGTACCTTGTCCAAATATAAAGACGCCAGGCGTCTATGGGAGACGCTTAAGGAGCGATTTGCTCTTACGAATGGACCACGCATACAACAATTAAAGGCGGCCATCTCTGACTGTAAGCAAACCAAATCCATGTCAGTTGCTTCTTACTATGAAAAACTCACGGCTCTATGGGAGGAATTACATAACCATGAACCCTTGATTACTTGTTCTTGCTGTACAAAGTGTACCGCAGGCCTTGAAGATGAGCGTCGCCGTGCAAAGGACATGCTTCATGAATTTCAAATGGGTTTATATACCCCATCTTATGGTCCTTTGCGATCAAATATTCTTGCTCAAGATCCTCTACCGTCTCTCAGTCGTGCCTACCAGCTTGTTATTCAAGATGAACGAGTCAGAACGTCTTCGGCTTTGCTCGAGGAGAAGTCTGACGTTGTTGGATTTTCTGTGCGAACTAGTGGTGGGCGCATACGAGGCAAACTAGAAAAACCTGATAAATCACATCTCTCCTGCACCTACTGTAAGAAGACAGGCCACGAAGTAACTAATTGCTTCGAAATTCATGGATATCCAGAATGGTGGGAGGATCGTGTGAAGTCTGACAGCGGATCAGGTATGACCAAACTGATGATTGGTCGTAACCAACAATCAACGACCTCTTCTTCTTCTCTTGCGACAGGACGTGGTCGAGGGGGGGGTCCGTGCCAATGCTGTAGTTGTTTCAGAACCCACTAGAACAACATCTGCAGAATTATTTTTCGCTGATCAATGGAAGGCGCTTGCAAGTGTCTTTGGTAATATGACTGTTTCTGGTAATCGTTTGAGTGGTAAGATTAATGGTCACTCTTGGATTATTGATACAGATTCATCTAATCATGTTACTGGTAATATTTCTCTATTATTCGATGTGAAAGATATCTTATGTCTCGTTGGTCTTCCTGATGGAAAGAAAGTGGTTGCAACAAAGAAGGGATCAGTGCGATTGTCGGATGCTATGACTCTCACTCATGTTCTTTATGTCCCTCTCTTAAATTGCAGCTTATTGTCCGTGTCACAATTGTGTGATGATTTGGATAGTATTGTCATTTTTAATTGATATGTGTGTGCTATACAGGACCAAACGAGGAAGCTGATTGGAACGGGAAGTAAGCAAGATGGACTCTACTACTTCAAGGGACCACAAACAGTGCAGATAGTCATAGTGGACGCGGACGCTTCTTCTTTGGCTCTTTGGCATCCTAGGGTGGGCATCCTTCAGAAAAAGTAGTAAAGTTGCTTCCCCCCCGTTTGTAATTCTAAAGGTAGTTTTAATGAAGCCTGTGAAGTGTGTTTTAGAGCTAAACATCCCAGAGACAAATTTCCTTTGAGTGAGAATAAAGCCAGTCGAATTTTTGAACTAATTCATATTGATTTGTGGGGCGGCTATCGTCATACATCTTCTTATGGTGCTAGATATTTTTTTGACTATTGTGGATGATTTTTCTCGGGCTGTGTGGGTTTATTTGATGGATGATAAAACAGAGGTCTTTTCTAAATTTATGTCCTTTGTTGCTATGGTTGAGCGACAATTTTCTCAAACCATAAAAATTGTTCAGAGTGATAATGGAACGGAGTTCCGGTGTTTGCTTGGTTATTTTACTGCTTGTGGTATCTTATTTCAAACATCATGCACTGGGACACCGCAAAAAAATGGGAGAGTTGAAAGGAAACACAAACACATCCTAAATGTTGCCCGCGCCTTGCGCTTCCAAGCCAATCTGCCTATTTACTTTTGGGGGGAGAGTGTTTTGACTGCTGCCCATTTAATCAATAGAACTCCTTCCACTGTCCTTGACATCACACTCCTTTTGAGAAATTGTTTGGTTATTCTCCATCTTATGATGCCATTTGAGTGTTTGGGTCTTTATGTTTTGCCCACAACCAAAAGACAAAGGGGGAAAAATTTGCGAGTCGTAGCCGTAAATGCATATTTGTTGGGTATCCTTTTGGTCAAAAGGGATGGAGGCTTTATGATCTTGATAAACATGAGTTCTTTGTGTCAAGAGACGTAAAATTCTTTGAAGAGATTTTTCCATTTGTTGACACGGAAGCTAGCAATATTAGGCCAACGGATCACTTTGATATAGATGTGGATATTGATTTAGACTTTGCGGATTTTTTGGATGACTCCACTGTTGCCATTGTCCCTAATACCAGGGATACAACAGATGAGGGTGTAGATGTGCCTATTATCCCCATGACCCTAATTCCTCTGCCACTGTCAATACTGGGTCTGACCAAACCACAAGTCTGGCAAGCCCAACAGAAATAGAACAGCCTAGTGTTGTGGACGACTCTGTCCAAACTGGGTCTGGGTCTGACCATACTGAAGAACAGGCAGACTTAAATAATCAGGGTTCCGAAGAAGTTTTGGGTCGTGGAAAGCGCACTAAAACCCCTTCAGTGCTCCTAAGGGATTTTGTTACTCACAGCGTTGTTAAAGAGAGTCCATCGAACAATGCTACTTCTCTTCCACAACATACCTCAGGTACTCATTTTCCTATAGCACATTATATTAATTGTAACAATTTCTCTATGCCCTGTCGCAAGTTTCTTGCAGCTGTCACTACAGGAGAGGAACCTCTGTCTTTTAAGGAGGCCATGAAAGATGATGGGTGGAAGAAGGTTATGCAAGAGGAAATTAAAGCCTTGGAGGATAATGGTACTTGGACTCTCGAATCACTTCCACCTGGCAAGCGTGCACTGGGAAATCAATGGATTTATAAGAGGAAATACCTCTCCAATAGAGATCTCGAGCAATTAAAAGCTCGCTTGGTTATTTTTGGAAATCATCAAATCGAAGGCTTGGATTACTCTGAGACTTTTGCTCCCGTTGCCAAAATGGCAACCATTCGTGCCTTTCTAGCCATTGCCGCTTCCAAAGATTGGGAACTTCACCAAATGGATGTTCATAATGCCTTTCTCCATGGTGATCTTGATGAGAAAGTTTATATGAAATTACCTCCTGGTTTCACGTCATCGGAGCCCAATCTGGTTTGTCGTCTTCGCAAATCTTTATATGGCTTAAAACAGGCACCTCGTTGTTGGTTTGCAAAACTGGTCACTGCTTTGAAAGGGTATGGATTTCTTCAGTCTTACTCTGATTATTCATTGTTTACTTACACTAAGGATGGCGTGCAGCTCAATGTCTTGGTGTATGTTGATTTAATTATTTCTGGCAATAATTCTGTTGCTTTAAGTGCTTTCAAGGCCTATTTGGGTGACTGTTTTCATATGAAAGATCTTGGTCCACTTAAATATTTTCTTGGTATTGAGGTAGCTCGGAGTTCAGCTGGCTTATTTCTTTGTCAAAGAAAGTATACTCTTGATATTATTACTGAGGTCGGCCTCTTGGGGGCAAAACCAGCCGACACTCCTATTGAACAAAATCACAAGTTAGGTCATGCCATTGGTGCCAAACTTGATGATCCAGAATCCTATGGACACCTTGTAGGTCGTCTTGTGTATTTGTCTGTCACACGACCTGACTTGGCATATTCTGTTCATCTTTTATCTCAATTTATGCAAGATCCTCACCAAGAGCATTTGGAGGCCGTTTTGCGCGTTGTGCGTTATTTAAAGGGAACTCCAGGTCAAGGTGTATTATTGCGAGCTGACAGTGACTTATCTTTAAACGAATGGTGTGATTCAGACTGGGCTGCCTGCCCCCTCACACGGTGATCATTGACCGGTTGGCTGGTATTTCTTGGTCAATCACCTATCTCATGGAAAACAAAGAAGCAAATTACTGTCTCAAAGTCTTCCGCTGAAGCAGAATATCGCTCCATGGCTGCCATCACTTGTGAGCTAAAGTGGTTGAAAGGTTTGTTATTAAGTTTGGGTGTTCATCATCCCAAAGCTATACCATTGTTTTGTGATAGCCAATCGGCTTTACATATTGCCCGCAATCCTGTTTATCATGAACGCACGAAACATATTGAAGATGATTGTCACTTTGTTCGTGATGCTATTACCGAAGGTCTGATTGCTCTATCGTATGTTCCTACGACAGTGCAATTGGCTAACTTATTTACAAAGGCTCTTAACAGGAAGCAGTTTGATCTATTGCTCAGCAAGTTGGGCATCATGAACCCCACGCTCCAACTTGAGGGGGGGTGTTACGAGATCTGCGAGATTTCAGACGTGAGTTATGGAAAGTTCGGTTGCGCCTGAAATATGACAAGTTATCATAGAGTTTGATATTGTTTAGGATGATTTCCATATACAAATTGTTTCCATATCCTAAAAGATATGTATAGATACTAGGGCTGTATATATATACTCGGTGATAATCAATACAGAAATCATCATCTTTTCTGCCTCAATCTTGTCACAGACTCACTCCTGTATGCTGTATCAGGGAAGGGTATGCATTGAACTACATAGATTTTGTTGGGGAAAACTACGGTATTTACCCACAATCACAATAACAGATAATCGGAAAAATAAAGTGCAAGAACCCAAAAACAACACAAACAATTTTACGTGGAAAACCCCTCTCAATTAGGGGAAAAACCACGGTGCGGATCTCCACGCACTAAAATATGATTCACTATAATAATCAAGAGTACAATCGGCAACAATCACAAGATCAATCAACAAGTAGACAATCTATCTTTGGTACTAGTACAAATTGACAAACCCTAACTCAATTTGGTACTCCCACAAACCCAAAGATACACCCACAAATACCTGTCGATGACCGAACCGAATACTCCGATTATCTTCACCCGAACAAACCGAATTAACCGTGAACTGGAACAAACCTCTTTGGAGAAATACTCAATTTCTCTCACTCTTTGTTTGTCTCTCACACTCACTGGCTCTCTTCTCTTCTGCTTTGTTTCGGCTGTATCTCACGGCTTTTTTTTCTCAATCCCGATTTTTTGCCGTCTCCCTCTTGTTTAAATAGTCTCACGGCTTGGACTTCCAGAGGAAGCCAATTACAACTAGCTTTAGGTAATAATGGGTCTTAACTCAAGTCCATTAATATTCACACGGTGTACATCCGTTCCTTTCCTTTTTTTCTTTTTCTTTTGTTTTATTTTCTTTTCTTTACAAAACTAAAATAAAACACAACTAAATATTATTTGGTATTTGGGGCGTTACCTCAACAAATCCTCCCTCGACCCAAATCACCAAATACTTCCACCTTGTCCGAAAAACGGACCTTCTTCTTCACGGTCTTGCTCCTCCCTACGTAATGACCCTCAACATAGCACAAGTTGTTCTCCGCCTTCCTCCCTTGCAAAATCAAAGTAGCACCACGATACACTTTGCACCACCTTCCCGTACCAATATATCTACATCCTTGCGATGTCAACTCACCCAACGAAATCACGTTAACACGAGCATCGGGTACATATCTCACATTGTGGAAGGTTCTAGTCACACCACCATGGAGCTCAATGCGGATGCTTCCCATCCCTTTGGCCTTCAACTTACCACTCCCCATGTTGATGTCACCATACTCACCATCTTGGCACAAAGTATCAAACATAGCATGGTCTCTACAAATATGAACTGAAGCGCCGGAGTCCAACACCCAACTCTCTTGGCTTTCCTTCACCTCATCGTTACTAGCCAAGAACAACTCCTTATTACCATCACAAGACATAATTACATTAGAGGAACCGCTATCATCATCAATTTTGGTCTTACCCATCTTCTCTTGCAGCTGCTTGAAACTCTTCAAATCATCTCTCATCTTTGGGCAACGACTTTGAATATGACCTTTCTCACCACAATAGTAACACTCCACGTTACTAAAGTCTCTCGCGCGCGACTTCGATCTACTTCTCGGGCCACCTCCTCTTCTATCATGATTCCTCCCTCTTTCGGACACCTCCGCAGCTAGTACTCTATCTCCTCCATCACTTGAAGAGATACCATCAACCTGCAACATCATCCGATCATTCTCTCTCAACACTGTCATTGCTTCATCTAGTGTAATCTCTGTCCTCCCTACAAGTAATGTCTGCACAATTGGCCTGTAGGACTTAGGTAGTGAAGCCAACAATAACAATGCCTCCTCTTGATCAGAGATCTTCTCATCTGCATTTCTCAACTGACATACTAGCTGATTAAAATTATTAATGTGGTCCTGCAACACTGTACCTTGCTCCATCTTTAGCTGGTACAACTCATATCTCAAACAAAGCTTGTTAGTCAGTGACTTTGATGCATATACACTCTGGAGCTTATCCAACAACTTCTTTGGATCTGTCTCAGTCAAGTAATTATACTTGATCTCCGGAGCCATAGCTAATCTAATAGTACTGACAGCTTTCTTCTTCTTCGATGTCCATTGGGCATCGGTCACCCCACTAGGCTTTGTCTCATCTAAAGCCTCATCTAAATTTTGTTGAACCAACAAATCCTCAACTGTACTCTTCCACACAGTAAAATTAATTTTACCATCAAACAAAGGGATATCATATTTGGGCATACTACCAGACATGTTACTTGCACAAAATAATTCCTCCTTCAACAAATACAGTAATTTTTCCACCACCGATCCTACAACCAAAAGCTCTGATACCACTGTTGGGGAAAACTACGGTATTTACCCACAATCACAATAACAGATAATCGGAAAAATAAAGTGCAAGAACCCAAAAACAACACTAACAATTTTACGTGGAAAACCCCTCTCAATTAGGGGAAAAACCACGGTGCGGATCTCCACGCACTAAAATATGATTCACTATAATAATCAAGAGTACAATCGGCAACAATCACAAGATCAATCAACAAGTAGACAATCTATCTTTGGTACTAGTACAAATTGACAAACCCTAACTCAATTTGGTACTCCCACAAACCCAAAGATACACCCACAAATACCTGTCGATGACCGAACCGAATACTCCGATTATCTTCACCCGAACAAACCGAATTAACCGTGAACTGGAACAAACCTCTTTGGAGAAATACTCAATTTCTCTCACTCTTTGTTTGTCTCTCACACTCACTGGCTCTCTTCTCTTCTGCTTTGTTTCGGCTGTATCTCACGGCTTTTTTTTCTCAATCCCGATTTTTTGCCGTCTCCCTCTTGTTTAAATAGTCTCACGGCTTGGACTTCCAAAGGAAGCCAATTACAACTAGCTTTAGGTAATAATGGGTCTTAACTCAAGTCCATTAATATTCACACGGTGTACATCCGTTCCTTTCCTTTTTTTCTTTTTCTTTTGTTTTATTTTCTTTTTTTTACAAAACTAAAATAAAACACAACTAAATATTATTTGGTATTTGGGGCGTTACCTCAACAGATTTCGATCTTTGATCTATCATCATACAAGTCAACTTACCATAACGACTTTATCTGACCAGCGGGCCAGACGATGCTTTGTTTCAAACTTTTGACAGACATTTAGCTTTGTCTTAATTTCTTTGTATAAAGTCCTTGTTATGGGCCGGTTTGCATCAGAAAGCCACATTTCCAGCTCAAAAAGCTTCATGGGCTCACACTGATGTAATACTGCTAGAGAAAAATGTACTGCTAGAGAACTGCGGATATGCGGAGTTACAAGTGATGACATGATTGCTATTGGATCTCAGTTGTCGTATGATGTCACGAGGACTAAAGTATATGACGTATTCAAATTCCGAATGGCATGAACTAGGCTCATGCAAACAAGTGATAAGTTAGAAATACAAGGCCGACAAGGAATGACAATCACGCTGCACAATATGGATCTTGCTGTGCTGATGGGATCATATTGGTGTGGTCTTGAGATGTACACTACACCCTTAGCCCCTAACTATGTACTATTAACGTACTCTAATAGCGTGTTATAGCTTTGTCTTGAATTCCACCATGTCAAATGGATAAATGCACGCATGTCAAACAATAGCAAATCATTATATAGTTTGCGTTTCAAGTCCATGACAGCTAAAAATGGTTCTGATCGCCTTAATTAAGGTTAAGGAAAGATTTTGCAAGATGAGACAAGAAGAAATTGGTCAGATCATTTAGCGTTGCGTTGTACTTGTATGTAAAATTGATTGTAATTTGTAAAATTCCCGTTGCTGTATGTGTCATTGTAAAACTGTCGTTGCTGATCTGGACTGCAGACTCTAACCAAATACTGTGCAAGAGATCCTATCCTATGACCCTGTCAGAGGCTTTAACCTGACAGCCACCCAAGTCAGACTACGGAAATTGATATCTAAACGGACTTGGCTAGCCATACAATGGGTGTAATATACACCTCATTGTTTAGTGTCTATCTCTCTCCTCTTCCTTGTGGCCCCTTGGATTTCATGGGGGTAGTATGGGTGTGTGGGGCCTAAGGAAGAGGAGAGAGATAGACACAAATTTAGGGGGGACAATGGGGTGTATATTACACCCATTGTATGGCTAGCTTTGTTGTATCTAAACGGGCAATGTCAGACATTGATAACTAGAAAAATGGTTGACAAGTTTACAACCCAGCTGGTAAGCAAATGGTCAATCAGACCATCTTGGACAGGGCTGAGCTAGGTTGTCAATGGTCCCTCAGTCCCCCTTTCCATCCCTGAACCCCGCCCGGTGCTGAAGTAAACAAGGAATCCACTTAATTTTGGGCCTCCTTGGCTATTAGTCATACTCATGCATATACTACTTCGACTAATCCATGTTTGCAATGGCTTTATTCTCCTAGTCTTGCAAAAGCTCACATCGTGTCAGCTACGAAACATACCATCATAGTTTTGACAATGAGGGAGCCACATGCAATGGAAGTTGATATCCTGAAACAAAGAATGAACAAGAAAAATTCCATAATGTTTCAATGTTGTCCCCCCCAATGTTGGCAAAGTGACAATCAAGTATCTTCAACAAACTCACCAACGGTTTAATTATCATTTTGGGGCTAAGTAATGATGAAGTGATGCCCCTCCTTCCCATTAGCTCATCATCTGGAGGTCACTAGCTGGTGGCGTAAGTACCTGAGCTTGGGGTGGGGGATCACGAAACCAACCTATACCCAAACGCAGGTTGACCACACCACAACGTCTCAATTCAACTAGGAGATATGCTGCCACCAGAATTTGAAGCCTGGTCATGGTGGTCAAAAGCATACACTCCACAACCTTTGGTCTATGTATAATGTATCGGTCGACAGTTGATTTGCCTGGTCCTGACTAATATCTATGATAAATTTTAAAGTCAGGGAAAGCTATCACACACACAAAAATAAAAAAAAAAAAAAACAAAAAAAAAAACAAAACAAGCAGAGGCATTGGTCATATGCATACCCAATGTAACCTTTTGTGACTCGACGTTTTGCAGCAGAGGGGGAGTGTCCTATTCAGAGGTGATGCGGTAGCCAAGCCTTTTCAACTTGATCATGAAGGCAAGTAGGCAACCCATGTGTCACTCACGTGAACGTGCCTCATCCTCATCGATGATTAGATACACAATCAGAAAAGAATTTGGCATGAAAAGCCTAAGAACTTCCTTGCATAGGCTATGTACAATCCTACATGCTTACACATCAGCATCGAAACCAGAAATAACTGAACATGAACTGACTTAAAAAGAGCCAACATCAAAAGATGAATATATGAACATGTAAGCCACATAAACAAATTGGCTCAATCAACCACTAGATTTTCCCTGGTTTGGTGATCGTGCTACAGCAAAGGTTCACAAGCTGCTGTCTTCTGTGCAATATTAGTATTTTTTTTTTATTTTAACCAGATTGACTAAATAAATCTAGCTCATCTGCAAGAGGCCTCAGCTCCAAATGCCCAACCATTAACCAAAGGATTGATTACTTAAAGTAGATACGTTTTGTACCATTAGGATTTAGGAGTGTCCCTTGAATAATTCATCGGTCGTGTACTGTTAAAAAAAGGGTTGCTGGCATCAGAAAGCTACAACTGCCAACGCAAAGATTCATTGCTTACTGTTGAATGATTAACAAACCCCCTGAGAGCAACTAACACAATTTACTATTCTGCTAGCTGCCTAAACCAAATAAACCAATAAAAGAGGGTTGGAGGGGGGAAAAAAAAAAGAGACAACAAAAACCACAAAAATAAAAAAAAATAAAAAAAAAATAAAATAATAAAATTCTTTTGTATTCTTTCTTTTTCTTTGTGTGGCCTATTGTGGTAAAGTAACAAAACATGGCATCAACTTATTGAATAAGAAATCCTGTTTGTTGGTGTTTAATTAGTGTTCACTTTATCCCCTCAAAAAAAAAAAAAAAAATGGTGTTCACTTTATTTTTCCTTTTGCATAGCCATGGTGACTTATGCATCTCAAAGGTTCAAGATTCTATCACCAACCGTTCATTTCCTCCTTATATATACCCGTCTCTCTACGACATTCTTTCCCATCATCAAGAAGCACGAGTATCCCTTCTAAGAAGTCGACCGATCACCCGTGTAATAGAACAACTAGACAGCAGATAAGCCGCCAAACAGCAGCAGAAGAATATATACAGAGAATGATGAATGTTTCAAAGGCATTTAAATCAACTAGTGCCCTGTCAAGAATAACATATGATCAAGCAAGGAAGACGCCCATGAAATTATTACCTGGACCATCGACTACCCTCGTTGATGGATCTACGACTTCAAGGAAAAGTAAAGTGGAATCAGCACTTAGCACAATGAATAAGATCGGTATGTAACACTATCTCTGTCATTGTTTTTCCATCTGATAATACTTCTTGTAACCTGTTATATACTGGTACTGTTTAGACAATTAACTTTTTGCACTTGCTCACATTACAGCCAAGGGGAAACTGAGTTTAGGAGCTAAAATTCTGCAACTAGGTGGGGTGGAAAAAGTGTTCAGGAGAGTCTTCAGTGTCAGACAAGGAGAAAAGTTGGTGAAGGCTTCTCAGTGCTGTTTGTCCACCACAGCTGGTCCTGTAGCCGGTCGTCTCTTCATCTCCACAGACAAACTGGCTTTCTGCAGTGACAAACCAATTATGAAGTTCGCTTCTCCTTCCGGAGAATTGCTTAGATTTCACTACAAGGTAATTTTCATTTGCTGACATAATGGAATAACGATAGACATGCAATTATGCAAATATCATATTATGATCAGCTTTACCATTTCTTGCTGGTTCCTATTCTAATACTATGGTTCATTTATATATGTACAGGTAGTGATCCCTCTAACAAAGATCAAGAGAGCAAACCAATGCGAGAATGTGAAAAAATCGTCGCAGAAGTACCTCAATGTGGTCACCACTGACGATTTTGAATTCTGGTTTATGGGATTCCTGAGTTACAAGAGAACTTTCAAGTGCCTACAGCAAGCAGTCACCCAAAACCTTAATTAGTGGAGAGTTTGACTTGAAAGGAAATGAAAATATATTGTTTTCCTTTCACAGATATACATAGATGACTAGGTCTGTAAATTCTCCCTGTTTTATGATGGAAATTCTTTTCCTCCTCTTTAGTACCTGATTTGTAAAATAGCACATACCAGCTGAAGCCTGAAATTTGTATTCGTCATATCCCCTTGACAAATTGATTCTTGATCACTGATTCAGAACGTTAGGACAGTTCAATTTCGAGACTACAACATGCCTTGCAAATTTCCTTCTATTAGCATGGACACATAACAGCTAGCATAATTGATTAGAGGGATATGGACACACAACAGCTAGCAACAATGTAGAATGTCCATGAGAGGTTGTCTTGTGTTCTCCCCTCTTAAGTCTCTAAAATTTCAAGACCATTACAATACTACCATCAATTATTGAGATAATCAGCGACATTGGATGCTTAATGCAGATTAATTCGTCCCAACAGTAATTAGCTGACTTCAACCTCAATGATCATTATGGTTGTCTAACCTAACCAATATAGACTGACTCGATCACAGTTTTAAACTCACCACCCAATATTTTTTGGAATGTACTTAGCGGGCTAAATCATATTCCCCAATGTTCGGGTTGGCAAATTGTTAATAAGAAGAACATTTCCCTCAACTACATACATGAAACCACTGCATTGGTGTGAAGCATTATATTCTTTCATGACTACTGACTAGTTGCTGTGTTCAATATATTATCTAAGCACCTCTCATACATGCATGAATACTACTATCAATAATTTGATCTACATACCGGCCATATACGCCCATAAAGGGTTGTCTGGATGTAACGTTCCTTTTCTGATATGGCCATAACAAATGCATGATTTAGATACAAAGGAAAAGAAAACACAACAGAGGGGGGGGGGGGGGGGAGGGGGCAACAGATGTAATCATCTAAATAAGCTGTTGGTCACCAACATTAATTTTCTTTTCTTATTTGTGTAGTGGTGCTTGGTTTCGTAATGATTGAGGAAAACTTGGCAAGAAGAGGACACTGATTCTGTTTGAGCGACCAATCTGCTTAATTATTGACTAATTATTAGTTATGACAAATCATTTTAGACCTCTAATGGAGTATCATTAATCATTACTAGAAAATCTTCTTATAAAGGATGCTTTTTTCAGTACCTTAAACTATTTTTCTTGATTACTTAGGAGATTTAGGCGGGAGCCTCTTGGGAGACACTGGGGTAATGTTGATGTTGTGTTAGGAGATTTATTCTCTGCTTTCCTACCTGCCGAACAACTAATGTTCTTCAATCAAACATTAAAATAATTCGAATCCATCTTTCTTCAGCAAATCACAATGCAGATTCTAGAGCAGCTCAGGTAGACTAAGATCAGAAAAAGGGGAAAAAGTATATCCCATAATGCATCAATCTATCGCAATAATAGGACTTGTATTGTGAATGCATGATTAAGAGTGGTCATGCAGTAAGTGGACTGTCATTCTGTTAACAAGTAACATATGAGCCAGATTTCTCGGAATAGAACGGATCCTTAGTATTGTGCCTGTTTACATACTTTACCATAACATAGATCCGTTTACGAATCTAACTACGATCTAGAGAACCAATCAAAGGGAGAATGAAACCGTCATGAAAGTACCTTCAAATAGTCAACAGTACACAGTTACTGATGATTCTGCATTTTTGTTTATGGGGTTATTTTTTCATTGCAAGGAAATGCTTAAAACTCCACATCAACTTGCCTCAAGCATAATTAAGCAGAGTTAGACATGGACGTATTTTACTTCCTTCTTAAGTCTTCCTATTACAGGATTGTAAGACAGCAATCTGACTTCTTATGAAGTAACAAGACAAGTTGGTCATCCATTATACCTCAAAATCAACGAATAGACATCACTACTTCTTTTATTGATGGAACTGAAGGCGATAGCTCATCCAATCAATGGATTGTCAGATGACCAAATGTGCACAACAAATTGAAAACCTCAGCCTGCAATCTTCATTGTTACCTGTTTACAGTTTTGTAAAGTGAAAATTTCACTGAAAAGACAAGAAATCGTGTCAGTGGTTTGAATCCCCAGTTAAATTCCTTTCAGTCCAAAACTTTTTTGCATTATCCATGAAGGAAAGGAAGGGGGAGCTGATTCAGCAATGACTGGGTATCTTTGACCTGATTAAAGCACTGTATCATGTGTTATCTTCAACATGGAACATGGCTCATGGCTGACCTGGACTAAACAAATTTATATAACAGCATGACAATGGACAGTGCTATAAGTCGGCTTACGAGGTACAAAACTGAGGTCGGAAGAAAGTTTTGAAAAATGTGTGACGAAAAAGTTAGCAATCCAGGTAAGCAAATGCAAAAATTTCCCTGATCAGATTAAGATGAGTGCATCAATAGCAACCCCTTTCCACTTGACTGAGTCTAGTCAGTCTACCATTATTTTTTGATAGACCTTAGTACATAGTAATTTCAACATTGTTAATCTCTTCTAATAACCCAACTTACTTTCTGCATGGAAAGGATTGTCACATGCCTGATCAGTAGACCAGAGGAGTTAATTAATCACTTCTGTTAAAAAGTAATTAAGGCTCTTAAGAGTTCCTTTCTTATTTTAGGGAAAGGTGGTTGGCATCAGAAAGTTGCACTGCCAGCACAAAAGCTTCAGTGCTTACGGAGGAATGATTGACAGTGACACAACTAATTACTGAACCAACTAACTCTTCGTTCTTGCTATTTCTGTTAACTGCCTAGATCGCATTCACATATTTTCCTTTTCTTTTTCTGATTACACTGTCAGAAGATATAATGGAAAGACAGATAATTTAGATTAATAAAGAAAAAAGGGTCCTATATATCATGGGACTAATTTCTTTTTAATCCACTAGAGAAGATCAGACTTTTCCTGATCATCCAATCTTTCTAAAAGCAACCAGACATGACATGTCACCATGTCTTCTTGAAGGAGTTATACTGTCTTGTGGACTTAAATTGTTTTTTTCTTTTTAATTCCTCTTGATGAGCCATGAGTGACTCAACGCGTCTAAAGAATCGAAGATTTTCCAACCCCACTTGCGATTTATTCCTTCCTATATATGTACCTCCTACACACAGCTCCCACCAACTACCTACACAGAAGCATTTCTTGAGTCCCAATCCATTACAGATAGACACTCTAGATAGCAGCTGAGGGGAAGAAAAAAAGAAAAAAGATGAATGCTTCAGAGGGTCTCAAATCAAGAACTACAAAGAGTATGCTGGGAGATCATGTACTTATAAAAGGGTTAGCAAGAACAACGTATGAATGTGATAAAGCGAGAAAGATGCCAATTAAATTATTACCTGGACCTTCAAGTGATGCTGATGGATTTTTCGCGGTTGAGCAGAACAAATCAGTAGTCAGCACTGTTAGCAAGGTTGGCGAAAGATCCTACAAATTTGCAATTGGCATTCGAGAACATGGTACGATCTTGGTGTATGATTGTAATACAATTTTTTTTGTCTGTTTTGACCAAAAGTTTATAACTGAAAACTGATTTCTTCATTGTTTTACTTGTTACATGCAGTAAAGGGAAAGCTCAGTTTAGGAGCAAGGATTCTACAACTAGGTGGGAAGGAGAAGGTTTTCAAGCAGATTTTCAGTGTAGGAGAAGGAGAGCAATTGTTGAAGGCTTCTCACTGCTGTTTGTTCACCACAGCTGGTCCTATTACCGGCCTTCTGTTCATTTCCACAGACAAGCTTGCATTTTGCAGCAATAGACCAGTAGTAAAAGTCTCCTCACCGACAGGAAATTTACTTAGATTTCATTACAAGGCAAGTTTATGCGTCTTATAATGTACAAATTTGATCAATTCCATTTGTTTTTTTTTCCCCCCTTGTTTGATGCTAACGTTTGATGTAAACATCAATTAAATGCAGGTCATTATCCCATTAACAAAGATCAAGAGAGCCAGCCAAAGCGAGAACACAAAGAAGACGTCCCAAAAGTACCTACAAGTAGTCACTGCAGATGAATTTGAGTTCTGGTTTATGGCATTCATGAATTACAAGAAAACATTTAAATGCCTACAACAGGCCATCTCACAAGCATAATCGATCAGAAGTTATGTTACAGGAAATTGGCTAAATTATCCAACATGCATGGCTACAAGGTCAGGTGTTGGATTTGGCCATTTCCAAAAAGTATGGATGTATTGGCCTAATTTTGAAGGGCTCAACTTTCGCATCCATATCAAGTACGGTATGTAACAAGGGTACTTCAAAGGTGAATGGAGAGTCCATTTGATAGGCTAGATGATGTAAATATTATTCGTCCGCTCTGTAAATTACATTTATATGGGATAAAAGAAATTTTTGTGTCCCTTTACTTAAGCATTTTTATACAGGAATCATCCCCTTTTTATTTACTGATTTGTCAGATGGTAACCAAATTGGTTATACAAGTACACAGTAATATGAATACAGATGCAAAAGTGTTTGAAATAAGAAAGAACATCTTACATAGGAGCTAAATCCTAAGTTGATCTTATAGGAAGCTAACAATAATTGTTTCATCACAACTTAACAATTTGTGAAACACTCAGCCGACTTTCAAATAGCAGAAAAAAATTACCGATACACCCTCCTTATATTTGCAGAACATTTCTAAGGTAACTAGAAACTACATTGTTCTTGAAATATGAAGTTCAATGGAAAGTCCAATGCAACTTTTGACTCTTAACTGAGCTCACAGCCAGTTGAGATATGTTATCTTTAGAACTAAATGACAGATTTGATAATCAGATCTGTGCACACAATGCTTGGATTGCAATGATTTGCCAATCTGTTGATTCGCATTCACAAATTTCAACATTTTTCAACCAAGGATCAGTCATAGATAAGGACATTGAAGCCTAAATAACCAAAGTACAAACGATTAAAGCCAATGACTGCTATCAGTTTGAAGTACTTCACTGAAGAATACCTTGGAGTGTGACATCAAAATATCTTTGTTTCGTATTTATGCATTCTCTTTACCACTGTGATCAGGTCATATTTCTCTGCTTCTGCTAAAGCTTTAATTGTGTCTTCTGCAAGGATTGATACTTTAGCTTTGGTGCACAAGTATTAGCAAGAGTACATCTCCACTTTAGTAAACATCAAACTCTCCATCGATAGACACTCTCGTAGTTCTGATAAATGATCAGGGACTTAATCAATCTGCATTACCAAAAGGGGAAGAAGCAGTAAAACGACAGTATGTCTACTTCAGCGATATATTCCTCAGATAATTAAATCTCAACTTGCAGAAAATATCGACTTAAGAATGGGGATTGCTGTAAACTGCTAATGAAGATGCAGGGAAGATGCCTGTAGGGTTATTCAGTTATTGCCTGCACCTTCAAGCCATACAAATCAATCTCAGATGCATGGTGAAACAGCATAATGTTGAATCTGGAAACAATAATCCTTTAAGTTTGCAAATGGCCATAAAGTTCAGGAAAAGCTTTCACTGACAGAGAAAAAGAATTAGCAGGTGCCATTTTCCCACAAAAATCTCCTCTGGCTTTTAAAAATACCAACAGATAGGGTATGATCTAACAATGAAGTGGAAACCATGTTGTAACCTCATGACGACAATGCATGTGTCATGATTCAGCAATGGCTCATCGATGAGGTAGATATCTAAAACAAGCATTTGCATGATCAATCCATATGGACCTCTTAAAAATTCTTTGACTGTGTTCCACATCACAATCAAAAAGCAAACTATGTATAAAAAATAATACTAATAAATAAATTTATAAATAAACAAAGAAAATAGAAAATCATGACAAAAATATACCCTAAAGCTAACAATAAACCACCAAAACCGGATAAGCAAATGGTCAATTAGCTCTGTACTTCCCACATCAGATTTAAACTTTAAATTTTTCTTTGACTATTTGGACTATTTATGCCCCATGGCTGAGGACTCCCATATCAAGCTTATTAAATTTCTTAGCTCTCTCAGCTTATTTGGGCTTATTGTCAAAATATCTAGCAATCAAACTATTTAATTAACTATTAAGAAGATTAGATTTTTATTATCAAAAAAAAAAAGATTAGATTTTTTAGCAGTACACAAAAAGTGGCTTTTCTGAGGACTTGTTTTGCTTCTATAGTCTCATAAACATGGCTAGCATCAGAAAGCTACCATGCCAACTCAGAAATTTCACTACTTCTCCAAAAATGACTCACACACCTGGCCTACCATTCAACTATATTGCCAATTTTGTTAAGTCTTACCTACCTACATAGTATATATTTTTGCTACAGAAGATTTAGGAATTGTTATATCTTTCTAAAAAGAAACCAAACAAGGGATCAACTTATTGACTAAGAAATCTAGTTTGGTAGCCTTTTTTTTTTTTTTTTTTTTTTTTTTTTTTTTTTTTTCCTCTTGCTGAATCATGTATGACTCATGCGTTTAAAAGTTTCAAATTTTGCCTGTCTGCTCGATTTCCTCCCTTCCTATATATACCTCAACACAACACACTTCAGTTCCACCAAAAACCACCAGAAGCATCCTTATTCATCTGCGCTCGCTCTTAAGTTGTAACGGAAACTTATAGACATCAAGGAATCACAGAAAGGCAAGCAAGCAAGCAACATGAATGTTTCGGAGGCATTCAAATCGAGGAGTATGAAGAGTATGCTTGGAGATCATGTGCTTAGAAATGGGTTGTCAAGAAAAACATATGATCAAACAAAAAAGACACCTATGAAATTATTAGATGGACCTTCAAGCCATGAAGACGGAACTTTAACTTTGAAGCAGGGCAAATCAGAATCAGTATTCAACACAATGAATAAGCTTGGTATGTTACCAATCAGTATTAATTTCCCCCCTAATAATTTTTAGTCTAACAACATTTCCCCTAAATGGAAATAGAGATTCTAATATTTCTTTTTTCTTTGATATGGCAATACAGTGAAAGGTAAACTAAGCTTAGGAGCCAAAATTCTACGAGTAGGGGGAGTGGAGAAATTGTTCAGACGAATCTTCAGTGTGAGAGAAGGAGAGCAGCTGTTGAAGGCTTCTCAGTGCTGTTTGTCCACCACAGCAGGTCCTGTACCAGGCCGCCTCTTCATCACCACCGACAAGCTTGCATTCTGTAGCGACAGAGCAATTGCCAAATACTCGTCGCCAGCAGGAGAGTTGCTTAGATTCCACTACAAGGTAATATTTCGTAAAATCTAATACATGTTTTAATGCATGAAATGAATTCCGTATTTATGTTTTCTAGACTATTCAATAATCTCAAAGTCTAATATAGACATGTTCATGTACATTCAGGTTGTGATCCCCCTAAGAAAGATCAAGAGAGCCAACCAGAGCGAGAATGCGAAAAAGCCATCACAGAAGTACCTACAAGTCATGACAACAGATGATTTTGAGTTCTGGTTCATGAAGTTTCTTAATTACAAGAGAACTTTCAAATGTCTACGGCAAGTAGTTTCCAGAAACTTAATTAGCTCTTCTCTAAATGACAATTTGACTAGGACGTAAATGAAATTATTTGTTTATCACATAGCTAGCTAGGGCTTTAAAAATAGAAATGGATTTAGTATATGACTACCTATGTACATTCTCCTCCCCTGAGATGGAAAAATTACTCTTTTTCCTCCAACTTGCCTCATAACTCACCTATTCACTGAGTTGTAAGATTGGCTAGCAGCTGTGTTTGTGTATTAACTGATATGCCCAAGGTATGAATGTTATTTAATTGATTTGGTTTGATAAGGTAAGCTTCAATTACGTACCATGCTGACACTAGATGCAATCTTCCAAATAAGCTGCTACTCAGCCAACACAGTATTTATCTTCAGGATACTTTCTTATTTTGGTAATTTGAGGATCACTTTTGACAAGAGGAGCACTGATTCTGGTGCATGTAACAATTCTTACCGATGACGCCATAGCTGTTTGGTGATTTATGAGTCTCTGGACACTTCTCCAGCTGCTTAACAAAAATGCTTTTCAATCAACCACCACGAGGATTAGAATCCGTTGTTCCTCACCAAATTCACATCTGAAGCAGCAGATATAGACTGAAATTGAGAAAGGGGGGATAATTATATTCCAGACACCAATCTATCCAAAATAATAGGAGTTACATGCATGATTACTGTGATCACGTCAGAACAGGATCATTAACAAGTAATACATGATTAAGCTTTTTCAAAAGACAAATAAAGCGTCCTTAAAATCGTTCCTTTTCTCACCCATGCTTGTCCATGACAGAGATAAACTTATGACCTTAACTCACTCGTTAAGGAGATAAGCATGAGTGACCATGATGTCTATTCTGCATTGTTCATGAAGAAGGGTGCTGATTCAGCAATGACAGGATATCTCTCACCCGCTAAAGCACTGCATATGTCAATGCACATAGATCATGGCTGACCTTGATTGAACATATTTATATGACAGCATGAAAACAGACGTTTCTGTACATACGTCAGATTATGTCAGAAAGATTTGGAAAAATGTCTGACAAAAAACTAGCAATCCAGGTAAGCAACTGCCAAAAGTTTTCCTTATCAGATTAAGATGAGCGCAATAGCAACACCTTTCCTCTTAACAGGTCTAATACCTTTATTGAAGGGGCCTATTACATACGTAATTTTGATGTCGTTAATTTGTTCTAGCCAGACTTACTTTCTGCATGGAAAGGATTGTCACATGCCTAATCACAGTAACCACTAGGCTGTAGATTTAACTAATCAAAGTTTTTACAAGGTAAAATTAGGTGTTAAGGAATTCGAAATTCCTCATTTCTTTGAAGGGAAAAAGATTGATTTGATGGCATCAGAAAGCTGCATTGCCAGCACAAAAGATCCAGTGCTTACGGAGGAATGACTGACACTCTGACCCAAGTCACTCAACTAACTCTACAGTCTACTAGCTAGTTCTGTTAACTAGCTAGATAGATCGCGTTCACATTTTCTTTCTTTTGTCGGGTCACATTTCACTATTTCAGAACATACAAATGGGAAGGCAATTTTTTTTTGATAAAAAAAGGATAAGAAAAAATAAGGGTCTCCTTTATATGAGTATGAAGGAAGTAATTTCTTTAACTAGAGACAATCAAACTTTGCCTAGTCATCTCTTTCTAAAAGTGGCAAGACATACAACCTAACATGATGTCAGTGTTCTTGATGTAGAACTCCTTTTTATTCCTCTTCCTTGCAACCCTTAAGGAGTCAAGGACGTCGGAGGCTCTCAGGACACAGCATCAGCATTGTCCTGGTGATGTATGAGCTCTTAGAACAATAAGAGACAAAATTCATCATAGATGGTCCATTACCATAGGAAGCCATATATATGATCTTAGCCAGAATTTATCTCAGAACTGAAGTACTATAAGACCCAAAAATCTTTCGTCTAAGGTACAATTTCACCCATGACACAATCTGGCTAGCTCTTTTATCATGACAGTGTTGTAAGGTTAAAGAGCAACATTCATGACAATATGAGCAACGACAGATCGATAAGCTCATTTAAGGATTATAGCAACATTCTTACGCGTGATTGGCTCCTGTAGGCCCGATTATCCCTGTGAAGTATTCCGTTCGAACAAAACCAATTTTTTTTTGGGAGAAATGTATTGAATTTATCAGTCAAGTAGTCACAACATATTTGTAACTGTAATATTTGAAGTTCTAAGTCCAATATCTAAAGATAGTGCCAAATAATATGGTTATCATTTCCAATGGATTGCTTAGTCGACACTGCCCAGTTTTCATTTTCGGTTTCCTGCACACTTTACGTGATGTATGGATCACCATAAAGTTTAAGGAAAGCTTTTACTGACTGAACAAAAGATTTGGCAAAAGCTACAGCCCATAAGAATCAATTTGGTTTGGAAATTATTTTACAGAGAGGACATGATATAACAATGAAAGTGGAAGTCATGTTGTTCTAACCTCATGACGACAGTGCACGTGTCATGGTCAGCAATGGCTCATTGCTGAGGTAGATATCCATATGATGGTTCCGTTAAACAATAGGATCTTCAAGACTTCAACTGTATTCCACATCATTATCTAAAAGAAAAACTATAGATTAAAAACAAAAGAAAAGAAAGGCATGACAAAAACATAAAAGCTAACAGTTAGCCTAAAGCCACTAATCTAGCTAAGCAAAGTCATCAATTAGCAGTAGATTTCCCATGTCAGACAGAACAAGTTGTGATTCACAAAGAGTCCCCCTTTATTTTTTCCTTTGACAAGGTCTGCCCCATTGTTGAGGAGCCTCAAATGTAGCTTATAAAATAGTGAATTATCAAAATACCTATCAATTGGTTTAATTCATAAGCACAGATAAGGTTATTTAGTGGTACACAGGAAGTGGTTTCTGAGAACTACTTTTGCCTCTATAGTGTCAAAAACATGACTGACATCAGAAAGTTACCCTTCCAACTCAAAAGTGAACTTTATTAGGAGGAAAACACATTAAAAAAAAAAAAATTTCTAAAGATGGGTTTGAGTCTTTTTGTCATATCTTTCTTAAAGAAACCAAGCAAGAGATCAACTTATCGAATAAGAAATCTTGTTTGGTGGCCTTCAATTTATTTTTCCTTTTTGCTGAGCCATCTATGACTCATGCATCTAAGATTCAAATTTTGCCAGCCAGCTCCCTTTTCTCCCTTCCCTCCCATCCTATATATAACTCACCATGACACACTTCAATTCCACCAAAAACCACCAGAACCATCCTTATTTATCAGTCACTCGCTCACTCGCTCTAAACAGAATCTTACAGACATCAAGGAGTCCGATAGAGATAAGAAAAATGAATGTTTCAGAGGCATTCAAATCAAGGAGCATGAAGAGTATGCTTGGAGATCATATGCTTAGAAATGGGTTGTCAAGAATAACACATGATCAAACAACCAAGACAACTATGAAATTATTACCTGGACCTTCAGGTCATGAAGATGAACCTTCGACTTTGAAGCAGGGCAGATCTGCATCAGTATTGAGCACAATGAATAAGGTCGGTATGTTACCCATCATTCATATTATATTTTATCTTTTTTAGTCAAAAACATTTTTTCTCATGAGTTGGAACTGAAATTTTAACTTTGTTCTCTTTGATAATATACAGTGAAAGGTAAACTGAGCTTAGGAGCCAAAATTCTACAAGTAGGTGGGGTGGAAAAAGTATTCAGACGAATCTTCAGTGTGAGAGAAGGAGAGCAGCTGCTTAAGGCTTCTCAGTGCTGTCTGTCCACAACAGCGGGTCCGATACCAGGTCGCCTCTTCATCTCCACTGACAAGGTTGCATTCTGCAGCGACAGAGCAATTGCCAAATATTCATCCCCAGCAGGAGAAATGCTTAGATTTCATTACAAGGTAATAATATATATATCAAATATTTTGTAACCTCATAAATGTCTTAAAGTATAGGCATGTACAGTACTTTCCTAGTCTAGATTATCAATTACTGTCAAAAAGTTTAACATAGATGTGTTCATATTCATTCAGGTTGTGATTCCCCTACGGAAGATGAAGAAAGCCAACCAGAGCGAGAATGTGAAAAAGCCATCACAGAAGTACCTACAAGTCATGACAACAGATAATTTTGAGTTCTGGTTCATGGGGTTCCTTAATTACAAGAAATCTTTCAAATGTCTACAAAAAGCAGTTTCCAAAAGCTTAATTAGCTGATCTCCAAATGAAAGATTGTCTCAGATGACATTCAAGCGTTTCGTTGTCCTCACAGCTAGCTTTTGTATACAAATATGGATATAGTAGCATAGGACTAGCTAGCTCTGTATATTCTCCTCTTCTAGGATGAAAAATTATTCTTTTCCTCCAACTTGTCTGTATCCTATTAATGCTATGATCAATGCAAGTTGATCAATCATCACTTCGTCTCTAATATAACTCTTAACCTGCTTGTACACCACGGCTGGTCCTATCGCAGGGCCCCTATTCATCCCAAAGATAAGCTGGATTTCTGCAGTGACAAATAAATTATAAAGTTTCTTCCTCAACCGGAGAATTGCTTAGATTCCAGTACGAGGTTAATTTGCTGACATGATGGACTAATTGATATGAGCATCAACTTAATATTTTTTTGAGCTTAATTAATTGAGATCAAGTAAAATTTTGACTCAAAAAGAAAAAAAGTTCAAAATTAACAGATACATACATGTCTGCAAACTAATTTCCACGTAGCTTGCCTTTCACAGATACATAACATGTCTGTAATTCTCCTTTTAGGATTGAACTTTGGTTTCCTCCTCTTCATTCCCTGATTTGCAGAATAGCAGGCGAGATTTGTATCAATGAAGTTTGAAACACCATAGACAAATTGATCCTTGATCACATTTAGTCACTATGCCAAACTATCACCATGAAAGCAATTCCATAGCAGCCAGCACTGAGGAAAAACATAAAACCAACAGTTATTGCTACCCTCTGACTGATTCAGAGTGTTGAAACAGGTGAAAATGTGAAATGCATGCTAAGTCCAGTACAACCGTCCTTGAAATCATTCCTTTCCACACGCTTCACCTAGAGAGAGATTGATTTATCACCTAACCAGAATCACCAAGCTGAAAATGAAAACCATCAACACTCATATAAGTACCTTCAAGCAGTCATCATTCAAGACTTGACGGTTTTGAGTTCAGGTACTAAAAAGCCATGACAGTTGACGGAGCAAATGTTGACCTTATTACAGGCTCGACATATACAGAAGTTATGGCTAGTTAGCTCTGTAACCTCGCCAATTTTTTCCATCTGATGCCTTTCATTTACAAGTTCGTAAAGCAAGATGCTTATCTACGAGATGAGATGTTCAAGGCAAGTTAATGATCATTCTACCTCCAAACCAACGAATATTGATCAGTACCTCTTTTCTTGGCAGAAATGAAGGAGATAGCTCATCCAATCAATATTCTAAGATGACCATATTATATGTCCGCAACAATTTGAAAACCTGAGCTCTTCACGCTCACCCTGTTCATCACCCTTTTAAGCCTGCAAACCTTGTATCTGTTTTCACGCTCACAAAGTATACAGAAACCTTTCATCGAAAACACAAAAGAAATTGGTCAGTGGTTGAGAGCCTCCACAAAATCCCTTTCAGTGCAAAATTGTTCTGCATTATCCATGGAGGAAAAAGGGGGGGGGGGGATTCAACCAGGAGATTCAACCAGGACTCGTTCAAAAGCACTGCATGTGCCATCTCCAACATGGCTCATGGCTAACCTGTACGTACACAGTTAATAAACAGCTTGAGAACTAACAGTTGCTACATGTCAGATTACATTATCATGGTTGGATCCATACAAGATTCAAAAAAATTGGGAGAAAAAGTTAGCAATCCAGCTAAGCAAATCGTCAGTTCGCACCACCAAGTCAGATTAGAATAAGGGCAATAGCAAACCCTTTGTAATTAAAGGACTTCGTTACTTAAGGCGATTTGTTATACCTTTCCTTCTGCATGGGAAAGGACGTCACATGCCTAAACTGTATCCATATATTTCACTATTGAGTTTGTAAAAAGTAATTAAGGACTTAAAGTTCCTCTGCTCATCAAAAAAGTAGGTGGCTGGCATCAGAAAGTTAAACTGCCAGCACGAAAGCTTCAGTGCTTACAGGGAAGTGATTGACACACCTGACCCAACTAACTCTGCTTGCTATAACTGATAACTGCCTAGATGGCATTCACATATATAACTGTCTCTTCCTTTTTCTGGTCACATGTCAGAAGATACAATTGTGAAGGTGAAAAGGAAGGAAAAAAAAACAAATAAAAAGAATCACACAAGAAAGCAACCAGACAGGCAAATGTTCCGAGTAACGGTTCCCTTTATATAAGTACCATTCCAAGTGATCTTTAATACACTAGAGAAGATAAAACTTTGCTTGCTCATCTCTTTCTAAAAGCAATCAGACATGACACCATGTCTTTTTGAAGAAGAATTCCTGTGTGCTGGCCTTGAAACTCAGTCATTACTCTTCATGAGCTATGAAAGATACAACACGGCTAAGGAGCCAAAAAGTTTCCAAATTACTTCCATTGATTCATTTGTATATTCTTACCTCCTCCTTCAGACCTTCTCACACACAGTATGCTGCCACCAACTACCAGAAGCGTTTCATGTTTTCCCTTCTAATACACACATTGAAATTTCTCAACACTAGACAGAAGCAAGCAAATAATTAAAAAAAGAAAAGAAAGGATGATTCTTTTGAAGGGACTCAAATCAAGAACTATGATGAGCATTGAACAAAACATTGAGTAAAGGAAGGTTTCCAATTCTCCATGAAATTATCACCTGGATCTTCAAGTGATGCAGATGAAATTTTCTCTCGAGCAAAGAAGAAATCAGTAGTCAGCAATGTGAACAAAATCGGTAAAATTGGTATTTAGTTGCAGTATATACTCTTTTTGAACTGAGTTTCATTTAGGAACTGGAAGACTGATTTTGTCATAGTTCTTGTTGTACTGAAGGGAGATCCAAGAAAAATTCTACAAATAGGAGGAGTTGAGAAGGTTTACAAGTAGATTTTCAGTGTCAGCAAAGGACACCAGTTGTTTGCTCATCCTGTTTAATGCAGATGCTCATCCCATTTACAGGTGCTCATCCCGTTAAAAAAGGTCAAAAAGCCATCCAAAGTAAGAACTCAAAGAAGACATTAATATCTAAAAGCACTACCTGAGATGATTTCGAGTTCTGGTTTATGGCATTCCTGAATTACAAAACTTTTAGATTCCTACGTAAAACGTTCCAACAACAACAACAACAACCACCACCCTGGATGATCCTACATTCCAGATGGTAATTCGCCTAAATTTCAAACATTTTGGATGTCATCGGCCTGTCGAAGTGCTCATCTGTCACATCCAACATGCGTACTTCAAGGTAAATCAAGAGTTCATATGATAGAGCTAAAGTAAATGCCGGACTTTAGTTCACTTACCTGTTGATACACATCTAATTTTGAGACTTTCACAGAAGAATACCTTAAAATCAGAACATTTTATCAGTTTTCTTTCCCTTTCTTGACAGAGCAAGTGCCAGAGTCCACAGAACCAATTAGGCCTTAAAATTACCTAAAAGAGAGGTGATTATTCAGCAATGAAGTGGAAGTCATGTTGTTTTGCATAATTACGACAATGCATGTGTCATGCACAGCAAAAGCTCATTGCTGACAGAATTCTTAAAAAGAATTTGCATGAATCCATATAGCCTCTGAAAGAGAAGGATTTTCAACTATATTTTACATCAAAATCAAAAAGGAATGCTATGAATCAAAATATTAAAATGAAAATAACAAGCATACGAAGAAATAAAAGCTTACAGACTACTGTAAGCCACTAATCTGGATAAGCAAAACAAAGAGGGCACCTTTAATTTTGTTTGACTAGTTCTGCCCTTTTGATTATGAGCCCCATATCCAGTATATTTAATTGATGTGGCTCTCAGTTTAAATATTGTCAAAATACCTAACAAATTGGTTAATTCACAAATAGAGAAGGTCAATAGCACAAAGGAAGTTGCCTTTGAGACAATGTTTTGCCTCTATAGTGTCAAAAACATGGCTGGCATCAGAAAGCTGCCCTGCCAGCTAAAAAGCTACACTACTTACACATGAATGATTCACATCCTTGACCTACCGATCAACTCTATTGCCAATTCTGTTAAGTTTTAACTACCTAGCTAGAGATATTACTTGAAAGAAGAAAAAACCGTTTTTAGGTGGAAGCAATTACCCCCCCCCCCCAAGAAGAGTATGGCTTTTGTGTCATCTTTCTAAAAGAAACCAAACAAGGGATTATTGAATGAAACATCTTGTTTGGTTGGCCTTCACCTTGCTTTCTAGTGGCGCTGACAATGTATGACTAATGCTTCTAAAAGTTTCAAGATTTTGTCAGCCTGCTCAGTTTCCCCTCTTTCTATAGATATACCGCACCATAAGTCCATGGCACACTCAATTTCAACAAAAACCACCACAAGCATCCTTATTTATCGGTCATTTGCTCAGAACAGAAACTCGTAGACACCAAGAAATCAGAGGCAGGCAAGGAAAGTGAATGTTTCAGAGGCATTCAAATCAAGGAGTATGAAGAATATGCTTGGTGACCATGTGCTTAGAAATGGATTGCCAAGAATAAGAAATGATCAACCAGGTAAGACACCGATGAAATTACTGCCTGGACCTTCAGGCCACGAAGATGAATGTACAACTGTGAAGCAAGGCAGAGCTGTATCAGTATTCAGCACAATGAATAAGCTTGGTATATTACCACTTCTTTTTTTCCCTCATTATTTTTTTTAATCAAATAACAAATTTACTTATTTGGAAAGATATTTTAAAATCTGTGTTTGTGTAATATAATACAGTGAGAGGAAAACTGAGCTTAGGAGCCAAAATCCTACAAGGAGGTGGGGTGGAAAAAGTGTTCAAACAAATCTTCAGTGTGAGAGAAGGAGAGCAGCTCTTGAAGGCTTCTCAGTGTTGTTTGTCCACAACAGCAGGTCCGATACCAGGCCGCCTCTTCATCTCCACAGACAAGCTAGCATTCTGCAGCGATAGAGCGATTGCCAAATACTCATCCCCAGCAGGAGAATTGCTTAGATTTCATTACAAGGTAAATATTTCATATCATCTTACTAGATGTAGTAATGTATATCCATGTACTCCATACTTACATTCTTTAGATTAATAATAAACAATTCCATAATGTGTTCGAATATATTCAGGTTGTTATCCCCCTAAGGAAGATCAAGAGAGCCAATCAAAGAGAGAATGTGAACAAGCCGTCAAATAAGTACCTACATGTAACAGCAACAGATGATTTTGATTTCTGGTTCATGGGATTCCTTAATTATAAGAGAACTTTCAAAGGTCTACAACAGGCAGTGTCAAAAAGCTTAATAGTTGATCTCTCTATGAAAGCTTGACTCAAAAGGTTTTGCTTTGCACATAGCTAGGCTACATATATAGATTATATATATGGTATTGTCACTTCGTCAGTATATGACTAGCTCTGTATATTCCCCTCTTCTAAAAATAGATAAAAGATGCAAAACAAGAAGGCGAAGGTGCAGAACTGCAGACAGTACAAATACAGTGTTGATGTATTCATTTATATATTAATTTCATGAATTTGAAACAAAGTCTCATTTCTAGAATCAAATCCTACAGTCATTATCACCAAAGCAAAGAATAAGAGACAAAGCATCAGGAAGCTAACCTAATTGCTGATCTAATCCACCACATGGGTCAATATCACAAGGAGCACTACTCGCGTGTTGATCTATTGGCTTGAAAGGTGCAAGAGTTTCAACATAATTCAAGACCCTTAGTGATACCTCATACCAATTTTGATCAATAATTGTGTCACGACATGCATAAATGTCATGCTCTTTAACTTCATTATCGTCAAAGTGGAGAAGAGAACAATTGTCTTTGTTCTTGTTGATCATTATAACATATGAAGAAAATTCTGACATTGTTTGGAATCCCAACTACACTCAAGGAACAATGTGTCCAAGAGCATATACCATGAGTCATTCCATGCCTATCAGAACAATGTTGTCCATGACCGAAGAATCCTCCAAACCATATCCCATCATTACCCATACCTCAAGGTCCTTAATATTGTGATGCGTTCTACAAGAGCCTGGAACCATAGCAAGCGTTTCCCTAAGCACGCAAATACTGCGGTATTCCTTGGTAACAGGATCAGAGAGGGGTGGCCCCGAAATCACCTAAAAGGCTTTGGCAGCCAAGTCAAATGCGAGGACACCAGTGTATTTATTCCGGAAATCAACCCTTGCATTACATGGCCAATGATACAATCCATTGAGAAGACAAATTGTGGAAACCCATCAAAATAGCCAAAAGAACAAATTGTTTTCCATGACTAAGAAGCACAATTATAAACTCTAACATGCCATTGATCTGTACAATGGCCGTCTTCTGAGTCGTTGTCCCAGTGGCAGATAACAAGCACCTTGTATTCATTAATATTATGATCAAACCCAAAATCCAATGTGCATACCCTTGGGGCGTTTATGATCGATCACCTTGATTTGTATTCCATTTAGTTATAGGTCCATTTTATGCCCTATATGTCAAGGGTTCCAGAGAACAAGGGTACCTACCATAGTCCCAATCACTTCCATGAAAATGCAATATATACAAATTCACAGGACCCAATATTTCTATACCCCCTATGAACAAAAAGATTTTCACTACCGTACTCAAGAAATGGTGGGCAGTCCAAATCCTCAAGTTTTTCAGTAGTTTGATCATCATCAAGCAATGAAATTATATGAGTTTTGGTAATTGAATCTTTGACAACACAAAGAAGCTTACAAATGCTGTTTCTGTTCTTGGCGAGTTGATTATAGCGATTGATGAAAGAAGAGCTTCGAATCAGAGATTTCCATTTCTGGCAAACGCCGTTGAATCTGACAAGGGTTTTGACGGGCATCCAACCTCAATTCCTCTGGTAAACATCCAACCTCAATTTCCAACAGGGAATCTATATATCCATATAATTACATTAAAACGCTATAATTAAAGCATGGCTCGTCACATCAACTGCTAAATTACCGAATAATGTGTAATATGACTCATGACCCGTAAAAAAAAAGAGAAAGAAAGTAGCCACAATTAGACATTACAAAAACATAATCATATCCAATAAATTGAGTAATTTCTCTCACATATTGATAAGCCAAAAAAAAAAAAAAAAAACTAGTTGCTCTCTCAGAATAGATGACGGAACCACATACCATCAATTCATCTCTTACTTTCCCATATCTTCAAAGTTCGTATCTCGATCTCATCGCCGCCATCCGTCATCTTTCCGGCATCGTCTACAACCAATCCCCAATTTGGTAAGGTTTTCGTAATTCTCTTTGAGATTACTAATATGCATTTGGTATCCACACCTTATCTCTTTGCAAGATAATCCCCCAACTTCATTAAGCTTAGTACCATATATTACTTTATATTATTTTCGCTGAACAGTTGTACCAACTGCTTAAAACTATTTAATTTAATTTTAATAAAAAGTTACGCTGAAAAATAGAAAAAATATCAAAAAAAAAAAGAGAAAGAAATCGCTTCAAAAAGATTGGAAAAAATTATTAGACCTCACTATAATAGTAGTGAGGGCTTGGAGGTAGGTTTGGTGGCACGGGGTGGTGGGAGCCATGCTCGGTACCCAAAAACCGTGGAGTAGACATGCCCAGAGCATAACTTTCATAATGGTAAGCGCTTCATGTAGCGTCGCTTGCCTTCCTTCGTCCACAATCCTCTCTCAAACAACTACCCACTAAATAGTCTTGTAAGGTTTAGTGATTCTAACAGAAGTAGACATGCTTAGTGCATAACTTTCCTACTAGAGTTTGAAAGTTTGGAAAGTTATTTTCCAAAAGTTTTAACTCAAACTTTTCAAGTATATTATTAAGTTACGGAAAAAAAAAAAAAATATATATATATATATATATATATATATATATATATATATATATATATATATATATATATATATATATATATATATATATATATATTTTATTTCTCACAGGTTTTCCGTTTTAGCTATTTAATTTAATTTTTAATTAAAAAAATACGCCCACAAATAGAAAAAATGTCAAAAAAAATTGGCAAAAAAATATGAGATCTCACTATAATAGTAGAGAGGGCTTGAGGGTAGATTTGGCGGCACAGGGTGGTCGGGAGCCAGACTTGGTACCCAAAAACCGTGGATTAGCCTCTGATGTCCAGTAAGAAGCCCTTCAAGCCTACCAAGAACCCGATAACCTACCTCGAAAGTCTCCCATGTCCTCTAGTGGGTCCCATGCGATGTGGTGCAAAAACATCCTTCGTTCTGGGGCCTTCCATAAGCTCAAAAAACGTGAATTATAGCCTTCGTTTTCAGCTCCCCGGGTTTCGAGTGTTATTTTTGCCCAAACTTCTCCGAGGGGTCTAACATGACCGTAAAGTACCCTCGGTGCCCCGTGAGTGTCATCCGGATCACCGAACTTTGATATCACCCATGTCTTTGGTGTTCCGAATCTTACATTAGTGTCCGTAAAACGTCATTCCAAGCCTATCAGGGACCGAATAAGCGACTCCAAGGGCCTCCCATGTCCCCTAGGGATGTTCCGTGTAATGTGGTGCGAAAATATCCACCTTCGTTCCGGGGCCTCCCGGAAGCCCAAAAACGTGGATTATAACTTTCGTTTTCGGCTTCCCGGGGCTCTGGTTTCACTTTTCCCAAAATTTTCAGGGGGATCTATCATGACCCCAGAGGGCCCTCGGTGTCCCGGGAGGGTCATCTGGATCCCCGAACTTTTATATCACCCATGCCTTTGGTGTTCCATCTCTTACACCAATGTCCCGTAGAACTCCCTTCCAAGCCTATCAGGATCGGATAAGCGACCCCGAGTGCCTCCCATGTCTCCTAGGGGTGTTCCGTGCGATGTGGTGCGAAAATATCCACTTTCGTTCCGGAGCCTCCCGGAAGCCCAAAAAATGTGGATTAGCTTTCGTTTTCGACTTTAGGGGGTCGGCTGTCATTTTTGCCCAAACTTCCTCGGGGGGTCTATCATGACCCTAGAGAACCCTCGGTGCCCCAGGAGGGTCATCCGGATCCCCGAACTTTGATATCACCCAGATGTTTAGGCTCTTACATTGTTGTCCCGTGAAACGTCCTTATAAGCCTATCAGAGACCCGATAACAGTCCCCAGGGGCCTCTTATGTTCCACATGAAGGAATTTCTAACTATTAACATGAACAAACATGCATAATAGAAATTCAAATAACCCAGAAAACATGCGAATACTGTAATCAAATATCAAATTCGATTCCTACCTCACTCCTTTGGACGCTGGTAGGCAGAAAAGTGGTTGTGATTGGAACAACACCTCAATCGCCGTGCCTCAGCTGGTATCAACACACAGAGTCTCGAGTCTGCACAGCAGTATGCTAGTACCAAATCCAAATCAACAACTTTTCTTCTCTCTTACCTTACTCTGATGGCACTCAATTAGGGTTTCGTGATTACTGGTTGATCACACGTGAAATAGAGAGGCGTAGAGGACTGGTTAGGTTATGTGCAGCATGGGCCTAATCCGAATTAAGCCCGTTTAATTAAAACGAGACTGCATAAGTGTGCGACCCTGCTTAAGTGTGCGACCCTGTTGATTCACTTAATGTGGTCGTAAGACCAAACAGCTTTGGCCCACAAATCGTAATTGGTCTCTAGCAAGACATTACGACTACCCAAATTAAGTAAAGATCGAATTTCGATATCTAACCAATAATACAACTATTAATTCTTTTAATGATTAGTTTATAGGGCATATCCAACACCACAAGAGTATTACGTGCGATGTGGTGCGAAAATATCCACCTTCGTTCCGAGGCCTCTCGAAAGCCCAAAAAGCGTGGATTATAGCCTTGATATTCGGCTTCTCGGGACCTGAATTCATTTTTTCCCCAAACATCTCTGGGGGGCTATCGTCATCCTAGAGGACCTCCGGTGCCTTGGGACAGTCATTAGGGTCCCTGACGCCGATTTCATCCATGGAACATGGGACTTGGGACATGAGACATGGGCCACCCAAATTTTGTTTCAATAAATTTTTGATGTACGATCCTTTGTCTACTATGATAATCTTTGGTAGAACAACTTTATAATAGAGTATTCTCAAGTTTATTAATTAAAGGCTAAACATCGTTTCCTAAGCACTCGGTCAAATATACATCAAAGTTATGACTAATCATAATGAGTAGAACTATAATAGTAGAGAGGACTTGGGGGTAGGTTTGGCGGCACGGAGTGGTGGGGAGCCATGCTTGATACCCCAAAACCATGGATTAGCCTCCGATGTCCAGTAAAAAGCCCTTCAAGCCTACCAAGAACCCGATAACCTACCCCGTGGGTCTTTCATGTCCTTTAGGAGGGTCCCGTGCGATGTGGTGCGAAAATATCCACCTTCGTTTCGGGGCCTCCCGGAAGCTCAAAAAACGTGGATTATATCCTTCGTTTTCGGCTTCCCGAGGCTCGGGCGTCATTTTTGCGCAAACTTTTCCAGGGGGGTCTACCTAGACCCTAGAAGACCCTCAGTGCCCCGGGAGCGGCATCCGGATCTCCGAACTTCGATATCACCCATGCCTTTGGTGTTCCGACCCATACATTAGTGTCCGTAAAACGCCATTCCGAGCCTATTAGGGACTGGATAAGAGACCCTAAGGTCCTCCCATGTTCCCTAGGGGTGTTCCGTGCGATGTGGTGCGAAAATATCCACCTTCGTTGTGGGGCCTCCCGTAAGCTCAATAGCCTTCGTTTTCGGCTTCCTGAGGCCCTGGTATCATTTTTTCCCAAACTTTTCTGGGGGTCTAACATGACCCTAGAGGACCCTCGATGTCCCGGGAGGGGCATTCGGATCCCCAACTTTGATATCATCAATGCCTTTGGTGTTCTATCTCTTACACCAGTGTCTCGTAAAACGCCTTTCCAAGCCTATCAGGACCTGATAAGCGACACCGACGGTCTGCTATGTCCCATAAGGGTGTTCCGTGCGTGTGGTGCGAAAATATGCACTTTCGTTCCAGGGGCCGGGTGTCATTTTTGCCCAAACTATTCCAGGGGGTCTATCATGACCCTAGAGGAACATCGGTGTCTCGTAAGGGTCATCCGAATCCACGAACTTCGATATCCCTCATGCATATGCATTTGATGTTCAGGCTCTTACATTGGTGTTCCGTAAAACGCCCTTACAGGCCTATTAGGACCCGATAACGGTCCCCAGGGGCCTCTTATGTTCCACAAGAGTGTTCAATGCGATGTGGTGCGAAAATATCCACCTTCGTTCTTGGGCCTCCCGGAGGCCCAAAAAGCGTGGATTATAGGCTTGATTTTTGGCTTCTCGGGACCTGATTTCATTTTTGCCCAAACATCTTCAGGGGGGCCTATCGTCACCCTAGAGGACCTCCGGTGCCTCGGGACAGTCATTAAGGTCCCTGGACTCTGATTTCATTCATGGAACATGGGACTTGGGACATGAGAGATGGGCCACCCAAATTTTGTTTTAATAAATTTTTGATGTACGATCCCTTTGTCTACTATGATAATCTGTGGTAGTAGAACTTTATAATTGCATATTCTCAAGTTTGTTGATAAAAGGCTTCGTTTTCTAATCACTTGATCAAATATAGATCAAAGTTTACAGTATGACTAATCATAATAAGTAGAACTATAATGCAACAAACAATGTGATTTAGGGGTAGATACCTTTAACTTTTATAGAGGTACCACAAGCCAAGGGATACTTATTTTTTCAAAGGCTAATGCACCGCCAGTGAATGACTAGGGTATCCCTCCCCCAACATTTTAATATTTGCCCTAAACAAATTAAGAGTCTGGCCACGGATGAACCTCTTTAAATCCGCCGTGGTGTCGTTTTAGTTTTATTTACAGTTAATCACAAATTTAGCACCAAAAATGAAAAAGAAAATTATTACAACAAAGTTAGAAGCAACGCAATCCATCAGAAAATATTAAATTAAAAAAATAAAAATAAGAAAGAGATGAAACGTTCGGTACATGCACACTAGTTGTCAATTCCTAAAACGCCTGTCTTTTATATGTGAACCAATGAAATTTGGTGATTAAAACAGAATCATGACTTCTCACCCAAAAAAGAAAAAACTTAGGAATTGAACATGGGCTTACTAGAGAAAAATAATTGGGCAAGTATCCATAATCAAAGATGTATGATCCATGGTACCAAAATTGCATTGACCCAAAATGATTCATGCACAACTCATACATATATAAGCCCACTGATATTGATAAAACCCGGTTATGCTAACCATGCACGGTTAATCTATTAACACTAATCGAGTTTAATTAGGAGATAAACACTCTTAATTGTTTTTTTTTTTTTTTTTGCTCATCCATCATTTTATTTTATTTGTTAGAAAGAAGATACTCGTAAAATTTTAGGTTGTGATACAGTATAATAGTGATTCTTCAACCATGGAACCAATCTCACCACAAGTCCACAACAGTATACTATACCTGAACACTTTAATCTTCAGACAACTCCAAATTATTCAGTGCTACTTACTACTTACTACTCTACCTTAGTATTACAGTGATGTCAAAGGAAATAGAATATCCTTCCTCGCGAGTAATTCCTACATTGGTAAATGCCTTTATGAGTAATCTCATGTGTACTCAAGTGGGTGCAACCGTCTTTTAAAATTAGGTGTGTGCTTAAAATAAGTGGGCTAATCTAAAATTCAAATGAATCTGATTTGAACTAAATGGGTGTATCTAGGTATGTGCTCATAGAAACACTCAAAAATTTGCGCATCCCAATAGTAGCACAAGATATGAGTTGAGATCCCTGCTGATCAAGATAAAGACTAACTTCTAACAGGGCAAATTGTGTCCAAGACCCTCTCTTCCTCTTCTTAATCGTTCAGTTCCACACAATTGAGTGATGGAGCAAATCTAGTGGCCTTCTCAATTGCACGTGTTATCAAGGCTGCTTTGTAAGTTTTCCAAAACATGGGACAATACCTAAACATGCATACAAGAGAAATCTCAATTGTTAATCACACAACTCTTAAGGAAAAAGACATACATAGTTATAAATATAGTAACCCCCAAACAAAATGAATGAAAAAAAAACACATCATGTATATAGCAACCATTACTTGCATTTTCACTTACATTGCTCATATTTTGCTCATACATTGCACATCTATCTGTTTCTTTGTACACTTGAAAAAGTTTTGCAAGGTTTTTATCAGCATGAAATTTCACAACGTTTTCAACTTGAGCACATCAGCAACTTGTAATATCAACTACTAATTTAAGAACCAAGTGAAAATATAAGAGTAGAGGTACAAAAAACACCTTGCTCAAGTTAAACGGAGTTGTAGTGCACTTGGCTATTTTGTTATTGTTGTACGAGTCCCACACACCATGTATGGTGAAGGAGTCACGTTTGGGAGGCATTGCACAAGTATTTTTTAGACAAAATGTCACTGGGCAGGTCTCTGCAATTGTTATGTAATCATACCCGGCAGAGAAAGACAGAAACAAAGAAAGCAAAGAACGCAAAAGCAGGGAATGGATTCGTCATTTTCATTTCTCACTCACTGTAGTTAAGCTTAGGACGATTTGTTTTTAAGTATGGGTTATATATAAGCTGAGGTTAGTGCCATGAGAAAGATAAATACAACCAAATGAAAATTCAAATGCATTTGTTCAGCGGTGTTTACCTGCATTAGTAATTTAACAAATTTCAATACATTGTTTCCAATCCAGCAAAGAGATTGTCACTAGTAGCAAGTTAACAAACATTACAATAATAGTTTAAAGAGTACTCTACACACTTTTCCTGCTGCTTAAGAAGTAATGCTCTTAACCAAGATGAGTTAGTGTAGTGGTTCAGCAATTCATCCCTTAAACAAGTGGTTGGGGGATCCGAATCCAAACTCTTGTAAATGAAAAAAATCCCTTGGCCAGCCCCCTACCGCTTAGTGCGCTGACAGTTGGGACGAGAGGATTAGTCACTGTTTTTTTTTTTTTTTTTGAAAAGGCAAGAAAGACCAGATTAACTCCTTTTAAGGAGTTAACCTAACGAATCCCTCAACAGCAAAGCTGTGAGAGACGGATCGAATGAATCCGACCATAAGAGTAAAGATGGGCATGAGTGCCCAAAGTTAGCCATAAAATCAACTACCGTATTTGCTTCTGTGAAGCAGTGGAGAACCTCCACATTGTCGAAAAAATGCAAATCCTTTTTGGTATCTATGATCAAATTCTCTATCTCCCATGGAATATGCCATTCAGCTCTAATAGCTTTAATCACTGTTAGATTGTCACCCCCTATAGTAATATTTCTAATACCTAGCTCCCGAGCCTTGCGAACCCCTTCTCTGAGACCAATTGCTTCTGCCATAAGAATAGAGGCTTGACTACAAGATTTGGCTCCTAGTGATATTACTTCACCTTGAAAATTCCGCATACAAAACCCTGCTGCAACATTCGAAGAATTTTTCTTTGAACCATCAAAAT